>CM057452.1:1082792857-1084060000 GCA_016271365.2 Neoceratodus forsteri | reverse complement strand
CCATCAGGTATGCAATTGTCTGGAAATGTGGCTGAAAATTGGAAGAGATTTAAACAAAGGTTTAATGTTTATTTAACTGCAAGTGGTGCTGAAAGCAAAGATGGCAAAACAAAGGCCTCGATCTTTCTACATGTAGTCGGGGAAGATGAGTTAGACATTTACAACAGTTTCCAGTTCAATGAGGGCAAAAACATGGATCTTGATGTAATTATGAAAAAATGTGAAGAGTGCTTTGTACCAAAATGAAACGTAACCTACGAGAGATATAAGTTTTTCACATGCGACAAGAAAAAGGGTGATAGCTTTGATCAGTATTTAACAGAGTTACGTTCACTCTGCAAAATGTGTGAGTTTGGAGAGCTGAAAGAATCATTGATTAAGGATAGAATTATATGCGGAATCACAGACAATGGGCTCAGAGAAAGACTGCTTAGAGAGCAAGATTTAACTTTGGACAAAGCTATAAACATGTGCAGAGCTGCTGAAACTACTAAATCACAGGCTAAAGAGCTGAACAAAGAAAATGAGGGCACTGTGCATGCACTAAAGAAGCTTGAGATAAACAAGAAATATTTTAAAAAAATAAAGCAGCAGAAGGAGCAGCAGCATACTTGGAAAATATGTGGTAGATGTGGAAATAACCATAAACCCAAAGCTTGTCCTGCCTATGGGAAGCCCTGTAGTAAGTGTGGTAAAATAACCATTTTGCAATGCTGCAAATGAAAAGTGAACAAAATAAAATTCACACTGTCAAGAAGATGAGCTGGAAGAGTTCTTTGTAGATTCCATAGAGCTGTGGGTTTCTGAAAAAGGAATGGATTGTGCCTTTAACTGTGAATGAGACTATCATACCATTCAGATTTGACGAGGAGCACAGATGAACCTGATTTCATTGCTAGACTATGAAACTCTCATGTAAAATCTAAAATTCACCTAGCCAAGATAAAAGTAACTGGTTATACAGGAGAGAATATTCCAGTAAAATGGAGCTGCATGGTAGCCTGAAGCAAAGGCCAGCAGTTCAAGTGTCTCTGTTAACTGTAGAGAAGGATGTGCAACCAATTCTAGGTGCAAGTGCCTGTAAGAAACTCAGTTTAGTGACAAGAGTGTTTGCCATGACATCACAAACTGAAGCTAAATGCAATCATTATTTACAGAGTACAGCGATGTGTTCAAAGGTCTGAGATGTTTGCCTGAGGAGCACAAAAAAAAAAGTAGATGACCAAGTGCCACCCAAAACACACCCCTGCAGGAAAGTGCCATTCACACTGGGGGACAAACTGATAGAAGAGCTGAACCACATAGAGGCCACAGGTGTAATCAAGAGAATTGATGAACCGACAGACTGGGTAAGTTCTTCAATCGTAGTTAAGAAGAAAAATGGCCAGCTCAGAATATGTCTTGACCCCAGAGACTTAATATAACAAGCATTTGTCAATGGTGAATGTTGTCTCGCTAGTATAGGCTTTGGTAGTGGCAGAGGTAGATATGCATAATAGGTATGTCAGTGTAGTGTTGAAGTGATGCCAACCCCAACCTCACCCTGTAGAGAGTGACAGGCATTGGGGTGTTTACGAGCGAGCATGCAAACTGTGCAATGCACACTTGGAAAACACTCATTTTATGGACTTTCATCACCAAATTTTCAACATAGGCATTTTAGGACCTCTGCTAATGAACAGTGTCACTGGCATTTTCATACTGTGTCTCAAACACGGATCTCCCACAGCAACCACGCTATTCTGTGCCGGAACCGCAAAAATACATTTCAGGCAGGATGTGAAAAATGACAGCTGTACTGTTCATAAGGAGGTGCAGAACGATGGCCATGTTGAAAATATGGAGTGAAAATATAAATTGGCAAACTTACTAGCATGCATGCAAACTGTACAACGCACGCTCGTTAACACAGTCATTTTATGGAGTATCATCACCAAATTTTCAATATAGGCATTTTAGGACCTCTGCTCATGAACAGTGTCACTGTCATTTTTGTAATCTGTCCCAAACACTGATTTCCCACAGTGATGGTGCTATTCTGTGCCGGAAGTGTGAAAACACATTTCAGCCAGGATGTGAAAAATGACAGCTATACTGCTCACAAGGAAGTGTGTAAATATGCTAATGTTAAAAATCTGGCATGAAAATATTGCAAATTCACAAAGTTACAAGAGTGCGTAGCAACTGCACAATGCACGCTCATAAAACAGTCATTTTTGGGATTTTTTCCACCAAATTTGCAACATAGGCTTTTTGGAAGCCACCTCATGAACACTGGCACTGTCATTTCATTAATCAGTCTCAAAAGGTGATTCCACGCAGTGACTGCGAAATCACCTTTGGGGCCAAATAATGCCATGACAGTGACAGAATTCATGAGGAGGGTCCCAAAACCCCATGTTGAAAATTTGGTGCCAAATTCCAAAGAATGCTCATGATATGTATCAAAGTTGAAAAGCCTATTCATTCCATTATACAGCTTACCAGCATTTCATCAGTTCACGTTGGCTTTGAAAAGTGCAGACGTGTTCCTGGTCCACAAGATTGTTGCACCAGACTCCAGAGGCATGTATGGGGTGAGGGGGGTGTGGAGAGGCAGGTGTGTAGTGGGTGGGTGCAGATTGTTGAAGGGGGTCAGGAGACTTCAGAGGGACCGTTTTGGTTTACAGGGTTTAAAAAAAGACATTGTGGGACAGTTTCCATTTTTCAGGTGGGATTTGGCACACTGGGGTGGGCTCCAGCATGCCTCCTCAATGTTTGTGGGTGGGGGTGCTTTAACTGATGGGATTGGGCACCCCATTGGCACATAACAAATGGGGAGAGTGCATGATGCTGAGGGATTGGGCACCCCTTGGCAATCAACAAAAGGGGGAACCATTATGCTGATGGGGAGTGGGCTCCCCATAAACATTGTGACAGGCAGCGGTGGCAGTCACTGCTGCCATGTTGCCTGCATCGAGGGAGGTGTGTAATGGTCATGATGCATGAGAGCTTCGCTCTCCTTGCAGTGGACCATTTCTTTGCTGTGATGGCCACATTAGGCATGCATGATGTCAGTGCCTCCTGCTGTCTGATTGTGGAATGAGGGACACACCTTCTGATATGTGTCCTGCATTCGCCCAACAGTGACAGCGCCTCCAAATCTGCTACTACCACAAAATGTTGGCTGCGCAAGCATGAACCAACATAAAAAGGGAGCATTTCAAGTTATGTAGCAGAGAAGAGATAATGTCACAGTTTGCAGGTGCTAAATGGTTTAGCAAACTGGATACTTCTTCGGAATTTTGGCAAATGAAGCTAGATAAGGCTAATTCAAAGTTATGCATATTTAGTACTTCAGAAGGAAGATACAGATTTCTTTGTCTGCTGTATGAGATACTGTCTGCTCCAGAAGTTTACCCTAAAATAATTCATATGATTTTTGAGCACATTCCAGGTGTTGAAGCCATGATGGATGACATCATTGTGTGGGGTTCCACAAAACAGGAACATGACTTCAGATTGAGACAAGTGCTAAATCTGACAACAAAAGCAAATCTTAAACTCACCAAAGAAAAACGTGAGTTTTGTGTAAAAGCACTGACTTTTGTGGGTGATATTGTTATAGATCAGGGCATTAAACCTTACCCAAAGAAGACATCTGCGATAGTGAATATGCAAAAGCCCAGCTGCAAAGATGACATCAGGAGGTTCTTAGAGATGATTAACTACCTATCCCTCAACTTTCAGCATGATCAGCCCCACTCAGATGGCTGTTGGAGCAGAAAAATTAATGGATACGGTCACATGAACAGGAGCAAAGCTGGAAAGATATGAAGAAGGCTATTACAGAAGAACCAGTGTTAAGATTCTATTATTCTGCTAAAGAAACAAGAATATCAGCTGATGCTTCACAGTTTGGCTTGGGCTCAGTACTTCTGCAAAATTATGAAGGAATCTGGCAACTTGTAGCATATGCTTCCAGAGCCTTGACGAGCGCTGAGACAAGGTATGCCCAAATAGAAAAAGAGTTACTAGCAATAACATACACTTGTGAGAAATTTCATCAGTATGTGTATGGTCAAGCTTCATAGTGGAAACAGACCACAAACCTCTAGTAGCTATAATGGCCAAGTCTCTAAATGACTGTCCAATAAGAATACAGAGAATGTTAATTAGATTACAAAAGTACAATGCCCAGTTGATCTATAGTCCTGGAAAGTACATGTACACTGCAGACACACTTTCACGTGCTGTAGACAAGAGCGAAAGCACAGAAAGTCAGACAGATAGAGAAATAAAGGCATATGTTGACATGATCGTGACCTCTTTTCCTGTGTACAATGAGAGACAAGAGCAGATCAGAAGAGAAACAGAGGCAGATGAAACAATGAGAATCCTGAGAAATACTATATTAAAAGGTTGGCCAAAGGAGAAAAGTGCCTGTCCATTTCTATTCATGATTTTTGGACGTGTAGAAGTGACCTATCAGTTGTCAATGACATTATTTTCAAAGGCAACAAATCTGTTATGCCAGGAAAACTTGTAAAGAAATGCTACGCAAAATACATGAAGGGCACTTAGGAGAAGAAAATGCAAGCTAAGAGCTAGAGAAGTAATGTATTGGCTGAGAATGAATCAAGATATTGCCCAGGTAACTACAGCCTGTGAATTGTGTCTCACCTACAGATCAAAGCAGCCAAGCCAGCCATTATGTCCTCATCCAGTGCCAGGCAGACCATATCAGAAAGCAGGTGCCAACTTGTTTGATTGTAATGGGAAAACCCATATAGTTGTAACAGATTATTACTCATATTATCCAGAGGTAGCAACACTGCTACAACTACCAGTAAAGCTGTAATCACATGCATGAAGTCAATATTTGCAAGACATGGTGTTCCAAATGAAGTGTTCACTGATAATGGTCCACAGTTTTCCAGTGCTGAGTTTAAACAGTTCGCCTATGAATGGGAATTCATACACAGTACTTCTAGTACCAATTTTCCAAGATCAAATGGAACTGGCAGAGAGTTCAGTAAAAACTGCAAAAGTCTCATGAAGAAAACAAATGATGGAAAAGAAGATTTTTACAAAAGCCTACTGATCTACAGAAGTGTACCATTGCAGAATGGACTTTCTACAGCTCAAATGCTTATGGGAAGGAGGATCAGGACAAATCTGCCAATACATGAAGAGCTTCTGAAGACTCATGACTCAGAACAGGTGAAACAAAGCAAAGAAAAACAAAAGGAAAAGCAAAAACAGTTACATGACAGGAGAGCAAGAAACTTATCTGATTTAAGGCCTGGAGAACAAATGCACCTTAAAAACTACAACAAAGGAATGTGGCTGCAAAGGGGCACTGTTCAAGCACAAAGTGCACCAAGGTCATATCAGATTGAAACAGAAATAGGAGTGAAGGTGAGGCAGAATCGTGTGGATTTAAGACTTCTGCCAAAGGTTGAAGATGCCAATTTGACTGAAGTTGACTTACCAACTTTCACAGCAGTCAGTAAAGATAACACCAAAGAGACTAATAGCAAGGACGATTCAGAGCAGTGTGCATCCACTGAGAAGTCACCAGAGAAGGAAGCGAGACCCGAAAGAGAAATTTGACATCCAGTGAGACTGATTGAAACTTGTTAGATAAGTACAGCGGAGTGAGTGGTAAAGACTCACTAGAGAGTGAAGCACTAGTGACCTCTCCTCTCATGATTAGGTTACTGGGATGCATAGGGAGAGTCATCACCAGTAGAAAACAGGAAGTTATTATCCCTCTGTACAGACAGCTGGTGAGACCCCATCTTGGGTACTGCATGCAGTTCTGGAGACCCAATCTCCACAAAGACATAAACAGGATGGAAGCTGTCCAGAGGAGGGCAACTAAAATGGTGCAGAGTCTGCACTGGAAGACATATGAAGAGAGACTTAAGGAGCTTAATATGTATAGCCTCAAGGAAAGGAGGAGGGGGGGACATGATAGAAACTTTCAAGTATCTCAAGGGAATCAACAAAGTCCAAGAGGGTAGCATCTTTCAAAAAAAGAGGTGTGCAAGAACAAGGAGGCACAATTTGAAGATAGAGAGGGGTGGCTCAGAGGTAATTTAAGGAAGTATTTTTTCAAAGAGAGGGTTGTGGATGCATAGAGGTTGTGGAGTCAAAACAGTGGTGGAATTCAACATGCATGGGACAGTCATAAAAGCAATTCTAGGGGTGGGGTAGGAGGAAGAAGGCTGCTGGTTAACTAGGATCTGCAGCTTATCCAGTATGTAAGGAAATGGGCAGACTGGATGGGCCAAGCGGTCCTTATCTGCCATCAAATTCTATGTTTCTATGTTTAATTTGAAACCTCAGTTTGTAAGAAGTTAAAATAATAATGATAATAATTCAGCCAAGTTACTGTAAGCCTATAATTCAGTTTGAAAGTAATATAGAAATTTTCTTTAAGTGAGGAAGATGTGATGTTAACAGAATTTAACATACTTATTAGATGGTCCCTAAGGTAAATATAAGAAGCTGATGATTTGTAGACAGCCCTAGAGTGTGGGGTGTTATGGGAAGTTTGCTTGGCTGGAGCAGTATGTTTAAGATGGCTGCACAATAAAGATGAGTAAAAACTCATGCTGGTTTCTTGACTATTAACAAGCAAAACAGACATGGCCTACCTAGTCTTTAGCAAGACATTTGACACAGTCCCACGTAAAAGATTACTAAACAAGTTAGCCAGCCTGGGAGTGAGTCCCATGATAGTAGCCTGGCTAACAAATTGGCTGCACAACAGGACGCAGAGGATAATAGTAAATGGAATTCACTCCGAAGAATGGGGGGGTTACCAGTGGGGTACTGCAGGGTTCAGTATTGGGACCAGTCCTCTTTAATGTCTTTATAGGAGACATTGCAGAGAGTCTGGAAGGGAAAGTATGCCTCTTTGTAGATGGCACAAAGATCTGCAATAGAGTTGATACACAATGGGAGGTGAAAGAATGAGAAGGGACTTGGCAAGGTTGGAGGAATAGTCAAAAGTATAGCAGCTTAGGTTTAATGCAAACTGCAAAGTAATGCACCTGGGAAACAAAAACCCAGGTGAAGAATACACAGTGGGGGGATACTAATAACAACACAAATGGAAAGGGACCTGGGGTTGTCATATCAGATGACCTTAAGGTAGGCAAGCAATGTGAGAAGGCAGTAAGGAGAGCTGGGTAGATACGGGGGTGCATAGGGAGAGGCATCACCAGTAGAAACCAGTAAGTTATTATCCTTCTGTACAGACAGTTGGTAAGACTCCATCTGGACTACTGCATGCAGTTTTGGAGTCCCCATCTCCACAAGAACATAGACAGGATGGAGGTGGTCCAGAGGAGGGCAACTAAAATGGTGCAGAGCCTGCAACAGAAACCATATGAATAGAGATTAAGAGAGCTTAAGATGTATACCCTTAAGAAAAGGAGGGAGAGGGGGGACATGATAGAAACTTTCAAGTACCTCAAGGGAATCAACAAAGTCCAAGAAGGTAGCATCTTTCAGAAAAAGAGAAGTGCAAGAACAAGGGGGCACAATTTAAAGATAGAGGTGGGAACATCTCAGGGGCAACGTGAGGAAATATTTTTCCATGGTGAGAGTGGTGGATGCATGGAACTGCCTTTCTGAGGAGGTTGTGGGGTCAAAAACAGTGGGGAATTCAAGAATGCATGGGACAGTCATAAGGCAATTATATTGAGGGGTAGGAGGAAGTAGGCTATTGGTAAACTAGAATCTGCAGCTTATTCAATAGGTATGAAAATGAGCAGACTGGGTGGGCCAAGTGGTCTCCTTATCTGCTGTCAAAGTCTATGTTTCTATGTTTCATGTGTAAACAAGCTGAGGTGGTGTAGTACAGGAGAATGGGGAAAAAGTTCGGCTGACAACCCCAACACACACCCAGATGCCCGCTGGTGTTTGGAGGGTGGAGGGTGGGGTGGAGGGTAGGGTGAACCCTAATACCTCCCTGCTTTTGTTTCTATAGTATTCACCCTAACTGATGCATTAATGGAGTTTTTTGCAATGAATTTCCCTTCTTTTTCAGATAGTATAATTGTATTCTCATTTTGCTGTGGGAGCGTAGATAGTACAACAGCACTAACAGGGATAAAGAGTGGTTAATACACTTAGAATTAATATTGGACAAATTGCAACAGAATAATCCCATAGGAAATATTAAAATCATTGGAGACTTAAATGCAAGAATGGGAAGTTTGCAAGGGATTTCATAGGACGTTAAAAATAATTTGGCCCAAACATCTAGTAATATGTTATCAGCAGACAGGGATTCTAGGGATCCAATATTAAATACAAGAGGTATAGCTATACATAAGGCCATGAAGGAGAAAAGCTTTCTCTTATTAAATGGCAGAACAAAAGGAGATCAATCAAGTGAATTCACCTATATGGGAAGAAATGGTTCATTGGTAAATGACTATATTTGGACCAGCATCAACATGCTTCCTAAATGTACCCATCTGAAGATAGTAATTAAACCAGAAAGTCAACATTTAGCAATGAAATGCAGATGAAAACACAGAATGTTTTATAGTAAAATGTTACCCCAGAATTAAAGAAAAATGTGTAGGGTGGAAAATAATAGACAGTACTGATCTGATACAGACTTAGAAGCAAAAGCGATCCTGTAGATTATAGAGTATCTTATAAATTGTACTGAGATTCAGACCAGGCTAGCTGAATATCATGGAATTATGGGTAGTATTTGTAACACTATAGCAAAATAAATTAACATCAATAAAAGACAAGGGAAGGTATGGTATAACAAAGAATGTAAAGTGGCAAAAAAACAGTTAAATAATTAAGAAATATAAAACAGAAGCAGAGCAAAGAAAATAACAGGAAAATGAACAATTAAGGAAAGAATATAGAACAATTTGGGAAACCACAAGAAAAAGTACATCCACTCGTTGTGGACTGATTTAGAAGAAGCAGTACAGGCAAAAGATATGACAAAAATTTGAAGCATAGCAAATAAAGGCACCAAGGAATACAGAAATGGAAAATAAACACATATTGAACCGAATGTATAGGTAGAATATTATAAAACTTTGCTTTTTCTGGATATCTCCAGACCTCAGGAAAAAATGCTGGATTTAAGAGCCCAAGCACCATGGATCGCACCTAATCATAATATAAGTCAAACAGAAATAATTACAGTACTGGCATCCTTTAAAAACATAAAGCCCAGGATCTGATGGGTACCTTTGGACATCATTTACCAATTGGGGACTCATTGGATTCCATTTTTTAGAAGCACTATTTAACATAATCTGGAAGCATGGGGTTATACCAGAATGCTGGAAACTAAATATTATAGTGTCAATATTTAGAAAGGGGTATAAGAACAAATCTGAATGCTACAGGCCAATCAGTTTGATTGACTGCACTGCAAAATTGTTCTCGCAGATTATAAATAACAGATTAGCAAACTAGGCAGATGATCATGGAGTAACTGATGAAGCACAAGCAGGCTTTAAAACAAGACAATCTACAGTACTATTGGCCAATGCTTTATTAAGACCCATCTTATCTATAAATATAACACAGTGAAAAACAAAATTGGACTGCATTTTCATTGATTTGAAAACATCTTTGATAGAGTAAATAGAAACTCCTATGGGAAAGATTGGAGAAATTAGGAGGAACGAACCATATTAGAATTAATTAAGATACTCTATCAAGAAAAGTACACCAGTGTTTAATATAATGAAAAGGGGAAATAAGTGAATAGTTTAAATTGAACATGAGGGTCAAACAAGGATGTACACTCACCCCACTATTATTTAATATGTTTTTCCAGACAGTATTACAGACTATGTATGCACCTGAACATCATATGCCCAAATGGGATCAAGAACTTGCCCATATTTGGCTTACACCAATGACATGGCATTCCTTTCCACAAGTTTTCTGAGAATCAAAAGAATGCTAAATAAATTTGAGGCAAAATGCAATTTGTCAGATTTAAAACTTAATTACCAAATAACTAAAGTACTGGTCTTTGGGGGAAATAATCAAGCATACAAATATATAATTAACAACCAAAAATTAGAGGTGGTTAAAGAATTCAACTACCTAGGGATAACATTCACACAAGAAGGAACATGGAAGAGACACATTTGGGAAGCAGAAAACAAGGCAAAATATACAGTATCCTCCCAATACTAAATTCATTCTTATAAATATGGGGGAAAATCTATGAAGGGAAACATCAAAGTACTGAATGCCAAGGAGAGGAGCCAATTACTTTATGGGGCAGAGGTGTGGGGTTTAACAGATAATATGTTTGGAAACAACCTTGACTAAATTGTATAAAAGAATTTTGAGTCTCCCAAACAGGGTACTTTCGGCCATGGTTAGAGCATAAATTGGGCAACCCCAAGTGGATGCCAGATTAAACAAAGACAGGCCATATATTGGCTAAAAGGTCATGGGATGACAGATAATAAACTACCCAGACTATGTCTGGAAGAAGCTTTGTCATATATGGGTCAGAATGTTCTGTTTCCATGTATGCAAACAATGGAGAAAATCTTCAAACCTTTCAGTTTACTGACAAGTATAATGGATTATCATAGGCTGCCACTGAATCAAGTGAAGGATAATATCAAACAAAGAGTAAACAGCACAAAGTGTGTAAATGGATGTCTCAAAACAAAAGATATCATGGTATGCAAAATATCTGACAGAAATTGATAAACCAGAATATAGGACATCAGTGACCAGATATAGGGTTGAGTGTATATCCAGTCAATGGAAATTGAACTTGCATAATAAACAAGAGAGAAGGAAGAATGTTCTTTGTAAATGTAGGATGGGACCAGATTTTGACACACCTAGTAATTTTGTGTCCTCTGTATGAGAGACACAGAGCACAGTTATTAGGATAAATTCTGGGTTCACTAGAACATGAGCTAGACCATCTAGTAACATATCTCCTGAAATATAAAAGCAAAAATATATTTATCCCTGTGACATCCTTCTTCAGAATTATAGAGGAAAAGAAATTACACTTAGAAAACAAAGGTCATTGAAAGTATTTGACAGTTATTAATCAAGGATACTGCCATATTGTTGTAGTATCATACTAAGCTCCATTGTTTTAGTGTTATCCTGTTTTATTTATTATAGGACATTTATCATGCAATATTGTCATAACATCTTAAGCAGCTCTATTTTTTTCTGTGTTTTCTGTCTTATTTGTTATAGGACGCTATTGTCAATATGGTTAAATGATGAATATGTATAGGCAGAAATTCATTTAAAGTATAATAATATGAGAAATGTGGTTCATTGCATGATTGTATTTATGTATTTATTAGGCATGTTTGTATTTATATTGTTTTATGTTTTTGATCATATAATGGTTTGTTTTCAAGCTGAACGTTAAACAAGACTTGAATTGCTGGAAAAAAATGGAACAGCTGCTGCTACTTTATTCTTTGCTGAGCCAGATGCCCAAAGAAATACCCTCCTATCACCCCACAACTTGTCTTAAGGGGTTTCAGGGGACCCAATGGACTGTGGACTCTGCATGGGACTCCCATCACCTAACTGGGAATCTAAGAAATGGGGCACCAGGAAGAGTGGCATTACATGACTGTTACTTGCTGTTTAATCCTGTGATTATCTATCACCTAAGATGTAGGATAACATCTCTACTGATCCTAGTGGAATGCTAAAATTCTTCCTAAGTTTGCCACTGCCAGAACTGGGGAATAATTGATTTATTGCCTTTGAGCTATGGTCTACCACAATGGGAACTAAGTTTTACTTTGAATCTGCTGCTATTGGAAACTGTCATTTTATTATCCTCACCAAGAAGTGGAATGTATAGGTTATGATATGTGCCTCCATCATGAACTGTGGTTTAGATAGGCTGTGGTGAAGTGATATGTTTCAGGCCCAAGGCTGGATTCTAGTAGCAGTGGTAGTGCTTCTGCATGACATGCAGGCACCCTGAGTTCAGGAATGACCTTGGGACACTGGCTGGGGATTGACTGACCAAGACACAGCTCTCATCTCTTTGATTCAAGGGGTATTGGGTTTCATTGCTTGACTGTCACCTGGCAGAAGCCAAGTGGTAGCACAGTGATCACACACTGCAGGGCAGGGACTTCCACTAGATGCCATGTATGTATGCGGGTGCACCATTGTAGACCTCACCCTCAGAAAAAACAAAGGGAAATGCCTCAGTCTGTCTATGGATGGATGCTGGTACTACCCCAGGCCCATGCACAAATGATATAACAGACCATCCATCATCTTAATGATCTTGGATAAGTGACTGATAACCATTAAGTGAGATACAAATAAAGTTTGCACTGGGAAGGTGGTGCTCACAATAGCAAAAGGACAAACACACTAGGTTAAAAATTGGGCACTCACCACTGTTATAGAAATGACACTCAACCTAAATAATCATTTATAGTGCCATATTTTATTCAGTGCAGTGAAGTATACAGATGCCCACTACCATGTGAAGTGTTTTGGGTTTTCTCAATCCTTTCTCAAAGGCAATTCCCTCATGGTGTTACATCATTTAAATAGGTCTCGTAGGTGGTTTGAGATAGTACAAAGGAGAGCAACCAAAATGGTGCAGGGTCTACATCAAAAGTCCTATGAAGAAAGACTTAAGGAGCTGAATTTGTACTCCCTAGAGACAATGAGGGAAAGGGGGGATATGATAGAAACATACAAATACCTTTCAGGTAAAAACAGGGTACAGGAAGGTAGCATTTTTTTAAAGAAAAAGATGCTCAAGGACAAGGGGTCACACTATAAACGTGGAAGGGGGATGCTCCAGAGGAAATGTAAGAAAGTAATTCTTTACAGAGAGGGTGATGAATGCATGGAACAGCCTCCCGTGGAGGTGGTGGAGGCTAAAATGGTTACAGGATTCAAGAATGCATGGGATAGATACAAGGGATTTGGAAGTAAGGCAGGTGGGGGGAAGACCGAAAACTGAGTAGGGTCTTAGATGTAACTGTAGGTAGGGAAAAATAAGGCAGACTGGATGGGCCATGAGGTCCTTATATACCACATCTTCAAAGTGTCTATGTTTAGGTATCAACCTACTTAAATTATGGGACACTGTGAGGTAATCACCATTTAGAAAGGACTGAGTAAACCTAAATGCATTAGGCGATAATGGGCATGTGTGTACTTCATTGCACTGAATAACTTATGGCACTATAAATAATTATTTAGACTGAGCATCATTTCTATAATGGAGGTAGGTGGCAATTTGTAACCTAGTGTTATAACCACTGAGTCCATGAAAAGGTTGGTAACAGGGCAGAGGACTGATATCACAGGAGGGGCAGACTGGAGACAGAGGGTGAGAACAAAATAATTAAATAAACAAATGGTGGTGCCAAGGAGGACTTGAACTATCCTTTGGATTCTTGCAGGAATGGTGAAGTCACACAGCTCTTGTTTTTTCTTTTGTGCTATTCACAACCAGCTCAGTTCCTAGCTGTGACTGTCATAGTCTGCTGTGTAGTTGTCGGTTGCCCAAAGACTTCAAAGTGCCTGTCATGTCATCAGTTATTCTGCAGGATGCAATGAGAGAGATCCAATCTAATTGTTAAACTGCCTTTCCACCACAACTGTGGGGCAATGGGGGGAGATAATTTAATTCCTATGATTCCTTAAACATTTCTAAGAATTTTCTAAGGTAGGAAGAAATAGGCTGTTGGTTAACTAGGATCTGCTACCTATCCTGTAGGTAGGTAAATGGGCAGACTAGATGGGCCAAGCGGTCCTTATCTGCCGTCAAAGTCTATGTTTCTATGTTTCTATTTCTGGTATATTAAGTTGTTATATTACACACTGAGAATTTATTGGCATCTGTACATATCAGGTTGCATGGTCTTAATTTCTTGGTGGTCCTTGACAAGTAGCTTTTTTTGTTTGACACTTATACTGCCAATTTATATTTATATTATCATTTATAAACTCTTATTTCTACACTATAGGCTTTTGACGTTTATGGGGCATAATATCTATCCGGAGAGTATAGTTGGGTAATGGGTCAAGCTAAGTTTTACATTTTGTACAGCATGTAACTATTGTTCCTTTTAGGGAAACTTTACTGGTTACTCTTTAGTATATATGTATATATATATATATATATATATATATAGATGCTTCTTGTAGTCCTATCTTGTGGTGCTTGTTTTTAACTTGCAATTTTAGTAAGTCTTTAATCCGGGTGGGAGCTGCTTTTTAGTAACTGCATTCTTATACACATTGTGACACTCATAATTTGATTTAAGAGCCATCTGCTCAAGTAGTTGTTATCGTATAAGTCAATTTAATTTATATGCAGTGGAATTCTTTGTATGTCTTCTGCACTAAGCACCTCTGACCCTTAGACTCTCTCAGCTGAACATGAAATGGTACTGTTAAGCTTCTCTGACATCATCTTCTGCTTTTTTAAATAAGTATTTTGAACCAATGGGGATTTTTTCTGCTTTTTTTCTGCATGATCTGGGTGTTAAAAGTACTGGCTTTTCTAAATAACTGTCTAAAGAAGCAATTCCCCTGGGCTAAATTCCAGACTGAAAGGGGATCAAAGCTTAAAAGATCCCCAAATTGCACTGCAGTGAGAAACTGCATGCCTCGGAGACTGCAGCCTATTTTGCAAGCCCAGGGTCACCAGAATTGTCTCTGACAATTTGCCAGTGGCACCTGAACTTCTGCATTCCCAGCTTACATTTCCAGGACTGTAGATTGCAAGCAGGTAAGCTGAGCAACCTATGCTGGAACTGTCCCAAAGCTGAGCCTGTAATGACAAATAAATTGCTTAAGAGACTGTTTCTACTTGTGGAACCAAAGCAGCTAGATGACTAGAGAAAGGAGTTTGCTCCTGTGATGAAGATTATTGCAGGTTGCAGCCACCCTTGGGAGGGATCCCTTGAAGTGGGGGTGAGTCATGCCAGCCCGGGTCCCTGTATCCTGGTCCTTACCAAAAAGGATGAAGTCCTGCAGCCTGCAGCCACATCCTGCCTTGAGGGAGAAGCACCAAGGGAGGTCAACAGTGAAAATGCCAACTTCCCCACAGTGATGGCACAATACCAATGTCAGTATTGTGCGCCCATGCATGAAGTGTTTTCTGTGGGGGCTGTGCCCCTACCCCATGTGGGGCTCTGCCCTCGCACCCCAGGACTTTAGGGATTATCAACTCCAGGTTGGAGTTGGTCTGGGGGGCGGAACATTGGAGTGGAAAGGGAACACAAAAGGACCACACAGCCACTGCTGCTGTGAATGGTCTTTTTGTGTTTCGCCATTGGGGTGTCAATGTGCAGAGGTGCACCACCTTGAGGGGAGTCATCCTGGAAGACAACCTGGATGCCAAGGTCCATACAAGAGTTCCAGACTTGTTGGTATGTGGCCACTGTGAGCATATTAGTAGTACTCTCCTTAACTGTAAATTGAACGCAAAGTAAAGTGTGTTATGGGAATTTATAGGTATAAGGTCACTAGGTGAGGCTGTGGGTAGGTACAACTTCCAAGAGAGTTGTGCTAGCTTACCATCTAGCCCACTTAAAGAATTCTCTGGGTGGAGATACTGCACCGTGCTAAGAACTGTTAAAATAGAGCCATTGGTAACAGCTAAACCCGAACTCAGGCCTCTCAACCTGCAACTAGGTAAGCAGACAAGGGTAGTAGCCTGTTGGAAGGTGGGTCCCAGGTTACAGGAGCATAGTAAAGGCAACAAACTTCTGCATCAAGCAAGTAAGCAAAAGCAAGAGGAAAAAGAGACCACTATGGTTCTCAAAAGAGGTGGCTAAAAAGGTAAAGGCAAAAGGGGTAGCATTCAAAAGGTATAAGGAGACACAGAGAGAAGAGGATGGGGATGTATCAAGGGAAACACAGGGAAGCAGGGAAAACAGTAAGGAGCACAAAGGCACAAACTGAAGAGAAAGTTACCCAGGAGGTAATGAAATGGGACAAGACTGAACCAGCATAACATTCTGTGGTGATTTGCATATGCAGCTATGATGCTTTGTATTGTTGAGTCATGTATGACTTTGTATTTCTTTGAAACTTGGCTTTCCAGCCAAATGCCCTTTGGGGTAACCCTTGCCTCAGTGCTTGCACACAGAGGTTCTTTGTCTTTTAAATAGTTTTTGTTTTAATTGGGTTCACCACAACGTAACCCAGATAGACTATCTTAGAGTAGCTGGTTCATTCCACTGGGATGTCAGACAGATGAGGCATACTGATGAGTCCTGGTAGGATGAAACACGTGTCTATGTCTTCTGTTGGCACCCTTTGCAAACTGTGTGAGAGGCCTTTCGGCACCATGCATTTCTGCTTAAATTTGAACCAGCATAATATTCTGTGGTGATTTGCATATGCAGCCCATGATGCTTTGCATTGTGGGGTCACGTGTGACTTTGTAAGAAATTTTTTAGGTTTATAAGTAAAAAGAGGAAGACTAGGAATGGGATTGCAAGGTTAAAAAAGGGAAGGGGGAGCTGTGCCGAGGTGAACCAGGAAAAGGCAAATATACTGAACAATTACTTTTGTTATGTTCTCACAGAAGAATCAACCAATCGGGAGGCAATTAGACTGAAAGACACACACAAAAAAAACAGCTGCTTTTAGCCACTGAAAGCGCAGCAACCCGGCTTCATTCTGAAGTGATGTCAGAGGAGCTACAAGGGTCATGAGGGCAGGAGCATTGTGCCTCCCCATACCTCTCAACCTCTTCCTCATGAATCAGGGACAAGGCTTAAAAAAATCAGGGACGAAGACCTCAAATGAGGGACACATCTTAAAACGTTGTACTATTCACTCAGAAAGCTGATAGAATGAAAGGATTTATGTTAAGATGCATTTTCTGAAGAAAACAAAGTCTGTAACTTTGATGTTTGACATTGTTTTGTGCTTTTAATTACCACTGTTCTGTCACAAAAACACAAATTTTATGTGGGACAGAGGAAAATTTTGAGGCAAAATCAGGAACTTTCCTGAAAACCTGGGACAGTTGAGAGGTATGCCCTTCCCAACAACCGCCAGAGACCATGCTGCATCAAAGGACTGCCTGGAATTTTCTCCAGCCAGCAATCTGGCTTCATTCTGAAACAGCTGGGAAGAGCTACAAGGGGTCATGACAGCTGAAGCATCCTGCCATACACCCCTAATATATGCCAGAGATCACTCTACATGAAAGTCTCATGGAATCTGTCCCCTGCACCATTTTAGGCTATGGCACTTGAACTTGCTGCCAGGACCTGCCATTTGAGCCTTCAACCAGTTGGGAGGCAATTAGCATGAAAGACGACAAAAAACACAACTGCTTTTAACCACTGAAAGATGGCAATCTGGCTGCATTCTGAAGCAAAGTAGGTAGAACTATAAGGAGTCATGAGGGTTAGAGCATCATGACGTGTGCCTCCCCCCCCAGTAACCACCAGAGACCATGCCACATTAAAGGGCTGCCTGGAATTTTCTCCTAGCCGACGAGTGTCAGAGGAGCTACAAGGGGTCGTGAGGGCTGGAGCATCCTGCTGTGTGCCCCCTCATGACTGCTGGAGACCGTGCCACATCATAAGGTTGCCTGGAATTTTGGCTGTTCCTGCCCACCCCCACCTGCTCAGTTTACAGTATACTCCCCAAATTGACTGACAGCAGATGACTGCAATTGGTAGGAAACAGAGAATGACGATGGAGAAGACAGGCCTGTATACATGTGCCCCATGCTTATTACTCTGTGTCTTTAACTAATTAACTGCTTATATTTCCTGATTACCCAGGGTCAGCTCTCAAACCAGTTTGCTCTCAATATTTCTGTCTCACTTCTACTTAACAATACCATATAAGCTTGGTTAGCAATTTAGCTTTGCTCTTTTTGTATTGTCTAAATTCCAGGGTCAGCTCTCAGACCAGTTTGCTTATACAAGTTCTGTCTCAGTTCTGTTTTAACAATACACATAAGCTTGCTTAGTAATTTAGCTCTTCTTTTTTTGCATTGTCTAAATTCTACTTAAAGCACTACCATGTTATACTAGTTCAGAATTAACAGTATTACTTATGTGTCAGCTACCACTACTTGTTCCCTGATATTGATCTCTGGACTTTTGGTAATAGCAAATACCATTTTATAGTATTAGGTCTCCATTAACTTTAAATTTTAAAGAGGTATGTGGGCTTCTTGTGGCAGAAGCAGGCACTGAGGGATGGGAAGATAGGAAATGGGGAGAGAGAGAGACAGGAAGACTCTGGGGAGGGAAAGAAGGGGAGAATAGATGGCTATAATGGTAGTGGCAGCAGTATTCCTTAATATGATGTGGAAAGCAGGGGTTGCCAAAATTGCAGGAATCTGGAACAGCTTAGACGGAGGTAAGGAGGCTGAGGTGGAGTTAGATACAGGAGTGGGGGATGGGTGAGGAGCAATGGGTAAGGTTGAAGGGCAGCTGCGCTGAAGGCTTGGGTGGGTGGTGCAATATTGGGAGGGCTGATGGAGGCATGCACAAGGGCTGAAAGTAAGACCAGCCAGTAAGATGGGCAATGATTGGCAGGTAGTAGAAGAGACAAAAAGTGGTAAAATGACTAATGGGGTATAACAAGAAGGAACACTAGGATAAATACAAGAGTCAAGGGTAGATGATCAAACAGGTTCATGCCATTCACAGATATGGGGAGACAAGGAGGTACATGAGGGGATTGGGGCTAGAACAAACATGGGGGTAAGGTCAGAGCTAAACAGGCAGAAGGAGTGAGTGTAAGGAAGGAAGTAGGTCCGATTAGGAGCCAGGAGGCAGGACAAAGAAAGGGGAGGGAGGGAGGGGAGAGAAGGGCTGGGGTGAATAGGGGATACCAGAATGACTACAGAGGGAAGGGGGCTCAGGAGGAAGAATGTGATAAAATAAGAGGCTCAGTAGAAAGGTTGGCCACTGAGTTCAGGGTAAAATCATAGAGGGAGATGGCAGGTCCACAAGGCACTAGTAGGAGGTCATTCTACACAGCAGCGGCAAAGGAGAAAGTCATGGTCTATGGTTACTCCATAATAAAGGGGGTACACTGGCTGAGGAGGGGGGTACCCAGATAAGAGAAGGTCAGTCTTATGCATACCAGGAATGGAGACTTGAAGGGCCGGGCATAAAAAAAGGAAGAAATAAGGAAATTGTGGGGTACACCACACCTGATTGTTCACCTGGGTACAAACGATTTAGCAGGTACAGAGTTTGGTGAGGTATAGCACAGGTTTTGGGATTTGGCAAGGGCCTGCAGGGAGGGGGTGAGCTCATTGGCCTTCTAAGAAGTTTACCAGTCCCTCATGGTAGCACTGTCGGGCAAGGAAGGGCTGAGGACTTCAACAGTTGGCTCAGTGAATGGTGCACAAAGAAGGGGTTCAATTGTATTGAAAAATGGGGATACAGGTGGAAAGATGAAAGATTATACTCAAAAGACATGTTACATCTGAACAAGGCAGGGTACTGATGGATAAACTGCAAGAATACATAGCAAAGGCTATGAATTTAAACTGAAAAGGTATGAGGCTAGGGAAGGAAAGGAGGATATACACAAGTACTGTCACTTAGCTGGCACTTCCCCATAACCGGGAAGGGGCTGAGAGAGGAGAGGAATTAAGGAGGGGTAACTGGTGGAGGGCAATATGCACAAATGCAAGGAGCCTGTGCAACAAACTGGCAGACCTAGAAGCCACAATAATGGAGGAGAGCCAGACCTGGTGGCTATCACAGAGACCTGGTGTACTGATAACCAGAACTGGGAGATGGCCAACCCAGGTTTTACTCTTTTATTTATTTATTTTTCTCCATATAGTTTTTATTCTGCCAGGCTCCTTTTACCTTTTCCCCCCCGACGTAATGATGTCAGTATGTGCCTCCCTGCCTGTATTGCTCTCCAGCCACCACCAGAGGGCAATCAATGAGCAGGACAGCAAGTCTCCCTCCCCTCAAGAGAGGAGAGCCATCCTCCAGATGCTTGATCCTCTCTCCCCCCCTGTTGACACCCGCTGGCCCAGGCTTATTCCTAAACCCAGGTCACCAGCATGGCATGAGGTGTAGTGGCCAGCGCCTCAACCTGCAGTGCCACCAGGCTGGCTGGTTTGACTCTTTTTAGGAGGGACAGGGCAGGAAGAAAAGAGGGATGAGTGGCCATATATGTGAGGGACAGCATACAAGTGTCACTGGAGCAGGAGAAGCAAGGGGAAGCAGAGGTACTATGGGTCACTGAAGAAAAGATCAGGGGATTTTATGACAATAGGAGTGATTTATAGGCCACCAGTGCAGAGAAAAGAAGCAGATAGGTAACTAATGCAAGCAGTACAAGGGATGTCCAAAAAGGGTGAGTTGCTACTGGTGGGGGACTTTAATCTCCCCGATGTGGGACGGAGACAACCATCAGCAGCAACAACCAGGAGCAGGGAAGTACTAGACTCCTTGCAGGGAGCAGGGAAATAATCAAAACTGTGATCACAGAAGCAACAAGCCTTTGTGTGAAGCAAATAAACAAAACAAAACAATGTAAGAAACCACTATGGTTCTCAAAGGAGGTGGCAGGAAGGTTAGGGAGAAAGAGAATATTCAGGAAGTACAAGGAATCACAGAAGGAGCAGAACAGACAATTGTATCAGTTAAAGCAAAGGAAGCAGGAAAGGCAGTCAGAACAGCAAAGGCCCAAACTGAGGAAAAGATAGCCAACTCAGTTAAGAAGGGGGATAAAACCTTTTATAGATACATCAGGGAGTGAAGGAAGAACAAGGGAGGGATAATGAGGCTTAATAAAGTGGAGGGGGTGGGTAGAGGGTGACTGTGAAAAGTCAGAGATACTAAACAATATTTTTGCTCAGTATTCACAAATGAAGAGGGGCAGGTATCTAAACCAAACAATAGAAACAAGCTGGATATGGGGGTTGTTACCAGCCCTTCCACAGAGTAAAGGGTTCTGAAGGAACTCTTAAAACTGAAGGTGGACAAAGCAATGGGGCCTAATGGGATTCATCCCAGAATTCTAAAAGAATGAAGGGGCAGAACTAGTGACACCACTGATTACCATCTTTCATAAATCATGGGAGGAAGGGTGGTGCCTAAGGACTGGAAGAGGGCAGATGTCATTCCATTTCACAAAAGTGGGAGCAGGGCAGAAGCAGGAAACTATAGATCTGTTAATTTAACCTCAGTAATTGGGAACATGATGGAATCACTTCTGAAGGAAAGAATTGTTGAGCACCTAGAGGCCAGGGGAGCACAGGACCCAAGGCAGCATGGATTCACAGTGGGAAGATCATGTCAGATGAATCTAGTAGGTTTCTTTGACTGGATGACCAAAGTAGTAGATCAGGGAGAGGCTGTGGACATGGCCTACCTAGACTTTAGCAAGGTATTTGACAGTCCCACAAAAGATTAATTTACAAGTTGGCCAGCCTGGGAGTGGGACCCAAGATGGTTGCCTGGGTAAAGAATTGGCTGGAGAACAGGACACAGAGGGTAATAGTAAATTAAGTCCACTCTGATGAAAGGAGGGTTACTAGTGGGGTACCGCAGGGTTCAGTACTAGGACAGGTCCTCCTTAATGTCTTCATAAGCAACATTGCAGAGGGACTGGAAGGAAAAGTATGTCTCTTTGCAGACGACACAAAGATCTGCAACTGAGCTGATACACAAGGTGGGGTGAAAGGATGAGAAGCGACTTGGCAAGGTTGGAGGAATGGTCAAATGCATGGCAGCTTAGATTTAATGCTAAGAAGTGCAAACTAGGGTTAACATACAGACCTCCCTCTATATCTTTAGAAAATGCTAATAAGTTATTGAAATATATTAATGATTTAAACTCATCAAATTTTATACTGATTATGGGAATTTTAATTTGCCCAACATTAACTGGACAACATTTAGTGGAACTAGTAAAACAGAACATCTATATCTTGACACCCTTGTCCAGATAGGGCTGGAACAAAAGGTACTTTGTCCTACTAGGAATGATAAAATACTAGACATCATATTATCCAATACAGGTAGTAGGGTGGCTGATGTTACTAACACTGCTCCACTGGGTAATAATGACCACATGTGTGTAACCTTTAAATTTTTGAGCCAACTTAGACAAACTGAGACAGGGGTCACTGAAAAACTTAATTTCAGAAAAGCTAACTTTACTACCATGAAAGAAAATATGGCAAAATGGGACTGGAGTAAGGTTTTTTCAGATCCTTCAGTTGAAGAGAAATGGGTAACACTGACTACAAAAATAAAGGGTGAGGTCTTTAAACATATACCGACAATAAAAAAATACTCCACCAAAAGAGTACCCCAGAGTTGGATGAAGCCCTCTATAAAGAAAGTAATAAAAAAAGTAGAGTGTTTAAAATTATCGTAAAAGGTAATCAGCAATTAGTTCCTATATGTCGGGAACTGACTAAAAAAATTAAACAAATGATTAAATTAGCAAAATCACAACATGAATTAACCACGGCTACCGAGGTTAATGATAATAAAAAAATATTTTTCTCTTACATCAATAAAAAAAGAGGAACTACAAACTCAGTGGGCTCTTTTATTAATAATTTAGGTTCTCTTACCAACAATAAAGAAACAGCAGATATACAAAACACTTATTTTTCTTCAGTATTCAATAAGTCTATTCCCACCTCTTCAGAGAATAAGCTAGTGTCCATACCAGGACACATAAATATTAACCCTTCAGATGTACTGGAAAAACTTCAAAAATTAGACATTAATAAATCCCCAGGCCCAGACGCTCTCCACCCTAGAGTATCAAAGGAACTTGCTGATCATATCTTTTACCTTTGTCCCATATTTTGCAGCATTCCCTGGCTCTGCATTATACCCTCAGGTTGGAGGGTTGCCACTATAATACCACTTTTAAAACAAGCATTTGTCAATGCCGAACGTCCTTGCAGGTGTTTGTAGTTGTGTTTGCATGTATGGTGCTTTACCCTACGCCCTGTGCGATTGTTGGTATTTGCACAATAAATTGTCAGCATTTGACCTTTTTGTTACCCCCATTGTGCGCTACATAGGCGGAAACACGTTTTGGGCAGGATGTGAAAAATGACAGCTGTACTGCTCATAAGGAAGTGTGGTAAAATGACAATGTTGAAAATCTGGAGTGGAAATATTGAAAATTCGCAAACCTAGGAGCGTGCGTGGGAACTACGCAATGCACGCTGGTAAAACAGTGATTGTCAGGAATTTTTTCACCAAATTGTCAACATTGGCAGTTTAAAACCTCTGCTAATGAACAGTGACACTGTGATTTTCTTAATGTGTCCCATACACTGAGTTCCGTACACCAACTGTGCCATTGTGCGCTATATGGGCGGAAACACGTTTTGGGCAAGATGTAAAATGACAGCTGCAGTGCTTATAAGGAGGTGTGGTAAAATGGCAATGTTGAAAAAATCGGTGAAAATATTGAAAATTGGGTGAAACTACGAAAGGCATGTGAGAAGGCGCACCCAGACTCATAAAACAGTCATATTTAGGAATTTTTCCACCAAATTTTCAGCACAGCCATTTTAAGACCCCTGCTCATGATCAGTGTCACTGTGATTTTCTTAATGTGTCCCATACATTGAGTTTGCACACCGACTGCGCCATTGTGCGCTACATGGGCAGAAACACATTTTGGGCAGGATATGACTAATGACAGCTGTACTGCTCATGAGGAGGTGTGGTAAAATGGTAATGTTGAAAATCTGGAGTGCAAATATTGAAAATTATAGTATCTGGCGTGTGTAGGAACTGCGCATGCGCTCGTAAACAGTCATTTTTAGGAATTTTTTCACCAAATTTTCAACATTGCCATTTTAAGACCTCTGCTCATGAACAGTGTCACTGTGATTTTCTTAATGTGTTTCCTACATTGATTTCACACACCGACTGCGCCATTGTGCGCTTCATGGGCGGAAACACGTTTTGGGTGAGATGTGAAAAATGACAGCTGTACAATTCATAAGAAGGTATGATAAAATGGCAATGTTGAAAATCTGGAGTGAAAATATTGAAAATTCGCGAACTTACGAGCCTGTGTAGGAACACACAGCATACGCCCTGTTAAACAGTCATTTTTGAATTTTACTCAATTGTCAACATGGGGTTTGGACCCTTTTCATCGATAAATACTATCATGGCATTATTCGAGCTCAAGGGTGATTTCACGCAGTGACCGCGCAGTGCCTGTGAAATCACCTTCGGGCCCGACAACACCATGACAGTGACATCATTCATGAGAAGGGGTCCCAAAACCCCATGTTGAAAATTTGGAAAATTCCCAAAATGACTGAGATATGCACAAAGTTGAAACCCTCTATCTAGCCCATTATACAGCTTCACCGCCATTTCCTCAGTTCGCGGTCGCTTTGAAGAGTGCAGACGTGTTCCCGTCCACCCAAGATCATCGCATTGGAGTCCGGAGGTAAGTATGGGGTGAGGGGGGCTGTGGGAGGCTGGATGGTGCAGTGGGTGGGTGCGGGTTGTGGGGAGGGTGGGAGATGCGCGCAGACAGTTTTTGTTTTACAGGTTTGAAAAAAAAGACCATAGGGACGTTTTCCACGCTGGGGTGGGCTCCCAGTGTGGCAGAAGATGGCTGGGGGCCGAGAGCCGACGGGGGTTGGGCACCCCGTCGGCAAAATAAGCAAGCGTTTGCCACGCTGGGGTGGGCTCCCAGCGTGGAAGCAAGATAACTTTGGGGGCCGTGGAGCCGATGGGGTGGGCACCCCGCTCGGCAAACAATGTTTGCCACGCTTGGGTGGCTCCAGCGTGGCAAGAAAAGCTTTGGGGGGTGGCGTGACGGATGCATGGGGAGAGGCAGCGCGTGACGCCGGGATGGTGCTCAGCATGGCAGTGGTGTTTTCTTGAAGCAGAGGAACACCGCTGTCATATTGAGCTGCTGCACCCATTGGTGCAGGATCACACGCCTGCTCAAGGGAGCAGTGCATTGCGGGAGAGGCCTCTAAGTGTGTTACTCTTCAAAATCGCCTTGCGATGCTGCAAGCGAACGTAAAAAGGATTAAGAACCAAACCAGAAAACTTTCAACCTATTAGCTTAACTTCTCTAACAGGAAAAATATTAGAAGGTATAATTAAGGATTATATACAGCAACACCAATTACTGTTAGGGGTCTCTGACCCCTATTAACATGGATTTGTTAAAAATAGATCGTGCCTGACAAATTTACTCAGTTTCTATGAAAAGGTTAACAAAGAAATAGAAAGAACCCAGTAGATATTATCTTTTTAGACTTTGCAAAAGCCTTTGACAAATTGCCACATTCTGAATTGATCAAAGCTTTGGGTGGCTTAAATCTGTGCACAAACATCATCCAGTGGATTGCCAACTGGTTGGAGGGGAGACAGTAAAGGGTGGTGGTAAATGGTGTGTACTCTGAATGGGCCAGGGTTACAAGTGATGTTCCCCAGGGCTTGGTCCTGGGTCCCCTTTTATTTAATATCTACAGTATATCTCTTCTCTAAAAATAGATACACCTATTATTTGGTTATCTAAATTCGCAGATGATTGTCATATGGGAACAGTAGTAAACACCTTAGAAAACAACATTGCATTACAGGATGCATTGAATTTGGTTCTCTCCTGGACCAAATACAGTAAATTAGAACTAAACATCAGTAAATGCAAAATAATGCATTTGGGTATCAGTAATAGACAATATAAGTATATCTTAAAAAACAAACCCTTATCTGTAACATCAAGTGAAGGGGACTTGGGAGTGACCATATGCTCAGATCTTAAATTTAATATCCACTGCAACGACCAGGTGAAGAAAGCTAATCAGATGCTGAATTGCATCATTTGACATTTATCCAGTAGAACTAGGGAAGTAATGCTCCCCCTCTATGTAGCACTGGTCAGGCCACATTTGGAGTACTGCATTCAGGTTTGGTCACCATACAGGAAAGAACATATTAAAAAAGTCGAAGCAGTCCAGCGTAGATTCACTAGGCTTATTGTAGGTTTCAAGGAGATATCTTATGAATAAAGACTAAGAACACTTAATTTATGTTCCTTACAATATTGGAGACAAAGGGGAGATTTATGTATGTTACACAGGGCTTTGGAGAATAACATCCTCATGGCTGAAGTAGGTGTTAGCCTTAATCTAGACAGTGTTAGTAGCAGGAGACATCCCAAGCAACTTCGACTAGACAAATGGAACACATTAGTTAGAAAATATTGGTATAGCCAAAAAGTGGTTACATTGTGGAATGCTCTACCATCTGAAGTAATTGAAAGTAAGGATATAAATACATTTAAACATAGGTTAGACAGTGTAACAAGCAGTAGGACTAAATTTGGAGATTGTTAATTATAACAAGGTAAGCAACAAGGACAAAAGTCTATTAAAGTTTGTATGATCTATGAAATCTATGAAAATAATGCACCTGGGAAACAAAAACCCAGGGGAAGAGTACACAATGGGGGGGGGGGTGAGGTACTAACCACAACAAAAATGGAAAGGGACCTGGGGTAGTCATATCAGATGACCTAAAGGTGAGCAATCAATGTGAGAGGGCAGTTAGGAGGGCTGGGGGGATACTGGGATACATTGGGAGAGGCATCACCAGTAGGAAACAAGAAGTTGTTATCTCTCTGTACAGACAGCTGGTGAGACCTCATCTGGAGTACTGCCTGCAGTTCCTGAGACCCAGTCTCCACAAAGACATAGACAGGATGGAGGCAGTCCAGAGGAGGGCAACTAAAATGGTGCAGGGTCTGCACTAGAAGACATATCAAGAGAGACTTAAGGAGCTTAATATGTATAGCCCCGAGGTGGGGGGGGGATATGATAGAAACTTTCAGTTACCTCAAGGGAATCAACAAAGTCCAAGAGGGTAGCATCTTTCAGAAAAAGAGGTGTGAAAGAACAAGGGGTCACAATTTGAAGCTAGAGGGGGAACAGCTTAGAGGTAATGTAAGGAAGTATTTTTTCAGGGAGAGGGTTGTGAATGCATGGAACAGCTTTCCTGAGGAGGTTGTGGAGTCAAAAACAGTGGTGGAATTCAAGAATGTATGGGACAGGCATAAGGCAATTCTAGGGGGTGGAGCTAGGAAGAAGTAGGCTGTTGGTTAGCTAGGATCTTCAGCTTATCCATTCGGTAGGGAAATGGGCAGACTGAGTGGGCCAATCGGTCCATATCTGCCATCAAATTCTATGTTTCTATGTTTCCTCCAGCAGCTTGTAAGAGAACCAACTTTAGGGGAGGTGATACTGGACCTTATACTAATCAATGGGACAGTGTCACTGATGTCACGGTGGGGGATAATCTGGGTACCAGTGACCATCACATGGTGAAATTCAAGATAAAAGCAGGAACAGGGATGAGTCACACAAGGACAAGGGTAATGGACTTCAGGAGTGGGATATTCAGACTGCGCCAGGATGTGGCACAAGCCTGGGTGCAGTACAACTGGGATGTGTCAGGGCGCTGACAGGGTGATATCCTACAGTGCTGCGCCATGCCTCAGCACTATTGAATTTCGCTCTGTGGCTACCCACATTGTGCATGGCGCAGTGGCACTGCACCAGTGAAAGTGGCCAGAGAGGGGCAGGGGGATGCGCTAGCACAAGTGCTGTTGCGCTAGGTGCATCAACCGCGATATTTAAAGGTGCATATGCAAATGGGGCCATAATGCATGCAAGGTACAAATGGGGCCATTTCCATGTCATTATGGTTCTATTTGCATGCAGGTGCGCCCATCCCCAGTGACTTGCGCCTGGTGCCCTGCCAGGCTGCAGCCAGTGGTGACTGAAGCCCCCTGCACAAGCGGCAAAGTGCCCAACTGCCCGATCATGGGCATAAGTATAAAAATAATAAACTCCTATATCCCTGGTGGTGCAGTGGACCGCTCGCAGCCCAATCACAGGTAGAAGTCTAAAAAAGATTAGATCCCAACCCTGGTGGTCCAGCGGTACCCCCTCCCACCCTCCCACTGAGCCCTGCCTGCTCCCCCCTGGTCAGCGGCAGGCAGCAGCTTCTGACCCGCAGGCTGCCCGGCCGCACGCCGACTGACTGCATACAGTACAGCTGCATGCCCATTGGTCCACAGCGAGCGTGAGCCAATGGGCATGCAGACCGTACCGTACTACACAGTCCAGATATGTGAATGAACCTACAACCCTACAACATGGCAGTTCACCTGTGGGTGGCCAGCTGTTGTTCCTTTATTTTTTGAAACAACTGTATGCGGTGCATGTAGGAGTTGCACCTGCATGGGCTCCGCACATCCTGGGCTGAATATCAGGAAGTGCGGGGACATGCATGGGCACACCCCCCTACTTGCGCCACATACATTAGTGATGCACCCCAGCACATCAGGATTTGTGCCACGCACTTTCCCCTTTTGAATATCGTGCCGGGGAGCATCAGTGGGTTGCGCATGATGCAACTGTGTTGCGCCATGCACAACGCTTCTGAATATCCCACCCCAGGTGTGCAAACTTTCATGAAATGAGGGTAATCCTCAAGGATGCCATGATAGGATTTGAGAATCTGGGGGGAGTCGAGGAGCAGTGGACTGCATTCAAAAAGGACATTGAAAGAGCTACAGAACAGTGCATAAGGCAAGTCAGCAATGGTAAAAAAAGAAAGATGCCACTTTGGTTCTCCAGAAAGGAAGCAAGAACAGTGAGAGAAAAGAAACAAGCCTTCAGGAGGTATTGAGATACATAAAAGAATGAGGCTAGAAGGATGTACAAGGAGAAACTGAGGGTGGCTAGACAAATAGTTAGGAGGGTGAAGGCAGTGAGGAGGAAAGGATAGCCAAGTCAGTTAAGAAAGGTGATGAAACATTCTTCAGATACATCAGTGAGAAAAGATCCAGCGTGCCTTGACCAGACCACGGACCCCTCAATTTCTGGAACCTAAACAGTTTTTCAGAAATCCTCTCTACTGCAACGGATCCAGCGTGCCTTGACCGGGCCACGGACCCCTCAATTTCTGGAACCTAAACAGTTTTTCAGAAATCCTCTGTACTGCAAAGGATCCAGCGTGCCTTGGCCAGGCCGTGGAACCCTCAATTTCTGGAACCTAAACAGTTTTTCAGAAATCCTCTGTACTGCAAGGGATCCAGCGTGCCTTGGCCAGGCCGCGGAACCCTCAATTTCTGGAACCTAAACAGTTTTTTAGAAATCCTCTGTACTGCAAGAGATCCAGCATGCCTTGGCCAGGCCGCGGACCCCTCGATTTCTGGAACCTAAGCAGTTTTTCAGAAATCCTCTGTACTGCAACGGATCCAGCGTGCCTTGGCCAGGCCGCGAGACCCTCGATTTCTGGAACCTAAGCAGTTTTTTCAGAAATCCTCTGTACTGCAAGGGATCCAGCGTGCCTTGGCCAGGCCACAGACCCCTCGATTTCTGGAACCTAAGCAGTTTTTCAGAAATCCTCTGTACTGCAAGGGATCCAGCGCGCCTTGACCAGGCCACGGACCCCTCAGTTTCTGGAACCTAAGCAGTTTTTCAGAAATCCTCTGTACTGCAAGGGATCCACCGCACCTTGACCAGGCCACGGACCCCTCAGTTTCTGGAACCTAAGCAGTTTTTCAAAAATCCTCTGTACTGCAAGGGATCCAGCATGCCTTGACCAGGCCACAGACCCCTCAATTTCTGGAACCTAAGCAGTTTTTCAGAAATCCTCTGTACTGCAAGGGATCCAGCGTGCCTTGACCAGGCCACGGACCCCTCAATTTCTGGAACCTAAGCAGTTTTTCAGAAATCCTCTGTACTGCAAGAGATCCAGTGTGCCTTGACCAGGCCACGGACCCCTCAATTTCTGGAACCTAAGCAGTTTTTCAGAAATCCTCTGTACTGCAAGGGATCCAGCGTGCCTTGACCAGGCCACGGACCCCTCAATTTCTGGAAACTAAGCAGTTTTTCAGAAATCCTCTGTACTGCAAGGGATCCAGCGTGCCTTGACCAGGCCACGGACCCCTCAATTTCTGTAAACTAAGCAGTTTTTCAGAAATCCTCTGTACTGCAAGGGATCCAGCGTGCCTTGACCAGGTCACGGACCCCTCAATTTCTGGAACCTAAGCAGTTTTTCAGAAATCCTCTGTACTGCAAGGGATCCAGCGTGCCTTGACCAGGCCACGGACCCCTCAATTTCTGGAACCTAAGCAGTTTTTCAGAAATCCTCTGTACTGCAAGGGATCCAGCATGCCTTGACCAGGCCACGGACCCCTCAATTTCTGGAACCTAAACAGTTTTTCAGAAATCCTCTGTACTGCAAGGTACTAGCCCTGACTTTTGGATTTGGTACCAGTGAAATCTGATTTCCAAATGGCCCCACTATCTCCTGCTGAACACACCTCTAACTACTGTATCTCCCTCTGTGTCTCTAGTTGAATTTATGTGCGAGGGTTTAATAATTTGTTTAATCCTTACAGTCATTTAAAGTACTGAGTTTATATTAGAAGTGAACTTAGAGCCTTGACTCTGTAAATCTCTCTTTTGCTCTCTGTCCTGCAACCTCTCTCCTCCTCCCCCACACTGTCTGCTTTGTTCTCTGAACCTGCCCACTTATATTTATTCTCTTTGTTCTGATGTGACCTGCCTACTTCTCCAGCCTTTAAAAATTCTGTTTTTCTACTTTATTTCAGGGATCCAGCATGCCTTGACCAGGCCACGGACCCCTCAATTTCTGGAACCTAAATAGTTTTCCAGAAATCCTCTGTACTGCAAGGTACTAGCCCTGTCTTTTGGATTTGGTACCAGTGGAAGCTGATTTCCAAGTGGCCCCACTATGTCCTGCTGAACACACCTCTAACTACTGTATGTCCCTCTGTGTCTCTAGTTGAAGTTATGTGCGAGGGTTTAATAATAACTGTTGACTTTTCCATTAGCAGATTATATCCTCTCACCACTAGAGGGCTATATCTCTATCTCTTTATCTAGTGCGTAAGCCATGTGGGCTCTCTCTGCCTTTATCTCACCTCTCTTCCTCTTCCTAGCCCTGGCCCCCTCTTCTCTATCCCTGGTCTTAGCCACCCCCACCCCACCCACCGCTACCCACCCCCGCCACCTTCTACTCTGGTTTCCACTGCTACTGCAAGGGAACTCTCCACTTCCACTCGAGTCTTGTGCTTGGCGCACTGATTGGATATTCCTGGTTACTTAACCCGACCGCTACTCTCAATAAGTGTGGCCACCTCTCTACACTGTACCACCTTGCAGTCCATATGGGACACCGCCTGGAACCTTGCAACTTCTACTCCAGGAAACAACAAGCAAAACTATCTCTCAAAGAGCTGTGACTCTGCTCCTTAAAACTTCTACTCCTCCTCCTTCTCATCTCAGGCAGCGTCCATCCCTATCCTGGCCCTAGAAGCTCAGACCACACACAAACTCCAGGTGCCCTTATCCTTGCAACTATTAATATCTGCAGCCTACTACCAAAGCTGGATGCACTCCAAACCTTCATGTGCCAACACAACGCTGACATCCTTGCAGTGGTGGAAACTTGGCTGACACCTAAAGTTCCTGACTCAGCAGTAACAATACAGGGCTACAATGTCCACAGGCTGGACCGGATATCCAAAAAAGGCGGTGGTTGTGCAATCATCAAAGACTCCCTATCTTGGCACCCTGTAGCAACTCCATCACTTTCTGCCTCAACCCAGATTCTGCCAATAAAAATCATCCTAGGTCCCAACCATAAAGCCCTGACTATTGTCTCTGTATACATCCCACCCAGGGACCCTAAACATGGATTCAATGACATCCTAAACTTTATCAACTCTCATCCTTCCGAAGCTGAACTTATTCTACTAGGGGATTTCAATATAAACTGGTTAGCATTGAGTGCCAGTGCCTATAAAGACTCTATCTTAGCTGCTAACCTCAAGCAAATGGTAAACTCTCCTACTAGGATTAACTACAAGACTGGGACCAGTACCCTCTTGGATTGGGTCCTCACCACTCACCCCACAAGGATTTCTCATACGACCATTCTCCCAGACTCACTCAGTGACCACTCCCCAGTCATGTGTGCATGGTCTAACAAATTCCTTAAGCCCCCTCCCAAAATTATCGCTAGCAGAGTCTTTCCTCGTGGAAAACTTCCACATCTCAAACAACACCTGCTTCTACAAGACTGGCTACCAATCTATGAAGCAACAGATGTTAACTTGGCTCTTGATCACTTCATCTCAATTTTCAACAAAGCCTGCGACCTCTTTGCTCCTGCTAAAAGGCGCAAAACAAAATCTCTCTCTAACCCATGGGTCACCGTGGCTCTTCTCTCACAACTGAAACTAAGTGATCACCTCTGGGCAGTTGCTAGGGCCACTGGCAAACAACTGGACATCCAAAATTACAAACAAGCATGAAATGCCTGCACAAAAGCCATACGGCTAATGAAATCCACCTATTACAAAGACGCTCTCACCAATACATGGGGAAATGGTTGTGCTTTCTGGGACAATATCAAGGATGTCACAGGAAAGCAGACAAAAACCTCTCTGGCCATGTTAATGGTTGATGGATCCTCAACCCTTGACCCCAAGGTGATAGCAAACATCTTTAACACAGCTTTTTCAGACCTTAGTGCTGTCCTACCCCATGACCTTTCTGAAAACAGGGCCTACTCCCCAAATACCTCAGCCCCTCAGTCTAACCATCCCCTATTCTAGTTCAGGAAGGTAAGGCTGAATGAAGCTCACCACTATATTACTGCAGCTATCTCTAAATCTAGATCTAGTAGTGACACCCTGGACCTTAAGCTTCTGTTGGTCACCCTCGATGAGGTAATTCATCCATTAACAAAAATCATAAACCTCTCTCTCAGCTGTGGAAAATTCCCAGACCTATGGAAAACAGCCACCGTGACACCTGTCCATAAAAGTGGGGACAAGACGATTCACTCAAATTATCGCCCTATCTCCATACTGCCCCCACTCTCTAAGGCACTTGAGTGCATTGTGGCTGATCAACTTACCAACCACTTGGATAAATACACTATACCTTGTCCACAACAACACGGCTTCCGGAAAGGTCACAGCACCACCACAGCCCTTCTTGAGTTCACTGGAGCTTTGCACAAATCCCTTGACAACGGCTTTCTCACAGGGGCCGTTTTCGTCGACCTCTCCAAGGCCTTCAATACAGTACACCATGGATTACTAATACACCAACTACTGAATGCCGGACTATCACCTGACTAACATAGAAACATAGAATTTTATGGCAGATAAGGACCGCTTGGCCCACCTAGTCTGCCCATTTTCCTACCTAACAGATAAGCTGCAGATCCTAGATAATCAACAGCTTACTTCCTCTTACCCACCCTTAGGACTGCCTTATGCCTGTCCCATGCATTCTTGAAGTCCCCCACTGTTCTTGACTGCACAACCTCCTCAGGGAGGCTGTTCCATGCATCCACAACCCTCTCAGTAAAAAAATACTTCCTCACATTACCCCTCTCTTCTCTTCTCCCTGGTTTAAAAGCTATTTAGAAAACCGGTCACAGAGAGTAAAAATTGCGGACTCTCTTTCTAACACCCTGCCTGTTCGCTTGGGTGTCCCACAGGGATCCATACTGGGACCCCTCCTTTTTAGCCTTTTCTTAAACTCCCTTCCTTACCACTGCTCTGAGCAGATCATACTATATGCCGATGATGCTGTTGTATTCTCCACTCACAAAGATCCTGCAACTCTTCAACACAACCTTCAACTTGGTTTCAGTTCTGTTGAGTCATGGTTTCTTAATCATAAACTGGTCCTCAATGACAAGAAAACCAAATCTATGCTCTTCTGCAGCTGTCATAACCCACACAAGGTACACCACTTGGCTATCTCCACCACCCAGGGCAACACTCTAGATCAGGTGGTGTCCTTCAAATACTTAGGGATTCAGCTTGACCCTAATCTCTCCTATGGACTTCATGTAGATAATGTAGCTTGAGCTGCTAATACACGGCTTGGTCTCCTCTACAAACACAGACCACACCTCACGCCAGAAGCTTTGAAGTTTGCAGTCCTGAGCTCTGTGATCTCTGTAATAGACTATGGTCTCATCATTTATGGCTCGGCCACAACCACAACCCTTAGACGCCTCTCAACTGCCTTAAATAAAGCATGTCGGCTCATCACTGGTGCTCACCGTCTCACCCACACATGTGACCTGTACACTCAGACTGGCTGGCTCCAACTATCAAACCGCATAAAGTTTCTCACCTGCTCCATGGTCAAAAAATCTACCTTGGCCTTGCACCTTCTGGGGTCTCAACTCTGTTACAACACTGAATTAACAAACTGTGCCTTAGGAGATCCACGCTACAGCTACTGAAAGTCCCCCACTGTCACACTTCACAGGACAACGCCTTGCTTATCGAGCACCACTCTGGTTCAATGGCCTCAGCCCAACCATCTCCTCTGCCCCAACTATTGGTATGTTTAAAACTAGGCTCCAGGACTATCTCACTACCAACAGCTCCTGTGACTGCCTAACTTAACCTTGTTTCTCCACTTCCCTTTCTGCTCTAGTTGTCCCCCTCTCCCCTTCCCTCCTCACTGGATTCTACCCTCACATCTTGGTATACCCAATGCTGCACTTTTCACTCTCTTGCCACCCTTCCTACATTCCTTCTCCCCCCACCCTCTTCCCTCTCCCTATGACTCTGGCACTTCTTATCTGTTGTCTATTTTCTCTGACAAATGCCGTTGGCTGCCTTGTTACAATACTAGCCTTGAACTGTATTAATCTGTACTCTGTTTGCAATGTCCACATTGTTGTAATGCCTGTCTTGATGTTCCCCATAATTTGTATTTCTCTGATGTGGAACCTTTGTAAAAGAGCCATGGCTCAAAGGTATTTGTAATCCTAGACTTGATAAATAAAGAAAGAAAGAAAGTCCAAGACAGGGAGACTGGTGGGGGGTCAAGTATAGGAGAATCACCTGAAGGCAGACTTACTGAATAACTACTTCCATTCAGTTTTTACAGAAGAGAAGGAGGGTAAGGGTCCAGTGTTACATAACATGGGCAGACAGGGCCAGAGGGTGGATACTAGTCCATTCACAGAAAAAAAGGTTCTCAAAGAATTGTCCAGTGTAAGGGTAGACAAGGCAATGGGTCCAGATGGAATACACCCTCACGTGCTGAAGGAGCTAAAGGAGGTGTTGGCTGCACCAATGGCAGCACTGTTTAGCCTGTCTCTAGACATGGTTACCAACCAGTCAGTCTGACAATGGTGACGGAAAAGGTAATGGAGTTACTGCTGAAAGAGAGAATAGGAGAATACCTTGTAAACCATGGTCTCCAGGACCATAGACAGTATGGTTTCACTGAATGGAGGTCCTGCCAGACAAATCTCGTTTAGTTTTTTTGACTAGGGGACAAGAGTGGTGGACCAGGGACAGGTGGTCACGGTGGTGGACATGGTGTATCTGGACTTCAGCAAAGTGTTCCACACCATCACTCACAGCAGGCTAGTGAACAAACTGAGCAGTATAAGGGTGGGCCATAAATTAGAAAAATGGGTGGAAAACTGGCTTAGCGGAAGAAGCCAGAGGGTGATATTAAATGGAGTTCACTCAGGGAAGGGCTGGGTGACAAGTGGGGTGCCACAGGGGTTGGGATTAGGTCCAGTTCTCTTTAATATCTACATCAGCCATGTCTCAGACAGCTTAAAAGGGAGGGTGTGCCTATTTGCAGATGACACAAAGATCTGCAATAGGGTAGATACACTGGGGAGGGGGGTAGAAACAATGAGGGAGGACCAAGGGAGGTTGAAGAAATGGCAGAAACCCAGCAATTGAAGTTTAACACTAAGAAGTATAGAATCATGTACATAGGACACAAAAACATACAAGCCTAGTATGAACTGGGGGGGGGGCAGTCACGACAGCAAGGCAGGAGAGGGACCTGGGGATTATCATATTAGATTACCTGAAGGTAGCAAAACAATGTATTAGGGCGATAGGAAGGGCAAACTGCATGTTGGTCTATATAAGGAGGGGCATAACCAGCAGTTGGAGAGAAGTGATAATCCCCCTATATAAATCACTAATGAGACCCCACCAGGGTGCAGTTCTGGAGGCCATACCTCCGAAAAGATATTGACAGAATAGAGGGGGGTGCAGGGAAGGGCAACCAAAATGGTGCAGGGCCTGCATAAGAAGCCCTACAAGGAAAGGCTATGGCATCTTGATCTTTATTCCCTGGAGATCAGGAGGGACAGGGAGGACATGACTGAGAAATTTAAATACCAAAAGTGGATAAACAATGTACAGGAAGGGAGCGTCTTTCAAAATAAAAGATATCCAAAGACTAGATGGCACAATATAAAATTGGATAGAGATACGTTCAGAGGAAACAGGAGAAAAGACTTCTTCATGGAAAGGGTGGTGGACCCCTGGAACAACATCCCCGAGGAGGTGGTTGGAGCAAAGACAGTTACTGGATTTAAGGAAGCATGGGATAGACACATGGGCATCACCAGAACTAGTAGGGAAAAAAACCCAGAGCCAGAACAAGGACTGGAGACACCACTGTTTAGGATCAGAGGGGAAGAGGCTGTCTAGGGTCTGCGGTCTATGGGTTTATGTTAGGTAGGGAAAAAGGGGCAGACTGGATGGGCCAGATGATCCTTTTCTTCTGTCAACTTTTATGTATCTAAGATGAAGAAAGGGAAGGGCCACAAAAAAGTAACAGGAACATTGGAGGGAGGTGGACACTAGTCCATTTTCAGAGGAGAGAGTCCTGAAGGGACTCGCTAATCTGAAGGTGGACAAAACAATGGGGCCCGATGGGTACATCCAAGGGTATTGAGAGAGCACAGGGAGGTACTGGCTGCACCTCTGACAGTCCTATTTAACAGCTCACTGGAAACAGGAGTGGTTCTGAAGGACTGGAGGAGGGTGGATGTTGTCCCACTACACAAAAGTGGTAGGAGGGAGGAGTCTGGCAATTATAGGCCTGCCATCCTGACATTATTGGTGGGAAAGTTAATGGTGTCACTGATGAATAAAATACAATACAATACAATACAATACAAGTCAGCAGAAAAAAGGCCAATTGGTCTATCTAGTCTGCTTGAAGCTACCGGATCAATAGCTTGAGCTAATTAACCCTGTCCCTCCTCCCCAATCCTCCCAACATTACCACCCACCACACGCATAATTTTTACTTTCCCCTTTACTTTATTCCACCCCCTTTTGAAGCTTCCCACCATTTTCAACGTAACCAGTTTTTCAGGCAGTGAATTCCAACAGTTCACTGCCCTTTCAGTGAAGAATTGCCTTCTAATTTCCCTTCTAAACTTCCTGCCTTCCACTTTAAGACAGTGTCCCCTCGTATTATTGTTTTCACTCAGCCTAAAGAGAGCCTATTTATCTACCATATTAATCCACATGAAGTATTTGAAGGTGTCTATCATATCTCATCCCTCCCTCTTCTCCTCCACTGAGTACGTGTCCAGGTCTCTCAGCCTTTCTTCATGGGGTTTTCCTGGTTGATCTGCAATCATCTTTGTTGCCCTCCTCCATATTTTCTTCATGCAAAATAATGTATTTTTTAAGATACGGGTACCAGAACTGTACACCATACTCCATATGAGGCCTCAACAGAAACCTATACGAGGGCAAAATGACCTCTTTTCATCTTATACTAATCCCCCTAGCAGTGCACTCCAGTATCTGGTTCATCTTAGCTGCCGCTCTCCAACACTCCAACACTGTGTGGAGTGTTTCAGGACACTATTAATAATCACACCTAGATCCCTTTTCTCTACTGTATCTATTAATCAGACTCCTCCCAGATAGTACTCTGTCCTGGGATTTTTGGCTGCTATATGCATCACCTTACATTTTTTGATGTTGAATCCAAGGTACCAAATCCATGACCACCTTTCAAGCAGATTTAGATCATCCTTAAGGTCCTGAATCCCTTCACCTGAGTCCACCATACCACAAAGCTTAGCATCATCTGCAAAAAGGCACATCCTGCTCTTAGTGCCATCTCTAATATCATTAATAAAGACATTGAACAATGCCGGTCCCAGAACCGATCCCTGCAAAACTCCATTTGAGACTTCTCTAGTGTTAGAGACTACTCCCCCACCAAAACCTTTTGGGTTCTACACCCCAGCCAATTTTCCACCCATCTAGTCATTTTTTCTCCAACCTCTAGGTCTGCCAAATTTCTAATCAGCCTTTTGTGGGGCACAGAATCAAAGACCTGTCTAAAATCCAGGTAGAGGATGTCCACTGCCTGACCCTTATCTAATGTCTTGGTTACCCAGTCAAAATAATTAGTCAAATTAGTCTGACATGATCTCCCCCCACCATAAACCCATGTTGCTTAGCATCATGAAGACCATTCTTCTCAAGATAATGTGTCTACTGTTCCTTAAGTAAAGATTCCGTAAGTTTGCACATGACTGAGAGGATTGTGGAATATCTTGAATCCAGTGGGTTACAAGACCCAAGGTGGCATGGGTTCACAGGGAGGAAGTCATGTCAAATGAATGTGTTGGATTTCTTTGACTGAGTGATAAAGGAATTAGATCAGGGTAGAGTGTTGTACATGGCCTACCTAGATTTCAGTAAAGGTTTCAACACTGTTCCACATAGGAGACTAGTAAATACAATGGGTAGCTTAAGAGTGGGTCCAAAGGTGGTAAACTGGATAACAAATTAGTTAGGGGATGGATGACATAATGTGGTGGTAAACAGAGTCCACTCTGAGGATGGGAGGGTGACCAGTGGGGTACCATATGTAACACCCCCACCCCTTCAAAGATAATGGGAGACTTCAACATGCCGGATACAGATTGGTCAATACCAGCAGGAACATCTGCCAGAACTAGACACGTGATGGATTCCCTGCAGTGGAAGGGCCTCAAACAACTGGTACAACAACCCACAAGAGACAGGGCTATCCTAGATCTAGTACTGACTAACAGGGAAGGGATCACAGATCTCCAGTTAGAAGGTCACCTGGGGGGCCAGTGACCATCACATGGTATGGTTCAATTTGGCCTCTACATCTAAATCATCCCATTCCAAGGTAAAAATATGGGACTTCAGAGGAGCTGACTTTGATAAGATGGCCAACAGAGTTAAGCTAGCCCTGGCAAAAAGAAACACAGGTGAGGGGGTACAGGCAAAGTGGGCAAGCATTAAGGATGCAATACTTGAAGCAACATCCCATTGTGTTAGACAGAAAAGGAGGTGTAAAAAGAAGAAGGAAACCACTTTGGTTCTCAAATACAGTAGCAGAAAAGGCTGGCCTTCAGGAAATATAGGGGAACACAGCAGGATGAAGATAGGGAGGCACACCAAACTGCCCTAAGGGAAGCAGGGAAGGCAGTAAGGCAGGCAAAGTCCCAAACTGAGGAAACACTAGCACTAACAGTAAAAGAAGGTGATAAGACTTTCTATAGATACATTAGTGAAAGGAGAAAGTCCAGAGGGGGTATCGCTAAGCTCAAAAGAGAAAAGGGGGCATGTGAGGAGGAGGATCCTGAAAAAGCATCTATCCTAAATAGATACTTTTGCTCAGTCTTTACTAAAGAGAAGGTAGGGCAGGGCCAACAACTCAACACCATGGACACAGGGAGGAGAGAGGTGAGCACTACACCCTTCACAAAAGAAAGGGTCCTACAAGAGCTCACTAAGCTCAGGGTGGACAAGGCAATGGGACCTGATGGCATACATCCCAGGGTAGTTAAGGAGCTAAGGGTAGAACTAGCTAACCCATTAGCAGAACTGTTTAGTGAGTCTCTGATCACAGGAGAGGTCCCAGAAGACTGGAGAAGGGCTCATGTAATCCCGCTCCACAAGAGTGGTAGCAGGGAGGAGGCAGGGAACTACAGACCAGTCAGTCTTACCTCAGTAGTGGGCAAGATTGTGGAGGCACTCCTTAAGGAAAGGATAGCACAACACCTGGAATCCATAAGGGCACAGGATCCAAGACAGCATGGGTTTACAAAAGGAAGGTCCTGTCAAACTAATCTCATAGATTTCTTTGACTGGGTAACCAGAGTGGTGGACCAAGGGGGAGCAGTTGATGTTGTTACCTTGACTCCAGCAAAGCTTTCGACACTGTTCCACATAGAAGATTGATAAATAAGCTGGGTAGGCTCGCGGTGGGTCAGAAGTTGGTCAACTGGGTGGCAAACTGGTTGATGGGCAGAAAACAGTGAGTGGTGGTAAATGGTCTACAGACAGAAGAGATGCAAGTCACAAGTGGGGTGCCTCAGGGATCAGTCCTGGGGACAGTCCTCTTCAATATCTTCATTAGTGACATTGCAGATGGACTAGAGGATAAGGCTTGTCTGTTTGTAGATGACGCCAAGATCTGCAACACAGTAGATGATCCAGATGGGGTGGGCAGAATGAGAAGAGATCTGGATAAACTAGCAAAGTGGTCAGAAGAATGGCAACTGGGATTTAATGCAAAGAAGTGCAGGATCATGCACGTAGGGAAGAGAAACCTTGAAGCCACCTAGAGGCTGGGAGGGGAGTTGCTGGCAGTCACAAAGGAAGAAAGAGACTTGGGCATCATCATCACTGATGACCTGAAATCATCCAAGCAGACCTCTAAAGCAGTAGGTAAGGCTAGGGCGATGTTAGGTGTATTAGTAGGGGTATCACAAGTCGGAAGAGGAGGTAATAATCCCTCTTTACAAGACACTGGTTAGGCCCCATCTGGAGTACTTCATGCAGTACTGGAGGCCACACCTTCACAAGGACATTAACCAAATTGAGGCAGTCCAGAGAAGGGCAACCAAAATGGTGCAGGGACTGCATCAGAAGACATATGAGGACAGATTAACGGAGCTCAATATGTATACCCAAGAGCAAAGGAGGGAGAGAGGTGATATGATCAAAACATTCAAACACCTTAAGGGCATTAACAGGGTGAAAGAGTCTAACATGTTTAAATATAAGAAAAATAGCAGGACAAGAGAACACAGTATGAGATTAGAGGGAGGCCGATTAAGGGGGAATGTGAGAAAATATCTCAGGAAGTGGTGGCTATGAATACAGTGCAGGGCTTCAAACAGGCATGGGATAGGCATAAGGGAGCAACACAGATGAGTATGAATAGATAGGCCACTGACAGAGCAAAGGCCGATGGCACATTTATAAGGTAGAAAAAGAAATGGGCATACTGGATGGGCCTTGCGGTCCTTATCTGCTGTCAACTTCTATGTTTCTATGTTTCTAAATGGGGATTACCTTAAAGTCTCCAGTTTCTCCCATATGCCTCTTGGTTTGCTCTGAATTGTTCACCACATGGCCTGAGTTCTCTGAGGTGCCCCTACTCCCCAGAACAGCCCTGTACTTGATTTTAGCCTAGTTTGGGCTTAAAACACTGATCGTGAGCTGCTGGCATTTTCCCTGATCTGGCCGGCACTCATGCATATATGTAAGGATGTGTTATTGCGGTCAAACAAATTGTATCCCGACAGTCCCTGTGCCCCTGTTTGCCTATTTGGGGACCAGTGACCAGAACAAGGCTGGTGAGAGGCCTCAACAAAGTGTAGACATTAAGTTTGAACATATTTGGGGCTCCTGAATATTAATGAGCACATGTATGAATATTAATCTGAAAACTGGCTACTGCCTAGGGGGTCTGTAGTTTGGCAGCAGTGACAAGAGAGTACTGTAAATAAATGTTAACTACTGGCAGTGTTTGTGAGGGCACTAAAGGGGCTATTGAACTGTGGGGTTTATGTAAGTAGAAAGTGATTTACCTGGCTGTAAGAGATCTTTAAACTGAAGTGCAAGGGAACTGTATTCCATCAGCAGCCATCATTGTAGCCTTCCAGCCAGTCAACAGCCAGAATTTATCATAGAGACTCTTAGGATTGTGCCAGAGACTTTGGGGGCAGGGACAATCCTTGGTGTCTTACTTCTGGCCAGTTAAAGGACTTGAACTGTGACTGACAGCATGGGCAGCCAATCAGATTGCAGAAGCTGCCCTTCATCTGTGAGTGGGACTGTTTGAACAGTCAGTCTGGCTTGAGCTTCTGTACAGTGAGGAGGCTCTCTGCTTGGCTCAGGAAATTTGGGGAGAGGACTGCTAACCCTCTCCTCGGCCTGAATGCCTGTCTAAAGTGTTGGAACTGCCAAGTCTGCTTCTGAACTGCAAATCTCCAAGAAAAAGGAGAAAAAAGTGACTTTCTCCAGAGCTACATTTCCAGACTGAAGTGGGGTGAGAGTGTCTGTGAGATCCCCAACCTGCATCTCGGTAAGAAACCTGTTTGCCTCAGAGATTGTGTTTAATTTCAAAGCCTGGAATTACCAGGATTGTCTCCAGCCTGCTTGACAAAAGAAGGAGACCTGCATTTCAACTGTGTGCCAGCTTACATACAAAGGACTACAACTTGCAAGTGAGTAAGCTAGGTGGCCTATGCCAGAACTGTACCCAAAGTCAAACCTATGATGCTTAACCATTTGTTTAAAAGACTATTGTTGCCTGAGAGACCAAAGTTGCGAGACGACCAGAGAAGGGAGTCAGCTCCTGCGGAGAAGATTGTCATGGCTCACAGCCATCCTTGGGGTTAAGCTTGGATGTGGGGGTGAGTTGAGCAAGCATTGGTCCCTGTATTCTGGTCCTTGCCAAAAAGGACAAAGTCCTGCAGCCTGCAGTCACACACCAGAGAACTGGATCCTGCCTTGAGGGGAGTCAGCCTGGAAATCATCTCAGATTCTGAGGTCCATGGTTCAGTGGGTAACAACAGGGGCTGTCCCTGCAACCAGTTTACAGTGTTTTGCCATCTGATTTGCTTATCAGTTTCAAGCTGCTATCTAAATTGTTTTGCAGGCCGCCAGGCCTAAGGATTACAATTTTCCTTGAGTTTAAAGTGTGAATGTTGCAAAAGCCAAAAGTAACTGAGTTAATAACAATTTATTTAAGGGCCCCAACTAGCTGCAAAGACTGCCAACCTACGGCAATGCTTCAGGCCTGCACCTAATTAGACACTGGGTACCTTGTAGCTGCATCTGGACTCTCCAGGGGGTTAAATGTGTTTCTGTAGTTACCAAAATCCAAAACAGTATTATGAAGTCAAACTTGATTTATGTCCCCCTTCCCTGTTCAAACCCATAAATAAATAAATAAGTTATTCATTTGAATGTTACTGTAAATTGGCCTCTGAGCATATTATTGCTGAGTGCTGGGTTAATGCAAATAATTGGAAAGTACAGTGTTGTTGTTGAACCCTTTATTGCAGGTGCTGAGACTGGTCTTCTTTAATGTCTTTGAAAGTCTGCCTGAACTGGTGGTAGTTCAGGTGGATGTTAAAGATCCCATGGCACTTATCGAAAAGAGCAGGGGAATTTCCCTGGTGTCCTGGTCAAATTTCCCTCATTCACTAAAAATACCACCTACAGCTTAATCTGGTTCAAGGTCAGTTGGCATTCATCTGTATCCCCTTCCCCGGGTCGTGCCTGAAAATAGGCAGGATTTTTCAAGTGCACTTACCCGGTCAACAAAAACTAAATAAAAAAAAGTGACATTGCAGAGGGACTGAAAGGGAAGGTCTACCTCTTTGTGGATGACACCAAAATCTGCAATAGGGTGGACACTCAGTGGGTGGATAGAAATGATGACAGGGACATGAGAAAACTAAAGGAGCGGTCAAGGGTATAACAGTTGGGTTTCAATGCAAAAAAGTTCAAAATAATGTACTTTGGGCACAGAAACCCAGGGGCAGAGTACAAAATGGGTGGAGTGGTACTGATGACTACCAAGCAGGAAAGAGACCTGTCGGTAATCATATCTGATTACCTAAGTGTGGCCAGGCAGTGCAACCAATTTCCACCTGATACTACTGTAGTTATTGAAAAGGACATGTTTGACTTATTGTCTAATATCAGTATGGACACCTCCACTGGTTGTGATGGCCTGGAACCAAGACTAAACCGACTTCTCCTGTGATCTCTGCTCACTAGCTAAATATTTACTTTCTTATTCCTTACAGAGATACTGTCTGACTGCCTGAAACTGAGTAAAGTTACTCCACTTCAAAAAAGCTTCAAAAGCAGAAAACTGTAGACCCATCTTCATCGTATGTATTTTGGCCAAAACAGGAAAGAGCAACACAGGCAGCTACAGACTTACTTGAACATGCATTGCCTCTTAGCAGATGAATAGCATTGGTTTAAGAAGGTTCATGGCACAATTACAACATGCATCTGGTTCATGAACCATGTGTCTCATGCTCTTTAGAATTGTCTTATAACTGGGGCCATATCTGTGAATTTGTCCACGATCTTCAACTCAACAGATCATGACATATTGGTAGCTAGACAACACAGTCTTGCTTTTGATGAACTGTCTTTAACATGGGTTAAGACACGTTACCTTGGCTGTAGGTCCATTTTTAACACTTTGCCTCCTCCCTGCTGGTCTCAAGTGGGGTTCCACAGGGCTCCATCTTAAGCCCTCTTTTATTCTGTTTGGCAGCCCTGTAGTTCTTCACCGTGGTACTTCAAAAACTCTGCTCTTTTTGGATGATGCATTCATTTACAGGTACTTCAGTAATATTGTTGATTTCTAACTTGATTTAAATCAGAACTTTGCATAATTACAAAACTGGTTTATTTCTGGACTTTGCATCATTAAAAATTGATTTATTCAGGATAAGGTTATCCTAAATAAAAAGAAAACAAAAGCCATGCTTTTTGGATCCACATCCAGAGTAAATACCCTTGCTGGTACCTTTGACAAATGCATATTAGATGGTTCAAAATTGGAGGTTGTTAGCAGTTTTAACTATCTAGGGAGTCACCTCTAGCCTGATCTACCCTTCAGATTTCACCTGGACCACAATACCATTTAACTAAATTCAAAACTTGGTCTCCTTTATATAGCTGAGCAGTGCCTTCTTGGCAAACCCTATTCAGCAATTGCAAACTACAGTCTTCTTTCCCTCCTGGATTATGGTGCCATTCTCTTTGCCACTTTCACTGATAGAAAAATGTCTAGGTTTGCATCTTTCCACGATTGTATTGAGTATTTTACCCTTGATGGTGATAAAAGGATGCCCCTTTGCTTAATCTATAGAGATCTCAGATGGATATCACCAGAAACTGTTGACTTTACCATTAGCATATTATATCCTCTCACCACTAGAGGGCTATATCTCTATCTCTTTATCTAGTACATAAGCCATGTGGGCTCTCTCTGCCTTTCTCTCGCCTCTCCTCCTCCTCCTTGCCCTGGCCCCTCTTCTCTCTCCCCTCTGGTCCTAGCCACCCCCACCCCCACCGCACTCCGCCACCATCTACTCTGGTTTCCACTGCTACTCCAACTGAACTCTACACTTCCACCTGAGACTTGTGCTTGGCACACCGTTTGGATATTCCTGGTTACTTAACCCAACCAATACTCTCAATAAGTATGGCCACCTCTCTACACTGTACCACCTTGCAGTCCATATGGGACACCGCCTGGAACCTTGCAACTTCTACTCCAGGAAACAATCAAAACTATCTCTCAAAGAGCTGCGACTCTGCTCCTTAAAACTCCTACTCCTCCGCCTTCTTATCTCAGGCAGCGTCCATCCCAATCCTGGCCCTAGAAGCTCAGGCCACACACAGACTCCAGGTGCCTTTATCCTTGCAACCATTAATATCTGCAGCCTACCACCAAAGCTGGATGCACTCCAAGCCTTCATATGCCAACACAACCCTGACATCCTTGCAGTGGTGGAAACTTGGCTGACACCTAAAGTTCCTGACTCAGCAGTAACAATACAGGGCTGCAATGTCCACAGGCTAGACTGGATATCCAAAAAAGGCAGTGGTTGCGCAATCTATATCAAAGACTCCCTGTCTTGGCACCCTGTAGCAACTCCATCACTTTCTGCCTCAGCCCAGATTCTGCCAATAAAAATCATCCTAGGTCCCAACCTTAAAGCCCTGACTATTGTCTCCATATACATCCCACCCAGGGACCCTAAACATGGATTCAACGATGTCCTAAACTTTATCAACTCTCATCTTCCCATAGCTGAACTTATTCTACTAGGGGATTTCAACATAAACTGGTTAGCATTGAGTGCCAGTGCCTATAAAGACTCCATCTCAGCTGATAACCTCACGTAAATGGTAAACTCCCCTACTAGGATTAACTACAAGACTGACACCAGTATCCTCTTGGATTGGGTCCTTACCACTCACCCCACAAGGATGTCTCGTATGACCATTCTCCCAGACTCACTCAGTGACCACTCCCCAGTCATGTGTACATGGTCTAACAAATTCCTTAAACCCCTTCCCAAAATTATCGCTAGCAGAGTCCTTCCTTGTGGAAAACTTCCACATCTCAAACAACACCTGCTTCTACAAGACTGGCTACCCATCTGAAGCAACAGATGTTAACTTGGCTCTTGATCACTTCATCTCAATTTTCAACAAAGCCTGCGACCTCTTTGCCCCTGCTAAAAGGCGCAAAACAAAATCTCTCTCTAACCCATGGGTCACTGCAGCTCTTCTCTCACAGCTGAAACTAAGGGATCACCTCTGGGCAGTTGCCAGGGCCACTGGCAAACAACTGGACATCCAAAATTACAAACAAGCACAAAATGCCTGCACAAAAGCCATATGGCTAATGAAATCCACCTATTACAAAGACGATCTCACCAATACATGGGGAAATGGTCGTGCTTTCTGAGACAATATCAAGGATGTCACAAGGAAGCAGCCAAAAACCTCTCCGGCCATGTTAATGGTTGATGGATCCTCAACCCTTGACCCCAAGGTGATCTCAAACATCTTTAACACAGCTTTTTCAGACCTTAGTGCTGTTCTACCCCATGACTTTTTCGAAAACAGGGCCTACTCCCCAAATACCTCAGCCCCTCAGTCTACCCATCCCCTCTTCTACTTCAGGAAGGTAAGGCTGAATGAAGCTCGCCACTGTATTACTGCTGCTATCTCTAAATCTAGATCTAGTAGCGACACCCTGGACCTTAAGCTTCTGTTGCTCACCCTCGATGAGGTAATTCATCCATTAACAAAAATCCTAAACCTCTCTCTCAGCTGTGGAAAATTCCTGGACCTATGCAAAACAGCCACCGTGACACCCATCCATAAAAGTGGGGACAAGATGATTCACTCAAATTATTGCCCTATCTCCATACTGCCCCCAATCTCTAAGGCACTTGAGCGCATCATGGCTGATCAACTTACTGACCACTTGGATAAATACAATATACCTTGTCCACAACAACATGGCTTCCGGAAGGTCACAGCACCACCACAGCCCTTCTTGAGTTCACTAGAGCTTTAAACAAATCCCTTGACAACGGCCTTCTCACAGGGACAGTTTTCATTGACCTCTCCAAGGCCTTCGATACAGTACACCATGGACTACTAATACACCAATTACTGAATGCCAGGCTATCACCTGACTCTTCTCTCTGGATTAAAAGCTACTTAGAAAACCAGTCACAGAGAGTAAAAATTGCAGACGCTCTCTCTAACACACTGCCTGTTCGCTTGGGTGTCCCACAGGGATCCATACTGGTATCCCTCCTTTTTAGCCTTTTCTTAAACTCCTTCCCTTACCACTGCTCTGAGCAGATCATACTATATGCCAATGATGCTGTTGTATTCTCCACTCACAAAGATCCTGCAACTCTTCAACACAACCTTCAACTTGGTTTCAGTTCTGTAGAGACATGGTTTCTTAATCATAAACTGATCTCAATGACTAGAAAACCAAATCTATGCTCTTCTGCAGCTCTCATAACCCACACAAGCTACACCACTTGGCTATCTCCACCACCCAGGGGAACACTCTAGATCAGGTGGTGTCCTTCAAATACTTAGGGATACAGCCTGACCCTAATCTCTCCTATGGACGTCATGTAGATAATGTAGCTAGAGCTGCTAATACACGGCTTGGTTTCCTCTACAAATACAGACCACACCTCACGCCAGAAGCTTTGAAGGTTGCAGTCCTGAGCTCTGTGATCTCTGTAATAGAATATGGTCTCATCATTTATGGCTCGGCCACAACCACAACCCTTAGATGCCTCTCAACTGCCTTAAATAAAGCATGTTGGCTCATCACTGGTGCTCACCGTCTCACCCACACATGTGACCTGTACACTCAAACTGGCTGGCTCCAACTATCAAACCGCATACAGTTTCTGACCTGCTCCATGGTCAAAAAAGTCTACCTTGGCCTTGCACCTTCTGGGGTCTCAACTCTGTTACAACACTGAATTAACAAATGGTGCCTTAGGAGATCCATGCTACAGCTACTGAAAGTCCCCCACTGTCACACTTCACAGGGATAACGCTCTTTTGCTTATTGAGCACCACTCTGGTTCAATGTCCTCAACCCAACCATCTCCTCTGCCCCAACTATTGGTATGTTTAAAACTAGGCTCTGGGACTGTCTCACTACCAACAGCTCCTGTGACTGCCCAACTTAACCTTGTTTCTCCACTTCCCTTTCTGCTCTAGTTGTCCCCCCCCCCTCCTCATTGGATTCTACCCTCACATCTTGGTATACCCAATGCTGCACTTTTCACCCTCTTTGCACCCTTCCTACATTCCTTCTCCCCACCCTCTTCCCTCTCTCTATGACTCTGGCACTTCTTATCTGTTGTCTATTTTCTTTGACAAATGCCACTGGCTGCCTTGTTACAATGTTACCCTTGAACTGTATTAATCTGTACTCTGTTTGCAATGTCCACATTGTTGTAATGCCTGTCTTGATGTTCCTCATAATTTGTATTTCTCTGACGTGGAACCTTTGTAAAAGAGCCATGACTCAAAGGTATTTGTAATCCTAGACTTGATAAATAAATACAAAATAAATAAACTACCTGCTGGACTGCATCACTTATAATATTCTTATTCCAAGAACCTTCTTTATGTATCCAAACTGCTCTGTTTCCCAGAATACATAGAAACATAGATTTTGTCAGCAGTAAAGGACTGCTTGACCCACCCAGTGTGCTTAAGGATTCCCTCCCTTATTCTACCTCTACAGACTCTATCTGGTTGCTGGAAACCATGGCTCCTTCTTGCATTTGTTCTAATATATCCCTATGTTTATGCCATGCATGCTTGAAGCTTTCCACCATTCTAGTCTCCACTTCTTTGGTTGGCAGCCAGTTCCATTCAGCTACCCCATTTCAGTGAAGAAATTTTTTGTCACATCCCACCTGAGCTGCCCCCTTCTAGCTTCTTCACATGTCCCTTTTAGTCCTAAAGCTTGTCATTGTTTGGAAATAGCTCTCCTTCTACACAGTGTTCATCCCCTGTGAGGTACTTTTATGTCTCAATCATGTCATCGCTTGCTCTCTCTTTCTCCATGGTGTACATGTTGAGATTCCTTAGTCTCTCCTCCTAAGGCTTTCCTTGCAACCCTACACCATTTTGACTGCTCTCATCTGGACCACCTCCATCCAGTCTATTTCCATTTTGAGGTGCAGTCTCCAGAACTGGACACAGTACCCCAGGAGGAGGCATATCAGAAAGCAATAGTGGCAGAACCACCTCCTCCTATACCTCATGGACTCACATCAGCATCAGCTAATCTACTATCAATTCCCCAGTTCTGAACCTCAGTGGATCAGAATTCATTCAGCTATGTCACTCCCAAATTCTGGAACACGTTGCTGGCCTACCTGAAGAAGGCAAAATCTCTTTAGTCCATTAAACATTTGTACCAACTAAGGACTCTTTGAATTTGAGGATGAAGCTGATGTACACTACTTTTCAAAAGGGCAGGCAGAATCATATTTCAATAACAGATCATGTGTGCCCTTGCAGTACTGAGCAATGATGCAATAGCTGTTATTATGCACATTTAATGATGATATGAGGAACCATCATTTAGGTCAATTTCTTGCTACCATTTTTCTAAATATTTCAGATTTATATGGAAACATAAACGTTGGTGGTAGAAAAGGGTCCAATGAACCATCCAGTCTGTCTAGGCCTACCTATGGTTGTATGTGATGGCTCAAGTGGTCACTCGCTCCTTCATTTCCCCTGCACCTCATCGTGTACTCTTACACAGCCCATATATTTTTCATATCCATGTTTGAATCCTTTCACTGACTTAACACAGACAATTTTCCTTGGCAGCTTGTTCCACCAGTCTACCATTCTCTCTGTAATAAAGTGTTTTCTGAAATCCTTCCTGAATACCCTCTGTGACCACCTTCCCCCCAACCAGCTAGGAGGACTTTATTGAATTCCCTTTTGCGCCTTCATTCAGTGTAAACAGATCCTTGCAGTATACTTTATTTATTCTGTGTCAGTATGTATACTGTATGTCTCTATTATATCCCCCTCTCCCTTCTTGCCTCCATGGTGTACATGTTGAAGTCTTCCAACCTCTCCATGCACAGGTAGTATTTTTCCTTTGTTTTGCCCTCCCTGGATCATTTTAATTGCCCTCCTCTTTACTGCCTCCACTCTGTCCCTGAAATTCCTCAAGTGTGGGCTCCATAAATGAACACAGTGCTCCAAGTGAGGATGAACAAGGCATCTGTAAAGGGGCAGGAGGGAACATGACAACTTGCTCTTGATATTTCGTTCCCTGAAAACTCACTCCCGACGGTTCACTCCATTGACAACTTGCTCCTACATTTGGCCCCCACGACTACTCACTCCCGCTCCCACCCTTGGCAAAAAAGTATTTCCTCAAATGATGCTATAAATTATGCAAAAGCAATCCTGCAATATGATTTTAGCATTTCATACAAAAGTGACGTTGTAGGAAGTGATGCAACAACTTGTAAGTGCTTAGTAACCAAGCTCAAGGTGAGTTCAAAACTTTGATGGGCCTTTTATTATTTTATTTGCAAAAACAAAGTTAAAATGCATGGAGAATTGTGGTACTAATACTCAAAACTATGTACCACTCCATGTAAGAACTTTTCTGTGGTGCAGTCAACACACTTCTCCAATATACATGCCAGTCATGCTACATTATCATGGTACACACATCGTGATACTGTAGGGGGATTACTGGCAATTATTTGCTTCACCTCAGAGTCTTGTTTTCTCTTTACACCCTGGATGCCATCAATAAATTTCCACACCGTGGGATGTGCCATGCACAGAATGCTCTGCATCCCATGTTGGAAGGCCTCAACATTATTGGTCTTTGCTCTACCATCTGATATACTTTGTGAATTGGTACACAATTCAAGTACAACATGTGGCTGTCTCTGCCCTGTCCCTCTTTGATTTCACCTGCCAACCCACACATCCTCAAAGTAATTGATGACTGGTATCAGTTCATCAGGGAAATGTTTAGTGTTTCCACAGTAATTTCCTCAAAATGGGGAATTACTTGCTCAGGGGGATAGAAAGCAAGAGCAGGGAGATATTTGCACTTCATTGCAAATTCAAAGTCTTGGGCATACTTTACTGCCAGCCACTCTGTTTGAATCTTGTGGTACACAAATTGAGTAAAATGGAAAAAGCACCCTACTTGTTTTGCCTCTGGGAATACTGATTTAAATACTGAAATGGTTGCCTGCTCGAAGTCGGTCATCACCACCTCTGGGCAAAGGTTGGGGTTCAGTTGTTTAAGCACATTTAACATTCTTTCATAGCAGTCCCTTGTTTTGCCTGGCAAAAGTGCAAAAACTGCAGGCTGCACATTGCCAAACCTTTCACCCATGATGACATATAACTGCTTGAAAAGTGGTGTTGCTACACTAAATGTGCCATCTGCATGCCACTGCTTACATCTCTATAGGAACTTTAGATTGTTTTCAGTCCCAAACAGTAAAATTCGATTGTTTCCAGTGCTACTATCATGCCGAAAAATCTGGACAGGTTCACAGCCAGCGTCTGGCTTATATGATGTGTAGTAGTCGGGAATTTGTAATTCACACAAGTCTTTCAGATTTGGTGGGGCACTGTGGACTCTAACTCTTTGCATAGTTCACTTTAGGTTTTTATCAATGATTTTACCCTGTGCAGCTAGTGATTCCTGTTGTTTTGCATGGAGCAAGAGTTGTGCTGGTGCTGTGTCTTGTGAGGAGCATGCTCTTTCCTTTGCATTATTCACTGCCTCATGTTTTTCAACTGCACACGAGTCTGGTGCATGTATATGATGCGAAAACCGATGAGTAATGGTAGGGTCATCATATGTGACAGTGTGTATGGTTGCATTGCACACCTTCACCTTTTTTACTGCATGCTCGCACTGCCAAATTGCCTTATCCTGGTAACCTCATTTATGAAACGTACAAATGTAGTTCTGGTCATCCACCAGTTTTTTTCTTGGACCGTTCGGATAGAACAAAGTGACCATTCAGTGTGCACTGTACTGTAGCTACTGCAATGGAGAAGTGCAACAGCGGGGTTCAAACATCTCAACACTTTATAGCTTCTTACTGAAAGGAGATGTGGCTGGACACTACCAATTACCCATTACAGTGAATGCAGTGGTTATTACTAATTAATTAATTTATTTATTGAAAATTGGAATTACAATCCTTTGATTCATAGATTCCTTTGCAAAAGTTCCACATCAGTATAAAAGCACAAACATTGCATTTAAACATATTATACATAGGTCACAGTACAGTGTATTTACATTGGTTGGTTACCATCTCTAGGATCTTAGAGGACCCTGAGTCATTGTAGTGAGACAAGTCAGGTTACAGATTTGGAGGGTCATTTACAGAGCCCTGAGTTGAGGTTTGTATACAGCTAGGTTGTAGGCCTGGGGATGTAGTCAGGGGATAAGCTAGTCATTTATCATATTCGGACAAGGGGGAGGAATGTTGGTTACAGCCACAGGCCTCCGAGTCAAAAAGAAGGTTCTTAATACCAGTTTTAAATTGGCCAAGACTAGGGGCCAGGGAGATGGAGGGTGGTAGGTGGGTGTGTATAACGCACATAACAAATTAACTACTGTCCTGATTGGGAAGCCGGTGTGTGTGTAAGCTAATCACCTCCTACTCTGTCCCTGTATAAACTGCTACAGCATGATATTTTAAACATTTGTGGTAGCGAATAGTTGTGGAGCATAATGTTGCAAGAATGGGTTTGCAGGGGAGCGAACTGTCAGGAGCAAGTTTTCAGGGAGCAAAATATCGGGAGCGAATTGTCATGTACCCGGGGCAGGATCACCTTCCTCATCCTATTGCTGCTCTTTCTCCCTATTGACCTCTCCACTACATAGAAACATAACATTTGTAAACAGAAAAGGACAGCTTGGCCCACTCAGTCTTCCCAGATGTTCCCTGCCTAATCTGCTTCCATAGACCCTAACTAGTCTCTGGTGACCCTTCCTCCTCCAAGCCTACTTACGGATATACTCCTATGTGAATCCCAGGCATGCTTGAAGCTCCCACTTTTTTCACCGTCTCCACTTTCACAAGCAGTCTGTTCCAGGCAACTACTACTCATTTAGTGAAACAGTACTTCTTCACATCCCTCTTAAACATCCCCCTTCAGCTTCATCCAATGCCCCCTGGTCTTGGTGCTCTTTGCCCTTTGGAAGAAACTCCCCTTATTCACCCTGTTCACCCTTGTGGAGAACTTGTAAGACTCTATCTTGTCCTCTCTCGCTCTCCTCTCCACTAGGGTGTACATGTTGAAATCCCTCATTCTCCCCTCGTAGGGCTTCTAGAGCAACCCCTACACCATTTAGTTGCCTTCTTATGGACTGCCTCCACCCTCTTTATGTCCTGTCTGAGGCATGGCCTTCAAAACTGGACACTATACTCTAGGTGGGGTCTCACCAGTGAGTGATGCAGTGGCAAGACCACCTCCCTCCTACTCCTGATGATACCCCTCCCATTGCACCCCAGCATAGAAATATAGAAACATAGAAGTTGATGGCAGATAAGGACCACAAGGCCTATCCAGTCTGCCCATTTCTTTTTCTACGTTATGAATGTGCCATAGGCCTTTACTCTGTCAATGGCCTATCTATTCATACTCATCTGTATTGCTCCCTTATGCCTATCCCATGCCTGTTTGAAACCCTACACTGTATTCATATTCACCACTTCCTGAGGTAGGCCGTTCCATGCATCCACCACCCTTTATGTGAAAAATAACTTCCTCACATTACTCCTTAATAGGCCTCCCTCTAATCTCATGTTGGGTCCTTTTGTCCTGCTATTTTTCTTATATTGAAACATGTTAGACTCTTTCACCTTGTTAATGCCCTTAAGGTGTTTGAATGTTTCGATCATATCACCTCTCTCTCTGCTCTAGGGTATAGATATTGAGCTCTGTTAATCTGTCCTCATACGTTTTCTGATGCAGTCCCTGCACCATTTTGGTTGCCCTTCTCTGGACTGCCTCCATTTTGTTAATGTCCTTGTGAAGGTGCAGCCTCCAGTACTGCACACAGTACTCCAGATGGGGCCTAACCAGTGTCTTGTAAAGAGGGATTATTACCTCCCTCTTACAGCTTGTGATACCCCTACTAATACACCCCAACATCCCTCTAGCCTTATCTACTGCTTTAGTGGTCCTCTTGGATGATTTCAGGTCATCTATGATGATGATGCTGAAGTCTCTTTCTTCCCTTGTGATTGCCAGCAACTCCCCTCCCAATCAATAGGTGGCTTCTGGGTTTCTCTTCCCTATGTGTATGATCTTGCACTTCTTTGCATTAAACCCCAGTTGCCACTCTTCCAACCATTTTGCCAGTTTATCCAGATCTCTTCTCATTCTGCCCACCCCATCTGGATCATCTACTCTGTTGCAGATCTTGGAGTCATCTGCAGACACACCTTGCCCTCCAGTCCATCTGCAATGTCAATGATGAAGATATTGAAGAGGACTGTCCCCAGGACTGATCCCTGAGGTACCCCACTTGTGACTTGCATCTCTTCTGACTGTATATCATTTACCACCACTCTCTTTTTTCTGCCCTTCAACCAGTTTTCCACCCAGTTGACCAACTTCTGACCCAACCCGAGCCTAAAGCATTAATCAATCTTCTATGTGGAACAGTATTGAAAGCTTGCTGAAGTCAAGGTGGCGACATCAACTGCTCCCCTTGGTCCACCACTCTGGTTACTCAGTCAAAGAAATCTATGAGATTAGTTTGACAGGACCTTCCTGTTGTAAAGCCATGCTGTCTTGGATCCTGTGCTCTTATGGATTCCAGGTGTTGCACTATCCTTTCCTTAAGGAGTGCCTCCATAATCTTGCCCACTACTGAGGTAAGACTGACTGGTCTGTAGTTCCCTGCCTCCTCCTTGCTACCTCTCTTGTGGAGTGGGATCACATGAGCCCTTCTCCAGTCTTCTGGGACCTCTCCTGTGATCAGAGACTCACTAAACAGTTCTGATAATGGTTCTGTTAGTTCCACCCTTAGGTCCTTTAATACCCTGGGATGTGTGCCATCAGGTCCTATTGCCTTGTCCACCCTGAGCTTAGCGAGCCCTTGTAGGACCCTTTCTTTTGTGAAGGGACTAGAGCACACCTCCCTCCCCCCTGTGTCCATGGTGCTGAGCTGTGGGCCCTGCCCTATCTTCTCCTCAGTAAATACTGAGCAGAAGTATCTACTGTATTTAGAATAGATGCTTTTCCTTGGTCCTCCTCCTCACACTACCCCTTTTCCCTTTTGATCTTAGCAATACCCCCTCCGGACTTTCTCCTTTCACTAATGTATCTATAGAAATTCTTGCTCCCTTCTTTTACTGTTCGTGCTAGCGTTTCCTCAATTTGGGCCTTTGCCTGCCTTATTGCCTTCCCTGCTTCCCTTAGGGAAGTTTGGTATGCCTCCCTATCTTCATCCCGCTGCATTCCCTTATATTTCCTGAAGGCCAGCCTTTTGGCTATGACCTTTTCTGCTACTGTTTTTGAGAACCAAAGTGGTTTCCTTCTTCTTTTGCTCTTGCCTTTTTCTCTAACACAATGGGATGTTGCTTCAAGTATTGCATCCTTAATGCTTGCCCAGTTTGCCTGTACCCCCTCACCAGTATTTCTGCTTGCCAGGGCTAGCGTAACTCTATTGGCCATCTTATCAAAGTCAGCTCCTCTGAAGTCCCATATTTTTGCCTTGGAATGGGATGATTTAGTTCTAGTGGCCAAATTGAACCATGCCATGTGATGGTCACTGGCCCCCAGGTGACCTTCTAACTGGAGATCTGTGATCCTTTCCCCATTAGTCAGTACTAGATCTAGGATAGCCCTGTGTCTCACTAGTCTTACCCATTGCTTTGTCACACTGTCCTGCATCTTTGAGGTCATCATTCATAATACTCTTAAGGTCCCTTTCCTGCTTAGTGACCGTCAGTACCCCTTCCCCATTCTATACTCTGTTCATGACTTACGATGTCCTAGGTGCATGATTTTGCACTTTTTGGAATCAACCCCAACTGCCATGCTCTTGGCCACTTCTTGAGTTTTCCAGGATCCCTGTGATTCTCTCCACCTGCTCCTGAAACATAGAAAAATATACAATGATGGTAGAAAAAGACTAATGGTCCATCCAGTCTGCCTGAGTTCTCTATTTAGCTCTGAGACCTACTGTTGCTCCAAGGTCCTAGCCTTCCTATCCCCCCCATTCTCCACCCTGGTTTTGTAGCCCCGAGCATCAACTATCCCCTTCATTCTGTCTCAGCTGTGCTTGAAACCACTAGTGGTTTTTTCACCCACCACCTTGGCTGGCAGACTGCTCCATGGCTCCACCACCCTCTCTGCAAAATAGTACTTCCTCTCATCCCTCCTGAACCTCCCTCTTATTATTTTCCACTCATTATCACATGACCGCAAACTAGCTTTCAAGCTAAATAGTTTCACCTTGTTAAATCCTTTTAGGAACTTGAAGTTCTCTGTCTTATATGCCTTCTACCATTTCCCTGGAACTCCTTCCCTTTGAATATCCACTCCGCCTTGTCCTCTAACTCGTCCTATTTTCTCTGTAACCACACTTCCCTTTCCTGCTCCAGCTCTTGAACACATGCCTTTCCCTGTTTATTTTTCTTAATTCTCACTTTCTCCCCTACCCAATCCCTTACCCTCTTCCTTATGTTTTTCCTTTTCCTCTATTTTATTCTCTATCACTGTGCCTTCCTATCTTATTCTGCATCACTCTCCGCTCCTATTCCTCCACCTCCTTAGACTGACTCTTTCCCCATGTACTGGCTAAGTGGGCTTCATGTTGTTTACTTAATTCAATCACTCACTCAATCATCTTTATTTTACCAGGTGAAACACCATTGAGACAGACTCATTTGCAAGGTGGACCTGGGTAGGTCATAACAAAAACACATAAGCTAAATGTTGCTATAATACAATGAGACAATAGTCCATGTAGAGCAGATATGAGTTATGCATAAATAACAGTGCATACTATGTGACTAACAGTACAGTGGACCTCAAATTGTGTGGTTCTGCCCATGAGTATTCAGTTTCCATCCTTTATCATGCAGTGTATGTCATAGCAGTTGTTTACTAGCTGCAGTTTGATTTTGTATATTACACTTTGAGTTTTAACTTTAATCTTATGTACGATTGTCATGCTTATATTAGCTCTTTGTTTATTATATTTCATATTCTGAATATATCCCATTTTCTCCTTTCCCCCAGGATGCATCTGGAAACAAGCTATTGCAACTCTGTATGTTTTTCCTGGTGAAACATTTTCAAATATATAATAAATAAATATATCCCCCCTCTGTCTTCGGATCTCCAGCGAGTACATGTTCAGTGCCTTCAGGCACTCCTCATAGGACTTGTCCTGTTGGCTCTGAATCTTTTTCGTTACCCAGTGCTATATCATCTCCAGCCTGTCTCTATCCTTCCTGAGGCGAGGACTCCAGAACTGGGCACAATATTCCAGGTGTGGCCTCCCCAGGGATCTCTGTAGGGGAATTGTTACATCTCTCTTTCTGCTAGCAGTGCCCCTCCCAATACATCCCAGCATCCTACTTGCCTTATTATATGACTTGCTGTACTGACTTAATTGTTTTAAGGTCACAAGGTTTTGTTCCTCAGCTGTAGTTACTGAGTCTTACACCTCCCATCCAGTACTCCATCCTGGGGTTCTTCTTCTCTAGGTGTATTACCTTGTAAGTTTTGGCATTGAATTTCAACTGCCAAACCCTAGACCACCTCTTTAGCTTTTGTAAGTATCTTTGCATTTCCTCTGTTCCCTCAATAGAGTGTCTGCCATTTTACAGATGTTGTTATCATGTGTAAAAAGGCATACCTTCCCCTTCAGTTCTTCTTCAATATCAGTTATGAAGACATTGAAGAGGAGTGGTGCCAATACTGAGTCCTGTGGCACCCCATTGGTCACTCTCACATTATTAGATTAAGTGTCATTAACCAGTTTCTAACTCAGTTCACCACTTGGATCCCACCCCTAGGCTCTTCAATTTCTAAATCAGTATCCTGGGCAGCACAGTGTGGAAGACCTTGCTAAAGTCCAGATAGACCATGTCCACATACCTCCCCTGATCCATTTCCCTGGTCACAAAGTCAAATAATTCAATCAGATTGGTCTGGCATGACCTCTTCCCAGGAATCCATGTTGTCTGTCATCTTGCAGGCCACTGGATTATACTTTATTTAAAAGTTTAACTAGGAAAGGCATAATGAGCTGAGAACAGCTCATTTCCAGATGTGTCCTAGGTGAAAGGGAGAAGGAAATAGCTAAAAAATAAACCGATGAAAATAAGAAGTCAATTACAGTAATTTAATATATGGATTTCGATTTTAATATCACACTAAAGCATACAAAACAATTCTTGATAATAGTTTCACTCCCAGAGTGATAATAGTACACTTCAGGAGTGATAATACTATCATTCAGGTGCCGTAATACTATCGTTCAGGACCTAAACGATAGTATTATCAGTAAAAGACAACAGCGCAAGTGCAACTTTCCCTCCCAACATCTTCCAAAGTGTGCCTTCCGATTGGCCACTTTTCCTGTGTAGGCAGGCAGAACAGCATAGAAAACATGGGGTCTCTCTCGCTTGCTTAGCGAGAGAAATCTTTGGTGCTATGAGCAGTGTTTTTTTTTTCTCTCAGCTCTGTAGTTCAACTTTAGTTCCCTTTCTCGGTTATGGTTGAATCAGCCACCTGCCACCTCTTCCTCTTTATGGCCACCGATGTGACTATCTGGAACACCACACTGTGGCCACTTTCTTCTTACTCCTCTCGCCCTGAATCCTGAGCTGGAAACCATCTCACCTGCATTGTTCTCACTGTAAGTTTTAAATTCCCTCTTACTCCACACAAAAACAGAACATTTCCAGATTGGATCCATATACTAAATAAAATAACGGATAGGTTTTGGTTTATTACCAGTGAGTCCTACCATCTTGAGGCTCTGGACACACTGGAACCTTTTGAGCTTCGCTCTCAAGGTTCATATGTGTCCAGAACCTCTCGAAGGTATTACTCCCCAGTAATAAACCGTAACCTATCCATTATTCTATATATAGTAATACACAAAGCATAAATATAAATAAGAGGCAAATTAATAAATCAATGCAAGTAGAAAATAAAGCACACTCTTATATGGATACAGAAAGGGAATAAAAAGCGGAGAGGATCATAGACAGTTGCAGGTAGGAGAAGAAATGCCATAAAGAAGAGACTTCAGGGAGGAAAGAGAACAGGCAGAATGAATAGAAGGGGGAAGGGAGGACCGAAATTTAGGAAATTGGTAAGTAAATGCAGATTGTCCAACAGTAGATTTTCTAGAAGGAATATAAAGAGATGGGAAATTAGTGTTGCAGAGAAGGTAGGAGGAAGAAGGAGGAGAGAACAGAAGGGATTTAAGATAGGAGGGAAGGGAGCTGAACCAGAATTTGAAGATGCATAATGGGAAAGGTGCCTAGCATCAAAAGACAAGAGAAAAAGTGATGAGTAAAGACAGTAGTGGTGAGTACGAGTGGGACTGTCTAAAGCAAACTGGCAGAAGGAATAGAGGAATAGAAAAGGGGGGTCCAGTCATGCAAGGGAAGATTTAGAGGCACCACTGTAGACTAAGTCACCATAGTCAAAGATAGGGAGAATCATCTTTACTACAATTGCTCAGCAGCCAGGAAGTGGAATATTTGCTTTATTCCTGTACAGTGTTCTAAGCTTAAGGTGTAGCTTATGGTTAATGGCATCAATATGCACTAAGAAATCAAGATGCCAGTCAAGGCAGACCCCAAGGTACTTAGTGGAGCAAACATCTTCTATCTTAGTATCATCAGGGGTATTAAATAATGGGAGAGAAGTAAGTCTGGCAAGCCTCGGATGGGTGTCAAATGTCAAGGAGACTATTTTTTTGGAATTGAGGGACAACTGGTTAGACCTGAACCAGCATTGATTGTTGTTAAAATCCAGCAGCAGCCAGGAGGTTAAGTCATGGGAAGAAGAGCCAGAAGCAAAAAGAACTGTGCATCAGCATACATATGAATGGACGCAGAGGAACAGACAGTGGGGAGGTCATTTAAGAAAATGGAAAACTTAGCCCTACCCCCAGGTTTCTATGCCCCAAGTGCATTGTTTTGCACTTTGTCCACATTGAAACCTAGCTGCCATACCCTTGATTACTCCTCAATATTTTTCTGGTCACTGCTCATCTTTTCCACACACACCTCAGAGTGTCCACCCTGTTGCAGATTTTGGTGTCATCCACAGAGAGGCAGACCCTGTCTTCCAGCTCCTATGCAATGTCACTTATGAAGATGTTGAAGAGAACCGGACCCAGCATTGATCACTGCTGCACACTGCTGGTCACCCTCCCTTCCTCAGACTGAACAGTTTACCACCACCCTTGCCTATCCCCTAACCAGTTTCATACCCAGTTAACCACCTTTGGAGAAAACCCTAAGCTACCCAGTTTGCTTACTAGTCTCCTGTGTGGAACTGTATCGAAAGCCTTACTGAAATCTAGGTAGACCATATCCACCGCTCCTCCCTCATCTAGCTCCCTGGTCACCCAATGAAACAAAGTTATCAGATTCTTTTGACATGACCCACTCCCCCCCCCCCCAATGAATCCATGTTGCCTCAGGTCTTTTAACCCCACTGGATTCAAGATATTACACAATCCTTTTCTTCAGTAGTGTCTCCATTAACTCCTACCACTAATGTCAGGCTGACTGGCCTATAATTGCCACTGTCTTCGTTGCTACGACTTTTGTGAAGTGGGACTATATCTGCCCTCCTCAAGTCCTCTGGAACCACTCCTGTTTCCAGTCAGCTGTTAAATAGAACTGTCAGACGTGCAGCCAGTACCTCCCTGAGCTCCCTCAATACCCTTGGATGCACCATCTGGTTCCATTGCTTTGTTCACTTTCAGATTAGCGAGTCTCTTCAGAAATCTCTCTTCTGAAAACAGACTAGTGTTCACCTCACTCCCTCCACTTCTCCTTCCTCTGTGAACACTGAAATAAAATATTATTTTTGTTCAGGATGTTACGCTACAGATAAAACCAAAGAAATGTAATACCAATGAAAGAAAGTAGATCAACTATTGTTGAATTTAATTCCACCATTCGTATGAGCCCCTAGCATCTTGGCTTAGTGCCTTCAAGGGGGCATGTTTTTTTGTAAGGGGATACGTCATTTCCTTATATACAAGATCAAAGTCATGACATCATAATGCAATCACATTGTGCAAACCAATCACCAGACTTCAAACATCAATTCAAAATACTATCAAAAGAGACCAAAACATAATACTTTCTTATCACATTTCATTAACTATCGCTGTCATAACTTTCAGGCTTTTTAGCTATATTTAATTAACTTCCCTGCAGTGTTTAGAAAACAGTTGCCCAAGACCCAAACAAGGAGGAAGCAACAGCTCACAGTACCAGAAACAGAACTAATATTATTTACATTTTACAGCTAGTGGGATCTCCTAATAGGGATTCACCAATTATTGCAACCTAACATAAATACAGTCTCAATGGCAATGCTGCATTTTTGTTATGCTATACTCATAACACAGGATTATAATGCCATTGAGTAGTAAGATCTCTTTGCCTGTCTGACATACATTGCATCTTTTGCACTCGAAGTTGCCCATAGGTCTGTTAGGCAACCGAGCCCTTGCACTTACATTCCTTTTATAAGACCGGCTGTGTACAAGTTTATCCTGCAAGTTTGCTGTCCTTCTAAAGGTACTTCTGGGGGTATCAGAAACAATGACTCTTAGAACTGGATCAGCTTTCAAAATGTCCCAGCATTTCCATACCTCATTACCCACCTCTCAAGATACAGCGTTAAACTCCAGGAAAAATGTAATCTGCCTACCTGCATCCATCACATTAGTTTTCTTTTTCTTCGGTGCAATCGATTCACTTTGTGTTTTGCCCTTAACTCTTTGTGTTGCTTCATGCAATACTGGTGCTTTGTATCCTCTTTCCCTGAACCTTGCCATAAGCTCTGCAGCCTGATTCTGGAACTTTAAATCATCATTGCAATTTCTCCTGATCCTAACCAACTGTCCATATGGAATGGATCTTTTTAATTTATAAGGATGAGAACTATCGCTCTCTAACAATGAATTATTTATTTTTAATTTTTTATTTTATTTTATTTAAACAGCAGTTTGGAAAACCTTTGAGCCATAGGCTCATTTACAAAGGTACCTTGTCACAGTAAGACAAACCAAAATACGCAGTATAGCAGTACAACACATAAGTATAACAGTAAATTAAGACATAGATACAAACAAGCTGGTACAGGTAGGATGGATGCAAACAATACCAGAGTTATGTCGTCCTTAGCAGCTTAGTAATAAGCTTTGTCATAAGTATTGAGTACGGCTTTGACTAGTGGCAGTTACAGCATCGGGTGTTAATTAGTAGATGTACTTTTTCTATAACCTTTTTGTGTGTTCCTGCCTGCTTTAAATGTTATGCTGAGGAAACCGATTCCCTCAGCATGCATTTCTGAGGTAAACGTAAGATTCAGATCATTAGTATTCAGCCACGTAATGCATGATGAGGTGGCTGTAAGTAGGCAGATTAAATTTTCCCTTGAGTTTAATGCTGGATCTTGAGAGGTGGGTAATGTAGTTTGGAAATGCTGGGACATTTTGAAAGTTGACCCAGTTCTAAGAGTCACTATTTCAGATACATCCAGAGTTACCTTTAGAAGGACAGCAAACTTGCAGGATAAACTTATACACAACTAGTTTTATAAAAGGGATGTAAATGCAAGGACTTGATTGCCTAACAGACCTTCAGTATGGGCAATTTCAAGTGCAAATGATGCAGTGTATGTCAATACATGCAGACAGGCAAAAAGATCTTACTACCTAATGGCATTAGAATCAGTGTAAAGGATTTTATATCATGCACAATAGCATTCTTGGTATATATCTCGTGATGTAATTGTAATCTGTATTATATTGGCAAAACAGTTAGGCCTCTTAAAGAGAGAATACAGGAGCATATACGTGTGATTGTAAACCAAAAGACAGATACACCAGTGGGAAGGCATTTCTTACATGAACACAATTCAGATCTGAGCTGTTTCAAGGTTATGGGCAGTGAATGTGTACAATGCCCCTTGACAGATAGAAACAGGCCAAAGTTGTTGTTACAAAGAGAAAGCATGTGGATTCTCATTCCAGGCACCGTTAGGCCATTTGGTTTAAATAAAAGGTAGGATCTTAAGGCGTTCTTGAAGTACAAAAGACAAAAAAGTAATATGATCTAAATATAAAAGTATTTGTACTTGCTTTTCCCTAATTTGTACATTTCAGCCTTCCCTTTGACCTCCTTTTCCCCCAGTTCCCCCCTTTTCCCCAGTCCATACCACTCCTTCCCCTCTACCCTTCCCCTTACCCTTCACCCCCTCTTTCCACCCCCATTGTCCTTTTCTCAATGCATTAGACTACAGACTTATATAAATGTAAATAATGAGTATTATAATGTTTATTAATATTATATTTTTACAATAATTTACATTGTTTTTTTCTTTTTGAGGACCTTGCAGTTCTCCTTACTTTCAGGTATAGATGGCCTCAGAGGGTTTGTCTCGAAAGGATGGCCCAGAACTTTTTCTATAACTTTTCTATCCCCGTTTGTTCTTTTGAATTGTATCCTGTGTTGTGAGTATAGCATAACAAAAATGCAGCATTGCCATTGAACCTGTATAAATATGTTAGGCTGCAATAATTGGTGAATCCCTATTAGGAGATCCCACTAGCTGTAAAATGTAAATAATACTAGTTCAGTTTCTGGCACTGTGTGCTGTTGCTTCCTCCTTGTTTGGAACTGGGGCAACTGTTTTCTAAACACTGCAGGGAAGTTAATTAAATATAACTAAAAAGCATAAAAGTTATGACAGCAATAGTCAATGAAATGTAATAAAAAAGGTATTATGTTTAGTCTCTTTTGATAGTATTTTGAATTGATATTTGAAGTTTGGTGATTGGTTTGCACAATGTGATTACATTATGATGGTGATTGGTTTGCACAATGTGATTACATTATGATGTCATGACTTTGATCTTGTATATAAGGAAATGATAAATACAAAAATCACACATGCCCCCATAATGCAAAGCATCATGGGCTGCATATGCAAATCACCACAGAATATTATGCTGATTTAACTTTAAGCAGAAATGCATGGTGCCAATAGGCCTCTCAAACAGTTTGCAAAAGGTGCCAACAGAAGACACAGATACTTGTTTCATCCTACCAGGACTCATCAGTGTGCCTCATCTGTTTGACACCCCAGTGGAATGAACCAGCTATCCTAAGATGGTCTATCTGGGTTAGGTTGTGGTGAACTCAATTAAAACAAAAAACAAATTTAAAGACAAAGAACCTCAGCACGCAAGCACTGAGGCAATGGTTACCCCAAAGGGTAATGGCAGGGAAGCCAAGTTTCAAAGAAATATGGAAATGATGTAGCCCCTTGTAACAAAACATGTCCCCTTGAAGGCACTAAGTCGAGGTGCTCAGAGCTCTCACGAATGGTGGAGTTAAATTCAGCAATAGTTGCTCTACTTGCAGTTTTGTCCTTCTTTTTTGGAAGCACTGCACCTTTTGGAATGGTTCTAAAACTTCTTGTCAGCCATCCTGCCGTAGTGCTCCACCCTCATTCCTTGAGCGCAGGTTGTGCACAATTTGGAACCCAATAGAAGAAAGACCGTCTACACCCAGAGGGTGCCGAATCCCTAGAACAAACTACTGCTACAAATCATAATAAGAGAGAATAAGTATCAGTTCAAGAGAAGACTAGATGCTTATATCAGGGAGGGAAACAAGCTGACTTATTATGGGTAAAGAAGATAGGAGCTAAAACGGGCCTACCGCCTCTACCGCTTCTTACACCTTAGTATGAACATTAGTATGTTTGCCTCTTCCTGGTCCCCCTCTCCCCTCTGCACAGTCCCCCCTCCCTTTTTAACCTTTCAATCCCACCCCTGATCTTCCTCTTTTTGCTCACATACTTGAAAAATGTATTTTCCCCTTTCATTACTGCCTGGGCTATTCTGTCTTCAGTTTGCACCGTTGTGCTCCTTACTGCTCTCCCAGCTTCCCTCTGTTTCCCCTGAAACACCTCCCTATTCTCCTTCCTCTGCACCTCCTTGTACTATGTGAATGTTACCCTTTTAACGTTTATCTTTTTCACCACCTTGCTCGAAAACCATAGCAGCCTAATTTTCCTTTTGATTTTGCTCACTGTTTAATACAGAGGTTTGTTGCCTTCACTATGGCCCCTTTCAGCCTCTCCTGAAGTCCCACCAACTCAGGTCACCTCCACTAACAGGTCATCCCTGAGGCATTAACCCACCTTTGTAAAAATTTGCTTTCCTTAAGTCTATGACCCTCACCTTTGTGTGGCTCAGTTCCACAACCATCCCTATATTGAGCCACACTGTACGATGAACACTGGTCCCCAGGTGGCCTCCCATCTTGATGTGTGCAACACTGTCTCTGCTAGTGAGTTCCCAGTACAGTATTGCTCCATCACAAGTAGGCTGACTAACCAGTTGCCTGAGGAATGCCTCCTGCAGAACCACGCTGATTTCCAGTGATCCACTGAACAGCTCAGCAAGAGGTTTAGCCAGTTCATCCCAGAGCTCCTTTAGGATCCTCGGGTGTATCCCATCGGGCCCCATAGCTTTATCCACCCTAAGCATTTCTAATGCTCTTTTTACTCTGTCCTCTGAAAAAGGTCTAATGTCCATCCCTTCTCCCTGTTTGCCCTTCTCCATTAATGGGTGACTGTCACATTGTCTTCGTCCATGAATGTGGAGCACAAATAATTGTTGAGGATGGTTGCCTTGTCAATGTCTTTCTCCAGTACTCTGCCTCCCTCTTCCCTAAGTCTTACAGTTCCCTTTCTGTCTTCCTCCTCTCGCTAATATACCTAAAGAATGCCTTCCCTCCTTCCTTCACCAATTTAGCTAGCTTTTCTTTGGTTTTGATCTTTGCAGCCCTTACTACCGTATTTGCTTCCCTTCATTTTTCCAAGTATTCTTGCCTGTCCTCCTTGCTTTGTGCTGCCTTGTACACCATAAATGCCATATTTTTCCTCTTACTAGCTCTGCTACTCCCCTTGAAAACCACAGTGGTTTCATCTTTCTTTTGCTCTTGCTGCAGGGTCTGGCACAATGGTTTGCTACTAGGTGCAGGGCTTCCCTTATCTTATCCTACTGTTTCACCACTACCTTTATGTGATTGTATCCCTACATAGCCTTCCTGAATTCGTCCTTCATCTTACTGAAGTCTGTCCTCCTGAAATCCAAGATTCTAGTCCTTTTTGTGGCTAGCCTCCTGTGATGTCCTTATGCTGAATCCCACAGCTTGGTGGTCACTAGTCCCTAGGCTCTCCCGAACTGTAACTTCCTTTATCCTGTCCCCATTACTTAGGACAAGATCCAGAACTGAATTCTCCCTTGTAGGCTCCCTCACTAGCTGTGTGCGACCCACCCTTGCAGGGATTGCAGGAATCCCTTACTCCTGGCTGAGGCTGCCACCAGGATGCTCCAGTCCACATCTGGCAAGTTGAAGTCATCCTTCAGCAGCAATTCAACCTTTGTTGCCATGTTCTTTATAGTCTCCAGCAGTTCTCTGTCTACATCCTCTTCCTGCCCTGGGGGCCTGTATATCACCCCTGTTTTAAGTACTGTTCTCCTCCTCATGTCCAGGGTTACCCACAACACCTCTGCTTTTCCACTCTTGTCTTGTGAGACTATTGCTTTTATCCCTTCCCTGACATACAATGAACTCTAGATACTGCGGTTTTATAATATGATTGTTAACTGTTGTCCATTTTGTCTATTTATGTAAAATGTATTTTTTACTTGATTTATTCTTTGTTTGCATGTGTAATGATGTTTACATGTATTGTTGATGACTATAATAGTCTAACAATAAAAATTTGATTGATTGATTGATTGATTGATGTACAATGCCACCCCTCCCCCTTCTTGCCTTCCCTGTCCCGCCTGTGCAGCATGTACTCTGGCATGGCTAGCTCCCAGGCATGGTTGCTATTGCACCATGTCTCTGTGACTGCCATGATATCCAGGTCCTCAGAGGCCAATAATCCCACAAGTTCTGGGATTTTGTTATGCAGGCTGCAGGCATTGGTGCACATAGCCTTCTAATCATGGCCTTTCCCCTCTGCTATAACCCCAGTACCATTCCCTCGTTTCTGTGTCTGCCCCTCCTGTACTTTACATGAGGTCCCTCCTTTTTTACCTATGGCCACTCCTTGCTCATGTCCATGCCTGTTTTCTTTAGTCTGATGTCAGGGTGTTCCCTTCCATTCGCCGATCCCCTTATCTTCGAATCTTTCTGCTGCATCCTCATTTAGGTCTTCTTCTCTGTGCTGGAGACCTCCCAGTATAAACCCTCCAAGAAGACCTCCAACTTCTGCCTTAGTGCTCTTGCTCCTTCTCCAGTGAGATGCAGAACATCATGCTTGAAGAGCTTCCTATCCCAGAAGGTCCCCCAGTCTCTAATGTAGTACATCCTGTTGACTGTGTACCAACCCTGGAGCCACCAGTTGAATTCCCTGATCTCTTTGTTCCTGATCTTGTCCTCACTTTCACCCTTCTTCCAAACCAGCAACATCTCCAACAAGGCCAGATGTGTTGTGAACTCCTTTAGGCTCTCTTCTAAGGTCTTCATGTCTGCCTTGGCTTCTTCCACAGTCCTATTTGCTATGTCATTTGTCCCAATGTGAACAATGATCCCCATGAAATCCCAATCTCTTTTCACCAGCCGATATATTCTGTCATTAGCTCTCCTTCCAGATGCTCCTGGCATGCATTTCACAGTGATTTCCACTCCCTTCACACTGATGAACTGTGCCTCCACTTCTTGCAACATAGAGTCTCCTATGATCAGAATCCTCCTGTTGCTCTGTGTATTCTTCCTCTCCTTCCTGCTTTCTTGTATCAGGATTGTCCTGCTCGATTCTTCTTTCTTCCTCACCTGGTTTCTGTCCCCTGGCTAGAAGGGTTGAAACGAGTCTGTGTGTGGATAGTGTGTGGCTGGTGGTGCCTCATCTTAGCTCTAGGTGCCCTGCTGCCCCCTCCCACTACCCTCCATCACCCAAACCCATGGGCCTTTTGGGGGAGTGGGGGCTGGTGGGCATCTCCAAACCAGTCTCCTCTGCAGCATCATGATCTCTTCTTTTGCCTGCCATAACTCCCTCCATAGTTCTACAACAATCCTGTAGAGGGGGCACCCCAGCCTCCATAGTGTCTGCCTCACTACCAGCCCTACACAGCTCTGAGAACTGTGGTTCCCTTCCAAGAAGGATGCAGGCCATCACCCCTGTAAAGGTCCATATCCTTCCAGGTGGATCCCCAGTCCCAAATGGAGCTGAACCTCTCATTCCTGCACCATTTCTTCAACCTTAAGTTCAAGGTTCTGGTGTGGAGATCCCTCTGCTCTCCCCTGTTATAGACAGGCAGCGCCTCAGCAAATGCCAGTGAGAATGCTACCTGTCTAAGACCACTACCCAGCTCCCTAAACTCCCCCTGCATTATCCCAGCCCTGTTTCTAGCCAGGTCATTGGTTTCCAGGTGGACAATGACATCCAGCTCTGCCTCTCATCTTGCCACTGTAGCTATCCTGAGGATCTACTTCCCATCCCTCTGGGCCATTGTGCTGAGCAAACACCTAACCTCCCTCTCTACCCTCCTTCCCATTCCCAAATCAATCCCCCTCACAATAAAGTCCCCCACCAGGAGTTGCTTCCTTTTTCTCTGGGGTCCTCGTTCACCCTCCTTGAGGTCTCTGCTATGGAGGACCCCCACATTCTCCCTGGCTACCACCACAGGTGTCTCTTTCTGGCAGTCCTGCTTTGCCAGAGTGATGTAGGAATTGTATAGTGGTACCAGTTGAGGAATGTGCCTCTGACCTACCACCTCACCCCCCCAAGCCCACCATAGTCCAGCTGTTCCTCCTGTTTGGCATCCTCTGAGGTAATGGTGGCAGACATGGGTGACCACTGGATGGAGGAAGAGGTTGCACAAATCCTTGCCAACTCAGCATGGAGTTTAGCAACCTCCTCACCCAACCCAGAGAGGTGCATGCAGATGGGGCAGCACCACAGTCTCCAGAAGGTCTCTCTAAAAACTGCTGCCACACAGTCACTGTACTGCACCACTCCCATCATTCCCAACTGCTGTTCTTCCTGTGTTACGTGGAAATACCTATGCACCCTTACCTCTGAGAGGGTATTCCTGTCTTTCCCTTTTTTGTTTGTTACTACTTCTGTTCCCCTGTACCTGGTTTGTTTATTTATTTATTTGTTTTTGTTAACCGGGTGAATCCCCTTATGCTGCTACCAGATAGGATGTTGCTCCTATTCCACATTTAGGCCCACCTTTTAACTTTTGTCTTTCCCAGCAGTGAATGTGAGAACAAGAGTGAAGAGGTGCCCTACTGTAGTTGACCAGCAAAGTCCCCTGCTTCTCCGCTTCCTTCTGCTGATGCTTGCCAATGCCTACAATGCCAGTTACCTGTTCCACTCACTAGCTGGGACATGAATGTGTTGGTGACATGCTGGAATCGATTGAGATTTATCCCCCTTGGTCTACTTCCTGGGCAGTCATGATTGGTCCATTTTGAACTAGTCCTGCCTTCTCGGAGCAACCCTTCCCAACCCCCAACCTTGGCTTCCTGTTGCTAGGAAAAAACAGATATGAACTCCTAAAAGCAGGTTTAAAATCCACCAGAACCCAGTGTTTTTTACCTCCTGTAGTCAGCACTGCTGCTTACAGCAGAAATCTCATCCATGCACCTGAGCATCCAGTTAGTCTTGTCTACTACCCTGTCACATGGCCCTGAAACCTTGAAATCATCAGATATGATCACCCTAAAGTCCCTCTCCTGCTTAATAAATGTAAGAACATCCCCACATCATATGCACAGCCCCTGGGTTTCTCCACCCTAGATGCATGATTTTGTACTTTTTGGCATTGAAACCCAGATGCCACACCCTAGAACACTCTTCTAGTTTCCTTAGATCCCTTTGCATTCTGTCCAGCCCCCCCAGTGTTCACTCTGTTGCAGATTTTTATGCCATCTGCAAAGAGACAGACCTAGCCATCCAGTTCTTCAGCAATGTAGAAGAGGACAGGGCCCATACCGACTGCAGCAGTACTCCAGTGGTACCTCTATCATCCTCCAACTGACTGCCATTTACCACCACCCTCTGCCTCCTGTCTTTCAACCTATTATATACTCAGCTCACTACCTTCCCCCACCCCCAAACTGTTAAGTTTCTTTACCAGCTTCCTGTGTAAAAAGTGTGAAAGGCCGTACTGAAATCCAGATAGGCCACATCCACTGCCTTACCCTGAGTTATCTCCCTAATTACCAATGCAAATCAATCAATATCAATCAATCTTTATTTATCCAGGCGGGCACCATTGAGCAAGCTCATTTACAACGTGGACCTGTGGTCCTACAGTTATAATACAGAAAGACAAGTTACAATAGTACAAACAGTAAAAATAGCTGCTATTATAGTAAAAATGAACATTTACAGGTAATATACATTGAACATAGAACTACAAGGAGTCATGGATAATGAACTTGTGCTGGATCCAAGCCCAAAAACTGTGCATTTTGTAGTGGGAAATGTTAGGGAGAGGGTAGGCATACTAGATAGAAGATATCAAGCGCATAATGTAGGGAGAGGTGGGGAATAAGGGTGCAAGTGAAGATGACCCAATTGTTAGAGCAGAGTGAGGGACTGAGAGGGCGGAGGACTGTACAAAAGGCGACAAAGCAATTTTTGCCCCAAAATGCCGCGATATATGGAGGAGAAAAGCTGCCGTTGTACTAAGTGCAAGAGGAGGAATATAGTAGCAGGGGCATAACTGGGAGGGTCCTGGAGGTTGGGGCAGAGGGAGGTATTGGATGGACGAGGACCCGAATATTTTTGGGCAAAGAGATAATTATCCCCAAGCGGTAGCATGTGCTAGAATCAGGCTGCAGCTGTTCAGAGCATCAAAGAATAAGATATGGGATTCGGCAATAAATCCTGTGGATCTGTTGGTGGGCATGCTAGAGGCAGAGGCACACATTTCAGCTGGGGGGCCGCCATTTGCAGGCCACCGTTTGAGGGAGGGAGGTTAGTTAGTGTCTAGTAAAGCAGTTACAAATTACCGCAATGCCATCACGGTAAAGCCTTTTGAACAAAAGGGTACTTACTGGGGTTTTCAGTTTAAGTATTTTGGGGGTTTTATTCCATATTGATGGGAGTGTGAATGCAAAGGCGGCTCTCCCGACTCGTGTGAGTGCCGTGGCTATATTTAGCAGGAGTTGTGAGCAGCTTCTAAGGGAATAATTTGTGGTCACAATTGGAGACAGACAGTCGACGATGTATTGAGGGAGTTTGCCACTGAGGGCTCTAAGTGTCCAGAGTGCTGCATTAAAATTGCGCCTATAGTGAAGTGAGGTCCAGCCCGTGGTGGCATATAGTGCGCAATGATGGGTAGAGAAGGGGAAGTCAGTGATGAAGCGTATAGCTCTGTGGTAGAGCGTATCCAATTTTCCAAGATAGGAAGCCACACAGCTACTGTATATGAAGTCTGTGTAGTCAATTAAGGACAGGAACATGGCTTGGGACTAATCGTTTCTTTGTGTCTGCTGTAAGAAGTCTTCTTATCCTGTAAAAAAGGCCAAGTCTTTGCCTTAATTTTTTCAGCAAGTCTTCCAGGTGGTCGGTGAAGGAGAGTTTACAGTTGATCCAGACCCCAAGATATCTGAATTTCAGAACGTACTCTAAGCACTCTCCCAGCATCGTGGTTATTGGGGGGAGGGAGTCAGTAGCACTTGTGTAGTTTGCAGGGGGAAATAACATGGCTTTAGTTTTCTTAGCATTTAATAGCAGTTTTTTATTGATTAGTTGGAGTTGCAGGAGGTTGAAATCTTTTTTGTAGGTCAGTACAAGCTTCTTTTGGTGTGGGACAACACAGGTACAGCACTGTGTCATCAGCGAATAAGTTAATACTTGCATTCTTGATTCCCTCATCAATGTTGTTGATATACACTGCGAAGAGGAGATGGGGACCTCATATGGATCCCTGAGGGGCACCAGTTTGTAAGAGTTTTAGGGCAGCTGGTTCACCATCCGCTTTCACCTGCTGGTATCTGTCTGTCAGATATTCAGAGAACCAGTTTAGAGAAGTAGCATCCAATCCTAGTGTTTTTAGCGAGTCGAGGAGCAGGTCATGGTCGACTGTGTCGAATGCTTTGCTGAGGTCAAGAAACACAGCACATACTGACTTTTTATGCCCCAACTCCAGTTGCCAGTCATTGGTTACTTTAGCTAATGCAGAGACTGTACTGTGGTTGGCTCTGAATCCGGATTGAAGGGGGTTTAGTCATTTTTCTCTGTCGATGAAGGATCTTAGTTGGCCATTTACTATTTTTTCCAGTAGCTTGGAGAGTGTGGGTAGGAGAGAAATTGGCCTATAGTTATTAAGGTCGCAAGGGTCTCCAGATTTAAATAGCAGGATAACGTGTGTGATCTTCCATATTTAAGGGAGGGTACCTTGTGTTAGGGACAGGTTGAATAAATGAGTAATAGGCACTGCCAATACATGGCATGCTAGCTTTAGGAAGTATGGTTCAAGTGCATCTGCGCCGGCACTTCTCTTAGTATCCAGGTGGAAAATCAAGTCTTCCACTTCCTTGAGGGAAACCGATGAGAATGAGAAATGTTGACTAATGGAGCCAACATTTGGTGGGGTCATGCCAAGTTGGGTGCGCAGGCAACATGCAGGCGAGTTATCGAAGGCTAAGCCTGCTGCAGCAAAGTGCATGTTGAATGCCTGCAGTATCTCTTTTTTGTCATTGATTACTGTATTGTCAGAGGTAATTTTTGTAGGGAGCATATTTTGTGACGTGGCTCCCACCAGTTCTTTGATTGTGGCCCAGAATTTGGAGGGACAATTGGCTGCAGTATCTAGTTCTGCTTGGTAATAGCAGGCTTTAGCTTCCCTAATCAGTTTGATGCAGCAATTTCTGGCTGTTCTAAAGAGGTGCCAATCTTCCTCTTTTTGGGATTTGCAGGCAGTTTTCCAGAGTTTATCCCTGGACAGTAGTGCAGCCTTGAGATGTTGAGTGAACCAATGGCATTTCCTAGCCTTTATGTGTATTTTTGAGAGAGGCACATGTAGATTCATGGCATGGGTAATGATTTCATGTAGTATAGAATATGCAATTTCCACTGTTTTAGCAAGGTAAAAACTCTGCCACAAGGGGGAGTTTTTTAGGTCAAGTAGGTATGCCTTTGGGTCAAATGACCTGGTTGACCTTTTGGTGGAGAATTTGGCCGTAGTTGGCACTTTGTTGGCTGTCCAAACTCCAGCTATTAGGCAATGGTCACTAAGATCCACGTCAAAGGATCCAACGTGGGAATGCAAAGAAATCTACGATATTTGTTTGACATGACTTCCCCTAGTGAAGCCATACTGCTGGTAGTCCTGCAGCCCACATGTCTCCAGGTACTCCATCAACCTCTGTGTCAGCAGGGATTCCATTAACTTCCCCACCACTGATGTGAGACTGATTGGTCTGTAATTACTGGCCTCTTCCTTAGTGTCACTGTTGCACACAGGAACCACATTGGTGCTCCTCCACTCTTCTAGAACCACCCCAGTCTCCAATGAGATGCTAAATAGTGTTGCCAGAGGGGCGGTAAGCACTGTGCTCAGTTTCTTATGTACCCTTAGGTAAATTCCATCTGGACCCCACACCTTGTTTTGCATAAGGGCTTCTAATCCCTGGTGGCTCTTTCTTCCATAAATGGACTTGTGCCCACCCAACCACCCCCGCACCTGTTAATGCATGATAGCCCATCCCCCCTCCTTCTACTGTGAAGACAAAGAAGAAGTATTCATTTAACATTTTAGCTTTTTCTTGGTCTTCCTCTGCACACTACCCTCTTTCTGGTCTCCTTATCTATACTGTGCCACCCCTTACCTTTTTCTTTTTACTCTCATACCTCAAGGAAATCTTATCCCCATTTTTGACCCCCTGTGTGAGCCTTTCCTCATTTAGACCTTTACTGTCCTTACCCTTCATTCTGCTTCCCTCTGTTTCTCTAGACATACCTCCCTGTCTGCCATTTGGGTCTCCTTGTACTTCCTGAAAGCTGTTTTTTCTCCCTTATCACCTTAGCCACCTCCTTTGAGAACCACAGTGGTCTCTGTCTCCTCTCAGCCTTGCTAATTATCTTCACACAGCTTGCCGTTACCTTAGTTATTCTCCCCATTATTCAATTCTATTGTGTCTCCACCCACCACACCCCCAGGTATTCCTCCGTCAAGGTATTTCCTAAAGCAGTCTACCATTTCTTTAAAATCTGCTCTCCTGAAGTCTAGTACCCTCATCTTAATGTGGTTTTTCTCCCACTCAATTCTTATGTCAAACCACACTGTACGATGATCACTTGTACCTTGTGGGCTACCCACTGTGACATTTGCAATGTGGTCCTTATTCATAAGTACCAGATCCAGCACTGCTCCATCTCTAGTGGGATCTGTAACTAGCTGCCTGAGAAATGCCCATTGCAGGGAATTTAAGATGACCCTTCTCTTAGTTGTAGTGGTAGCCTAGATGTTCCATTCCACATTCAGCACATTAAAGTCCCCAATAATTATTACTTCCCTTTTGCTTGCCATTTTGGCCATGGCTTCCCCCAAACCCTCTTCAATTCCTTCACCTGCATTGGTGGCCTGTACACCACCCCCATACTTGGCCCCAGACTCCATCTCCAAGTCAACAGAAAGAACCTCCAGCCCATCCTTCTCCCTGCTGTATCACTGTATTTCCATATGCTTAATACCTACCACAGTACTGTTATAAGGAAGAATCTGTGTGGTGCTTTGGGTTAGTGTGTATGGGAGGTACTATATAAAACCTAATTCTCTTTTTTATCAACTTTTTCTTGTTCCCCCACTTGCCCAATGGAACCCCTTCAGCCCTGTGACTGACCTTCTCCTGGAGCTACCAGATACCACCCCATGCCCAGAACCACAACAGTAGTGGGGGGCCTGACATGTTGGTCCTGCTTGGGCCTGCCAGGAGGGGGGGGTTGCTGGTGCAACAGTGAGCCAGGGCTTTTCCCTCCAGCTCCTTGTTTTCTCACATGGCATAGTGGCACAGATACATGCTGGCATCCAGTTGCTGCCCCTCTCCTCACTGTAGTCCTGCTGTGTTGGCTCCTGGCCTCTTCCAGATAGCAGATGAACAGAGGAATGCTGTGTCCCCACTCCTTGAGACAGGAAGCTGTCCCTTGGATGCTCAATCCTCCCTCTCCCGGCCACCTCTTGAGTGATCAGAATCCATTCCTGAGCCTGGGTCACCTTCATAATGAGTAGTACTGTACTACCACAGCACTAGCAGGCAGGCTAAATCGAATTCTCTTCTAATGATAGTGACATCAGTGTGAGCAGCAGACATGGGTGAGTTGAAGTCAGAATAAGGAATTTGGTATTTATGGTGACATCAGCAAGAGCCAATGCAGTTTTTTTTTTGCCTTCTGTTTAGTAGGTGACTGGAAATCACTTATTTATTATCTCTGAGGTTGTTCTTAGGTATGTGTTGGGAGAAACGCAATTTGTAAACCCCTTGAAGCTCCCCCCAAACACATACATTTTAACACAGCAATCTGGCTGGGATCATGGAGATTGGTCAAAACAGTAAGTAGTCTGCAGACCCCACTAATGAGGGCTGCTCATGGACTGAAATGGCAAGTGTTGCATTCATCAGGAACACACAGAAACTCAGTTCCTCCACTTAAAAATACTATAGGAGAGATTCTACTCCTCTGTCCCTTTCATAGCTGAATACTATATTTATTTTATTCATGTTCAATATTTTGACTAGGAGAAGTATGCTGATCTCTCATAGCTCATTTCCAGGTATTTTCTGGGGGGGGGGGGGTTACTTGTACCTGTTTTATTGATTGGTGGAATGTTTGCCATGACACTGGGGAAACTCCCCTACTCATCTTCTATAAGTGCAATGGGATCTTTAACTTCCATCTGGACAGCCACCGGAGATGTGCAGAAGGGACCTCAGTTCAACATCTATTCTGATGTATGACACCCCAACAGTGCAGAAACTCCCTTGTACTGCACTACAATGTCAGTTATGGTTATTATCCCAAGTGCCTGATGTGGGGCTAGAACATATGACCTTCTAATCTTGTGGCCCCGGAGGCTAGTATGCTACCTGCTGAGACACTGACGCTAACTGGAGAGTTCCACCTCCTCGAAATTACAGCTCCCCCTCACCACCACATTTTGAGATAAGAGTTCCCCTTCCAAAATATTTCCAGTTTGGCCATTGAGAAAGGGTTAAGGTCTGGGAGGCTGCTGGAATGATACATAGTCAGCAGTTGCAGAGAAATATAAAATCCTGAAAAAGATTCTTTTTGTTTTTGTGAGGAGGGTTTGGGGAATTCTTGGGCCAGCGTGGCCTTCTTCTGTACTCCCAGGAAGGAGTCAAGGCCCCTCAGCTGCAGCTGGCTGACGCAGGTTGTACACCCCTGACATTCCATGGTGCTGCGTCGTACAGAACATTCTCGCACTGCACTAGCTGCGGGATGCAAGCCCAGTGCAGCTGCTCCCATTTTGTTACCTTGAGCTGTAGAGAAACTGCTGACAGTGCCAGCTTCAGTTGTTTTGTGTGTCAGACACTCAGGAGGCTTCCAACCAAGGAGGAGGAGTAGCAGGCTGGGTGAAAGGGGTGATGGGAGAAATTTTTGTAACACCACACACAGATGTCTCCATCCCATGACCTTCACCTTGCACGCAGTCAGAATTTAAAGGTATACGAAGTAATATTCTTATTAAGTAAGACATCTTTGGGCACCCACTTCATGAAGTGAGGGCTAAATGAAATATATAACTTACAGTCCTGTTACTTCTGATTAGGACTGATGCAGAGTGACAGTTGTATGGGAAATCCATCTGTCCTTGGCAGAGCAAAAGGCCAAGGGGCTGTGGGACTGAAGGAAAAAGCACAAACTAGAGAGAGTGAGAGGAAATCATAATAACTGAACTGAAGGGCGGGGGCATTCCATTGCAGTTGAGTTTTTATCTGTTGTAACTATATCTAAGCTTTGTTATTGTTTCTGTACTTATTTATGTATCCTGAATAACTACTGCACTTTATTGTTAGGTGTGCTGGGACTCCAGGGGAAGGGCACCATTTATAAATAAAAACTATTACTATTATACCCTCTGAGTGCAGTGGACATGAGTGAATAAGAAAGGAGAGATGTTAAAGAAACTGGTTTTGGGGGGCTATTTGAAAACCTTCTGGTGAATATTCTCTGAGAATTTGTATTCAGGGGTTCAAACAGTCAGGTATTCATGATTTAGTATTCATTATTTGGGCTACAGACATTAACAAAAAAAACTCATAAAAAGCATTTTCCCTTGCTCAGGTGACAGGTTTGTCCCATGGTCCCCACCCACCAGTTATCTCCCACACCGCCCTCTAAATGGCTCTTCTATGGGAAAACAAAATGATAAAACAAAATCTGGTATCCTGATGCCAATCAGCCTTGAATAACATCATCTTTCCTAGCCCAACCATAACTGTAACCAAAGCACCTAGGGCTCTCTGTGGGTAAGAAAAACAGATCCAGCTGTGCCCCTGATCTCCCAATACAGAAAGGAGGGCAATTTAGGGAAACCACTGCTGCTTAGCCAGCCCCCAACCCTTCACAACAGTCTCTGACATAATCCAACTATATCCAGACTCTTTCTGTCTAACAGAGGGTAGGGTAGGGTTTGGCATGCTGCCCCACTGACCCCCGATCCATAGTGGGAGAAGAAGGTTTTCTATCCTGTCTGCTAAGTGAGTTCCAACTCCTGCAGCACCACCACCAGCAGTATGTTTGAACATATATAGATTCAGGATGTATATATTCTTCTGCAGTGCTCTAAGGGATTAACTGATCCATCTCTGGTGTCTGTGTGTGTGTGGAGAGGAGGCGGTGTAGTCTGCCTAGAATTACCTATGGTATCACTCTCTTCTAGGTATGCAGAACTCTTTGTGTTCTACAGCTTATCCTGGGCCCCTTCCTATCTTAGTGTAAAGGATATGTATTGAGCAGTTTCAATTCTGATAAGAATTTATTCAAGAAATTGCAAACTAATTGAATGGGGTTTTAGTAATACTAGAGTGGATTTCAAAAGTTTAGACTCGTATAACTGCATGCTATATTTATCAGCTTGTTATGTTTTGTTGCAGCATTTAAAACATTCTTTGCACAGTGTGCACACACACTTACTAGCGATCCCCCTTTTATTGTATGCCATATGTGCATTGGTCCCTTTAAATGTGCACTGTATAATTAAGCAATAAGGCACGACAGGGGGTGCGTTATGGTGGGGTAACGGCCCACCTTGGGTGTTTCCACCACCCGAGAAGGGCTGTTATCCCACCATAATGCACCCCCTGGAGTGCCTCATTGTGATTATGAAATGGGTCCTTTAAAGTAAAAAGGGTATTTTGTTTTAAATTAATTGCATACTTCTAAATTTAGGCTGAAAAAGCCTAAATAATTTAACATAAAAATGTTAAAATACAAAAAAATAGTCCGTGTTGGACATTGAATTGCAGTTGTTGTGCCAGTAGGTGGTGTCAATGTTGCACATATGTGACTCAAATCAGGGCAAAGGGAGGGCAGGTAGCGGCTTCAGACAGTGGCATGGTGTCAGGGCAGAGGAGCTGTCAGTCGGATTGTGGTTCTAGGATATGGTCGGGTGCAGTGGGCAGAGCAGGCTGCTGAGAGGAAAGCTCATGAGACTGCAGTTGGATCAGGTGGAGGCAGAGGAATCTATTTTACACTGTCAGCCTGTCCGCTTTTTTTTTTTATATCTATTAACAGTCAGCCTGCCCGCTTCTTTTTTAAATATCAACTGTGCGAACAAGTGGCTGAGTGAGTGGGCGACGACAAATGGCATCGGGAGTAGAGTGCAAGCTGGAGAACTAAATTTTAGCTGCATTGTGTGGCTAAGGTAAATTAAAATGTTTTTTGTTTTACATCTGTTATTTTAGGAGCCCACACAATGTGCCCCTGTGTAATTGGAGATAACTCTCCATCAGCTACCGCAGGGTCCTAGTGTCATGAAGGAGCAGCCAACTGCCAACCTGTTGTCTTGTTTTATTCTTTTGCAGTCCATCTCACGTGTGCTCTGTGAGACACAGCTGATCGTGGTGAAAGAAACAGCACTCGGGGTCAGGAGATTTAAAAAAAAAATAGTACCAGAGAGAGAGGAGGTGACCAGAGGATGTTTATGACAGGGGAGATTGGACTTGCTGTTGGGAGGTATGTGTTCTGTAGGGACAAACAGTTATGCTTTTTGTGGGCAGTTGAGTGTAAGGCTATTTCATAGGTGCAGAGTCATTGCAAGGGGCCTCTTTCACCCAGGCCATTATCTTGGGATAATGGCCCAGCTGAAAATAGCTCTCAACCAATCAGGAGTCGGCATTCTTCAGACCCATTTCATAATACCTGTCATCAGAGGGACCCAACACCCTTGAGAAAGTACTACATTTGGGGCACAAAATACTGAAGCTTTGTGGTGCACCTGCCATTTTGTCGGATGGATTATGAGCAACTCTAGTAGTTACCCACATGTTATTTTGTATAGTACTCTTTATGGTTTGACTCATAAAATAAAAACAAAAAATGCAGATTTTTTTCTTCCCAAGAAATCTTCACTTTTAATTATTATTTAAAAAAAAAGAATCCCATCTTAATCCAGCTGCTGAAAACACCCCAGAGTGAGTGGTGGGTTTTTGTTTTCTAAAATGATGAAACGGGGGGGAAGGGTTTGGGTTTGTGGGCAAAAGGAAAGTAAAACAGCAGGCAGCATTCCATTCTAATTTAAAACACCTGTTATATCACAGAACCCAACAGCATTCTGTGACCTCTTAACCATAGCCAGTTTCAGGCACCGGAGAACCCTACAGTTGCTGTGGGCCCCCAACCAGTGCAATTTATCTTTTTCGTTTTTAAGTATTTTTATCTTACTATCTTAAAACAGCAAGAAAGGGCTATGTGCTCCTCCTGCTGTGGCACCATGATGTCACGAAACACCTCAGCAAGCTATGACCCAGTCAAGAAGAGGTGGATGGGCAACAGTGTATTGGATAGGACAGGAAGAACAACTCCAAGGACTAACACTGCCGTCTCCCCCCAAAAAGTTAAATATACCACTGGTTGTACTGAAAATAAAATAGAATGAAGCAGGTGTGGACAACATTCAAACACATGTGGTGAAGGTGGGCCAAGTAAGGGGTGGGGCCCATAACTTCACTAATCCATCTGGGGGCCCCCCCCCCAAAACCTAAAGCCGGTCCTGCTTTTAACCATGGTGCAACAACTTTTATAGCATATGGTTAGGGCTTATTGTGCATGGAATTCAACCTGGTCAAAAACCTTGTTGTGCATGTTCTAAAAACCTTATTGTACATGTTCTGTTGTTAACTGCACTTGCGATTAGCTCGCACTCACTCCCATTAACTGCTTTCAGTTGTTTTGTGCACTGAACCTCACTACTATCCTCACGGTGATACATATTTAAGAAAGATGTCAGCCATGGTTCTGCAATTCCCCCTGTGTGGGGGGGCATGTTATTTTCCTCGCTTCTCCCCTGGTGTGTTCCCCATTCTTGCCCATGGTCCTCTTGTGCCCTAATACTCCCTGGTGGTTCCTGGGAGGCCTTCCTCTGGCACCCACATAGCTTTTTTAAAGAGCGGGGCTGAGGGAGATTGAGTGCAGAGTCACCAGTTGGATCTGCACCTATGGGTGCAATCCTGCACTCTACGCATGTGCATAGGCGGATTTTCATTTCGGTCATTCAGCAGCCACTTGGTTTGCCTCACTAGTGTTCCCGGTCCCAGGGTAGAGCAAAAGAGGGACGTGAGACATCAAAGAGTTTGGAGAGGCAACACAGGAGCAGCAAGAGTTGTTTTTAGGAGTGCCAATCGTGCTTGAGAATTTCTGGGTGGCATCATGAATATTATTGAGGCCGCATAAATATGAATAAGAAGAACCTGTCTAGCACCTGAAAGCAAAGTAGGACAGTGCTAGCGACAAGCTGTAGGATAAATAAAATGTTTAAATGGACTAATGTGAAGGGATAGAGGGACGGCTACCTGTCCAGTGGGAATCTTTTAAATAAAAATGTGTATTTTGTCTGCAGCAAGATGTGGCAGTTGCGGAAATGAATAACCTGGATTGGGACTATGTGTGACTGCCTGGGGGCAGTCTAAAATGGCAGTAGTGACAGCAAAAGGGCTACAGGGAGGTGCTAAGTTGTGCAGTCACTTTACAGGCCATGAGGGCTGCAACCAGTCTGTGGGGCAATTATGAAATAAAAGTAAATGTTTTGGCAGCAGGAATACTTTAAAGCTGGGACCTGGTGAGAACTGCAGAGAACTCTGTTTGGCCAGCAGCCATGTTTGTGGCCTTGTGACTTCTCTACAACCAATAAAAGGGACATGATCCACCAGGAGGACTGTGGGACTGTTTGAAAGGACTGGTGGGGGAAAAGCTGGGGAAGTTTAGGCGCCTTTTTCAGCAGCCAATAAGGAGTCAAGGAAGCCTCATATGTATTCATTTTTGGTTAAGGACAGTGGTTCCAGCCAATGGGAAGTGGCCAGGGAGCTCCCAAAAGAGTAGGACTTTTGATTTCTGGGTCAGTCTGGCAGGGACCCTTCCATAGGGAGAGGGGATCTGGCCCCTATGCAGATAATGGGGCTGCAAGGCTGGGAAAGAGCCTGCATGGGGGCTGCCACTAAAGTGTCCCCCAGGACTGGTCATGCTTTTCCCCAGCTGGAGAGTGAAGAGAAGGAAGGTGCTTCAGGCAGCTCTGCAGAGAAAGAGAGAGCTGCAGGATCCTGCTACAGGTAGCCGTGGTAAGAAGCTACACCACAGCGGTGAAAGTGTTCAGAAAAAAGACTGACTGGAAAAACGGTCTTGTGTCAAAGAAGATGGAGACAGAGAGAGAGAGAGAGAGAGAGAGCCTCTTTTGTTTTCATATGCACCACATCAGTGAGACACCAGCAATGGAAGATTTGAGTGAGAGATTCATGCAAGGAAAAGGATGTGTCTGACACTGGTAAAGACAAAGCATCTAAAGGGAAAAAGGAAGGACAGAAGACTTAGGAAAAGGTTTTGTGGAATTGGAAAATTGATTATGAAAAATGGACTGGTTCTGTGAGGCAGAGATTGAAGACAGAGCCTCTTTAGAAATTATTTGCACCTGCACAGTGAGAGAAATATTTGTTTGACATTAGAGAGACTGAGATAAACCCTTTATGGGAGAGAAAGATTTTTCTGGAACTTTGTGTGAGTCTGAACAAGAGGGGCTGCGTTCTTGAAATAAAGAGACTTTGAAAGCAAAGAATGGGCAGGGGTCCTATGCTTCAGGGACTTGCCCTGGTTATTGAAGTCCAGCTCAAGAAAGATAAAGAATTTGCTTTGGCTGCACAACAGAGCTGGTACACTAATAGGAGATGAGAGAAGAAAGATCCAGAGACTTCCAGTTAATCTAGAGCCTGGTGGTGAACCTGCTAACCCCCACCAAGTGAGGTCTGCTGGCTGCAGGGGATCACGCGTTTACTCTCGAGTGCTAGGGCACTCTGATCTGTGGAGGAGCCAGACTGTGGAGCCAGTCCTGGGTCTGGGTCTCCTGTAGATGGTGGGCCTTGTGTGGTAGGTCTGCCACGGGCCTAAATAGGCTGAAGGGGACAAGCTGCAAGACTTTCAATCAAGCTGAAGATCCAAGCTGCAGAATCCTTGCCCCTTGTCTTCAAGTCTGTCAAGCCATTTGATCATAATGTTCTGCTTCTGCTGTTTCACCGACCCCAGGACTTCAGTCACAGAGCTACCAGAGGACTGATTTCACAGAACTGTGAGTAATAGCAAGAATTGTCCTGCACCTGGGGGATGTACATAGTTGCTCAACTCTTATGCCCACTGGCACAGAAGGTAAAATCAAAAGATTATAAATCAGTCAGAAAGAAAGATGTAAAAAGTTATTTTATTCAACTAAGTGCACCAACGCCTGCCGACCACCTGCACTTCAGGCCTGCAACTGAAAAGCTGAGTATCCAGGCACATAATTGGAGGGTTGTTCTGAACTGGTACCAGTTGGGGGTCTGTGCATATTTAATACCTGCAGCAGTTAGCTAGTTAGAGGGTTGGAGGCTGCACTAATTGAAATACAGACTGAATATCAAGATGGGGAAATGATGGTTTGAAAATAATGCTGATTCTTAAATGCCAATTACATATTACAAAAATGTCTTGTTTAATCTTCTAGTCCATTCTCCCCTTCCTAACCTTCTCCATGTAAATAAATGAGATGTTACTGTTTTGGAAAAGATATGACTCAAGAGCCTGATTTAGTGAGCATGTTATTACCTGAAGATAAAATTGCTAAGTATTGAATGTAGGAAGATTGGTTAATGCTGTGTCCATGTTCTGGGTGATTGTTTGGGGTGGTGGGTTGGTATAGCATCCCAGGTGGTTGTACTGGTAAAAGATCATATCCACTTAAATTGTACTCTGGGTGGAGGCACTGCCATTTTATTTCATATCTTGGGAAAGGACCCGCGATAACTGCTGTATGGGAACCCAAGCCCCATAACCTGGTTAGTGGCCACCCAGGCAGGGGTAGTAGCCCTCTTTAAGATGGTGCCAGGGCTACAGTTCATTGAAAAGAAATGACAGAATGAGAAATGTTCACCCTCGAACAAGAAAAAAAGCAACAGTTCCTATGTATTGTTACTGTTTATTGATTCCAAGGCACTCTGTTTCAACTGTTTTACTGATTGCAGTGCACTGCTAACAACTATTTAATATTGGATACAAAACCTAAAAAAAACAAAACAAAAAAAAATGCTCCTTACTTTAATACTTAACTGTTGAACAGTTCCTTTTTATGTATCTGTTTCAAACAACTATTAGAATTAATTTGTTGTTCTTGCTATAATATTCATTACAGTAAAGCAATTTAGAAACACTATTGTATTGTTTCTCTCTTTATTTTTAAAAACATGCACTATAACAAATAAACCATGGAGTGCCCATACACCACACTTGTTGATGAGAGTGAGGGCCATTGTTTCCCTGAAACAACAGTGGATACGCTCAGAAAGAACACATTGGAACTCACTGGGAGGGATGGGGGAGGATGGAACTGATACTGCATGTAGTCACAAATGATCCGATCAGGAGATGTGCAGAGAAGGTAAAGAAAAGCGTCTGCACCCTAGGTAGGATTTTGAGGGACCAAGCAGGTGTAGTGACCTTCTCCATGGTCCACTCTACAATTGTAGCAAGTAGTACAAAATAGGACAGTTCAATGCAATTGTAATCTTAATCTGACTGTAACAGTTATCTCCCCTGTTCTCCCCTGAGTTATGCCTGCAAATGAACTTCATCTTAATGGACCCTTCCCTATTACCAGTTTTCAAATATATAATAAATAAACATAAACATGTGTGAATATAAGGCTGGTGTAGGGGAAGGGTTTTCAGTTTTCAGGATATTGAAGCTATATATGGTGGGCCTGGATGATATTCAAAAGAGGTCCCTGCACCCAAAAATATAGAGCACCAGGGTGCTGGGGCACAGGTTTTCACATCACACAGCATAGCCTGTAAATTAGGGAAGGGAGAGGCAGTGTAGTTGAGGATAGGCACATCCACGCAACTGAGGGGGGCTATGAAGGCTTTCCCCGGCAGTAGAGTAGGCAAGAGGGCCAGGTCAGATGGGGGAGGGAGGATAAAGTGGGGTCAGTGCATAAGAAAAATGCAAGTGTACCGATAGAGCAGAATGGGGTTAGGTAGGATGTGGGCAGTGCAGGTGTGGTGATGGAAAAAGGAAGGAGCAGGAGGAAGTGCAGAGGGAGCTGCACTAGAGAGTTGAGAGGCACAGGAAGACATTGCCAAGAGGCAAGAAGCAAGGGGTATGGAGTGTGATGTGTGCTAATGCCAGGAGTCTGGAAAACAAAAACTGTGACAATAAACAGTTTGCTATCCTTGCAGTAGACAAACCTTTGTTTTTGGTCCCTCCCCTGAAACCTGGCCTCATGGACAGTATGGCTAATCCTGATCCTTAACACCACCTACAAAACCACATTTTAATGACAAAAAGTAGTGAACAAGTATGTAGTGAACAGGCTACAGTACTATAGATAAGCTTACAATGCTGGCAGGGACAGCAGTGGCCTTTAGATTATATTTGTTTACTTTGCAGGCAATTGTACACGTTGTGGGGCTATGCACATACAATAGTATACCCCCCATTATGAACAATTGCCTACAACAGTGTCTGAAGGCTCCCACTAACTCACCATTACAAGCCTATCTAGCACTGCAGCCCCAACCCTACATGGTTTTGTGGGTGGGGCTGTATCAGGAAGTAACTTTGTAGTTGTAGTAAGAAAAGTGACAGTCATGTACACTGAGAGTAGCCTTGCATGTACAGTGATCCCTCGATTAACCGCCAAATGTTTTGCACAAAATGTTAGCTATTCTTTGCTCCTTATTATCCCACACCGTTGATTTTCCACCCAATTCTGCTTGTACGAAAATGAGTAGATAATTGAGGGTGCACTGCAGGTTATCAAACATAGATACATAGATACTGTTGGCAGATAAGGGTCTATGGCCTACCCAGTCTGCACATTTGAGCTCGTAAGATCACTTTAAGTTACATAGAAACATACAGAAATATAGACTTTGACAGCAGATAAGGACTGCTTGGCCCACCTAGTCTGCCCATTTCCCTACCTATTGGATAAGCTGCAGATCCTAGTTAACCAACAGCCTACTTCTTCCTACCCCCCCCACCAGAATTGCCTTATGTCTGTCAAATGCATTCTTGAATTCCCCTGTTTGTGACCCCACAACCTCCTCAGAAAGGCTGTTCCATGCATCCACCACCCTCTCTGTGAAAAAATACTTCCTCACTTTGCCCATGAGCTGTCACCCCTCTATCTTCAAATTGTGTCCCCTTGTTCTTGCACATCTCGTTTTCTGAAAGATGCTGCCCTCTTGGACTTTGTTGATTTCCTTGAGGTACTTGAAAGTTTCTATCATGTCCTCCCTTCCCCTCCTTTCCTCAAGGGTATACGTATTAAGCTCCTTTAATCTCTCTTCGTATGGTTTCTGTTGCAGACCTTGCACCATTTTAGTTGCCCTCCTTTGGACTGCCTCCATCCTGTATATGTCGTTGTGGAGATGTGGTCTCCAGAACTGCACGCAGTACTCCAGATGGGGTTTCACCAACTGTCTGTACAGAGGGATAACAACTTCCCGTTTTCTGCTGGTGATGCCTCTCCCTATACATCCCAGTATCCCCCCAGCCATCCTTACATTGCTTGCTTGCCTTTAGGTCATCTGATATGACTAACTCCAGTTCCCTTTCCATTTTTGTTGTTGTTAATACCTTCCCCCCATTGTGTACTCTTCCCCTGGGTTTTTGTTTCCCAGGTGCTTTACTTTGCACTTCTTTGCATTGTTTAACCAGGAGTAGCACACTAAGCCGGAGCTTGTTTCCAGATGCAACCTGGGAGCACCTGGGAGCACAAGGAAGTTAAGTGACTTGCTCAGGATCACACAGTATACACCTAGATGGCTGTGGGATTCAAACCCAGGTCTCCAGATCTGCAGGTCAGAGCCTTAACCCACTGTGCTATACTGCCTCCCTATTGAACCTAAGCTGCCATACTTCTGACCATTCCTCCAACCTTGCCAAGTCCCTTCTCATCCTTTCCGCCCCCCTTGTGTATCAACCCTGTTGCAGATCTTTGTGTTGTCTGCAAAGAGGCATACTTTTCCTTCCAGTCCCACTGCAATGTCACTTATAAAGACATTAAAAGGGACCGGACCCAGTCTGTTGCCCCTTACCTCTGACCTCCAGGATTCCCTTATATCTATCCCATGCATTCTTAAACCCCGTGATTGTTTCAGCCCACACCACTTCCTCTGGCAGGGTGTTCCACTTGTCCACCACCCGTTCTGTGAAGAAATTCTTCTACACAGTTCCTCTAAATGGCCTTCCCTCCAATTTCATCCCATGCCCCCTAGTCCTGGAACATGTTTATCTCTGGAAAATAGTGTTTTCCTGCACCCTATTCCTCTCCGACAGGTACTTGTATGTCTTTATTACATCCTCCTCCTCTCCCTTCTCTCCTCCAGAGAGTACATATTCAAGTCCTTCAGCCTGTCCTCATAGGACTTGTGATGCAATCCCTGTACCATCTTTGTTGCCGTCCTCTGATCCTTCTCCACCCTGTCTATGTTCTTACATAGGTAAGGTCTCCAGAGCTGGACACTACTCCAGGTGGGGCCTCACTAGTGTCTTGTATAGTGAAATTATGACATCCCTTTTCCTGCTGGTGATGCCCCTGCCTATGCATCCCAGCATCCTATTTGCTTTACCTGTCGTCTTGTCTCACTGGTTCCCTACCTTGAGGTCATCAGAGATTATAACCCCAAGGTCCCTTTCCTGCTTGGTGCATGCTATATCCTCACCCCCCCAACTAATATGTTGTTCCTGTTTTTTTGTGCCCCATATGCATTATTTTGTATTAAATTTCAACTGCCAAACCCTTGACCATTCTTCAAGCTTCTGCAGGTCCCTCCTCGTTCTGTTTACACCCACTGGCATGCCCACTCTGTTACAGAGCTTCATGCCATCAGCAAACAGGGAAATTCTGTCTTCTGGGTCCTGTGCAATGTCATCGAAGAAGATGTTGAATAGGACTGGTCCCAGCACTGATCCCTGTGACACCTCACTGGTCACTCTTCCCTCTGTGGAGTGACAGCCATTTACCACCACCCTCTGTGTCTTGCCACCCAGCCAATTACCCACCCACCGCACTACTGCCCTGCCCACTCCCATATTCCCCAGTTTGTTTAACAGCTTTTATGCAGCACAATGTCAAAGGCTTTGCTGAAGTCCAGATAGGCCACGCCCACTGCCCTCCCCTGATCCACCTCCTTTGTCACCCAGTCGAAACATTCAGTGAGGCTGGTCTGGCATAACCTCCCCCCAGTAAAACCATGCTGCCTTGTGTCCTGTAGTCCACTGGCAACCAGATGTTTCACCAATCTCTCCTTCATTAGTGCTTCCATGATCTTCAGGTCAGGCTGACTGTTCTGTAGTTCTCTGCTTCCTCTTTGTTACCACTTTTGTATAAGGGGACTACATCTGCTGTCCTCCAGTCTTTGCGTACCTCCCCTATTTCCTGTGATTGGCTAAAACAGGATTGCCAGAGGGTCAGCCACCATCTCTCTTTGTTCCTTTAGGACCCTGGGGTGCACCTCATCTGGAAACATTCCTTTATCGACTCTTATTCCTTCCAATTCCTTTAGGACCCTTTCCTGTGTAAAGGGACTTGTGTCCATTTCCATGCCCTTCCCACCCCTTGCATTCCCTTCAGACCCCTTACTCTCCCCTGCCTCAGTAAAGACTGAGCAGAAATATCTGTTAGTATGTCAGTTTTACTGTTGTCATCCTCCATGCTGCCCCGTCCTCCCCCAGCAGTCTCACTATCCCTCTCTTTCCCTTCTTTTTTCATTTATGCACCTGTAAAGGATTTTGTCCCCTCTAACTACTGATTTTGCGATGCACTCTTCTGTCTGAGCTTCGACTTCCTTTACTGACCTCCCTGCCTCCCTTTGCTTCTCCTAGTACTTCTCCCTATCCCCTTCTGCCTGTGTCTATTTGTATTGCCTGATTGCAATCTTTTTGGCTTTCACTTCCTCTGCTACCTCCCTGGAAAATCATATTGGTCTCCTCTTCCTTTTCCCCTTGCTAACCTGCTTAATGCATAATTGTATTGCTCTTGTAATCTCTGTTTTAAATATTGCCCACTGTTCCTCCACCCCAATCCCCTCCCCATTCCTATTAGTGCCTCTTTCAAGCATGTCCCCATTTTCCCCAGATCTGCCCTCCTAAAATCCAGGATGCGTGTTTTTATGCAGTTTGGTTCTGCTCCTTCTGTGATTTCAAACCACAGTATGTGACACTTAGGAAAAATTTAGTGGAGAGAATGGTGCTGGACTGTTGCTAACATGATTTTGTGAGAGGAGAACAAAAGGGTAGGAATTCAGATTTGCATACTGTTGCTTATAGTTCTTTACATACGTACAGTACTGTATCCTAATTTGGGATACAGTTCATACTGTAGAACTAGTTATTTTCACATAAAGTAATTTAAATGCAAACATAAATGAAACCTTAATTGCATAAATTAAATTTAGCACTAAGTCTTTAGCACCCCATTCACTATAATGGAATAACTACTAATTAGTGCAAATTAATCTGAGTGCAAATTTGTGCTTCAGTGAAAATAGTGAAAATTATTTGACAGTGAAAATTTCAAGTTTTACAGTAGGTATCAGATTCCCAAGGTTCCTTAAAGTCCATGAGAGAGTCTCTTTGTGTGGAAGGGACATGGTCGCAGTAAGAGAGGGGGCCAGATTTCTCTTGGGCCTTGTGCCCCAGGTTGTCTTAATCTGGCCCTGGTTGAACCCCAAATAATTTATGACCTATTCCTTCAGGATAGGGGCAGCAACAACTACTAGAGCCTAAGGGCTTACTGATCTGCAAATTTAGGCCTCAGCAGTGGAGGCCCCAAGTGTTTTTGAATTATGTCAGGCCACATTTGACCCAACATTGTCTTACTGTTTTCCATGTTCCCCAGTGGTGATAAGTGATCTGGTTCTGTGGATACTCCTTCATGCACTGTGCAGCAGAGAGAGCAGGACACCAGCCTGGGAGGAGGAACCAGGCATTTCCACCTCAGAAAGCACAAAGTCACGATGGGATTCGAGTCCCATGAGACATTCTCTAGGTGGATCCAAGAGGAATGGCAGCACATAGTGAGATGCTCTAGGACATTTTGAGCAGATGCCATCAAGAATAACTTTAAATGAGGTAAATCTGGCAAAGAAAAGCACTACATTTAAAACTTCCTTAAAGTAAAATGTTTTTTAACATTTAGGATTTAATTAGTTCTCTTTTGGATCTTTTCCAGTATTTGAAACTGAAAGAAAATAAAAAGAAGCAATAAATCAGAAAAATTGAAGCACAAAAGATTTTTGTTTTGCGATTTTATAAACTTTTTTAGAAAAGATACTTTTAAGGTGCATACAGTACCACATGCAGTTGCATCGAACATGTCAAGATGTCACAAACATTTTTCCCTCCCTCCCTCCCTCCCCCCTTCCCCGCTCCCTCTCCCCCAACTGCCCTCCCTCCTTTACCTGATCTTTATAACTAAGTAAATGAGCAAGATGGTGCCAACCCCATGCCCTCCCTCCTTTACCTGATCTTTATAACTAAGTAAATGAGCAAGATGGTGCCAACCCCATGCCCTCCCTCCTTTACCTGATCTTTATAACTAAGTAAATGAGCAAGATGCCAACCCCATGCCCTCCCCTCCTTTACCTGATCTTTATAACTAAGTAAATGAGCAAGATGGTGCCAACCCCATGCCCTCCCCTCCTTTACCTGATCTTTATAACTAAGTAAATGAGCAAGATGGTTCCAACCCCATGCCCTCCCTCCTTTACCTGATCTTTATAACTAAGTAAATGAGCAAGATGGTGCCAACCCCATGCCCTCCCTCCTTTACCTGATCTTTATAACTAAGTAAATGAGCAAGATGGTACCAACCCCATGCCTCCCTCCTTTACCTGATCTTTATAACTAAGTAAATAAGAGCAAGATGGTGCCAACCCATGCCCTCCCTCCTTTACCTGATCTTTATAACTAAGTAAATGAGCAAGATGGTGCCAACCCCATGCCCTCCCCTCCTTTACCTGATCTTTATAACTAAGTAAATGAGCAAGATGGTGCCAACCCCATGCCCTCCCCTCCTTTACCTGATCTTTATAACTAAGTAAATGAGCAAGATGGTTCCAACCCCATGCCCTCCCCTCCTTTACCTGATCTTTATAACTAAGTAAATGAGCAAGATGGTGCCAACCCCATGCCCTCCCCTCCTTTACCTGATCTTTATAACTAAGTAAATGAGCAAGATGGTGCCAACCCCATGCCCTCCCCTCCTTTACCTGATCTTTATAACTAGAAATGAGCAAGATGGTGCCAACCCCATGCCTCCCTCCTTTACCTGATCTTTATAACTAAGTAAATGAGCAAGATGGTGCCAACCCCATGCCCTCCCTCCTTTACCTGGATCTTTATAACTAAGTAAATGAGCAAGATGGTGCCAACCCCATGCCCTCCCCTCCTTTACCTGATCTTTATAACTAAGTAAATGAGCAAGATGGTGCCAACCTATGCCCTCCCCTCCTTTACCTGATCTTTATAACTAAGTAAATGAGCAAGATGGTGCCAACCCCATGCCCTCCCCTCCTTTACCTGATCTTTATAACTAAGTAAATGAGCAAGATGGTTCCAACCCCATGCCCTCCCCTCCTTTACCTGATCTTTATAACTAAGTAAATGAGCAAGATGGTGCCAACCCCATGCCCTCCCCTCCTTTACCTGATCTTTATAACTAAGTAAATGAGCAAGATGGTTCCAACCCATGCCCTCCCTCCTTTACCTGATCTTTATAACTAAGTAAATGAGCAAGATGGTGCCAACCCCATGCCCTCCCCTCCTTTACCTGATCTTTATAACTAAGTAAATGAGCAAGATGGTTCCAACCCCATGCCCTCCCCTCCTTTACCTGATCTTTATAACTAAGTAAATGAGCAAGATGGTGCCAACCCCATGCCCTCCCCCTCCTTTGGCTATTCAAGACCGTTCGTGACAGCATACTTATTGGAATGACCTTCTTTTAGCAGAATACCTTCCTTATACTATAACATGCCTTTTTAATACCAATCTAATAGGTCTAAGAGAGTTGAAGCACTAATCCTTCTGCATACTCTCCCACCTCTCAGCTATGAAGGATGTGAACCGCTCCCATCTCTTATTAAAAATTCCAAGAGTATGATATTGGATAGCTATTGCTCTTTCTGCATTTATGGCGACGTAAAGTTCCTGTATCCACTCCTGAAATGGCGGTAGAATATCTTTAATCCAATATCTCATAATGAGGAGCAGTGCCGCAGCTGAAATTAGTGTCAGATAATATTTAAATATGTTTGGGATAGCAGCTGAGAGGTATCCGAGAACACATATCTCAATAGTAAAAAAATTATTCTCTCCAAAAAGTGGGCTACAAAACTCTTTTAACTGATGCCAAAAACTCTGAATTTTGGGGCAGGCCCAGATCATATGAATAAGGGAGCCCAAATCCTGGTGGCATCTCTAGCATGTTGATGACTGCTGTTTGCCCACGAGCTTCAGCTTTACAGGGGTAAGATATAAATTATGAAGGAGATTGAATCGAACTAGATGCAGCCTATCTTGTTTGAGAAATTTGTAATTGTTGGTCCAGATTGGCTCCCACCTAGACGAATCATAAGAAAGTTTGGCAGCCAGTTGCCAATAAGTGGCATGCAGCAAGAGATCTGTTTTGGCCTTGGCAACTAACTGCTTATATAAATGGGATATTGGTCAGGGTCGAGTAGCATATTTTGACAGATCTGTAAAGAATGGAGCTGTCTTCAAGAACCATGGGGCCTTATTTAAGACCTTACAAACACATTGTTTAATCTGGAGGTATTTAAATGTGGATAGGACCGGGAGATGGAAATCTGAGGGTGGGATAAATTTATTCTCTATAACTAATTCCAATAGATGCGCCACATGGCAGTCTTTCCAGAATACCCAAGTAATGACCTTACTTCCTAATAGTAGATTTAGGTTGTTAAATAATGGTTGTCCTAGGCCACGGGTATGGTCCAATTTATAATAGTTACATAACTGGGCATAAGCGTTCATCGACCATGCCAGAGGGGTATGCTGCCAGATCTGAGGTATCTTCCTACAATGGGTAAATAATAATGAAACTAAGGATATACTGTGAAAGGAGGTTATCTATCTTTCTATCCTAAGCCAAGCTGGGCTAGATGAGACATTTTCCTGCGGATCTAGCCAATGAAAATATTTGCTCCCTTGAAAGGCCAGATAATAAAGGAACAGATTAGGGATATTAAGTCCCCCTCGTTCCTTCGGTCTTACTGATTTATGAAGGGCTCTTCTAGGTCTCTTTTTCTGCCATAAAAAGACTGACCATATTGAATCTACTGTTTTGAACCATCCCAGGGGGGAGGGCCAAATTCAACATAGATAAAGGATACATCAACCGAGGGAAGATTGCCATTTTAAGAATGTTGACTCTTCCCCCAAAGGGATAAAGGTAGACTTTGCCATCTTTTTAAATCCCGTTGCATTTGAGTAACTACCGGATCTAGATTTAAAGATCGTAATTTACTCAAATCCTTAGTAAGTTCTATACCTAAAAAAGTAATAGACCTGTGGGCCCAACACAATCCTAACTCCTGTACTGCGGTCTTAGTACATGACAGAGTTAAGGCTAATATGCAGGTTTTGTTTGATTCAGCTTACATCCAGACAGAAAACTAAATTCCTGAATAATGTCCATGGCTGCTTGCAAAGATGAATGCCAAGAGGATAGATGTAATAGAACATGGTCTGCGCAGTGAAGCACAAAAGATTTAACAAAGCAAACTCAAAAGGTACTTGCCAGTTATGGTGGAGTCAGGGATATTTATCCAGTTTGAAATGATATCATGTGCACTCATCTTATCCACTTTTAATATCAGATAGGTCTTCTGACATACAAAAACAGTTTTTTTGAATTGCAGATTATTAAAGCTATGAGAAACAATTGAGATTTTAAAGCAGCGTTAAAAGAATCATTAACTATAGGGTACAAAACCAGTTTATTTTGATTTAAACCATATATGAATTCATTAAGAAATGTTGTCAGCCAAATGACTGAGGAAAAAAATATGTTTTTCTGTTTAACAGAACCATAAGTAAAATACCCTGTGAGCAAGCTCCTTTAAAGGACCGAAATGTAGGGACACAATAAAAAAGTTTTATGGATGTAATAGTCGTCATTGCATTTTGTGAAGGAATCCATGAAAACATGTTTTGAAGAGCAGGACACTAGCCTGGGAGGAGGAACCTGGCATTTCCACCACAGAAAGCACAAAACCATCGGTTGGGTCAGAAGAGCATGCATTGGGGGAAGAATGTCTTCCTAGGCTGGCAGTGGAAGCCTGGCATGGAAGTTCACTGGACATACTGCTGGTTCCATTTGTTAGGAATGACCTAGAACTCCAGAAGGTTATTGACTTACTTCTCAGAATGAAGGAGGACCTAAGATCCATTCAAGAACTGTAGCATGGGTAGCTAATAGGGTTCTCAAGGTTGCCTCACATCTAATTAGCCAGGAGCAGGTGGGGTTTATGCCAGGGAGGGGGGCCCCTGATGCTTTAAGGAAACTCCATCATATCTTAGAGAGAGCGGCTTTCTCCGACTCGGCTATGGCATTAATTGCGCTGGACGCCGAGAAGGCATTCGACCGTGTTTCTCACCAATTTCTCTTCCTTACAATGGATAGGATGGGGTTTCCTAAGGTTTTCTTAAGGGGCCTTAGAAACCTTTATGAATCTCCTACTGCTCAAGTTCTATGCAATGGATATCTCTCAAAGGAGTTTCTTCTTAAGAATGGAATGAGGCAGGGGTGCCCCCTTTCACCAATTCTTTTTAACATCTATCTTGAACCTCTTCTAAGGGCCCTCTCGAAGGACACTGGGGTACAAGGGATTGAGGTCTTGGGGTTAGAGCTTAAGATGTCAGTCTTTGCGGATGATATTTTGCTACATCTATCTAATCCAGCAGAGAGTTTTCAGTGTGCCCTGGGAATCATTGGTAGGTTCTCTAAGGTCGCCAATTATAGGCTAAACCGGCTAAAACCCAGGTCCTTCCGCACAGTGCATACTCATAGGGCAGATTTCAACATTTCGAGTTAATTGGGCATCTGACAAAATCAAGTATCTTGGGATCTGGATCATGGCTAGGTCTGAGGATGGGGTGGATGAGAACCTGGGCAATATTGTGGTTAAAGTTAAACAGGATATTGTAAGATGGAGGAAGCCTTCTTCAATTTCACTGCTAGGTTGGGTCTTGTTAAATGAATCTTTGCCTCGCCTGCTGTATCCTATTTGTCTCTCCCTTATCCTATTCCTAGGATTAGATTTGTTGGCATCGAAAGATTATCTCGGATTTCCTATGGGATTGAAACCTCCCAGGAGAAGCACAAGATTTTAAGTCTTCCTTATTCCAAGGGTGGAAGCTCCTGATTTGTTCACTTACTATGTGGCAGGTCAATTAGGATATATGGGCCGATGGGACGGCGGTCCTCGTGAAGGAATATACACCCACCTGGCTACAGATTGAGCAACTACTCCTGGAAAGGGCTAAGCTCCGGCCAGGGCATTAATACATGTGGACCCGGAGATTCTGCCGGGCATAGGTAGGCACTCTCAATATATAACCTGTTAAAGACAGTGGAGGGCTGACCCAGCCCAGAAGAAAGCTCAGAAAAGGGCAGAGGAACAGCCCTGGTGGGAAATCCTAATTTTCCATGGTAATAATATCTTGAGGGGTCAGTGGGAACTAATGCTTCAGGATCTCTCCGTGCAGAATTGGTAGTTGAGGGCAAAGTTTTCTTGCCAACTCAAGCTAAAGGATGGGATTTTTAAGAAGTTCCAGATCACCAACTTACTTCAGAAGTTTCTACGGGACCACAAGGATAGGGAAGAGTCTGTGTTTCTTGGGTTAATTTAAAGGATTGGATCTTTCACAGCACCCTCTCTCCAAAGTCTATAAGGTATTAATAGACTATATGGGTTCAGATAATGAGTCTCAAATTGTATATTGGGAGAAAGCTTTATTACCCCAGAGGCCTAACTGGTCTGAAGTTTGGAAACATATGAATGTCCTGCCTATACCGAAGTATAATATGATGCAATTTTTTATTTGTTCAAATATTTACTATACCCCTGTTAAATTATGCTCCAGAAATCTCAGACAGACAGACCTATGTTTTCGTTGTGGTTTGCTCCCAGGGGACCTCTTGCGTATTTTTTGGAATTGTTCTCGCATTCAGCCACTTTGGGGTCAGATTGTGGATAAAATGGACCCGGTGTTAGATTATTCAGAATATATTAGTCCCGAGATATGTATTCTAGGGGATCTGGAAAGGATTGGGGGGAGTGTGGCTAAGCATCATATCTCCTATTGTCAGCTGTGGTTAAAGCATTTGTTTTGCGATATTGGAAGGAAGATTTAGTTTATGATTATGATCAGTGGGTGAGGGACCTATACAGGTCTTAGAGAGAATTAGATTATTTATGCTGATGGAGGGAAGGAGAAGGTTTACAACCGGATCTGGAGGACCTTAGAGGTGGTCTACATGAATCCAGCTGAAAGGTCCGAGGGTGAGTCTGTCTGTCTGAAGAGGTAGTGAGAAGTATCTTCAATGTTGTAGGGTTCATGGGGCTTTTGGTGATGGAACCTGGGCGATGATGGTCTGATAGGCCTTATACAGATTTTACTTTCTTTCCTTGTATGGGGTTTGCCTAACTGCAAAGGTTTCTGCTGCTGTCGGGTATATGGGGTTCTCTCTCTTCCTAGGGACACAGTTACCTATGGATGGGCTGGGTTAGTGTTCCTGGGTTTTTTTTTTTTCACCTTATTTAAAATCTAGGTGGTTGGGTAGAAGGGGCCTAACGGACCTAATTTGGGTGGGGTAGTGCATACATTTTTTGTCCACCACAATGTGTTGGGAGCTTTGGGTATGGTGTTTGATTGGGTAACTGTGATTGTATAAAGTTAAGGGGATGTACATAGTTTCCGCACCCAGTTTTGGGGTGTGGGCCTGGTCTTTTTTCCTTTTTTGGGCTGTATGTGTGTATGTATCTTGCATCAAAATTTCAATAAAGAGGTTTAAAAAAAAAAGAAAATCAAAAAAAAAAAAGAACTGTAGCATGGGGCTTGAATCCTTTGGTCCCATTCCATTCAAAGGCATCACTGGTGTTACGCAGAGAACTCTCAGTCAATGAATAAAGTGTTTATACACTTTAACGGGCAGATGCAGCCTTTCATGAAGTCCATTGAGGAAGCCATATGGTGCAGCAAATTAACACATCCTACCAGGGACATTATGCCAAGGATGGTGTTTATTTGTTGGACAATAAGTGGGACCTATTGCTTGATTCATTCCATCAGGTCTTGGAGGAGTATTTGGAATTAGTGGCTTGGGGGTTGGATGTTGCCTGCCTGTGGCAACTTGGGAGTCTCTCAGGGCAGTGGTACACAGGAAAAAGGGGAAGGAGTCAAATTCTTCCAAAGGACATTTCTTCCCTGGTTGTCATGAGGCAAGGATCTTCAGGAACTGGTGCCCTTTTGGGAGGTTACAGACAAACTTTATTGGGCTTGCCTTCAGTTGCAGCCCCACCAGACGAGGGCAGTCATTTGCCACCTTGTCACAAATACCCCCCCCCCACAGTCACTGAAGTTTGAAAAATAGAAACATAGAAACATAGAATGTGACAGTGGACAACGACCACTTGGCCCATCTAGTCTGCCCACTTCTCCCTACCTAACTATTACTGCAGACAGTACCCAATCTATGCCTCTTTTCGCCTTCCTCGTCTTTTCAATTATGATTCCCTTGTGCTTATGACATGCATTCTTGAACCCCACCACTGTTTTTGGCCCCGCCACCTACACTGAATGGCTGTTACAGGAATCCACCACTCTTTCTTGATGAAGTACTTCCTCACATCTCTCCTGAATCTACCCCTTCCAGCTTCACAATTCCCCTTGTTCTTGAGCACCTTAACTTCTGAAAAATACTTCCATCCTGTAGCTTATTTATCCTATGAAGTATTTAAAGGTCTCCATCATATCCTCCTCCCTCCTATGTTCCAGAGTGTAGATACTGAGGTCCTTTATAGAAACAACTCTCTGAACTGGGTTCGAACTCAAAGAAGTACATCGTTCCCTCCATCTGCACATGAGTAATGCCCTTCATAAGAAGGGGTGCAGAGGTTTCTGAGGTGACTGGCAAGAGTTTCCAAGCTTTGTGCATCACTCTAATGGTGTAATATGTCATTTAATGAACATATAACTGTGGACATTTCTCCAAGACCGGTGCTATGTGTATTCTTCTGGGGAAAGGGTTACGGGGACTAACAAGACAAAGAAATAATAATTAAGGCTCAACTGGACATCATGGCTATAATTAAAACATGAGCAGCACAGCACCACGAGCTGGAGTTAGGGGCACCTTGGAACACAATGCTCAGTAGGGACAGGGTGCAGGGGACAGGGTCTGGGCAGCACTATACATTAGGGATGGCATTCAAGCCTTTGAAATGCAGAATGTTGGGAAGGGTATGGGGACAGAGGAAATCTGAATGTGGGGGGAGACTCACAAGTGTCGGTGTGGTATGCAGGCCCTTGTCATAAAAGGAAGAAATCGCAGGTGAGTCAGTTCCTTGGTTTGTTTTGTGCTTTACAAAACTAAGGGAAAGTGAAAAAAAATGCTCTGCATCAACATACACTTTCAATATCTTTAGATACAGAAAACACTTGTTTAAAACTTAGCAGCTTCTGACTGACTTATACCTATTATACAGTTTGTTCTGTACCAAATACAATTTTTTTTTTATCACCTACCAGTCCGTGTCATATTTCAGGTATCCCTCACTCAGCCTACAGCTCCTGACTGCCTGCCTGAACCGCTTCCCGATGACTATATCGGTATCAGGACCCCAGCTGTCAGACCACCTTAGAGAGGCCAAGGGTTCCCAGAGGGAGAGTCGGAGATTGCGGCCGGCATTGGGCATGTGGGCCTTGGCTTCTGGAAGGTGCCGTCACCTCACCTGCCCGGTAGGGGGTTTTTCTTGGCATTTTCTCCCTGCCCTCCCTGGTGCTTGAATGTGCAATGACGTCCCCGACATTCTCTGCAGCTCCACCCCTGCCTCTCTACTCCAGCCCTAAGTGGCACAGTACCTCCGGCTTCCACTGGGGGCCATTGCTATGCTGGGCAGACCCTGGATCCCTCCCCAGAGAGAGGAGAGCTGTGTTCTGGATGCTCAATCCTCGCTCTCCCCTGCCGACCCCTGATGGCCCGGTCTCATTCCCGAACCCTGGTTGCTGGAGTGGCGCGAGGTGTGGCATCCAGTGCCTCAACCCTCAGCACCACTGGGCTGACCAAATACAGTTTTAAACATAGTACTATAATAGTGTTCCCCAAGTACTTGATATTCAGTGTTGTAATTACAACATCATGCTAGCTAGTAACGTTATTTTAGCACATGCATGCTTTTCTTTCTTATGCTAACTAGCATCTCATTATGAATGCACCTTCTGAGCACTGGAGCACTTTATATCCCTGGAAGGTCTGGAAAATGAGAGTGAAAAGAGAAAAATAAAGTGGGTAATAGATACAGTAGAGAAATGGGGGGTGGGGGCATCCTCCAGGTAACTGACCTGGGAGGAATAAAGTGAAATAATTAGGATAGGAAAAGGATAAATAGATAGTTAGAGGTGTTGTTGCAACAGACTTAAAACACAAAAGAAAACCTCCCAGGGTTGCTCGGGACCAACCCTGCCACATACCCCACTACTCAAAAGGGAGTAGTACTTTTAATAAAAGGGGTGGTTACCAACCAGACATTGGTAGGGTTGGAGCTTCTACTCACCCCCTTGAGAAGCTCCACCTCAGGGCACCCTTTTAAAATACAAGGGCCCGAATATTCAGAAGGGTTGCGCATGGCACAACAGTGTTGTGCCATGCACAACCCACTGATGTGCCCCAGCGCAATATTCAAATGAGGATTGAGCCTGGCACAAATCCTGATGCACCGGAGCACATCAGTAATGTATGCAGCACAGGTAGGAGGGGCGTGCCCATGCATACTCTGCACATCCCGATATTCAGCCCGGGATGTGCTGAGTCCATGCATGTGCAACCCCTACTTGCGCTGCACACAGGTGAACCAAAAAATAGGGAACAACAGTTGGCCACCCACAGGTGAGCTGCTATATTGCAAGGCGCAACATGGCAGCCGCCACCTGTGGGTGGCCACCCGAGCTCCGGCTGCACCTTCGTGGTGGCGCCCCCCCCTTCCCCGATCGCAGGCATATGTAAAAGTAAATACATATCCTATATCCCTGGTGGTCCAGTGGACCGCTCGCAGCCCGATAGCGGGCTTCAGTATGAAAAGTAATCATCCAATATCCCTGATGGTCCAGCGGTACCCCCCTCCCCACCAGCCCATTAAGCCCCACCGCCCCGCTCCCCCCGGTTAGTGGCGGGCGGCAGCACCCCACCCACCTGCCGCCCTGCCGCCCACTGACTGACACTGTATGGTGAGAGCTATACACATTGGTCCACAGCGTGAGCCAATGGGCATGCAGTCTGTACCATACTACACAGTCCAGATATGTGAATGGATCCATTCACATATCTGGACTGTATGTCTGATACAGGCTACACTCCCATAGCTCGCTGTCCAGGATCAATGGGCATACAGCCCTACCATATGGTGTCAGTCAGCTTAGCCGGGCGGGTGGCAGGCGGTGAGGTGTTGCCACCGCTGACCGGGGGAGCAGGTGGGGCTCAGTAGGTGGGTGGGAAGGGGGGTACCTCTGGACCACTAGGGATATTGGACGATTTCTTTTCATACTGAAGCCCATGATTGGGCTGTGAGCCATCCACTGTGCCATGCGCCATGCCACTGCACCACGTGCACTGCGGGTGGCCAGGGTGCGATATTCAACTATGCTGTGCCATGGTGCAGCTCCGTTGAATATCACCCTGTCAAGACCCCTGCGTAGTCCAATTGCGCTGTGCCCAGGCTTGCGCCACAACCTGGCGCAGTCTGAATATCTGGGCCATGCTGTACAAAACAAATACTAATACAGCATTCACATTCAATGTCTCATTACGCCCTGGGGTTACACTGTATAACTTAGTACCTGTCAGATAAGCACCATTTTCTCAGTTATGCAGAAACATCAATCCCTGCTCCAAATCTGGACAGGAAATCATCATTTGTGTGCTGAGAACCCACGCCCTGTGATGTACAACAAACTTAAAAGGCTGTGGGGCCAAGTACCAGTGCATGATGGGGGGGGTTATCCTTCATCTGTTGTATCCAACAGAGAGGATTGTGGTCTATAATCAATTTACTAACATACTAAAATGCCAGCAGAATAGGCCTAATGATCTTTCATGTCTGCTCATTTGGTCAGCCCCCACCCTGGGAAATGACCTTGCTGCCCCCCTTGCCCTCTCTGGCTTCTCCTTTCCCAGTCCCAGATATTCCCACTGCACAGGACTTTGCATCCAGAACCCTTCCCCTGTACCTGTCCCACCCCCTCTTGAATCCCTCCACCGTCTCTGCCTTCACCAGCCCCCTGGGCAGCGCATTCCATGGCTCCACCACCCTCTCAGTGAAGTAGCACCTCCTCCTTTCTCTCCTGAATCTCCCCCCTCCAGCTTCCACCCATGCCCTCTAGTTTCCCCTCCTTCCTTCAGAGCACCTTGACTGCTCCTCCCCTATTTAACCCCTTCACGTAGTTGAAGACCTCTATCATGTCCCCCTGGTCCCTTCTCTCTTCCAAAGTGTACATATTTAGCTCTTCGAGCCTCTCCCCCTAGGTCCTGTCCCCCAAGCCCCAGATCATTTTGGTTGACCTCCTCTGAACCCTCTCCAGGAGTTCAATGTCCCTCCTTAAGTGTGGCCTCCAAAACTGCACGCAGTACTCGAGGTGCGGCCTCAACAAGCAGTTATACAGGGGGAGTATCACTTCCCTCCTTCTGGAGGTGATCCCCCTAGTGATGCATCCCAGCATTCTGTTGGCCTTGGCCGCTGCCCTCCTACAAGTCTCAGAGTTGTTCATCTTGACATCCACCACCACCCCCAGGTCCCTCTCAGCCGCTGAGACTTGTAGCATTCCCCCCCTTCTGCCAGTATCCCTTTGTAATTCATTCCCCCACAGATAATATTTTAGGGATTCAATGGCCCATTTCACAGCCAAACTTTCTTCTCCACTGTTGAGTATTTTCTTTCTCTCTCATGGAGTTTACGACTAATAAAAATTATAGGGCGTTCCTCCCCATCAATGGTCTGTGTCAGTACTTCCCCTATCCCATGTTCTGAGGCATCTGTCTGTACTTCAAAAGTGTGAGCAAACTCAGGACTCCTTGGAACAGATGAAGAGCACAGAGCAGCCTTAATAACCCTGAAGGCTTCATCACACCCTGGTGACCATCTGACCATATTTGGGTTCCTTTTCTTTGTGAGGTCAGTTAAAGGACTGGCCAGCTCAGAAAAATTAGGTATGAACCTGCGGTAATACCCAGCCAGACCTTAAAAGGACCACATGTGCTTCTTAGTTTGGGGAATGGGATAATTAGCCACTGCTTCAACCTTTCCAACCTCTGGTTTGACCTGGCCTTACCCAATACAAAACCCAGATACCTGGTTTCCTGAATTGCAATAGCGCACTCAGTGGGATTCACCTTGAGACCAGCATCTGATATATCACTAAGAACTGCAGTGATATGCTTTATGTGAGACTCCCAGTCAGTGCTAAAAACCACCACATCATCCAGGTATGCTGAACAGTATTGATTGTGGGCACTAAGTATCTGGTCCATAAACCTTTGGAATGTTGCGGGAGTCCCATGCAGACCAAAGGGCATGGTTACAAACTGAAACAAGCCAATGGGTGTTATAAAGGCTGTTTTCTCTTGAGAGGACTTTTCCAAATGGATCTGCCAATATCCCTTTGTAAGGTCAAGTGTGGTGACATATCTGGCATGACCCAAACGATCAATGATGTTGTCTATCCTAGGCGTAGGATAGCCATCAAAGAAAAAATTACTCACCTTAGTAATGTTGTTTCTTCTAATGGAGTCTTGCTATATTATGACAATTGCAGTGTGATCGCAGGTTAGAACTGCTCCGGAGGTGAAATAGTTAACTTTCCATGCAGGCATGGAACTTAGAGCGCGAGCTCGGTTGAAAACTCTGTCTGTTGCTTCAAACACAAACTGTCAGATCTTTACGAGCTAAAACTCACTAAGGTTCTGTGTGGAAGCTGTAAACCTACACTAGCCAACTGGCTACTAACATAAATACTCATTTTTGGCCTAAAGCAAAGACTCAAGTCAGGAGACCCAAAAATGCAAAAGCACAACACCAATTCACCCAAAAAGGTAGGTGAAAAACAACAAGGTGGGCATCAAAAAGTGCCAACTCTGTACTGCCCACCCACATCCCCAAAACAGAGGTTCTGAGAGGGGCAGGCAGGAGGGAGGGAGGTCATAATATAGCAGACTCCATTAGAAGAAACAACATTACTAAGGTGAGTAATTTTTTCTTCAAACAACATGAAGTCTTGCTATATTATGACAATTGCAGACTACACAGCAGTACCCCCATGGAGGAGGGACAGAACCTACCTAGGAAAGAGGCCTAAGCACGACTGTGCCAAACCGACCATCACTCCTAGCCTGGATGTCCAGGGAGTAATGCTTGGTAAAAGTGTGAACTGTTTTCCAGGTAGCTGCTTGACATATTTCTAGAATAGGAATGTCTCTGGCAGCAGCCAGAGAAGCAGCTGTACCTCTGGTAGAGTGAGCCCTCAGGCCTGAGGGTGGAACTTTACCCAACTTCTCATAGCAGAATTGGATACAAGAGACAATCCACCTGGCAATGGATCTTTTAGTGGCTGGCTTCCCTTTACCAACTTCACCATAGGTGAGGAACAGTTGAAGGGAGTCAAACCTATGACCCTTGGTACGCTCTATGTAGTAACTAAGGGCACTCTTCACATCTAGGCTGTGCAGCATCCTCTCTCCAGAGGAGGAGTGGTCAGTGAAGTACACTGGAAGTGAAATAGATTGATTAAGGTGGAAATCTGAAACCACCTTAGGCAGGAACTTTCTGTTAGTCCGAAGGACCACCTTATCTCTGTGAAAAGAGATAAACTCCTGCTCCACTGACAACGCTTGTAATTCACTTATGCGTCTGGCAGAGGTGATGGCTACCAAAAACACAGTTTTGCAAGTCAAGAACTTGAGCTCAGCTGAAGACAAGGGCTCAAAGGGGGTTGCATAAGCTGAGCAATGCAAACATTAAGATCCCAGGCAGGGGCAGGATCCCTGAATGGAGGGCTGGTGTGAAACAACCCCTTAAAAAACTTGGAAAATACAGGATGAGCTGAAAGGGAAGAGGATTTACCTGCTGAAATAAAAGCAGACACAGCTACCAGGTGCACCTTCAGGGTAGCTGGTCTCAGCCCCAAAGAATTCAGGTGGACCATATAATCCAGGACTGTGGGTAGATCAGCAGAGACTGGGGAAATATGCTTTTCCGAGCACCATATGGAAAACCTTTTCCATTTGGAATTGTAAGTAGCCCTGGTGGAAGGCTTCCTTGCGGCCTTCAATATATCCATTACACCTTGGGAAAGGTGTAAATCAGCAAACTCTAACTCTTCAAGAACCAAGCCTTGAGATTGAGAGATTTGAGATTCGGGTACCAGACCCTTCCCTGGGCACAGGTTAACAGATTGTGATTCCTGGGAAGGGACAGGGGAAGATGGACTGCTAAGGACAGCAGGAGTGGATACCAGGGCTGTCTGGCCCAATCAAGAGCTATCAGAATGACTTTGCATGATTGGGATCTGATTTTGACTAGCACTTTGAACAGGAGAGGAAAGGCATAGAGAAACTTCCCCTCCCATCTGAGTGCTAAGGCATCCAGTGGGAGTGAGCCCTACACTGGGGGCCTGCAGCAAAAAAGAGGAAGTTGGTGATTGTCTGGGGCTGCAAAAAGATCTATCTGCGGGGTGCCCCATCTGGCAAATACTACTCCCAAGACCAGGGGATCCAGTGACCATTCGTGGTGACCCTGGGAAATCCTGCTGAGAGCATCTGCCAGGACATTGTCCTTGCCTGGGAGGTGAACTGCCATAAGGGAGGTGTTCAGGGAGTAAGCCAGAGACCACAACTTCATCGCTTCAGTGCACAAGGCCGTAGACCGAGTGCCCCCTTGCTTGTTGATGTACCACATTGTAGTGGTGTTGTCTGTTCTGACCTGAATACTCTTGTTCTGAACAGATTTGGAAAAAGCTTGAAGTGCTAGAAAAACTGCTCTGAGCTCCAACAGGTTGATGTGGAGCAGAGATTCCGGGGAGACCACAGACCCTGGTGGTGAGGTCGCCCATGTGAGCTCCCCAGCCCAAGAGGACACATCTGTAGTAAGGATTAGAGAATGAGACTGAGTGACAAAAGGAACCCCTTGTCTCAGGTTGCTCTGATCCTGCCACCACTGTAGGGCTTGGATCAGGGTTGGAGTTACTGGGATCAGCTTGGTAAGAGGATCCTTTCTTTGAGACCAAAAAGCTCTCAAATGGAACTGGATGTCCCTCATCTGAAATATTGCTCCTTGCACAACTGCTGTGGAAGCAGCCATGTGTCCTAGGAGCTGCAGAAAATGCCTTGCTGGTCGGGAGACCTGCAGGGTAAATGAGGAGGCCAGGGAGACTAGGGTATTTGCCCTGTCCAGGGGGAGGAAGGCCCTGGCTTCCTGTGTGTTCAGTTCTGCGCCTATGAAGGTAAGAAGCTGGACCAGCTCTAGAACTGACTTTGAGAGATTCAGAAGGAAACCTAGAGAGGTAAGCAGTTGCTGCGTTATCTGAAGGTGTAAATTGACCTGGTCTGGGGACTGGCCTACTAAGAAGCCAATCATCCAGGTAAGGAAAGATGGCAATCTTTTGCCTTCTTAGGTAGGCAACTGCTACAGCCAGGCATTTGGTGAATACCCTTGGGGCAGAAGTGAGGCCGAAGGGCATTGCTCTGAACTGGTAGTGGCCTGAGGGCAGCTCGAACCTGAGGTACTTTCGATGGGAGCTTCTGATGGGAATATGGAAGTAGGCATCTTTGAGGTCCAGGGAAGCTAGCCAGTTCCCTGGCCTTAGAGAGGGTAGGATAATTCCCAGAGTCACCATTTTGAACTTTGGCTTTAAAAGGTGCTTGTTTAAATATCTGAGATCCAGGATGGGCCACCATTCTCCTGTCTTTTTTGGGGTAAGGAAGTACCTGGAGTACAAACCTTTGCCCTGGTGTAGGGGAGGAACCCTTTCCACAGCTCTGAGAGCCAGGAGGGTAGAGACCTCTGCCTCTAGGGAGAGTGCCTCTGATGGAGTTGCAGGTGGAAAAGATCTGGTTCTCAGCTTTGGAAATTTTTTGAAGCTGAGAACCATTCCGCTTACTACTTCCAGGACCCACTTGTCTGATGTTAAAGACTTCCAGTCCTGGACAAAGTAAGCCAGCCTGCCCCCTACAGGTAGAGGAGAATCGGCCCTGGCAATCCCATCAGGGTGCCTGCTTGGCCGGGGCTTTGGGCTGAGGGGGTGGAAGCAGACCTGCTTGTACCCCGTCTGCCTCTCTCTCTAAAGAACCCCCTCTGAGCATAGGCGGAGGAGGAAGCTTGGGCTTGGTAAAAAGGCCTATGAAAAGGCCTGCCCCTGCCTCTAGGAAGCTGCTGGCAAGCTGGTCAGGAACTTGTTTTGCTAGGGCCAGCACAGTATCCCATCTGGATTTCTGGTACCTAGCAGCATAAGCCATATAATTTGCTTGTCTGAGTCCCAAAGATGCTTCCATGTACTGTTTCTTTGCCATAGCATCAATCTTCCTGGAGTCCTTCTCAGGGGGGTGTGAAGCTAGGGGAATATTAGCCTTGTCACAGGCTGCAGCCTGCACTACCCCCACATGGCTGCATTGTTGAGTGAGGAAATCAGTGTCGGAGCCTGATAAGGTATACCTCTTGTCCATCCTTTTATCCACAGGAGGTATAGTGTGAGGAGTTTTTAAAACTTTTACTGTCTGTTTCTGAAAAGATTTACGCAAAGGAATAGACAGTCTCCTAGACTCTGGAATATCCATAATTTCTACATAGTCTGGCTCCTCTTGGTCATCAACAGCTTCCTCAACAGGGAGCTGGAGAGTTTCAGCAACTTTTTTATAAAACATGAAATGAGACGGGGACTCAGAAAGCCTTGGAGGAGAACCCCCTAGGGGTCTATCTGGAGAGAAGTCTGGATCAATGGGCACATCCAGATCTTCAAAACCATATTCACTCTCCTCATATTCCTCTTCCCCCTTCCCCGGTTCATAAAAATCCTCAAAACCATCCATAGCCACCTGTTCCAGCTCCTCATAATCTTGAACCGGTGGAACCGGCCGAACCGAACGCTTACCTGAAGGTGTCGGTTCGGTCGGAACCGGAGAGAGAGACTGGACAATTTGAATTGCTTTAGCTATTTCCTCAGCAGTTGGGGAGAGAACTTTTGGCTCTACACTAGCTGACTTTCTAGTCCTTTTTGCTGGAACCGGCTCCTCAGAACCGGCTCTTCGTTTGCCTGAGGAAGTATCGCCCTGGTCAGAGGGCACTCCCTCCGGTTCGGTTGGCACCGAACCGGGCTGGCCATCCGGGTCAGCGGACTTTTTGGCCTCCCTTTCCCTGAGCCTACCAACTCTCTTATCTATGGTGGCAGCGGGAAATTGTGACAAATCTGGCAGTCTGAATTGAGGTGGTCAAACCCCAGACAATAGACACATGGGTGTGTGGGTCAGCCTTAGCAAAACTTCCCACAGACACTACAGTGTTGAAACCCAGTGGGTCAGTTTTTCTTTTGGGTTTCTCAGGCATAATGCCAGCCTAACCAACTTGCCCGTTTATGGCAATCCACCAAGCAAGACACCCTTATCGGTTCCCAACCGTGTCACGGGTCGTGGAAAAAACCGTAATGAAATCCGTTTTTTTTAGAACCGATAAGAACCGGGAACCGCACTCTAAAAAAGGACTAGTAGATTTTAAATACAACCTGATCGGTTCAAACCGAACCGATAAAGAATTACAAGTTCCACACAGAAAAAATAAATGTAAAACCTATCTATTACTTACATTACCACAGACAGAGCTTGAACCGACCGGTTGCGGTTTAATTTCGGCTAAAAACCGAAAATAATACTTTTAAACCAACAAAATGAACCGAGCAGAAGGAGAAATCTCCGGAGTGACTGTTCAGTGAGGCGGAGTAAAGAATCTGACAGTTTGCGTTTGAAGCACAACAGACAGAGTTTTCAACCGAGCTCGCACTATAAGTTCCATGCCTGCATGGAAAGTTAACTATTTCACCTCCGAAGCAGTTCTAACCTGCGGTCATACTGCAATTGTCATAATATAGCAAGACTTCATGTTGTTTGAAAGAGGAAATGGCATTCAATTTTCTGAAGTCAAGGCACAGCTGAATACCTCCCTCTTTCTTGTTTACCACCACCATAGGGAAGACCCAGACACTTCTCGATGGTAGTATTATGCCTAACCTTTTCATCTTCCTTACCTCCTCTATTACCTCTGCCCTGACTTTTTTGGGTAATTTATATGGCTTTTGGTGAATCAGGCACGCTTGGGTAACAAAAATTTGGTGTTCAATCACCTTAGCTCTCCCAGGAATGTTTGTAAAGGTATCCTGGAACCTATTTAATACCCTTTACAGTTCATCTTGTTGGGCTGGGGTCATGTCAGGGTTTATAGACAGTTCTGACAATTTCCCGGGTCTTTCGAGTCTATGGTATGCCAACTCTAGCTCAGACTCTTCTACTTCTGGGTGTATCAATAAAGTAAGATTTGGTTTTTCATACCACTTCTTAAGTAAATTTATATGATACACCTTGGTCTTATACTTTTTGTCCGAGGTTGCTGTATCATTATTGATAGGTCCGGTTTGCCTTACCACCTCATATACCCCTTGCCACTTCATGAGGAGTTTATTCTCACAAGATGGTAAAAGTAGCAGAACCTTCTTGCCACTTTGGAAAGTTTTATTCTTTAACCCCTGGTCATAGTGGCATTTTTGCCCCTTCTGTGCCACTGCATTGTTTTTAATGGCCAATTCAGTATACCTTGTCAGGCATTTCTGCAATTGCTCCATATATTCTGAAACATCAGTCTCCCCCACCTGTTTACTCTCCTCCCAATACTGTTTAACCACATCGAGGGGGCCCTGAGGATTTCTCCCATGCACTAGGGAAAATGTGGAGAACCCAGTAGGTGCCTGGGGCACCTCTCTGTACCCAAAGAGTAAGAAAGGCAGATACCTGTGCCACACCTTCCCCTCCTCCTGCACAAACTTCATCAACATTCTTTTTAAGGTCTGATTGAATCTTTCAACCAATCTGTCAGTCTGTGACTGGTATGGGGAAGTTCAGAAAGCTACTACACTCAGTAATTTGTACAGTTCTTTTAACAACTGTGCCTAGAAGTTGGGCCCTTGGTCTGTCATGATCTCTTTTGGGATCCCTACCCCCAGCTAAAGAGCTCGGCAAGTTCTTCCGCTACTCTTGGGGCAGTTATAGTTCAAAGGGGGATAGCCTCTGGATACTTTGTTGCATAGTCACAAATGACTAAGATAAAATGATTCCCCTCTGAACTTTTATCTAGTGGTCCAACAATGTTCATCCCTATCTTTTCAAATGGAGTGGTAACAGTGGGAATGAGTTGTAGGGGCACCTTTTCATTCTTGCCGACCTGAGCAATTTTCTGGCATTCACTACATACCCTACAATAGTTGGCAACTTGGTTGTGAATCGTGGGCCAGAAAAAGCACTGTAACAACCAGGTCAGTGTGCAGTATCAGCCAGCATGACCTGCCATTGGTATGTCATGGGCTATAGATAGCAGTTGTTCCCTATAGGGTTCAGGAACCACTAACTGCTCTACAGTTTCCCCAGAATTTGGGGTAATATACACCCTGTACAGTATATTATTCTGAATCACAAATCTTGGTGCCTTAGTAGCTGTTACCTTCCCCACCTGTTGAAACAAATGGGTTAGTGAACCATCATTTTTCTGTGCTGTACTTATATCACAACCCTATACAATATGCTCTAATGCCCCATCTCCCTTATTATAGTACTTTAACATCCATTATAACTTTCTCTGTCTCCTTTCCTTTTTAGATAGTCTTGTTTTTCCTGGGGTTCCCAGGACCACATCATCAAAAGGAAAAATGACTTGTATCTCTTGTCCTCTTCTGGCCTGCGCCCTGGTGGTAACAACCAACAATGTATTGCCCCTTATGAGAGTCTCAAAGTCTAGGTAACCATGCCCTATCACCACAGGTACCGACAGTCTTGGGACCAAGTCTATAGCCATTCGATGGGTATTCCCTTGTACAGTCAGATCAACAACATTTATGGGATAGTAATGCATGTCGCCATGTAAACAGGTTACTCCAGTTTCTGTATCATCTGGTTGTACATTTTCAATTAATTCAGCTTGTACCAGGGTTTATTGGCTTTCAGAGTCTATAAGTCCCAAGACCTGGTGAATGCCAATTCGGACATCCATCACATACTGCCCCCAAATCATAAGTGCCAAATGTATCTGGTCCTGTCTCTTTTTAGGGCAATTCCTTGCAATAGGTCCCTTCCCCAGACAATTATGACAAATAATCTCGGTTGAATAATCCTTTCCCACCTTGCCTGGTTTCCTTTTCTGCTTGAGTGATAAAGAAAAAAGGTTACAGGTCTTACAGGGTTGGGATTAGGCAGAGTCCTTTTGAAATATCTGTTCTGAGTCTCATGTGCTGCTAGGTAATCCTCAGCTAGAGGGATGGGCTTCTCAGCTGTCTCCGGACGGTGTTCATGGACCCAAATCTGGACGTCCAGGCACAGAATTTGGGTGAATTGCTCAGTCACAATCATTTCCATCAGTTGTTCCACAGTCTTGTGTTCCAGTTGAAGCCATTTTATGCGCAATTCCCAGAAGCATACATAAGTCTTTCTCGGGATATCAGAAGGCTGCATCCTCAGGAAGCAAAGCATCTGCCAGTATGTTTCAGTATTGATGTCGTACCTTTGTAGTATTTCTTTTTTCACCAAGTTGTAATTCTCTGCATTCCTGGTGTCCATGTGGCTGTAGGCAAGGAGTGCACAAAGGGAGCCAATCGTACAACCCACTGTGCTTTTGGCCATGAACAGGCCCTGGCAATCCACTCAAAGGTTGTTAAGAACACCTTAACATCATCCATTTCAGACATTTTAGTGAGTTTTATGTTATTAGGTAGTTCTGGCTGTCCCCGGGTGGTTGGTTGGCCCACAAAAGCTGTAGGGCCTGCAAGGTATCGGCCCATCGCTGATCTTGGAGCTGCCTGTCCAGCTCTCTCTGCCTGTCGATCTCCACCTGTTTGACACATAACCATCTCAGCAGTTCATGAATGTCCTCCGGAGGTTCATCAGCTATCTCTTCTACAGTATCATGCATGCTGGCTTCCAAAACATTACTCTTGGTCTTGGGCCTGGCTCCTGGACCCAAGGCTGGATTGAGATGCTCTCCATACTTCTCCATCATGGTCCTCGTCAGCACCCCCTGGAGCTTGGACTCTGGTAAATCCTTCAGTTTTACTGCATTACCCTATCTGGTCACCAAGGGCTGGCAACCACTGGAGACATCTCCCTGCCCAGTCCAGATATCCCAGTTTATTCCACCACTACCACCATATGTCAGAGGGTGTGGGAAAACAGATGGGTATTCAGACAGAAATTCATGTGCAACACGCAGGTAGTGCGGTTTTATTTACAAGAAAAAAAATAAACTGAAGGAAAAAAAAATAAAACGGCAAAATTCCACGTGACAGCAATCAAGGTTTGGATCACCACTATGTTTGGTGAAAAGCAAGGAATCTTTAGCTTATTCCAGGCATCGAACCATGAAGCTGAGCATGTCTTGCTCTGTTACCAGTCACATACCTTCTGACTCCAAATCTGTCTGGTAATGCCAAATGAAGGGGGTTTATACCTCCCCTTGATCAGGTGATCCACCCCTTTTGAGAGAAATACTGTACATTTTTATATGACTTTTCAGTGGTGGTCTGATTAAATATACAAACATCAAATAACTTGTTATGGCATGGTAACATTATTCACATGAAATACAGGTTAGCTGTAAGACACTGTTTGTAAATCAAGATGAATATCTAATTATGAAAAAATGAGCTGTAGCTCCTCCCATGATGTGATGTCATGCATGACCTGGTTTATATATAAGCCCTGCTGGAAGGACCCGCAGACTCCTATAGTAGCCTTTGGAAACAGTGGGAACTGGTAGGCCCAAAAGCACTCCTGAATCCAGGTAAGGCTGAACTTTTACTTTAGTACAAAATAACCTCTATTTATGTCTAAAGGAGGAATGGTCTACAACCTGGTAATTCTTTTATAGTTTCTATGTGTATCCCCATTCTGAAAAATACTGGTGAATTTCCAGTTGTTTTATTCTCAAAATCCCTTCATTTCACAGTTTTGTACCATTCAGCCATTCATTTTCCATTTTTTGTCTTTACTCTTCATTTTCTGCTCCCGATATTCCTTCAAATACTCTTCAAATGACCCATCTTTTTGAGCAGTTTATTCTGAACCATTCATTTACCATTTCTTATTATTCTGAACCATTCATTTTCCATTTCTTATTACTCTGAACCATTAATTTGCCATTTTTTATCTTTCATTGTCAGCACTGCACCCAGAATCCATTCAAATAACCTTCAAATGAGCCATCTTGTAGCAGTTTAATTATTTTAACAACTACATATTTTTATCGTGGCAGATTCAGTTATCTGTTGAGGTATGGAGGAGTTGGAGAATTTCCTCTCCACATCTTGTGCTCAGAGTACAAACCTGGTCACCAGCATAGTTTTTGTTTTTGTGCATGATCTTCAAACCATACACTTGGAGTGCAATGGCAAGGTACTCCAGAATGTCTGCATTATTAGCTAAGGTGCAGCCAGATTTGAATCTCACCCACTGTGCTGTTTCCCTAAGTGTGTGAAACACCAGCATCATAGTTAATATTGTTTAATACGACTGGGTTATTGTCTCCAAATATGTTTTAGAAATTGTAAATTTATTTACTGTATATTAAAATTCATGGGCATGATTCACAAAAGGGATGCACTGGTGCATCCCTGACATGCGCCAAAAGGTGATTCACAAAGGGGTCCAATGCACTAGATCAACCCCAATGTGCCAGCACGTTGCAGATGCACCGCAAAATGGCAGTAATGATTTGCAGTGCATCTGGAGGGGCGTGCCCATGAATACCTGGTGCAGCCCCATTCATAGCCCCAGTCAGAGGTGCATCTCCAGGGCAATTCCGGGGATGTGCCTCCAAAAGATAAGTCCAGTTCCACCAGACTTATGTGGGTGACCACCTACAGGCAGGCTGCCATGTTGCAGACAGCAGCACAGCAGCCTGCACACCCTGCCAGTCCATGCACCACCCCCAGGCAGCCCACAGCACTATACCACCTGTCATCCAGTCCGGCTCCAGGTGGTACAGAGGTCCCCCCCCAACCGTAACCTTACTAGGCCCATCTGGAGTACTGTGTGCAGTTCTGGAGACCCAATCTCTGCAAAGACATAGAATAGAGGCAGTCCAGAGGAGGGCAACTAAAATGGTGCAGGCTCTGCACCAGAAGACATATGAATAGAAACCTAGGGAGCTTAATATGTATAGACTCGAGGAAAGGAGGGAGAGGTGGACATGATAGAAACTTTCAAGTACCTCAAGGGAATTTACCAAGTCCAAGAGGGTAGCATCTTTCAGAAAAAGAGGTGTGCAAGAACAAGGGGGCACAATTTGAAGATAGTGGGGGGACGTCTCAGAGGTAATGTGAGGAAGCATTTTTTCATGGAGAGGGTTGTGGATGCATGGAATGGCCTTCCTGAGGAGGTTGTGGAGTCAAAAACAGTGGTGGAATTCAAGCATGCATGGGACAGTCATAAGGCAATTCTAGGGGGTGGGGGTAGAAAGAAGTAGGCTGTTGGTTAACTTGGATCTGCAGCTTATCCAGTAGGTAAGGAAATGGGCAGACTGGGTGGGCCAAGCGGTCCTTATCTGCCATCAAATTCTATGTTTCTGTATGTAAACAGCCCAAGGAAACATTCACAATGCCTCTAACACCATTTCAAGACAAGTAATCAAACAGATACTGGGCTGTCTGTTGCTCTGTAAGTAGGAGTTTTTAGAAATCTATTGCAAAACTTAGCTGCAGTGAGAGCTAAAAATGTAGCAATCATAATTTGCCTGCCATATATTTAAGAACAGTATAGCCATGGCAGCTGCAGTGATTGGCACGGACAGCCATGAGCTCACAGGATGCAACTGAACCATGATCGTCTCGGGTGAAGAGAAAGCTGCCTCTGGTGAAAGAACAGCTGACAATCTTTCCTCAGGGCAAGCAGCTTGTCATGGTTGTCCAGGAGCTGTCTACAGAGGTGCTGAATCAACAAGCATTTGTCAGTGCCGAATGCTTGCTTGCTGGCATTGGCATTGGTAGTGTAGGAGTTAAAGAGCTGCATAATAGGAATGGTAGTGAAGTACTGAATTGAAGCCAACCCCACCACCACTATGCAGAGACTAACAGGCATTGGGGTGTGCCTTTGGGTCATCAAGCATAACGGCCACGCCATTTCACCACACCCTACCCTGCAGACACCGACAAGTGTCACAGTGTGCCTTGGGGTCTTTGGCTTTTATGCTCACCCCATTCCATCAGGAAATATGGTGAGATGGGTGCTGTATAGGATAATGGGGTGAACTTTGGGGCCGAAGAGTCCAAGGCACACCTTGATGCCTCTCACTGTTTGAAGGGTGTGGAATGGTATGAGCATTACAGGCGAGAATCCCAAGTCACACCCCTGATGCCTGTCAATCTGTACAGGGTGGGGCGTTATGGTCAGAAACCCTAACGCCTCAGGTGTTCATTGGCATTTTCACTCCAAACTTTCAACATGGTTTTTTTGTGACCCCACCTCAGTTCGTTAGCCGACAGCTGATTTTGCACAGCGTCTACGCCATTTGGCACCACAGGTGCGAAAACACATTTTGAACAGGATGTGAAAAATGACAGCTGTACTGTTCATGGGGAGGTGCAAAAAAATGGAAATGTTGAAAATCTGCAGTGAAAATATTAAAAAAACTGAAGTCACAAGCGTGTGTAGAAACTGCTCAACGCACACCCGTAATGCAATTAGTTTGGAGATTTTTTACAGCAGATTGTCAACACAGGCATTTTGGAACCTCCACTCATGAACAATGTCACTGTGATTTTCTTAATCTGTCCCGAACTGTGATTTCCCACAGCGACCACGCATTTCTGCGCTGGAAGTGCAAAAACACATTTTGGCCATGGTGTGAAAAATGACAGCTGTACTGTTTATAAGGAAGTGTGGAAAAATGCCAGTGGTGAAAATTTGAACTGAAAATATTAGAAATGCATGAGCTTATGAGCGTGCGTGGAAACTGCGCAATGGTTGCTCGTAACACAGTCATTTTATGGACTTTTTTCACCAAATTTTTAACATAGCCATTTTAACACCTCTGCTCATGAACAGTGTCACTGTGATTGTCTTAATCTGTCCCGAACATTGATTTCGCACACCGACTGCGCCATTTTGCGCTACATGCTCGGAAACACATTTTGGGCAAGATGTGAAAAATGACAGCTGTACTGCTCATAAGGAGGTATGGTAAAATGGCAATGTTGAAAGTCTGGAGTGAAAATACTGAAAATTCTCGAACTTTCAAGCATGCGTAGGAACAGCGCAACGCATGCTCATAAAACACTCATTTTTGGGAATTTTTTCACCAAATTTTAAACATAGGGTTTTTGGGGGCCTACCTCATGAACTCTGACACTGTTGTTTCCTAAATCGGTCCCAAAAGGTGGTTCCGCGCAGTGACCGCAAAATCACCTTTAGAGGCAGATTAACATGAGGTGGGTCCCAAAAACCCCATGTTGAAAATTTGGTGAAAAAATTCCCACAAATGCCTGAGATACACTTCAAAGTAGAAAAAAACCCTATTTATTCCATTATACAGCTTACCAGCATTTCCTCAGTTCGCAGTCGGCTTTGAAGAGTGCAGACGTGTTCCCGGTCCACTGAAGATCGTCGTGCCGGACTCTGGAGGTAAGTATGGGGTGGGGGGTGTGGGGAGGCAGGGTGCGTAGAGGGTGGAGTGCGGGAGGGGTCAAAACAGCGAGGGACCATTTTTTCTTTCTAGGTATTTTTGTCTTTTAGGAAGACGATGCGAGACTTGTGCCATGCTGGGATGGGCTCCCAGTGTGGCAGCTGGAAGGCTGTTTGGGAGGGGAAAGTGGAGCTGACGGAGGATTGGGCACCCCTGTCAGCCATACGGACTGTTGCCATGCTGGGGTGGGCTCCCAGCATGGCACCCGGTACTCTGTTGGGGGGAACAGTGGAGCTGATGGGATTGGGCATCCCCATCGGCCTTACGGACCGTTGCCACACTGGGGTGGGCCCCCAGCATGGCACCTGGAACTCTGTTGGGGGGAGCGCAGCAGAGCCAAGGGGGGATTGGGCACCCCCCTTGGCCATACAGTGTGTGCGTGGGGGGACGCATGAGCATGCAATATGTGTGTGTGTGGGGGGGCATGAGCAACATGCTAAGCAACACTATCTTATCGCTGCTCACTGAAGTAGAGCTCTCCCTTTCAACTGTACGGCACTGCATTTTCAACTGCTGTCATAGACAGCTGCAGCATTCATTGGTAAACTGTGACTGTGCCTGCAAACACACTGACTGAATTGGAAGACAGGGTGCCACACCTACAAAAACTTGGATGATGGCACTATGTTTCTTGCACATGCATGCAAGCAAACATAATAAAGCCTTCAGCAACATTTCCTAGTTTCCCCTAGCTTATTTAACATTTCTGTGTAGTTAAAGCTGTTGTTTGCTAGCCAAATTCTACTCTTTATGCCCTTGTACCTTTAACTAGATTGAAAACAGTGGAATGAGGCAAAAAAAGTAAGCTGCACTTCCAGTGTTACCCTTTTATAGAAATGCCTGCATAACACAGGGTCTGCCAATACGCTTTATGGGAACCATCTCAGGATTAGAGAATCAAATCACTATAGAACCCAATTAAATGCCTGCACACAATCACCTCAAGCCCCCTTCAAGCAAATGGGAAACTGCAGTAACACTGCCAAACGCATACTGTATTCTTTTTTTTTTCTAACAAGCAGAACTTTTTGCATGGAGCTCTGAGTACCTCTTAGATGACTCCCCCCCCGGCCCCATCTCCTGGTGTTTCCAGGATGGAAAACAAAAGCTGCTTCCTTAGTTTGTCCCTCCTTTTACAAGTTTGTGTGGTGAACATTAGATGTCCCTAACAGAAAGCTACTCGTATTTCAAGGCAGACTGATAAAATAGGGCAATCAAGCACAGCCCTGCTCTAACTGAATCTAAAACCACAGGAGTGATTCACGAGTACAGAAACTGTCACAGCAAATGGAGTATCTTCTTTCTCTGTCTACTGTAGCTAACATCCAATCACAGCAAGTTTTACATACCTCAGTATCAACCAATGAACTCAGCATTCTCCAGTTGCATGGCTGTAGCCAATTGCGTTCTTATTCAGCTGAATCTTTTCAAACCTCTCTGCTGGCCTGCTCTGTTATGGGGATGGAAATTACACACAAAGAAAAGCTATTTCATGGACTCGGATCTGGGCTTTTGTGGTGGGGTTTTTAAATTATCAAAGTCTGTGGGTGATTGATTGAGGGTCTGATTTCAATAAATTAGTGATTGTGGAGAAACATAGGAAAAAGATGTTTATTTACAAGCACACCCACAGGCAGCAATGTCACTAAACGCATGTAAACATTTAGCCAAATGATTTGTTTTTTTTGTCTCTTTTCCAGTAAAAACATTAGTACTGCATTCATTGTAAACTGTATTTGTCTTTAGTTCTGCTTATTTTGCAACAAATGTGTTCTCGGGGGTAAGTACATGAATGAAATGTTCTGAGAAGAAAATGCTTTTAAATGGTTATACCATTTATTCTGCAACAAATGTGTGTTCTCTTGTGGGGGAATGAATGCGCTTTTATTATATTTCTTAGTCTCGGAAATTCCTGTGGAATACTGCTTTTTCAGCAACCGAAAACATCAGTTGCGAGTGATTGTGGAGCACTGTGTACTGTAGAGTCTATGTGATCCTTGGTTACTTGGGACCTTGCATACTGTAATTAAGCTGGAGGTTGCCTTTAGTTGCCAGATGGAAGAGGACTGAAGAAATCTGTATGTGCCTGAGGGAGGGGGGCCTAGTTAGCTAGTAGCTACTGGGGGTTGGGGGTCAGGGGAGTCAACAGCTGCTGGAGAGGGGGTGGTAGGGAGGCTGTGGGAGCTAGTAGCTTGGGGAGGGGGGCTTATCCCCAATCTGATGTATGCATCTGTACAAATGATTGGGTCAGGGTCTGCAGGGCATGGTCACACTATGGCTGTGCTCTGCATTCTTGTGTGCTGAGTAGGGTACTGGAAAGTAGGCACCACACATTACCTTTTTCACTGAGCTGCAAATATGAGTTTAAATCTCACAGCCCTGGAGCTGGGCAAGCCAGAGCAGGCTGATGCCTGGCTACACATGCCTTGACCTCCATAGCCAACTGAGAGCCAAGGCCAAGCCAGTTATGGTCAAAGTAAGCATTTTTGTCAGCCTGAGTAGTCAGTAAAGTGTCTGAATTATTCAACTCCTATTCAGAAAACAGCCTGCAGTAGCCAGGGTTTGGCTCGTGTTTTGACTCCTAGAGTCAAGCCAGACCCTTGGCATAGCTCTGGCTTGGTTCTAGGTGAAAAAATCCTGGCTTGTCTATGCTCACACAGCCCTCATTTACATACTGACCCCAATATTCAGACTTGCGCCTGGCAATGACGCATGTGGTGGCGCAGCACATCTGAGTTGCGCTGGTGCAAGACAGGGATATATTCAAAGGAGATGAGCCATGGTGCATCACCTTTGAATATATCAGATAAATAGCTGAAATGGGAATTGCGCCACTGCAACAGAGTTATGCTGTGTGCAAATTCCTGATATTCAGCCACAGTATGCAGATGGGGCCATAATGTATGCAAGGCACAAATGGGACCATTTGCATGTGATTATGGCCCCATTTGCATGAGTTGTTAAGGGCCAGCCAGTGAAATGCACATGGCACCTTGCACAGTATGTGTTGCGAGAGAGGGTCTAGGGGCATCCCCCCATCCCGTAGTGGCAAGTGCCTAAAATATATCAAACATATTCCCTGGTAGTCTAGTGGTGCCCCCTCCCTCCCTGTAGCCATGATCGCATAAATGAAATTAATTACTTATCCCTGGTAGTCTAGCAGTCCCCCCACCCCTCCCGTAACCCCTATCATCTAATGTCCAGTAACTACCCCTCCCTGGTGGTTCAGTGGCACCTCGACACCCACACAGGACCCCCTGCACAACCAGCTCCTCCTTCAGTGACGGGCAGCAGCACACCCACCCACATACCTCTGCGTCTGACTGCAGACTGACAGCTACTGTATAGGCTGTAATCCCATTGGTCCACAGTGTGGACAAATGGGTTTGCAGTGCATACTGTACCAGTCATTCACACAAATGTGAGCAAGGGCATTCATTTACATTTTGTGAATGACTAGTACAGTATGCACTACAAGCCCATTAGTCCGCATTGTGGACGGCGAGATGCAACCCATACGTGCTGTCAGTCAGTGACGGCTGCAGCCCGCCACTGATGGGGAGGGCTGGGTGGGCCTGGGTGGGGGGTGCCACTGGACCACCAGAGGGCAGTTGCTGGCCATTTGGAGATCGGGGTTACAGGAGTGGTGGGGGGCTGCTAGACTACCAGGAATAGGTGATTTATTTCATTTATATGATTGTGGCTACAGGGAGGGAGGGGGGCCACTAGACTACCAAGGGTATGATTATATTTTATTTTAGGTGATCACTGCTACAGGGAGGGAGGGGGGCCCACTAGACCATCAGGGATGGTATGGGTGCTTCTGCATGGCATAATGGGTGGGCGGCGACCACCCATGGCTGGTGGCTGCTGTGTTGCGCTTTGCAGTGCAGCAGCTCACCTGTGGATGGCTACCATTTGTGCATTTTTTTTTTTCAGGCTCAGCGTTGCCCATCTGTATGCAGCGCATCTCAGGGATGTGCCAGCATATGCACTGTACATATCAGGATGTGTCGCATATGCATAAGAACGCCCCCCGTAGGTGCACCGCATACATTATCTTTGCGCCCCGGCACATCAGGACTTGCGCAGCACAATCCCTCTTCTGAATATTGTCCCAGGACACATTTTGCACCAGGCACAAGTCCTTTGAATATTTGGGTCACTGTGTAACCCTGAGCAAGTCACTTAATTTCCCTGTGCTCCCCAGGTCGCACCTGGAAACAATCCTTGGCTTAGTGTGCTTTTCTTGGTTAAACAATTTCCCCCTTCTCTATTTCATTAAAGCTGGGCCATTAAACCAGTAGAGGTTCCACTAACCCACCTGTGCTACTGTTCTAAAGTACTGGCCAGTGGCCACCTGCCCATTCAGAGCACTAAGGGTTTTAGCTGAGCCCCACCCCAATTTACACTTTCTCTATTCTTTCCTGTCTTTATTATTTTATTTATACTCCTACTGAGTTGTGGATGGAAGAAGGCAATTCTTGCCTGGGAAACAAAAAACCCAGGGGAAGATTACACAGTGTTGGGGGGAAGGCAGTAACAACAAGAAGAATGGAAAGGGACTTGGGATAATCATATCAGATGACCTTAAGGTTAGCGAGCAGTGTGAGAAGGCAGTAGGGAGGGATGGGGGGATACTGGGATGTATAGGGAGAGGCATCACTAGCAGAAAACAGGAAGTTGTTATCCCTCTGTACAGACAGTTGGTGAGACCCCATCTGGAGTACTGCATCCAGTTCTGGAGACCCCATCACCGCAAGGACATATATAGGATAGAGGCAGTCCAGGGGAGGGCAACTAAAATGGTGCAGGGTCTGCAAGAGAAGCCATATGAGGAGAGACTAAAGGAGCTTCATATGTATACCCTTGAGGAAAGGAGGGAGAGGGGGGACATGATAGAAACTTTTAAGTACCTTAGTGGAATCAACAAAGTCCAAGAGGGTAGCATCTTTCAAAAAAAGATGGGGGGAGGGTGGTTCAGGGACAATGTGAGGAAGTATTTTTTCACAGTGAGGGTGATGGATACATGGCACAGACTTCCTGAGGAGGTTGTGGGGTCTAAAACTGTGGGAGAATGCTAGAATACATGGGACAGACATAAGGCAATTCTTGTGGGGGGTAGGAGGAAGTAGGCTATTGGTTGACTAGGATCTGCGGCCTATCCTGTAGGGAGGGAAATGGGCAGACTAGATGGGCCAAGCGGTCCTTATCTGCCTTCAAAGTCTATGTTTCTGTTTCTAGAAAATGAAGAGTGACCCAAAGAAGCTTGAAAGATGGTCAGAGATGTAGCAACTGAGGTTCAATGCAAAGAAGTACGAAATAATGCCTATGGAGCACAAAAACTCTGGAGCAACATATCAGTTGGAGGCGAAGATAGACCATGCACCATGCATGAAACGGACCTTTGGGTTATAATCTCTGATGACTTTAAGGTAGGAAAACAGTGCGACAAGGCAGCAGGCAAAGCAAACAGGATACTGGGATGGCAGTGGCATCACCAGCAGGAAAAGGGAGGTCATAATTCCACTATACAAGACACAAATGAGGCCCTACCTGGAGTACAGTTCTGGAGACAAAACCTACCTAAGCACATAGACAGGGTGGAGAAGGTTCAGAGCAGGGCAACAAAATGGTACAGGGATTGCATCACAAGTCCTGTGAGGACAGGCTGAAGGACTTAAATATGTACTTCCTACAGGAGATAAGGGATGGGGAGAGGGTATATGCTAGACACATACAAGTACTTTAACAAGGATGAGCAGGGTGCAGGAATACAGTATTTTTCTGCACAAGAGATGTTTGAGGACTAGAGGGCATGGGAAGGAGTTGGAGGGAGGGCAATTCAGAGAAAACGTGAGGAAGAATTTCTTCATAGAAAGGGTGGTGGACAAGTGGAATACCCTGCCAGAGGAAGTGGTGGGGGCTGAAACAATCAGGAGATCTAAGAATGCATGGGATAAACATAAGGGAATCCTGGAGGTCAGGGGGTAAAGGGAAACAGACTTCTAGAAAAATGTAAAGGGAACTTCCAAGCTCAAATGGGCAGAATGGGTGGGCCATAGGCCCTTATCTGCCAACAGTATCTATGTAATAAAAAGAAAACATTAAGGGATTTCTTGGTTCGGCAAGTCTGTATGCACTAATAAGCCACCTCCAATTTGTTTTTAATTTTTAAGCTAATTTGTTTCTCCTTGGGTCCCCACCAGTCAGCTACCTTCTTTCAGCCACCCACCAAGCCCTGCACTCTACATCAGACAGCTTTCCCCTTCTTTGCCCATGGTTTATCTCCATGGCACATGGTGAGAGACCCCCCCACCCACATCAACTCACCTTGAACAGGATCCAGTTCCAGGGAAGTGCCATTCAGAATCGGGGCCTGCGGAGGGTGGCTGCTTACATTCTGCTTGACCTGGGACCTCTGTTTTCCTTGTTCAGTTCCCTTGAGTGAAGTGTGCAATGCCAGCAATGGCCATACTGTGTGTGCTTCTGCTCACAGTACGCCGGCTGACTGCGCCACTCCCCCTTGCGTGTGACAAGCTCATGGCGCGCCTGCACCCTGCCACTGCTAGGTGTCAGGGAAGCACTGAGCCTGTACTTCCATCCACCCCACAAGAGGAGAGCTGTCCTTTGGATGCTCAATCCTCTACTTCCTCCCCAGCTGACCAGCTCGCACCAGGAACACAAGTCACCGGCATGGCAGGAGGTAAGGCACAGATGCCTCAGCCCTCCATGCCACTGTGCCAGCTAGCCATCTACAATGCTAAAGATAAACATTAATAAGAACAAGTTGCAGACATACTTACTGTGAACACACTGCAACACCTTCACTAGAAACCAGCAAACTCCACCAGCAGCATCAAGGCAGAGGCCACACTGCAAAACAAAAACAAATGTATGTTTAACCCTCACAGACTAACAAGGTTAATGCAAAGTACAGTAATAAGAATAACCACTCCAAGGAACCAGCAGACAAAGTCAAGAACAACATGAAGATGACGGAACACCACAGACCCGCTCAATGGTGTTTTTTTTTTTTGTAAATAGCCTTTTCTTAGTCCTCAGACAGTGATACCCTCCTTCAAGGCTCAGGCTGCCCATCCAGTATGTGTGTCCACCCTCCCTGTCCCAGACCTATTCCAAGCAGTCCCTGCTGTTAAACATAGAATTTGATGGCAGATAAGGACCGCTTGGCCCACCTAGTCTGCCCATTTCCCTACCTAATGGATAAGCTGCTGATCCGAGTAAACCAACAGTCTACTTCCTCCTACCCCCCACTAGAATTACCTTATGTTTGTCCCATGCATTCTTAAATTCCCCCACTGGTTTTGACTCTGTAAACTCCACAGGAAGCCAGTTCCATGCATCTACAACCCTCTCCGTGAAGAAATACTTGCTCACGTTACCTCTGAGCCGTCCCCACCTCTATCTTCAAATTGTGCCTCCTTGTTCTTCCACATTTTTTTTCCTGAAAGATGTTACCCTCTTGGACTTGGATTCCCTTGAGGTACTTGAAAGTTTCTGTCATGTTCCCCCCTTATCCTCCTTTCAGTGGTACCCCTCTGACGGATACCAAGCAATACCTCCTCTTTCTCCGAGACTTGCACTGAGCAGTCTTCTGGTGTCCAGTTGTACCACCGCCTTCTCCTAGGAACTGCTGCACCACTCTGTACCATCTCTGGTGCAGTTTGGGTAGAAGGATCATGACAGACCATTCCTTCCATAAGTAGTGAAGTGTGAGACCCCATTTGGAGACTTCTGCAGTATGTAACGGTAATTAAATTGTGTACAAATATATGTGTAGGTATGTACAGTGTGTGTATGTATCTATGTGTCTGTTCTATGCATGAGATTGTGGTACCGAATAGTGGTGTATGTACATGTCTATGTGCATGTATCTGTGCTGTCATGTCTAGAGAGTAATCTGAGCATATGTGTGTGTGTGTGTGTGTGTGTGTGTGTGTGTGTGTGTGTGTGTGTGTGTGCAAACATGCATTTGTCAACTGTGCATATGCTATGCCTGCATCTGTTTCTACTGGTGTGTGTCTGTTTGTGCATCTTTTTAGATGTGAGGATCCATATGCATGTGTGTGTGTTTCTAACACTATATTAACTCAGGATAGACTCTGTGATACAATGTCGGTCCCGCTCTTACCCCATGTGTGTGTGTTTCTAACACTATATTAACTCAGGATAGACTCTGTGATACAATATCGGTCCCGCTCTTACCCCATGTGTGTGTGTGTTTTTAACACTATATTAACTCAGATAGACTCTGTGATACAATATCGGTCCCGCTCTTACCCCATGTGTGTGTGTGTTTCTAACACTATATTAACTCAGGATAGACTCTGTGATACAATATCGGTCCCGCTCTTACCCCATGTGTGTGTGTTTCTAACACTATATTAACTCAGGATAGACTCTGTGATACAATATCTGTCCCGCTCTTACCCGTTTGACTGTCAGTCCACTTGAATGGTTACACCATCCATGTGTATTAGGTGGGGTGGGTTGTGTATGTGCACTGCTTTGTGATCTGTGTGTAACAGTAAGTTAATGCTTCTGTCTACTACTGTATGTGTAATGGTGTGTGTGTGTGTGTGTGTGCGTGCACGCGTCTCTCTCCATATAGTGGTTTGCACGTCAACTACCAGACAGCCACTTAACCCACTAGACCATGATACATATTAGTTTAAGAAAGGTACCACTGGGAGAAGATGTGGTCTAAAGCTGATATCACCCCCTAACTGCACCTTCTGTCTTCTCCGTTTCCTTCTCCTTACCAGTTTGAATTTCCTTTGTTTACAGTGGTGTGAAGTGTCATGTTCCTTCTTAAGTCATGTTGTGACACTACTGCTTAGATGCCAAGTGATGACCGGGATTGGCACTATAGCCTAGAGGTTAGGGTGTCTAACTATGAATGAGTTTGAATGAGTTTGGTACAGTACATACACCAGACCTTGGTCTGATCCCCACAACCTCAACTAGACCCTGCCCATTCACAGGTGGTAAAGGCTAGTCCCTAGGCCAAACCCTCTATACTCCTGTGATTTACCACCCTCACTCCTTCCCTGTTCTTCCACATGGATTAAAAATAAAAAATTGCATACTCCTGGCATTTTTAAAAGCCCTCCTCCTTAGCCAGACCCCCATCCCCAAATAGTCCTTATTTAGATGTTGGGCTCCCCTCCTGACCTCCAAGCCATGATATGGGGACCACATATAGCAAGATATACCGGACAGCATGGTCCCTCACCTCCCGAACCTACAGCACAGTCTGCCACCAGCTCTAACAGTCCACAAGCTGAATAACAGAGCATGTCAGTGTGCATGACTGGGGGAGGAGTCAGATCAGAGTATGTCATTCATGACGTTTTGCAGAAATCAATCTTTCCTAGCATTATCAATGACACTCACCATTCTGGGCACTGCCTCTCATGCACTGGCGGTTTCATGCTGTATTGAGCAGCTGACTGATAGGGCAGAGGCCATGCTCTGTGTGGGATGGGGGGGCACAATTAGGCTATCTTAAATATCAATACAAATCCAGTTTCTGCATTGTTTTCTAAGCCCAGTAAACCCAGTAAATCACTGGGGGAGGGAGGAAGATCAGTAACTTTTCAGAGATACTTCGGTGCCAAAGACAAGCACAACAAAAAGCTGAGAATAGGAATTTAACGGATGGCTAAGAACCTGGTGTTGTGCTAAAGGGTATGGGCTGTTGTTGGGGGGGTGAAGGGACCTGGGAGGACAGTAGTCTCTATGCCAAGGACAGACTACACTTGAGTGAGGAGGAAAGAAGTGTTGAAACAGAGGATGGAGGAGTACATAGAGGAAGTTGAGAATTTAAACTAGGAGTGGGGGTGGCAGTTGGGGAAGAGATATGCAGAGACCACAGGTTGGGAAACCATATGAGCTTACCCCCCATAACAGTGACAAGGGACAAATGGCAAGTACTGTTGGTGATGCTAGGAAAGGAGGGCAGGATGGGAGGGGGGTGGAAAGGGGGGAAGGTGGTTACCCTTAATGCTAGGAGCCTTGGGAGGAAACTGCAGAATTACAGGTTCTCATGGCAGAGGGACAGGTGGACATTGCAGCCATCATGGAAACACGGGCCACCCAATATAATGACTGGGACCTGTCTGTACCAAGGTACAGGTTATTTCGTAGGGACAGGGTGATTGGGAAAGGAGGGGGGGTGGCACTATATGTGAAGGAAGGACTGAAGTGTGTAAGGGAGGAAGGGGAGGAGGGTAGTATGGAGTCACTTTGGATGCAAATCCAGGATTCCAAGAATAGGATCCTTAGAATGGGAGTGGTGTACAGGCCACCATCTCAGATGGAGGAGTTAGACAGGGAACTAACAGGACAGATCAGGAGGACCTGCGAGAAGGGTAGTGTGGTGATTGTGGGGGACTTCAACATGCCAGGAGTGGACTGGAGCACCCCAACAACCAGGAACAGAAGGGAGCAGGTACTGCTGGATGCCTTCCAGGACAGCGTCTTGCTGCAAATGGTCAGTGAACCAACCAGGTTAGGGAATACCCTTGACCTTGTGCTGGCAAATGGGGACTTTGTGAGAGAACTTACAGTGGAGTAACCGCTGTCAGGGAGTGACCACCACTCAGCATGGCTCACATTGGATATGAGCAAGGAAGGAGTGGAATCTGGCACAATAGTGCTGGACTTCAGGAGGGCCAACTTTGGGAAGATGGGGGCAGTGGTAAAGGGTACCTTGCCAGAATTCAATCTAGTATGGACACTAACCAGAGGTGGGAGCTCATAAGCTGGGGATAGTGGAGCAACAAAACCTGCTGCAAAGCCCAGAGCAAGAAGGCTAGGGCTAAGAAACCAATCTGGTTGAGCAAGGAGGTCATGGAAAGGTAAGGAGGAAAGAGCTGCCTTTGGAGTACAAGAAAACAGGGAGGGAGGACAGGAGGTGACTTGACAGAATCGAAGGAGGCGACAAGGGCAGTGGAGCCTAAGCATCTACGGAACTCAGGCTGGCACAAAGGCATTAAGAGGAGAAGGACTTCTTTAAGTACATCAGGGAGAAAAGGAGCTGTAAGGACCACATAGTAAGGATTAGGAAGGAGGGGTTTGGGTGGAAGCAGGGTACGATAGGCGGAAGCACTAAATGAGTACTTCTGCTCAGTATTTACTAAAGAGAAGAGGGGGCTGACACCCAAGGTGGGAGAAATGGCAGAAGCAGGGTGGGAAGTGGTGACAGATGGGGAAATCATGGAGAGCAGAGTTCGAGAGGGTTTGAAGGCACTGAGGGTGGACAAGGCGCCAGACCCAGATGGCATCTACCCCAGGGTACTGAAGGAGCTGGCAGAGGTCCTTGCAGGACCTTTGGCAGACCTATTTAATGCCTCACTACATTCAGGGTGTGTACCTCAGGACTGGAGGATAGCTTATGTGGTGCCCCTCCACAAGAGTGGCCCCAAGGATGAACCGGGAAACTACAGACAAGTGAGCCTCACATCCATTGTGGGTAAGCTAATGGAGACTATCCTGAAGGAGAGGCTGGTGGCCCTCCTAGAGGCCAAAGGACTACAGGACAGCAGACAGCATGGCTTCATACATGGCAGATCCTGCCAAACCAACCTGGTCGAGTTCTATGACTGGAACTAGGCAACTGGACAGGGGCCATGCAGTGGATGTCCTGTATCTGGACTTCAGTAAGGCATTCGACCCAGTGCCACATGGAAGGCTGGGAAGGAAGTTAGTAGGCACAGGGCAGGTGCAAAGCTGGTGAGATGGGTAGGAAACTGGCTGCAGGGAAGGCAACAGATGGTGGTGGTGGGTGGGGAGCTCTCACACCCAAGGGCAGTGATGAGTGGTGTTCCACAGGGCTCGGTGTTGGGACCAGTGTTGTTTGGGATATTCATTGCAGACTTCTCATGGGACATCAAGAGCAAGATCAGTCTGTTTGCTGATGATACCAACGTAGGCGTGGTGGTGGATGACCTAGGGGGATGGCAGGGGTTGCAGGATGATCTGGCAAAGCTTGAAACCTGGTCAGACACCTGGCAACTGGGCTTTAATGTCAAAAAGTGCAAGGTGCTGCATTTTGGGATGAAGATCCCAAGGAGGAGTTACCAGCTAGGGGGAGTGCAGCTAGCCCAGACAGAGGAGAAGGACCTGGGTGTGCTCATTACAGGGTCAATGAACAACTCGGCACAATGTAGGAAGGCAGCTGCAAAGGCCAACAAAATGCTGGGTTGTATTGCAAGGGGTATATCCTCGAGGAGGGAGGAGGTGATTCTGCCACTGTATGGGTCATTAGTTAGACCACACCTGGAGTACTGCGTGCAGTACTGGCGTCCATATCTGAAGAGGGACATTAAGTTACTGGAGGGGGTGCAGCGCAGAGCGACAAAGATGATCAAGGGGCTGGGGGACTTATCATACGAAGGAGGTTGAAGGAGTTGAACATGTACTCACTGGAGAGAGAGAGAGCAGGGTGACATGATTGAAACCTTTAAATACATGAAGGAATAAACAAGACAGGTACAGAGGGGCTGTTCAAAGTAAGGGAGGGAGGACACAGGGACCATGATATGAGACTGGGCGAGGAAGGTTCAGGAGGGAGATGAGGAGACACTTTTTACAGAGAGGGTGGTGGCTGGGTGGAATCGTTACCTGCTGAAGTGGTATGCAGTAGAACAGTGGACTGCTTCAAACGAGGATGGGACAGGACAAGGGGGAGGGTTAATGAAGGGGAAGGGTGGAAGGGAGGGGCAGCTGCAGAATAAGGGGTGCTAGCTGCACATTCGAGCAGACTTGATAGACCTCTAGGCCTTTATCTGCTGGCAAATTTCATATGTTCGTATCCTGAATATCAATACAAAGCCAGTTTCTGCAGTGGTTTCTAAACCCAGTAATTCACCTTTTAGAATGTTTAGAGAATTATTTCTCTGAACGGCTGCGCCAATCATAGTCATACTCCAGCAAACCAGACACAGAGCCTGGAGTGCAATCTGATTATGACAGGCAAACCCCTTTGAAAGTGCCAATTTCAAAATAGCACCCAGTGAAAAAACAGTACTGGGTGCTGTTTTATAATCAGTACACACGAGGGGGTTTGTCTGTCACTTGTATATGTTTTAGAAACAGCCTGCTCATATCATTATATATATATATAAAATATATATATATACATATATATATATAGATATATATATATATATATATATATATATATATACCAGTCTCCTTGCAGAATGCACTGGTAACCTCACAATTTGTGAGGTTAGTGACATCATGAGGGCACTCAAGGTATTGCTTGGTATCCGTCAGAGGGGTACCACTGAAAGGAGGAAGAAGGGGGACATGACAGAAACTTTCAAGTACCTCAAGGGAATCCAAGTCCAAGAGGGTAGCATCTTTCAGGAAAAAAGATGTGGACTAACAAGGGGGCACAATGTGAAGATAGAGGGGGGACGGCTCAGAGGTAACATGAGCAAGTATTTCTTCATGGAGAGGGTTGTAGATGCATGGAACTGGCTTCCTGTGGAGTTTGCAGAGTCAAAACCAGTGGGGGAATTTAAGAATGCATGGGACAAACATAAGGTAATTCTAGTGGGGGGTAGGAGGAAGTAGACTGTTGGTTAACTAGGATCAGCAGCTTATCCATTAGGTAGGGAAATGGGCAGACTAGGTGGGCCAAGCGGTACTTATCTGCCATCAAATTCTATGTTTAACAGCAGGGACTGCTTGTAATAGGTCAGGGGCAGGGAGGGTGGACTGGTGGACACCAATGTCTGCTGTTTGTCAGTCTGGGAGAGTGAGTGGGCCTACTCTTGGGCACCAGGGACTGCACAAATTAGGGATGGGTCAGAGTTTCCACTAGACACAGGACAGTGAATGGTACTAGGTCAGGACTTTTAGGAGGTAGGTGGAAAGTACTGCAGTGGGAGGAAGTTGTGTGATCAAGCTGGGGCACAGTTGGGTGGTAGTGGTATGCAAAGAGACACACATACTGGATGGACAGCCTGAGCCTTGAAGGAGGGTATCACTGTCTGAGGACTAAGAAATGGCTATTTAAAAAAAAAAAAAACACCATTGAGCGGGTCTGTGGTGTTCCGTCATCTTCATGTTGTTCTTGACTTTGTCTGCTGGTTCCTTGGAGTGGTTATTCTTATTACTGTACTTTGCAGTAACCTTGTTAGTCTGTGAGGGTTAAACATCCATTTGTTTTTGTTTTGCAGTGTGGCCTCTGCCTGGATGCTGCTGGTGGAGTTTGCTGGTTTCTAGTGAAGGTGCTGCAATGTGTTCACAGTAAGTATGTTTGCATCTTGTTCTTATTAATGTTCATCTTTAGAATTGTAGGTGGCTAGCTGGCACAGTGGCATGGAGGGCTGAGGCATCTGTGCCTTACCTCCTGCCATGCCGGTGACTTGTGTTCCTGGTGCAAGCTGGTCAGCTGGGGAGGGAGTAGAGGATTGAGCATCCAAAGGACAGCTCTCCTCTTGCAGGGTGGACGGAAGTACAGGCTCAGTGCTTCCCTGACACCTAGCAGTGGCAGGGTGCAGGCGCGCCATGAGCTTGTCACACGCAAGGGGGAGTGGTGCAGTCAGCCGGCGAACTGTGAGCAGAAGCACACACAGTATGGCCATTGCCAGCATTGCACGCTTCACTCAAGGGAACTGAACAAGGAAAACAGAGGTCCCAGGTCGAGCAGGATGTAAGCAGCCACCCTCCGCAGGCCCCGACTCTGAATGGCACTTCCCTGGAACTGGATCCTGTTCAAGGTGAGTTGTGATGTGGGTGGGGGGGAGTCTCCTCACAATGTGCCATGGAGAATAAACCATGGGCAAAGAAGGGGACAGCTGTCTGATGTAGAGTGCAGGGCTTGGTGGGTGGCTGAAAGAAGGTAGCTGACTGGTGGGGACCCAAGGAGAAACAAATTAGCTTAAAAAAAAAAAATTGTAGGTGCTTATTAGTGCATACAGACTTGCCGAACAGAGAAATCCCTTAATGTTTTCTTTTTATTACATAGATACTGTTGGCAGATAAGGGCCTATGGCCCATCCATTCAGCCCATTTGAGCTTGGAAGTTCCCTTTACATTTTTCTAGAAGTCTGTAGCCCTTTACCCCCTGACCTCCAGGATTCCCTTATGTTTATCCCATGCATTCTTAAATCTCGTGATTGTTTCAGCCCCCACCACTTCCTCTGGCAGGGTATTCCACTTGTCAACCACCCTTTTTGTGAAGAAATTCTTCCTACGTTTTCTCTGAATTGCCCTCCCTCCAACTCCTTCCCATGCCCTCTAGTCCTCAAACATCTCTTGTGCAGAAAAATACTGTATTCCTGCACCCTGCTCATCCTTGTTAAAGTACTTGTATGTGTCTAGCATATACCCTCTCCCCATCCCTTATCTCCTGTAGGAAGTACATATTTAAGTCCTTCAGCCTGTCCTCATAGGACTTGTGATGCAATCCCTGTGCCATTTTGTTGCCCTACTCTGAACCTTCTCCACCCTGTCTATGTGCTTAAGTAGATTTTGTCTCCAGAACTGTACTCCAGGTGGGGCCTCATTTGTGTCTTGTATAGTGGAATTATGACCTCCCTTTTCCTGCTGGTGATGCCACTGCCATCCCAGTATCCTGTTTGCTTTGCCTGCTGCGTTGTCATATGTTTTCCTGTAAAGTCATCAAGTTATAACCCAAAGGTCCCTTTCATGCGTGGTGCATGCTCTATCTTCACCCCCAACTGATATGTTGCTCCAGAGTTTTTGTGCTCCATAGGCATTATTTTGTACTTCTTTGCATTGAACCTCAGTTGCTACATCTCTGACCATCTTTCAAGCTTCTTCGGGTCACTCTTCATTTTCTAAAAACAGAAACATAGACTTTGATGGCAGATAAGGACCGCTTGGTCCAACTAGTCTGCCCATTTCCCTACCTACAGGATAGGCCACAGATCCTAGTTAACCAACAGCCTATTTCTTCCTACCCCCACAAGAATTGTCTTATGTCTGTCCCATGCATTCTTGAATTCTCCACAGTTTTAGACCCCACAACCTCCTCAGGAAGGCTGGTCTATACATCACTACCCTCTCTGTGAAATAATACTTCCTCACTTGCCCTGAACCACCCCTTCTATCTTTAAATTGTGTCCCTTATTCTTACGTCTCTTTTTCTGAAAGATGCTACCCTCTTGGACTTTGTTGATTCCACTGAGGTACTAAAAGTTTCTATCATGTCCCCCTCTCCTTCTTTCCTCAAGGGTATACATATTAAGCTCCTTTAGTCTCTCCTCATCACGGCTTCTCTTGCAGACCCTGCACCATTTTAGTTACCCTCCTCTGGACTGCCTCTATCCTGTCTATGTCCTTGCGGAGATGGGGTCTCCAGAACTGGGCATTGATACTCAGATGGGGTCTCACCAACTGTCTGTACAGAGAGATAACAACTTCCTGTTTTCTGCAGCTGATGCCTCTCCCTATGCATCCCAGTATACCCCCAGCCCTCCTACTGCCTTCTTACATTTCTTACCTTAAGGTCATCTGATATGATTACCCCCAGGTCCCTTTCCTTTTTGTTGTTGTTACTACCCCCCATTGTGTATTCTTTCCTTGGGTTCTTGTTTCCCAGGTGCATTACACTTCTTTGCATTGAATCCTAGCTGCCATACTTCTGACCATTCCTCCAACCTTGCCAAGTCCCTTCTAATCCTTTCCACGCCTCCTTGTGTATCTACCCTGTTGCAGATCTTTGTGTCATTTGCAAAAGGCATACTTTTCCTTCAGTCCCTCTGCAATGTCACTGATGAGACATTAAAAGGACTGGACCCAATACTGAACCCTACGGTACCCACTAGTAACCCCTCTTTCTTCAAGTGGACTCCATTTACAATTACCTTCTGTGTCCTGTTGTGCAGCCAATGTTTACCAGGCTACCACCCTGGGACCCACTCCCAGGCTGGTTAATTTGACTATTAATCTGTTGTGTGGGACTGTGTCAAATGCCTTGCTAAAGTCTGGGTAGGCCATGTCCACAGCCCCTCCCAGTCTACTACTTTGGTCACCCAGTCAAAAATCTATTAGATTCATCTGACATGACCTTCCGCTGTGAGACCATGCTGCCTTGGGTCCTGTGCCCCTGTGCCTCTAGGTACTCAACTATTCTTTCCTTCAGAGTGACTCCATCACTTTCCCTACCACAGAGGTCAGACTGACAGGTCTGTAGTTTCCTGCCTCTGTCTTGGTCCCACTTTTGTGAGGGAATCACATCCGCCTCCTCCAGTCCTTGGGTACCACACCATCCTCCCATGATTTATTAAAATAGTAGCCAGTGGTTTCACTAGTTCCTCCATTAATTCTTTTAGAATTCTGGGGTGAATTCCATCAGGAGCCATTGCGATTGTCCACCTTCAGTTTTAGGAGTTCTTGCAAAACCCTTTCTTCTGTGAAAGGACTGGGATCGAACCCCCTATCAAAGTGCTTCTGTTAATTGGATTAGGCACTTCCCCTGCTCTTTTGTGAATACTGAGCAGAAATATTCATTCAGTATCCCTAGCTTTTCACTATCCCTCTCTGCACCCACCATTCATTCTATTCAGCCTCACTATCCCTCCCTTTGTCTTCTCGCTCTTTGATGTACCTATAAAGGTTTTATCCCCTTCTTAACTGGGTTGGCTATCTTTTCCCTCAGTTTGTGCCTTTGCTATTCTGACTTCCTCCCTGCTTCCTTCTGCCTTAACTATACAGCTCTGTCCTGCTCCTTCTGTGTTTCCTTATACTTCCAGAATGCTATCTTTTCTTCCTGACTTTCCTGCCACCTCTTTTGAGAACCATAGTGGCTTTTTCTGTCATTTTGATTTGTTTATTTGCTTCACACAAAGGCTTGTTGCCTCTGTGATGGCAGTTTTGATGATTCCCCATTTTGCTCCACACTTCCTTCTAGCCTGTTTGCTAGTGCTTTTCTGAGGCACTCTCCATCTTGCCAAAGTCAGCCCTCCTGAAGTCCAGTACCCTCACTTTTGTAAGCTGACTCTGCAGCTGAGTTTATGAGACACACTGTTTGATGGTCCTTGTTCCCAGATGGCAACCCCTTCTAGATCTGAGATCCTCTCACTGCCCCCATTTGAGAGTACAAGGTCTAAGATTGCTCCCTCACGAGTGGGTTCACAAAACTAGCTGTCAAGGGCCTGCCACCTGTGGGGCATCAAGAATGGCCCTGCTCTTGGATGTGGCTGCAGCAAGTGTGCTTCAGTTAACATCTGGCATATTCAGGTCTCCCATCAACAGTATCTCCCCTTCTCTGCCATTCTAAGGTACCTTCTATCATATCCTTGTCCATTCCCTCCCCCTGACATGGGGTCTGTACACAATCCCTGATGCGGATTGTGGTGCCCTTCCAGTCTCAAGGTGACCCACAGTGCCTCTTCTCCTCCTGTTTACTCTTCTGTTCAGTTGCTTTTATCCCTTCCTTTACATAGAGAGCTACTCCTCCCCTCTTCTCCCCTGCCTGTCTCTCCCTGTAGGTTATGTACCTGGTATGTTAACATCCCAGTCATGGTTCTCTGTGTACCATGTTTCTGTGACTGCTACGATATCCAGGCATCCCTCTTCCATCAAGGCCACCAGCTCAGGGGCTTGTTGCCCAGACCTACGAGCATTGGTACTCACTACCTCTGTTTCCTGATGGCCTTACTCCTTTTTACCCCATCCCTGTCCTTCTTGCCTTTGTCACTTTCTCCATTTACCCATGCCTTCTCCTATTGACTCCTCTATGGTGGGTTTACCACACTTACTACCATGATTGTTTGGGGCTAGGATTTCCCTGCTCCTTTCAGTGCCTCCCCTTGGCTAGTTTAAATGATTGCCAATGAGCATTTAAACCTATCACCTAGGATCCTGGTTCCCTCCTGGACAGATGCAGCCCATCATGCCAGTATAAACTGCATCACTCCAGGTGGACTGATCCCCAGTGAAGCCAAATCCCTGAGCTCCACACCAGTTTTCAACCACTGATTGAATCCCATGGTGCAGAACACACTAGCCTCTCCTCGCCATAGATGGGCAGCACCTCCGAGAAGGTTACCGTGCATGCTACTTGTTTAAGGGCCCTCTTCAATTCCACAAACTCTTCCTGCACTTCTCTAATCCTTTCTTAGCCAGGTCATTTGTCCCTAGGTGGACAATGACATCCAGCTCCCTTCCCTGTGCAGCTGCTCCGGCAATCCTGAGGATTCGCTCCCTGTTCCTCCAAGCCATGGCGCCAGGCAGGCACCTTACCTCCCTCTCCCCTTCCTCCTCCACTTCTACCTTCCTAATAATGGAGTCCCCCACCAGGAGTTGTTTCCTTCCCTTGCGGGGTCCCCTGCCACCCTCCTGTGGGTCTCCTTTGTGGAGGTTCCCAGCATCCTCCTTGTCTCCACTGCAGGTGCCTCCATAGAGGAACCACACTTTGCCAGAATGGCATAGGAATTGTGGAGAGGTACAGCTGGAGAGATGTGCTTCTGTTCCACCACCCTCACTCTCCCTGAACCCACTGTGGTCCAACCGCTCCTCTTTCTTGGCAACCTCTGAGGCAACGGCAGTGGCACTGGTGGTCCCTGGATGGGAGAGGAGGTCCCACAAATCCTGGCCAACTCAGTCTGGAGATGAGCAACCTCCTTCCTCAGCCCAGAGAGGTGCCTGCAGATGGGACAACACCGCATCCTCCAGAAAGTCTCCCGGAAGACTGCTGCTCCACAGCCACTGCACTGCACCACTCCAATCATGTCTTATTTCTGGCCCCTTAACTGTTTGCAATCCTTACTCTTTCTTCTGTTTTTTTTTTCTCTCTCTCTCTCTCTATCCTTACTTTCTGCCTGTGTGCCCTTTAAGCTCCTGATTGTCCTGTTCTGAGACTAGACTATCCTATATTTCTCAGTAGACCCCTTATTTGCTCAGTGGCAGACCTCCAGCAGCTAGAGGGGGCCGGAGAGCTACTCTTGCCCTTCTAGGATGGTGGGTCTTTGGTGGCTCTGTGATCGCTCACTTCCTGCTCCCAAAGAGGAAGTTCCTGTTGTCAGTCAAATCCTGTGCCTATAAAAGTAGAACTAGCTTTGGGTGGGAGGGAAGGAGGGCAATATAGTCCCAGTAGAGAAGTCCAGTCACACAGCAGTCCTTTCTCCTGGTGTCTTTTGCGAAGCTACTCTGCACCCCTTCTGGAATATCCAGTATTTTGCACATCTTGGTGTCATCGGTAAACAGGCAGACCTTTTCTTCTAGCCCCTCTGCAACGTCACTAATGAAGATGTTGAATAAGACTGATCCCTGAGGTACCCCAATGGTCACCTCCTTTCCCCAGATTGTGCTCCATTTACCACCACCATCTGTTTCCTGTCTTTTAACCAGTTCCTAACCTAGTTGACCACCTTGTCTTCCATGCCCAGACTACCTATCTTGTTAATCAGCCCTCTATGTGGGATGGTGTCAAAGACTTTGCTGAAATCCAGGTAGGCGACCTCTGCCACCTCTCCCTGATTGGGTGACTAGAGAACTTAATAAAAAAAACTCTCTTATTCATTTGACATGACCTTCCTTCTGTGAATCCATGTTGCCTCAGATCCTGAGCACCACTGGATTCCATATGTGCCACTATCCTTTCTTTCAACAGTGTCACTATGATCTTTCCCACCACTGAGGTGAGGCTGACTGGCCTGTAGTTCCCTGCCTCCTCCCTACTGCAGCTTTTGTGCAGTGAGACTACATGTGCCCTCCTCCAGTCCTCTGGAACAAAATTTGTGTTGAGTGACTCTGGACAGGGCTGCCAGAGGTGCTGCTAGTTCCCTTCACAGCTCCTTTAATATCCTCAGGTTGATGCAGTTTGGCCCATGGCCATATCCACTTTCAGCTTTGTGAGTTCTTCCAGAACTCTCTCCACTATGATTGTACTGGTGTTCAACTCTTTCCCCCACCCCTCCACCCCATCACCTCTGCAACCCAACTGTGGCCCTTGATCCTCCCCCTCCTTAGTGAATACTGAGCAGAAGTATTTGTTCAGTATTTCTGCCTTGTCCAGATCCCCTTCCTTACACTCTCCCTTCTACCCTTTGAGCTTCACAACCCCCACCATTTCTTTTCTTTCACTGATGTACCTATAAAATACTTTATCCCCTTTGCTTACGGACTCTGCTAAGCCCTCTTCTGTCTGCGCCTTCATTACCCTAACCGCCTTCTCTGCTAGACATTCAAGATATGCACCTCCCTGTCCTCCTCCTTTTGACTCCCTTTATATTTCCTGAAATGTCTAAGTCCTGACTGTGTCCTGCACCTCATTGGAGAACCATAATGGTTTCCTACTTTTTCCATTTGACCACTATCCTAACATATTGGTTTGTTATATCTACTATGGCTCCTTTCAGTTTCTCCCATTGTTCTTCTTCCCACTCTACTACCTCTCCCTTCCCCAGGACTGCTTGTATAAATCTACCCATTTCAATGAAATGCACCCTCTTGAAATCTAATACCCTTGCCCTTGTGTGGCTCAACTGAGTCCATGTCTCCATGTTGAACTACACCATGTGGTGGTCAATGGACCCCAGCTGCCCTTCCACCTGTAATTATTTGACTCTGTTCCCATTGGTCCATATCATGTCCAGAATTGACTTGTCCCTGGTTGGTTCATTCACCAGCTGCCTGAGTCCAACCTCCTGCAGTGATTCAAGGATGGCTGTACTTCTGGCTGAAACAGCCACGTGGGTGGCCCAATCCATATCCAGCATATTAAAATGCCTCAGTAGTAGGATTTTGCCTTTAGGAGCCTTGTCGTGTATGTTCTCCACTAGTTCCCTGTCTACTTCCTTCCTCTGCACTGGAGGTCTGTAGATCACCTTAGTGCATATTGCCATTTCATTCTCTTGCTCCAGGATGACCCACATTGCCTTGGCCTCCCCCTGTCTTCATTGAATTTCTGTAGCCTTTATACTGTCTCTGATGTACAGGGCTACTCCCCCATCCTTTTTACCCTCCCTGTTCCTCTTGAACAATGTATAGCCTGGTACATTGACTTCCCAGCCATGATTAGCAGAGTACCATATTTCTGTTATTGCTACTATGTCAAGGTCTGCATCTGTCAACTAGGCCTCCCGGTCTGGAACCTTATTTCCTAGGTTATGGGCATTTGTTGGCATGATCTTCCATGTTTTACATTTTGCCCACCCTCTACTCTTGTTCCCCCTCTCCAGAATCTCCCCCCTCCCTCTGGTTTCCTTTCCTGTGCTCTTACCCCCCCCCCATATCATTTGTTATACATTCTTCACCTGCCTGCCCCTCCCTGCCTGCTTTAACTGTACCCATAGTCATTTTATGTTCCTGCATGTTCCCATGGGGGTGTTCCTAAGTCTCCTGGCTCTTCCCCCTTGGTCAGTTTAAATGATCCCTTCTGAAGCATTTACACTTCTTACAAAGGACCAAGATCCCCTTCTCCTGCAGATGCAGGCCATCCTCCTTATACAAGCCTGCATCTGGCCAGGTCAAGCCCCAGTCCTCTATGAAGCCGGAAACCCTCCCTTCCACACCAATCCTTCAACCAGAAGTTGAAGGTATGGATATGGAGTACCCTAGCTTCCCCTGTGCCCTGGACAGGTAATGCCTCCAAGAAATAGATTTGAGCATGCTATGCGTTTCAGGTTCCCCCAGCCTCCTGAAATCATTCTGGACCCTTAATTCTCCCTTTCTCCTGGCCAGGTCGTTGGTCTCCTGGTGGACAATGACATCCAGCTGCTCCCTCCTAGTTATTGTCGTAGTGATCCTATGAATTTGCTTCCCATCCTTCCATGCAGTGCTTTCTGGGAAGCACTTGACCTCCCTGTCTCCCTGCTGTTAGGTGACCCCAACTCCACTCCTCAGACAATAGTCCACCACTAGGAGAAGTTTCCCCCTCCACCGGGGTTCCCTGCTTCCCTGGGGCCCTATCCTGGAAGATCATCCCATACTCCCTGGTCCCAGCTTTGGGTTCCTGAGTGGGGTTTTCCCACAGACACTGCATAACTAATTCCTTTTTTTTTCTTTTTTTAATGCTATCCTCTGATCACTGCTTGTCTGGCTTCCAAGGAAAAAGTGATAGGTAAGTCCTCTCTCTCGCTAGGTTTTGAGTGCCTACCTTCACCTAGCCCTCTGCTATATGGCATTCCTTCAGCACAGTATCCCCCATAGTTTACTGCTATGCTGCCAATGACTGCTACTTAATTGCCTGCTGCTCTGGTTTCCTACTATGTCACTATTGGTGGCTCCTTTATTGTCCAGTTGGGCTTCCACGTATGCTATCATCGGTAACTCCTTCATTGCTTATCAGGCTTTGGTAACTTGCTCTGACACCATGGAGGAGGACAACAGGAAGTCAGCAGTCTGGGGAAAGTAGCCTTTGTTAGACCCACCAGATGGCAGGGATACTTCATTTTAAAGGAATGGGCTTATAGCCCAAAGCCTGCACCAGCTTACTGAACCACATGCTAAATCATATTTAAATAAGACCACCCCGCAGCACTTGTTTCATTTCTTTGTCTCTTTTTCTTCTTGTTGTTTTTTTACCTCTAGATCATTTTTTCACTCACTCACTTTTGACTTAAACACTTCTCTAAATTAACTTTTACTTAATTTCTGGGCTCACACTTTAACTCTTGTTCCTCTCAATGTGTACCTTCCCATACATTTTGACCATATCACTGTTATTTTACAGGTACAACTGGACACCGTCCCGAGACCCCATCTCAGGCTTCATAGGACCCGGTTAAGTGATCCCCTGCTTAGCATCTTTACTAAATGAGTGAGCTGTAACAGTGCAGTGACTGTAACAGAGGATGTTTATGGTTGCATAACTTTTGAAGAACAGACAGACAGTATAAAATAGTAATAGGAAAGAATAGCATAAACAAAACATGTTTTATCAGTACAGTAACTAAATAGTTTCCTTCTAAGATACAATGCCTTTGAACATATTGATTTTCATGTGGTGTTTGCCATCTGGTATACCTGAAATGCATCCAAAGTAACTGGGATTCAAATGATAATTAGCGGAGTATTGTTGCACAAAGAAAGGGCACATGAGAAGGTAAAGGTAGACTTGTTTTTAAGTCAAAAAGAACCCCTAATGGATTGTTGATGCCTTACATTAGGCTGCACATGCAGCAAAATATGTAAATGAGCAGGTCTTGTTATTGGATTTCTTTTTAGAAAGATTCTATTTACATTGTAAACAGAATGTTTCTAAAAAAACATTCAAATCAAAAACATACTCATTTACATATCTCCTTGCATGTACTTTAGGAGGTTCCATTTATTACCAGTATTTCTGTGTTTTTGAAGGCTAATTTGCATTTTTCGTGCAATTTCTGAAGGGCATTTGAGAGAAAATTGAGACGTTTTTCACTGGATAAAAACTGGTGTTCCAAGTAAAATAGAAGGCAATTTGAAGTACTTCAAAACCAATCACAAAAACTGAAGAAAACTTGAATTTGAAGGCATTCATTTTAGGTGGACAAGAAGGGTGTTTTAAGGTACAATTGAAGGGTTTGTTCAGAACAGTTTTTTACCACTCTTTTTCCCTTCTTTTTGAATGCTAATTAGCATTTTTCGTGTACTTTTTGAAGGGCGTTTCAAAACACATTGAGGCGTTTTTCAATAGATAAAAACTGGTGTTTCCGAATTCAAAAAAATGACAACTGGACCAGTTTATAAAAAACTGAAAAATACTTGAATTGAATTTGAAGGCCTTAGTTTTCTGTATGGGTCTTTACCAGATAGTAACATAGAGGATCCTTTTTATTGAGGAAATGCTTTTAAACATCTCAGGTAGGCCTCATGTCTGTTTGGAGTTCTGAAAATCTTTCTATGATGCAGCTTTTCCAGAAAGGCAACAGCAGGATACAAACGTGTTTGTGCTCTGCTTGTACTTTTTATCAAAATAGTAAAAATGTATTACTTTTGTATTAAACAACATAGTATTGTATAAAGGGGATTTGATTTCCTCAATTTTATACACTGTCTTGAGTCAGTTCCTTGGTTTGTTTTGTGCTTTACAAAACTAAGGGAAAGTAAAAAAAAAATGCTCTGCATCAACATACGCTTTCAATATCTTTAGTTACTGAAAACACTTGTTTAAAACTTAGCAGCTTCTGACTGTCTTATGCCTATTATGCAGTTTTTTTCTGTATCAAATACAGTTTTAAACATTGCACTATAATAGTGTTCCCCAAGTACTTGATATTCAGGGTCATAATTACAACATTATGCTAGCTAGTAACATGTTATTTTAGCACATACGTGCTTTTCTTTCTTATGCTATCATCTCATTATGAATGTGCCTTCTGAGCACTGGTGCACTTTATATCCCTGGGGGGACTGGAAAATGAGAGTGAAAAGGGAAACATAAAGTGGGTAATATATACAGTAGAGAAAAGGGGAGGTATCCTCCTGGTGGCCAGCCTGGAAGGAATAAGGTGAAATAATTAGGATAGGAAAAAGAAAGACAGAGGTGCTGTTGCAACAGACTTAAAGCACAAAAGGAAGCCTCCCAGGGTTGCTAAGGACCAACCCTACCACACTGGGGAACTCCTCAAGACAGGGACATTGGGCGGAAAGAAAAGGTTCCCATCACTACCCTTTGTGTCCTACCTGTAATAAGGACTTAAACCAGTTGATGACAGTACTAGCAAGTCCACATAGCTCCCACAGGTGAGCCAACAACACCCCATGATCCACGGTGTCAAATACTGAAGAAGGAGCAAGGAGGACAAGAACTGACTGTTCGCCTCAATCCCTCGACCCAAGATCATTCTTCACCTTGAAAAATGCTGTCTCCATAGTAAGCCTGTACCAGAAACCAGACTGGAGTGGTTCATAGATGTCAAAGGTAGTGAGAAGCACCTCAAGCTGCATGGCCACAACTTTCTCTATAACTTTCCCTAAAAAGGGAAGATTAGAGATGGGTCTAAAATTTGCGCGACAGTCCGGGTCTCTTTAAAAGGGGTTTCACCACAGCCTTTTAAACAGCAGCGTGGAGCACCTCTCTTGAGAGGGAACACTGGACTACCTCTAAGAACACTGGGACCAAGGACCTCCCACATTCCACTAAAAGGGAATGTTGGGCCTAGGTCCAGTTTTTTTTTATTGTTAGTTATTTAACCAGGACTAGCACACTAAGCTGAAAACTTTTTTACAGGTGCGACCTGGGAGCACAAGGAAGTTAATTGACTTGCTCAGGGTCACACAGTCTGCAAGTGGAAGCTGTTGAATTCAAACCCAGGTCTGGTCTGCTGGATGTCACCAGATTTGCAGCTCAGAGCCTTAAACCACTGCGCTATACTGCCTCCCCAAACATTTTGTCCGGAGCTTCAAGATTATCTCACTAACTTCTTCCACCCCCACTGGACTAAACTATCTCCAGACATGCGGATTTCCTCTATCAATTCCATATCCGACACTGCCCACCTGATGAAATCCCACTGGGGAGATACCAGCCCTGATGGAGGAAACTTTGTCAGCAAAGTAGAGCAAACTCATTGCATTTTCTAGCAGAAAATGCTGTTACTGGCTGGAGACAGGAAGGGTGAACTAGCCTGTGCACCATCTGGAAGAGCTGGGCTTTTCTGTTTTTTCCTGCAACAATCTCCCTGGACAAGAACTCTGCCTTCTTAGATTGTCCTTTGATACAATCTCTATAATGAGTTTTCAAAGCCAGTCTGTCCCACTCAGTGCTGGATTTCTGCCAGCAGTGCTCCAGCCTCTGACCCATGGTTTTCAACTCCCTGAGTTCCCCATCAAACCATAGGGACCTCAGGTGTGAGAGTCGGGGTCATACATGGACCAGTGCAACAGAATCAAGGGTTGCAGCAACAGTCTTATTATAGGTCGTCACCTCTTCCTCTGGTCCCATTGCACAAGCATCCATCACAGTCGATAGGTCCAACTTTCCCCATAAATCCTTCTGGGGTCACGCCCTGTAAGGGCAGAAGTGGAGTGCCTCCACAGGGGGAGGACTCTCAGGAGAGGCCCCAAATGAGAATTTCAGTATGCAATGATCCATCCAAACAACTGGATCAGTCTCCAGGTTATTAATCTTGAGCCCCAGTTAAAATACCAAGTCTAAGGTGCGGCAGTGAGTATGGGTCATGGAAGTAACAACTTGTGACAGGCCCAGCGATTCCATAATCTGGAGGAAATCATGGCCAAAATACGAGACTTCATCGTCAGTCCAGGCATTGAAGTCACCCAAGATCAGCCATCTAGATGACTTCAACATCCAGTCAGTGACAAAGTCTGCAACATCCCGCAGGAATTTCCTCTCGCAGCCAGGAGGCCAATATACAAGAAGGACCCTGCAACCTGCACCTGATCCCCTCGAATGGCCACAAATTCAAATGATGAGGTACTCTACTGGGAATGCAGAGAACTTCAGACTGTATCTAAAGCAAATAGCCACTACCCCTCACTGTGGTCCCCTCCTCTGGCAGTGTATAACGGAGAACCCCACTAGGACTAATGCCTCCAAAACTGGTCCAGCAACATCACCCAGCCAGGTCTTTATGATGCAAGCCAGGTCAACCAAAGAAATCAAGACCACCATAATCGTGGTCTTATTTCTCTTTGACCTGGCATTATAAAGCACTGCCTGCCTACTCACTCTGGTGGAACCCCAGGATATGGGAACTAGCCAGGGCAATCCCTTCTCTAGTTCCCATTTTGCCCCAGAGCACCTTCTGAACCTTGCCACTCTGATACCACCCCCCATTAGCACCCCCCAGCCTCACTGCCTGCCCATTCGCTTCCTCATGATTCCTGCTACCTTGTAGCGACCATACATGGAGGCCAATAGGGAGCAGTTCACGAAGGGGTGAAGGTCTAGTAGCTGGGCTGAGGCATAGCTAAGGCTGAGGGGCCGATCAGTCTTACACATCCTAGCTGATGAAATACACTCCTAATCAAAGCTCTGGGAAGAAACTATCTACATATATATATTTTTTTTGGTTTAAACTGGACTCTGTCTAAAACATTCATACCACCAAACACACATCAAGTACTTAATACACCCACACCAGCATTCATACCAAAACCCACTGACACCACCCAAAAACCAAAATAACCACAATTTGTAAGTAAGTCCACAGGAGAACCCCTTGAAAACAACAGATTGCAGTGCAAATAGTCCAAAAAATCTAGACCGGTATGAAGCAAAAGGAAAAGTCTGAGCTTAACCCAAATTAGTTTCTGAGTAGTGTTTCTCTCTGCTCTCGTCAGAGAGTTGACCAAAACTGTGACCAGGAAAGTGGGCCTGAGTACAGATTGCTTCAAAGTCTGAGGGTTTTCTGACCACCCTTAGAAATAGTCACAATCCGCCAGTTAAGAAATGTGAAACACTGTCCTAGACATGAGACAGGTGAGTGGAGCAGTACTCTTACTACTGCCCATAGTCAGATCTTAATCCAGACTCACTCTTTAATTGCAGGGTAGTGCTACCATATCAAACTCAAAAGATGTTATAACTTTTAATCTGAAGGTTCTCTCACCACTCTCGGAAAATCTTGTACATTTCAGGTAGGCTTACTCACAGTTTCAGTTTAAGTGTGTGAGACTGAGGAATCCAGCTGATCCACCGGCAGCAACGATGTAAGTAAACTGATGCACTAGCAGTGGTTGCAGCCATGACATGGGACTTGGGGATGACTCAACTTCTATCAGAACAGCGACAGCCACAATGGCCATTCAATTCGCCACAGGGGAGAATGCCAGAAAAAAGTGTGTCCTTCGGTACCTAGTCATCTGAACTACACACTGCCTACCTGCACTTCAGCTTCACCACCACCCGGAAAAGGGTCTGGAAGGAGCCCCAAATGATGGCACAAATGGGGATCCACAGTAGGTAAAATTTGACCTGGCTGAGTTAATTGCTGATCCGACACCAATCCTCGGTGCTATAAACTGGAGCAGCACAACAATGTAATGAATGCTGGAGTAGCATAACAGTATAATAAAAACAGTTATAACATGGGATACAGAGAGGGAGGAAGGTGACTGGTGGAGTGCCGTCAGGCAACAGTGCATTAATGCACCCTTATCAGCACAGTTAGGGTCAAGGGGTCTGATGGAGATCCCTGGGCAGACCTGCACTTGTGTAAGGGAAAATAATTTTGCAAAGGCAGCCAATTGCAATCCTCACTAAGCGAGTGACAGTATGACTGCAGAAGACACAGGTGCCTTTGCACAATTATTGTCCCTTATAAAAGAAGAGCAGCTGTTGTGGAATCCAGACAGGAGGACCTATAGTTCTGTTGTCCTCCCCACCCACCCCAACCAGCACTGGGTACTGCAGAGAGGCAGAGTGAGAGGGACGGACAGACGGACGTTATTGCAGCAATTGGTAGTGGCCTGAACCCTTTTGTGATCTCTGGAGGCCCGCCACACAGTTGAGTGCAGGAGAGAGAGAGAGAGCCGTGACTCTGCACAATTGCATTTCTGATCTGAAGAATACCTCTACTATAGAAAGCACAGCAACAACAATTGTTGGGCCCTGTGGCACTCAATGGCTACCCACCCACCCGCCACTGATCACCATGTACCAAGTGTACAGTCAAGGGGACCACCAGTGTTGACTTGTTCCACTGTGTCTGTGTCTCTGTGGAGTGGCTGACAGTTCAGCACATTGTGGTGATCCCATTTACAAGAACTCACATGCTGTTCCCCCTGTTTGTGCCTCCTCACCCTTGTCTTGACCGTTGCATAGACCCTCTGAACTCGCCACACACAGGAGCCAACCTGGGCCGCGGACCTTCATGGGCTGCCACAGTGAACATGTCCCATTTCCCTCACAGGTTTCTTTCTGCCCACCCACCCAGTCCATGGGCCTCCATGCCTTGCCACAGAAACTGTAACAGGCTCTCCGATTTCCTCACTGAGTCATGGAAGAAATGCCATCGGAAGTGAACAGTGCGTTGCAGCATGGAGAGTGGGAGCACCGATCTCCATGCCCTGCCACAGGCAACATGTGGTCCCGAAACATGCAACACCACCGGGAGAGAGAAAGCGTATAGAGGAGTATCTGTCTTGTCCTGTGGTGGAAATCTCTCATACTTGTTTGACACAGAATGATTTAGTGGCACACACAGGAATCCACCTGCCCCACAGACCTCTGTGGGCCACCACAGTCAACATGCAAGGAGGTTCCCCCCACAGGTTTCTCTGTGCCCACATACACACCCCACGGACCTCTGTGGCCTGCTACAGAAGTGATGAAAGGTGCTCCAATTTCCCCTTGGAGCCATGGACCAAAATGCCATTGACAGTGAACAGCGTGGTGCAGCAGCAGTGGCAAGGAGAGTGCACGAGCGGGAGTTGTTCAGCGAGACAGTGACAGAGATAGCGAGACATGTAAGTCAGCATTGGTGCACTATCCGTCTGTGTTTCTCTGTCTCTGTCTCTCTCTTTCAGTGTGTGCACAGAACCTTAGGAGACACAGAAACACATACAGCCGTACAGCATGGTTGTTTTTTTTTTTTTTTTGGGGGGGCTCTCATTGGAGTGTGTTACACAGGATCGCAGAGCATGTTTTGGAAAAGAAATATGACAGATCATCTCAGTAATGCATCTGTCACATTTCTAAGTGCATAACCACCAGGATACCTGTTTTTCTTGTTAGGGACTATTTTACAAAGAAGCAGAATACATTCCTTTTTTGCTCTTTTAAGAGGAAAAAACACATTTTAGAGTGTTTTACTGTGTTTTTTTTCCATACTCCACGTTATAAGTGCAATAACCCACTCCAGGGTGTGCCAGCATTGGGGATTAATGCACGCCTAGGTGCTGTGAGGACACTCAGTCTGTGGCCTCATGCCTCACAACACACCCTGGTGTGCGTTAATCCCCAGTAACGGCACACTCTGTCGTGTGTTATTGCTTACTTACTGGGCAGAACAGTTTAGTTTTACTGTTGTCTCATGTAAAACACACTGCAAAATCTAGATGAAAATAATAAAACTGCCTCCTAGCACTAACCACTTAAAGTCCCCATCTGTGCTAACCTCCCACCTAGCAACCATCTACCTGACATGCAAACACTGAATTCAAAACATTTTTCAACTTATGGCAAAAATGTCAAAATTACTGGGTTCTCCAAAATGTTATATAATAAATAATAAAATAGTAAAAAGTAAATAAAAATAAAAATTGGTAAAAATAGTGAAAACAAGTAGAGTCAAAAGTTTTACAACGTATAGCAGAGCTCTCCCACCCAGCCACCCAGCCCCAGCGAATTAAGAAGAATTAAAGCTGAGCAACATAGTAAATATTTTTACTGATCATTATGGGCTATGAATAAAAGAATAAGACAAATTCAAACATTCAGTGTGCAGTGCTGATATTTCCTAGACCATAAGTAGTAGATTTAAGTATCTCATTTTTGTACACACACCTCCCAGACTTTTTCTGTTTTTTCCTCAGGTGGGTTCACTGTGCAGGAGTTTGGATATGTAACTGAAAGTTCCCACAGCCACAAACTCTGTTATGAATGATCAAGTGAACACCACTGGTATGTGTAGCTGTAATTTCCCTCCTGCAGCCCAGCTGTAGCATGTGATAGCAAGTTGCTGATTGTGGGCCAATCATCAGCTGCACCACAGTCACCAGAACCTGTGCGCTCTCTGAGTGCAGTGGCAAGCACCAGTGTATCTCACCTGAAGTCCAATCACATCATCACAAGAGGCAACTGCTCCACCATTCCCATAATCATCTATGTGCAGATCCTGATGGGGAGGTCTTCGGTACTTAGGCAGTACCTGTTTGAAAGGCGAGTATCACAGTTCATTTGGAATTGCATCTGCCATCCAGCTACCACTGTTAGAATTATAAACTAGGGATTTCAGTTTTGTGTTGCTGTTTAAATTCCTCCAGAAGTGGGGTTGTTAACTACCAAAACGTACAGTGTGGGGCTGTGAGGGGTACAGGAAGCACATGACAGACAGGACCAAACCACTGAGGGTGGGGGTAAGTGAGGTATTGCCTGTCACCATGTTGGTGTTGTTTAATCTATTCCTTTTTTCCCTCCATGGTTATTTAAGCAATAAACCATGACAGGGTGTGGGTTATGCTGGGATTTATCCATGGCTGACGTGGTTTGGCCACGAGGCTGCAGGCCTTGTTTGGTCCTGGAAATGGAAGCAGTTCAGCTGTGCCTGACAGCCATTGTCCTGCCCAAAGTCAATAAGTAATTTTCTTATCCTGACCACTCTTTACATTTTAGCCAAGAGATGAGATCTAAAAAAAGCTGTCTTTACTTGTGTGGTAAGACTGTGGGGAGGTGGGAGGGAAGCGAGAGGCTCAACTCCTACAGACACACAGTCATATACTAATTTTATCTTGACCATTTGAATTAGGTTAGCAAAGAGACTGATAACGGTCTTTTTATCTCTGGCTAAAACTGTGGAGAGGCGGGAGCAAGAGGCGGAAAGTATTAGAAATTGTACATTGGATTTATTGTACTGCTGTTTGTTTTGGTGACTTGAAATACATTTTGGAGGAGTTAGCCAGGTCAATTCATAGCTGCTGTCCATGTTTAAAAGTCATGGTTTTTTTTGATACGGTTTAGAGTGGCGGTGACTAGACGGCTTTTCAGTTTCTATTTTACAGCAGCCGGATTGATTTTAAAAGGGGTGTTTCTGTATGTAGCTGACTGGCACTTTTTTGTGTGGGTTATCATAGGATTTACCATGGCTCAATTTGTTATTTGCTCCTCTGGTGTCAACTGACATTCTTGATTAAAAGTGTGGGAACTGGAATGTAGGGTTGGACACTGCATTGCGAGTACAGCATTTGTCATTTGAGGTCTTACCAGAAGTAGAGAGGCGGAAAGGTACTGCATTCCAGGGGTATGTATAATGCTTTAGACCAGGCCAGCTTTAATTCTCCATGTGAAGGAACCACGCACCAGTATGTTTGTTAGGGGTTTACTAGGGTGCTATAGTCAGAAGAAGACAATTACGTCTATCTGGACTGCCTTCCCACTTCTCAGTGGTAGCACCTTAAGTTAAATCCTGAAAGGATTAGTCTGTCTAGTCTTTCTTTAAAGTCCTGTTTGTTCAGAGAGTCTATAACATACTGTGGTAGACTGTTCCACATGCCCACCACCCTCTGTGTGAAAAAGTTTTCATGTTTGTTTTACATTTGTGTTGCTTTATCTGTTTAGAGTGTCCTCTTGCCTTGTGCTCTTTTATCCTAAATTCTAGTCCCAGTGTGGACATAAGAGTATCATCATGTATTATATCAAAAGTAAGAAGCAAATCGATTCTAGCTGTCCTAGTTTACAGAGACATCAGGCCCAAGTGCACCAATCTTTCTTCATAAAGGCAATATTGCAATTCTCATACAGTTTTCATTGTCCTTCTCTGCATTACCTCAATAGTTTTTATATCCCTTTGAAAGACTGGAGACTGGAATTGGGAGGCATAATTGGTGTAGGGTCTTACTAAAAATTTCTGTATAGTGATATTACTGCACCATTATTTCTTTAAATGAAGTGTCATCTTATGCATCCAATTATCTTCTGGGCCTTACTGTTACAGTGTTTGTTGTCGGAGAAGTCCTGTATAATGATGATTCCTACATTTATCTCTTCAGTACCTTCACTAACTGACTCCTATTTATAATAAATTAACTTTTGCTTTTTCCTTCCAATATGTATAACCTTACGTTTCAAAATTAAGTGTCATTCCCTTTGTGTCAGCCCCATTTTCAATGGTATTTAAATCCTTTTGGAGAGCTGCAGCATTACCGTGGTTCTTTACTGTGTAGATGAATTGTGAGTCATCTGCACATTTTTGAAAACAACCTTTCACGCCTTCTAAGATACATCTAGTGAAAATGTTGAAAAGGATCAGTCCTAAGATCAAACAATAGGGTACGCCTCTAGGCAACATGGCAATGTAGGATACAAAACCCCTATTCTTTGGAAAAAGAACCCAAATGGACTACCACTTCACTCATCAATTTGTGAAAAAGATTTAGGGATATATGTTAATAATAAACTTAGATGAAATGATCACTGTGTTAGAACTGCTTGCATGACCAACAGACTTTTGAGGCAAATAAAACGCACTTTTGTTAATCGCAATGAACAATGCCTTATTCCATTGAATAGGGCATACATTAGACCATATCTAGACTATGGCTCCCCTTTCTGGAATCCAAACCAAAAAAAAGACATAGCAATTCTTGAACAGGTTCAAAGGAGAGTAACTAGAATGATTCCAAGATTAACAAACTTGGATTATCGGAACAGATTAAAAGCTACTGGTCTCTTCTCTCTTCAAACTAGAAGATTAAGAGGTGATAAGCTTATGGTTTTTAATTTAATATATTCACCAGATCTAATGGAAAAATGTGGTCTAACACTCTCCAAAAGGAGACATGTTCCGAGACTGCATATTAAACAGCTTGAAGTAAAAACTTATAGAACCTGCAAAAGGGGAAACTTTTTTCCAATAAGAGCATCCATTGTATGGAACACCTTGCCACAAGAATTGGCAGAGGCAACTAGTGCCACTGTCTTTAAAAATAAATTAGATGTTTGGTTGAGGGATAATAGATAAATAATGTCCCACATAGTGTGGGGAACAGTCTCGATGGGCTCTGGCCTTCTTCTGTTCTTTCATACCAAGTAATACCAAGCAACCTTTCACCAACAGAGGCATGAGGTATAACCGCCTGACAACTCAGCAACCTTTTGATATATGTGTTTGTAGTTATGTAAGGATATGTACCACAGCATACAGTACATGGAAAGCATTGTCCTCAGCCACTCAGCCATAACAAAAGTGACACAGCTGGAAACATGACTGGGAACTCCTGTTTATCAACTTGGTACTCACATGATATATTTTCCACTGCACCAGGTTGAACTTTCGCTCATACAAGTGCCAGGATGACATTTCAAGAAATCAGAGGATGATATTTGAGTAGTGGAGTGGGTAGAAATATAGACAGAGATGGCAGAAAAAGACCAATGGTCGATCCATTCTGCCTGTAGCACCCTATCATACCCTGAGAGCTTATGTCCATAAGGGTTTTTTGCCTACAGTATCCACCCCCTTGCTCCCTGTTTTAATACAGTGCCCCTGAGTAACAACTACGTCCTTAATTTTGCCCCAACCATATTTGAAACCATTAATGGTTTTGGCACCCACCACCTCTGATGGCAGACTGTTCCATGCTCAACCACTCTCTCTGTAAAATAAAACTTTCTCACATCCCTCCTGAACCTTCTCCCCACCAGCTTCCACTCATGACCTTTGTGGTTTAGATTCAGTACTCTTGCTGAATAGTTCCTCGCAGTTCACCTTGTTCATACCTTTCAGAAACTTGAAGGTCTCTATCATTTCACCCCTCTCTCATCTGGCCTCGAGTAAGTACATGTTAAGTGTACTAAGCTGATCCTTATAGGATCTGCACTGCTGACCCTGAATCATTTTGGTTACCCTATGCTTCACCGTCTCCAGCCTTTTCTTGTTTTCCTTTAGGTAAAGACTCCAGAACTGGTCATAGTCCTTTAGATGTGGTCTTACCAGTGATCTATAAAGAGTTAGTAATAACTCATTCCTCCTGCTGTCAACACCCCTCCCCAATACACCCCAGAATCCTGTTTGCCATATTGTAGTCCTTGTTATGCTGACTAGATTGTTTAAATAGCAGCTGACGCCTTTGAACAAACTTTGGAAAACATAATAGCTTGACACTATTCAGCTTGTATTTCACATATCTTCTCTAGATTTCTCCTCTTTATTATTATTTGTTACTGAAGAAATTCCCACAAAAACAGGATATTTATCTCTTAAAGCTCATCTGCCTCTGTAACTTACTCCGTACTTGACATCATAATGCTCTGTTGTGACATCACAGTCTGTTCCTGTGGGAATAACTGTGGCGTCACAATCACAGTATTATAACATCAGGTTGGAAAGAAGCAATTGGAGCTAATGAAACCTCAGGGAACAACTCTTCTGTTTTCATGCATTTGACCTCAGTAATACATAATGGAGGTAAGAAATACAGAGCTAATGAGAAATATAAGCTGCTCTGTGTCCAAATATTATGTTCTTCAAAGTTCTTCTTGAGGCGTCAGTGGCCCTTTAAGAGGCAGTCAATTATGATGATTCCTAGGTCACTTTCCTCAGAGGTAGGTAGTGCCCAGCTTCACCACTACCATCCAATACTCCATTCTGGGGTTCTTGTTCTCTATGTGCATCACTTTGCATTTTTTGGCATTGAATTTCAGCTACAAACCTTGAACCACCTTTCCAACCATCGCAGTTCCCTCTGCATCTTCATTACCCCTCCTCACTGTCTACCCTACCACAGAGCTTAATGTCATTTGTGAAGAGACACATCTTGCCCTGAATTCCTTATCCCATGTCACTGATGAACATATTGTAAAGGACTGGACCCAAGACTGATACCTGTGACACCCCACTGGTGACCTTGTTCTTCTCTGATCTAACTCTGTTTACCACTACCTTCTGCTGTCTCCCTTCCAACCAAATTTCTGCCCATCTAACTGTAGTATGTCCTTCACTGCACTTAGATCCTCTAGCTTCTTCAGCAACCTTCTGTGAGGTGAAATGTCTTGCCAAAGTCAAAGCAGTGTAAATCCACTGCATGACCCCTATCACTGTCCTAGTTACCCTGTCAAGGAATATTATCAGGCTGATCTGACAAGATCTTCGTGCCATGAAACCATGCTGTTTACTATCCTGGGAATTTTTCTCAAGGTAGTCCGCTAGATCCCTTTCGACTTGTGTCTCCATCAGTTTACTCAGAATGGAGGTAAGACTGACAGGTCTGTAGTTACCTGAAAGCTCGTTGTCCCCACCCTTGTGGAGTCGAACAATGTCTGCTACCCTCCAGTCTTCTGAAAACTGCCTCTGGCTAAATAGAGCTATTGAATAGCCATACCAGGGATTAAGATAATTTCACTGCCAGCTCCTGGAGCATTGTTGAATGCATCATGTCTGGCCATGGGGCCTTATCTATCTTCAGGGCTGGATTGCCAATCCAGCCAGAGGCAACAGAGGTTGGTATGATCGAGGTTTGTGGCAATATTCTTTGAACAGTATTGCAACTTGAGAGCTACTATCCAGTAGGACAAGAGTGGGACAGCCATGTACTTTCACCTCTTCTTCTGAAGTGTGTCCCACTGCTTCAGAAACTTAACAAGGCTGGGTGGCAATGGGTCATGCATCTGGATTTTTAGAGCATCTTATGTCTATTTCTTGGGGTACCAGGGTATTCTTCTACTTCTACCCTTAGAAGTTTTCTTGACTTGTCCTTCTCTTGCCTAGTTCCTCATCAACTTACTGTTGATTCATTGGTCACTTGCAAGTATACTGTTGTGTCCCAGATCTCCACACCAGTAGCAAAGGAGGCCTAGTTAGATGCTTAAATTTATATGGGCACTGGACCTTCTGGTGTTCCTTTTTTCCACTTAGGTGGGAGGTTTACCCTCCCTTGAGCCACTGACACTCTAGGTGAATTACTGGCAGCTGACTTGCATCTGGGATCAGATTTTCTGATTACAAAATTGATTAACTGGACCATCTATTCCATCAAGTATCTCATAGTAGGTTCAGCAACAACGTTCACATGGGTGCTAGTGGTTACTAGACTCTTTGGGAACATTTTCTTAAGATGATAGCTCCAAAAGGGGAATTGTCTGAGATTCTTGTTCCTGGACTTTACCAACTAGTTTTCCATATGCAGGCATCTTGTTAACACAGGGCTTCAAAATTAATATTACCAAGTCTGAATAGATTGCCCTTTTGAGTACTTGATCCCCTCAAATTTGGTCCAATTTGGATGTATCCAATCATCCTTTTCCATATGCTCACTTAATGAGATATTCTAATCACACTAAAACATCTAATAGGTGCTCTTTTTCTTATGGTGTCATGGAAACTGGTTGCATCATGATTTGCTGGGTTTCTCTACCTGACCGAACATTTGTTCTAAAGTAATGAAGTAAACTTTTGGCACAGCTGATTGAGTTACTTTCAAGGACTGTATTTCATCCAATGCAGGTCCTCTGAGGCACTCTCCTAGTAACATCATCTCCTCATCTGAGCAGTGGAGATCCTGTACCATTATTGTGGCTTGTTTGATCCATGTATTAGAATCCTCCTTTCTATAGGAAACTAGTCAAATCACAGAGAACAACTGGAACCTGTGGTATATATTATACCCCTGTGGTGACTAGTTCACCTTGTTCACTAACTTGTCCATGACACCCAGGAAGTTCCTGGTGTCAGATTCATCCAGACCCCAGTAGGCACAATTTCTACTAAATCTTGTTCTGTTTTCCCTTAATAAGTCAGAAATTGCTTAAGCTTCTATTTCCATCCAGCTGGCAGTGAGGAACAAGACCCAGGTCCAGAAAAGCTCCCCCTGCTGAACAGATTAAATATCGTATCTGTCATTTTAGTTGTTAACCTGTTAGACAGGTTCAATGGTTGAATCACATTATCATTCTCTACTGTAGCAATCACTGCCCCATTGGCAACATCATAGGTCAGCCTATGTAGAAATTGTTCATACCCTTCTATGTTCTCTTCTAAAATGTCTGCACTCTAGAAATGCTGGAACTTTCCAGAATGTTGGTAACATACAGCACATTTTTGACATCTTGCATTCTTGGATCCATCCAGGAGGGAATAGGATAATCGAATCACTGTGTATTCACCTCAAAAAGGCATCAGGAAAGAAATTACTTATGGGGTGATCAACAGATCACCAGGGCAGGGGGCTGAGAGCAACAGGGAATTAGGGTAGAAGTAGAGAAGTGGGCAGCAAAGAGTGTGGTAGTAGTATTGGGGGATTTCAATCTGCCAGACATTGACTGGAACATTGCAGAAGCTAGACGTGCCAGAAGCCAGGCCCTGCCAAATACTTTGCAGGACTGCATACTAGTGGCAAGGCAAATTGTATTTATAAAGTGCTCTTAGTGCTTTACAAATACAATATAACATAAAACAGTGAGTTATAAATAAGTTAGCAGAGTGAAGCTAAAATAAGTCAAGTCCCATTAAAAGCTGGTTCAAATAAAAAGGCCTTAAAAGAGGCTTTAAAGGCCTCCACCAAGCTGGCTGCACAAATGTGATAAGGGATTGAGTTCCAGATGATGGGGGCCACCACCCCAAAAGCTTGATCACTGAATGACTTGATTCTTGAGGTGGGAACCCACCAGCACTCTAAGTTCAGTGGAGCAGAGAAGGCAGAGTGGTTGATAAGGGGTCAGGAGCACTTTTAAGTAGTCTGGTTCCAGTCCACATAGGGCCTTGTATGTTAACAACCCAATCTTAAGGTGATCCGCAAACGCAAAGGCAGCCGGTGCAGAGCACACAGAACCAGAGTAATGTGATCCTTCAGTGAGGAACCCACCAACATATGAGCCATGGCATTCTGCACTAGCTGCAGTCAATGCATCAAACCTCTGGATAGCCCTAGGTATAGGCATTACAGTAATCTAGCCTTGTGGTGGCAAAATCATGGATAATCATCGCTAGGTCATCCTGAGCTAAGAATGGCTAGATCCTAGCAATATTCTGAAGATGAAGGAAACCCAACAACACAGCAAATTACACTTGCTATTCAAAGGTCAATCTGTTGTTTAGCATGACACCCAGATCTCTGACCGCACTCACTGCTGAAATGGGTTGGCCATCCAAAACAGGGTGGGCAACTCCCCCCATCAGCAGACAAGCCCTGATGACCAAGTTCAGCAACCATGACCTTTCTCTTGCCTGGACTGAGACACAACCAGTTGGTGGCATCCAATCATTTACCTCATCCAAACAGCGTCTCAGCAAAGAAGATACAGAAGTATCATCGGGGCACAGAACAAGTGGGTATCATCTGCATAGCAGTGAAACCCCACATTGCACTGCCTTATGATCTCCCCTAGTAGCAGCATGTTCATGGAAACTAAAATAGGAGCAAGGATTGAACCATAAAGAACCCCACAGGATAACACAGATGATCTTGAGGTAAACTTCCCCAGAATCCCTTGCTGCATTCTTCCAACCAAATATGAGTGAAACCAGTGCAAAACAGTGCCGGTAATGCCAACATAGTTAATAAGGTAATCAATCAGCACCCCATGATCCACTGTGTTGCATGCTAAAAAAGGTCCAAGAGCACCAGAACAGTACACTGCCCTTGGTTATTTGCCAAAAGGAGATCATGTGTCACCCTGACCAAAGCTGTCTCAGTGCTGTGCAAGGGTCGAAAACCAGATTGAGAAGGTTCAAAGATGTAAAGACACTGTAAGGGGTCTAACAGCTCTTCAACCACCACCTTCTCAATAACCTTCTCTACAAAGGAAGGTTGGACACTGATCTGTAGTTCACAAGAATGCCCGGGTCCAAGGTTGGCTCCTTAAGAAGGGACAGGTCATGGAACCCACAAGGCAGACTGCAGTTCTCTATGGGGTGCTCAAAAACTCAAGAAGAGTAGATGGAGTGTGTCTTTGGGAACCACTGAGGTCCAGCAACCATAACACTATACCAGAAAGCCCTCATCAAAGACTGATGTTCCAGATTCCAGAATGGCACACTGCAGTCAGAAGAAGGGGATTAGTCCAGGACAAGTTAATTGGAGTGAACAGTATCAGGGAAGTGGGGAAAAGATTGAGAGAATTAAAAGGGGCCATTCTTGAGGTAACAAAAACATGCATGAAAATGGGTACCAAGAGAAACTGGTATACAAGACCAATAAGGTCCTCTGAAAAGGTCAGAGAGGCAGTGATGGCCAAAAAGAGGCCTTCATCAGGTATAAGGAGAAGCAGGGGGATGAAGAATGGGGGGAGTAATATATAAGAACTAGGCAGGCAAGGAAGCAGTCAGGAATGCAAAAGCAGACACAGAACTATAGATTGAGGAGGATGTCAAGAGTGGGGAAAGCAGTTTTTCAGGTATATAAGGGAAAACAGAATGACATGTGGGGGAATTGTTTAGCTAGCAGAGGGAGGCAGAGTAATAGAAGAAGACAAGCAGAAAACAGCCATGCAAATGACTAGGTCTGCTCAGTATTCCTTAGGGAGAATAGTGGGCCTTTGCTGGCATAAAGGCTGCTGAATGTGAGTCCCAGAAATGACACCGCAGATATCTACTAGTGAAAGGGTCAGAAAAGGGCTTGAAATCCTGCATAAGAATGGGTGCTAAGAGAAACATGTACAAAAGACCAATATGGTTCTCTGAAAAGGTCAGGGAGGCAGTGAGGGCCAATAAAAATGGCCTTCATCAGGTTAAGGAAAAGCAGGGAGATGAAGAATCTGGGAGTGCCAAGTAAGACCCAGTGAGGCCACAATGGCAGTCAGGAGTGCAAAAGCAGACATAGAACTATATACACTGTGGAAGGGGTCAAGAGCAGGGAAAATTTTTTTTTCAAGTATATTGGAAAAAGAGAATGACAGGTGGGGGAATTGTTAGGCTAACAGAAGGAGGCAGGGTAATAGAAGAGGATGCGCAGAAAGCAGCCATATGAACGACTACTTCTGTTCATTATTCATTAGGAAGGGAAATGGTCCTTTGTCAGAGAGCAGCATAAAGGCTGCTGAAAGTGTGTCCCAGAAATGAGACAGTAGGTATTTACTAGTAAAAGGGTTAGAAAAGGGCTAGTGGTCCTGAAGATGTGTAAGACGCTGTGACCAGACAACATGCAGTCTTACCATTGTGCAGTTAAAAACCTCATATTGACAAAAGGTCTTCGGGTATGACAGGAGTTTACGGGCAGACTGGATGGGCCATTAGTCTTTTTCTGCCATCATTGTCTAGGTTTCTTGGTTTCTGCTGGATGTATGGGAGCGCAGTGATTCATCATACCCAATACCTGGGGTGTGCTAATTTCTGGATTGTCAGACCCACAGAAACTTTCAGAATTAACAGACTAATGGAGACCTTGGCTTTACTGTGTCCATCCACCAAGGTATACAGTCATATATCATTGCTTATGGAAACCAACACAAACAAGTTTGGCTGATTGGGACAGCTTTGTAGGGAATGAAAAACACAGGTGGATGAAGATCACAAAGTGTTGCATGTGTCTGTCAAGACTGCCTACCAACAGCATGAAATTTGAAACCCATGATGGAAGATGATAACCCAGAGTAAGTAGTCTGAAGAGGAGACTCAGTAAAATTCACCTTACCTCCAAAATCAGAATGTTGTTTCAGTGGCATAATGAGGGTGAAGAGACCTGTGGAGAGCTAGATTTTGATAATCAGCACCCCAGATGACAGTGGGTTGCCCAGTGGATTAATGTTGAATTCCAGTGTCATTCTAGTTAGAGCCCATGCTTATGTAAGGAGAGCTACATTATGGATACAAAACATCACTGACCATGAGAAGAAGATGGACCCTCAAGCAACTGTATTGTGGAGACACAGTTGTCCACCCTAAGCCTAAGAAGGGAGAAGCAGTGGACAGTTTTGAATCATGCACTCTGATTTCAGTGAGCATCCTCTGTCCACATTATGGAAAGGCAGGAAACAGAAGAAACTGGCCCAGTACACTGCCATGTTTTTCACTAGTGGGTGAAATGTACCATGTCACCCAAGAAGAGCACCACATCTGCTTAAGCACCGCATCCACTTAAGTGATGAAAGGCTCATCAGAGAGTGTTCCAGATACTTTGCCCCAGAAGATATACAGCAGATACAGATGATGTGAGATAGCACCACCAAGAGCTACTGGTAGCAGGTTTACAGTAATCAAGGTGTTCAGAAGTCCCTACCATTTGTCAGCTGTGGTTGTAATGAAGAAGAATGGCACTGTTGGCATGTGCTTAGACTATCACACACAAAGAAATAAATCATCCCTGACCAGTACAGAATGCCTTGTATTCAGGGTGCCCTGGGTTATTTAAATGGGAGCTGTTAGTTCTCTCTGCTGCTTGATCTGAAGATTGGCTACTACCTGATACCTGTAGCCCTAGAATATCAGGGGAAAGCTACCTTGAAATGCACAATGGGTTTTTGAGTTCATCCACGTGCTTCAAGGGGTCAGTGGATCCCTGGCCACATTCCAATGACTAATACAGACAGTGGTTGGAGACCTGAACCTGCTAGAGTTAAGCAATAAACCACAAGGGGGTGTGGGTTATGGGGGATTTACCATGGCTGGTGTGGTTTGGCCATGAGGCTGCAGTCCTAGTGGTCAAATCCTCACCAGCTGTGCTAAATCTCCCATAACCCACCCCGCCGAGTGGTTCATTGAGGTTGTTTAATGGTCCCTTTTTTGCGACAAAAGAAAAAAAATCAAGAAAATATTTTTTTTGATCATTTTGTATGATATTTAGTGATTTTGTTGATGCGCTAGAAAAAATAGTTCTGTGTTGGTAATGGGCAGTATAGCCTAGAGGTTGGAGAAGGTACAGTGTAGTTATTTTAAACAAAAAATGTAATAGAAAGTAATGTTTGTAGCCTTGTCATGATTTATAAGACAGTGAGTGGGTTGAGAGATATGCCCACCACCACACTGACAGCATACAGCTGCAACTAGGGGAGCAGCACTGTTCCTGTTGCAGACATCATTGCTTTGGATAGTGAGTGGGCTGAGAGGTATGCCTACCCCACACTGATGGCATAGAGCTGGAAACATGGAAGCAGCACTGTTCTCATTAGAGACATCATTTCCCTCCAGAATGCAAAACTAAGAGGCTACACAACCATCGGCCACCAACAGTAAAATACAGAGAGCATCTGAAGAGCGACACGGGGGAAACCATGCATGAGCCTCCGACTGAGCATCTTAGGACCAAGCGCCACAGCAAAAGTAAACTGCCTTTAGATAGAACTCACTGTAAAATATAATATTACGGTTGCTCCTTCCTGTCACACTTGCTCTGTCTCTTCAGCCTTACGGAGGTAGTTTACTTTTTGTTTGTCCTAGTGGTATGCAACCAGTTCTGAGGTTGCGATCAGATTGGGGTTTACCAGCGGCTGTTTTTAATTTCATGCTGAAGTGTTTTTTTTTTTTCCTTGTGGCCAACCGGAACTGAGAATGGTAAGGCAGGTGCAAACTACGAAAAAAAAAAAGTTTATGTCAGACACTTCTTTTGAAGGAACAGTTTCCCCTTGATGTTTGAAACTCCCGATTTACCGTCTGACTTAGCAGGGAGACAATATGGCGGATTTTGGGTTTGTGTTTGGCGGTCAGAGTGTTTGAATAGATGCGGCTGACAGACAGCCAGCCAATCACAGTAAAGGATTTTGTCTTTTTTTTTTACCGTCCATGGTATAATGTCAGATATTACTCAATGGTGGGATAGTATTCAGCAAAAACTCTGGAAGAACATGATATTCCCCTCTTTAAAGTGTAAGATTGCCTGTAAGAGGTCATGTGGAAGCTTCTCACAGGCAAATCATTTTTCCAAAGCTCTATCAAATATGCAGGACACATTGCTTCCACAGATGGCATTCAGACTGACCCAGTGAAAGTACAAGCCTTGACCACTAGGCCTTGATTTCAGACCTTGAAGCACCTTCAGTGACACCTTGGGCTCTGTGGATACCATCATAGATATTTTAAGGACTACACTATGATTGTGATGTCATTGCTAGCTGTTACCCAAGGGTACCCACCAACTCAAATGAAAAGCAGGGTTACAAAGGGTGAAATCATCCCTAAATATTACTTCCACACTAAAGACCCTTTCTGGATTTCAGTGGACCAAACGTTGTGGAGCAGCTTTCCATGGGGTAATACATTAGCTTTCCAGCACTCCAGTGTTGGTACATTCAGATCTAACTAAGCCTTTTACACTCCCAATTGAGTGGACCGTGAGCAGACTTATATCAGATGAACCCTGAAGGGCAATACTCAGCATACCAGCCACAGCCCGACTCTGCCAGAGAAATGATACCTTGTGTACAATCTCAAGTTCCTTGCTCTTAAGTTGAAAATTTATTTATTTATAGAAAATAGGCTTGAAAAATAAAACATGCTGATTGGTTGAAAGCCCCTGCCAGGCATTTACTTATTTTTCAACAATGCCTGCTAAATAACAAGTGCCAATTTGGGGTGCCCCATTACTTAGGATAGCCTTGGCCACCCTAAATTTTAAAGTGGACAGTCACCATTTTTTTTCCGTCACTTATCGAGGGACGTGACACTCCCCTCCCAACACAACACATAAAACACTGTGACATTTTTTCAACTTCAGATCCTGTGCCAACTAATACACAGACACTTTGTTCCACAACCACTTCTTATGACAATCTTGTTTCAAAATCAGCCTCGTTGACACATTACAGCTATGCCACTCCCCCTGGCTACCAGTCTTTCATAAAAAAAGCCATTTAAATTCAGCACTTCCAACATTTCTTTTACATTTTTACCACCTCACAGTGATCTTCTCTCACACGCCATTTTGCCAGAGGGTTTAAAACATACTAGCCATGTCCCTGCCACCAGCCCACTCTGTCTGTCCTTTTGATATTCTGTCTGACTGCAATTACTGCCCCGTCATCTAAAAAAGGAAAAATCCACCCTTTGGCATGCATGAAGCACTCTGTTTCATGATGGCTGAAAAAGATCTGTTTCGCTGTCTTATTGGGATCATCAGCTGTAAGTTTAAAAAATGATAACGGAATGACCTAATCGCTTACCCGAACTATGTGACAAACAACTGCAGCCATGATGCTTCAAGCTAACATAGAAACATAGACTTTGACGGCAGATAAGGACCACTTGGCCCACCCAGTCTGCCCATTTCCCTACCTACTGGATAAGCTGCAGATTCTAGTTAACCAACAGCCTACTTCCTGCCACCCCCCACTAGAATTGCCTTGTGTCTGTCCCATGCATGTTTGAATTCCCCCACTGTTTTAGCCGCAACAACCTCCCCAGGAAGGCAGTTCCACGCATCCACCACTCTCTCCATGAAAAAAAATTCCTCACATTACCCCTGAGCTGTCCCCACTCTATCTTTAAATTGTGTCCCCTTGTTCTTACACATCTCTTTTTCTGAAAGATGCTACCCTCCTGGACTTTGTTGATTCCCTTGAGGTACTTGAAGGTTTCTATCATGTCCCCCGGCCCGTCCCTCCTTTCATCAAGGGTATACATATTAAGCTCTCTCAGTTTCTCTTTGTATGATTTCTGATGCAGACCCTGCACCATTTTAGTTGCCCTCCTCTGGACTGCTTCCATCCTGTCTATGTCCTTGCATAGATGAGGTCTCCAGAGCTGCACACATTACTCCAGATGGGGTCTCATCAACTGTCTGTACAGAGGGTAACCACTTTCCTTTTTCTACTTGTGATGCCCCTTCCTATGCATCCCAGTATCCCCTTGGCTCTCTTTACTGACTTCTCACATTGCTTACCAACCTTTAGATCATCTGATATGACTACCCCCAAGTCCTGTTCCATTTTTGTTGTTGTTAGTACCTTCCCTGCTATAGTGTACTCTTCTCCTGGGTTTTTGTTTCCCAGGTGCATTACTTTGCACTTCATTGCATTGAATCTAAGTTGCCATATGTCTGACCATTCCACCAACCTTGCCAAGTCCCTTCTCATCCTTTCTACCCCCCCTTGTGTATCAACTCTGTTACAGATCTTTGTATCATCTGCAAAGAGGCATACCTTTCCCTTCAGACCCTCTGCAATGTCACCTATAAAGATGTTAAGAGGACAGGACCCAGTACTGAGCCCTGAGGTACTCCACTAGTGAACCCCCTTTCTATGGAATGTGTTCCACTCACTATTACTTTCTGTGTCCTTGTATAGCCAGTTTGCAATTAGGCTACCACCTGGGACCCACCCCAGGCTGGCTAACTTGATTATTATCTTTATGGACTGTGTCAAATACCTTGATAAAGTCTAGGTAGGCCATATACACAGCCCCTCCCTGGTCTATTACTTTGGTCACCCAGTCAAAAAACTATTAGATCTGCCTGATATGACCTTCCTGCTATAAATCCATGCTGCTTTGGGTCCTGTGCCCCGCTGGCCTCTAGGTACTCAACAATTCTTTCTTTCAAAAGTGATTCCATCATTTTCCCTACCACTGAGGTCAAACTTACCAGTCTGTAGTTTCCTGCTTCTGCCTTGCTCCCACTTGTGTGAAGGGGAATCACATCTGCCCTCCTCCAGTCCTCAGGTACCACCCCATCCTCCCATGATTTGTTAAAAAGTGTGGTCAGTGGTGTCACTAGGTCCTCCCTTAGTTCTTTTAGGATTCTGGGGTGAATCCCATCAGGCCCCATTGCTTTGTCCACCTTGAGTTTTAGGAGTTCTTTCAGGACTAAGCACTGCACAGGTATGTTCAAGACTAGGAGCTGTTGAGGTACGGAAGCAGAAAACATTAAAAACACTTTTTTTTTTGCCCACCCATCTCTCCGCTCCATGTCTCACTCTCCCCTGTCAGCTGTTCTGTGCCAGCCATAACCGCTTACTAAAGCAGCAGCAAATTAGAATCGGCTTCAGGAAAACAAAAGTTAAAAAACTCTGCATTTCTTTACCTTCATGACCATATGGCTTTCCTGTAATGTTCCTTGTTAAAAACAGTTTGCAAACACTGCAGTGCCCTCCAATTTCAGATATACCAGTAAAGGGACATCTTTATCCAAAAAAGACTTAAAACTGCTCTTATTCATTTGTGTTCATTTTATTTTTTTTATTTTTCTAAATCTTATTTAAAAAGTCACATGTAGCCCATTTTCTAAATGCAATAATAACCTCCAGGGTAGCGGTATTGGGCTATACCAGACATTCCAGGGCTATAAGGCCCTCCACCTGTGACGTTGGGCCTCATTATGCCCTGGGAGGTCAGGTATAGCCCAATATTGCCCAGCCTGTCAGGTATTATTGCTTACATGTATGTATGTACTGTATGCAGGTATGTATTTATTTATGTATGTATTTATTTGTTTATTCATGTATGTATTTATTTGTGTACTTATGTATGTATTTATTTGTTTATGTATGTATTTATTTATTTCAAATGCATTACCAGGAAAGGTGTGCTGCGCTGATAACAGCTCATTTCTAGATGTATGGGGGGGTATGGAAGATAGTGAAAACACAGAAAAATAAATAGTGATTAGCAGCATTACAAAAATAATAGTCATAAATAGCATTACAGTAGGAAGTAGTAAATCAATTCCATGAGTATCTGTATGATGCCAAAGTAACAGTAAAAACTGACAACCCACTGACCTATGTATGTGAAGAGCCCTGCTAAGCTTGATGCTGCCTTACATCATTGATTGTCAGCTCGAGCCATGGTTTATTATTGTGTAGAGTACCAAACTGGGTTGAAACACATTGACATTGAAGTTTTATCCAGATTGCCACTCTCAGAGAGAACTGCTGATTTTCTACGATTGATGGACGTGTATACCAGTCAATGCTATCAGAGAATTGTCTAAAAAGTATAATACTGAGGAGAACGCTTCTCCAGCAAATGGAAATGGATTTTACTAGGCAATCCTCAACCTGAGAGATTTAATCAAACTCTGCTTAATATGCTCAGGTCATAGGATCTGAAAAAGAAAGCACAGGAGGAGTCCGCAAATGAGCGCATTGGTGCACACCTACAATTGTACAAAAAGTGATTCTACAAGCTATTCTTTTTTTTTTTTTGCATTCTTTATGTGCCCAGGCCCCCTCCCCAGTCCTCCCACCAGAGGTAGGCCAGAACTTCCCCCCCAATGCCCAGGCTTACCCCTCTGGGTGGGGCCACTTGGGGGGTGCCCCCCCAACGGTCATTGTAGGGTAGCCCCAGCTTACCCCCCAGGTTGGGGCCATGGGAGAGGGACCCCCCCCAATGGACATCTAAGGCAGTGACAGCAGTAGGGCAGGGGCATCATGCCAGGGGCCGGCAGTTTTGCATATGTGCTGATGCCCTGGGGAAGGGACATGCAATGATGACCAGTGTCCGCCTCACCCCCCTACATTCTGGTGCTGGCCACGTAGTACCCCCAGCATCCAAGAGGGGTAAACAAAGTGCCAGGCACACTTCCCCCCTCTCCCCAGAGAAGGACAGCAGTCCCAAGAATGCTCAGTCTTTCTCCCCCGAGCCAGCCCTTCGACTCTCAGATCCATTCCTGAACCCGGGTCGTCGGCATCACAAGTGGAATTCCAACCATTGTGCCACCGGGCTGACACCTGCTACAAGCTATTCTTATAACCTTATGTTTCATCATGAAGTGCAGTTTCCAGCTGACATCAGCTTTCAAGTATCTGCCTATGGAGTAAGGCCTGAGATGTACCTACAGTATGTTCAACAATTGAAAAAACAACATAGTAATGCCTATAGATTTGCAGAAACTGCAACTGCCAAACATGGATAAGCCAACAAAGCTAGATACAGTTGCACAGTTAAAATTCAGAATTTGTTGCCTGGACAGTGAGTTCTTGTTTGAAGTCTGGGACTTCCTGAAAAACACAAAATTGTTGCTCAGTGGGGAGATCATCCATAATGCAGTAAGTGAGCAACAGCACAAAGGGTCCATCTACCATATATAGCCTCAGGAAGGAGAAGGAGGAGTGCATGATATGCATTGAAATACCATTTCTCATCATGGAAATGGACACCAAGGTACCTGAGATTGAAGAGGAGATGCCAAAGTCCATGAAGACCCAAGCTGCTGCTCAGAAGGAAAGAAGGAGTGGCGCTTCCCACATTCAGCCTATTACATCTCTGGACCTCCTCAGGACAATGCATATGCAGTCATCAGATAAAGAAGTTGAACTCATTCAATTCTATTTATGTGGATCTCCAGTCATTGTTCCCAGAAGATGAGCCAATAAACAGTAATTCCATTGAACCCAGAATCAGAACCTTTTATACCTGTGGACAGCCTACTATTGCAGGAAGATCCTAATACTGACCTGGAACAAGAGGAACCAACACAGAAGAATATGGAAATGGACATGCTGATGATACCCACTCAGTGAATGATGAGTAGGACGTTCTGACCCTGCAACCCGAAAATTAGAGATCAATGCCATTAGGATGTTTAGAAAGACCGTTGAAGCCTGTATTGACACTCACTTATTATACTCCTGGTGGCTCCACTGTCCTGCCCTTGTACACTGCCCGTAAATAAGGGATACATGACAGGGACCTGTGGAATACATGATTTATTTTCACAAGAGCTTTTTGCCCTTGGGTAACCTCATGAGTGGCATAAGCCCCAAATGTGCGCAAAGTCAAACAGTTTGAGTGAAAATAAATCATGTATTCCAAAAGGTTCCTGTTATGTATTCCATTTATGCAATAGGGATCCTTCAGGATAGTGAAGGGAGTTTTGTTCTAAATTGTTTATTTAATTTTTAATGTAAATAAACTTACATGGACTTTTTGTGGCTTTCCAGTGTAGCTCCACTTAGCATAGTGGTTGCTAAGCAGTTGCTGTGGATGCTCTAACTTTACATTATGACCAGTACATAATGAAAATGTTTGATGCATAATTCTTTTGTTTTTTTTACTTTTGTTGGGGGGCAGCACTTGTTATTCAAAAAAGTGAATAAAAATGGAATCTTCTGTCATTTTTTACTGACTATAAAAAAAAATCTGAAAGGTATCTCTAAATGCAACACCACTCATTTTGTAGATATTTTTGTGCTGAACAACTATCATGCTCGCAGTACCATGCTATCTTTTTTCATTTTAAAATTATTCACATTTGAATATAGTTTGTACTGCTTCTGAGGCCGAACATTCTAAATTTAGTTCTGAATGCTTGTGCTGGACCTACTAACACAACAACTGTGTGGATAAATCGACTGATGACATAGCAACTGTACACAAATCCTGATGATGTAGCTACTATATACATAAACAAAATTTACAAACACAGTAACTCAAATATAAGGATTTATGTAATGGATATTTTGTCCACACCTATTGCATAAGTTTATTTATATCATACCCAGGTCACTGCTGTATACAGAGTTCTTTGATGCCCCTTAATCATGTGGAATGGAAGTGGAGATTCACTAATAATTCAACTGTATTAATTTGCTAGTCAGCAAGCAGTTGTCTAGGAAGACCTGTGATTGATTTGAGAAAATTATGCTAGATAGTTCCACTTGTTTGAACCAGAAATGTTTCAGTTTATGTTATAGGAAGTGCCACTGATGTCAATTTGCAAGCAGGAGGAGAGTGTCACCCTTCAAGGGACTTACTAGTGAGACCCATGGATATTGGGCTTAGGACAGTTTGTGCTCTGGTGTGCAGTGTTTCTCTCGGGACTTCAAGACATTGGACTGGGCTAACCGAGCAGTGTGGGTACAGCAGTGTTGATGTGATGTGGAATGACAGATCTTGAACATATGAACATATGAAATTTGCCAGCAGATAAAGGCCTAGAGGTCTATCAAGTCTGCTCGAATGTGCAGCTAGCACCTCTTAACAGTGTGGATCCTCAAGCAGGTGCTTGCTCATATTCTGTAAGTCACTCTGCCTAGTGTGTATTTTGACACTTGCAAGTTGCCGTACTGTCAGAGTGTGTATTACATGGAGAAGGATCAAGACCCCAGCAATCAGAGGCAAGGAGTTCAGTCAACCTAGATGGAGGAATTACAACCAATTCTAATAGCCTGTTTTCTGATCAATCAAGTGAACTCAATCAAGGGGCAGGAGCCTAAATTTAACTGACAAGCACTCTCTTGTCTCCTGATGGCTGAGAGTGTGAAACACCTATCCAATCATGCATTAAGAATTAGTCCACCAACTGGACATTTGTTTGAAAGATAATATTTACAGTGAACTAAGAGCTGAAGAAGGAAGAAGCAAAAAAGGTGCTGATGTTGAGTGATAGGGATGAGGATACAGTGAGGAGAGAGTTTTTGGAACCAGTGTTAGTGTGATCAACATGTTAGTGAGAACTGGGAGCTGGAGAAATAACATTGAGGGCCTCATGTTATACATGCATGTGCTTTGGGGCAACAACCACATTCCAAGCCATTTTTCTATTGAATGAGCCAGAGAACTGTGCTGGTTTAACTGTGTTTATAATTGGGGCAGCCTTAGCCGATTGCAAACAATAGAGTGAGACAGGCCATTGCTTTGATATACATCAATAGAACTGCAAGCACTTTAATATGTGAGTGTAGTGAGTCATCAAGAGTGCTGTTCAGCTCTGCTGTTTTTCTGAGCGAACTATGTGGTTCCTGGCATGGGCTAGCTGCTCTGTTGCCAGTACTGTATCATTCCTGCACAAAGTTTGCTGACACTTCGTAGAGCAGAGTAATGATCAACAGTCTCTTAGCATTGATAGAGCATCCTGAAAACAGAAAGTATATCACATTTTAGGAGTACCAGTTGGAGGCTTGTTTGTAATCAGCTTTTGTGTTGCTATCGATTAATTAAGTACACCAATGCAAAGTCCCTGGCAGCATAGATACTGTGCCTGCCACCACACCACCCCATGTACCTAGTCAGTACTGTAGTAGGGGATGAACTCTGCTTAATGCCAAATTTGCAATGTTGGATTGTGCAGGGTATGGGAAACTTTACAATACAGTTGGACCCATAACACTGAGACTGAGACCAAGTGGGGTACAGCCAGTCTGTCACACAGTTAGTGTTGTTAAATCCTTTTTCCCACTCCTAAAAATTGTGTAAGAATTGTTATTTGTACCTCTGGTTTCAACTGTCATTCTTGATTACAAGGGTAACATCTGCATTGTGTGAGAGCAGGCACTGCAATGAGACTATGGCATCTGTCACATGATGTTATACAACAAGTGGGGATGTGGGCTGGCACTGCATCTCAGAGGGAGGTATGCTTCTGACCAGGCCTACTTTAAATCTCTGGGTGGAGGCACAGCACTATTATTTGTAGGATATGAACCCCTGTTCTTCTTTGGAGAAAGATTCCAGCTCTCATCAACCTTTCATCAACAGAGGTAAGGGGGTGTCACCTCCAGACAGTTCCGTGACCCAGTGACAAGCATGTGACTATCTGTACTCCAACATCGATGAAAGGCATTGTCCATAGTCACACTAAGGGTCACATACAAGATACAAACCAGATGCAGCATTTGTAAATGGAGCAACTACTTAGTCAGTTGAACCAATCCAGAGGACTCTCGGGTGCATTGCATCAGAGCCCTGTGCTTTATTTACATTCAGGCCCAATAACATTTCCTCCGGCCTATGCTTATATACATTAAATTCAGAGGTTTCCATTGAATTATTGTGGTCATTCATATCCTTAGTACTGTATTTTGGTGAAAGATGGACCAGAAATGTTTGTTAAAAATATTCACCATAGCCTCACTCCTGGTTACAAACTCCTCACCCACTACTAAGGAGCTTATGTTCTGATTTAAAACTTTTGTGTTATTACTGTAGCTATAAAATGTTTTATAATTATCTCTAGCCATCACTGATACCTTAAATTCCACTGTTGCTTTACTCCTTTTGATTTCCTTTTTTGCACTGTCTTACAAGTTTTCTTATGCCTTCCAATTAAGCAATAAGGCATGACAGGGGGTGCATCATTGCTGAATAACATCCGCCTAGGGTAGGTCGAAGTACAAGGTCACAGGCTGAGTGCTTCCACCACCCTAGGTGTGACGCTATGCAGTGATGATGCACACCCTGGAGTGCTTTATTGTGATTATAATATGGCTATAAAAAATTCCGACAAGACTTTAATGATTAAGCAATAAACATAAGAAACAAAGCAGAAGTTAGAACTTTATTATAATTAATTTAGACATAAAATTGAGATAAAATAGTCACTTCAAGAGCTTTACTGCATCCCTCCATAATGCTTACACTAACTTTGTTATATCTGACTTTATTACTTTGAGCTTAGCAACATTTTTTATACTTCTGCTTTTATCTAATTTTTCACTTTGCAGAATTGAACACATTAATATCAACTGTCCCATTTAGTGTCCCTATAGAGATCACTCGTGCTGCGGCATCCATGGGGTTATTTTCTGTGTTTCCTTGTTTTTTTTTTAAACAGGAGTGAAGACTGCCCTAACAAACAGAAAAAAACAATTAAGCAATTAGACATGACAGAATATGTATTTTGGTTGGATAGCGGCACACTTTGGGTGTGTCATGAAGCATGAGGTATTGCTGAATGCCTTCATTTCTACCACCCAAGCAGTGCCGGTACCTCACCGCAATGTACACCCTGCAGTGTTACTGTGATTATAAAATGGGTCCAAGATGGGGTTTTTTTTGTTTTTTTTTGGGGGGGGGGGATAAAGAATTGCACCAAATCAAAAAAGAAACAATTTTATGACTTTTTTAAAACAGTCCCAGCACATCCCAGCACTGACATGCCATCTCGGATTTAAATTTTATGTACAGCAAAATTAATTTATTTTGAATTAGCTAGTAAACCCTCCAGTTTCCCCCAACCCAGACTTTTACCCATTCCCTCACCTTTCTTTCTTCTTCTTTGTAATATTCCCTTCATTTTCTCCATCTCGTTTATTTTCTGTCTTGCCAACATTCAAGAGGAGGAATGTTTACTACAGATAGAATGCAAGAATTCAAACATCTGTTTAGTTCTGCTGCAGAATGTTTACTCCCACTAGCACACGACAGAAGGCCTCAGATGGAACCAGGGCTTTTGTTTTTTCTGTATCAGCTTAAACAACACAGATTTCCCTAGTAAGCAGGTGAGGATAGGAGGGAGATTTTTCAAGGTCAGCAAAGAAACACCATAAATTACAATTCCAAGTACTGTAGTACTTCATTTTTATGTTTGCTTGGGTGCATGCGCAAGGAATGTATTGTAACAGTAGGACTTCTTGGAGATGTGCGACCCTCCTGTCCAATGCAATGGTCCATGTAGCGGGCGCGACCCTTTAACACTAATGGATATCCCCACTCTATATGTCAGCACTTAGGCTGACCTGGTCTTCTGTTCAAAGAAAACCACTGCTGCAGTCAGCGGTGGTAACATGTATGTATTTAGCGTAATGTCGCCCTCCCGCTTCCTGTCACCGGGGAAACTGTCCTTTTATATCGAGATTCGCGTCAATAAAAAAGTAAAGCTGACTGTCTCTTTCACTCAAAGCTGCAGAGGGTGAGAGGGAACATCCCAGGATCAGTGTGACTGCAGCTTTCGAGCTGAAATGCGGTGCACATGTTGATGGATTAGGGCATAGGAAGCGGGTCCTGAAAGGTTATCATTACACGAAAAAGCAAGCACCCCCCAAAATCAGCATACACCACCACCAGCCTTGCCCAGACTACACAGAAATACACTGAATAATAAAAGGAGATGAAAGCCGAGAGGACTGTTCCTTGCAGGACTCACTGAGTTCCTCCAGCCTGCTGTGGGGTCCCAGGGCACCAGGCCCATGGTGGGTACCATTCTGATAGGGTAGATATGGGTGTCCATGCTGAAGGATGCCCACATAGGTGTAGCCCAGAGCCCAACTGTACAAGCAGGAGCCGCCAGGCAGGCAGGGTCCATTGTGATGCTGTGGGTGTCCATCTGAGTGCAAACTGTGCACCGAAGAGTAGGATTGGCCGTGGTGCGAGGGCTGCCACGAACTCCAGGAAGGCTGACTTGGATGGATCCAGAGAGATGAGACCTTCAGACATTGAGCTCATCATCGTCATTGAATCCGGACAGCAGAGTGAATGTGTAAAACAGACTGGCAATTGGTAGGCAACGGACCTGACTAGCCCCGCAGTGGCGTGCCTTGCCTGGTGTAACATTTCAATAAACATGGCTGGCGGCTGTCGCCGTCCGCCTCTCATAAGCCCCAGCAAGCCGACTTTGGGCATGGCCAATCCCCCTGCCAGCATGCCCCCTCCTCAGTTAATTTGCTGACCGGTTGCCCAATTCCCATTGGCATAATGTCCCCATACAATAAATAATGTGTCTGATGGGGGTGCCCAGTCCTCCTCGGCATCATGCCCCCCCCAAACACAGACCCTTTTTTTGCCAATAGGGTGCCCAGACCCCATCGGTTCCAGTCTCCCTCCCCCTCAACAAATACCCAGGTGGCATTGCAATAGCTTGGCAGAAGACACCAGGAGAAAGAACTGCTGTGTGACTGGACTTCTCTACTGGGACTAAAGAAGAAGAACTTTTGTAATTGGACCTTTAATTTAGGGTAAAGGAAAAACTAACAAACAAAACAAAAAAAAAAGTGTGTGTTTGTCTGAGTTAACTGAACTGAATGGGTATCTGAACAGTTATCTAGGTGTAAATCTCAGGTGATTGAAAGGACCTGATAGCTGTGAGGTTTAAATTACTTGTAGAAAGATCTAGTAAGTAGGGGGAGTGGCTTAGCTAGAAAGAAGCTACATTTAAAGACTGCCTTAGAAATATTCTGCTAATAGCTTGGCAAAAGACCCCAGGAGAAAGGACTGCTGTGTGACTGGACTTCTCTACTGTGACTATATTGGCCTCCTTCCCTTCCCTCCACCCTCCCACCCAAAGCTAGTTCTATTTTTATAGGCACAGGATTTGACTGACAACAGAAACTTTCTGTTTGGGAGCAGGAAGTGAGTGATCACAGAACCACCAAAGACCCACCATCCTAGAAGGGCAAGAGTAGCTCTCTGGCCCCCTCTAGCTGCTGGAGGTCTGCCTCTGAGCAAGTAAGGGGTCTACTGAGAAATATAGGATATTCTTGTTGCAGAACAGGACAATCAGGAGCTTAAAGGGCACACAGGCAGAAAGTAAGGAGAGAGAGAAAAAAAACAGAGGAAAGAGTAAGGATTGCAAACAGTTAAGGGGCCAGAAATAAGACATGATTGGAGTGGTGCAGTGCAGTGGCTGTGGAGCAGCAGTCTTTGGGGAGACATTCTGGAGGATGCGGTGTTCTCCCATCTGCTGGCACCTCTCTGGGCTGAGGGAGGAGGTTGCTCATCTCCAGGCTGAGTTGGCCAGGATTTGTGGGACCTCCTTTTCCATCCAGGGACCACCAGTGCCACTGCCCTTGCCTCAGAGGATGCCAAGAAAGAGGAGCGGTTGGACCACAGTGGGCTCAGGGAGGGTGAGGGTGGTGGAACTGAGGCGCATCCCTCCAGTTGTACCTCTCCACAATTCCTATGCCATTCTGGCAAAGTGTGGTTCCTCTATGGAGGCACCCACAGGGGAGACCAAAGAGGATGCCAGGAACCTCCACAAAGGAGACCCACAGGAGGGTGGCAGGGGACCCTGCAGGGAAGGAAACAACCCTGGTGGGGACTCCATTGTTAGGAAGGTAGAACTGGGGAGGAAGGGGAGAGGGAGGTAAGGTGCCTGCCTGGAGCCATGGCTTGGAGGGACAGGGAGCAAATCCTCAGGATTGCTGGAGCAGCTGCACAGGGGAGGGAGCTGGATGTCATTGTCCACCTAGGGACAAATGACCTGGCTAAGAAAGGGATTAGAGAAGTGCAGGAAGAGTTTGTGGAATTGGGGAGGGGCCTTAGTCAGGTAGCACGCACAGTAACCTTCTCGGAGGTGCTGCCCATCTATGGCATAGGAGAGGCTAGGGTGTTTCACACCATGGGATTCAATCAGTGGTTGAAAAACTGGTGTGGAGCTCAGGGATTTGGCTTCACTGGGGACTGGGGGTCCACCTGGAGTGATGCAAGCCTATACTGGCATGATGGGCTGCATCTGTCCAGGAGGGGAACCAGGATCCTAGGTGATATGTTTAAATGCTTCATTGGCAAGCATTTAAACTAGCCAAGGGGGGGAGGCACTGGAAAGGAGCAGGGAAATCCTAGACCCCCCCAAAAAAATCATGGTAGTTAGTGTGGCAAACACCAACATAGAGGTGTCGATAGGGAGAAGGGCAGGGGTAAATGGAGAAAGTGACAAAGGCAAGAAGGACAGGGATGGGGCAAAAGGGAATAAGGCCATCAGGAAATGGAGGGTAATGAGTACCAATGCCCGTAGTCTGGGCAACAAGCTCCCTGAGCTAGTGGCCTTGATGGAAGAGGGATGCCTGGATATCGTAGCAGTCACAGAAACATGGTACACAGAGAACCATGACTGGGATGTTAACATACCAGGTACATAACCTACAGGAGAGACAGGCAGGGGAGAAGAGGGGAGGAGTAGCTCTCATGTAAAGGAAGGGATAAAAGCAACTGAACAAAGAGTAAACAGGGAGGAGAGGAGGCACTGTGGGTCACCTTGGAGACTGGAAAGGGCACCACAAATCCGCACAGGGGTTGTGTACAGACCCCCATGTCAGGGGAGGGAATGGACAAGGATATGATAGAAGGCATTCTTAGAATGGCAGAGAAAGGGGAGATACTGTTGATGGGAGACCTGAATATGCCAGATGTTAACTGGAGCACATTTGCTGCAGCCACATCCAAGAGCAGGGCCATTCTTGATGCCCTACAGGTGGCAGGCCTCAGACAGCTAGTTTCGGAACCCACTCGTGAGGGAGCAATCTTAGACCTCGTACTCTCAAAGGGGGGCAGTGAGAGGATCTCAGATCTAGAAGTGGGTTGCCATCTGGGAACAAGTGACCATCAAACAGTGTGGTTCACGTTAAACTCAGCTACAGAGTCAAGCCATACAAAAGTGAGGGTACTGGACTTCAGGAGGGCTGACTTTGGCAAAATGGGAGAGTGCCTCAGAAAAGCACTAGCAAACAGGCTAGAAGGAAGTGTGGAGCAACAATTAGGAATCATCAAAACTGCCATCACAGAGGCAACAAGCCTTTGTGTGAAGCAAATAAACAAATCAAAATGAAAGAAAAAAACACTATGGGTCTCAAAAGAGGTGGCTGTGAAAGTCAGGAAGAAAAAAGATAGCATTCCAGAAGTATAAGGAAACACAGAAGAAGCAGCACAGAGAGCTGTACCAGTTAAGGCAGAAGGAAGCAGGGAAGGAAGTCAGAATAGCAAAGGCCCAAACTGAGGAAAAGACAGCCAACTCATTTAAGAAGGGAGATAAAACCTTTTATAGGTACATCAGCAAGCATAGAAAGACAAAGGGAGGGATAGTGAGGCTGAATAGAATGAACGGTGGGTGGGCAGAGGGGGACAGTGAAAAAGCAGGGATACTGAAAGAATATTTCTGCTCAGTATTCACAAAAGAGGAGGGGGAAGTGCCTAATCCAATTAACAGAAGCACTCTTGATAGGGGGTCGATCCTAGTTCTTTCACAGAAGAAAGGGTTCTGCAAGAACTCCTAAAACTGAAGGTGGACAAAGCAATGGGTCCTGATTGAATTCACCCAGAATTCTAAAAAATTAAGGAGGAACTAGTGAAACCACTGGCTATTCTTTTAATAAATCATGGAGGATGGTGTGGTACCGAGGACTGGAGAAAGGCGGATGTGATTCCCTTCACAAAAGTGGGACCAAGACAGAGGCAGGAAACTACAGACCTGTCAGTCTGACCTCTGTGGTAGGGAAAGTGATGGAGTCACTTCTGAAGGAAAGAATAGTTGAGTACCTAGAGGCCAGTGGGGCACTGGACCCAGGCAGCATGGTTTCACAGTGGGAAGGTCATGTCAGATGAATCTAATAGATTTCTTTGACTGGATGACCAAGTAGTAGACCAGAGGGGCTGTGGACATGGCCTACCTAGACTTTAGCAAGGCATTTGGCGAGTCCCACACAAAAGATTATTAGTCAAATTAACCAGCCTGGGAGTGGGTCCCAGGGTGGTAGCCTGGTAAAACATTGGCTGCACAACAGGACACAGAAGGTAATTGTAAATGGAGTCCACTCTGAAGAAAGAGGGGTTACTAGTGGGTACCGAGGTTCAGTATTGGGTCCAGTCCTTTTAATGTCTTCATCAGTGACATTGCAGAGGAACTGGAAGAAAAGTATGCCTTTGCAAATGACACAAAGATCTGCAACAGGGTTGATACACAAGGAGGTGTGGAAAGGATGAAAAGGGACTTGGCAAGGTTGGAGGAATGGTCAGAGTATGGCAGCTAGGATTCAATGCAAAGAAGTGCAAAATAATGCACCTGGGAAACAAGAACCCAGGGGAAGAATACACAATGGGTGGGAGGTAGTAACAACAACAAAAAGGAAAGGGACCTGGGGGTAATCATATCAGATGACCTTAAGGTTAGCAAGCAATGTGAGAAGGCAGTAAGAAGGGCTGGGGGTATACTGGGATGTTTAGGGAGAGGCATCAGCAGCAGAAAACAGTAAGTTGTTATCTCTCTGTACAGACAGTTGGTGAGACCCCCTCTGGAGTACTGCGTCCAGTTCTGGAGACCCCATCTCCGCAAGGACATAGACAGGATAGAGGCAGTCCAGAGGAGGTCAACTAAAATGGTGCAGGGTCTGCAAGAGAAGCCGTATGAGGAGAGACTAAAGGAGCTTAATATGTATACCCTTGAGGAAAGAAGGGAGAGGGGGACATGATAGAAACTTTTATACCTCACTGACTCAACAAAGTCCAAGAGGGTAGCATCTTTCAGAAAAGAGACATGCAAGAACAACGGACACAATTTAAAGATAGAAGGGGTCGTTCAGGGGCAATGTGAGGAAGTATTATTTCACAGAGAGGCAGTGGATGCATGGAACAGCCTTTCTGAGGAGGTTGTGGGGTCTAAAACTGTGGGAGAATTCAAGAATGCATGGGACAGACATAAGGCAATTCTTGTGGGGGGTAGGAAGAAATAGGCTGTTGGTTAACTAGGATCTGCAGCCTATCCTGTAGGTAGGGAAATGGGCAGACTAGATGGGCCAAGCAGTCCTTATCTGCCGTCAAAGTCTATGTTTCTATGTTTCTATGCTGGGGTGAAAGAAAACCTTCCCGCAATGTTTTTTTTAAACCTGTTAAAAAGAAAATGGTCCCTCATTGTCTGCGGTGCCCTCCTCTCCCAACCTGCACCCACCGTCTGCACACCTGCCCCTTCACCCCATACTTACCTCTGAAGCCCAGCACGATGATCTTCGGTGGAGCGGGAACACATCTGCACTCTTCAAAGTCGATGGCAAAGTGAAAAAAATGCTGGTAAGGTGTATAATGGCATCAAATGAGGTGGTGGGGTTCAGCTTAGGTGGATATCAAGTTTTTTTTATCAGATCTCCCTCTTCTGCATGTTAGATTCCTTTATATCTATTTTATGTAAAACAATTGTGTTTTCAGTACTCATCCATACTTTGCATGCGATTCATGGAACATACCACGTTTAACTAATTATACTGCATACTTGAAGTTTCTTTCCAAGTCATAGGCAGCTGTAAACTGAATTGTGTTGGGAACTTGCATGGAGAGTTTAAGTATAACATTAGTAAAGTCCTTTTCCTTGCAAAACCCAAAAGGATTATAAGGGATGCATTATGCAGTCTTCTCGAGCTTTTGAAATCAACAAGCCTTAATCTTATCCTTTTAGATATTCTTTTCAGCACATTTTTCTTATGATTATTAGTATTTGCAGTGTATTAAATTACATCAACCTGATACAGTGCTGGCCCCTACAATGTAATGTCTTCTATAAACTTCACAGGTCCGTATCACTCTGAAACAAATGTAACATATTTATCTCTTTTTAACATGCAAACAGAGGACTATGTGAATGCCACGCACGCCTTGCAAAATCAATTATGGTTATGTAATAGCCACTGTATATTTGTATCAACTGCAGTGAAACGTGTTGGGTAAATACAGTAATGCACAGTTGCTTCACCTGTAACAACTTTTTAATTATTTCTTTAGTTCCGTTACTTGTTCCCCACTTCATCAAAACATAGTTGCCTTGTATTCAGATTACCCTTCCCTTCTGTCTCTGCACAGATAAAGACAAACTCAATAAAAAATGAGGTGCACAGTTGCCCATTATAGCATGCAAAATTACAAACCCCGTTAGTGTTAAAAACAGATGCTTTTTAATACTTCCTGGATTCTGTGACATCAGGAGCTCTGGAACTGTACTTTGGAGCAGTCATGATATTACAGAACTCACTATAAGAATAAATCTGTTCTTAAAAAGGGATGTTGTGGATTACATCTACCTCAGCAAAATTGTTGTGAAGTCAGCAATCCCATTGCAGGACAGCATTCCCCAACACCGTCCCATTGGATAGTAGCAAAGTTTTCCTTCTTTAAGAAAGAAAATTATAGATGTCCACCCACGCATGTAGACCATTTTTTCCCCACCACCATCATGTCACATCTTAGTACATGCAGTGTGCACAGTTGAAGATCCCCACCATACCTTCCTGTGGCACTCCACCATCTTCCCCCTACACTCACACCAAAGGATACACTTAGTTATCAAGTGAAACTGTTCATTGCCATGGTGAACAGCCTCCCTATATGGCAGTTCTGCCATGAATTAATTAATTTGTGACATGTCCTATAGTAACAGCTGATTGGTCTCTGTGGTCTGACAGTCACGTGTTACTTTAGGGTACAACACTAATTCATTAATGGAAAACCTGGTAATTTAAGCAGGGTGGCTAGTCACCATGGTGAAGGACAGTTTTCTCTTTTTACAGGTTTACAATGTATATCCTTTGGGGTGACTAGTGAGTGGGGATGGCACAGAGTGGTGGGGTACAGGTCTTTAACTTTTATTTCACCTGTTCAGTTGGGTGGGGGTAGTGGAAATAGGCAACTAGAAGGGGGAGAAGGGTTATAAATTTTTTTATAGCTTTATTGTGAATGAGGGAGGAGGGAGGGAGGTGGGTGCTACAAGTTTGGTCATGGGCGGAGGTACTGATGCTGTGATGTGGATCAGTAAAATGATCTATGTGGATGGAGTGTTCTTAAATGAGAAAAAAAATGGAAACCAGTATTACACATAATGGCACTTTGCCTGCAAAGTACAACTATGTGGAGTCTTCACCTGCTGAAGTGTTCCTTTAATCAGGCAAAGTTGGAAAATAGTTACATATAGTTGCACTTGTACAGCAGTTTGCTACTATGCGTTTGCCTGGTGAAGTGAAATCCTTTTACCAAGTAAAGTGATATGCAAAGTGTTATTTTGTACAATACAAAGCTGAGAAACATAGTGAAGAATTTCGGAATGTGAAGTTTTATAACATCGCCCATGTCTAAGTTTACATTTGGGGTTAATTTTTGAAGAATTAAGACATTCCAAGATGTGCATTGTGGTGACATAATGAAACTTTTTGAGTGTGGTTTGAGGCATGACGCATCATCAAGTGCCTTCAGCCACCTGGGAAGTGTCATAATCCCACTACAATGCACACTTTGGAGTGTCTTCTTGTGAAAATGAAATCAGTTCAAGATTTCTTTGGGTAAAAAAAAAACACAAAAATAAAATAACTTTGAACATATTAAAGTTTTTTTTTTTTAATTATTGTAAAACAAGTTCATCCACCCCACCAAAATAATTCCAGTACATTCGAGCATCTGCACTGCATTTTTATTCTCAAATATTATGCTCAATGAAATATGTTTTTTGTATTACCCCTTAAGCTTCTATTTTTCCAAGCCCATCACAATTACTCATTTCCACACCTTTCCTCTTTTTTTATATAATTTCCCCCATTCTACAACCTGTTTTTTTTAATCATTCATTATATAGTCATTCTATAGATCGAAGGATTACTATGGAATAAAATAATTTAAATATCTGCTTACTTCTACTGGTAGAATGTTTACCCCCAACACACACACACACACACATACACTAAACAGAGAGCCTGACATGGAGCCAAAACTTCTGTTATCTGTAGCAGTGTAAGCAGCAGAGTTTTCCTTGGTAACAAGTTAAGGATAGGAGGGAGATTTTTTAATAATCAGCAATGAACCACCAGAAATTAAAACTATAAGCACTGCAACACTTCATTTTATTATTTGTATATGTGTGTGTAAGAAGATTCAGTTTGCAAATAACCTTGGGCCCTGTTGAAGGGTTTTTGTGAGTAAAGGTGAGGGCCATGTTTCTGATGGCAGTCAGGATGTGAGGGTGATATTGATTTTTTTGCGAAGAGTGCTGGATCTTTACCTGACACTATTATGTTGAGACAACAACACAGGTAAACACAGTCCAGTGGGGCAATTTTAGAAACCCATTTTGTGCATGTACTGTATGCATGTATGTGTGTGGCTAGATAACTAGTTAGGTAGATATTACAGATAGATATTATAGAGAGATAGATATTATAATTAGATATTAAAGATAGATAGATAAATAGATAGATAGTTAGATATGATAGAGAGACAGAGATAGATAGATAGATAGATAGATAGATAGATAGATAGATAGATAGATAGATAGATAGATAGATAGATAGATGGATGGATCACTCTGGGGGGACGGAGGGAGGGAGACAGAGAGAGAGAATAATTATTATATAGCCCTGTAGATCACTTGTTAGTTCTGGTCAACAGCAACACAGGTTTGCCTCATATCACCTTGTCGTATTTTCTAAATACAGGATGGCAGCATAAACATAATTTAAGGCAGAATATGTCACATATGAAAGTAGAACCCCTTTTTTATATAGTTTTAAATAATAATTTTGCCAGTGGAAAGTGTAGCCCTTTTTTCATACTCCCTAACTTCGGTGACACTATGCACAGAGTGGCCTTCCTGAGTCTCTGTCACACTTACTATAAAGTGAAAGGAGGCACCACATTCCCTCTCCTGTGTTTGTATTCAGTGTTAAAGAGCAGCTGATGCCTTCAGGATAATGCAAACAAAACACATTTAGACACAGCTCAGTTTATATTTTACATTAATTCTGTATGTTTCCTCCCCTTTATTCATTACTGAGGTCATTTGCATGAAAACAGGATCTCTGTTCTTAAATAGTTCATATATTCCTGTTGCTTTCTCCCCACTTGAGGTCATACTGCACTGCTTGTGGCATCACAGTTACTCCCATGGCAACAGATTGTGATGTCACAACAGGGGATTATGACTTGAAGTAGGGAGCAAGCTTTAGAAGCAGATGAACCCTAACAGATAAAGATCATGTACGTATGCAAAGTTCCTCAGTAATAAAAGATGAGGAGGATAAATCTATAGAATATATTTAGAATGCAAGTTGAATTGTACCTAAATATTATGTTTTGCAAAGTTTTGTTTGAGGTGTCAGCAGCTCCTTAATGTCTAATTAAATTGAAGCACTCCTTTAGAGAGAGAGTGCCCCCTGCATGACATTCATTGAACTGTGTATAATTGTTGCACCCTTTAGCAAATTATAAGCTAAGGCCAGATGACAAACTCTTGTGTCCTTTGAATCAATATTTTCAGGGACGGGGACCACATGAAAAGGTCATCAGTGACCCTAACAAGCAACATTCAAAGTGACATTGGAGTAGGTGCAGTTTATGGGTCACATCAAAATGGTGGATGAGATTTCCACAGATTGGGGGGGGGCTGTGTCCCCCCCAAACCCCCTTCCTTCACATACATCCGATCATTAATTTTTGGGCAGCAAAGCTCCCTAAGCCGCCCTCCCACCATGAGCAGTATATTATATCTACCCTAACTACTAATTGTATGTAAGGATGTCACTGTTTGAAATCTCAATAGATGAAATCTTGTCCACCATTTTGGGACCCATATACTGCATACGAGCCGTGGCATTTTGTTAGAAAACTGTCCAAGCCTTTACCATTGTATATAAAACCACATTTCTTAACTTTCTTCCTTTCCTTTTCTACTATACACCTCATTCATTGCTACAGAGTGATCAAATGGGATGGTGTCTCATATCCCTCCTAACACTAGAGTAAAGTGCAAAGAAAAATAACCAGGCAGCAGCAAATCACTTTGCAGTGCTTTGCATGTACATAATGGGGATACTATACAAGCAAGAGAATTGAACAGACTGAGCTTATGCCAGTAGAAAAAAAGACACTGGCAACTTGCTCACATACAGCGCATACTTGTGTAGATCCAGGTGTACATTTAATTCTAATGGCCTTATTAACAGATTGCTCATTCTATGCAAACATCTTTTTTACAAAGCAAGCTGTAGTTTCTGGTCTAATCACCAAACAAGACATTAAGCAATCTGTGATAAGATACCAGTGTAGATGACCACTGGGTCTCCTCTTCTAACTGGTGTATACTGTACCATCACAATTGATCTGCAAGATTTATATGTCTGAAAGAAGTAGGTGGAATTAGACAAACAAGGGAAACAAAGACACACTTTATTTCTATCCATAGGTACAGGACTGTACTAGAAAACACACACACACACACACACACACACACACACACACAGTACTGCATACATCAGAGAAAGACAGTGATCGAGAGAGAAAGAATGAGAGTGGAAGTGAAAGAGGGAGATGGAGAGAGAGAGAGAGAGAGAGAAAAAGAGACAGCAACATGGCACAACATTGATTTTAATGAATGCAATTCAAAATGTTGGAGATAACTCTCATAGTAGAGTTTAGTAGAAATATCAAGCATATTGCTACATGCCAATGCATAATAAGTATTCAGAGTCAGTCTTACGCATTTAAGAGGTAAGAACCCAGGACACAATTACTGGCTGGAGGGTGTCCCATTAACAAAATCTGAGGAGAAAGATCTGAGAGTGCTGGTAACCGGGGCAATTAACCACTCTGATCAGTGCAGGAAGGCAGCAGCAAAGGCAAACAGGATGCTAGATTGCATAGCAAGGGGGATTACTTCCAGGAGTGGGGAGGTCATCTTACCCCTGTACAGGTCCCTGGTGAGACCATACCTACAGTACCGCATGCAAGTTACTAGTGCTGCAGAATCTGGTGTGGTGATGCCCTCTGGGCTGGAAGCACAGCTGCATGGCCACACTTCCCTGCCCCCCCGGACCACCTGCCCTGCTCTAGTGTCTACTCCCAAACACAAGTCACCAGCACTGGAGCACAATGCTCTGCCTATGGACCATTAGGCAGCCTGGTCTCCATAGCCGTTATACTCTGCCTTATACATAATGTCACCCCCCCCCACACTTTTCCGAATACTGCATATCCTGGTATGGTCATGTCCCAGTCATGCTACTTGGTAACCCACATTTCATTAATTGCCACCAAGTCCAAGTGTGCTGTGTGTGGAACAGCTCTTTGCTGGGTACCTACCATACATCTCTATTCACCCCCAATACATCATCAGCATTGTGATCTCACTGACAATGACACCACAAATGACTGACCTGGCAGTTACTGGCTTGCTGTACCTAAGCACCAGTGATGACAGAGGCTTTGAGTCCACAATGCTGATGATGTAGTGGGGGAATAAAGACAGATAAGTCAGTTGCCAGGCAGAGTACTGTCTCACACATAACACCTACTAACATCAGGCAAAGAGTCTTCTAAATAACAAAAGGGAAAAAGAAAAAGTATTTCAGATATGAAAAGTAATACTTGACTGCTTTTAAAAATTAATATTACTTTTATGCAGTACACTAGCTCTTTAAAGTAAGAGGCAACAATAGAAGGGTCCAAGATTGAGTCATCAACCTTAAGAATGGGGGAAGGTGAGTGGCTTGGAGGGGAGAAAATGGTGAATAACCTTCCAGAACTTGACAGGATGATTAATGTTGTTCTGGAGTATGGATGCAAAATTCTCAGATTTGGCAAGCTGATGGCTTTGGTGCAGGCATTACAAAGGTGATAGTAGTTTCCCAAAGCAGCTGGGGAGCGTTCTATGACAGCACTTGAAAAGTGTGCCACCAACCTGAAAGAAATCCTCCACTGTAATGAGAGACAGGCTTATCATTGCAGCAGCAGATCTCACACGCTTCCATTACTTGCCCCAGGTAAAACATTTGAATAAACATGGCAGCAACTCTCACTGTATGCCTCTCACAATCCCTAGAAAGCTGAGTTCTGGGGTGCCCAATCCCCCTGTCAGTATGCCCCCTTCACAGTTCAATTTGTTTGCCGATGGGGGTGCTCAGTCCCCATTGGCATAATGTCCCAGTAGTTTTATTTGTCTGCTGAGAGGGGTGCCTAATCCCGCCCCCCGGCATCATGCCCCTCCAAACACAGATAGACTTTCTTTGCCGATGGGATGCCCAATGCCGGTCGACTCCAGTCCCCCCCCCAAAAAAAACAGGTGCCCTGAAAAACAGAAAATCTTCCCCCTGAAGTTTTTTATTTTCTTTGTACTTGCAAAACAAGAAAACAGTCCCTCATTGTCCGCGGCACAACCCTCCACCAACCCGCACCCACCCTCTGCACAGTGACAGGCATCAAGGGGTGCCTTGGACTCTTCAGCCCCAAAGTTCACCCCATTCTCCTATACTGCACCAATCTCAATATATTTCCTTATGGAATGGGGTGAGCATAAGGCCCCATGATCCCAAGGCACAACACAACACTTGTTGGAGTCTGCAGGGTAGGGTTAGGTGAAATAGCATGAGCGTTATGGCTGATGATCCAAAGGCACACCTCCATGCCTGTCAGTCTCTGCAGGGTGGGCTGGGGTTGTCGTCCATTCCATTCTTAACTGCCAGTCCTATTATGCATCCCTCTAACTCCTGCTCTACCAATGTTAATGCCAGAAAGACAACATTTGGCATTGACACATGCTTGTTTTCTTTTGCTGTTCTGCACCTGTAAAAACAGAAAACAGTCCCCCATTGAGTCCGGTGCCCCTCCTACAACCTGCACCCACCCTCTGCGCACCCCACCTTCCCACACACACCCTCACCCCATACTTACCTCTGGAGCCAGGTGCGATGATGTTTGGTGGACCAGGAACACGTCTGCACTCTTCAAAGCTGACCGCAAACGTAAGAAATGCTGGTAAGCTGTATAATGGCATGAATGGGTGTTTTTTACATTATGTGCATATCTTTGCCATTTTCATGAATTTTGACACCAAATTTTCAACATGGTGTTCTTGGGACCCCACCTCATGAATTCAGTCACTGTCATGTCATTATTCAGTCCCGAAAGGTGATTTTGCAGTCACTGCACAGAATCACTTTTGGGACAGATTACCAAAATGACAGTGTCACTCTTCATGAGTTGGGGTCCCAACAAGTCTATATTGTAAATTTGGTGAAAAAATTCAAACAAATGGCTGTGTTATGAGCGTGCTTTGGACAGTTTCCATGCACACTCATAACTTCGCAAATTTGTAATATGTTCACTCCAGATTTTCAGCATTGACATTTTTTCACACCTCCTGATGAACAGAGCAGCTGTCATTTTTTACATCCTAGCCAAACTGTGTTTTCATGCATCTGGCACACAATGGCATGGTTGATGTGGGAAATCAATGTGCAGGACAGATAATAAAAACCACAATAATACTTTTCATGAGTGGAGGTCACAAAATGACTAAGTTGAAAATTTGGTGAAAAAATTCCAAAACATGACAGTGTTACAAGCGTGCATTGCACAGTTCCCATGCACACTCCTAACTATGACAATTTGTAATATTTTCACTCCAGATTTTTGACACTGGCATTTTGTCACACCTCCTTATGAACAGTACAGTTGTCATTTTTCACACACTGGCCTAAATGTGTTTCCACACATGCAGTGCACAATGGCGCTGTGGGGAATCAACAGTTCGGGACAGATTAAGAAAATCATAGTGACAGTGTTCATGAGCAGAGGTCCCAAAATGTCTATGTTGAAAATTTGGTGAGCAAATTCCGCAAAATGACTGTGTTACCAGAGTGCATTGCGCAGTTCCCACACAGGCTCATAACCTTGAGGACGACTGGGGCATTAGGGTTCCTAAGACAGATGATTAAGAAGTATGAGGCTGAAATGTAAATCTGATGCAAGAGGAGTTTCACAGAGGTACTCTGTTGGGACATGGGTGCTGAAGGGACGTGGATACAACTACGTGTGTGGGGGGGGGTGGCCTGTATAAGTGCCAAACATCATTGCAAATATCTGCAAGCGAATGTTCGGCATTGACAAATGCTTGTTTAAGTTAGGTATGTGTGTGTAACAAGACTATAATGAGTGCTAATAACATTCAATTCTTAAGTTTATAAATTTAATACAGTTTTATTTTTAGGGCCTAGTTGAAGGTTTTTAGTGAGTGAAGGTGACAACCACATTTGTGATGGCAGTCCGGAATGGCTGATATTATTGATTTTATTGTGAAGAGGCTACTGGACCTTTTTCCAGTGCTGTGTCATGGGATATCAGCACTGGGTTCTGAGCTCCTCAGCCAATCAGATTACTGGAATTTTTATAGCCATATTATAATGTATATTATTCCAACTTCTCTTAGCCCTCTTGTAGGCTCTTTTTTGTTTCTTAAAATCCCCTTAATCCTTTTATTTACCAAAGGTGGAATTTTCCATCTCAAGCCATATTTAATTTTCACAGGGACATACTTTTTTTCTAATTTTTCAGTCCTGAATATCAGTTTTGCCATATCCCTTCTACATCAATGCCTTGTCAATCTTTTTCCCAGTTCCATTGGCCCAACTTCCTTTTTATTCCTGGAAAGTCTACCCTCAAAAACACTTTACAATGGTCTTTCTCTGCTCATTCTCTTGTTTATTTTTCATTTTGAAACTAACCATATTATGGTCTCTACCAGCCAATGATTTCAAAACCTTGCACTTGGTAACTCCCCCTTCTACATTTCTTAGGACTAGATCAAGTATATTGAAATCCCTAGTGTTCTGGTCCACAAACTGCTCCATATTAAGCTCCATAATTATGCAAGGAATTCTTTCCCTGGCATAACTTGCCTGTCAAGGTGTCCCACTTAATCCCAGGCATGTTAAAATCCCCTACTAGATATACTCTGTCTTCAGTTTTAAATATTCTTAAAGCCCTATATGGTACAGTAGAAGGGGATAGGGATGAGTCATCATGCATTAACAAGCACCAGGGGGAGTGGACATAAGTCTGTTAGCAGAACAAAGAGTCTGTTGAGGGTTGGAATCCCTAAAGGGAAAAAAGGGAATGGGGCTGGATGGGATCTACCTAAGGGTATTTAACGAACATAAACACAGTACTGGCTGCCCCTCTGGCAACACTGTTTACCACTTTACTGACAATGGGATGGTTCCAGAGAAATGGAAGGAGGCCGATGTGGTCCCTCTGCACAAAAGCAGCAGCAGGAAGGAGGCCAGCAATTACAGACAAGTCAGTGTCACATCAGTGGTGGGGACATTAATGGAATCACTGCTGAAGGAGAGATTCATGGAGCACCTGGAGACATATGGTCTGCAGAACCACTGACAGCATGGCTTCATTGGAGGGTGGGGTCATGTCAAACAAATCTCATAGATTTCTTTGACTGAGTAATTAGGGTGATGGATCATGCGAGGGCAGTGGATGTGGACTATCTGGATTTCAGTAAGGTCTTTGACACCTTACCACATGGGAGACTGATAAAGAAACTTAGCAGTCTGGGGTGGGGGAGGAGATGGTGAGCCTGGTATCCCACTAGTTTAAAGATAGGAGGCAGAGGGTGGTGGTAAAAGGTGGTCACTCAGAGGATAGGAGAGTAACCAGTGGACTACCACAGGGATCGGTACTGGGCCCTGTCCTCCTCAATGTCTTCATGAGTGACAGTTCTGAGGAACTTGAGGGGAGGGTGTATCTCTGCAAATGAAACAAAATCTGCAACCCCCAAGAGGGGGTGGAGAGAATGCAAAGGGAGCTGAGGAAACTGGAAGAGTGGTCTAGGGAGTGGCAACTGGGTTTCAGTGCCAAAAATTGAAAAGCCATGCATCTAGGGAGGTGAAACCCAGGAGCTGTGTATGAGATTAGGGTAGGTAATTACAGTAACCAAGCAAGACAGGAGCCTTGGACTGATCATATTTAATGATCTCAAGTTGGCATGGCAGTGTGACAGAGCAGTAGGCAAAGTGAGCCAAATGTTGGGGTGCATAGGAAGGGGGATCTCTAGCAGGGGAAGTGTGGTGGTGTTGCCTCTGTTTTGCTCACTTGTGAGACACCACCTGGAGTACTGTGTCCAGTTTTGGAGGCAGCACCTCTGCAAGGACATCGGCAGGGTGAAAGTAGCTAGTGGAGAGCTATTAAAATGGTTTGGGGGTTGTACAAGAAACCATACAAACAGAGACTATGGGAGTTCAGCACATGCTCCTTGGAGGAAAGGAGAGTGAGAGGAGACATGATTGAAACCAGAAAGTACCTCACAGGGGGAACAAGGCACAGAAGGGGAGTTTGTTTCACAGGAGGAAGACCACGATAACATGGGGGCTTGCTATAAAGCTGGGGGGGGGGAGATTAAGAGGAATGTGAGGAAGTACTTCTTCACAGAAAGGATAGTGGATGCCTGAATTTTATAGCAGCCTGCCAGAAGAAGTGGTACGGGCAAAGACAGTGCGGAGCTTCATACATCTGTAGGATAGGCATATAGATATAATAAATATAGGTAAGGGAGGAGTGAGGGACACCTGTGACCACACAGAGTTCAGGGTGTAGTGGTAGGCAGGGAAAATAGGGCAAACCAGATGGGCCTACCTATCCTTTTCTGTGAACACATTCTATGATTCTATGAGTATCTTGACCCTCGGGCATATTGGGGACTTGTAGATAACTCCCAGAAACAGTTTCTTCAAATCCTTCAGTGTAATCTTAAACAAGATTATAAAAGAGTCTCATAAATGTTGCAATCTGATTGGTTGTTAGAGTTCTGACAGCCTTACATTAATCCCTGTTACATTGTCATGTACGGCCTGATTACCATGGCGCATGAATACTTCCTGTCAGCATTCCATCCTCTAGTACTGCCGAATGACTGGAATGATGCATTCTGATTCTGAACCAGCATTCTTAAACCGTTGGTGAAATAACTATTTTATTAAAAATCTCCCACTCAATGAGGAAAACATTCAAAAAGTACACTTCTAACACTTTTCTTTTGGAAAAATTTTTATAATAGCAATAAGGCACTCCCAGAAATTTGACTAACAGTCAGTTAATCACCTCCTAGGGGCAATATGGCACTTGGTTGCACCTTGTGCCACATTACACCCCTAGGGGGTGATTAACAGACTGTTAATCTAACCCCTGGTCATGCCTTAATGCTTAAACAGTCAGCACAAAGGGCTCCCACACTCAAGTGTCAGGCCGGTCCCAAAGTGCACTTTGTGTGCAAAAACATTTTAGATTACTTACTATTTACTGTAGTTTAGAAGACTATGTCAGACTAGTGTTGCTTAGCTATAGGCTGACATTTTCTTTTACTACATGTAAGCCAGCTCCCCCACTTTCATGATGCACACCCCCATTTTTATAAGGGCAGCTTGTCAGAAAGGCAATTTCCACCAAAACAACTGGTATCACCCCTGGCATTAGGGCAACCCCTGGCTCATGCATCTAGGAGGTGGGGAAGTGCTACAAAACAACATTTCCATTTCTACTCAGGTCCAGGGGAGAGGTTCCAAGGCTATGGCCTATCTGTGGGGACCCCAAAAACTCCTACAGGTCACTCAGAAATGGAATGTCCAGAACCAGAAAATTGGGATTGTACTATATGACTTTTATTCTTGACAGAATGGTAACAGAAAAATGGTGGTGCCCCCAAGGCTTGTAGCTGTATGAACAGATGGCACATTTTTAGCAGACAGAAGCATTTTAACTCTTTCTTGCAGTACTGAGACTTCTCACAAGAACACTTCCCATGGACATCAACCCCTTTGTTTAGGGATCTCTGAACCTTACCAGTGCATTTATAGTGGTTGTTGCCACAGCACTACATTTGAGCACCACTGGATGAACTAAATTAACACCTGTAACCCCTCCTTGTAATCAGCTAGGTCCCTTGAAACCTGGAGTGAGTGGTCAGCTCCACTCCAGCCAATGCTAGACTCTATCTGCCATTACATTTTTAGGAAAACCAGGATTCTTCAGCCATACAGGGGCCACAGAAGACATCCTTACTGCACATTCTTTGTGCAAGGGTTCATGACAGCCTGCATCTTGACCTTGTTTGGCTCCTAAAAAGCACCAGCGAACCTACAGCTGAACAATAAATTAATCTTGTGCTTACAGCATGTTGTGCCCCAAAACATTTATTAAAATACTTGAACTCCACAGTTCTCATACAAAATCCATAGCTTTTTGTTTACAAAAAACACAGTCTCTATTCTGGGCAGTTCTGTTAGTTCTCACATTCTTTTGGGGATTTGCCCCAAACTACTCACTTGGCCTTCAGTCCCATTTTTACTCCTGCTGAGCAATCTTCTCTCCCTTGGGGCTTCACAGGATCTGGTAGCCACCACGTCCCACAAAACTGGCCACTGGTTTATGGTACTAGATTGAAAAATAACAAACTGAGGGTCCTTCCCTCTGATAAGTGACCTTGGCAGAACACCACTTGCCTGTAGAACTCTCAACTCCAAACTCCAACTTCAGACTGACTCACAGAAGCCCAACAGCAGCAGAGTACTGAGGCTTATGTTGCTACAAGAGTTCTAAATTCCATTACATCATCCCCTGTACCAGAAGAGCAAAGCAGATAATGATGCAATGTATTGCAGAGAGTTTTACACCCTCTGAACTGCCCAGGCCTCCTGCCTGATCTAAAACTGATGGGATCCTAGTAACCCAAGGGACTGGCTGGTTACACTCACTACCACCAGGCAGCCTTGCTGTCCACAGCAAGGGCTTTGGACTGTAACACTGGCCTTCCAACCCTGGGCGCCCTATGAGGAGGGGTGATCAGTCCGCCCTCTACCTATGAACAGCATAGGCAGGACTCCACAGAGAACTTGGAGCCATGCTGAAGCAAACCTCAGCCCTACCTGACAAACTAGCTAAGGAAGACCCACTCCATGGTGTCCCAAAAGTACATCCTGAAGCACTCCTTGACAAGGTAGGACTGGTGACCCCTATCCGGATCAAGACCACCAGCCTATCTACCCCAGCCCACTAGGTAAAAGCTATCTAATCACTACACTACCCAAGGGGCAGTCTATGCCTGTACACATTTCACACTGTACATTGCTTTAAAAACATACATATGACATTGTCATGCATTTCCAAAACCCAATACTACACGCTTTTCATCTGAAAACAAAATATCTAACATTTCCTAGTTAAAACCTATCAAAACACTCACAAGAGCTCTGGCTGAGCCCCAAATCCTCTTCTTTTCTTCTCTCAGGCACACCTGTAAAAGAAAACCTGCAACAGAATACAACAACAACAACCCCCCTCCCACCACCACCAGCAAGATACAGCACAATCCCAAAAACATTTAAGTGAATTTTTACAAAAGACAGTATAAAAGTACAAAAATAATATATACAAACACTTTTGGGTGGAGGGGACCCTTATTGTCCATCTAAGGATGTAATGTCCTGAGTGCACAAGGCACTCACACTCAAGAAAGTCTTTTGGAATATGTCCAAAGTCAGACCCAGAACAGTTCTTACATGCGGGCATGGGGCCTACTGGAAGTGTCCAGACTAGATGTCCACTGGACCAAAATAGTAGGGGCATCACAGCATTAGCAGACAGTTATTCAAATAAAAAAATAAGAGAAACTTTTCCCTACCTGTTCAGACGTGCAGGCTGACTTTTTCTGCATCATCTTCTGCCACTGTTCAGGACCTCTTCTGTCCTCTGGCTGAAGGCAAGTCTTCAGATCAAACTCTTCCATGACACCTCTGGATCTGCTTTCTGCTGGCCAAAAAGAAACTGCAGCCATGACATCCCTCATTGCTCCCAGGGGGGATGATGCACTTCAAACTTTCGGGTCTTCTTTCTTCAGCTGATTGCCTGCTGATCTTGTGTTCCCCAACCATGGCTTACAGTGTCTGAAGTTACTTGTTCATGCTGGATCTTCCAGGTACTTTATGGGGTAGTACCACCAAGGATGAGTACCACAAATGATTGTTCCATCTGGACAGATCATCTTTACTGAGTGTACTGTTTCATTTCCTTCTTGATCTGTTATAATTACTGAGTCCAGGTGGAGGGTGTGGCCCACCTTCCTGGAGTTAACTTTGTCTTTGCAAACTTTTTCTCTGCCAGACAGATTAATTCCTTTCATCCAGCACCAAAGCACACTTATAGATCTCCTGGCTTCCTCCAGCAACTATTTCTCTCTCTGGTCTTCAATTTCTTCCCACATCCACCTTGTCATAATGGGTACTTTAATCCGAACTCTTTCTCTGTTCTCCTCCAGATCACTCTCTCCTCCTTACTGCTGTTTGACAAATGCAGGCCCTCAGCCTGGCTTGGGGGCAGCCAGACCTGTTGCAACCAGGCATCTCTGTCCCTCACAGGAAAAATGCAGTCCATTTCTGTGTCCTCCTTCACCTTTTGCACACTGGAGTCCCTCTCTTCTGCTGAGGGCTCCAAAATTTCATCTGCTGCATCTGGTGGCCCAATCTCACCATCAGATGCCTCCACCTCCTCCAGTTTATTTTATTTATTTATTTAGTTTTTGTTGACCGGGTAAGTGCACTGGACAAATCCTGCCTATTTTCAGGCACGATCCGGGGGAGTGGGATACAGATGAATGCCAACTGGAACAGTGTTTCCATATGGGATGCCCAGAAGCCGGTTACTAGTTTGACCCCCATGAACACCCAGTCTTCACTGCTGCCAGATGCATGTGCATCCCATGTGATGTGGTCCTCCCACTCCTCATCCTCCCTGAGCACACTTGGACTTGAGCCCTCTGCCCAAGGCTCTACAAGTTCTAGTCCTACCACTGCCAAACCCCTCTCAGTCTCTTCCTTGGCTGAGGGGCTACTTGCTGCTTGCACTTCTTTGCTGCACTTAGTCACACTCTCACAAAATTCCTTGAGGAAATCCCCTGCTTCCTCCTCCTCACATTTGGCACCACTCCGTATTTCACAATTAAGCTCTGTACTTAGAGTCCATGTAGGGGCCAACTGGACACATTGGACAGTCTCTCTGGGAGGGACACTAGCCATGCACATGCCAAAACGTCTCCTGCAGTTCTGTTAGTGGGGGACAGCTATGACATCTAGTCCAACTTTTAGGCATACTGTGCACACACTAACTGGATACCCATGGAGTGCTATGTCGAGGGGAGCTCCCACACAATCATACTCTTATTCAAACTTTCTTAACTCTTGCTCTTTCTGTGCCACCAATGTTTTGTTGTCAAAAACATTTTATTTTCAGTTATGTGAAACACAGGCAATTTACACATACATGCATGTGGGCTATGCTGGAGGCAGTCAGCCCAGCTTCGAACACTAGGTAGCAGTATACATGCCATGGGGTCACAGAGGAACAAGTTATCGTCAGCATGTGCAATCAGATTCCAGTTGTCAGCAACCCAGTGGTTCCTAAGCACCCAGACATTGCAGAGAAACAAACTACTGATACTTACCATCAGATTCATGTGGACAGCACCCAAATAATGCAGCTTTACAGCAATGACCCAGCACAGTGGACATCTGTTTCTGAAGAACTTAGGAATTATTTCATAGATCATGAAGTTGACCAGAATATTTGTGAGTTTTCCAAGTCCATGCATTTGTACCTGGATAAGAAGTGTTATTTATCCAAGGATCTTTTCTCTTGAATCATGTTAAATGGTGAATGCAGGAAAAGGGATTAACTCATTTATTCTCCTTCAACTGGCAATGTCTTCTGTTATGTCTATAAACTCTGTTCAGTGAGAAATACTGCATTTTCACAGTCTGCTTTAAGTGATTGGAAAAATGCAAACTCACATGTAAATGAACGTGAAAACAGTCATGATCATAGGATGGCATTAATCACACTGCTCAAAAGGAAAAAGACCACAGGACAAATTGATGCTGAAATTGTACAACAATATCAGAATGAGTGTCAGTACTGGAAAAATGTACTGAAACATGTGGATGCTGTGGTTCGTTTTTGTCAGAACATGGATGATCTATTTTCAAGGTGACAATGAACTGCTGGGGTCTCCAGGTAATGGAAACTATTTGGGTATTTTAGAACTTCTTAACCAACTTGACCCTTCTCTAGCTGACCACATAGCAAAATTCAGCACTGCTGGAAGAGGATGACCATCATATTTGCCCTCAACTGTCTGCAACAAATTAATTGACCTGATGGGTAAAAATGTCTTATGTACTATTGTGGAGGAACTAAAGATGGTGAAATACTGTTCTATCAGTGTTGATTCAACACTGGATATTTCACATGTGGATCAGCTGACTTTCATTGTTAGATATGTGAAAGCTAGATGGAAGTCCAGTTGAACTTTTTTTTAAGTTCATTCCAATCCATAGCCATAAATCAGCAAATCTGGCAAACACAGTGATGTCTGTGGTTCAGGAGTTGTGCATTGAAATTAAGGATTGCAGGGGTCAGATGTATAGTAATGCGAGTAATATGCCAGGAAAATACAGCAGACTGCAAGCCAGAATAAAAAAAAACACAATTCCTTGGCAGACTTTATCCCTTGTTCTGCTCATTTCTTGAACTTGGTTGGGTCATGTACTGCTGAAGGCTGTTTAGAAGCTGCATCTTTTTTTGGATTTTTTCAGGAACTGTACACATTCTTTTCAGCCTCCACACATCATTGGCCTGTCCTGATACAGCAGTTGCCTAGTGAAGTCAAAGTACCAAAGTCACTCTCGGTTACCAGATGGTCTGCTCAAGTGGATGTATGCAGCGCCCAGTTCAGTGGCTATCAACACAACAAGACTGTATTACAGAACCTGGCTGATGAGCCTTCAGAAGGACCAGCCACAATGATGGAAGCTGAAAGTCTTGCTAATAAGATGGAATTGTTGGAAACTGCACTAATGACATCCATTTGGAATTCAATATTACAGTGCCTGCATGCCACAAGTAAGACTTTACAAAAAGTATTCATTTCTTTGAAGACTGTGGTGGAATTATATTCATCCCTAACAGGATTTCTCCAAGAGATTCACAACAATTTTGATGAGTATGAAACAAATGTAAAAACACTGGATGACCCTGATACAATACATCATACTGAACAGACCTCCATAGGCAAAGGCATCGCAAGCACATGTTTGATGAAGCAACATTAACAGGTGGGGAAACTTTTGCGCAGAGACATTCCTTGTTATAATTGACACACTGAGTGCTGCACTGCAGGAAAGAATAGAGGCTTATGATATCCTACAGAAACAATTTGGAGTTTTAACAGTCTTTCCTCATCTGAATGTAAATGAGATCAGGAAGAGGGCAGATAATCTAGTTGCTGCATACCCTCTGGATTTGGAGGAATCATTTACTGGCAAATTTATACAGTTTACATCATTTATTTCTCTTGAAGAAGACAACGTTTTTAACCTGTGTAAACTTTTGAAGGCTCGAGGATTAGTGTCAGCCTTCCCAAATATGGATGCTGCCTTTTGTATGTATTTGTGCACACCAGCTGCAAACAGCAGTGGAGAATGGTCATTTTCAAACTTGGGTAGAGTCAAAAGCAAATTAAGAAGCATGATGGACCAGGGAAGACTCAATGCCCTAACTATTTTATCTATCAAACGTCAACTGGTTAAAACAATAGACTTTGAAGATCTTATAAGTGACTTTACACACCTTAAATCCTGGAAGAAACAAATTAAGGCTCACTGAAGAACTGCCAAGCATCATAATTCTAAAAGAGGGAAAACATATCGGTGGAAGCCATCACTTTACTACCTTTATTACATTTGATTGGTTGAAAGTCTGCATTACTTCAAAATGTTTTTTTTTTTATTTAGGTAACAGCCCATAAGTAAATGGTATGCATCATAAATCAGGATATGCAGAGCGATACTGTGAATTATAAATTTAAATAGGGACTACGGTCAAAATTGTTGTCAACAATGAATTCAGCATAGCCTCAATCAGCCTCACGCAAAAAAGTAGTTCTCTAACTTACTTTGTTTAAAAGTTCCAAGTCATTTTACAATCTTAAATTCACTGCCTGTTAAAAAAAAAACAGTTTCAGTGAATAGCTGTTGCTGATGTCATCTTCGGAACTCACAGTCTAGTCTTCACTATTTCCAGTCAGGAAACTTACCTTACCTGTTTCTCTGAAGTTGAAAGATCATGCACAGCAGTTTTCATAAGTAAAACATGCAGTGCCATTCGATAAACATTGCTTCAAAAACTATATGTGTTTCAGGTTTTGTAACAAATGGTAAATTTTGTTGTGTGTCTTTTTTTGTTGGAATCCTTTTCTCAAGGATTGCTGGATGTGTAATCATAAGGCTTGTTCACACTGCGCTTTGTTGCACTGGCCACTTTCAAATCATTCAAAAAAATGTTATGAAATCATAAGAGAGTCACATTCACATGGCACCGGTGTTTTTGGTGCCCTTTTGCTTTCTGGCAATCTAGGTGTTGTTCTGGTCACTGTTGAGTTAGTGGGGACTTGTAGTGATGCAGGTGGTTTGCCTGTTCAGATGGCACAGGAAACCACCTACACCATGCTGCAAACCCAAGAAAACAGGGATTGTGGTGGCAACGCTAGACAACAGAAACCTGCCAAAATGGGAAGGTTCACACATCGGCAGGAGCACCAATCTGGCCGCTGTAAGCCAATGACAGTGGCTCACAGGTGGTCATGTGAATGAGCCTATAGTAGCATGCTGCTGTGAGGTTTGCAGACTGGATAACTCTGATGTGGTGAAAGGCTGTGATCATTCACACCTGTCATTCAACTGAGGTGACTTCTCAGGATTTGATTTGATTTTTATTTGTATATGGGTAAGTACTCTGGGATACAATCCGTTTTACAGGTACAACCCGTGGTCAATCAAAATACATACAAAGATATTATAAGACAAAGTATAACATAGTACAAAAACACATTTAAATAGGAAGTATAAATTCCACTTCCACAAATTAATTTTGATTAAAAAACACTAATACAAAATCTCAGTCTAAAGTGCATCCACACCGAGACAGATTCATAAAGTGCAATTTCAGACTTGTGGTAAATGACCCATAACTACTCATATTTCTGATATGTACTGGTATTTCATTCCATATTTTGGGTGCACAGTAAGCAAATGAACGCTGACCTCTAGTAGTATACATAAAAAGGAATTTTTAACATAGTAAGGTCCCCAGATGATCTAGTATATGATTTAAAACTAAAAGCTGTCTGCTGAATTTTCAGTGTTAAAGGTACCCCTGTTTGTAAAGTTTTATGAACAAATTTAGACATTACTAGCTTATAATGATATTCAACTGGTAACCATCCAAGATTCTCCAATGAAGTACAATGATGTACACTGTTAGTTGTTAGTAGTGCAAATCATGCAAATCTTCCTATTTTATGCAACAATACCGATTTCCACCTTAAAGTACTACAGGGAGCATTATCCACCACTATCGAGGCATAATTCAAAATATGCAGCAAGCATTGATTAGCTATAGCCAAACATGTCTCATCTGTCAGAAAACTATGCAATCTATATAATAAAGCAAGTTTAGAATGTATTTTAGATGTAATGACATTTATATGTGACTCATATGTTAATGTTGAGTTCAAGACTACCCGCAGATACTTAAAGCTGTTTACATTTTTGTATATAAGCCCATCCAATGACTCTACTTGTAAGCTAGAACCAATAGCTTTTTACTTAGCTGGAGTACTAAATACCATAGTTTTAGTTTTTTGCTTATTAAGTAATAATTTATTATTTATTAGCCAATTTTGCATTGATTTAAGTTCCCTTGTAAGAGTTTCATTGAGCTTTAACAATGTTCTCCCTTGACTAAAGATAACAGCGTCATCTGTGTACATAATGACATATGCATCCTTTATAGCAGTACTAACTGAATCAAAGAAAATGGAAAATAAAAGTGGCCCTAGTATGGAACCTTGTGGGACTCAACACTTGACCAAAGCCTTATCAGATAAACTACTACCAATTTTCACTAGGATGGCACATATAAACAATTATCCCATCTACCTGTAAATGGGGTAGGTGATGCTGTTTTGAAACCTTACTACAAGTTTATATACAGTAGCCAGTGCAATGATTTCTCACTCCCATGTTGTTACTCGACCTACATTCAGGCTCATCTATGTTGTTCCCCACATTAAAAGTATCATTTTACCATGGCTAACACTTCCACCCATAGTAGGAATTAATTTATATAAAACCCCTATACTTACTGTAAAGCAGACACTGACAAAAAGCAATGAAGCAGCCGACACTACAGTACTAGTAGCTATACAGCTTCGTAGCAGGCAGAGTACAGTAACACCCTAAGTGGTATCAGCAGCCGGGAGGCATGCTGACTTGACATCCTAATCCAGCAACCCTGAAGAAATGGACCACACCAAAAAGTCACTTACTGTACAAAACCTGAAACACACATAGTTTTGATATCAATGTTTTTTGGAATGCTGCTGCCTATTTTACTTGTGAAAATCATTGCACGTGATATTTAAACTTTGGAGAAACATGTCCTATAAGCTTGCTGACTAGGATGACTAAACTGTGAGTTCCAGAGATTATTGGCTTTTCTGAACAGGTACTGTAGTGAAGCCAGGATTACAAAATGGCTCATAACTGTAAAATGGCATAATGTAGAAACCTAATTTTTGGGTTTGATATTTATTGGTAGTATGATTATTCTAATGCTGCAATGTAGTTCTTTTTGCTGTAATTCCTCATTAATATTCAGAGTAGGATTTTTACATGTTCAGCATCTGATTCTGGATCAGCACTTTCTTATGAGTAGATCCTCCCCATATGTTAAGAGTATTAATATGTAGCAGCACTCTTGAGCATTCAGAATCACTACAAGATATGAACAAAATAAAGTAGGATCTCCAAAGTGCTTCAGTAGCCAGAAACGGAGATGTCAGAAGCCATCTGAGAAGACTGGTGCCAATACCCTTAACCCATACAGTGAAAAACCATCCCAATCATTCCTTTGACAGCAGAGAAGCAATGTAAGAAATGAACAAAACAATGTTGTTACTACAAAGTACTCCAGCACCTAGAGATGGAGATGACATAAGCAGACGAGATTGCTACTGATACTGTTAACATATGGGGGGGGGGAGTAATCCAACCAGTCCCATGACCCCAGTAAATAACTGCAAGAAATGAACGAAATAGCACTGGAGCACCAAAGTGCTCCAGCACCTAGAGATGGAAAAGATAGAAGCTGTCTAAGAAGAGCTTCAAAGTGCTCCATCAACCAGAGATGGAGATGGAGATGACAGAAGCTGTCTGAGAAGATTGATGCCAATACCCTTAACCAGTACAGTGTACAATGCCACAGCTCAATCCTGTGACCCCAGTGAAGCACTGAAAGAAATCAACAAAACAGTATTGGTGCTACAAAGTGCTCCAGCACCTAGAGATGGAGATGTCAGAAGCTGTCTGAGAAGATTGATGCCAATACCATTTACCCAATACAGTGAAAAACACAAACTCAATCCTGTGACCCCAGTGAAGCACTGTAAGAAATTAACTAAATAGCATTGGTGCTACAAAGTGCTCCATTGACTAGAGATGGAGATGACAGAAGCTGTCTGAGAAGACTGATGTCAATACCCTTAGCCAGTACAGTGAAAAATGCTACAACTCAGTCCTGTAATGCCAGTAAAGCACCCTAAGAAATAAGCAAAATAGCACTGGAGCTACAAAGTGCTCCACCACCCAGAGATGGAGATGACAGAAGTTGTCTGAAAAGATTGACGCCAACACCATTTATCAATACAGTGAAATACCCTCCCAAATTATCCGGTGACCCCAGTGAAGAACTGCTAGCACCCTTAACTTGTGAAGTGAAATAACAAAATCAGTCAATCCTGTGACCCCAGTGAGGAACTGTCTGAAGGAGATTAAACAAAATAGCATTGGTGCTACAAACTGCTCCAGGCAGCACCCAGAGAAGGAGAAGACAGAAGCTGTCTAAGAAGATTGATGCCAGTACCCTTAACATATGCAGTGAAGTTACAAAGCCAATTAATCCTGTGACCCCAGTGAAGAACTCCAACAATTGAACAAAATAGCATTGGAGCGTCAAAGTGCTCCAACGCACAGAGATGGAGATGACAGATGCTATCTGAGACGGATGATGCCAACACCATTTACCAATACAGTGAAATACCCTCCCAATCGATCTGGTGACTCCAGTGAAGCACTACAAGAAATGAACAAAATACTTTTGGTGCTACAAAGTGTTCCAGCACCTAGAGATGGAGAAGACAGAAGATGTCGAAGAAGATTGATGACAATACCCCTTAAATTTTGTAAGGTGAGTTGTGACAAACCTTTAATTGATAAATCTAAAGGACAACTTCTAAACTTTTATGTAATTTCATTACAGTGTTTACCATACTATGGGGATGGATAAAATATTTGTTCTTGCAATCCTTTGGACCAAGGTAAATACAGTTTTTAAGTGTCTTCTTTGACCTCTCAGCAGATGGCCCTTAGAGTACATACCATGCAGAACAGCCAGTAGCATAGGTGGTTTTGGTGTGAGCTGCAACTTAGTCATTCTGTGTCCACAGGACCTTTATTAGACACCAACAAGCAGCACACACACACACCTCCTGGAGCAGGACAGCCAGGTGCCTAAGAGGTAATTAACTACCTCCAGCAACAGCACCCTTGTGAGGGGGGTTAGCCAGTCAACACACTGCATGCATTGACTGCCCCACCCACACTCAGCACTATCTATATAGTCACTCTCTTGTGACATCACTTCCTGTCTATAGCTTTACTAAGTCCCCACTTTTCCATTTGCAGGTTATACCTGCCAACCACCTGAGGGACCCTCTCACTATTCACCTCTGTTTCACTACGTGAATTTCCTCCTCCTCCTACTTCCTGGAACCTCTCTACCCACACACACACACTACTTCTCTCCCTTACTTTCATTTCTGCTTCTGCCTACACCTCACTCTTCTGCCCAGCCTCCTAGCTAGCCCTATGTACTGACCCCTGCCCTACCACCAGACTCTCACCCAGCCTGCCACTAACACTCAGTGACCACTAGGAGTCACTATTTCCATCCTGGATTTGGCCCAAACCCAGTCTGCTCTGAGTCACCCAGAACCTGGATCCCCATTCTCACCCAGGTCCTAGTTCACCCGCTCTACCAGGGTCTCAAACTTTGTACCCTGTCCACCAGAATCTGTGACCCTACCACTACTCCAAAGTGGTATCCACGCGTTCTGAGGGACAGCCAAGATACTTGAACCTTTCTGCCCTGCTGCTGTCATTAGGCATTATGTTTGTACACCTTCTCCTCAAATGTCTCCCCCTCATTTACTTGCTAGTACCCACATCCCATCAGCCAGACATCTTCCCGGGCCCACTTGTACCTGCACCCCCAACTCTTCCTGACTTAGTCTGATCCCACCCTACACTGACCATGTACCCTGGCCCACAGCACCCACCCCCTAGTTGCCCCCCCACTGCCTATCCTGGCTCCCCATGGTTGCAACTCATCCTTGCCCTCCCAACCCTTCGAACCCTGCCCATTCCTTGTTCCACTATGGCCTCCTCCCCATCCCAGTGTACCCCCAGGAAGTTGACATACTGCCACCCCCTGGCCAGAGCCTTGGTCTTCCTACTACTCCTATCTGGCAACATACATCCTAACCCAGGCTCTGCCCCCTCCAGCTCACCTACTAGGTCCACTGGACTCTGAATAGCATCCATGAACATATGCAGCCTACTGAAAAAATTTGATGCCCTCCAGTGCTGGGCCATGGTACATCAACCAGACATCATAGCCCTGGTTGAAATCTGGCTGTCTAAATCCATCCCTGACTCCTTTGTATCCCTCCCAGGCTATACCCTATACCAGGAGGACCGAGTAGGCAAACGTGGGGGAGGCTGTGCAATCTATACCAGGGACACAATCATCGGACAAGCGCTCCCTGCCCCTGTTCTTGTGAATGGGGCCCAGGCCCTTACCCTCAAACTCACTCCTGAGCCCTCCAGGGGCCCTCTCTATCTCACCACTGCCTACGTTCTCCCAAAGAACCAGAACCCAGCTCTGATATCTATAACTGAATATCTGGCCACCCTCCACCACAAGGCAGAACAAATCCTAGTGAGAGACCTTAATATAAACTGGCTCAGTGCCTCCTCTTCCACGATCCGAGACTCTTTCACTGCCCAAGACCTGACGCAACTCATCTCCCAGCCCACTAGAGTAAACCCAAAAAGAGGAACCAGTACCCTTCTGGATGTAATTATCACCAACTGCCCCCAAAAAATCCATAATATCCAGGTCCTCCCAGATTCCCTAAGTGACCACTCCCCTATCCAATTTCTTTGGGCGGCCCCCACTCCCAAACCCAAAGCCCAAACCACACTCCGCAGGTGCCTCCACCCCGGTGGGCTGAAAAAACGTAAACAGTTTCTCGCTCAGATTAATTGGTCCCCCATTCATCATGCACCTGACATTGACACTGCCCTCGCCTTTTTCTCCCAAACCTTTAACAAGGCCTGTGACCTTTTTGTACCCCTCACCAAAATTCGATCCAAAAAACATAATGCACTCTGGGTTACTCCTGTCCTACTACAAATTCTTAGAAATAGAGATAACCTCTGGCACCTCACCACTGAAACGTGCCGAATGGCTGATAGACAAGCCTACAATGCTGCTCGGAATAGGTGCTCATGGGCCATTCTTAAAGCCAAGGCTGACCATTACCAGGCCACCCTCACCTCCTCCTGGGGGTCTTCCCGGACTTTCTGGGACAATATTAAACAGCTAAATGGGAAATCACGCTCCCCTCCCCCATCCCAGCTCACTATTGACGGCTCTACCTCCACCGACCTTGCCTACATAGCTAACTGCATTTATGCCTCCTTTGCTGACCTTAGCTCTGTCCACCACAGTAATTTCTTTGACCCTCCCCCAGCCTACCTCCCCCTGTCCTCCAACTCCCCAGCTTCCACCTACGCAAGGTATCTGTCCTGGAAGCCAGACCCCTCCTAATTAAAGCATTAAATGGCAATAGTCCCGGCAGCAACTCCCTGGACCCCAGTATTCTCAGGCTGGTGCTGGATGAAGTCCTTGCCCCACTCACCTGCCTACTTAACCGATCCCTCTGCCTGGGGCAATTTCCTACTGCATGGAAAACAGCCATAGTCACACCCATTCATAAAGGGGGTGACAGGTCCTCCGCCAGCAACTACCAACCAATCTCCATCCTCCCGCCCTCTCCAAAGCCCTAGAAAAAGTGGAGGCCATTCAAATCACTGAATATCTGACTAAGCATGACATCTTATGCCCAGAGCAGGACGGCTTCCATGCTGGTCACAGTACCGGCACTGCACTAATTGAGTTCTCCAATTTCCTACACTCCTCCCTGGATGCCAGCTCCCTAGCTGGTGCAGTGTTCGTTGACCTCTCAAAGGCCTTCAACACTGTCTCCCACCCTCTTCTGCTGAATGCCCTCTGCCACACTGGTTTCTCTACTGGCCCCCTCACATGGTGCACAAGCTATCTATCCGCTCGCTCACAGTGTGTAAAAATCAATGGGACACTCTCTGAAACCCATCCCATCTGCTCAGGGGTACCCCAGGGCTCCATCCTGGGCCCCCTTCTCTTCTCACTCTATCTAAACACCCTGCCCAGTGCATGCTCTGGCAAAATTCTTATGTATGCAGATGATGCTGTCATTTTGCCACCCACTGCAATCCCATCTCCCTCCAGGACTCCCTACAACAATCCTACAATGATGTCGAAGCCTGGTTTAAGGAGCACAGACTCATCATTAATCTTAAAAAAAAAAAACTATGCTCTTTACCCACCCCCAGAACAAATCCTGCAACCACCCACTCCCTATCCTCCCTGGTACCAAACAACCTCTTGAACAAGTCTGCTCCTACAAATACCTTGGGGTTACCCTCAATTCAGGCCTCACATTCCACACCCACATTGATGCCCTTGCATCCGCCACTAATACACGGCTTGGCATCCTCTACCACTATAAAAACTGCCTCCCCCCTGTTGCTCTCTGACTTGCTGTTATGTATTCAGTACTGTCCCTTGTAGACTATGGCCTGCCAGTCTATGGTGCTGCTGACACGACTGCCCTCAACAAAATTTGTCTCACCCTAAACAAGGCCTGCAGACTGATTACTGGTGTCCCCAGGCTCACACATACATGCCAACTCTATGACGAGGCTAAACTCCTTAACCTAGATGAATGGCTACGCTATCAAACCTGCCTCCTCACAAAGAAAACCCTACTCGGGCGTTCTCCTCCTGGGGTGACAGCCTCCATCCGCCATACCCCACCCACTATCGCAACCCAACCCTCCAACAAGACCAGTCTACTGGTCCCCAGATCCAGGACCACCCATAGTCAGAGGTCTTTCTGCTACAGAGCCCCATCCTGGTTCAACTCTCTCCCTGCTCCCATCTCCAATGCCCCCACAATCTCCAACTTCAAAACCACCCTTCGGAGCCAACTCTTTAACACTCGCAGCTGCTCCTGTCTCTAAATGTGGCCTCGATCTCTCCACACTTGACAACGCCTGCTGGGCGGCACTCCACCTCACCCCCCACCTTCTCACCCTGTGCACCATACCTCTGCTATAATCAGCTTGTGCCAGCTGTATCAATGTAATTGCTACTAAATTGTGTAATGTATGAAAACAATATGTGTAACGCTAATTTCAGTTACTTATATTCTATAACCTAAATTTGTTATGTTTGTCCTCAATGTGACGAGGTACCTTTGGAAACGAGTCTCTGCCTCAAAGGTTGTAAACTGATTTACAAATAAATAAATTAATTAATTTGAATAACTGTGACTATTTAGGTTATTTATTTGAGATGTTTTATTTACATGCAAGCCTGATTATGGATAACTACAGTGCCTGTTTTCTTGTACTACTATAGAGGCATCTGTGCCTACTGGACCTTATCCAGTTACCAAAGAATTTACTTTAAAAAATAAAAAAAAAACGGCAAGGCAAGTAGCTTGATAGAATGGGCGTGGCTTACTCAAAGGGGACCCTAGATGCCTAGGGCCACATGGAAATTTAATCTGGCCCTGTCCCTCATTCTTCTTAATACCAAACTATAAAGATACATGTCAGGTAATCTTGACCCATATACAGTATTTTAACTCTGTTTGTGCTAATCATTTGGGCTGCTCTTCTCTGTATACTTACTAATCTTGATATATCTGTTCTGTACCTTGGGCCCCAGAACTGCCTACAAGTGTGACCTCACAAGTATCTATATAGGGTAACACCCACCTCTCTGCACCTGCTGATTAAGTTTCTCTTGATAAAACCTAAATTTGGTTGCACTTTTTATTGCTTGCTCCCACTGCAACATCTCTTTGAAGTCACTAGAGGTAATCACGCCCTGATCTCTCTCCTTGTTAGACATTCTCAATTTTGCACCATTCATTGTGTCTGTGCCTTATTGACAGTTTGTACCTAAGGGAACAACCAAACCAAAACAGGTTCTGATTTCAAATTTGTACACTCGTTTTGCTGTACAGTTCCTGAACTTCCAGACACTCCACACACAGTCCAGCTACTTATAATGTAGTAGTCTCCTCCAACTGTATCCTGAGTAGCAAGATTTGTTTGGGGGCATTCGTAAGTGTCAGGAAGAATGGGTTCATCAAGCGGAGGCAGTCCTCTTAATCACCTTTTCCATTTTGTTAAAGTTGCAGTATATTGTACTTGACATCTCTTTACAGCATTTCTTGCTCCTTACAGACTGGGTTGTGTATACCTGACAGGTCAATGATTCACATGTGATGTCAAATCTTTCATAAACTTATCCTACCTTATCCAGTTGTTCCTCAGTTCTTACATGTGCATCGCTGAGGCTGAAAGCGCAGCTATCTCTGTCCTAAAGTTTGAGATATCATCAAGGAAAGAAATGTTATTACTTGTTATGAACCATGTCCTTCTAAGACCAGGAGTGAGCACTGGCATACACTTCTAACTCACAGCACAAGGAGCTTAGCTAGGTAATTCCACTATGTGGAATCTCTGTGCCCCTAAGTTGGGCTGCTGAAGTTTGCTCTTCTTCCCTCCCATCATTCAACTGTCACAGCATCAGGATTCTCTTCCCTGGCAGAGGTTGATCACTATTTTCACCTGGCACAGTGCAGGTAGTTATTTAGGATTTTTTCTTTCTCTATTGATAGGGTTCATTAAGCAGACAGACCAGTGTGTTGATCTGCCTATCTGTAATTCCTCTCTTTCATGGCCAGCAACTATAGAATGGTAAAAGTCCTTCCTGGAGACCCTCATGAGAGACTCCAGGAGCAGGAATTAGCTCCAGATGCTTCTTCCACCCACCCCCTCCTCATGAGCTGCATCAGGGTAGAGAGGAGGATGCATCAATTAAAATCCTTTCACTGTTCTCCCCTTCCCTAAAGCCTCTCATGAGTGGCTTTGGGAGATTGAAAGAAGGAACTATGGTCAGAGCTCCCCACAGCCAATCCCCCTTCAGGTTTATCCAGAGTACCAGTGCAGCATTTATCCTGTTCTGAGTTCCACCCACCCACCTACCCAAATTGTGTGCATGCAATGGCTGGCCTGGGGAAATGCCTGAAGGTACATGATTACCCACGTTCTAACCAACACCTCCACAAGCCACCACCAGGAGCTGCTACAAGATAGCACTGTGAGTTCCCCCCTCCCAGGAGGACAGCATCCAAGAAATACTGCTGAGCCCTCACTGCCAGCCTCTGCTCCCAATGTCCTGGGTGCAGGGGGAAACCTGGGTTGCTAGCGTGCCAGAGTGATTCCCCATTGACCGACTCCACACAGTTGGCTATCAGTACTAGGTCAGAAGAGCGCCATCCATAACAGTGCTGTATTAACAGCGCTCTCCTCTACAGTGGCAGGAGAGAATGCCACCACCCAACACAGCACCAATGGTATCAGTCAGACACTGCAGTGACAACCCTTACCATTGCAAAACAAAATATGCACAAATCAAATTTTATGTGAGGGGCTCTGCCCACCACACCTCCCAATGCTGGGGACTCTCCCCCACAACCCCGTACTAAAAGATCCCTACTCTGAGGGGAGGCGGATCACGGGAAAAGTTGACATTGTGGGGCTGTGGAATTACTGTCTCCACAGCCCCCCAAAAAGTTCCCAGTAGAAATCTAAAATTGTCAAGAGGAGACCAAGATTAGAACCCTGGTCTTCCAATCTGTACTGCCTGAGTTGCTGCCTTAACCCACTCTGCCATGGAAGCATTTCAGCCAGCAACCTGACTTTTCTCCTTCTTCTCTACCTCCTGTATCGCATGGCTAGCAACAGGGGTAGCGGTAGTTGCTGGATGCTATTCTACCTCTGTTGCTGTTCCTTCCTGCGTGGTCCTAACAGCGCAGTTTATACTTCATGGTTCAGGGTATGTTATTATAACCTGATTCCCTATTTCTAATGTTATACTGTGCTTAAACTTAAAGGGACATTTTTAGGTTTCAGTATAAATGTTTGGTGCTCTGGGACTACAATGCCTGTCACAGTCTTCCTGTCCTTTTGGTTCCACATATTGTCCCCTATCTGCCTTATACACGTTTTTTGTTTGTTTAAAAGTAAAATTAGGCTAGGTATATTACTTGCCAGATCACCTGAAGTTCCACGACCTGATGAACCTGCATGTTTCTGATGATAACAGAATGCACGTCAACACAACATAACCCCCAAACCATCAGTTAAAGGGACACCGTCAAACCCATTAGGACTCAAAATGTCTCCTAGTTTAAAAATGCATTTGATGATTGGTCACATTCGGTAGAGACTGCTGATGTAGCTGGTAGTCTGATTCTGATTCCTTTTTTCTTTTCAGAAATGAAAAACAGGCTGCCCACCATACAGGTGTTACTACAAAACAACATAAGAACATAAGAAAGTGCCAGCAGAAGGGGACCGTATGATCCATCTAGTCTGCCCATGTGTGCTACCCACCCCAAGTCTTTTTTCCTTCTTAAGTTTCCACACTGCCTATCCCATGCTAGCTTGAACTCTCTCACTCTCTTTGCTGCCATGGCTTCTTGAGGCAGACTGTTCCAAGGCTCCACCACCCTTTCAGTGAAGAAAAACTTTCTGATGTTGGTTTTGAATCTACCTCCCTGTAGGCACATGCTGTGCCCCCTAATTCATGTAGACAAGCTTTCTCTGAAAAGGTCCTGAGCTTGTACTGAGTTAAACCTTGTTTGCAGACCATGATCAACTGCCACTGCATCTTTTCTGGACTTGGGAACACCCCCAACACAGTCTAGCCACTCAGGGTGCAGTTGGAAGAAAGAAGACTATTGCATTATCAGTGGCTGCACTGTTTGGGGGTGTTACTAATGTTCAGCAAGTATGCAATAAGCATTGACTGAGGATTTGAGACAAAACAAGGCTGGGTATAATTACACCATTAATAAACATTTCAGTTCTACTAACAAAGGAAAGAGACATAATAACAAGTAGTGCCAATGAATTTTAGAGAAGGGAAGCAATCATGAAATGTGGGTTTTCAACTAGAAATAATGTGATGCAAACAAGCATTTATAAATGCCGAATGTTTGTCTCGTGCACTGGTGGCATGGGGGGGATGCTTTAAAATTGCTGCAGTGAAGGAGCAGTGTATTAACATTCAAGAATGCAAAGTGGAAGTGATGATGTTGGGCAGTGTAAGTGTCTTGTGTGGTAATCTTTATGAGGCGTTAGGCTTTCCAACCCTAATGCCCCACCCCACCCTGCAGAGACTGAAAGGCATTGGGAGTGTTCCTTTGGGTCATCGGCTATAATGCTCACGACATTCCACCCCCACTCTGCAGACACTGACAGGCATCGTAGTGTGCTTTAGGGTCTTCAGCCCTAACATTCACCCCATTCTATAATGAAATAAGGTGAGATGGGTGTAGTATAGGAGAATGGGGTGAACGTTAGGGCCAAAGACTCCAAGGCACACCCCAGTGCCTGTCACTGGCTACAGGGTGGGGGTGGAATGGTTTGAGTATTACAGCTGATGATGCCAAGACACCTCCCCGACATCTGTCAGTCTTTACAGGGTGGGTGGGGTGTGGCGTTATGGTTGGAAACCCTAACGCCCCAGGTGTTTGTTGGTATTTTTGCTTGAAATGTTCAACATGGGCTTTTTGGGACTCCTCCTCATGAACAGAGGCACTATCATTTCGTTACTTAATCCCAAAAAGGTGATTTCATGCAGCGAATGCACTTTTCAGCACCACAGTTGCGAAAACACATTTCAGGCAGGATGTGAAAAAGGACAGCTATACTGTTAATGAGGAGGTGTGAAAAAATGGCAATATTGAAAATCTGGAGTGAAAATATGAAAAATTGGCGAAGTTACGCTCATGCGTAGAAACTGCACAACACATGCACGTAACATGGTCATTTTTTTGAATTTTTTCACCAGAGTTTCAACATGGGCTTTTTGGGACCTTTCCTCATGAACAATGGCACTGTGATTTTGTTACTCCGTCCTGAAAGTTGATTTTGCACAGTGACCGTGCCATTCTCCGAAGGTGGCCCACCCTATCTTCCTGCCCTCATTTAAGACGCTATATGCATGTTCTATCAAGGAGTCATGCAAATGCTTCCCCTGATTGTGGCCATGTATAACCTGTCTGTAGCTGTCTCATTTGGAGCCTTGGCACCATCCACCACTAAATATCTTGGTACCTCCAAATGTCTAGTATGTCCTCCTTCCTCCTGCCTTCTCCCTCATCCTTCTCCTCTCTCCTCACTTCCACTATGCAATATGTCCTTACTTCTTCTTCCCTTCCCACTTGGGAGGCACTCAGTGTGAAACCTAGTTTTCATTTATATGTCTGTCTTAAGAACATTCTAAAATGACTACCCACAAGAACTTATATATCTCAAACTGTGAGATCCTTGTATATATAGTACATAAGTAATTTGCCCTTTTCCTACTGTATTGTGCTCCAGAACTCTTTTTTTGTGTATGTTTTATATTTATAGGCACACATCCTGTGCAACCATATTCTGTATTCTGCCTACTGTTTGCTTATTGTACTTTATTTATACTTATTTTCTTAACTGCCCAGTTCCACCTTGAAAATTAGTTCACCTGGAAAAATAAAGATTGATTGATTGATTCTGCGCCACGGGGTGTGAAAACACATTTTAGGCAGGATGTGAAAAATGACAGCTGTACTGTTCATAAGGAGGTGTGAAAAAATGGCAATGTTGAAAATCTGGAGTGAAAATATTAAAAATTGGCGCAGTTACAAGCATGCGTAGAAACTGCGCAATGCATGCTCATAACTCAATCATGTTTTGGAATTTTTTCACCAAATTTGCAACATGGGCTTTTTGGAACCCCACCTCATGAACAGTAGCACTGTCGTTTCGTAAATCAGTCCCAAAAGGTGATTCCACACGCAGTGACCGCGAAGTCACCTTTCAGGAGAGAGTAATGAAATGAGAGTGACATGTTCATGAGACGGGGTCCCAGGAACCCCATGTTGAAAATTTGGGGCCACAATTACTAAACATGGCTGAGATAGCAACATGACTTGAAACCCCCATTGACAACCATTATACGTGCTGACCTTTGATTCTTCAATTTGCCGGTCGGCTTTGAAGAGTACAGATGTGTCCTGGGTCCAGAGAAGATGACAGCACCAATCTCCAGAGGTAAGTATGGGGTATGAGGGGCAGGGGTGGGTGCTCAGCAAGAGGGTGGGGATAGGGACTGGGGAGATGATGAGGGGCTGTTTTCTTTTTTTCAGGTAAAAAGAAAAGGGGATGGTTTTCTATATTTTGAAGGGACAGCAGTAAAATAAATAAATTTGGGCACACTGGGGTGGGATCCCAGTGTGCCACATGAGTTGGGGGGATAAATAATGCCAACACGGGGATTGGGCATCCCCGGCATCGGCAATGAAAGTAATCGGGGGGGGGGAATCTGACACCGGGAGTGGGCATCCCAGTGTTGGAAAGAGAGAAAGACAGAAAAAACAATTATCTGAGCTCACTGTGGTGGGTTCCCAGTGTGCCACCATAGTGTGGGGGGGAATGCCAACATGGGAATTGGGCACTCCAATGTCAATTCGCACTTCAAAGGACTGAGCTGCGCTTCTACTGCGTCAGCTCTGTCCTTTGAAATGTTTGACCTCTGTAGTTCTTTCTGCCTACATTGCTAACTGCAGAGGAGCTCTCAGCTGCTGACAGGGACCGGGGATTATCTAGAGATCAAAGGACTGAGCCTGAGCCACTATTGGTTTGGCTCTGTCCTTTGAAATCTTTGCCCACTCCACCCCCAAAAACTGAAAGTGTATCATCAGCAGCCTGCCTACTGATTCGCCTGCAGCAAACCTATCCCTCAAACAGACCACTCCACTGGACGCACCCCTCCTCACACCCCTCTATAGCAACTCTCAGCAATATGTCCATCTGCGCCTGCGTGCATGACGAACATAAAAAGGAAGACAGTGTCCCTTTAACTTGTGTATGCGTGAGTCACATATCTTCTAAGCACATTTGTGCTGAAAGTAGGCATCAAAATGATGATAGTAATGTAAGTTGTATTGCAAAATGAGCATTGTAACCCATAAAATGAGAGGTTAGAAAAGCAAAACTATGACTCTAAGCATGCGCATCCATACTGACGCTGAAGTACATGCCCGGAGTCATGGTTTTGCTTTTCTAACCTCTCATTTTATGGTTTACAACACTCAGCACTGTACTTACATGCACTGCACCCAACCCTGCAGATAAAGTTCTAGTTTACAGTGCCGCCAGTACTTCACCTTTCACCAGCACTAAATACATCACACAGGTGAGGAAGCCTGCACTGTAGCTGCTAACTTTTTACCTGATCCTTTGTATAAACAAAGGGCTTCAGTCTCCAGTATTCACAGTTCCTCAACTCTGTTTGAGGGGAAGCGTTCTCTGTGGCTGCCCACACTGTACCTGTCCCTGTGGGTAAACACAGAGCCAAGTCTTCATTGCTGCTAATCCCTCACCTTTCACAAACACTACATTTATCACTGTGTAGTGCAGCCTGCACTGCACTGTACCTACCCACTCTGTACTTGGCTCTAGGGATAAACAGGGTTTTAGTCACTAGTGCTTCCATTCCTAACCTTTTACCAGCACACTGCAGTGTGGGTAAGTGTGCACTGTAGCTGTCTGTACTGTAATTGGCCCTGTTAATAAACAGAGGGCTTCAGTCTCTAGTGCAGTCAGTCCTTTACCTTTCACCAGTCGTAAATACAGTACATCACAATGTGGGGACTACTATACTGACCCTGACCACACTGTCCTTGTTGCTGTTGATACAAAGAAGGCTTCAGTCTCCAGTGCTATCAATCCCTCATCTTTTACCAGTACTAAATACAGTACAGTGAAGGGAACTAAGCACTGTACATGCCCAAATTGTATCTGATCCCTGTGAATAAACAGCTTCAATCTCCAGTGATGTCACTTCCACACCCTTTACCAGCAAGGAATTCATCACAGTGTGGGAGGCTTGCTTTCCATCTGCCACATTCAGTACCCTGTGGATAAATCCCTAAATTCATTCTGATGTCTGCATTCTGCCACATTAATTCCATAAAGCCTTTCCTTTTCTGTTTATCCATCAGGTCTGGAATGCTCTGAGATGAACAAAGCAACCTTTTTCAATCTCATATCCCACCCACCCCTAGTACTCAGGGTGTTCCATCATGACACTGTCCATATCTCAGACGTGTCACTCAAATCTGAGGAACCAATTCTCTCTAATCTCTAGTGCCAAGAGTGACAGTACCTGCATCCTAGCCTCTCAGATATAAACCAGCCCAACGAGCAGATTATTCATGAAGTTGACTTAAATGTGCTTTGTTCAGGCCTGCACACTGACTTAAAGTGCTTCCCCCTGCTTCAAACATACATTTATTGAAGATGTTTGTACTGCTATAATCTAATGTAAGTGTCTGGGATAACAGAATGTCATTTTATCTCTGAGACGGGGAGATCAAAGTTGCTTCCCATACAGAAATTATGTTTGCTACTCAGAGTCATGTCCAAAATATTGAATTTTAAAATAAGTTTATTTAATTAATGTAGTGCTAGTGACTAGTTATGGAAAAGGCTCTGTGAATATCTATTTATTCAAGGGAAAACTATTTGGGTATTCACCTTTCCCCCACCCCAGGTGGCCTGGGCTAGTCTGCAGGTCACCCCTCCCCATTCCTGTAACTTACCACCCAGCACCCCTTCCCCATGTTCCCACACTTTAAAATTGAAATTTCCTCTGCTGCTTCTGTCAGATGGGCTTCTGGCACTAAGCCAAGCACCGACAGCATCATTTTTATGACACCCCCTTCCTAACCTCACCCCCCTCAGTTCCAGAATACTCGTATAATATTTGACTCACACCCTTCCTGACCTCGATCCATGGTTTGTGCTGGTGGGATAGTTGTATGGAAATAAGGGTAGCCAATTGGTCCCCCCCCCAACAGCACCTGCTATAATGTAGATTTCAGTTGTCAACTGAGCGAGAGGGAGGGAGGGGGCAGAGCATTCACATCTCTAGTGGTGGACCTAATATTCTGAAGACCAAAATTCTACATTAATACACAGAAACAGGTACCAGCTACAGTGCAGCCCTGCACCCCCACACACACACACAATGTCATGTATTTCGTACAGTTGAAAGGTGAGGGACTGATTGCCCTGGAGATGGAAACTCTCTTTTTATCCACAGGTCAGGTAATGTTTTGAGGCAGGTATGGTGCAGAGAGAGAGAGGAGAGAGGAAAGAGGGGAGAGACGGGAGAGAGAGAGAACTGGCATGCACAGTAGATGGATGGCATCTATTTATCCACAGAGACAGACATAGTGCAAGGAAAGTACAGCAGGTTTCTACACACTGCTTTGTATTTAGTGCTGATGAAAGGTAAGGGGACCCAAAGCCCTTATTTATACACAACAGTGGTGTCGTTTTGGACAGGTACAGTATAATGCAGGCTTTCTGATACTATAATGTATTTGTGCTGGTGAAAGGTGAGGGTATTGACAGTACCGGAGACTAACGTCCTCATTTATCCACCATGACACGTGCAGTACAAGGCATAAAAAGTACAGGCTTCCCACACTGGGATGTGTATAGTACTGGTGAAAGATAAGGGATTGACAGCACTGATTACTGAAGCTCTTGTTTATCCACATTATTAGTGGACTGCAGAGGATTTGCTGTACTTTAAGTTCCACAAGGCATGCAACTTGGTGCCATACAAAAGGTTGCTGAAGAAACTAGAGGAACTAGGTGTGGTGAAGGACATAGTTAGATGGAGGTAGGTTGGAGGGAAGATAACAGAAGGTAGTAGTAAATGGTGTCAAATCCAGGGAGAAGGAGATCACCAGTGGGGTGTCACAGGGATCAGTCCTGGGTACAGTTCTTTTCAATATGTTTATCAGCGATGACATAGGAGAAAGAATTCAGGGCATGATGTGTCTCTTTGCAGACAACACTAAGCTCTGTGATAGGGTAAACAGTAAGAAGGGCTTCAAGGAGTTGCAGAGGGACCTACAAAGGATGTAGAGGTGGTCCAAGATTTGGCAATGGAAATTCAGTGCCAAAAAGTGCAAGGTGATGCACATTCTATAGTGGTAGTAATGGTAGTAAATTGTTTTTTCATTTAGGCATGAATATGAGGATTCACCATGGAGCCAGTAGCTCACTTTTCAATGGGTAGCATTAATGTACAGAAACCTGTTTATGTCAATACAGATAGGGGTTAAAAGTACTAGCAAATTGGAACTACATACAAATATCCTCTGACGATAGAAGTCACTTTCAATACTTCATTTCGGGTATTACTATTCACATCAAGTTTTGGTAGTCGTTCATTATAAATAAAGAGCTTAATATGTCAATCATTAATAGTGCTATTTACCAACACCCTTATCACTTCATCCATAATCAGAGTTGAGACAGAAGATTAATAGCTTTATGGCCTGTTATGTAAACCAGTTTTGTATTTTACCAACTATAATTGGCCTTGAGTTGGGTCTTAGGTTCATTGAAAGAGAATTCCAAGTATAGGGCCCCAGAGGAAGTCTTACCAATGTTTGTCCCCATCAGTGGGGTCATGAATTCCAGACCATCAGATGATCTTAACTCTGCCTAACTGATTTTATTGCTAACATTTCTAAAATATAATCTGGAATCAATATAATCTGGGATCAATCCCCTACAATTTGTGAACATAAGACTTAGTAGGAGGAGATGCCTATCCAACCTAAACTATTTTAAATCCATGGACATGAAATAGTGATGCTTTGTACATGGGTCCTCAAGTACAAAACAGGCAAATCTATTATATAAGAAAGGAATAACTTTTTTTTAATTTTTTTGAACTGTGAAAGTGCATTATTACATAAAATAGTCTAATGGTGGAGTCATTAATCAGGTAACTGTAGTGACTGGTGATAATTGACACATTAGTAAGCAGTCAGTTTTGTATAACATCAATACCAGTTTCCTGTTCGCAAGAAAATAATAAAAAAAAAATCTAATTGCTGTAAATGCCCCAGTAGGTTCTTAATACCTTTCAAACCATTTTCAGTAATTACTTCAAGATGAGTTCTGTCCGAGGAACTCCAGACAAGAAAAGCACGTCTTCATCGCGAAGGCATCTATGGAATGCCGCCTACCCAAATATTAAACTGGTGTATGGCCTTTTGCCTAAAGCTGATAAGAATTAAAACAGTATTCCAAAAGTTTGTTATATTCTAAACTGGTGTCTGTGTCAAGTCAAAATGTGCGCCCGAAAGTTATTAAAACCTTGCGTAGAAAAACTCAAGTGAGATATCCCATGCATGCGCATTACCTGTTCCACCAATGTGCATGCTCGGGATCTTGTTTGAGTTTTTTCCACACATGGTTTTAATGACTTTAGGGTGCACTTTTTGATTTAGGATTGACATCTATGTGTTCAGAATAAAATAGACTTTTGGAATACCGTACAGTCCTATTTTTTTATCAGCTTCAGACAAAGAAAAACGACGATGTTCGAGTCAACATTTGGGTCACCGGCCTTACAAAGGTACAGTGGAGTGAAGTCAATGGTTTTCTGAAGCCGGTAATCCCTCATAGTGGGCCAGTGAAAATATACATTGTCAGAGATATTTTTACTGATACTGGAAGAGGGCAATATTTGTTTTAATATTGAAATATGGAAGTTGGTGTCTCTCTGTTGATGTGCTTTTTCTGTGATGAAGGGTTTAGACCAGGCTTAGGGATATCAGTCTAGGTAACCAGGTTCTGTTAACAGCTCTTCTTTTTAGCTCTTCCTTTATTAGGGGATATAAGTACACCCTTAGACTGCTGCTTTCCAATCACCTTCTCTGATTTTACCTGCCCAGTGCATAATTGGAACCATCATTGTCTGTAACATTTTTAATTGGGTTTCCCTTGGGAGATTCTTTTGGATCTTGTAAAGCACATAATGTTTGTAACTCAAACTTTTTACCATTTTATCACTGTGGAAATTTCATCTACAGAGGTTCTCTATCAACATATGGTATCAAGATATTTATATGCCCATATTTGTGCCCGCATATGTTGCAACCACACATACTTGCTTGAAGCCCCCAACTGTTTTTGCCTCCACCACTTCTACTGGCAGTCTGTTCTAGGCATTTATCACCCTTTCAGTGAAGTAGTATTACCTCACATACCTCTTAACCCCCCCCCCTCCAGCTTTCTTGCATGTCCCCTGGTCCTGGGGCTCTTTCTCATTTGAAAGAGATTCACTTCTACACCCTGTTCACCTCTGTGAGGTCCTTGTAGGTCTCTATTATATCATTTCCTACTCTCCTTTCTTCTTGGATGTACATGATTAAATCCTTGAGTTTCTCCTCATAGGGCTTCTTGTGCAACTCCTGAACCATTTTAGTTGCCTTCCTCTGTACTGAAAAGGGAGTTTACATATATGTTAAAAGTTAAAGGACACAAAATGGAGTTTTGTGGCACTCCAGGTCCATTTGATTGAAATATGTACTTGTATTTGTGCAAGGTTAATTGTAGTCACCATATCAAGTAGTCTTTAAACCAATGCAATTCAACATCCAACATGCCCAAAAGATTCAATCTGTCATCTATAAAGACTACACCTACCATTAGTTTTTATTTAAGGCACCCTGGCTGTCTCCAATCACCTTCAGCAGTGCTGTAATTTTGCTGTATTTGGCTCTGATTCCTGATTGACAAGGATTCAGTGTTTGATGGTATCCAAGTAAGATTTCAATTGTATCCTGACTAAGCTTTTAAATACTGTAATATGAGTACTATCAGAAGCAAGGAGATTGGTTCGTAATTACTAATCTCCAGTTCTATAGTTGATTTGTAGATTGGGATCACAGTTGTGCTTCTCCATTCCAATGGGTATTCTCCTGTAACCAATTAAATATTACAAATAATAGCTAATGGGTAACTGGAGAAGCATATTTTAGTAAATTCGTAGGAAAATTGTCAAGTCCAACCAATTTGGAACTATCTAATTTTCATAGTTGGTTTGGTTAGGTCATCTTTGGTTTTTATTTCCTGGAACCCAAACAGGCATACTGGTTCCAGTGGAGAGGCCCATCACAGTGCATAGCAGCAAAGTAAGGCTTCCCACACTGAAGAATTAAGTGCAGGTTAAAGACAGCACTGGAGACTAAAGCCTTCTGTCTATCCACAGGATGGGTACAGTAAGGGCAGGAACAGTGCAGGCTGCCCCATACTGCAATGTATTTACTGCTGGTGAAAGGCGAGGGGCAAAGTGCACTGTAGACTGAAGCCATCTGCTTATCACATGGCCAGGTAGTGCATAGGGTAAGCACAATACAGGTTTCCCCACAATGTGATGTATTTACTGCTGGTGAAAGGTGAGGGACTGAAAGCAGTGGAGACTGAAGCACTCTTTTTAACCATAGTTCTAGCTACTGTGTGGGCAAGTACAAGACAGGCTTCCACACACAGTAATGTATTTATTGCTGGTTAAAACTGAGAGGAAGACAGCACTGGAGACTGAAGCCCTCTGTTTATCTACAGGCCAGGTACACAATGTGCAGGAACAGTGCAGGCTTCCCACACTCTGATGTATTTAGTGCTGGTAAAACAAGAGGGGCTGACAGCACTGGAGATTGAAACCCCCTGTTTATCAAAAGGATCAAATACAATGCTGTGCAGGTACAGTGCAAGGTTCCCACTGTGATGTATTTAGTGCCAGTGAAAGTGAGAACTGACAGTACCGAAGACTGAAGCCCTCTGCCTATCCACAGTGTCAGGTACAGTGTGAACAGGTACAGTACAGGCTTCTCCACTGGGAAAGACTTCGTTCTGGTGAAAGGAAAGGGACAGACAGCACGGGAGATTGAAACTCTCTGGTTATACATGGAGGCAAGTACAGTATAGTTAGCAGTGCTACAGAGTAGATTTTTTACTCTATGATGGATTAAGTACAAGTGAAAAGAGATGAGTGAAAATTCTGGAGCCTGAAGATCCTTGCTTATCTATAGTCAGGTACGGTCTGGTACACAAGTTTCCTTACACTGTGATGGATTTAGTGCTGGTGAATTGTGAGGGACTGACAGCACTGGAAGCTAAATCTCTCTGTTTATCGACTGGTTTAGGTACAGTGATGGCACTTATGGTGCAAGCTTTCCCACAATGAGATATACTGTATTAAGCATTGGTAAAAGGTGAGGGAGTGACAGCACCAGAGACATAAATCCTCTGTTTAACATCAAGGACAGGTACAGTGTGAGCAGGTACAGTGCAGGCTTCCCCACACTGTGATATATTTTGTGCTGGTAAAAGGTGAGGGACTGAAAGCATTGCAGACTGAAACCCTCTGTTCATTCACACAAGAAGTACAGTGCAGACTTCCTCACCCTATGATGTATATGTATATGTCCCGCAGAGCCACTTGTTGTGAGATAAGAGTGGTTTCATGAGTATTCTGCTTGAGAGAGAACTGGAACAGTGAAGCAAAGCTGATCTGTTCTGGCTTGAGCAGAACACAAGTGAAACCACTCTTATCCTACAACAAGTGGTGATGGGGGACATATAAATATATTATAGACTGAGGTTATTTTTTTTTTTAAACGGTCCCAGAATGTGCCCATTTCCAGGGCATCTGCACGTGAAATGCTCTTCACAGAATAAGTGTGTCTCACACGCAAGGGAAAGGAGATCTCTAATTGGTCGGGAGCACTCCCTCAATCTATAATATTTTCAGTGCTGGTAAAAAGTGAGAGACTGCCAGCACTGGAGACTGAATACCTCTGTTTTATCACCAGGGCAGTACAGTGTGGACAGATGCAGTGAAGGCTTCCCCACACTGTGCTGTACTTACAGTGCTGATTAACAGTGAGGGACTGAGTACTGGAGAGTTATGCCATCCATTTAGCTTAGTGTCACAACCCTTTCCTAAGGAATGAGAGTAGGTTGTTACTAAAGTGCCCATCAGATCACTGAATGCCAGTGTACCAGTTGCTTTGTGCCTTAGCTAGTGGGTAGGAGACTAGGGACAGAGGATTTAAGAGGAGGTTTTCTTTTTTTCTTTGTATATAAACATTTTATTAACATTTAGAACAAGAATACAGTACATAGTGCAATCAGAATTATCTTGGCAGAATAAACAAAATTACAAAATAATTGAGAGCAGATGAAAATTCTCTGTAAATCCACTAACACATCACAAAACTGCTTATTCCTACAACAAACAACTTTATACAGTGGAAATGTATAATCTACAGACCGAAGTGTGAATTAAGAAAACAAAATATAAGGAAAAGGTTTAAAGTAAGGCACCACCTGCCTACGAAGACATTGTATTGATTAATAATAGTAATAAAAATAGGCCCTCATTCCTATACCATGGATACTTGATAAACCAAATAATTATCAACTGAAAAACATACTGTGCTAGACTAATGATAATTACTCTTTCACCCCAATATATCTCAGCCAAGGATCCCATGATGATAAAATTTAGATGTGGAACTTCCTCTCCAGTATATCACCTGTAGATAGGAGGTGGTTCTGGACACCACTTGCTTCCAGTGGGAAAGTGGAGGAAGGGTAGTGGTGTGCCAGTGAAGAAGAATAAGCCATTTGGCCTCCAGGGCCACCACCAAAACAAATTCTTTAAACTTTCAGGCTGAACATTCTAACAGAGAGGTGTCTCCTAAGATCCACAAGTGATGATCTAAAACAGTTTAAGATCTAAAACATTTTCTAGACATGAAATCTTTGGAACAAATTACCAGAAAACATAATTATCAGTAGCAATAAGCAGGCTTTTAAAAACAGTCTGGATAAGTACATATTACAAGGAGGAATACTTACATACTATGACTTCTGTATGTGAAAAAGGAACTAGAGTTGGGCTAAAGCCTTTTCAGTTCCTGAAGTATCTAGTGACATCTAGTGGCATGTTTGCTCCCCCTTTCCCCCTGCACCTCCTCCCCCCCTTGATCTCCTACCCTCATTTCCCCATCACCCACCCTTCTTTTGTCTTGCTCATAGCTCAAGTCTTTGTACTGGTTATTATATGTCTGTAAGTCAATGACTATATGTTTGTAACTAAAAATGATGACTGTTGCACACACTGACATTGAACCTTTGTAAAAGAGCCTCAGCTCAAAGGAATTGTAATCCTAGATTGAAATAAATAAATAAAAAATAAATGAAATGCCACCACCCACCAAGTAATGTACAACCCCATAGAATATGGGCAAGAGATTCAGGCTCCTCACCTCATATCCAGCACAACTCAGAATCCAATATTCCCATAGTAAATAGTCGAACTAGCATTCTATACCATCTACTTAAAATTTTCTTTTGGATAAGTTGTGCCTTTGGATCTGAGTACAGCCATTGGGTATTGAACCAACATCTATTCCACATGCCTGCGTCCAGTGGTTCCTGGATCTCATCTGCCTATTGCACTCTATGGGGTTCCCAGTCTGGGGAATATAGTTATTGCAACAATTTATAAATTAGACTTGTGTGACCCCTAGAAATTGAAAACCATTTCTGTAACTTGAGAATCAAATCCATCTGTATCAAGACACTGCTTTTCAAGAACCCATGGTAATTACATGCCTCGGTTGCAAAAACCTCCAAAAATCCTGCTTAGGAATATCAAAGTCATTCTGCAGCTGAGAGATGGATTCAAGCAAACTGGTGTGTTGGTCAAACAAGTCTTCCACTACTGATAGTCCTTTAGATGCCCAGGAGGCCCACAACATTGTGGACCTCTCAATCTGTAAACTAGGATTATTCCATAATGGTAAATATGGACAAAAGAAAGTATAATTCCAGCCTAAAAGTTTACCCACTTTCAGTCAGATATTGCCCCGTATACTTCTTGGAGTCGGTAACGTTTTCACAGATCAGAGGAGACCCTCTTAAAGCAGTAACCAAAGGAAACCTCCCAGCAATACACTTTTCAATTTCAATCCAAACAGGAGCTGAGTTCTTATCTGGGCGGAGCCACTGAAAGGCTTGCCTAAAAGTATTTGCAGCTTGATAAGCCCATGGCCAAGGCATATTCCAGCCATCCTTAGTAGATGGTGCCCTAAAATCCACCAACTGAACTAAGATATCTTTCTACCCCAAACAAAATTAGAAAATAATTTATTTATTTTATACCACAGTTTAGGAAGAAGAGGCAATAGTAAATTACTTAAACAATAATATAACTTAGAAAATGCCATTAGCTTTATGGCAAACATGTTTCCGGGGAGGGATAAGTATAGCTTAGACCAACGATTCATCTCCAGAATCAATCCAGCTAATAAGTATTGTACATTTTTGTCACACGTATCGGATATATTGGGCAAAATATGCATTCATAAATATTTAAGCCCATTTGAAGCCCACATTAATGATTGTGAATGCATTGTCACACTGGCAGGATCAGCCTTGTGGAGGGGAAGAATTGAATTCCTCGTCCAATTAACTCTGAGACCAGATAAAAGAGTCCATGACTCCCCAAACCACAGGAAGAGAGGATTCTACCTTAGTCAATGTTAAATGCAAATCATCAGCATATGAAAGGGTAGAGAATTAATGGGTTCCCACATTTATCCCATAAATCTCCGGATGTTGCTGCAAGGTCACATTTAGAGGTTCCATGGCAACCAAGAACAATAACAGGCTTAAAGGACAGCCCTACCTTGTACCCCACAATAAGGAAAAGGAATTGGAAAGGTCCCCATTAACCAGTACTCTGGCCTTAGGGGAAAAATATAAGGACCGAAGCCACCTTAAAAAGACAGGGCCTACACCAAAAGTTGAAAGTGAAACATCCTGCAACCACACAGGAAGTAGCAAGCAAAACAAAAGAAACAAGCATTTGTCAATGCCGAATGTTTGCTTGCTGGCATTGGCATTGGTAGTGTAGGAGTTAGAGATATGCATAATAGCAGAGACTGACAGGCATTGGGGTGTGCCTTTGGGTCGTCAGGCATAACGGCCATGCCATTTCACCACACCCTACCCTGCAGACACTGACAAGTGTCACGGTGTGCCTTGGGGTCTTTGGGCCTTATGCTCACCCCATTCCATAAGGAAATATGGTGAGATGGGTGCAGCATAGGAGTATGGGGTGAACTTTGGAGCTGAAGAATCCAAAGCACACCTCAATGCCTGTCACTGGCTGCAGGGTGTGGGTGGGGGTGGAATGGTATGAGCATTACAGGCGACAATCGCAAGTCATACCCCTGATGCCTGTCAGTCTCTACAGGGTGGGGTGCTATGGTCAGAAACCTTAATGCCCCAGGCATTTGTTGGTATTTTCACTCCAAATTTTCAACATGGGTTTTTTGTGACCCCCACCTCATGAACAGTGGCAATATCAGTTCGTTAGCCAAAAGCTGATTTTGCACAGCAACTACGCCATTTGGCAACCCAAGTGCAAAAACACATTTCAAACAGGATGCGAAAAATGACAGCTGTACTGTTCATGGGGAGGTGTAAAAAATGGCAATGTTGAAAATCTGGATTGAAAATATAAAAAAACTGGTGAAGTCACGAGTGTGCATAGAAACTGCAAAACACACACCCGTTATGCAATTAGTTTGGGGATTTTTTACAGCAGATTGTCAGCACAGGCATTTTGGGACCTCAGCTCATGAAGCGTATCACTGTGATTTTCTTAATCTGTCCTGAACACCGATTTCCCACAGTGGCCACACATTTTTACGCCAGAAGTGCGAAAACACATTTCGGCCAGGGTGTGAAAAATGACAGCTGTACTGTTCATAAGGAGGTGTGGAAAAATGCCAGTGTTGAAAATCTAGACTGAAAATAGTACAAATTCATGAACATACAGTGGCGTGAAAAAGTATTTGCCCCCTTCCTGATTTTCTCTATTATTGCATATTTGTCACACTGGATGTTTTCAGGTCTTTAGACAAAATATAATATTAGATAAAGGGAACCTGAGTGAACAAATAACACTTTTTTTTTTTACTTATTTCATTTATTTAATGAAAAAAGTTAACCAACACCAACTAGCACTGTGTGAAAAAGTAATTGCCCCTAGTTAAATCAACCCAATTAAAGGGATAATTAGAGTCAGCTGATTGAACACAGCCAGGCTTGATTACAGCCAGCCCTGCTCAATATAAACCTCACTTATTTTGGCCCTTACCATCAGAGTCACGCTACAGCACAAAGATTCAACAAGCACATTATGCCATGATCAAAGGAAGTTCCTGAAAAGATCAGAAAAAAATTTGTTGCCCTCTATCAGTCTGGAAAGGGTTACAAAGATATTTCTAAGGCTCTGGGACTCCATCGAACCACAGTAAGAGCCATAATCTCCAAATGGAGAACACTTGGAACAGTAGTGAACCTTCCCAGGAGTGGGCGGCCTGCCAAAATTACTCCAAGGGCACAGTGTAAAATCATCCAAGAAGTCTCAAAGGATCCTAAAACAACATCCAAAGAACTGCAGGCTACTCTTGCCTCAGCTAAGGTCAGTGTTCATGACTCCACAATCAGAAAGAGACTGGGCAAAATGGGCTTCATGTGAGAGCAAAGGCGGAAACCACTGCTAACCAAGAAGAACATAAATGCTTGTCTCTCATTTGCCAAGAAGCACCTGGATGATCCACAAGCCTTTTGGGAAAATATTCTATGGACAGATGAGTCCAAAGTGGAACTTTTGGACAACATGGATCCCATAATGTCTCGCCAGAAGCAAACACAGCATTCCACAGTAAGAACACCATACCAACAGTCAAACATGGTGGTGGTAGGTGATGGTGTGGGATGCTTGCTGCCTAAGGACCTGGATGACTTGCCATAATTAAAGGAACCATGAATTCTGCTCTGTACCAGAAAATTCTTAGGAGAATGTCCAGTCATCCTTCCGTCAGCTGAAGCTGAAGCAGAAGGTCATGCAGCAAGACAATGATCCAAAACACAAAAGCAAGTCCACATCAGAATGGCTAAAAGAAGTAAAATTAAAGTTTTGGAGTGGTCTAGTCAAAGTCCAGACTGAAACCTAATAGAGATGCTGTGGTAGGACCTGAAACGAGCAGTTCATGCTCAAAACCTACCAAATGTTACTGAATTAAAGCAGTTCTGCGAGGAAGAGTGGGTTAAAATTCCTCCACAGCGATGTGAAAGACTGATATTGAATTATAGGAAGTGTTTGGTTGCAGTCATTGCAGCTAAATGTAGCATAACCAGTTATTAAGTGTAAGGGGCAATTACTTTTCACAGTGCCAGTTGGTGTTGGTTAACTTTTTTTCATTAAATAAGTGAAATTAAAAAAAAAAACAAGTGTTATTTGTTCACTCAGGTTCCCTTTATCTAATATTACATTTTCTCTAAAGACCTGAAAACATCCAGTGTGACAAATATGCAATAATAGAGAAAATCAGGAAGGGGGCAAATACTTTTTCACGCCACTGTACGAGGGTGCATGGACACTGCACAATGCATGCTTGTAACACAGTCATTTTATGGTCTTTTGTCACCAAATTTTCCACAATGGCATTTTAAGACCTCTGCTCATGAACAGTGTCACTGTGATTTTCTTAATCTGTCCCGAACATTGATTTTGCACACCAACTGTGCCATTGTGCACTACATGCACAAAAACACATTTTGGGTGAGATGTGAAAAATGACAGCTATACTGCTCATAAGGAGGTGTGGTAAAATGGCAATGTTGAAAATCTGGAGTGAAAATATTAAAAATTCGTAAAGCTATGAGAGTGCATAGGAACTGCACAACGCACGCTCGTAAAACAGTCATTTTGGGATTGTTCACTGAAATTTCAACATAGGTTTTGGGCCTACCTCATGAACTAGGGCACTGTCATTTCATTACTTCAGTTCCAAAAGGTGGTTCTCATGCAGTGACCGCGAAATCACCTTCGGGACTGAATAACAAATGACATTGACTGAGTTCATGAGGTGGGACCCCAAGAACCCCATGTTGAAAATTTGGTGAAATAAATTCCAAAATGGATGAGATATGCACCAAAATTGAAAAACAATTTGAAGAGTGCAGACGGTTCCCGGTCCACCAAGATTGTTGCACTGGGCTCTGGAGGTAAGTATGGGGTCGGGGGTGTGGGGAGACGGATGCGCAGAGGGTGGGTATGGGTTGGGGAGGGGCAAGACAGTCAACAAGGGACCTTTTTTTTACATTTTTTCTTATTTAGGAAGACGACAAGAGTTTTGCCGCTCTGGGATGGGCTCCCAACATGGCACCTAGAAGTCTGTGTTTTTTTTTTGAGGGGTGGGTACAGTGGAGCCGACGGGGGATTAGGCACCCCCGTCTGCCATAAGGACTTTTTGCCATGCTGGGGTGGGCTCCCAGCGTGGCACCTAGAAGTCTGTTTGGGGGGGCAGTGGAGCCGATGGGGGATTGGGCATCCCCGTCAGTCATACAATGTGTGGTGGGATGGAGGGGAGTGCATGAACATGCTGGGGTGGGCTCCCAGTGTGCTACATAGTGTTCAGGGAAGAGACAATGAACTGTCTATGGCAGTTCAGATGCAGTGCTGACGTACGGATAGGCAATTTGCATACTGCTGACGGCAGTATGCAAATTGTCTACATGTTACCAGCGCTCATTGTGGTGGTGTTTTCCTCAGAACTGCATGCCACTGCATCTGAATGGATGTCATAGACAGCTCAGACATTCATTGGCGCGGTGCAGCCGTGCCTGCAAAAGGGAGCAGGGCATTGTAAGTGGGGGAGGCACACCTATGAAAACTCGTATGGAGGCACTATGTTTCTTGCACATGCGTGCAAGCAAACATAAAAATGGATAAGAGATAGCAGATAGCAATTAGTAGGGATAAGCAGGCAGAAGAGTGAAGAGGGTAACAGTCATTATGGGAGTGGTGCAGTACATTGCTGTGGTTTACTTATGTATTTGAAATCTCAGATTAATACCTTTGAGCTTAATAGCTCATTTACAAAGGTTCCACATTTGGAACATACAGACAATAGTACAAATATGTGGAGCAGCAGTCTTCAGGGAGACGTTCTGGAGGCTGTGATGCTGCCCTATCTGCAGACACCTCTCTGGGCCAAGGGAGGAGGTTGCCTGTCTCCACACAGAGGTGACCAGGTTACAGGCAGTGTCCACCCCCACCCAGAGACCACCAGGTCCACAATATGAACCTCATAGGATGCCCAGGAAGAAATGTGACTGGACCACAGTGGGCTCAGGGAAGGAGGTGGGGTGGTCAGAAGCACATCCCCCAACCATTCCAGCTGAATAACTTCTATGCTGTTTTGGAGGAACAGGAAAGCCCCAGGCAGGCACCCACAGATGGGATCAGGGAGGATGGTCGGGACCTCCAAGCCGGAGCCCCAGGGAAGGGGGGGAAGGGGACCCCAGAGGAGGGGGAAATTTCTTCTGGGGGGGGACTTTATTGTCCAGGGTGTGAAGTTAGAGACACCTAGCAGAGGGGAGAGGGAGGTCAAGTGGCACTCAGGAAGCACTGCATGGAGGGATGGGAAGTGAATCCATAGGCTTGCTAGGGTGATAACCAGGAGGGAGGAGCTGGATGTCATTGTCCACCTGGGAACCAACGACCTGGCAGTGAGAAGGATGGAGCTAGCCAGAGTCCAGAAGGATTTCAGGAAGCTGGGTGGGGGACCTGAAATGGGTAGCATGTTCCATCTCATTTATGGAGGTGCTATCTGTCCAAGGCACAGGGGAGGCTAGGGAACTCAACATCCGAACCTTCAACTCCTGATTGAAAGATTGGTGTGGAAGGGAAGGATTTGGCTTCATAGGGGACTGGGGCCTGACCTGGGCAGATGTAAGCTTGTATCAGGAGGATGGCCTGCATCTGTCTGGGAAGGGGACCTCAGTCCTTAGTGAGAAGTTGGAATGGTTCAGCAGGAAGCATTTAAACTGGCCAAGGGGAGAGAGCCAGGAGAGACAGGTGACTTAGGAACACTCCCCCATGGGAACATACAAAAACACAAATTGACAACAGGAACAGCTGAAGTGGGCAGTGAGAAGTAGATAGGAGAAGCGTGCAAAAGGGGGAATAAGGGTGGGAGGCAAGAGCACATAAAGCAGAAAACTGGGGTGGGGGAAAGAGGTACTAGAGAGAGAACAAGTACAGAGGGAGGGCAAGGTGTAAAACATAGAAGGTCATATTCACAAATGCCTGCAGTCTGGGAAATAAGGTTCCAGACCTGGAAGCCTTGATAACGGATGCAGACATTGACACAGCAGCAATAACAGAGACATGGTACTCTGTTAATCACAGCTAGGATATCAGTGTACTGGGCTATACACTGTTCAGAAGGGACAGGAAAGGTACAAGGGGGTAGCCCTCTACATCAGAGATGGTATAAAGACTACAGACGTACAGGGAAGAAAGGGGGAGGCTGAGGCAATGTGGGTCACCCTTGAACTTGGAAATGGCACAACAATACATATGGGGCGATCTACAGACCTCCGGCACAGAGAGAGAGGTAGTGGACAGGGTAATAGTGGAGGAAATTCATAACATGGCAGCTAAAAGTGAAATCCTGCTGATGGGGGATTTCAATATGCCAGATGTGGATTGGAGCACCCAGGCAGCTGCTTCAGCCAGAAGCATGGCCATTCTTGAATCCCTGCAGCGGGTTGGACTCAGACAGCTGGTGCATGAGCCAACCAGGGATAAATCAATTCTGGACCTGGTATGGACCAATGGGAACAAAGTCAAAGGAGTCCAGGTGGTAGGGCAGCTTGGGATGCAGTGACCACCACATAGTGTGGTTTGGCATGGAGACATGGACTCAATTAAGCCACACAAGGGCACAAGTATTAGATTTCAGGAGGGTGGATTTTAATGAAATGGGTGGATGTTTAACAGCAGCCCTGGAGAAGGGAGAGGTTATGGAGGGAGTGGAGGAACAGTGAGGAAAACTAAAAGGAGACATAGTGGAGATGACTAACCAGTGTGTTAAGACAGTGGCCAAAGGAAAAAGAAGAAGGAAACCACTATGGGTCTCTAAAGAGGAGGCGTACAAAGTAAGGGATAAAGGAGTAAATTTCAAGAAGTATAAGTGGACTCTAAGGGAGGAGGACAGAGAGGTGTACCTTGAATGTCTAAGAGAAACAGGGAAAGCTGTTAGGACAGCCAAGGTGCAGGCACTGGAGGATTTAGCACAGACTGTGAAAAAAGGGGACAAGACATTCTATAGGTACATCAGCGATAAAAGAAAAACCGGGGGGGAAGAAGGGGAATCTATACAAGACAGAAATACGGAACAAATTCTTCTGTTCGGTATTCACTTAGGAGGGAGAGGAGGGAGAGGGTCAAGGGCCACAGTTGGGAAGCAGAGGCATTCACAGTGGAGAGAATTGTGGAAGAACTCACAAAGCTGAAGGTGAATAAAGCCATGGGCCCAGACAACATACACCTGAGGATATTAAGGGAGCTGTGAAGGGAACTAGCAGCACCTCTGGCTATCCTGTTCACATATTCACCCAACACAGGCATGGTTCCAGAAGACTGGAGGAAGGTGCATGTAGTCCCACTACACAAAAGTGGCAGTAGGGAGGAAGTGGGGAACTACAGGCCAGTCAGCCTCACCTCAGTGGTGGGGAAGATCATGGAAACACTGCTGAAAGAAAGGATGGTGGCACACCTGGAATCCAATGGTGCCCAGGATCTGAGGCAACATGGATTCACAGCAGGAAGGTCTTGTCAAACAAATATGATAGATTTCTTTGATTGGATGACTAGGGAAGTGAATCAGAGAAGGGTGGTAGACATCACCTACCTAGATTTCAGCAAAGCCTTGGATACAGTCCCACACAGAAGGCTGGTTAACAAGATGTGTAGTCTTGACATGCGGCATAAGGTGATACATTGGGTTAGAAACTGGCTGATGGACAGATGGTAGAGGGTGGTGGTAAATGGGATCCAATCCAAGGAGAAAGAGGTGATGAGCGGAGTACCACAGGGATCAATGCTGGCACCAGTTCTATTTAATGTCTTTATTAGTGACATTGTAGAGGGTCTGGAAGGAAAGGTCTGCCTATCTGCAGATGATACCAAGTTCTCCAACAGGGTGGATACTCCAGAAGGGGTACAGAAAATGAAGAGGGACCTGGAGAAGTGCAAAGGCTGCAGGGAGGGCCAGTGGCATGCTGGGTGCATAGGCAGAGGTATTACTAGCAGGAGCAGGGAGGTGGTGATGCCATTGTATAAAACATTGGTAAGGCCTCACCTGGAGTACTGCATGCAGTACTGGAGACCACACATGTGCAAGGACATAGACAAGGTGGAGGCTATTCAGAGAAAGGCAACAAAGATGGTGCATAGCTTGCACAACAAAACATATGAGGAGAGACTAAGAGACCTCAATATGTACTCACTGAAGGAGAGGAGAGAACGGGAGGCATGATAGAAATGTTCAAGTACCTCAATAAGGTGCAGGTGGGAGATCTTTTCCAATGTAGAAAAAAATACCAGAACAATGGGATATGATATGAAATTGGAAGGGGGTGGATTAAGAGGTTACATGAGGAAGTTTTTCTACTCAGAGAGGGTGGTGGACACTTGGAACAGTCTGCTATAAATGGTGGTGGGGGCAAGCACAGTGGAGGGGTTTAAACATGACTGGGACAGGCACAAGGGAACCTTGGGTTGGGAGGGAGTGATTAAAAGCTACTTATCACTGGGTTAGGGCTGTGCAGAATTTTCAAACTCTGGCAGAATGAAATTCCGCAGAATATTCAAAATTCCACTGAAACTCTGCCAGAAATGGAATGGCAGAATTCTGCAGTGTAAAATAGTTATTGTATGAGTTTCCACAGAAAAATCACTGTTCCGCAGATCTCAATATATTCTACGGAAGTTGTTGCGGAATAATTTTCTGTGGAAAAAATACTGTTCCGTGGAATATTATTCTGCGGATCACAATAGGCAGAATTATGCAGGTGAAAAAGTGAAATTCTGGTGGTAATTCTGCCGGTGGAATGGTCATTCTATACTAATTCCACCGGCAGAATTCTGCATTCCGCACAGCACTACTAGGGTCAGTGGACACATACATGTGTAGGACATACAGGCAGACTGAATAGGCCTAGCGGTTCTTATCTGCCGACAGTTTCTATGTATCTATGTGAAGTGCATAAAATGGGTACTGCCATTCAATTGAATCAAATTACTTCTTGGCATCTACTGCTATGAAGGCAGCTGATTCTGGGCCTTTGGGGGCAATCTGTATTAGGTTTCTCACAGCCAGAATATTGTCACTGCCTTACCGACCTTGCACAAAACCAGCCTACAACTTATGTATAACCAGGGGTAAAATCTTCTCCAAAGGGAGAGCTAAAATTTTAGCAAGATTTTGCAAGCAAAGTTTAACAAAGAAATAGTCCTGAAATTAGAACACACCATGGAATCCTTACTGGGCTTTGGCAGGACAGTGATATGAACCTCCTGCATAGATGGTAGCAAAGTACCAGAGTCCAGAATAGTCATGAAAAGTTTGTGTAGCCATGGGGACAAAATAGGCTCAAAAGCCTGATAAAACTCTGATCTGAGACCATTTGGTCCTGGAGCCTTTCCTGTAGTCAATGAGCAGGTTTCATACTGGACCTCCTGTAAGGTTATATCTTCTAATAGACAAGCAACATCCAGAGGTAAATTAGGCAGATGTGTTTTATTAAAAAATGACTTCTAGGCTTCTGTATTGGAGGGCACTGATAAAGCAAAGAGTAATATTCCCTGAAAATACTAGCCATCTTTGTGAAATCAGAAATCAACTGATTATCCTGCAATTTCAAAAATAGGACTGAGGTTTCCATAGTTCTGTTTGAGCCTATAGGCCAGTAACTTACCAGCTTGACACTGGATTCCTAGTATGACTGCATCATGAAAAACAAAGCTGTGGTCACTAGCTGGATATAAATAGTATTTATACTTAAGAGAAGTGACCTCAGCAATGTGGGAATCCTGAGTCAAGGGGGAAGAAAAGATTGCCTCCTTTAATAACTTAGTTTGTTGTGCGAGGTCTGATATTTCTTGCTGACACTGCCTGTTAAGGTTTGAAGCGTATGAAATCACTCAGCCCCTAATAAAGGCCTTAAACGTCTCCCAGAGTATAATCATAGGAACCTCAGAAGAAGCACTGGAATCAAAGTAAAACTGTATTTCCCCTTAAAACCAGCTTCGAAAATCCTCCATACTGTACATAAAAGTGCAGGATTTAAGTGTCACGAGGTGATCTGGCAGCTGTAGGTTTGGGAACCTAAACCAAGCTAACCGCTGCATGGTCAGATATAATAATGGGAAGAATGGCAACGTCCAGTAAGTCCCCCACAATCCCAGAACTGCAAAGAAAGTAGTCCAACTGATTACATGTCAGGGGGATGGTAGACGCTTTTGGGACATCAAAGACCTGCTTGGAAGGGAAGACAGGAGACACCCCACAGTGCTCATCATTAATGGGTCTTCTACCACTGACCTGCACAGCATAGCCGAATCCTTTAACCTGTTCTCTGATCTTAGTGCTGTTCTGCCACCAGACTATTTAAACAGCCCAGAACCTCCCCCTCCATGAGACCAACATATACCCTCCCATCCAAAATTCTATTTTAAACAGGTCACAATTAGTGAAGTCAGAACCTACATACGTAAGGTGCTCAGGAAAACAAGGCTAGATAGCGATGATTTAGACATGAAGCTTGTGGTGGTAGTACTTGAAGAGCTATTGAGACCAATTACCAGGCTCATTAATAAATCCCTTGCCTAGGTGAAGTTCCCTTTGACCTGGAAGATAGCCCTGATCACCCCAGTTTTAAAAAGCAGAGATCTGTCCAACACTGCCAACTATAGGCCAATCTCCATCCTATCTCTGCTCTCTAAAGCCCTAGAGGGGATTGTGGTGGACCAAGTTACTGAGTACCTCTATATGTATGGACTCTAATGCCCACAACAGCATGGATTCCACATGAACCACAGCATGGCTACTGCCCTGGTGGAGTTCTACAACTATGTGCACAAGGCCATGGATGGGGGCAATTTGGTGGGATCTATATTCATAGATCTCACTAAAGCATTAGACACTGTCAATCACCGCATCCTTCTTACTGACCTGCTAAACCTGGGGCTCTCACATGAAGTGGTCCATTGGTTCCAAGACTACTTATCCCACAGAAAACAAGGTGTCAAAATTGGGACAGCCATGTCTCCCACAAGGGAAATTACCCTAGGGGTCCCCAAGGGTCAATATTGGGGCCGCTCCTATTTAGTCTATTTATAAATAGATTTTCTGAAGCTAGTAAGAGCAAGATTATCCTGTATGCAGATGATGCTGTCATTCTGTGCAGCAGCAAGCAGCATATGGCCCTGTAGGCAGAGCTTCAGAGCTCATTCAATGGGCTGGAGGTTTGGTTCTGTAAAATAATGCTGCTCCTCAATCACAAAAAGACAAAGACGATGATCTTCTCTAGTCCCCAGCACAAGAACCCCCCCCTGCAGTTACTATCACCAATAGCAAGGCTGCCCCACTGGAGCAGGTACACTGTTTCAGGTACCTAGGGGTTATTATCAATGACACCCTCTCCTTCGTGTAGCACATTAAATGTGGTAAAAGTAGTAATGCAAAGCTCGGTGCGCTCTGTAGGCACAGGCGATACCTCACACCATTAGCCTTTCATCTCTTGGTCTCCCCTCAGTTCTGTCAGTCATGGTCTACAGACTTGTGGTATATGGGGCTGCCACCAATACTGCACTTGCATGCATTGCAATGGCCCTTAACAAGGTATGTAGGCTAACAATTGGGGCGGATTACCTTATGTACACATGCTCCCTCTTTGCACAGACCAATTGACTTAACCTACCCAACAGAATAAAATACCAAACCTGCCTTTTGGGCAAGAAATCACTACCAGGCAAAGTGGCTCCATTCCTCAGCAGCTTGCTGCCTGCCTGTAGATGTGGGTACCAGACCAGAGACCAATCTCAGGGCTCCCTAGCAGTCCCCTTGAGAAAACTGACACTGAGACAGCAGTCATTTGCATACAGTTCTCCCCTGTGGCTTAACAAGATCCTGGCTCAACTACTGACAAGCTCGAGCCTACCTGCCTTAATGACTGAACTTAAATAGTACCTCTCTGGAAGCATGGCCTGTTGCTGTAGGCAGTAATTGCATTCCCAGCCCTGCAAGTCTTAAGACACAATCGCCTGGCTAACCGACATGGATCAAGTCACCTCCCACACCCTTTTTAACAAAGCCCCCACAGGGCTGCTGCCCACATCCCAGATTCACCCCCACCCCCAATTCTCTACATCAATTCCAATACGTAGATGGATCTAGCTCCCTGGCTACTGAAGATTATACAATGAGGTATGAAAATCCAGTAACCTCATTGGTCAAAACACATCACATGACTGTGATAAATCCTCCAGTATACCCACTGCAAAAGTTTTATATCACTATAAAAACAAAAATACAAGTTGAACATTGTATAATAGCAATATACCATGACAGGGAGTGGGTATATGGGTGGATTTATCACTTCTGGTATGGTTAAGTCACTCGTCGGTGCCTCGTGACCGAACCACACCAGGCGTGGTAAATCCACCAATATACCCACTCCCTGTCATGGTATATTGCTTAATTATACCTCTGTGCCTAGCCTTTGGCTGTTGTAAATTATACCTGTGTACCTGACAATGTTTGGCCTTGTCATGTTTCTTTGCACTTACCAGATAGCTTATGTCTCTGTTAGTAATATTTCACCCTTGTAATTTTCTTACACTGGGGTTCGCCCTCCTTTGTTTTCTTTTTCTCAGTTGTTCACACTGTGTTGTACCTGACGTGGAACCTTTGCAAAAGAGCTTTTTCTCAAAGGTTATGTCTGAATCTTGAAACAAATAAATAAACATGATTGAAATTGGGATTCAAATCTATGTAAACAAAATGTGAAATCCGCGATTTCAGGGTAAAGTAGCCGCCAACAATCCTGCAGTCCCAATTCCAAACAAAGCTGATTAATAGCATTCCTTGATTTAGCATGAGAGGGAGTGCCTTTCTCCTGCAGGGACCTATCTAAAAGGGGATCTAGAACCAAATTGAAATTGCCCCCCATAATAATAACTGAAGACTCACAAATTCTTTCAGAAAGTAAATGAGCTACTGTTAAAAAAGAAATCTGGAGAGTCAATGTTGGGAGCATAAATATTGCATAGAAGAATATCTATTCCATATATTCGGGCCTGTAACATGATCCAGCATTCCTCTCTATCTGTAGTGGTAGGCACCACCTGCAAGGGGCATCCTCTCCTAACCAGAATTGAAACACCCCATTGTTTAGCTGAGAAGGTAATGGAGAATGACTGCCACACCTGTCCCTTCACCAGTTTATTGGCGTCCCATTTAAGGAGACGAATTTCCTGTAAGAAGGCCACATCACACTTATAGGAAGTAAGAAAGGACTGTATTTTCTTCCATTTAACGAGGTTATTCATGCCCTGAACATTCCAGCTTAGCACTTTAACCTCAGCCATTATCCAGAGTAAATACACAATCAAGGAATTCGGAGGTCATGGAATGTTAAAGGCATTAGGTCCCGGATAAAGTGGCTTCAAATAATTGAGCATTTAGCAGTGCTGAACTGTCAAGTCACTTTATTGCAGGAAACGCACATGTTGGAAGGAGAAAATAATTTATTAAGGAGAGGACCGATTGGGACAGTATATGCGGCAGTGAAATCTACAACCCAATGTGGGGTAGCAATACTGATCACTAGGGGGACTCAATTTCTCGAATTAGAAAAAGTGGCTGATCCCCACGGGAGGTTCCTCTTCTTGAGAGGAATCTTAGAAAGCAGAGAAGTCCTTGTGGGCACGATATATGGACCGAACAAAGATTCCCCGGAATTCTTCATTAACCTTTCGCTGACCCTCGCTCCCTTTAACAGTCTGCCCATGATATTAGCTGGAGATTGGAACCTAGTTATAGATTCCACTCTGGATAGGTCTTCTTCTTCCGCAGGACATACTCTCTCCCCAGCCCAAAGATCCCTGCAAGATCTCATAGATATGTATGGCTTAGGAGACCCCTGGCGCGCTCTGAATCCAGGCGCAAGGGCTTATACCTTCTATTCCCCTGTGCATAAATTCCTCTCCTGAACTGATTTTTTCTTGTTGAACCACAGGCCAATGACAGTCCTGCTGGGATGTGGGATTGCCCCCAGAGTACTCTCTGACCATTCCTCAATTTGGTTGGAAGTCAACTTAGCTCCATACACCCATAAAGATACTATTTGGAAACTAAACTCTCAGCTTCTTAACTATGATGACATAGTCAACCGGATTAAAGATTTTATAAAGCAATTTATGGTTCAGAATGAGGGCTCTATCTTTGACTTTGACAAAGTATGGTGTGCTTTAAAGTGCCTCTTGTGGGGGGAATTTATTAGAATTTCGGCTAGTAAGAAGCTAAAGTTAAAGCCCTGTTAGAGGAAATTATGAATCTAGAAAGCTCACTGTAAAACCCCCCATTAGAGGAAGAAATATTGCATCTAGAGGTCCTAAGGAATGAATACGCGGAAATATTGAGAGAGAGGGCGGAATATGCCCTCTTTAAAACCCAAGCCAAATATATCGAACAAGGGGATAGAGCCAGTCATCTCCTGGCGATGAGGCTTAGAAGCAAGAGGAATCTGCTTGGTCCCCTTTGTATATTCCCTATCAAATAATGCTGTTTTAACAACCCCTAGGCAAATTGCCGAAGAATTTGAACAATATTATATGCATCTGTATAGTCCCCCAGAATTTACCCCTTCACCCAAAGAAATCTGGGAATATCTGTTAGCCTCATCATTGCCTTCGTTAGAGGTATCCCAGCAAGAATTTCTGGTAAACCTTATCTCCCCTCAGGAAATTAGAGACACCATTAATTCCTTAACCAGAGATAAAGCTCCGGGCCCAGATGGTTTCTCGCCTAACTTTTATAAGATTTTTGAAAAGGAGTTAAGCTCCATTCTTCTACGTTTATTTAATTTTATATGTCAAAAGGGGATTACGGATACAACACTCTTGAAAGCTATTATATTTGTATTACCAAAACCTGGCAAAGAGAAGAATAGGGTCATGAACTTTTGTCCCATCTCATTAATGAACTATGACATAAAAATATTTGCCAAAATATTAGCTGCAAGGGTGTCCAAGGTTTGGATGAGGCTTCTGAGCCCTGAACAAGTTGGCTTTGTGCGGGGCAGAGTCTCATCAGACCACATTCGCAAGTTAGCACATATTTTCTCCACATCCAGGGAAGCAGATAAACCAATGGCTTTGGTTTCCCTGGATGTGAAGAAAGCGTTCGACAGGGTAGACTGGGCATTTCTCTTTGATACCCTAGCGGTAATGGGCTTTCCTCTTCCCTTTATCTCCTGGGTTAAAACATTATATTCTGGACCTAGAGCAAAAGTTTACTGTAATGGAGTCTTTTCTTTGGCTTTCCCCTTAAAATCAGGTACCAGGCAAGGGTGTCCACTTTCTCCATTATTATTCAATCTATATTTGGAACCGTTAATAAGACAGCTAAAAGCGTCACCAGTAGTTCAAGGTATCAAGATAGGAAAGTTCCACCTAAAGTAATTGGTTTATGCGGATGACATCCTTCTCCATGTTACCAACCCCTGTGAGTCTACCCAAGCCACCCTCCAGATAATCCATAGGTTCAGCATGGTATCGAATTATAAACTTAATATTGGTAAATCAGAGGTAATGCCCTTGAACCCCCTGCTCTCCAGGGAAGATATTACTCCGTTATCAATGACGTGGTCTACCCAACTTAAATACCTAGGTATAATACTCTCTACATCTGTGTCCCTGATGAAAAAGCTGACTCTAGATAATCTAGTTAAAGAAATCCAACTAGATCTGAATAGGTGGAACTCTTTGCATCTATCCCTCCAAGCATGGGTTAGTGTAATTAAAATGAATGTCTTGCTGAGGGTATTTTATCCACTCAATATGTTGAATGTCTATCTTCCCCTGAATTGGTTCCGTAGACTCCATAGTGTAATCTCTCAATTTATATGGAGGGGTAAAACCCCACGCAGGGCATATAATTGGCTAAGTGCCCCAAAGCAATGGGGGGCTTAAAACTCCCCAACTTTTATCACTATTACTTAGCCAGTCATATAGCTAAGTATATGCGTTGGGGGGCTAACCCAATGGACATAGACTGTGTTACCAATCTTCCTATCTGGCTACAGCTGGAGCAAGTTTTACTAGCCGAATTTTCCCCAGAGAGTCTTTTATTTATTGGCCCAGGTAAGAAACCCAGTGATTTAAAAGGCTCAGTCTTATACACCTCACTAAAGGTTCATTCACAACTTTGCAGGTCCATGAAATACGATAACCAAATGGATTTGTCACAGCCGGTGTTCAATAATCCTAATTTTAAAATTGGTGATAAAATTATAAATGCCCCCAAAGAATGTTCTGATCCCCAAATTAAAGTTTGTGATCTGGTACTTGATGATAAACTAAAGGAATCACCGGAAATATTGACTTCTTTGCGACTTCCCAATAAATACTCTTTTTTTGGGCTCCAGCTTAGGCATGTGTTAATAAAGTGGTTCGGCTTAGGAAGATGGGACACACAGCAGTCACCTCCCTTTCAGCAGTTTCTTGACTGCGTTAACCAACCACATGCTATATCCAAGTTGGTGTCACTGATATATGTGACACTGAATCCAGAAGTATCAGGCCAGTCTAGTTATTGGGTCCGGCATTTACCACAAGATAATTTCCCATAGGAAAAAATCTGGGAAGGAGTCCATCTATATATTGCCAATGATCATTTAAGGCTAATGCAGTTTTACATATTGCACAATATCTATTACACTCCAGCTAAGCTATATGGAATGGGTAAGACACAGAGTAAAATGTGTTTTAGGTGCGAGAAAGACACCGGAACATTACTTCATATACTATGGGATTGCCCCAAAGTAGCCTCCCTTTGGAGTGCTATTCGGGATAGGGCAGACCCACTGTTGGGGCTGCAGAATCATTTTTTTTACCACAGGTTTGTATAGTGGGCGATTACTCTATTGTCCCTTTTAAGGAGAAAATATACTATATGGCTATTATCTCTTTGACGGTTAAACAGCTCGTTCTTCGATACTGGAAAGACCAGCATGCGATTTCTTATCTTGAATGGGTCAAGGAGTTATTATACAACTTAAGAGTTGAAAAAGCAATTGCTAGCCTATGGGGTAAGCTCCCCCTGTATAATTCTAGATGGGAGAAGCTCTTTACGCTTTGGTCTCTCTCCTTACCCTCTTAATACATTCAGCTGGGAATAGTAAAGTAGGCTAGGGAGGAGTTAGGTCTTAGTAGGCCACCCCACAAGAATCTCAGGATGCCTCATATTTAAGGGGTTTGTATAGATGAGTTCTTAACTTCATGTGACCCAGACGAAATAGTCGGGGTCTCACACATGAGCTGGAAAAGGCACCACCAGAGAAGGTAATTGTGGCTCTGGGGGATAGGAGTGGGGGGGGAGTAGGGAAGGAGAGTGTACACCTTATGACTGGATGGCATGAGGAGGTTCTCTTCCTATTTCTGTGTTTTATGTACCGTATGATGAGTAAGCCATAAAGTTATAAATGTCTGGTACTTGCACTGTTGAGATCTCATGCCACTGTACCAATGCATGTATTTCTGTAAAGATGCATGTTTACCACCAAAGTGTTGTATTAGTGGTAAATGGATAAAGTTTATTCAATTAAAAAAAAAGGAACTCGGAGGGGCCACTGTGCAGCAGAAAACTACCCATAAATATTAAGAAGTTAGGTGGTGCCTTGAAATTTGAATAACCAACAGTAACCAGACCTACAACTACCAAGTGAATTATTGCAGATAGCCTACTCGAAATTGCAAAATACCAATTAAGCAATAAATGTAAAATGAAGACAACAAACCATCCTTCGTCCCCACACTTATGACATAGAAACTTTTTTGGCAATGAGATGCAAGGAACCCCAAAAGAAAAAGTAAAATACCAATAACTTAACAAAAACCCACCCCGCTTGTAATGCCAATAAAAAAATATAAAGGATCTTATACTCCAACCAGTAGTGCAGAGAACACACCCACAAAGTAAGGTCTGGGTTCCTAATAGCTTCAATCAGAAAAGAACAACTGACTCAAGGAAGTAGGCCAAAAGAGCTGGCTGTTGAAACTTGCCCATGCCCTCCCCCTCCTCAGCAGGCACCAGGTGTAGCCACCTATGTGACCAACAGTTAGCTGTATGAGGCAATCAAAAAGCGCTCCTGCCATACCCAATCTAAGGCCTCTAGGCAACAGGGAGTTTATTATCTGGCACAAAAAGGGCCTCATATAAGAAACCCATCTCCTCCCTTGAAAAGGATAGGGAGTCCTTATCAGGGGCAAAAGCTCCAACACTCTTGATAGCCAAGGGGCCAAACAGGGGAGTCGAGGAGGACAAAAAGACTCCATGTTCGCATTGCATTACTAACATGGGGTTCAAAACATTTAAGACCCCCCAACCCCCAAAGAACAATGAGTGATGCAGAATCTGCTATAATAACAATCTAACACTCCCTCACCCCCTTCCCCACCCATAGTGAGGCCCCTAAAAGAATTATGTTGCAGTCATAAACTCTGCAAACATAAGATAGGGACTAGGGAACATAAATGCATGGTAAAATCCCTATAGAAGAAGTCCACCAAGCAGGAGATTCATGAAACGGCTCATTTTCAGATGCAGTAGGTTGATCAGGCTTGCAGGTAGTTGACACAGATATTGGATTAGTTCCTTCAGTCAGTGGACTAGCACATGTTTCCCCAATAGTGCCATCAGTAGACAATGAAGCAACCAAGTCTTCTTCAGGATAGTCAGCCCAGTCCATGTCCAAAGGCTGAGATGCTCTAGGAGACTGTCTCGGAGAGAGCCGGGGGTGCTTAGGTTCAGGGATACTAGACCAGCCAGAAGGACAGAGAGAAGAGGGCCCTGGAGAGGCTAAAGTGGTAGTGTGCTCCAAGGAAGGATCATCAGGTGTACAAAAAGTGATAGTTGAATCCCGATGTTTTTCCGGCCATCTCGATGTTGGTTAGGCTTAATAGTACCACCAAGGTCACCTTTTGTAGATGAAGAGGAGGCGGAACTTGGTCCTCGATGAAGAAGATGGCCAGTTGATAACTCTGAGGAGGAGTGATGTGTAATAACAGAAGAAGGCTGAGGCAAAGCTGCCTGATGTGAAGCAGGTGCAAAGGACTTACTAGTATTAGAAGTAGCCGGAGAAGCAGTCTTAGCCCATTGCTTGACACTAGCCACAAATTGCTGTGCACCTGCTAAATGATCAAACTGCAGCCATCAACCTTCCCACATAACTTTTAACATGGCAGGGTAGCGCATGATATATTGCAACTTATGTAAGGCCAGTTCTTTGTGAATAGGTGCACAGGTCTTCCTCTTAGCAGCTACTTCCTTGGAAAACTCTTGAAACAAATAAATTGTGTGTCTTTTCCACTTAAGGGATTCCCCTCTCTCTTTCCAGATGCAGGATTTGTTTCTTAACTGAAAAGTTAAGGAAATAGGTGATGATGGGTCGGGGAAGAAGGCCCCTAGGTGGTTTAGGACCTAAAGGTTAGTGGGCTCATTTCACTTCTAGAGGGGTATCCCAGTAGTAATCCAAAAGTTGTGGTACAAAAGTTGTAGAAAAGCACACGTTAGGCCCCTCCAATCCCTCTGGCACCTCTACAATATGAAGGGTATTGTGTCTATTATGATTTTCTAAATTGTCCAACTTGGCTTCTAATTGCTGCACTTGCTTCTCTAGTTGGGCAATTTTTGTCTGCTTGTCTAGCTGAGTCAGACTCCACCATTGATGTGAAAAGTTCAGCAGCTGCCACGTGTGACTACAGCTTCCATGTGCTGCTTAAGCTGTGCGACAGATTCTTTAAGGAACAGGATTTCACCGACCAGTGACTGCAGCATTGCACAGATGTCTGAGAGGTTGGCTGGGTTGACTGACACCAGAGAGTCTGGGGCCACCATTCCAAAATTGAAAAGAAATATCCTGCAGGTGACACTGTTATCCAAGAGGTAATAGCAGACTGTAGTCGGGGAGTTTAAAATATCACTGCTGGGTTACGAGAACATTCAACAGTGCACCCATATAGTAGCAAACAAAGCAGGCTAAATAAAATGGAGAACAACACCAGATTTTCCCTTGGCGTGGTGGAGCTAAACTCCTATGCTGCCATCTGAGCTGCGGTCACGCATGAACCCTTATAATAGGAGGTTTTCATGGGAGAAATGTGTGTTATTTGAGTTTGAGGTCCTTGTGGTTCAAGAGAGGTTATCGCCAGGAGTAGGTAGCATCCATACCCTCTACCACCACTCAGGTTCAGGCCCTGGGGCCAGGAAGGAGTCTACTGAACCTGGCTCAGTGGAGGTTGCCAGGCTTGGAGTAGCATGGGTTATCTCTAGTAGTCCTGGGGCACTGTTGGGGGTGGGAGAAGGTCTGCCACCTGGTTGGGTGCATTGTTTGGGATGACACGGAACCCTTTGTTGGGCTTTCTCTGCTCAGAACATTGGGGTGGAAGGATCTGGGTTTGGTCATGCTTGGAGGTTCTGCTGGTAGGCCCACTGGAGATTCAGCAGCCATAAATGTTGCTGGGCCAGATTAGTTCAAATTCCTTTATAGGAGGGGTAATTGACAGTGGTTACCAGGCACAGGTGCCCTTTTTCAGGTATCAGTGGACTGAATCATGGGTTCCCACCTGTTTGGGGCACCATTTTGGGTCATTCTAGTAGGAGTTTAGCTTAGCTGGCTTCAGGTTAGAATGCAGCTGGAGAGACAGCACAGATGGTTGGATAATGGTACAGGTGGCTGTGGGGGTAGAGTACCCAAAACAAGAAAGGCAATAGTAGGTTTTCTGAGTGAATAAGCCCTAAGGGAATTTGCATAGGTGGCTTTTGGGCCAGGAGGATTTCCTGAAGATGCTGTTGCAATCAGAGCAGACAGCTCTTCCTATCAGAGCAAAGAGGAAGCTAGAATATTTCTGTCAGAAATTTCTAAATTAGACAGATACTTTATTAGAAGTGTAGGATTTACAGGGTAAATTGAGACCCTCAGTCAAGGTATAAAAAGCACGGTAGTTATTTATTTATTTAGCTTTTATTGACCAGATAAGCAAACTAGACAATTATATGCCTATTTTCAGGTATGACCCAGGAGGTTACAGAGATATACAGATAGAGCAAAAAAATTAACAATGAGGAGGCAACAACATATTAGAACAAATTCTGGCCAGAGTGGATAGGGCTACGTCGGAGGAATTCGGGGTAAAAATATTGAAAATTACCAAAGTTACAAGCCTGCATTTGCAAAATGTAACATAGGCTCATAAATTTCTTGTTTTGTAATATTTTTACATCAAATTGTCAACATAGCCCTGTTATGACCATGCCTCATGAAGAAGGGCAGAGGAATGTTCAACCCCTTGACTTCTTGGTCTGACAATGTCATTTTAGACAGTTTCATCCCTCTTTGCCCCTAGCCTCTTTTCCCTCTTCTCCCATCCTCTCCCCCCCTTCCGAGCTCCTCCTCCATACCACCTTGGCCTTTCTGGCCAGACTAGGGAAACAATTTGCGATCTCTGCTACTAGGGTTTCACTATTATCTGGGCAGTGTTTACCGAATTGCATGTAGTCCATCCCATTTTCATATTGTAATTGTGTACTTTTCATGACTCAGGCACTTTAATCCCAGTCCTGTCCACTTATACTAGTGTTATTATAGTGTTGCAATTTGTATCCCCTACTAAGATGTATATATACCATGTGATGCTGTATCCTTATTATACCTGCTGTCTACTGATCTGATGTACCATGTTATAATTACTGGTGACCATGAATATCAACTGGATTGCTGTACCCATGAAATCCCATATCAGTTAGTATTCCAGTTGATATGCTGCAAAACAAGGTTGATATCACTTTCCATATCAACCTGAAATCCGGTTGATACTGCTGCCCATAGAGAAACAACAGAATGTGAGCCTCACTGCACGGCACCCACAGTTTTGCTGCGTGCACTGACATCTTGAGCCCCAAAAAGCTGTCTCACTTACAGTGTTTGTCTCCTCTGTCACCTCAGGTTCTGTAACTTCTCTGGTGTAGCTCAAACCTCGGCTGCGGCAGTCAAACGCGTTTTCTACTGACTCTCTTCTCAGCTGCTGCACCAACGGAAAGACATACTGAACCAAAGCACTTCCAGACCAAAAGACCTCATTCCCCTCAAAGAAAGACACGGAACAAATAAAGACTTAAATGTTCAAGTTAAAAAGTTAAAATTTATTTGTTGTTGCATGCATTTATGACTATTTCTGACTCATTTTCAAACATTTTATCCAAAATGATGACCCAAATCATTGGATGGAACACAGCATCAAATACAAGAATTCCTTCAAAATGGTACAGACTGTTAAAATGTTTTTTGTTCACCAGTTTAGAAAAACTACTTCAAGTATAACATTTTTAACTCTTTCTGATTAACTAACTTAAAAATAAAACTGCAAAAAAAAATGTCTTTTTATTTCAGACTACACTAAAACCAGTTGATATTCAAGGTCACCAGCAATTATAAAAAATAAAAGATAGGTGAGTGTGTGTTCATGGATTTTTTTCACACACCCTCAGTGTGTGATGACCACATACACATCTCAAGCTTCACTCTTGAGGTTTATGGGTCATCACACACCCTGGGTGTGTGAAAAAATTCATAACACACACTTACCTATCCATTATTCTCTGTTTATCTCACATCTTATGTAATTGCTTGACTTTTGTTCTTCATTTTATTTGTATTGTTGTCTCTTTGTACTTCTGATGTGGAGCCTTTGTAAATGAGTCTCTGACTCAAAGGTTTGTAATTCCAAGATTCTAACAAATAAATAAATAAAGCTCTTGGCCTAAAGGTGATTTCAAGCAGGGACTGCAAAATCAACTTTTGGGATGCAAAAACACATTTTGAGCAGGAGTTGAACATTTACTGTACAGCTTTCACATCCATGAGGTGCTGTAAAGAAATAGCTATGTTGACAATTTGGGGTAAAAATATTGAATATTACGAAACCTACAAGCCACATTTGTAAAATTCAACATAGCCTCATAACTTAAAAAAATATATTTTTATACCAAATTTAGAACATTGCCTTCTTATGACACTGCCTCATGAACTAGGGTGAGAAAATTTTGAACTCTTGTCCAAAAGGTGATTTCATGCAGGGACTGTGAAATCACCTTTCGGGATGTGAAAAAAAAAAACATTTTGGCCAGGATCTGAAAAATGACAGTTGTCAAATTCATGAAATGCTGTAAAGATATGGGATGGCTATGTTGTAAATTTGTGTTTAAAATATCGAAAATTACCAAATTTACAAGCCTGTGTTCGCAAAATTCAACATAGGCTCATAGCTTTATTGTTTTTTTAATATTTTTACACCAAATTTTCAGCATAGCCTTCTCATGACCCCCCTTATAAACAAGAGCAGAGAAAATTTTCATCTTCTGCCCAAAAAGTGATTTCCACAGGGACCACAAAATCACCTTTCTGGACAGATTTGCCTAACAACAATGCAATTGTTCATGAGGCTGAGTCCCAAAAAAGGCATGTTGACACTTTGGACCAAAAATATGAAAAAATGGCCAAGTTATGCCACTAAGTTCAAAACACTATTGAAATACATTGAACCACATAACTGTTTCTTCAGTTTACAGTCCGGCTTTGAAAAGCGAAGTTGTGTCTGTAGTCCAGGGAGGATTACAGCAGTGGACCCCCAATGGGTAAGTAAGGGCTTGAGGGTGGGTGGGGAGGTAGTGGGTGCTGAGTGGGAGGAGCAGGTGGGGGGAGTGTAACGGCTGCAAAAGACATCAATGGACTTTTTCTTTTATAGCTAACAAAACAAAAAAATTAGGATTCATGCACTGGGGGCTTAGGCACCCCCAGTGCCACTGTTACATTTCTAAGCGGGAGGGAAGTGGGGTAGTCGGTTCTTCTGGGAGAGTTGGGTGGGGGAGGAAACTTTAAATACATATAATGAAAAAAACTCAGAAGATACCTGCACTGTGAGACTGGGTACCCCCAGTGCCACTGTTATGTTGGGGGGGTAATGGGGTGGCAGGTGCTGAGAGGGAGGGTCAGGTGGGGACAAGAAACTATAAATACATATATTATATTGAAAAAGAAAAGCTCAAATAATTGTGCATGCGTGGTAATTGATGGGGGTCAGTAAGAGGATTTGTGATCTTGACACTGGGGGATTGGGTACCCCAAGTTTTACTATTATGGTTCTGGGGGTGTAGGCTGGTGGGTGCTGACAGGGAGGGTTGGGTGGGGGATATGTATAATTAAAAAAAAATTGTCGGTCACAGCAGAACACAGCACAGTCCGCTGTGACCAAGATGGCTGCCGCACTGCACTGCACATGTACTAGTAATTGTGCATGCACAATAGAGTTTGGCTGCCATCTTGGACATGGTGGAGTGTGCCTTGTTCTGCCAAGACTGCTGGCACACAACAAACAGCGCAATGCTACTTCCAATAGAGACAATGAGCAGTGTGCTCCATGGACATGAAGGAAACTGTGGTCCAACTCCAACATGTTGTTCGGTTGGAAGGAATGTGCCGAGTTCTTTTTTCACAGCAAGAGGTCTGTAGGGCCATGCCCACTGCAGCCCTGAAAAAAGGTAACAATGGATAAGGAATATAGCAGGTTTAAACAGTATAAAGTCGTAATTTTACACAAGCATAGCAGTTAGCAGTGTACTGGTCTGAGTTTGGGGAAGGCAGCTGACAGTCGTCCCTGCAGTTAGCTGGGAAGAATAGCTGTTGATGGGGTGTGTGGCTTAAACAAAAGTGAAGCAGCTGTCTGTGTTTAGACTTTTCTGTAGTAAGTGCTCACTATCATAGAAATATAGAAACGAAGACAATGATAGCAGAAAAAGACCAGAGGTCCATCCAGTCTGCCCAAGTTCCCTATATCCCTGGAACCTATTGTTCCTCCAGGGTATCATCCCTCCTGATCCTTTCCCCATTCTTCTCCCTATCAGAGCAAGAAGTTAACTCTTTCTATCAGAACAAGGAGGTAGCTGAATGAGGCACCTAGAACATTTCTGCTAGTACATTTCTAACTACAGGGTAAGCTGACATACTATATTAGAAGTGTAGGGGCCACAAAGTAAATTGGGACCTTCATTCAGGGTATAAAAAGTGTAGTAATTAGCAGTGTGCTGGCCCTTTTTGGGGTAGATAGCTGACAATCACCCAGCAATAAGCTAGGGAGAACAGCTGCAAATTGGGTGTGTGTGGCTTAGGCAGAAGTGAAGCAGTTGTCTACGTTTAGAGTTCCCTTAGTCTTCTAATGGAAGCACTATAAAAAACTCCCTCCCAGCATGTCCCATCACGCTTGTGTCACAGAGTATGAGTGGAACAGAGCAGGAGTGGAACAGGTGACTAGCATTTTAGGTGTCAGTACACATCTTTAGGCGACAGTTGGCATGCATGGGACTCTGCCAGATGGACAGGTGAAAAGGAACAGTGCTCTTTTTTTTAACATGAAAAAATGTTATAAAATTTCAAATTTTCCAAACAGACATGTATCAACAATCAACCGTGTCAGGAACCAAATGAACGTACATAAAAGTTGCACAAGAATATCTCTATATTACATAAGCCAAGGCTATAATCAATAAGCATCAGTAATACTGCTCCAAACAGTAGGAATAGGTATCATAGGACTGTACAATATCAACTTCAAAAATGTTATAACTTGTTGCAGTATAGGAAAATCTGTCAGAAACATGTTAAGGAAACTGCAAATTAAATATACCAAGGTACCTGCACTGTCTGTGCTAGGTATACTTCCTATTACCCATCTCAAAAAAAGAGTATTGACCTTATACTTGGATCCAGGAGGTGGGTGGGGTAGAGAGAGGGATGATAATCTGGTGTTAAAAACATTCAAAGAGGTGGATTGCCAGTTGGTGGTGGTGGTGGGGGGGTGGAACTGAGCAAAGATGCGAGTGCAGATATGCTCCCCATTTAATTTTTTTTTTATCATGACATACTTTCTCCCGCAGCTCGGTCAGCAATTGTCCTGCTGCCATCCTCCTGCATCCCTCCAAACCTCAGCAGGCCCATGCTACTCAGGCTGGCACACATACAATACCTGTGGGGGGGGTCACCTACTTCCCCCACCGAGTCTGGATCCAACCTGAACATGGCTTTTCCGGGTCCATGGGTGCAGAGGCATGGCCATCAAGCCACCACAACTGACCACCATTTTCCTCCTTTTTTCTCCCCTATGGTGTACAGACATGCAATGACGTCAAAGGCACAGTGTGCCAACGTCTGCCATACTCCAGCCCCCTAGATGCACCACACCTGTAGTGCCCCTTATTGCCATCGGGGGCCACTGCAGCGTGATGCGAGCCCCGAGCTCTCCCCAGGGAGAGGACAGCAGCCCATTAGATGCTCAATCCTCTCCCTCACCGACTGACTCCCAATAAACCCACACTCATTCTCAAACCCAGGTCACCAGCGTAGAGTGAGGTGTGGCATCCAGTGCCTCAACCCTCAGCACCACCAGGCCAGCCAGCTCCCCATTTCATGATATATTTCTGCATCTGGTTAGAGCTGGCATAGGAAAGCCTTTCAAAAATGGCTAATCAAGCCACAACAGCATGCCATGTCAAGAAAAATGGAGGATGTGGTTGTCTCCACTTCATTAATATGGCTCTTTTGCCCTTAAGAAGCACTGCCATCACCCATTTCTGAAAAGGGCCAGGGAGCAATACCAATTGGGAGGTGTCCCCAAGCAATATCATTGAAAGAGGAAAAGGTAATACAATGGCCTGTCACCTTAGAGCAGTCCTCCAGCACAGTAGACCAGTACAAGGACAATGCAGGTCATTGCCAGAGAATATGCAAAATATTGGCCTGTTGATTATGGCATTGCCAACACTTAGAGTGGAGTAGTATGCCAATTGTTTGTAGGGCTGCCAGTGTTCAGTACCAGCATAGAACTATCTTCAGTTGCATTAGCTGACTCCTATATTCCCTGTATGTGAGATAAGCACTACAGATACATTGTAACCAGGCCTCTTGGGGTATACTAATCTGTAGGTCCTGCTGCCATTTAGTCCAACATTTATCCGTACTGTCGGGCTGCACATCTTGAAGCAGACAATAAATCCTGCCAGCAATACCCTTAGCCTTCCCAGGCTTTTGCAGCTGCTCCAACCAATGCCACTCTGGTGCTGTGAGCCTGTTTACCTTCAGCCTCTGGATGGTATCCCGAATCTGAAGGACTCTCCAAAACTCCTTCTTGAGAAACTATATCTCTCCTGAAGTTACATACAAACATATGAACTTGCAGGCAGAAAAAGTCCCACAGGTATATCAATTCTTCCTGATTGTGCAGCTTTTAGTTTCATATTACTACAGCTGCCCCAGCCCCAAACCCCTCCTTCCTCCCTTTCCTGGTCTTTCCCTATTGTGTTCTTGTCTGTATTAATCCTGCCCTTGACTCTATCCCAACCCTGCTTAAAGCTATCCACTGTCCTCAATTCGATTAACTCCTCTGGCAGTGTGTTCCATCTTGCCACCACTCTCTCTGTAATGTAGTGTCTCCTCATCGCCCTCCTGAACCTTCCCCCTTCCAACTTCAGACTATTCCCCCTAGTGACCCTTTGCCCCTTTAAGCAAAACAATCCTCCCTCTCAGACTTTGTTTATGCCTTTCAAGTACTTAAAGAGCTCTATCATGTCCCTTCTTTCCCTTCTCTCTTCCAGCGAATACATGTTGAGCTCCCGCAATCTTTCCTCATACGGCAACTCCCCCAGTCCCATGATCATTTTTGTAGCCCTGCGCTGCAACCCCTCCAGTAATCTCACATCCTTTTTGAGGTATGGGCACCAGTACTGCACACAGTACTCCAAATGTGGCCTCACCAGTGATCTATACAAAGGCAGGATGACCTCCTCCTTTCTAGAGGTGATCCCTCTGGCAATGAACCCCCGCATCCTATTTGCCCTTGCTGCCGCCCTCTTACACTATGCTGATACCTTCATGTCCCCTGTGACTATTACTCTGAGGTCCCTTTCCTCCTCTGAAGCTGTTACCTGCACCCCCCCCCCAAGCCAGTAGCTGATCCTGGGATTTCTTGCTCCAAGGTGCATGACCTTGCACTTTTCAGCATTAAACCTCCAACTGCCGCTCCCTAGACCAGTGTTTGAGTTTAGCTAGATACTCCCTGAGTGCCTGCCTCCCTTCCTTATTGTCCACTTTTGCACAAATCTTAGAGTCATCTGTGAACAGGCTGATCTTACTCGTGACCCCCTCTGCAATGTCTCCTTTGAAGACATTGAACAAAACAGGAGCCAGCACTGAACACTGCCATACCCCACTTGTTACTGGCCTTGGCTTGGATTTTCCCCCAAGTGTTGAAAGGAGTACAGTACCTCAGTTCCTGGGATCAGGACATCATCAATGGTACAGATTCCTCTAGTTTCCCAAGGTTGCCATGTAATAGGTTCTCCCCCTATCTGAATGAGTGGGTTATCCCATAACCGGGTGTATCTCAATGGCGGTGCCCAAGCACCTCCAGGAGTGTGCATGATGGTCATACAAGACCGCCAAGCTTTCCACGACTCCCATAAAATGGGGGACATTGCCTCAAAAGGGTGCTTTCCCAGATACAGCAAAGTCCCCAACCAAGGAGTGCCTGCAATGTCCGCTTCCAGGGTAACCCATATTGGCGAAGTGGCTTAGGAGGGAATAAACCATCTGGTAGCCTGGGCTGCTCTGTAGGCCAAGTAATAGCTCTGGAACCAGGGGCGGTCCAGGCCTCCCTTCTACCAATGTACCCCAAGTCTGGCTCAACTACATTAAGGAGATTTCCCCTTCCACAGGAAGGTGACCACCAGCCTATCCAGTGTTGACAGCAGTTTTGGAGGTAATCTGACTGGCAAATTATGAAATAAGTAGGCCACCTTGGCAAAGAGTAAGCAACCAAAGTGACTCAATTTTATCCTTTAAAGAAAGCTTTAGCTTTATTCTGTGTTGATCCTCCGCCATTAAGCTAGTATCCAAAAAGTTATAATTGGCTTCTGCAAGATCCCTCCAATGGGCAGGTAAGGTTATACCCAGGTAAGAGAATCCCTGCAGTGCCCAAATCAGTGGGGTACCCTGTAGGCATTTCTTCATGCAGGCTAGGTTGAGTGGGGATAAAGTAGTCTCCCTCTGGTTTACAGTAAGCCCTGAGAATTGGGCAAACTCTTGGAGAATCCCAAGGAACAGGGGAAGAGATGTTACTGGATTGGAGAATGTAAGAAGCAGATCGTCGACATAGGAATTTACTAAGTATTGTTTCCCCTGCACTTCAATACCTTGGACACCCTGTGTCACCAATAGTTTTCTGGCCCGCAGGTCCTGCACCAAAAGAAACAATAATAGTGAGGTCGGGCAGCACTGACGGGTGCCTCTCTGCAGTGCAAATGGGGATGGAGGGATAAGTTGCTGTTGGTGAGGATTTTGGCCATAGGGGAATTATATAAAGCAGTTATCCACTTCCTAAAGTGAGGGCCAAAGCCATAAGATTCCAATGCATAATGTAGGTATTCCCACTCCACTGAATCAAAGGCTTTTCTAAAATCAACCGCTAAGGCAGCCATGGGTGTGGTGGAATGTAGTGCAAACCATTTTAAGTTTAAAACAGTCTGGATATTATCCACCTCTGTCCTACCCTTACTGAAGCCAGTTTGGGAGGGATGTATCAGGGAAGGGAGTACTGACTGTAGCCTGATTACTAATACCTTTGCCATAATCTTGGTAACCACCGATAGCAAAGAAATGGGGTGAAAGTTAGCACAGTCCAATGAGTCAGATGATGGCTTGGGTATTAGAGTGATGATCGCTTCCCTAAGAGTCGAGGGGGAGATCACCTTGGACATCGCCTTCTGCAGTGCAGCTAGGAGGCGGGGAAGAGTCTCTTCAAGAGAATTTGATACAGTTCTACTGTCATGCCATCAGCCCCAGGGCATTCTCCTTCAGATAACTGTTTAAGCACACCCTAAGCTCTGGAAGGAAAGTGGTTCATCCAATTTCCGTACCTCCTTAGGGCTTAAGTGGGAAAGTGCAATGGAGTTAAGGAAGCCAGTCATAGAAGAGGAAAGGGTTAGAATCCACAGTAGGGGTCCTGGTAGAGTAGAGGTCCTGATAAAATTGCATTATGGTTTCATTGACCTTCAGGGGTTTTGTAACTATCTGTCCAGTATTGGAGCGGAGCACATGAATCTCGGAGCCGGCTTTTTGTTTCCGCAAGTGGAAGGCTAGCAGCTTTCCACTCTTGTTCCCCACCTCCCAAAATTTGTGCTTTGACCTCATAAGCTGTCACTCAACCTTATGCTGCAAAAGGATATTACATTTGTATTTTAAGCCCGTAATCGCAGAGATTAAGCAACTGGAGGGGGAAGGAGAGCCTTTAAATTGCCCTTCTAAGGTGGAGAGTTCTTGCTGCAGTTTGCAAATTTCTTCTCTCCGCTCTCCGTTTCTTTTTCTGCGAGGCAGTATAAGAGATAATACATCCTTGAAGAAATGCCTTGAAAGCTTCCCAGATCATGCCAGCCTTAACTTCACCCATTGCATTGGTTTGAAAAAAGGCTTGGGCTTCTGCCAGTTACAAAAGTCTGTATTCTTCAAAAGAAAGAGATTACAGCACCATCTCAGAGATGAGGGTTGAGACCCCACTGGGAGGTTTGACAGAGCAATAGGGGCATGGTTGAATATGACCATGTTTTTGATGGTGACATCATATATGCCCTGAGCTGCCCATCCCCCAGCCAATAATCTACATGGCTATGCAAACCATGAACAGCCAAACAGAAGGTGTAATCTCTTCCTGTAGGGTTGTCCCTTAGGCACAGGTCAAGCATGCTCCATGATTCCTTCAGGGCATTTAGAGCGGTTTTAGCTCTCGGGTGCATGTCTGGGGTGGGCCTGGATTTGTCGAGAAATATATCTGACACCATGTTGAAGTCACCCCCTATAAAAACAGGTTTGTTCTCATCGTCCGCTTTCGCATCAGCCAGTGCCTGGCTGACTTGGAAGGAAAAAATCCTAATCATCATTATTAGGTGCATAAATGTTCCCCACCACTACTTTGCCTCCAGGAAAGGAAAAGCGGACCACTACCCATTGCCCTGTGTCAGTTTTCACCCATTCCTCCACCCAAGAACACAACCTACTTAGCAGAATTGCCACCCACCCAGACTTGGAAGAGGCAGAGCTGTGTACAATTTTCCCAACCCAGCTCTTCTGTAACCAAAGAATCTTCCTGGCAGTGAGGTATATCTCCTGGAGCAAGGCCACCTCCTCCTTCAGACATTTTAGGTGATGCACATCTTGGCTCTCTTAACTGGATCGTTAAGGCCCTTCACATTCCAGGAGACACACCTCCACCCCTGCTGCACGTTGCTGATCATAATCCTAACTATTAACACCCAGATCCACTTACCTCTCAAAGGTGCTAACCTCCAGACCTGCCCCTACTGCAGGTCAAGAAGAGAACCTCTTCAACCAAAAGGAAGGAGGAGGGCCAAGGGACTTGTAACAACCACGAACGGAAGTCAAGTAAGGGTGGTGTCACAAGTACCTGGGAACAATGAAAAAACAGTGTAACGTATAAGTCAGTTATCAGTAAAATACTCATAACCAAGCTGTTATACACTAAATCTGTAGGTATCTACCTTGTACTACAAGAACCGGGCACAGTACATAAAGAAGTACAGCAATGAACACAAATTTATAACAACTTGAAACCTGTGATTCAGCTGTAATCAGAGAGGACTTAATGCCCAAGAAACAGGGAAAAAGGATCAGGGGAAGAAAGGGAGGGTTAGGGGGAATGCGGGTCCAACCACTATTGTAAGTGCTGTTCTATCTTGGCAGTGCAGTATTTCCGCAAGATAAGGAGATTCCACTAAGAACACTAAAGGTGGTTCACAATGGAGTAAGAGATTCGTGCAGCCTACTCCAGCTGTGCCACCTTCACACCTATTGGGGAGGTTAAGTACTTCCTGGTAAGAAAAATACCCATCCTACCACAGACCTCACTCAACAAAATTTGTAGGTGTTCTTAGCAGGCTAGTGCCAATGTGAAACCATAGGAGAGGAATCTAAGTCTATCGATGCATACTGAGGAGGGAGAAAAGTATATATGAATATCTTGGGTCTAAAATGGCCTCCTGCAACAGTCATCCAGCCCACCCCTGTAGATATGAAACCATATCTGGGAGGAGGTATGAGAGCAGGTACTGTGAAATCTTGGAAGCTCCTCTCATTGGGGGGGGGAGTGGAGCAGGCTACCTACTATGCTAGCCACCCTGCATAAACCAGTGGGTGTCACAAGTCCAGTGCAACAATAGAAACAGTATAAAAACAGGTGGAGAGGAGGGAGGAGGCAGACCTCAATCTGCCTTGTGAAGCGGCTATAACTGAATCAGGGATAAGGCATATCCTGCCCACTCATTATTACTCCACAACCCCCAAGACTGGGGGACCATACAGAGGGTGAGGGATTTTACAGCCACCCCCCAAAGTAAGTGCACCAACATACTGTACTCATTAACAATATCAAGGGGGGGAAGAGAGAGGAGGTCCCATCTCAGATACAGACTATGCCCTTTTCAGTCTATTACTAAAATCAGAGTTACCACTATGCTCATTCCCTCCCCTCTCATCTCAGCCCAGATTAGTTAACTTGACACTTGCAATGGTAAGAAGGGGCTGAAACAGGACCCACCATCCCAGGTCTGTACCCCCTACAGCTTAGGTAGTGAGAGCGGAGTGGAGCACCCTGTACCCTTTCCCTTCCTCTTTCCATACCAAATGGAGGACTCCAGAAAAACATAAGAAGAAAAGGGATGCTAATCCAGTGTTAAGGAATCCATAGTTCCATTTAGCCCAGATAGGTTTCAGCCTGACTAGGTGGCACCATGCAAGAAACGTAGTAGAGAAAGTTTATCCAACAGTTCCGGCTGCCACTTCGGCAAATGTGTTTTGGGCAGGGCACACAAGCTCTGCAGATGCTTCTGTACTGTCCATCTCCTCTTCTTCCACCTCAAGATCTTCTGCTGCATCAGCACAGTTATTTGGCGATTCAGACTGTGCCACTTCTGTAATAGGAATGGCATTTGTTGCTCCATTCTCCTCTCCACAATCAAGAGTCCTCTCTAGAGAGCTTGGCCGGTAGTGAGAAAGGAAAGAGCAAGGACCTCCTTTCCCTTCCAGTTCTGCTATAGGAGTGATGCCTCTGTCGCTGTAGGTGGGGGCTCCTACTACATCAGGGCTTGCTCTGGGAGGCAGATGGAGGAATCTCCACATCTTTTGGAGTAGATACTGGTTGATCCTGCACAGGGAATTCCTTCTGAGGAGGGCGGTCAGCCCTTTCTATGGGGTCTGTGGAAATGTGTGCCTGCCCCCATCCTCTGCGTGCTATTCTGGCCATTTCAGGATTGTGCTGGGGGGCCTTGGTTCCCAGAGCTTCCTGGGGTTTGCAGTTGACCTCTCAAAGTTTGGCCAGTGCTTCATAAGTCAGCTACAGTATTAATGTCCTGGGTTGATGAGCCCATGTATTCCCTGCCATCATTCCCCACCCACAGGTTTGTCAGTCCTTTAAACCTGTATTTAAAGCCCATTTCTCTGAGTTTGGCTTTAAGGGGTGCAAATGCCTTTCTTTGGTGGCTATTTTGTGTGAAAAATCCCTGCAGAAGGAAATACGTACACCTCTCCACTGCAGGTTGCCCAGTTCTCTAGCAACCCTTAATACCCACTCCTTCACAGAATATCAGAGCAGGTAAGTGATAATCAGCCTTGGGGGTGCTCTAGGAGGTGTCACTTTCCCCATGTTCTGTGGGCCCACTCCACATCCACTGGGCCCCTCCAGCATTCTCTTAGCATCTGAGGAATAAAGTCGTTAAGAAAGTTCTTCAAGTCAGGGCCTTCCAAGCCCTCAGGAACACCTAGGAAACAGATATTATTTCAGCATCCCTGATTCTTCTGGTCCTCTGTCCAGTCCCATAATTTTTGTATCTTCTGATCATGCTCTGCTAATTTGTTTACTATCTTATGCTGCTGCTGCTTAGTGCTGCTGTGAAGGATGAACAGAGACATGAGAAAACTCAAGATGTGGTCAAGGGTATGGCAGCTGTGTTTCAATTCAAAAAAGTAAAAAATAATGCACTTCGGGCACAGAAACCAAGGGACGGAGTACACAATGTGTGGAGTGGTATTGATGACCAGGAAAGAGCCCTGGGGGTGATTATACTGAATGACCTAAAGGTGACCAGGCAGTGGAACAATGCAGTTGGGAGATGTAGTGAGATGCTGGGGTAGCATAAGGAGGGGTACCACTATCAGAAAGAAGGAAGCGGTGTTACCACTGTGTAGATTGCTGGGAGAACTGCATCCAGTTCTGTAGACCACATCTCAAGAAGGACATAAGAGTGGAGGTGGTCCAGAGGAGGGCAACTAAAATGGTGCAGTGCCCACACCAAAAGCTCTATGAAGAGAGACTAAAGGACCTCAATATGTACAAACTGTACAAAAGGGGGGATATGATAGAGATCTTTAAATACCTTGTGGGGTAAATAAGGTTCAGGAGGGAAGTATTTTTCAGAAAAAAAAGGAGTTCAAGAACAAGGGGACATGCTATGAAGCTGGAGGGGGTAGATTCAGGAGAGAGAGATGTGAAAGCACTTCTTCAAAGAAAGAGTAGTGGTTTCCTGGAAAAGCCTTCCAGCAGAGGTGGTGCGGCAAAAACAGTGGGTGGCTTCAAGGATGCATGGGATAGGTATAGGGAATCTTAGTGGAAAGGAAGGGGGGAGAAAGAGCCAGGGCTCGATTAGGGTCTGTTGGTGATCCTGTAGATAGAGAGAAACAAGCAGACTGGGTAGGCCAAGCAGTCCTTATCTGCCATCAAATTCTATGTTTCTGCTCTTCATAATAAAAAAAATTAATATCAGAAATCTTCCCTTGAGGAAGCCAGGCTTGGGCCCTCCCACGACCATTTAAGCAAGTGTGAGTGCACCAAAGCTGGTAGGGTGGAACTAGTCAGTTGACTCTCACCACTTTAGTTGGCTGCTTTTTTTATTTTGTTTGTGTGCATGGCTGTGTACGCAAGACATTTTTCTAAGTTGTGGCTGCCTGCTCAAGAAGAAATTTGAAAAAATGTTTTTTTTCTGAAAAGTTAGTCAGGCTTGACAGTGAGACTTGTCAGTTCAGCATTGCTGCAGTGACATGAGTAAATTGATTTCATAACGAATATAATTTAAATTTAATAGAAATCTTCCATTGAGAAACCCAGGCTTGTGTCCCTGCTTGGCCATTTAAGTGTGAGTGCACCGTAGCTGGTAGGGTGGGACTAGATGGCTGACTGCCACCACTTCAGCTAGCTGCTTTACTGTTGTGTGTGTGTGCATGGCTGTGCAGTCAAGACATTTTTCTAAGTTTGCAGCTGTGTGCCCTAGAAGAAATGTTTAAAAATGTTTTGTTTTCTGAGCATTCAGTCAAGCTTGACTGTTAGTCAGTGAGACTTGTCAGCTCAGCATTACTGCAGTGGCTTGAGTCACTATATTTCTTAATAATATAATTTAAATGTAATACATCTTCTTGTGAGGAATACAACCATGACAGACAGAGGACATAGTACCAGAAAATGTAGTTGGTCCAGCAGCTCCAGCAATGTTGCAGCAGGTGTAGAGCAGCAAGCAGCAGGAGATCGTGAGCATACTACAGAGCAATGAGCAGGCACGTTCTCAGTATAGAATTATGTTTTACCCTATCAAAGCTGCCATCTCCATTAGCACCAGAATGGTGTCAGCTGACACCAGGGAAAAGGTAAAAGTAGCATTCAAAGTACTAGTACTGCTGCTGGGAGAACATTGCCATCAGCTGCCACTGATACTACCAATGTGAATGTGTCCTGTTCATCACTTGCCACTGCCAGCAGTACCACTAGGATGAGGACATCCTCTTTAATAACCACCACTGCTCTGATCCATCACTCATCCACTGGACATCTAGTATCCCAACTTCTGCTGTAACAGTGGCCCTGCCAATCCACTGCCTCCACTGTGACTAAGACCCCTTCTGCCACTGTTAGAGACCATTACGGAGGGATCATGTGATGCTATCCACGTAGGCAGACGCTTTTGAAACCCACTGCCACCTCAAAGGCTTCAAATTTAAAGAAATATCAACTTTTAGAGCATATAATTCATCAAATTTCAATCATCTCAATGGCAGGAAAATCCAGGAGCTCATAGGAGAATTTACAGACTAGAGGAACGGGAGTTTTTTCGAAGAACGTTGGTAAAAATGAAACAGGCCCTCCCAGCCCGTACACCACCTACAACTCTGGATAAGCTAGCTAAGTGTCCAAAAACCCAAAACACAGCATCGAGCAAATCTTCGAAAGCTTCGACTTCTATTACACCACTCTTGGAGGAAAAGTTCTTAGCTGAATTAGCTCCACTGAGGAAAGCATTCTTAGATTTCTCATCGGATCTTAAAGCTATCAAAGAAGACTTGAAGGATACAAATCGGGCAGTGACAGACGTAGCAGCATGCACATCCTCAATCAAGAAATGGCAGTCTAGAGTTGATTCAGACATGTCTTCTATGCGGCAGAGAATGAGTAAATTAGAGCTCAAACTTGAAGATCTGGAAGGCCGTAACAGGCATAACAACCTGGTTATCTTCGGCCTTCCAGAAGAGGCTGAAGGCCACTCTATTTTTGTTTGCTCAGAGAATGCTATTGAAAATTGCTGGACCCCGCCTCACACTAATGCCTACACTGTTGAAAGAGCTCAGAGATCCCTGAGACCAAGGCCACCTGTGGGAGCCAAACCCAGGCAGTTTATCCTGCAACTGCTTAGCTATGTGGACCGTCAGCATGTCCTTGGGAAAACCAAAGAAGTACAAGAAATCAAGTGGGACTAAGCCAATTTATGTATATCCCAGGATCTGCCCATTGCCACGCACCAGAAGCGAGCAGAATATCATCCCAGCATTGTGAAGCTGATGGCGGCCAGTATTAAATTCCGGATGTTATACACCGCTAAACTGTCTGTTCTGCATCATGGATCATGGAAATCGTTTGATAACTCCGAACATGCTGCCCGAGAATTAGCAATCTTGTTTCCAGATTTATTCATGCAGCGCTGATCCCTGACAATTAATCAAGCGGAGGTGTCGATTTTAACTGGATCCTGAAATGACCCCTAAACTAATGTGTTTCCATCAAGAATGGGACTAATCAAAGCATAAAAAGAGCTTTCATCTATTTTGTTACTATGGTTTCTTTCCTGATAATCACAGGAGGTACTTGTAACTCTCTCTTGTCCTCAGAAATCATCTGACAACGCGGATCATGCAACCAGAAAATTAGCTACATTGCTACCAGACTTTTTTTTTTTTGTAGCACTGATCCCTGACAATCATTTAAGTGGAAGTGCCGATCATAACTGGTTCCCGACATGACCCCTAAATAAATATGTATCGTTCAAGATTGGGGCTAATCAAAGCTTAAAAAGAGCTTTCACTCATCTTGTTACTGCGGTTCCTTTCCTGGTTTCACTTCCTAGTCACTGGAATGGCTCACTGAGCATTTGCAGCTCTTTCTTGTCCTCAGAAAAGACTCGCCCGACTTTGTTTTTGCTTTATTGTTTTATTACAGGGAGACTACTTTGTTGCCAGTAAGCTAATTTTTTCAGGGAATGCCTTTTCATTTTTTATATCTCTAATTCAGACATTCAAATCACCAACTATGCAGACTGTACGAGCAGAAGTGCTGCTCGATTGTGCACACGATAGCTATTTATGTTTAACATGGGTGAACTCGTGCTGTAGTCATTAGAGAAACGCTGTAACTAATTTACCAACTTGCCCATTATGTTTCCTTTACTTAAATCTAATAAGTTCAGTTCACTTTTCCTTTAGTATGTGACAATGGCATTATATTTCTGAGTAGTGTAAATCGGTCAAGCACTGGCTTGACTCATTTTCAATGCATAATGAGGGACTATTTTGTTGTTTGGGTTGATTTGTATACTACTGTGCAAATGAAGGTGATTACATTCCATATAACAGTTTAACTTAATGGGAGAATACTGATTTTATTTTTAACAAAATAATGTTGTTTTAATATTATGTTTTTAAGGTAAACTAAAAATATTGGTAGATGACATATGGCACCATACTGATTTTTCTTATGTTTTTTTTTTTCTTTCCTTTTTCTTGGGAATGGGGTGGGAGCGGGGAGTTGAGTGGGACTGCCTAGGCTGGCCGCAGTCATGAAACAGACTATGGGGGTTGATCTTCCCACTTCAGTATCCAGACTTGGGTTTCTTCTTTTATCAATAATTAAAGGTAAAGTTGGAAGATCAAGGGAGTACTTTTATAGAATTGTAAGTCTGGGGTTAAGTAATTAGGATGGGGGGTAGGATAATTATAATACTTAGGATGTCTGCCACTGGTTTGGATGTAGTAATCATTAGATTAGATGTTCTGAGCTGGCTTTCACTTGAAGAAATACACTTCTTTTTTTTTTTAGGTTGTTGTATCAGACATGGCTGGGATTAAGTATTGTTCCTGGAATATGAAAGGTGCACAGACCCCAGCTAAGAGAACTAAAATTTTGCTTCACCTTAAAAGTCTGCTAATAGATGTAGCCTTTCTACAAGAGACACACTTGTTGTCTAATCAAATAAATTGCTTAAGGAGATACTGGGTGGGTCAGGTATTTGGTTCCGGTATTGATTTCCACAAAAGATGGACAGCTATTCTTATATCCCGGAGAATTCCATTCTGAGTCATTCATTCAATTGCTGAACCAGGAGGCTGATATGTGATTCATAGGGCCCTGCTGGGCCACTCAGAAGTAATATTAGGCTCCATTTATGGACCGAACAATGAAGTCCCTGAATGTTTTACTAGCCTTATGTCTACCCTGGCTACATGGTCTACACTTCCAATAATTTTGAGGGGTGATTGGAACCTGGTCTTATCTAATCAGTTAGATAGATCTGGCCAGATAAGACAAAGATTAACAACCGCTCAAAAAGCAATACATGAGTTAAGGCACTCTATTGGTATTACTGACCCCTTGAGGCTTATGTATCCAGACGGTAAAGAATTTTCATTTCACTCCCTTCCTCACCACTCTTTTTCCTGACTGAATTATTTTCTTATTTCACTAGACTTATTACCGGGTGTCTATTTGGCTTATTATTCTTCTAAAGCAATTTCAGATCATCATATTGCCCATCTCCTTCTTGATATCTCACCAAACATACACAGAGATAAATTCTGGAAACTAAATAATCAGCTTTTGAAATCCGAAGATCAAATAAAACTTATTCAAACTTTCATATCTAATTTCATGGATTTCAATGCCTCAACAATGCCTAAAAAAGACTTTTTATGGGGAGCTGTGAAATGTGCTCTGAGGGGTGAATTTATTTGATTAGTGACAAAACATAAAAAACAGAGAGAAGCAACACTTTCCACAATCCAGGCCCAAATAGTAGATCTAGAACTCCACCTCCTTCCCTCGGCTCCAGTAGAAGACTGGACAAAAGTAGGATCCCTTCGTGCACAATATAACTGGATTTTAGTTGAAAAGGCTAAATTTCTTATGCTCCGATCCAAAATCTCATACTTTGATCAGGGGGAAAGGGCAGGGAAGCTCATGGCTCTCCGTCTGCGCACTCAAATGGCCGATAAAATAGTCACTTCCATTTACTCAACCTCAGGAGTTTTGCTTACCTCTCCTCCAGACATTGCAAATGCATTTCAAGAATATTACCGGCGGTTATATTCAGCCCCAAACCATCCTTCCCTGCTTCAACAAATGGATAATTTTCTTCAAGATATCAATCTCCCAGTTTTATCTGAGGCTCAGTTTATGTTCCTGAAAACTCCAATTTCTTTAACGGAAGTCCTGGCAGCTATGGACTCCCTATCATGAGATAAGTCTCCGGGCCCAGATGGTTTCACTACAAACTTTTATCAGACCTTTAAAGAGAAGATTGCTCCCATTCTTTTAGATACTTTTCAGTACATTTTCAATAAAGGTATCTCCAACACTACCCTAACTTAGGCCTTTATAATTGTCATTCCAAAACCAGATAAAGACCCTCTTCTTATTCCCAATTATAGACCAATTTCTCTAATTAATGTGGATCTTAAGATCTTGGCCAAAATACTCTCATCTAGATTAGGTCAGGTCTGGGAATCTCTTGTCAGTCAAGAACAGGCAGGGTTTGTCAAGGGGAGACTATCATCTGATCGCCTTAGGAAAGTTGCCTACCTCTCTTCTGTGTCCAAAGAACTCACCTCCTCAGCCGCTCTTGTTGCCCTAGATGCGGAAAAGGCCTTTGACAGGGCTTCTTGGGAATATCTCTTCTTGTTACTGGCCAAATACCGTATTCCGCAAGAATTTATTCAATGGATCAAAATATTATATACACTATCCAAAGCTCAAATTTATTGCAATGGCATTCTCTCCACTTCCTTTACTTTATCCCAGGGTACTAGACAAGGTTTTCCCCTCTCCCCTTTTCTTTTCAACTTGTACTTAGAACCACTTATTAGGAAAATCAAAAATTCTGATTTGATTTCAGGGATACCAATTGGGCACACTGAATACAAAATATCGGCCTATGCTGATGATTTACTTCTGCATATTACCGATCGTCCTCAATCTCTCCCGGCAATCTTTCAAATTATTTCTCAGTTCAAAACAATTTAGAATTATAATCTCAACATGGGTAAAACGGAAGTATATCCACTCAATAAATTCACATTGAAGAGTGATATTGAACAATTGGGTTTACGCTGGAATACTGAAAAATTTAAATATTTAGGCATATTTATACATCCTCTTCCCCATGTTATGAAAAAATTTTACTTAGACGTTCTTAACAAGACCCTATCAGAAGATTTTAAGTGATGGTCGAAATTGCCTATTTCTCTATGGGGTCACATGAGTATAATAAAAATGAATGTTCTGCCTCGGATTTTATACCCCTTACAAATGTTCAATGGGGCCCTTCTGCTCTCATGGTTTGCACAGATACATGGACTTATTAGTTCCTTTATATGGCAAGGAAAGAAAGTCAGGCAATCAATAGCTTGGCAGAAGACACCAGGAGAAAAGACTGCTGTGTGACTGAACTTCTCTGCTGGGACTAAAGAAGAAGAACTTTTTGTACTAAGACCTTTAATTTAGGGTAAAAAAAACCAACAAACAAAACAAAAAAAAAGTGTGTGTTTGTCTGAGTTAACTGAACTGAATGGGTATCTGAACAGTTATCTAGGTGTAAATCTCAGGTGATTGAAACAACTTAATAGCTGTGAGGTTTAAATTACTTGTAGAAAGATCTAGTAAGTAGGGGGAGTAGCGTAGCTAGAAGGAAGCTACATTTAAAGACTGCCTTAGAAAGATTCTGCTAATAGCTTGGCAGAAGACACCAGGAGAAAGGACTGCTGTGTGACTGGACTTCTCTGCTGGGACTAAAGAAGAAGAACTTTTGTACTTGGACCTTTAATTTAGGGTAAAAAAAAACTAACAAACAAAACAAAAAAAAGTGTGTGTCTGAGTTAACTGAACTAAATGGGTATCTGAACAGTTATCTAGGAGTAAATCTCAGGTGATTGAAAGGACTTAATAGCTGTGAGGTTTAAATTACTCGTAGAAAGATCTAGTAAGTAGGGGGAGTGGCTTAGCTAGAAGGAAGCTACATTTAAAGACTGCCTTAGAAAGATTCTGCTAATAGCTTGGCAGAAGACACCAGGAGAAAGGACTGCTGTGTGACTGGACTTCTCTGCTGGGACTAAAGAAGAAGAACTTTTGTACTTGGACCTTTAATTAGGGTAAAGAAAAACTAACAAACAAAACAAAAAAAAGTGTGCGTTTGTCTGAGTTAACTGAACTGAATGGGTATCTGAACAGTTATCTAAGTGTAAATCTCAGGTGATTGAAAGGACTTAATAGCTGTGAGGTTTAAATTACTCATAGAAAGATCTAGTAAGTAGGGGGAGTGGCTTAGCTAGAAGGAAGCTACAGTTAAAGACTGCCTTAGAAAGATTCTGCTAATAGCTTGGCAGAAGACACCAGGAGAAAGGACTGCTGTGACTGGACTTCTCTGCTGACTAAAGAAGAAGAACTTTTGTACTTGACCTTTAATTAGGTAAAGAAAACTAACAAACAAAACAAAAAGTGTGTGTTTGTCTGAGTTAACTGAACTGAATGGGTATCTGAACAGTTATCTAAGTGTAAATCTCAGGTGATTGAAAGGACTTAATAGCTGTGAGGTTTAAATTATTGAGAAAGATCTAGTAAGTAGGGGAGTGGCTTAGCTAGAAGGAAGCTACATTTAAAGACTGCTTTAGAAAGATTCTGCTAATAGCTTGGCAGAACACCCAGGAAGAGGACTGCTGTGTGACTGGACTTCTCTATTGGGACTACTCTTGCCCTCTTCCTCCCTCCACCCCTCACCCAAAGCTAGTTCTATTTTTATAGGCTCGGATTTGACTGAAAACAGGAACTTCCTGTTTGGGAGCAGGAAGTGAGTGATCAGAGAATCACCAAGGGCCCACCATCCTAGAAGGGCAAGAGTAGCTATCCGGCCCCCTCTAGCTGCTGGAGGTCTGCCTCTGAGCAAGTAAGTGGTCTACTGAGAGATATAGGATATTCTTGTCCGAGAACAGGACAATCAGGAGCTTAAAGGGCACACAGGCAGAAAGTAAGGAGAGAGAGAGAGAAAAAAAACAGAGGAAAGAGTAAGGATTGCAAACAGCTAAGGGGCCAGAAATAAGACATGATTGGAGTGGTGCAGTGCAGTGGCTGTGGAGCAGCAGTCTTCCGGGAGATGTCCTGGAGGATGCGGTGTTGTCCCATGTGCAGGCACCTCTCTGGGCTGAGGGAGGAGGTTGCACATCTGAAGGCTGAGTTGGCCAGGATTTGTGGGACCTCCTCTTCCATCCAGGGACCACCAGTGCCACTGCTGTTGCCTCAGAGGTTGCCAAGAAAGAGGAGTGGTTGGATCACAGTGGGCTCAGGAAGGGTGAGGGTGGTGGAACAGAGGTGCATCCCTCCAGTTGTACCTCCACAATTCCTATGCCATTCTGGCAAAGTGTGGTTCCTCTATGGAGGCACCACAGTGAGACCAAGGAGGATGTTGGAACCTCCACAAGGGAGACCCACAGGAGGGTGGCAGGGGACCCTGCAGGGAAGGAAACAACTCCTGGTGGGGACTCCATTGTTAGAAAGGTAGAACTGGGGGAGGATGGGGAGAGGGATGTAAGGTGCCTGCCTGGCACCGTGGTTTGGAGGGACAGGGAGCGAATCCTCAGGATTGCTGGAGCAGCGGCACAGGGGAGGGAGCTGGATGTCATTGTCCAGCTAGGGACAAATGATCTGGCTAAGAAAGGGATTAGAGAAGTGCATGAAGAGTTTGTGGAATTGGGGAGGGACCTTAGTCAAGTAGCACGCACAGTAACCTTCGGAGGTGCTGCCCATCTATGGCATAGGAGAGGCTAGGGTGTTCCGCACCATGGGATTCAATCAGTGGTTTAAAACTGGTGTGGAGCTCAGGTTTGGCTTCCATTGGGGACTGGGGTCACCTGGGTGATGCAAAGCCTATACTGGCATGATGGGCTGCATCTGTCTGGGAGGAACCGGATCCTAGAGTGACAGGTTTAAATACTTCATGGCAAGCATTTAAGCTAGCCAAGGGGAGGCACTGGAAAGGAGCAGGAAATCCTAGTCCCCAAATAATCACGGTAGTAAGTCGGCAAACACCAACATAGAGGTGTCGATAGGGAGAAGGGCTGGGGTAAATGGAGAAAGTGACAAAGGCAAGAAGGACAGGATGGGGCAAAGGGAGTAGACCTTCAGGAAATGGAGGGTAATGAGTACCAATGCCCGTAGTCTGAGCAACAAGCTCCCTGAGTTGGTGGCCTTGATGGAAGAGGGATGCCTGGATATCTTAGCAGTCACAGAAACATGGTACACAGAAAACCATGACTGGGATGTTAACATACCAGGGTACATAACCTACAGGAGAGACAGGCAGGGGAGAAGAGGGGGAGGAGTAGCTCTCTATGTAAAGGAAGGGATAAAAGCAACTGAACAGAAGAGTAAACAGGGAGGAGAGGAGGCACGGTGGGTCACCTTGGAGACTGGAAAGGGCACCACAATCCGCACAGGGGTTGTGTACAGACCCCCATGTCAGGGGGAGGGAACGGACAATGATATGATAGAAGGCATTCTTAGAATGGCAGAGAAAGGGGAGATACTGTTGATGGGAGACCTGAATATGCCAGATGTTAGCTGGAGCACATTTGCTGCAGCCACATCCAAGAGCAGGGCCATTCTTGATGCCCTATAGGTGGCAGGCCTCAGACAGCTAGTTTGGAACCCACTCATGAGGGAGCATCTTAGACCTCGTGCTCTCAAGCGGGGCAGTGAGAGGATCTCAGATCTAGAAGTGGGTTGCCATCTGGGGACAAGTGACCATCAAACAGTGTGGTTCACGTTAAACTCAGCTACAGAGTCAAGCCATACAAAAGTGAGGGTACTGGACTTTAGGATGGCTGACTTTGGCAAGATGGGAGAGTGACTCAGAAAAGCACTAGCAAACAGGCTAGAAGGAGGTGTGGAGCAACAATGGGGAATTATCAAAGCTGCCATCACAGAGGCAACAAGCCTTTGTGTGAAGCAAATAAACAAATCAAAATGAAAGAAAAAGCCACTATGGTTCTCAAAAGAGGTGGCTGTGAAAGTCAGGAAGAAAAAGATAGCATTCGAAGTATAAGGAAACACAGAAGGAGCAGGACAGAGAGCTGTACCAGTTAAGGCAGAAGGAAGCAGGGAGGTAAGTCAGAATAGCAAAGGCCCTAACTGAGGAAAAGATAGCCAACTCAGTTAAGAAGGGGGATAAAACCTTTTATAGGTACATCAGCCGTAGAAAGACAAAGGAGGGATAGTGAGGCTGAATAGAATGAATGGTGGGTGGGCAGAGGCGGGCAGTGAAAAGCAGGGATACTGAACGAATATTTCTACAGGTATTCACAAAAGAGGAGGGGAAGTGCCTAATCCAATTAACAGAAGCACTCTTGATAGGGGGTCAGATCCCAGTCCTTCACAGAAGAAATGGTTCTGCAAGAACTCCTAAAACTGAAGGTGGACAAAGCAATGGGTCCTAATGGAATTCACCCCAGAATTCTAAAAGAATTAAGGGAGGAACTAATGAAACCACTGGCTACTCTTTTTAATAAATCATGGGAGGATGGTGTGGTACCCAAGGACTGGAGGAAGGCAGATGTGATTCCCCTTCACAAAAGTGGGACCAAGACAGAGGCAGAAAACTACAGACCTGTCAGTCTGACCTCTATGGTAGGGAAAATGATGGAGTCACTTCTGAAGGAAAGAATAGTTGAGTACCTAGAGGCCAGTGGAGCACGGGACCCAAGGCAGCATGGGTTCACAGTGGGAAGGTCATGTCAGACAAATCTAATAGATTTCTTTGACTGGGTGACCAAAGCAGTAGACCAGGGAGGGGCTGTGGACATGGCCTACCTAGACTTTAGCAAGGCATTTGAAACAGTCCCACACAAAAGATTAATAGTCAAATTAACCAGCCTGGAGTGGGTCCCAGAGTGGTAGCCTGGGTAAAACATTGGCTGCACAACAGGACACAGAAGGTAATTGTAAATGGAGTCCACTCTGAAGAAAGAGGGGTAACTAGTGGGGTACCACAGGGTTCAGTATTGGGTCCAGTCCTTTTTAATGTCTTCATCAGTGACATTGCAGAGGGACTGGAAGGAAAAGTATGCCTTTTTGCAGATGACACAAAGATCTGCAACAGGGTTGATACACAAGGAGGCGTGGAAAGGATGAAAAGGGACTTGGCAAGGTTGGAGGAATGGTCAGAAGTATGGCAGCTGGGATTCAATGCAAAGAAGTGCAAAATAATGCACCTGGAAGCAAGAACCCAGGGAAGAATACACAATGGGTGGGAGGTAATAAAACAACAAAAGGAAAGGGACCTGGGGTAATCATATCAGATGACCTTAGGTTACAAGCAATGTGAGAAGGCAGTAGGAAGGGCTGGGGTATACTGGGATGTATAGGGAGAGGCATCAGCAGCAGAAAACAGGAAGTTGTTATCCCTCTGTACAGACAGTTGGTGAGACCCCATCTGAGTACTGTGTCCAGTTCTGGAGACCCAACTCCGCAAGGACATAGACAGGATAGAGGTAGTCCAGAGGAGGGCAACTAAAATGGTGCAGGGTTTGCAAGAGAAGCCGTGATGAGGAGAGATTAAAGGAGCTTAATATGTATACCCTTGAGGAAAGAAGGAGGGGGGACATGATAGAAACTTTAAGTACCTCAGTGGAATCAACAAAGTCCAAGAGGGTAGCATGTTTCAGAAAAGAGGCGTTGCAAGAACAAGGGACACAATTTAAAGATAGAAGGGGGCAGTTCAGGGGCAATGTGAGAAGTATTATTTCACAGAGAGAGTAGTGGATGCATGGGAACAGCCTTCCTGAGGGAGGTTGTGGGGTCTAAGACTGTGGGAGAATTCAAGAATGCATGGGACAGACATAAGACAATTCTTGTGGGGGGGGGGTAGGAAGAAATAGGCTGTTGGTTAACTAGGATCTGCGGCCTATCCTGTAGGTAGGGAAATGGGCAGACTAGATGGGCCTAGCGGTCCTTATCTGCCGTCAAAGTCTATGTTTCTATGAAGTTATCTGAAACTTACACGTCAGAAAATTGATGGTAGCTTTCTAGCCCCTAATTTCTATATTTATTATTTAGCCATACACCTGGCAAGAATTAGATTATGGTTACATTCCCCAGAAGCTTTCTTAGAATCCACCCATTGTCCCTCCTGGGTCAGAATTGAACAGGTTCTTTGTTTAGTGAATGGCATGGATCCTATGACTCTCCCTTTCATTTCCAGGAAGAATCTCCCTAAAGCCTTACAGGAAACACCATTATATTCTTTACTTCATACTCAACATCAGTTAAATAATTTCCTAAAAGTAGATGCAACCAGAGGCATAAACCAACCTTTGTTCTCTAATCCTAATTTTTTAATCTCAGGTAAGATTATTAAATGTCACCGCATTTAGCCACAAATGGGAGTAAACACTGTAGATCAACTGATTAAAGACCAAAAAATGCTCTCCTTTAAAGAAGCCAAATCCATTTTTAAATGGACTGATAACCAAGTGTTTAAATGTTTTCAATTAGCCCACTTATTGGTAAAACACTTTGGGTCAGATATATGGACAAGTCCCTTTATGTCAGTGGTTCTTCCATATGTAGAATCCATCCCTACCTCACCCATTATATCCTAGTCATATAAATTTCTACTAAAAGAAATAGCTAACATAGAAGGTCAAAGATCTTATTGGTGGGACAATATTTTACCATCACATTCCCCCTCTAGGAATTGGCCCAACATCTGGAAATACTTATATAAATATGTCAAATGGGATAGGTGTAGAATAATGCAATACTATATTAACCATAATTTATATTACACACCAGTTTAACTTCACCAAATGGGGGCTTTATCCTTTAGCCGATGTCCAAAATGTCAACATGAACCAGCCGATTTATTTCATATGCTTTGGGCCTGTGATACTATTAACTCCTTTTGGAAGGAGATTCAAAATCGCCTCAACCCACTGCTTATGGTTACTGACAAATTTACTCAGGAAATTTGTATTCTGGAGGATTATAGGCAGATTCAAAGGTCAGAGCAGAAAGCCCATATGGCCTTAATTACTGCTTGTGCCAAGAAAATAATACTACAACATTGGCTTGACTCATCTACTCCCCTTTATTTAGAGTGGCTCAAAGCAATTATGTTTGCTTTACAGGCAAAACTTATACTGGCTGGAACCAAGAATAGACTAGGTGTATACAAGCAAAGGTGGGAAACACTCCAAACTCTTATATCAGTACAATAGACCCAATCTAAACTCACTTTTACAGTGGTTCTAAAAGATGGTTATATCTGTTAGGTATATCCCAATAGCCAGCACTTCTGACTTATATTCTCAATTTTCCTTTTTCTTTTTGTTTTTACTATAAAACCAAGTGGCAGACCGGGGTTGGGAGGGAGGAGGGTTATAGAGGGGCGGGGGGGTTAAAGACAACTTAAACGCATCATAATCTGGATTTGCTATGCAATTATCTTCTCTTACTGAATGCAATTGTAATGTAATTGTTTAATTCTGGATGTTCCTTTCATAGGCATCGTCATGTTGTCTGTATTTGTTTGTTGTTAAACATTTAAAATAAATAAAGTTTATTAAATAAAAAGAGACAATTACTGCCACTGCCACTGCGACCTAGACCACTCCTGACACTGTGACCCAGATCACGCCTGCCACTGTAACCATGACAACCACCAGTATCGCTATGGTGACAGTGACCACTACTACCACTGTGGCCCTATAGTTGCACAACTGTTTCCAGCACTGTGCCCACCCCTACTGTGACACTTCTTATTTCTCACCCTCTCTCCCCTGCTGTTGAATGTGTCAGTGCAGATGAGGAGGAGGTGCACTCCTCCAGGTCTGAGTACTTTCCACTAAGAGATTTGCCACTGTAATTGATACATAATCTGAGGAGGCTAACATAAGCAGCTTTGATAATCAGGCAGAATATGGGGAGTACCCTGAGAGCTGTAAAGCAAGAAATTCAGGTGGCCAAAAAACTTCAACTTCTCTAGGTCACAGTGGCAGGAGAAAGAAGGATATGGCTCTTCTCCTCTTAAGAAAACTTAGCAAGCTTCAGGACTTTGTTCAGCAGTCTACATCCCCCCCCGATCAGCCAAGAAGAGTAGGTGCAGGTGCACCAGTACTGCCAGGGGAAAACTCGCACATGCACGTCCAAACAAGAAAGTCTAGTGGGAGCCAAAAGAGTGGTGATGGTGCTGACGGCATTAGCCGCATGAGTGGTGTCAGGATCTAAAAAAGAAGATAACAGAAAGGCAATGTACACACCATACAGTACCACTACCAGCAGGGGGAAGTCTCTGGCAAATGTAACAACCACCTCCTTAATGAACCTCCTAAAGGTAAAGTATTTTGAGGTTTTTAAATCATCAGGGTCCGTGTCTGTGCTTCCATCAGAACCATGTCATGGTGATGACGTAGGCAGTGGTGCTGATGGCACTAACAATACCATAGAACATTCTGCCTCTGCAAAAATGTTGCTGCACCTGCTGCTACCACTCCATCTCCCTGAACACCAAGTACCCTCCATGCACCCCAGTCACACCCAATAGGCACCAGTCCCCTGCAATAAGCACACCATCTGGTAAGTGCGCAAAATCCTCCCATCCACAGTCAATGCCAATAGTGGAAGCTTTCCAGGCCAGAACTAAATATCATTTATTCCAGGCAAAAGCTCAACACATCACAAAGCTTATAGGTGAAATGATGGCAATGGATCTGCAACCTTTTTTCACTTGTGGAAGACACTGTCTTTCACAGAGTTCAGCAACACTTGTAGCCACGGTACCAGCTCCCATCATGTTCCACATTTTCACACACTGTGGTGTCAAAGATATATGAGGTGTAAATGTTGGTCTAATGGAGAAAGACCACATCACCAATCATTCTGGCATTCATTCAAGACATGCTGCAGTCATGGACAGTTGGTATCAATCTACATGCCGGTTTTTTTTTTGTCATGGATAATGGGGCAATATGTTGAAAGCAGTGCTGTTAGAAATGTTGTCAGCATTTGTTACTTTGCCTAAACCTTGAATCTAGTGGTCACATCTGCACTATGTGACAGTACTGATGCTAGCAAGACTGTCTCCACAGCATGGTCCATCTGTGCTCATTGTCATTGCTCTGTAAAGGTGAATAACCAACTAAGAGAAGTGCAACAATGCCTTGGTCTATCTCAGCATTGCTTGATACAGGATTTCAGTACCAGATAGAATTCTTCATACCCAATGCTGTTTAGAATGCTAGACAGAAGCACACACTTCATAACATGGCAATGGAGTGTGACACTGTGGGAATCCCATGCCACCATGACTGGCCACTGGTTTATGCCATGGTGAGAGTACTTGGGACATTTGTGAGGAGCATCCATGATCTACATACATCCACTGCCACTGAGTTAGGTGAACCCAGCAATGCATGTACTGAAAGCATCCATGGAGAGATATAGAGGAAAACTGGGAGATTCCAGATGGGGCAGCTGTGCTCATTGAGCAGCTGAGAACTGAACTGAATGCAAGGCTTGTGAAAGTGCTGCATACAGCCACTTTTTACAACCATGCTGGATCCCTGCATGTAAGATCCTTCTCATAGCTTTGTATAGACACAGAGTGATAAATTTTTAGCAAGAGCTGTATGATGAGCTGTCTGGTTGCATGCGGGGACTGGTGACACCAGTAACTAGTGCAGAAGGTCATGATATAGAGGGAATTCCATCTGACAGGTTTGTTTCCACTGGTAGAGATGGGAGGAAGTACCTGTTACTGACAGCAGCACTGGCGGGAATGAGTGGGCACTGCTTAGCATATCCTTACCTCAGGAACAACTGAAGAGGACAGAGTCACAGTCTTTTTCTGCAGAAAATATCTTAAATAGGGATGGGCTAAATTGCTGCCCCCTAAACAGAGCCCCATCAAACTGTGGTGGCTCGGTTTATGCGAGACCTGAACTGAACCCTGCCGGCTTGGCTCAGATCTCACCATGTGTTTCTTTTTCTCAACTAGCCCGCTGTTTGCAAGCCTGTCATGTGATATGCATAGGAGGCTGAGGAGGAGCTCAGTACATGTGTGCAAGCCTGGAGTATACCCTGGTATGCACATGCACAAAACTGGGGTATATACAGGCTTGCACACATTAGGTCAGTGCCATTTTAGCACCAGTGGCAGAGACGGGAGTGCGCTGACTAGCTGAGCAGAAGCAAAATAAAAAGCACCAGCACTTGAATCATGCGGACGGTCTCGGTGTGGAGGTGGTGATTTTCAGAGTGGAGGGGAGGGGGATTCAGAGCCGGAGGGAGGGAGGATTACAGACTCCTCAGTTAAATGGAAACATAGGAGGTCCGGGAGAGCTGGCTGAATGGTGGGTTGCTGTGGTGCACGTGGTGCTCAGGGACTTGTCTTCTTCAGCCAGGTCAGACAGAGGGTAGACCATTCCTCCAGAGCAAAAGTTAAAACTTAAAAAAAAAACACACACAAACAAAACCCACAGGGTGAACAAGGTGGGTGGTTGTGGGGGGGTTGGTGGTACAGAGCGCGCCTTAACTCTCCTAGTCCTGCTGCCCTCCTGTTGTTTTCAATGTAGAGTGAAGAGAAAGAACAAGAAACAAAAGAAGCCAAGGATTGCAAAGTCCACTCTGTGACTCTGTCTGTGTTTGGGGGGAGGGAATTCATGACTTCATTGTGATTGAGGGAGGTTGAGTCAGAGGGAGGATTACCAGAGGACTCCTCAGTTAAATGAAAACCTAAGGGGTCTGGGAGACCTGGGTGGGTGGTGGTCTGCTGTGGCACACCTGGGGCTCAAGAACTTATCTTCAGCTAGGTCACTGGTCAGATGGTAGACCATTCCTCCAGAACAAGAAATAAAACTTAAAAGAAAACACAAAAAACACACATGCGGTAACTGGATGGGTGGTTGTGGGGTGGGCTAGTGGTACAGGATAGACCTAAACTGACCTAGTCCTGCTGCCCACCTGTTGATTTGCAGCTTAAGAGTGAAAGAAAAGTACAAGAAAGTAAATACTGGAAAGTCCTCTCTGTGACTGTGTGTGTGTGTTTTGGGGGGGGATTGGTGACTTCATAGTGATTGGGGGAGGGGGACTCAGAGGGAGGATTACACCAGGAGGACTCCATGTTGGGAATTAAAACAAAACAATGAAACAAAAGGGGATCCAGGCGAGAGTTGAGTGGGTGGTGGGCTGCTGGTGCACGTAGGGCTTCAATCAAGGACTCTTCAGGTCAGACCATTCCTCCAGAGAAAAACTTAAAAAAAATAAAAATAAATAAAACACACAAAAAAAAACACAGGGGGAACTGGGTGGGTGGTTGTGGGGTGAGCTGGTACAGGCCAGGCCTTTAGCTCTCCTAGTTCTGCTGCCCTTCTGTTTTTCAGTTTAAATAAAAAAGAGTGAAAGAAAAGAACAAGAAGAGAGTAAAGTCCACTCTGTGACTTCATTATTACTCCAGGGTGGGTGGTAGGTTTCTCCAGGGGGACTTGGAGGAGTCGGACCAAAACTTAAAAAAAAAAAAAAATTTGAAAAAAGAAAAAAAAAAAAAAAACAGAAAAAATGAAAGGGGGGAGCTGAGTGGGTGATGTGGTGTGGGCTTTTACAGGCCTGTCTCCTTATCTCTCATGCTGGCGTGTTTTCCTGCTTGGTAAAATAAATAAATATACAAATAAAAAGAAAGAACAGAGTGACTCCAACAGAGTTAGTAAAAGAGAAATAAAACAGGAAAGAAAGAACAACAATAAAGCATAGTTAACTAGTGAATGTGTATGTGTTAGGGTCGGGGAACTCCAGCCTGGTACTTGCGTGCAGTGCCTCTCAGTTCCATGATCCAGTGTCATCCTGCAGCTGTGAATTATCTCCATTCTTGAGCACCTGCCATGACTGCCAGACTAGTGCCTTCCCTGGGTAGTGGCTTGCCATAAGCCATCCGGGTTAGCCAGTCCATTTTTCAATAGAAACAAAAAAATATTTTGATGCAGAATAGTGTAGTGCATTAATCCAAGAGTTTATTGTCATCTTGCTGTGATTATCTCCATTCTCAAACACCTGCAACTGTTGCCAGACTAGTGCTCTCCCTGGGTAGTAGCTTGCCATAAGCCATCCGGGACAGCCAGTCCATTTTTCAGTAGAAACAAAAAAATATTTCGATGTTGAATAGTGTAGTGCATTAATCCAAGGGTATATTGTCATCTTGCTGAGATTATCTCCATTCTTGAGCACCTGCCACTGCTGCCAGACTACTGCCTTCCCTGGATAATGGCTTGCCATAAGCCATCCTGGCTAGCTGGTCTATTTTTCAATGGAAACAAAAAATATTTGGATGCTGAATAGTGTAGTACATTAATCTAAAGGTTTATTGTCATCTTGCTGTGAATTATCTCCATTCTCAAGCAGCCATTGTCCATGCCTATTGGGTAGGGGCTTGCCATAAGCCATACAGGCTAGCGAGGGATATGGAAATGTCATCTGATGAAGCTGCAGGGAGCTGGAGAGTTACGTGGTGTCTCAGCACACTACCTACAACCATAAATCAACAGCAGGAGCAGTTTGATAGAAATACAGCAGAAATGGGCAATATGCAACTGAATGCAGCATACAGAAGCACCCTGACCTTAGTAGAAGAAAATAATCAGTCATCAGTTACTAAATTGGACTCCTTGGTCACTGCTGCACTGCTGCTTGTGGTGCTGGGGTTGCTAGGGACACAAGTGATTCTGATATTGCTGCTACTTGACTACTTGTCACAGCTTGGTGGCTAGTGATATGCTTTTTAAACTGCTTGAGCTAGCCACCCCTATTGATCGACACCCTTACCTGAAGTGTGTCTGTGTGTGTGTGTCTGTGTGTTTTAACTTTGACTCACCGACTCACCTGGCATTGTTTGTATTTCATTTTATTAGTTTCCTTGGTCATTCTCTGTGTGCAAACCATGGACCAAACTAAACAAACAAATGTAAGAAAAGTTCCTGAATTGTTTAAAACAAAAGGCAACAGGAGGGGGCAAGATGCAACTAAAAGCCTTCCAGTCCCAAAACAGGTCCAGAACAATCTTTGTTGGAAAACAACCCAAAAGTGTCAGAGTCTGTAAGTGTGATGACAAGTGGCACTCCCCCTTTCCCTATCCCTACAAGTGATCCATTCCCATGGGCTGGTGCTGGTACAGCAAGTCAAGGCAGTATCAAAAAGAGAACCACTTGTGCTACGGCAACATGCAAGAGGAGTAAGGGGCATGGTAGTAAAGGAATTATTATTAAGAGAACCAAAGTAGTCGGTGGTGTCACCTGAAGAGGCACTGAAAGGATGAGTGTTTACACATTTAATGCACTATTTTCCCAATCATCATCTTACAAGTTAGACTCCAGCATGGACCATAATAGCAGTGGTAGCAACTGTGTGCCCAATGATCATGGGTCTGAGTCATCTGACTCTGATACTAGTGATGTAGTGTAGGAGAGAAGGTATACTATATGCATCTGCTTGCCTTCTACATGATTCTATATTGGCCTTAATTATAGCTGTGTTATAGCGGGCTTGGGTGTCTCTATCTGTATCTGAGTTCCCCTACTTGATGTTATTACAGTTTCATTCCACATGCATTCTGATACAGGCTGCTTCCTCTTACACACACACACACATATACACAGAATGGGCCAGATTTTAAAAGCCTGATTTGGTGCAAGGTACCTATGCCAAAAGGATTTGACGCAAGTGGTACCTTGTGCCAAAGTTTGTGACAGTTCTGATTTTCGAACACAGGCTGCGTCAAAATCAGAATGCCTTGAGTCAAAGCCACCCTGCACCAGAAGAGCTGGTGCAGCAGGTCATAAAGGGGCTTGCACCACAGTAGGGCTGCAGCATCCCTTTATTTGGGATTTTGGAAACCCTGCCATGGATGCAAAGTAGCGCTGACATTAGACCAGCAATGAGCTGGTCTAACAGCCCTTGCACCGGGTGGCTGGTGTAAACCGCATTGGGTAGATTACAGGCTGCATGGCACAGTGCAGCAGGACCTGTGTGGGTGTGAGTACTGTATCAAATGGACATGGCAGAGTGTGAGAGGGAACACTAGTGACACCAGGACAGGCATGCCCTGGACAGTGACACACAGTAACAGAGTGTCCATGGGCAGTATGCTGCCACTGATCGTGTCCCAGACCCTTGATGCTGCCACCCCTGACAGCTGACCTGGAGCATGCACACACCCTAACATGTTGACTGCCAGATCTCTAGATGGCATCTGCTGCCTGTTGTTCCCATCCCACCTGACATCACTGTTCTGGCACCTGTGGCTGTGCACTGGGACAGGTGACTCTGCCGGAGTATGTTCCCCATCATGTGCACCCTTTCATCCTGTGCCACCATGGTCAGTCAATCCCTATTGGGGTGGTGGCTTGATGTGAGTGGTTGGCAATGGCTGGTAGCATCATGGGTCTAGGACACAGTTTGTGGCAGCATACTGACCACTGCATTCCATGGCTGTGTTTCCCACCCAGGGCATGCCTGCTCTGGTGCCACTAGAGTACCCTCCCACAGCCCATCATGCCTCTGCCACCAGCTATTGGCATCCCCACCTGTCTGGCTGCTGTGTACCACACAGCCTGTCCCCCCCCAACATTGCAGCTCTGGGCCAGGATTGCACCAGGCTGGGGGGGTCTTGACATGATTCTCCGTCAAACCCCTCTGGTGCACCAAAGGTTTGATGTAAGACTGAGACTGCAGCAGCTCCTGGCACTTTGGCACAGGGACACCCTTCTTTCTAGAATAAGGCACAGGGACCCTGATGCAATATTTTAAATAAGGTATCACACAGGAAGCAGCAAATAGCCTTGTCTTGAGTAGAAAGCTGCCAATACAGCTAGGTCATTAGTTATAAAGGCCAGTAACAAGGGCAATAGGGAGTGATGAGGAGAGTCTTGGTTTACACAGCAGTGTGAGGGAAATGATGGTAGCTGTAAAATGAATGGGTATGGGAGAAGGAAAGGGGATAAGGTCAGAGTTAAGGATAGATGAAGAGAAGGGTTAGGGTGAAGGTGAAATGGGAAGGGCAACTTTAGAGTGTGGCTGCCACACTAATTAATAAAACATTCACATTTTTTTTTTGTTGTGAAAGGTGATTTCTGAGCTCTGTTTTAAAATGGCTAATCTTTGCAGTGTTTCTTATTGAAGCAGAGAGTCCATTGAGCCATAGTGGGGCCCTACAGATGAAGGATCACTGCGAAAGACTCGTTCTGCTATGAGGTACACAGAAAGCATTACTGGACATGCTTCTTGTCTGATGGGTATTGCACACTTGCTGTAGTAGAATCTGGAGTCTAGGTGGCGTTAGGTTAAGGAGAACCTTCTTTCCCAGGAGGTAGACCTGGTACAAAATTCTATCTTTTAGGGTGAGCCAGCCTGTTTGGGCATAAAGATTGCAGGTGTGGGTGAGTTTGCCAACACCTAGAATCAGCCTGCAAGCTTTGTTCAGGACCATCCTGACTCTGTTTAGTGAGGTGACAGAGGCAATGCTGTACACTGCCATCCCTTAGTCGATGACAGACAATATAGAACTGTTGACAATGCACATGGCATCAGCTGTGATAAAGTTCCTATGTCTGTATAATATGCTGAGTTTTGCATTCACAGTTTTAACAATGTGATCTATGTGTGCGCTGAAGGTAAGGGAGTCATCGAGTATAACACCGAGGTATTTAAAGATATTTACCTGTTCAAGGGCTTCTTCTTTCCTATTATGTATCACAAGCTGGCCTGCTTTTCTCTTTGTCTGCTGACCTGTAAAAGCATTACTTTAGTTTTTTTTTGTAGTTGAGGAGTAGCTCATTCTGGTTGACCCAGCTTTCTGAAGCTGCTTTGTAGCTCATCTCTGAGTGTGCCTAATTAATTGTTGCTAGTAAATACTACATCATCGTCCACATAGAGCAGAATTTTAGAAAAGCAGGAATCAAGAAGGGTGTTGAGAAATAAGCTAAATAGAAGGGACCCAGGATGGATTCCTGTGGTACACCAAGGGACACTTTCCTGAAGTTGTTCTTTATAGTAATTGGCGTTGGAAGTTCTGATCTCCCTGGTGCACCAGTTTCTAGCAGCCATATATTTTGAAGGTCTTCAAGTCTACCTATGGCTTTGGCTCTGAACCAAAGATGATCCCTGGTACGCATGAGCTTGAGTAGAGGCTGTGTTATCCAACCATTGCTGGGCCCTTTAGCTTTACATTTTCTAATTGGAGTGAAGATATCACAGGCTCTAGTGAATTTGTTAATAAAATGGCTTAAAGCTTGGTCCAGATCCTGGAGGGAGTCGAGGGGGGACTGGTATAGCTGTGAGAGATAGTGTTTAAAATAGGGTAACTGGCCTTTGTGTAGTACTCTACTTTTTAGGGTAGTAGGTTGTGGCTTCATGGTCACATTTGACCACTTATACATTACTGGGGAATGATTGCTGATTGTGCCCGGTAGTACAGTTACCTCAGTGATTCTTTCCATGTGATTTGTGAGCAACCAATCAGTCAATTCCGAAGGTACTGTAGCACTATCAGTTCTGAAGGTACTGTAGTGATATCAGTTTTGAAGGTATTGTAGCACTATGGGGCTGGCTTTTTCTTGCCATTTTAGAAAACCACCGGGTGTTTTTTGGTTTTATTTTCCGCTCCTGTTGTCCACCATGGATATACCCTGTAATCAGATAGGGAGGTACCCTCAAAACAGACAGGGTTATACCCTGCTCTGTAATCGGACAGGGAATGGATGTACCCTGCTCAGGCTCTATGGACCATTATTGAGTACCAGGGATTTTTTTCAGTCAGAGGCCCATTACACCTGACGGTGCCCGCCCAGCTCTGCTCATCCTGAACCTGGCCCATTGGGGCAGCCACACAACCAAAGCATTTTGGCTGTGCCATGTCAGTTTTCTAGTGGATTGGAGATCTCTGCAAGGAGACCAACATGATGCCTTAGAAAAAATGTACTGTGAGGCCTTCCCTTGGGCTCTCCTTGAAAATGAAATAAAAGGATCTAAAAAAGAGTCATAAAAGCATGCAGCCTTTTTTATTTGTGAGATAACTCCCTTAAACAAGCCCTCTCAGCAGAACGTTGGGGTTAATATATGTGGTTTTAATGGAAAACATTTAACAACTTGATATTGGAAATGTTCTGTATTTGTTTGGCTTTGTGCAAATTGCTACTGCTAACTGAATGAGTGGTCCCTCTTAAGCTCTATTGGTCAGGCTGTGACTGATAGCTTTTGTTTGCAGAGCAGAAACAGGCCTAGTACTTAGGGAGAAAAAAACACTAGTATTAGTTCACTGGCCTATGCAGCCAGTATAGTATTATGCTTGTGCAACTGTGTTAGTTTGGTTTTGGCCATTCACACTCTCTATTTCAGAGGAATTACCACCTTGTAGATGTACGAAGGCAAGGAACCCTCGGAGAGGGTTCCACCCCTATAGGTGTAATGGGACGGTTCCCGTGGCTAAAGGTACCTTCGGAATCCCCCTAAGGAGAGAGTGCTGCCACTGGAGGAGGAGGGAAGGATGGTGGGGCAAAGAAAAAATGCTTCACAGTGAGGCTTAGAGGAACTGCATATATAGCTCAGGAAGTGGGAGTGGCTGGCTGCTTGGCCACCGAACTACAGGCAAGCCTTTCATTTCTCCTGAGAAACACTTAAAATTATTCATCACACACAAGTGTGACAAAAATTATCCTCTCTAGCTTGGGATTTAGAGAGGGAAACAAAAAATGTCAGAACTTCTGATTTTTGTCTAGTTTTAACAAATGGATGAAAGTAGATTCTTCCTGTGCAGCAGCTCAAGTCATTTGTCTGTCCTGTCTGAAGCTTCTGTGAGTGCTGGGTTATATGACCTGCCTTCGGTGAGCTTCCAAAGTGGCTTCTAATTGGACAGGAAGTCTCAGGAGGTCTTGCAGTTTCACAGCCAGTTCCAGTGGCTGAATAATGAATAATGAAGCATGAATAATGAATAATTGGGACCCTTGAATTCAAATTCTGGGCAGATATTCAAAAAAAGATATCCGCACACCCTTAGGAAGCAGAGTAAAGAAGTAGTTCAAGAAGGACAATAGGTGAAAGCTAGCAAAAGGGCAGGGTAAAAAGCTTTACTATAGAGTAAAGGAGTAGCTCAAGAAGGATAATAGGGGAAGGATAACAAAAGGGAGGAGTAAGAAGGGTAGGACGATACAGAGAGAACTTTACCTTGAAATAGCAACTGTTTAAAGGGAAAGCAAGTAATTGCCTATCTAGGGTATGGTGTTAAAGTAGATCCTGCTAGAGGGTGTATCTGGGTAGGGGGCAAGTAAAAAGAAGGAACAGCAGGGGCAAGTAACAGTAAAAAAACAGAAGGAAGTGACAGATATTAGCAGACATGGGAGTGGAGCAGTGCAGTGGTTGTGGAGCCACAGTCTTCCGGGAGACATTCTGAAGACTGAGGTTCTTCCCCATCTGCATATTACTCTCTTGGTTGAGTGCAGAGGTCGCTGGACTCTGTGCTGAATTGGCTAGGATCTAGAGGACCTCATGCCCCACAAAGAGGCAAACCAGTTTGCCGCCATTGCCCTAGAGGTTGCCTAGACAGAGAAGGACCAGCTGGACCTTGGTGGGCTCCTGGAGGGTGCAGGTGATGGGTCAGGGGCACATTTCTTAGCCTATGCAGAATTCCTTGGCCATTCTAGCAGGATGGGACTGCTATGAGGAGGCACTTGTAGTAGTGACAAGGGAGGAAGTTGGGGACCTCCGAAAGTAAGAACCCAAGGTGGGAGGTAAAGGACCCTAGCAGAAGAGAAAGAAGCTTCTGGGGTGGAATCAGCTGTCAGGAGGATAGATTTGGGAGCAGAAAGGGGTGGAGAGAGGGAGACTAGGTACCTTCTCAGTGCCTCAGCTAGGATGGATGAACAGCGAGTTCCTAAGGATCACTAAGGTGGCAGGACAGAGTGGAGAGCTGGATGTCATTGTCCACCTCGGGATAAATAACCTAGTGAGGGATGGGGTTAGGGTAGTACAAAGAGAGTCCAGGGAACTGGGGAGGAGCCTAAGGCAAGTAGCACAAATGGTGACATTTACCGAGGTGCTACTTATCTACAACTAATGGAAGGACAAGGTACTCCCCACCAGGAGCTTCAAAACTTGGTCCAAAGAGGAGGGATTAGACTTCATTGGGGACTAGGGGCTGACCTGGAAGGATATGGTTCTATATAGAAGTGATGACCTGCATCCTTCTGGGAAGGGGACAACAGTCCTCAATGGAAGGTTTAGGTGTTACTTTGAGGAACATTTGCACTAGATGGGGGGGGAAGTAATACAAAGGAAGGCATAAACTACACCCACCACACACAAAGTGAAGCAATAGGAAGAGAAAAAACCCAAAGGCAGGAGACACCCCAGGATATAAGCTAAAGGAAGCAGAAGCATAGTAGTGGACAAGGGGGACAAGAACAGAAGAGAAAAGGGAGGTCTTGAGGAGGCAGGGCATGAAGAGGGTAGTGAGGGGGGAGTGGGAAGTTTCATGTGGTAACAAGTGCAGGAAGTGGGAAATGGGGTTGCAGACAGAGTGGAAGAAAGGTGTGGAGAGCCATGCGTGCCAACACAAGTAGTCTTGGAAATAAAGTTCCAGATGTACAGGCCATCATGGTGGAGGCAGACCTGCATCTTGTGGTTATTACTGAGTTGTGATGCACAGAGAGCCAGTCTGGGACATGGTGGTACCAGGCTACACCCGGTTCAGAAAGGATAGAAAGGGGAGGAAGGATGGAGGGTCTGTGCTGTATGTGAGGGATGGTTTTAGGACGACAGAAATGCAAGGGAACCTGGAGGTAAAGGATGGGTTGGAGGTGCTGTAGGTCACTCTGGAGACAGGAACCGGTATCACTATTTGCTCTAGAGTGTTATACAGACCTCCAACACTGAGTGAAGAATTGGATAAGGCACAGGGGGAAGCCATCAGCATGATGTCAGAAAAGGGGGAAGTGCTGCTCAGTCTGTTGCATGGAGATTGGAGCCTCTCAGCCATGGCCTCATTTAGAAGCAAGGCCATCATAGACTCCCTGCAGGGAGTATTTCTCAAGCAACTAGTCAGAGTCTCCACTTGAGATGGGGCAGTACTGGACCTGGTGCTCACAAACGGAGACAGCAGTGTAGAAATCAAGATGGCATGCCACCTGGGGACCGGCAATCACTGTACACTGTGGTTTAACATGAGGATGAGAATCCTGGTTTCAGTAAGGCAATTTTTTTTTTAAATAGGTGAATGCCTCAGAGACTTCCTAATGGAATATTGACTGGGTGGGGTGGAGGAACTGTGGGCCAAATTAAGGGATACATGGTGAAGGCAACAAACCTCTGTGTGAAAGAACTGAGCAAATACAGGAGGAAAAAGAGACTCCTGTGGTTTTCTAAGGAAGTGGCTATGAAGGTAAAGGTTAAAAGGGTGGCATTTAGAAGGTACAAAGAGATGCAGTGGGAAGATAGGGAAAGAATAGGGAGGTGTACCAGGAAAAGCACAGTGAGCAGGGAAGGCACAAACAGAGGAAATAATAGGCTAAGGAGAAACTAACTACAGTAAAAGTGAAAAGAGGATGACAAGGAGGAGGACTGTGAGATTAAGAAGGGCAGGAGAGACTGTGCAGAGAATGATCAGGAAAAAGCAGATATCCTTAACAGATATCCTTTCTCAGTCTTCACAGTGGAGGGAGGGAGGGAGAGAGGGGCAGACCACATAGAAGCAGCGGAAATACTAGGGGGAAAGAGGTAGACACAAGTCCCTTCACAGAGGAAAGAGTGCTGAGAGGACTTGCGAATCTGAAAGTTGATAAGGCTATGGGGTCTGGACAGGGTACTCCCAAGGTTGCAAAGCGAGCTCGGGGAGGTACTGTCTTCACTGCTGACAACCCTATTCAACAACACACTGGAAACAGGAGTGATTCTAGATAGGGATGGGCGAACCGGTTTGTCAAAAATACGAACCAACCCGAACATGCCGAAGTGTTCAGAAACATTTTGCTGTTCGGATCAGTTTGGATCGCTTCTATCGTGGGAACTGGAGCGCGAGAAGCACCAGAGCAGGAAGAACCCACAAGAGGGATCAGAGACAAGACTCTGGTCCTTCATTGGATGGCCGAGCTGTCCATCTCTCTAAGGTGGCACCTGATTGGATTGCTGCTCTAGCAACCCACATGGTCCACCTTACAGCTACGCAGAGGAATCAGGAGGACGGAAAAGGAGTAGCAACTTCTCTTGGTTGCTCCTTGCATTGCAGATCACCGAATCAATTGTTTTCTTCTGTGCTTGTGCTGCTTGCAGTTTTTTTGCCCTTTGGGCCAGCGAAGAAGTCCACTTCCAGTCAGCCACCCCCAAAATAAAAAAAACAAAGCAAATTTTTAAACTAAAAGAACTTAAGGGAGGAAGGGATTGGGAACTTGGGGAGGTTGGGATGGGGAGTCTGGGACTAGGAGTTGGGGACTCAGGAGGGGATTGCCAGCAAGGACTGGGTGTGGGACTCGGGAGGCAGTTAGGGATTGCAGTGGGACTGGACTGGGCAGTACAATGTGTGGGAGAGGTGACTTGGACAGGGCATCTTCATGAACATGAACATTGAATGATGAGCCAGGATGGAACTTGGAGAGAGAAAGAGAAAGAGAGAGAGAGAGAGACTGAGGGCAACTAGTGAGAACTAGAGTGCTGTGTGTATAAAATATGCCAGCCAGTCATCAGTGCACTAGTGCCACTTCTTGCATATTGTCTGTGTGACTCCCCCCTCCTGTGTCAGAGAGGGTAAGACCAGGCAGGGTTCCCCAGAATCTCTGTGGGTATACTAGCAGCAGTGCCTGCAGCATCACCCTTACCGTAGGTGGTGGGTGAAATAAAATCTGCCAAGACCGCCAGCCGGTCATCAGTGCACCAGTGCCATTTCTTGCATACTGTCTGTGTGAAACCCCTTCAGAAAGTCAGTCATCTGTCATCTTCCTCCCTGTGCTTGCTCCGCGGGGTATAAATGTTGGCTCAGTGGGCAGGTCATTCCATCACATCACGTGGAATAAAGAAAAAAAAATAAAAGTCCTTGAAGGGGAAATGTACTGTGACAGAAAGGGTTAGGCCAGGCAGGGTCCCTCAGAATCACTGTGGGTATACTAGCAGCAGTGCCTGCTTAGCATAGGAGGTGTGTGAAACAAATTATGTGCGTGAAATAAAATCTGCCAGCCAGTCATCAGTGCACCAGTGCCACTTCTTGCATAATGACTGTGTGCCACCCCCCCCAAGAAGTCAGTCATCTGTCATCTTCCTCCCTGTGTTCGCTCAGTGGGGTATAAGCTTTGGTTCAGTGGGCAGGGCATTCCATCACATCATGTGGAATAAAGAAGAAAATAATAACCACTTTTTGACCCTGAACTAGTGACAGACTTGCATTATGAGTACTCCAGAAAATAGTAAAGCAAAAGCCTGGGGCAAATGAAGTAATAAACATCAAACAAGTTTATTCAAGAGCTCAGAAAGAAGTGGCCCACAAAGTAAAGTACAACAACAACAACAACAACAAGCACCACAGTCTACTGAAGGAGCTGAATTTAATGCTACTAGAGTTATTAAGGAACTACTACTGTACAAATTATTGTATGGCACTGTACTATTGAACTCTGTATCTATTGTACCCTTTAATCATGTACTGTATATGCATCATCATTGTTACCTCTATACTTTGTATTCCATTGTACCTGTTATGTTCTCCCTTGCCCCCTTCCCCAGGACACACCTGCAATTGAGTAGTGCTCTGCTCAGTGTGCCCTCCTGGTAAAACTTTAAAATAAATATATATATATATATATATATATATATATATACACACACATATACATATATGCTGACTAACTCCCAAAATACTCAAAAACCAGCAAGGGTTGGTGGACTGCCGATGTCAGAAGGGCTCAGTAGTACAGCCAACAAAGTGTCAAAAGACAGTGGCAATAGCAAGTCGTCTGAGAAAAAAGTGCAAAAATAAAGAGTATTCCAATTCCAGTTGTACATAAAGTTAAAGCACTTACAGGTACAACTTGCATTGTAACATGGCAAAGAATAACATACTGGAATACAGTAACCTAACTGGTGGAAACAGAACCCATGACTGAGAACCAAGAGAGGATTAATTCCCCAGTAATGCCCACTTGGCATTGGCAGTGCACTTACTTAGAAACAGAGAAGAGTGAGTAAAAGAATCTGTCCGTCTTCTATCTCTGTTTCTGCGACTGTCTCTCTAGAGATGGCACTAGCATAGCTGAACACACGGAATAGTCTTAAGTGTTCCACCCACCCAGGGGACCGCTGAAGAATCATGCAACCTGTATAAATGCAGGAGTAGGAGTAAATCAAATATATATTAGCCAGTGTTCCAACAAAAGAGACGCAGAGTGTAGAAAGGGGCACATACCTGAAAGTTGAGTGCATGAAGCCGTCTGTGGCAAGTAAAGCACTGCACTGATGAGTGTTGCCGAGCACAGCAAGAGAGACTGAGAAATGGTCAGTAATAACTCTGCATTTCGTAGTGGTTGTCGGCGTTAATGAAATACAGTCTGGCTGCCATTGACCATTACAGTTTCCACTATTAGCACATAATAATGTATTCCGGAGACAATAGCAGTAGTACCCTACATGGAGCTATAGAAGCAAGGTGCTACATATGCAAATATTGTGACTGTCCTCAGAATGCATCACTGAAATAGAATTAAAAGCACATGAAACAAGCGAAAACAGCAGTGTAGAAATAAAGCAAAAGGAATGGTTTTACTAAGTTTTTGTAGCATGATATGGAAAACATCAATGTAAAAGTGATAGTAAAATAGCAGTCACAATGTAAATACATGCGGAGTGGTCAACATGCATGCGCAGGGTCGGACATTTAGAAGACTATGTATTCATTGAGAAGGGCAGACTTAAACAGAAGATAATACTGTAGTAAGCAGTATTGTGAACTACTGTACATTAGTTTTCCACATTGCCACTTGTAACAATAATTGGTGACCTGCACTTGTCATGTTACAAGTCATTGAGCCACTCTGAAGGAGGCATCTAATGGGGAATTAATGCATGGTTGGGTGGTTGTAAGCACTCAGCCTTCAGCCTCGTGCCACAACCCCCCACCCCAACCATTCATTAATTCCCAATTAGATGCCTCCTTCATCGTGGCTTAATGCTTACATGGAGTTGCTCAATTTGAACACATGCATATCAAATAACTCAATCTGTGTCTGCAAATGTTAGCTCTACTGAGTCTGATAATGATGATGTTGATGACCATTGTCATGGTGAGACTGATGATGATGAGCTTGTGACTTTAGCTTTAGCTATGTTTCATTCTGGTTCTGATAGTGACAATGTGGATAAAAATAATGACAGCAGTAGAGTGTCAAAAGGGAAAAAGAAAACATCAAAGGCACAAGCCCCACAAAGTGAAACAAAGTCCGACAGCAGTGATGATGATGATGGCAATGGTACTGCAGAGGATTCTATGATTGTTTCACCTGATGAACCTGAAGCCTCTGCTGATATGTCTGCCTCACGTAAACCCAGCCACTCGACTCCTAGTCCTACTGAAGTTGTTACTAGACATAGACAGTCCACCTCTACTGTTTGGAATCATTTTTACGTAAACCCCAAGGATGCTTGCCAAGCTATATGTGTGCATTGCAACACATGTGTTAGTAGGGGAAAAATAAAGGGCATCTTGGAACCACAACAATGATGCGACATCTTTCGCTAATTCACCCTACTGTTGTATATGGCTCAAAAAAACAGTCTAACGTTGGTGGCTGGAAATCTAGCAGGGCTCTCGGTGAACAAGAATATTCCGCTGAAACAGTGGGAGACAAGCACCAGGCAAGAACCAAAAGTCCACTTTTGCCTCACAGTAACAGTCATGATAATTCTGTAAGGTTCTCTGTTTTACCAGCCACAGCATGTAGTCGTACAACACCCCCAGTCAAATGTAATTCTACCCCCCCAATAAGCAGCAGTTGAAGTTAAAAGAAGTTTTTGACAGAAAGTCTAAATACTCACAAAAACATCCCGTAGCACTGACAATAAATCGTAAAATAGCAGAAATGATTGTACTTGATTTACAGCCATACTCTGTTGTGGAAGATGTGGGTTTCAAAAGGCTTATGGAATACTTAGAACCACACTATTTAATGCCAAGTAGAAAATACTTCTCAGTAACTGCTGTGCCCAGGATGTATGACAGATTAATAGTTCAAGTAAGGCATGCTCTCCAAGAGGCTGAGGACAAGGTAGTTCACTTCATTACTGATATGTGGACCAGCAGCCAAAACATTGCCTATCTTTTGCTTATTGCACACTTGGTCAGTTTTGCGGGCAACTAATCATCATCCTCACGTACTAGTCTGTCTGCTACCACTTCAACCAGTACTAGTACTACCACTACTATCTTTCAGAGCTCAAAAAAAAAGTCGCGTTTCAGAAAATGGCAGGTCTCCATGTACTTTCGAAACACACGGACAGCACAGCACATACAGCAAGAACTAGAAAGACTACTTACTGCTTGGGTCACTTCACAGGGTTTGACAGTTGCTGTCTTTTTGTTGTTGACAAGGTTTCAAATATTTAAAAAGCACGACATGATTGCAATTATGTACATATACGTTGTTTTGCCCATTGTCTTAACCTAATCATTGGAAAGCTTCCTGGATAATGACTGGCAAGTATCAACCACTGTGGGTACAGTGTGTCAAGTGTGTGGCCACTTCAACCATTCAGTGAAAGCCCGTGACATCTTTGCTGATATCCAGAAGGACAAAGGTCTTCCTTGTCTCCAGCTTGTTCAGGATGTAGCAACAAGAAGGAATTCAACTTTCTTTATGATTGAACTCATGCTTGAACAAAAGATAGCTAACACTGAGTACATCATGTACAATGATATCGGGGAGGGCATTGTACTCCATTCTACTCAATGGTCTCTGCTGGAACAGCTGTGTCACATTCTGAAACCATTCATGAGTGCTACAAAAGACATCAGTGCAGAAAAGGCATCCTGTAGCCAAGTTATTCCACTCATTTTACTTCTTAAAAAATGGTTGCAGAAAATGAGGAGCAACTTAGATATGAACCAATCTCTAGTCAATAACATGCTTACCAGACTTAGCAATGACGACAAATTATCAGCCATGACAGGAAGCAAGGAGTATCTCTTAACAACATTGCTAGATCCACGGTTCCAGAACAGACACGTTCCTGATGTGGTTTCTGACAACATGAAGGAGTTGAACTACAGGCAACTTTTGATTGATGCAGTAGATGAGGTTTTATTAGGAGGATTGGCAAGCAGTACTACAATGACATCACCTCAAATTCAAAAGACTGATCCAAAAACCAGTACAGAAGCAGACGATGAGGAGGATGACATTTGGGGCCAGCTGAGGGACATTGAAATTCCATAAGGAGAAACTGCATGCTCAGTAGTAAGCATGGCAGATGCATATCTGTCAGAGCCCAACATTAGCACTAAAGATGACCTCTTAGCTTACTGGCAAGAGAAAAAATCATGCTGGCCAAAGCTGGCGACCCCTGACTTGTAAGTATATTGGATGTTCATCCTCCAGTGTCTGTTCTGAGCATTTATTTAGCTCTGCTGGGGATGTTGTGACTGATCAATGGATAATATTAACACCAGACAATGTGGAGAAACTAATGTTCTTGAAGGTTAACTTGCCAAACTTTGGCTACATACAGTATGTGATGCTGATCTTGAAGATGGCGCTGACAGCAGTACTTGTGCTGTAGCTGTGGAGTGACACATCAGCTTTCAATTTTGAGACCACTGGGCTGCTTAAAAGTAGAGATCTGGGACTTGCCTGTCTTTTGACCGCATCATCATCATCAATGGGGGTGGGTGGGAGGTGCAGCCAGTACATCACATTCACGTCATCATGTACTTGTAGCAACTGTGACAGACATGTCCCTAATCTCACACACAGTCATGTTCTCATTCTGACAAGATCATTTATTTTATTTTATTACCTAATGCACCTAAGAACAATTATTTCTTATATGACCATATCTTTTCATGTTAGAAACATAGAAATTGTCAGCAGATAAGGACCACTAGGCCCATCCAGTCTGCCCATAGGCCCTATACATAGTATGTGGCCACTGACCTTATGCGATCAATGGCTTTTCATCACCCTTCCCCTCTCAGGCTTCCCCTGTGCCTGTCCCAAGCATTCTTAAACCCCTCCACTGTGCTTGTCCCCCACTACCTCCTGTGGCAGACTATTCTAAGGGTCGACTACCCTTTCTGTGTAGAAAAAGTTCCTCACATCACCTTTTAATCTACCCCTTCCAATTTCTTATCATGCCCCCTTGTTCTAGTACGTTGTCTACATTGGAAAAGGTCCCCTGTCTGTACCTTGTTTATGCCCTTGAGGTACTTGAAAGTTTCAATCATATTCCCCCACTGTCTCTTCTCCTCTTGCTTGAAATTAAAGTTCATTGCAGATCATAATTTATCATTGTGCATGACAAATTGGTTGCTGGACATGAAATTTAATTGCAGTCTATCATTTTTAATTTCTGATGGTGAGAAATGTGAACATAAATTTGATTTTCAAAACTATTTTTTTTAATTGAGATTCAAAAGAAGTCTGTTGAAAACACATTTTCATTCTGGATAATAACTTGTACTTGCAACAACAGGCTGTCATCCCTAATGCTCACCCCATTCCAATACAAAATTAAATGGCATGGGTACAGCATAGGAGAATGGGGTGAGTGTTAGGGTTGACAGAACCCAAAACAGCCCTCCCCACCTGTGGGTCTGATGCATTAATGAAGTTTTTTTTGCAAATTTATTTCCTTGCTTTTTGAGATAGTCTGATTGTATCCTTATTTGCCTGTTGCCCTGCATTCCCATCCCTCCATAGATGCATATATGTGTGCGTGTGTTTGTATATATATATATATATATTTATGCCCTCCGGCCCCTGCACTTCCAGTTACAGGACAACAGTGACCAAATTGTCACCATAGTCATGTTATTACCCCACCTCATGTACCCAGTGCAAAAAATAGTTCAATCCCTGCCAAAACATAACTCCGAGTAAGCGCAATGCCATTCCGCACCACAGGTGCAAAAATACATTTTGGCCAGCATTTGAAAAATGACAGCTGTGACATACATGAGGTGGAGTAATAAGAAGGCTATGATGAAAATATGGGGTGAAAATATTGAAAATGTCCAAAGTTTTTGAAATTTTGACCCAAAATTTTCAACATAGTCTTCTTTTTTTTTTCCATTTAAAGTTTATTGATACATTTTCCACAACAAAAGGCAGTTTAAGTACCAGTGACATTGACATTCCAGTACAATGTAAAGGAATAACTGCTTGACCCACCCTTCCCTCCCCTTTCTGCAGTAACCCAACCTAATACCCACCAAATGCCAAGCACCTTACTTAAGGTATTACATGACAATATAGTCTGAGATATACTTAGACTTGAACCAGAGAAATTAGAGAATGAAGGGGATCCCAGATTTTGGTGTATGCTGCCATTCTATTGTGGAGACTGGCAATCACTTTTTCTGTGCGTAGATTGGACAGAATTTCTTTTACCCATTCCTGGACAGATGGAGAGGACTTATCTTTCCAGTGGCATAGAATAAGCTTCTTAGCCGATAAGGTGATCATGGAAATGTGAAACTTTCATACCTTAACTCTAATAGATGATAAGTCCCCTAACAGACAGATCTCAGGAGTGAAGTATTCCTGAAGGCCCAACAGAGGGTCCAGGAAAGTTTTAATTGAATCCCATAAGGGGGAGATTTTAGGACAGGACCAAAACATGTGGAGAAGTGTTCCTTCTTCCTGCAAACATTTATTGCATACTGTATATTGGAATTCAGGTAGCCCCACTTCTGTAATTTAACCGGGGTGTAGTACAAGTTATGTAAAATATGATATTGCATGAGACGCAATCTGTCTTGAGAAATATGACATGATCTCCAGAGAGAATGCCAATCCAAATAATTTTGAGGGAAAAAATTATTCCAGAATCTTGTAGGCCCAAAAGGACCCCCATATTTTTTGTGAAACAAAACCTGATATAGCTTAGAGATTACACCTGAAGATCCAGAAAGTGGGGAAACCTCAGGTATCAGAGAAGTGATGGTCTGGGAGGGAGGAGTATTACTGAAACTGATTACAAGTAAATGCCTTAATTGTATAACTTTAAAATGAGAGGAAACCAGAATGAGAAATTTCTGAATAATATCTTCCACTGATAACCAATGTCCCTCTCCTCAACATAGTCTTCTTATGACCCCACCTCATGAACAACATGACTGTTGCCACACAAATCTCACCAGAAAGGTGATTTCACCAAGTGACCATAAAATCATGTTTCTGATGGGTGTTACAAAATGACAGGCATATTGTTTGTGGAGTGGGGTCCCCAAAATGCCATGTTGAAAATTTGGGGCCAAAATCTCAAAAAACGGCAGAGTTATGCGTAAAAGTTGACCCCCCCCCATGAAATATACTGAAGCGCATTCACCCTAGTTTCTCATATTGGAGTCACTGGTTCCAGCAGAGGACATGTCTTTGATTAAGAGAGTGGATCTCAAAACTGGGACCTATTCAGACATTGCGATCCATACTGAGACCTGTTGCTATGCTAAAATAATTGGTGGCATACAAAAAACACATTGACACATTCTACAAAAAGTTAGACTCAGTAGACTGGTTTAAAAAAACAGAGATCAGGGACTTGCCTGCCTTTCGACTGCATCGTCATCATCCTGGGGGTGGGTGGGAGGTGCAGCCAGTACATCACATTCATGTCATCACGTTCTGGTTGCAACTGTGGCAGACAAGTCCCTGATCTCACACACAGCTGCTTTCTCATTCTGACAAGATCATTTATTTTATTACCTAATGCAACTAAGAATAATTATTTCTTATATAACCATAGCTCTATTTTTCCCCCCGATAGTAGTGGTAGTAGTAGCAGTGGTAAAGTGGTCACTTTGGACTGCCTGGTGCTCTTGTTCTTTCACATTGCTTCATGTTGCATTCCATACCGAGACCTGTTGCTATGCGGAAATAATTGGTGACATACAAAAAACACTTTGACCCCTTCTACAAAAAGTCAGGCTCAGGAGATTGGTTTAAAAAGAAATAGAGATCTGGGATTGCCTGCCTTTCGACCACATCATCGTCATCCTGGGGGTGGGAGGTAGCAGCCAGTGCATCACATTCTCGTCATCACATACTGTACTGTTAATAACTGTGGCAGATAAGTTCCTGTTCTCACACACACAGTTGCTTTGTCATTCTAAGGAGATCATTTACCTAAATGAGCACAATTAAATAGCCACAGTGATAAATGCTTCTAGCTCTGTTTTTTCCCCTGGGTAGTAGTGGTAGTACTGCTACAAAGTACAATTATTTAAACACACTATTATCCTCTTCTGGAAAATCAGACTCAGAAGGAGACCATTTATTTACAAACTAAAGATCTGGTCTGGGACTATCTTGTCATCACATCCATGTTCTCATTCTTTTCTAAGTAGTCATTTTTGGTAAATGTGCCTTAACCATACTGATTTCAGTGCTGGTAGACTACTTCTGGTTTTCTCCTGATTGTAGTAGGTGGGTGTAGTAGCAGACTGCAGTCTTGAAGTGGTAGCTGGCTTACTGGCTCTCTCTGACTGGCTGCCCTCTGCTCTGGCCTGGTGCTGTTTATGTGTTTCTGGCTTTTTCTTTGTCACGTAACTGTCTAAAACACATCTGGTGCTTGCCTGTACCTGTTGAAAAAGAGAAATCACTACTGTTAATAATATAACTTATACACAGTATTAGTATTACTTTCATAAATGGCAGAAACAAAAGAGTGATTAGAGAGTATTCTCTACTACTAAACAATGGTTTCATTTGTTTTTCTAAAGATATGTTGATTAAAGGCAGTTTAAAATGATTTTTCGACATATGGTTACCATAAAACAATAAAGGTCATAAAAGGTTCGGATAAGGATCCGAGTTTTTTTTTGCTTATCAGAACCTTTTAGAACCTCAGAACCTTTTGAGGTTCTCCCATCCCTAGTTCCAAAGGACTGGAGGAGGCAGAAGTAGCCCTGTTTCATAAAAGTGGCAGCAGGGAGAAGGGTGACAACTATAGGCTGGTCAGTCTAATGTCAGTGGTAGGGATGTTAATGGAGTCACTTTTAAAAGAAAGGCTAGTGGAGTATCTTGAATTCTGTGTGTGTTACAAGACTAAAGGTAGCATGTATTCGTAAGGGGAGGTCATGTTAAATGAACCTGATTGACTGCTTCAGCTGAGTGACCAGGGAACTAGATCAGTTTGGAGTGGTGGACATGGCCTACTTAGACTTCAGCAAGGCCTTCAACACTGAACCATGCAAATGGCTTATAAGGAAAATGGACAGCTTGGGGTTGGGACCCAAGGTGGGTAACTGGGAGCAGAACTGGTTGATGGATAGACTACAGAGGGTGATGGTACAGTAAATAGCACTCACTCTAATGAAGGGAGAGTGACCAGAGGGTACCTCCGGGCTCAGTGCTGGGATCAGTTATCTTCAATGTCTTTGTAAGACATTGCAGAAGAGCTGGCAGGGAAGGTATGCCTCCTTGCAAATGACACCAAAATCTACAATAGGTTAGATACTCCAGAAGGGATGGAGAGAATGAGCAGAGACTTAAGAAAACAAAGGAGTGGTTGAGAGTATGGAAGCTGAGTTTCAATGCGAAAAAGCACACAAGTCATGCACCTAGGTCACACAAACCCAGGGGCAGTATATAAAATTGGGGAAGAGGTACTGACTGTCACTAAACAGGAAAGAGTCCTTGGGGTTATCTTATCTGATGATCTCAAGATGGCGAGGCAGTGTGACAAAGCAGTAGGTAAGGCCAGCAGGATACTATAGAGTACACAGCGAGGGGAAACACCAGCAGAAGAAAAGAGGTATTACTACAATGCCAATTGTTTATGAGACACCTGGAGTAGTGTGTCCAGTTCTGGAGACCACATCTTAGGAATGACCTAGAGGCTGCATCATAAGCCCTATGGGGAAAGACTAAGGGATCTCAATATGTACACCCTGGAGGACAGTAGAGAGAAGGGTGACATGATAAAGACCTATAAGTACTTCATGTGGGTGAATAAGACACAGGACAGGAGTATATTTTAGAAGAAATTGTGCATGAGAACAAGGGGGCATGCAGTGAAGTTGGAAAGGGGGAATTTAGGAGGGATGTGAGGCAACACTTCTTTCCTGAAAGAGTGATGGACACCTGGAGCAGTCATCCAGGAGAAGTAGTGGGGGCAAAAACAGCAGTGGGCATCAAGAATGCATGGAATAGGAACAAAGGAATCTTGGTAGGAAAGCAGAGAGCGGGGAAGTAGCTGCAGGTCGTTAGGGTCTACAGTGACAGTATAGGCTTAAACAAAATGGGCAGACTGGGTGGACTGAGCGGTCCTTATTTGCCAACAAATTTAATGTTTCTATGTTTCTGTGCTGTGCAGGCAGTATGGGGAAGAAGTTGTGATCATTGCTAGAGAAAGAGGAAACCCAGGTTTTGGAGCATGAACTATGCAATGTCCTGAGGTAGCAGCATGAATAAGGTAAAGAGCATGTGCCCTATTTTCTAATGACTTTTGTGATGCTGAATGTGGCAAAGGGTATTCATAAATTGGTAATAAACCCTGAAGTGCAAGTAGCATCCAATAGTTTATCTGAATATGGGGTAACAGTAGCTCCCATATCAGCTGGAGGGGTGCATTGAGACACTGAATTTAATAGTAAGGGAAGGGAGAGTCTCATGTACAGATCAGTGGTATATGAACTCAACTGTGCTCATGAGGAGTAATCACATGCGATTTGGTCCTGAGAAATTATAAACTGTGTGGAGGGACACATGCAGTGGTGGAAATTTGGTGGAACCAATGGAATTCAGTTTCCAAGCAAAAAATGTAAACCTGACTCAGTTGCAGGCGTAAAATGGGGAAGGACTGCTTCTTATAAAATCTACCAATCTAAAGGCTTACACCTGGCTAAAAATAACACATGAAAGTTTAATTTACTGTGTAATGTAAATCTCATACTGATTGTCACTGAACCCATCTGGCTCAACCCTCACTCTCATAACCACTTCCTCCTAAACTGGGTCTCTCCTCCCATCCCCACTGTACTGTAGCAGCAAGAATCCTGCTGGATGCTTTCAGCAACCACTGTATGATGTTCTGTGTCAGGAAGATCTGGTGTCCACCCTTCTTCCCTATATACATCTGGACCAGGTTCCTCCACTCACTCAACACTTCTGCTCTTTTGAATGACCTCACTGCTGCAGACTGGACAGCTATACCCTCCAGCATGGACATCAACATTGCCCTCTCCCTTTTTCATTCCAAATTCCCTTTTGCATGGGACAAGCATACCTCGCTCAGAAAATCCAGGGACAAAACTCACCACCATCCCGGATAAGCCCTGAAATCATTGATCAGTGGAAGTCCTGTGACCTCACCTAGGCATGTTTCAAACAATGTCACTCCTTTCCTAACCTCCTCTTATACAGGAATATCAGGAATTCCTGTACTGAGGCTATCTGGACTGTGAAATTGCAATATTTCAAGGCCAACCTTCAGAACAACTATAACACACCCTCAAAGTTCTGAAAAATAATTCACTCCCTTTTTAACCCTCTCATGCAGTCAGCCACTTTGGTCCTTCTTGTAAATGGTTCATCAGTGTCTGACCCCTCCTCCGTTGCTGCTCATTCAATGACTGCTTTGCCACTATGCTCTCCTCTCACCCTCCAGCCTCCTCAGCTCCTCCTCACATTTCATCTCGTCTCCCTTCCATGGGTTTCCTCTTCCCCCTTTTACTACACAAGAAACATTTACTGCCCTTTACTCCCTCAACCTATGCAAAGCCAGTCCTGATGGACTGGTTCCTAAACTACTCCATCTCTCTGCATCTGCCATAGCACATCCACTGACTCATCTACTCAACCTCTCTGTATTTATTTATTTATTTATTTATTATTTATTAGAATTTTGGTAACCGGGTAAGTCCACTGAGACTATGCAGTCCCTTTTTCAGTGATGTCCCAGGTAACAATGGTGAACACAGTACAATAGATAAATACAATAATAATATATAGGATACAGAGAGATTTAATAATGTTGCAAAATTATTACAGTGGAAAGCCAGGTAAGTAACTTAAAACAGATCAGGCATTAGGCATATATAAATAAACAGGATAACTAATATTACACAACATATACATAGCAGGAACATGACAGCAGGTGGATTACAAGATACATCTATCAGAGTAACATAGAATAGGCATTAACAATGCTATAAGGGTTATTTGCAGAGGAGGGCGTTAGTAGGAAAGAGGTAAGCTCTTTTCTGAAGGAGGATAGGGTGGGGCCGGAGAGTAAGTTGGGGGAGGAGGAAATTCCAAGCAGTGGGAGCTGAGAAGGTGAATTAGTGCTTACCCAATAGGCATTGCGTCTTCTGGATTGCAAATAAGGGTAAGGAAGTAGATCTAAGCGTTCGTATGGGTGCTTTTTTGTAAACGATTTCCCTTAGACAAAGGGGATTAAAGAGCTTGGTACTTTTGAACACAAGGCATAAGGTGCGAAACTGTAACCTTGAGTCATATGTAGGCCACTGAAGAGAATATAGGGCCTCACAGTAGTGTTTTCTGGAGTCCACTCCAAGGGCAAAACATCCAATCCTATGATAGAGTTGACACACTTGTGCAAGGGAAAAGGATTGGGTGGAGAGTAGTAGAGGGGAACCATAGAACAAAATAGGGAGAAGGGATGCTGACACAATCTTGTTACAGGCAGCATTGGACAAAAGAGGGCAGCGGCGGTGTAATAACCCAAGCTTCTGGTTTACCTTTTTGGTAAGCTGAGTTGCATGATGCTCAATTGAGAAGGAGGCATCTAAGTGAAACCCAAGGTATGTAAAAGTACTAACCACCTCTATGGAGTCTCCTGACTGTGTACTGATCTGGAGCTGTTTGGTAGGTTTGGAGGACAGGTTATAGAAAAGCATAGCTTTTGTCTTTTTCCTATTTAAAATTAGGTGACTGTCAGAGAACCAGGTCTCGAGCACAACATCAGAGTTAAGGCTTTGATTTAGCCAGTCTATATTGTATATCCCTCATTTCTGTCCCTCAGTCGTAGAAGCTAGCCAAAGTTCCTCCACTTCCACTCCACAAAGTGGGGTGTGGCCCTTCCTCCCCTGGTAACTTCCTGCCAATCTCCTCCCTCCCTTCCCTTGCTAAACTGCAAAAGAAACTTGGCTATGTTGGACTCTCCAATTTGCTATCCTACACTGATTACTTCTCTTATTTCAGTCTGAATTCTGGAAGCATCACTCCACTTACTCCTTCCTGTTGTGTGTAACTGATTCTATCTTCTTTGGAATGGATCAAGGCACATAACAGTTGCCATTTTCATTGATCTGGCCAAGGCCTTTGACTCAGTGTCCCATCCTTTCCTCCCAGATAAGTGGAGTTCTACTTACCTCTCAGCTTCTTCTGTAGACTGATTCCATTCTTACCTCTCTGGCTGCCTGCAGTCACTACATGCTGGCAGTTCCCTGTCACCTCCCATTCCTGTACAGGCCAGGATCCCACAGGGCTCCATACTGGGGCCTGTACTGTTCTCCATCTTCCTTAAGAAGCTCCCCATAGCTTGTCCCAACTCACATATCCACATGTATGTAGATGACAGCATCATTTACACCTCTTGTCCCTCCACTACAGCTGTGGAAGGTCTGCTCCAGCAAGACTTTCATAATGTCCTGTAATGGTTTCAGTGTAACCAACTCCATGTCAACACAAAACAAACTGTGTCCATGACCATTGGCACCGGCCAAAAATTGGTCAGACTCCCAACTCCGCCTATCTTCTTCACCTTGGATGGTACCCCTTTTGAAGTGGTTCATACATTGAAATACCTTGGTGTGTGGCTAGACAGCAAACTTGACTTCTCTGCTCACATTAATGCCATCCATGCTAAGCTGTGCTCTAAGCTTGGTGCCTTGTACTGCAATAAAGACTGTCTGTCTCTGCAGCTTATCTCCAAAATGATACTCCTGGTCTTTGACTATGCAGTGTGGTCTATAGCACCACTCCCTCCACTTCCCTGGCCAGATTGGACACTCTCTGTGATGCCCTTTGTTATTTTTCTACCAGCTCCCCCTCTTTTACCCACCACACTACTCTTCCTTATCTATTCTTCGTCTGCCTTCACGTCGACAGAGCCACCATGCCTTGTTCATATTCAGATTCTGGTTTGGGGCTCTTCACTTTTATCACTCCTTTCCTCCAGTCCCTCTGCCTCCTGCTCTGTCCTCTCCAGGGATCCTCAAGCTTTCACCATTCCTCATCCTCACTCCTGTTCTGGGCAAACAGCCTCCTCCTATTGTCTCCCTTCACTTTGGAACCTAGTCCCATTCTACCTCTATTTCATTACCTCTCCTGTTTCCCTCAGGTTTTAGCTGAAACTCCTTCTCTCCCCTGCTTCTTCTCTCCCCCTACCTGACTGCTCCCTTAGATTTGCCTCCTACCCTGGTGTAGGTGTGGCTGAATTGTCTAATTGTTAGTGCTCACTAGTATTTTACTTACTCCTGCTTTAATCATTTACTCTTTTCTATTTTACTGTTACTATGAACTATGTCAGTTCTTTGCAGTTGCATTTATCTGTGCACTTTGTCTGTGCTGTGTATTTGCTCCTCTTTTCCTTCCCCTGGGTCACACCTGGAAATAAGCATTGGCTCAGTCTGCCTTTCCTGGTCACCAATTTTCAAATAAATTAAAATATGTCCCCAGACCCCTGTCAGGTATGCTGAATACCACATGAAAGGTGGTGCATTCCCACAGTGCAGTTTTCCAATTTCCAACACTAGACACTGTCCCAAAAATGCTTGGCATAAATTGTAAACAGCTAGTGCATAATATGAACTACCTTTGAACCCTATTCCCCTTAGTAATAGGGATTGCATGCATATGAACTGTCACTCTGCAACTCCTTATGATAATTTGGTGACCTTGATTCTGTTTCTAAAGTCTGAGTTAAAAAAGGAAAGGCTTCATGTGTCTAAGCATTTGCAAGTGGGCTCCAGGTGAGCCACGATATCCTATATCCCTAGATACTGCAGTTGCTGAGGGCATGCTTATCCACATCTGGGAAGAAGTAGCACTTGGCAGCACAGGCCAAATGGGGGGTTGTAAACTAGGGTCCCATCGAGGATTTGAAGTTTTATCTGAAGTCTGCATAAGGAAGATGGGACTGAATTAATTATTTTAAGCAATGTGATCAGGAGGAGAAAAGTGACTTTGCACCCATGGAGACAGAAATAAGACCAGAATATGAATATGGATGTGTGCCATGAGCTTGGTGAGAAGATTCTGTGATTTGTAAACAGGCAGCTAAAGATACAGGACTGAGAAGTTTGGCACAGATGAAACTGCAGTGCTACAGGGCAGGAAGTGCATGTGTGACAGTTCTGCCTAGCAATCAGGTGACAGCTATGTAATGTGAACATTTGCATGGGACCAACTAGGATGCAGATTGAAATCAAAAGGGCCCCTATACTGTAGGTTCCCAAGATAGCACTGAAGCACATGTAGGTGCAGGTAGGAAGTTATGCTGTATACAGTAGGCCTGCAACATTAATTCTGTCTCACTTGCTCCACAGAGTGTTGAGTTAACCTTGTTGGGTGGAAAGCTGAGTCAACAGCTGTTCATTATCTGCTGTGCAGAGGAACTATGTTGGTTCCCCTTGATGCCTTAACAGGGGGAAACAGTAGCAGCATGACAGTCAGCTTCACATTCCAGCTGGGGTAATCACTACTAATCACTAGCTGGAGGAATGATGGCAGAGAGTGAGCAGAGGATGAAAGCAATGCAGACAGTGGTCAGAGGAAGAAAGGTGCTTGCAAGAGTGTTGTCACACTTTGTCTCATGGTGGAGAAGTGAGCCAGTGCTTGGGATGTGAACAATGGAGCTGGACCCTGAAGTAGCAGATATGTTATTAGAGGGACTGAGATTTCAAGTTTATATGTGCCTGTGAGTCATGCAAAAAGAACAGCCTATATGGACATCCTGACAGCACCTGAAGCCAATGGCCCATACTAGTCCCATGGGTGGATTTAGAGGTAGAAATGCCAAAATTGGAGGATGTGGATGTGCATGAATAATTCTGAGAAATTTCTCACTCACCAGCAAGAGGTGATACTGTACTCATGTTGCACTTGCCAGCACTCATTGCATATGCCATGGAGGAGTCATCTGTGGAAGATATGGAGCCAAAACTGGAAGAGGAGGAGGCTGGCAGTGTCATGGGTCCCAAAGAACCAGAACAATCTGTCTCAGGTGCATTGTTCATTACTTTCCCAACAACTTCCAGCTACAACACTGTCAAACCTAAGGATGGCTGTCTCCACAGAAAAGTGGAATGAGCTGTGACCCTGCCAGGGGACAAGTATGCTGCCTACATGCCCCACCTTGCTATGACAAACCTGAACCCAGCTCCAGCATCTATTTCCCCAGGCACCAATACCATTACCACACATGGTGCATGAAGAACTAAACATTTTGTTGGACATGGACCCAGAAATGTTTGACTAGGGGAAGTGTCCCTTGTACCCATCCCACTATTGGAATTGGAAACCCTATCTCCATTGCTGATGTTCCCTACTTTTGGATGACCACTCACACTCCAGGCATACCAACAAAGATTTATAGATGAGTCCACTCCTGCTTGAGAAGAACCTATCAAGAGAACTTGGAAATATGGTTGGAACCAGATACCAAGAATGTGCCATTGATAAAACTAGAGTTGCTCAGATAAAATTACTATCAGATCCAACAACCTGATACCAGATATTGAACTACTCTATTCCCAAACTGATATCCAGCTGTAAAAAAACATGCAATTATTAAACCTCCCATCCAAACCAACCTCTAAACCCCAACAACTCTCCTCCCAGCAAGCCCACTGAGAGCATACATTATAATAAAATTAGGCACTCCTTTTAATAAAATAAACTGCCCCCACCTGCACTAAATCAGGAGCCTCCTCCCCTATCCTGGCCCAAATCATAAGTTGCCAACCCCCAATTCAATAAAGAACTCTCTACCCAACACACCCACTGGCACCTATCTCCCTTTCCCCCATAGCACACATTGATATTTATGAAGGAGGTGTGGGGCGGCAGCAACATAGAGTGATGTGTTACAGACTGCATAACATGTCACTCTATGATGCTGCTGCCCCAACCCCTCCTTCATGAAAACCACTGCACTCTCCACTACTGACTCCCTCATTGAGTATAATACTAGTCATTACTCACATGATAGTATAAGAATTTTTTATGTTTGCTTGCACGCATGTGCAAGAAACATAGTGCCATCATCCGAGTTTTCGGTGGTGTGTCACCCCCTCTTCCAATTCGGTCAGTGTGTTGGCAGCCACGGCCCCAGTCTGCCAATGCATGCTGGAGCTGTCTATGACAGGTCCAAAATGCAGTGGCATACAGTTGAAAGGGGGAGCTACGCTTCAGTGAGCAGCGATGAATATCGCCTCTCATAGCAACTCCCTACACACACACACACAGCGCGCGCACATGAATACCTAGTGCCTCCCCCCACACACACTGTATGGCGGCGGGGGTGCCCAATCCCCGTCGGCTGTCTTCGCTCCCCCCAATACCTTCCACATGCCGCTGGGTGCCCACCCCAGTGTGGCAGTTATCGAGCAGGCGACGGGGTGCCCAATCTCATCAGCTGCACTGTCCTCCCCCGAGAGTAATGGGTGCCACGCTGGGAGTCCACCCCAGCATGGCAACTGATGCTATGGCAGACTGGGGTGCCCAATCCCCGTCAGCTCCATACCCCCAACCAGTTGTCCTTGTGCCACGCTGGAAGCCACCCCAGCTTGGCAAGCGTCCCACGTCATCAGTTTAAAAAAAATCCTGCAAATAAAAACTGTCCCTCGGTGCTTCTCACCCCCTCCCACAACCCTTACCACTGCACCTGCCTTCCCACCCCCTCACCCCATACTTACCTCCGGACTCCGGCGCGACGATCTTTGGTGGACCGGGAACACGTCTGCACTCTTCAAAGCCGACCGTGAACTGAGGAAATGCCGGTAAGCTGTATAATGGGATAGATAGGGTTTTTTCAACTTTGTTGCATATCTCAGGCATTTTTGGAATTTTTGCACCAAATTTTCAACATGGGTTTTTGGGACCCCTTCTCATGAATGATGTCACTGTCATGGCGTTATTCGGGCCTGAAGGGTGATTTTGCAGTCACTGCACGAAATCACCTTTCCGGACCAATTAACGAAACGACACTGCTAGCGTTCATAAGGCGGGCTCTCAAGAAGCCTATTTTGAAAATTTGGTCGAAAAATTCCATAAAATGAGTGTTTTACGATGCAGTTGTGCAGTTCCATGCATGCCGTAGTTCACAAATTCACTATTTTCAGCAGTACAACTGTCATTTTAACATGTCACCCAAATGTGTTTCCGCACATGTAGCGCACAATGGTGCAGTCGGTGTGCAAAAGCAATGTTTGGGACAGATTAAGAAAATCACAGTTACACTTTTCATGAGCAGAGGTCTTAAAATGGCTATGTTGAAAATTTGGTGACAAAAGTCCATAAAATGACTGTGTTACGAGTGAGCATTGCGCAGTTTCCACGCACCCTCGTAAGTTCATGACTTTGTAATATTTTCAGTCCAGATTTTCACCAGTGGCATTTTTCCACACTTCCTTATGAACAATACAGCTGTCATTTTTCACAACATGGCCGAAATGTGTTTTCACACTTTCAGCGCAGAGATGCATGGTCACTGTGGGAAATCATTGTTCGGGACAAATAAAGTAAATCACAGTGACACTGTTCATGATCGGAGGTCCCAAAATGCCTCTGTTGACAATCTACTGTAAAAAATCCCCAAACTAATTACATTACGGGTGTGCGTTGCATAGTTTCTATGCACGCTCGTGACTTCACCAGTTTTTTTAATATTTTTATTACAGATTTGCAACATTGTCATTTTTTACACCTCCCCATGAACAGTACAGCTGTCATTTTTTACATCCTGTTTGGAATGTGTTTGCACCTGTGGTGCTAAATGCCGTAGTCGCTGTGCATAAGCAGCTTTTGGCTAACAAACTGATATTGCCACTGTTCACGAGGTGGGGTCACAAAAAAAACATGTTGAAAATTTGGAGTGAAAATACCAACGAATGCCTGAGGTATTACGGTTTCCAACCATAACGCCCAACCCTGTAGAGAATGACAGGCATCAGGGATGTAACTTGGGATTCTTGCCTGCAATGCTCATACCATTCCACACCCTGCAGCCAGTGAGAGGCATTGAGGTATGCCTTGGACTCTTTGGCCCCAAAGTTCACCCCATTCTCCTATACGCACCCATCTCACCGTATTTCCTGATGGAATGGGGTGCGCATAAGGGCCAAAGACCCCAAGGCACACCATGACACTTGTCAGTGTCTGCAGGGTGGGGTGTAGTAAAGTAAGCGTGGCCATTGCCCTGTCGACCCAAGGCACACCCCAATGCCTGTCACTCTCTGCAGGGTGGTGGTGGGGTTGGCTTCAGTTCAATACTTCACTGCCATTCCTATTACGCAGCTCTGTAACTTCTACACTACCACTCCCAATGCCAGCAAGCAAACATTCGGCATTGACAAATGCTTGTTTTGTAATGTATTATTCTATTATTGAAAATGGCAATGCCTGTCTTGTGTGGTTAGGTCAGTGGCTGACTGTTTTACGAGAGGAGCAGATTCAGAATGGGTTGGATGAGGGATAAGGCAGGAGTAGGACCAACTGACTAGAATAGATCATAGTTGCTAGCCCACTTCCCTAAGGTAAGGGGTTAAGAGGGTGAGCTGAAATAAAAAAATATTGTACTAAGAGAATGGGGAACTCAGGCTACCGTGGGGGATCAGCTTGAAAAGATGCTGCCGGCTCCTAGTAAAGTACCTAGTACTGACAATTTTTATATTTTTGACTTGTTACTCTAGTAGTGTATGCCAAAGGCACCAGGGAAAGAAACACAGAAACATAGAATCTGTTGACAGAAAAGGACCACTTGGCCTATTCAGTCTACTCATATGTTCCCTGCCTATTCTGTCTCCACAGACCCTAACTAGTCTCCAGAAACTCTCTCCTCTCCCTGCTTATTTACAATTATTACCCTATGACTATCCCATGCATAGAGCAAAGTACCGTGGTGGTGGTGGGGGAATGGATGTGGACTGCCATACATACTTTGACCCATTCACTAAGTGATGTGCCACTAGCCACTCACTGAAACTCGCTTACTTAACATTGCACACACTTGCTCAAACTAAAACAAATGTAAAAAAAAAAAGTAGAAGTGCACACATGTAAAAAAAAAGTTTTATTCAATGTCTAGCTTGAATGAGTGGATAGTGGCATATCAGCAAGTGAGTTGGTCGAAGTACGTATGGCAGTGGCAGTCAGTGTTCAGCAGAGAGACATAAAGACTTTCCATGCTGTCTTTGTTTTGCTTTTAAAATAAGGACTATTGCATTTCTGATTTCTCCTTCATGGCATAGAAACATAGTTTGTAACTGAGCACAGAGTTTGGAGAGAGACAGAGAGAGCTAATCTATGTGTTGTTCCTGAATCGCATGTTGTTCTCTATTCCCTGAACCATGCCAAATGCTGCCACATGTCACTTTGACCTAATGATTTTTTTCTTTTATTACCTTCAAATTCCATTCTTGACCTGGCAAAGAAAGACATTTGATACTAGACAAGGAGAGTAAGAAAAATGCTTCCTTTAATGCACTGAAATGCTGCTGTCAACGGTAAAGGCTGGTGGAAAACTAAAAAGGCATCTTTTTTAGAATGGAGCTGGGTCTTGTGGATACTCCAGTGGGTCACACTCGATCCTTTGAGTGTATCCTGGGAGCAGGTGTAGGGTTCAGGATTCTCCTCATCTACCATCCACCCAGTGATGGTGGAGAATTTCTGAAGGAGTTTGCGGACTTCATCGTTGACATGGCGTTGGAGTCGCTGAGGTGGTTAATACTGGGTAACTTCAATGCCTGGGTCGACGATGAACTCTCGCACTTTGGGAATAATCTCCTCCAACTTATAACTACGTTGGGCCTTACACAGGTGGTTACCTCTGCTACCCATATAGGAGGCCACTCATTGGACCTAGTGTTTCTACTGGAGTTGGAGGTCATGCATTTGGTGGTGGAACCAAATGTGTGGACAGACCATCATACCATAAGATTCAGTTTCAGGGCACCCCCAAATAGGCCTGCCTCTATGGAGATGGTCCAGTATCGCCCTTTAAGGGGATTTACCCCAGAAGGCCTATTGGCGGTACTGGACCTATCGAGTATTTCAAGTGAGTGCATGGATCCGGGGGATCTCATTCTTGCCCATAATAAGGCAGTGGGTGAGGCCCTGAATCAAATTGCTCCTGTTCACGTCCACCCACTCAGCGCCTAAGGACTCCATGGTTTGATGAGTCCTTGAAGGAGCTGAGGAGAGTGGGGCAAAGGCTAGAGAAGGCTTGGTGGAAATCTGGCCTGGATGCTGACAAACTTATGTTGATGGATCATTATAGTATCTATCAAAATCAAATCAAATCAAATCAAATCAAAATTTATTTATAAAGCGCTTTTCAAGAAATCAAAGCGCTGATACAAAACAGAGATAAAACATCAACACTAATAAATAAAAACATAAAAACAGTAAAATAACCATAAAATAAACTAACCAAATGCCAGCAATCACCCGTAAGAAGGCAGAATTCCTGTACAGGGAGATTGCTGCTGCACTGAACCGACCAGCTCAACTCTTTCAGACTTTCGACAGATTGTGCAATCCACTCTGTCTACAGTCCGGAAGAGATTTTTCTCAAATGAAGTGTGATGAACTTGCTCATTTTTTTGCAGGTAAGATTGCCAGCATTAGGTCAGGTATCGGCCAGCCCCCTCTTTAAGGGATTGCGCTGATCGGTGGGAGGAAACAAACACCCGTGCTGCCTGGTCTGACTTTAGCAGGCCAGAATTCATGGATGTTGTGAGGATTGTTCAGACTGTATGACCAACCAGCTGCAGTTTGGATCTGGGCCCTATGCCACTATTAGTAGGTTGCATAGAGATTATCTGCCCGATCCTTGCTGAAATCATCTGGAAATCTCGGGAGCAAGGTGTTTTTCCTGATCCCCTAAAGGAGGCAGTCATTTGACCACTCCTTAAAAAACCTTCATTGAACCCTGACTGTTTAGCTAACTACAGACCTATCTCTAACTTCCCCTTTGTGGGTAAAGTTATTGAAAAGGTGGTTGTGTCACAGCTAGATGACCATCTCACAAATCACAATATCTACGATACTCTCCAGTCGGGGTTTAGGAAAAGACATAGCACTGAGACTGCTCTCATCTGGGTTTTAAATGACCTCCTAATTGCGAGAGATCAAAAGGCTCATACTATCTTAGTCCTTCTTGATCTCTCTGCAGCATTTGATACTGTGGACCATGGTGTGCTGTTGGAGCATCTGCAGCTTTTTTGTGGACTGTCTGTAACAGTTCTACATTGGTTTCATTCTTTCCTCACAGGCCGGACGCAGGGTTGTCACTGGAATTTATTCCTCTGACACCATCTCTCTGCCCTGTGGGGTGCCAGAAGGCTCCATCTTGGCGCCCACGTTGTTCGCAGTATATATGCTGCCATTAGGAGACATCATTAGGTGATACAGTCTGGGTTTTCACTGCTATGCAGATGATACCCAGCTGTATTTTTCCTTTATTCCTGGACAGGATGATGCAGTCTCTGCTTAACAGCTGTCTATCCAAAATCAGAGACTGGATGAGTGCTAGCTGGCTGAGGTTAAACCCGGATAAGACCGAGGTGTTGGTCGTGGACCCAGGTCGCCTTGAGGTGGGTCGTAGGGCTGGGGTTCCATTGGGCCTTTGGCTTGATGGTGTCCAGCTCTTGACCTCAGACCAGGTACGTAATCTGGGCGTTATTATTGACACCGGTTTGACACTGAAATCTCAGGTGTCGGCCGTCATCAAGTCCTCTTTCTACCATCTCAGGAATATCGCCCGGGTGAAACACCTGGTTCCTCTGGCTGACCTTCCTACCTTGGTCCACGCCTTCATGATCACCTGACTTGATTACTGCAATGCCCTGTACCTAGGGCTACCAGGAGTTGATATCTGCCACCTGCAGCTAGTGCAGAATGCAGCGGCCAGGCTTTTGACTGGGACATCTAGAAATAGTCATATTACACCTGTGCTGCGCAGGCTGCACTGGCTGCCTGTTCAGTGGCAGATCTCCTTCAAGGTCAGTTTACTGACCTGTAAAGCCCTACATGAACAGGGACTGCAGTATCTGGAAGATCTCCTTACTCCCTACTGCCCCTCTCGTTCACTCCAATCCGCCGGCGAAGGATTGCTACAGGTTCCCAGGGTTCGTTTGAAGACATCTGGGGCACGTGCATTCTCCTATGCTGCCCCTGTCCTGTGGAATTCTCTACCTTGTCGGATATGAGGCTGCCTGACCATTGAAAGCTCTAAATCAGAGCTTATGACCTATTTGGTTTTTAAAGCCTATGGAGAGTACTTTTATCAATATTGTTTTAAATGTATTTTGTTTTAAATGTTGTTCTATTTGTACAGCTCTTTGGTCCTTTGAAAAGCACTTAAAAAATAAAATGTACTTACTTACTACTTACTTTCATGAAAATAATAACTATAATTATTTTATTTACTGAGCTGGGTTGAAAGGGAAGGGGAACAAACAGAGAGTGGGGTAGGTTACAGATGGGCAGACTGATTACATGTCACAACCACAAACTGAATCACTGAATCACTTTACGGTAATTAGACATACTTGTCTTTGGGTATGCTGGACAGTTGTTTATAATGGAATACACAATTGTGCTATGCACAGAGTAGTCCATTTAAAGTGGCTTTGACTGTAAAACCATTTAAACAAATAACAATAGGTGCAGTTACACTACTTTGTCTGAACCATTGCAAGTGGTGCAAATGAGATATATACAGTAGGTGCCTTTAATCATGTGTGAATAGCTTGGGAAGCATAGCAGGTGGCTTTGTTGTGGCTCAAAATGAACACAGTTTGGATTAGGATCTGTACTGATGTAGCATCTTACAATTCTAACAATATGCAAATTAGTTTATAATTATTCATGAGCTACGCTTACAATGGTGTTTTATAAGCTGTGAGGCACATTATAAACCGCTCCGCTTGCAATTTAGACTAAGTAGAACCAAAAAATGCCATTAGACACCAGGGATTACAGAAATATATATGTGGCCATTGATCAGAAGGTGGAGAGGATCCACTAAACACCAGGGAATACATTTTTATAGCTGCATTGCATATAGCAGCCTTTGTGGCACTGACCAGAACTTGTCTTACAGAGGACCTGCAAAACACAGTATATAGTGTTCAGAGTAATGTCTCAATGTCTTTTACCAATGGTACCTCTTTCCAGGCATTGTCGATTCCCAAGTCTTCTCTGTGGGTAACACAGTACTGCTCAATTAAATGAAGTACAAACTGCCTGAGTTGTGCTGCTACACCATTATTTCTCCCAGGCATAACATATGCTCTGTCAGATGTAAACACTACCATTTTCATCAACTACAGTTGATGGGCTCTGTAGTAGTCCTTTACAGCTGTGGTGATGGCCTGAGCATTACATGCTGTTAATTTAACAAGTCCTCCAAATGTTGTTTTGTATAGTGTCTCATTTGATGGTTGAAACTTGAAATATAAGATGAGCATCTTGCTACAGATATATCTATACTCTTGTCAATAATTAGGGTATGGAAGAAGGAATTTCAAATGTCATTCAGTGTTTCATTTTGAAGGAGAGCTTAACGGAATGCAGGAATTTCAAAGGCATAATTTTTGATGGGCCAGTTATCAGTCATACTAACACATTGTGCCATATGATCGTGCATTTCCTGCAGTGGTACCATAGAATTGTTCATCTTTACTGCCAATAGAACATCGTCTATTAAATTTTTACATCATCTGTCTTAGACCGTTAGCATTCCATCAGGGCCAATCAATTATGTCTGGCTGCTGTACTTTTTGTCATCATATTGCATATCCCACCAGAATTTCTGTTTCTGATACTGTAACTCCAATTGCATTTTCATGAGTCTTGCTGAGTGTCACTTTAGATAGTCCAGCTTCCAGATATCACTCCATTTCCTGTCTTGTGCAAATTATCCCCCAATTTTCTCATCAACACAAATTTGGCATATGAGCTCTGTGTCCACACCATACACAAAACAGATCACATGGCTTTGCTTCCGTCTTCTGGGATGATGCAAGTGCAATGGTGTTCCCAATTTCATTAAACCATACTTCCCTAAAAGCTGAACAGCACTTTTTCCTTGGATGCAGAACCTTCATCTATGCTTGAAGTGGAGGAATGGGTTGGCTTTCTTTCCGTCATGTTGAATTGATGATCTTCTGCAGCACTCTTTAGGTTAGCCTGGTTTTAAGCCTTTTCAGAGAAGCACAGCAATATAGAGAAACACACTTGTTTAAGATTGACTCCAACAGGTAAGATACAATTATGAAGCAGATATAATGCAGAACCTTTCAGAAAGGGGCTGTGTAGGACACTACAGACAAGGGAGCAAACTCTGCACTAATGCTAGGAATACCGAGGGTTAGTTCAGAACAAGAGGCCTCACTCAGTGAGACATGGTCAGCACCAGAGAGGGTCAAACAGCACAGCAAAAATATAAGTAATGGTTCAATCTTATTTATTCAAGATCAAAAGAGTGCACATCATTGAAGGTGCAAAGACAACAGCTCACTGCATGTCATGAGGTTGTAACAGGCTTTGGCTGCAGTGCAAAGGATTCATGAAATTCTGCACATTAAATCCAGCATTGCAATGCAAAAAAATGTGTGAAGTTTCCAAATTCTGTGCTGCCGGCCACTGGAGGAGTATATCCAAAACAAAAGCAGCTCCAAAACAACCAACACGCTGAGGCACTGGCCCGAATGTGTTGGAGCATTTCCATGTTGGATGTTTTGAAGCTGGTTTTGGTATGGATAAACTACTACAGTGGCTGGTAGCTTGATTTAATGTGAAGAATTTCATGAAGCCTTTACATTGCAGCTGAAGCCTGTTACAGCTTTGTGACATGTGGTGAGCTGTTGTACTTACACATTCAACACAGTGCATTTTTTGGATCTTGAATAAAGTCAGACTGAACCATTACATATACTTTTTGCTGCACTGCTTGTTCCTCTCTGGTGCTGGCCATATTGCACTTACTGATAATGCGGACATTGTTGTGCAGGAACTCCAACAGGTAGTACACTTTTCAGCAGACATCGGAAAGGACCTTGCCCAGTTTGTTGTGCTAAAGCTTTCCCACATTCACATGGCAAGAAATAATGAAGAGAACATACACACACACACTCTGAACCTGTTATGCTTCCAGGGCAACTTCAGCATTGTTTCCCCTTTAACATTATTTCTGTCTGTTCAAGAAGAAGAAGAATCAGCATTTATATAGCGCTTTCATACACAGTATCCCAAAGCACTTTACAAGCAATGCTAGACTGGTAGTGAAGTGCTGACTGTGTGGTTGCAGCCATATTGCACATCATCACCCACACACACAGCCTGGATAATTGTATGAACCAGTTTATAGGAAGGGGAATGTTGGCCAGGACACAGGGAATGCTACCTGCTCTTTATGAAGAGTGCCCTGGGTTCTTTTACTTCCACCTGGACAGCACCAGGATGGGCAGAAGGGACCTCGGTTTAACATCTCATCCGAAGGACGGCACACCCCAATACTGCACTCAGATGCCAGCGATTTTTAGGTGCAAGTCCAATCCCAGTGTGGGATGAGAACCCATGACCTTCTGGTCCAGAGGTGGATGTGCTACCAACTGAGCCACGCTGACATCTTCAAGCATCTGTAGTTTCTATGTTATCTGTTCACCCCTCTCCTAGGTCCCATCTCAGTTCTGCAGCTTTGCATCTTTCTTTTCTGTACCTCTTATACACTTTTGCATTCTTTTCTTCCCTTGTTTTTTCCCTCGTGGCCTATGCCATCCTCCCATACCCCAGGCACACAATAAATAATTTATCAAAGCATACCAGTTTTAGAAATGCTTGTGCTGTACTTGAGCAGGTCAGATGTTGGCCTGGTCAGGCACAGTGAAAAAGCTAGCAGCAGTGCATGTGTTACAGCTGAGCATTTTGACATACATTTGTATTCTGTGTTTGATTGTCTCGTCTCATGTCTCATTGATGCCCTCCTTCCCTCGAGTCTGCTTTGCTACTTACTACATTTTAAATAATGAAATAAGTGTACCGTAACATGACTTGGTCCATGTTTTCTTTGGCATTTTTCCTTTCTTTCTGTTTTTTTTTTTTTGGAACCCACTGTTCAAAATGACACTGCTCCCTGACTTTATGATACAATAAAGGCAGAAAGATGGCTTAAAATATTTAATAAAACCGGGTCAAAGAAATATTTAAAGGCATTCCCCTTTTATTATTTCAAATGTAAAATGATACTAATGCACATGTTCGAAATGGGGAAAGAAGGCTATTGTACAAGATGATAACATAGAATGAGAGACCCAATAAAACAGAATGGAAAGGTATAGGTCAGAATGTTCACTGTGACATGTACTGCTGTTTTAAATACCCTTTAACACTTGATCTTGCTGTATTTGTAGTCCAGTTTCATTCTGCTTGATTAGATTTAAGCTTTAAATTCTCAGACATTCCTTAGGCCCTTGAGGGCCTTGAAAAACCACATGCCAGCCCAGAGAGGTAAACTATTAGTTAACCATTTAAAATCTCACATAAACACAAATAATTTCTTAAGCCTTTAAAATTTGACAGACCCACAATTCCCAGGACCAGTCTACTATACTGCATAACAGATAGGTAGATCAATAGGCCAACAGGCCATTTCCTGCCATCATTGCCTCTCTAGCTATGTAAGGGGGTGGGCTTAAGTAGATTGCTACAGTTTGCAAAGTGAAGTCAGGCCCTCCACAAGCAATTAACATAAAAACTTCCACAAAGTGCTAGAAAATAATGCAGACTCCTCTTCTGAGATGGGATGTGACAGCAGGAGGCCTATAAATTATAAAATGTTTTATAGTCCAAGAGCTTTCCTAAATATAGGCTGTGCGTGCAGGGCCGGCCTTAAGGATAGGTGAATAAGGTGGCTGGCAAGGGAGCCCATCAAGAGGGTGCACCGAAAAACCCAGTTCCATTTAAAAAAAAATTTCAATCTCTGTGAGTGCAGGCAGCAGATTTCCTCAGTGCCCCCATGCCAACAGTAAACAGATAGCAGATGGTGAGAGGCTGACAGCTCAATGCAGGCACAAATGTAGTATCAGTAAAAGGAGCGGTTCTTGGCAGCTGCAGTTTTGGTGTCACCGCAGAGGAAGAATGAGGGTAGTATGAGTCATCTGACACAAGCAGGGTTAGGCCAGGAGGGCAGCTGGGCCATCACTGGCTCTCGTCAAGTGGTCAGTGGGTTGGCAGCACTCACTGCACTGGAAGTGGGCTCTGGAGTGGGACTCAAGATGTGGGCCAGAAAGCGCGACAGCACCAGGTACAACCATACAGGAAAGGACTGAGTCAGTTGGTGGAGAGGAGGAGACCGAGATGAGAATCAGGGACTGGGGTTGTGGTTGGCCCAGAAAAAGCAGAAAGTGCCTGGTCCAATGTTTTGGACATGGACTGTCTTCAAGACAGAAGGTGCAATGTAAGAGGGAGATGAGATTTGATTAACAAGATCAGTGTAGACTGTGATAATTCTGAATTTCTGAAGTGAAGCAGCCAGTTAGCTGAGCAAAAAAAGTTGCAATTTTCTGATGTTTTGTTTATTGTTCCTGAACTTACCGGACCCCCATCCCCCATTCTGAATTACCCCTGTTCCACCCCATATTCTGCTGTATGCAGGGCCAGATTAATGGATGTGGGGGCCCTACTCCATCATATTTTGGGACCCGGGGGGCCTAAATGCCAGCATCCCACTCTTCTGCGGCACCGGGCATGCAGAAACCTTGTAAACTCCAGCAATTCATCAATTTAACGATTAACCTCTAACTTAGTGGTGAAGCTAAGTAGAATCCTTTCAGAGCAATGTGGTTTTGCTCACAGATTTCTGATAAATGATGCATCAAATAATTCAAATTCAAGCAGTGAATATAGTTGGTAGCCCCCCCCATGGCTATAGAATCTTGTAGCCCCCAGAGCCCAGGCTAGTAGCAGTAGCAATCAATCCTCACCCCCATGTAAATGCAATTGTTTTCTTTTCTCTGTTTTTTTAGTCATTTTTTTGCTTCAATTCAATTAACTGTTGTTAATTGTTCCCTTCCCGCTGTTTCCAATCCCACCAAATCATCCACCAAATCCAAAAATCATTGAAGTCAAAACAAAATAAGAAAGTCAACATGACAGTGTAAGTAACAACATACCTGGTGGTGTGGCCTGCCATGACAGGCTGGTCGATCATCGGACTTGGCCCGGGACTCCTCTCAGGACCAGAGGCGCAGCAGCAGCACTGACTGACTACAGTCACCAACACATGATGAGCAGTACGCCATCTCTTCAACTCTTGGAATCAGAGTCGTCATCAACATTCAGTGAAAAGAAGCACTGGACGGTGGCAAATCAGATGACTGTGGCCCAGCCAGCTCTCTCTACTAGTAGTCTGTAGTCTTCTTCGATTGAGAATGAGACGATCTCCGACCGACCATTATCCACTCGTCCTCCTCCATCCTCGACTCCTCATTACCCGGCCCCACATCCTGACACCACTCACACGCATGCAGATTCCCGCTCCCCAGTAGCCACACCTCCAGGAGGACCTCTGAGACATGGGTGGTTGTGGTGGTGGGGTCAGGGTGGACCAATCGCGGACTACTCTGTCTGTGCTGTGCAGCTGTCCCCACCCCCCTGAAAGGCGGAGCCAGAGAGACTGTGAGACTCACTCGGAGTGGGGGTGTGCTTTTCTTTTTTGGCAATGCTGTGAATGTCATGATCCCACAGCCACTCAATAGTACAGGAAGTATGACCGGTCCAAGGTCGGTGACTGTGGTCTGCCAGGTAGGGAAAAAGGAAATAAATAAAGTTCAATTAAACAGTGAGGGGGGCCCTGCTGAACCATGGGGCCCTACGCCATGGCGTAATCTGCATACTGGTTAATCCAGCCATGGCTGTATGTATGCCATTACTTGCTAGAACATATTACTTTTTTTAAGGTCAAAAGAAAATGCAGGCAGCAAGGGTGAGTTTGCCAGAAACTTTTAATATATAAAAAAAATCACACAAATTGTACTCAGAGCACACACTAAGCAAACGTTTGACAGGGTCCCTTTAAGTTAACTTATGGGATACCATTGTAAGTGAGATACACTCAGTGGTCTTTCTTTTTTGATTCATTGAATCAACTAATTGATTGACTGTGATAAAACAGTATAGTTGTTATTTCCAGGTGTCTTTCTAAAAGCATATGACTGACCACAGCTGACCCAGGATGCCAGAGCTACTCCAGGGAAAAGCAAGTTTAAAAAGGTTAAACTTGAAACAGTATACAAGGAGATCTTGTCTTTTCTGGCCAATGTGAAACAGGCTCTACATAATTTTTACAAGAACATAGCTGGCCTGGAGCAGTGTACAGATGATTTGGAGCTCCACATGGACACAATAGATAATTGGCTCCATGACATGGACACTGCCCTGCATGAGGTACTTGACACACAATCTTTCCTCCTAGCCCACCAGGAAGATGTAGAAAATCAAGCTCATCACAAAAATATTTGGCTCTATGGTTTGCCCAAAAACACCAAAGGCTCTGACATAGCTGCTTTTCTGGACCAATTATTTCATACCACGCGTAAACTAGGACCAGATCTACCCATCGAAATCGAACAAGCTCATCGGGCACTGAGCCCAAAGCCTCAAAACCAATCTGCTCAACCCCAGTCCATAATTGTTCGATTTTTAAACTTCACAGTAAAGGAAAAAATTCTTAAAATGGCCTGGATCAAATGGAAGGTGTTTTACAACAAGGATTTTACTTGATAATGACTGCGCCCCACAGATGATGAAACTCTGACGTGCTTATACCTCTATTATTGAAGCCTTAAGGGCTAAACAGATAAAGTTCTGCACCACGTACCCTGCCCATTTAGTTGTGCAATTTGAATCAGGCATGAAAGAGTACAAGTCTGCTGAGGAAGTTTTGAAGGACATGCCAAACCATGACATTACAATTACAGGTAACCTGGTGCCGCATGCTGCAACCCCTGAACCTAACAGAAGCTGCCAAATTGTACCCTCAAACGAACAAGGCCATGAATCCAACATGGAGACAGCCTCAATAAAATCTCACCTTTGTTCTTTCCAGTGGGCTAAAGATCCACCCTGAATTGACTGCAGAATAATTGGGTCTTCTCTTTTTGTTGTGGTTCCCACAACTAATTTACTGACTTGTTTGGGCCACCGAGTCTGTTAATGTACCTTTACCCTTCCCACATCTGGAGACCTTCCCTACATTTTGGACAATGGAATTATTTTGTTCCTTATGCTGTTGATCTTCTCTTTAACAGTGCTTAGGCAAATGACACAGATTCCAACACACTCCTTACTTTCACCTGTCTGTGATGTTAAAGACATGGTTATGGTTTTACTTTATTTCAGCTGGAACATTATTGCAAATGTTTGTTTGGTACAATATAGTTATTCCCATGGGATATGCAGTGTTACTTTGTCTTATTTGGAGCTACTTTTTTATAGTAACAAACTGCTTGTGGGTGGGTAGGGGCTACCAAGAGATGATAGCTTGGTGGCTTAGCAACCGAAGCATTAAGTATTCCACTACCACTCACATAATGCCCTCTTAGCTCTGTTTTTTCCCCCTCACTGTGCTGTCCTTACTGTAGTTAGAGAGGTGCAGCTCATATACAGCTTTGTGTAGGTTAGAGAAGCCCTGAGTTTATTAGACCACATTTCAGTTAACTAGACTTAGCATGGTTGTTTCTCAAATCTACTTTTCTGCAGTATGACCAGCCTTCACTCTCTCAGTCCTCATTTCAGTTAAAGAAGCTGACCTTCATAACTTACCTCTGGGGCTATTGTTGGGGACGTTGGACCGTAGCAGTGTCAGAACATTAGGCTGGAATATCAATTATTTACTATGGGCACTCAGCTAGACCTTCAGCCCTGTGTCATAAAATATGCATAAAACCATATAAACAATGTAAGGCTGGTTGAAACCTTACTTTACAACCTACTATATAAAGTTCTAGATACTGTAAGTACGAATAACGTTTCTGCCACACCCTCATAGTATATGAAAATAGATTTTATTTTTCCTTGTACAACATAACTAATTATTAATAATTTGCATAGATATAAAACATTGTAAACATTGTGAAAAGCAGTATAAATACAAATAACAGCAAAGGTTTCAGAAAATAAACAAGAAACAAAACAACACAACTTTCAGTTTTGGTGACTTTTGTAAACAGTAAAATTGTCCTTGCATTCTTCATAAAATTTAGAAGTCTCTTGTTGTAGGTAATTCCAAAAAATATATTGGCATAAGCAGTCTAAGCTGTTTTTCCTTGCATAAAAATTAATTTCAAGCAACTTTGTCTTATTGGTATTTCAAAACTTTTCTTTGTGACTTATTCAAATACCATTTATTATGTAAAATGCTTATATAACGTTATATAAAATTATGTTTCTGCTATATACCCAACATTGTAGTATGGAAGAAATTACATTTCCCATGCAACCTCCCAGGTAAGTCTAATTAGAATATTAAAAAAATAATTAAAATAATACTCAGTACATCTGGTTAGCTGTAGAGTCTGGATTTTCTTCTTGATTTCAGAATCGTGGTGAGTTCTCTGCTTCCCGTGGACGGCAAAAGTTCTTTTAGTGGCTGGATTTTGTTGATGTTCCTGTTTTTTTACTCTATCCACATTCAGACCCTGGACTTTGAACCCATCTGTTGTCAACACAGCAATGCAAACTTTCTTATTGGCTGATGGACATCCATAGACAGTCTCTGTCCTTTGTTCTGATTTTGGCAGAAACTTCAAAAACTGTACTTAATCAGCAAAAATGTCCATCCCATGAGGACAGAACCTCATAGCATCTCAGAAGGCAACTGAAAAGCCACTTTTAGGGACTGGCTTTTATTACCTCTGGTCCAGAGTGACATCACTGTCTGGCTAGGTCATTATTGCACCAGTCCTGATTGGTACTTGCAAAGGAGGTGGGATGGCTAGTTTTTTTTTCCCTTCTGAGTCTCCACCTTCCTCTGGTCTGATTCAATGTTTAGTTCAAAGTTAGTTTTCCTTACAACTTTTGAATGCAATAAGATGCAATCTTCAAACAAACATTTCCAAGCTCCATTCATAAAAAGCAGTGTTTTAAAGTGTCCCTCATATCTGTGAGACAAATATTTTCTGAGATAATCTAATAATGATTATAACTTTATTTCTATGCAAAATCATTAAAAGATTAAATAATCATTTTGTTATCCATGTCTCAAGCTTCAGAATAAAGTATGTTTCTTCTAGTTTTCTGGTTAGGAAAGTTCTTACAAGCATTGCGTTCCATTTTAGGTGATTTGGTCTTTGTTCTAAGAAAACACATCCATAAACCTGTCAAGTCTGTTTACTAAAAATTCTTTAAGTTGGTTTAACTCAGTTCAGCACCAAGGTGCACACACAAAAATTATCTCTGTGGATTTGTAATGGCACCATCTTTCTCAGGTATTTTCGCTTTTAGGTTTTTGACACAAATAGATCATCAAATAACTCACATTCTCCATCAGTTGTATGTCTCAAACTTAGCCATTTGATAGGTTGAAATGTTCTTTATCCACTGATGCAACCTCATGCTGGCAGCATGTTACACTCTCCAGTAACAAACAAAAGTTTCTTCCTGGCATTGACGTTTATAGGAATTTTACTTAAGCTTAGAGCTTCTTGTGTAAGGTACTAAAGCTATAACTCTTGAGATGCCATGGAAGCATGTGGTTATTAGGCAACATTATCAGTAAAGGTCTTTCTTTGCAGCTAGTCAAAGATTCAAGGAGTCTGTTAGTACTGCTCTGTTAAAGGGACCCAGTTTAAGGATACCTTCCTGTTTTAAATGAAAGTCATAGATGCCATGTCTCCTAAGTTCCATCTAGGCAGGATTTTAAACCCCCTTTCAGACAGTTTTTCTTCCTGCTTAGAGAGCTCATGTAGACAGGAATTTAAACCAGTTGTCTTTGTTTTGTACCCCAGTTACCTCAATTAATGATTAGTAGGGATGCATGGATATATAAATTAGTCCGGATATCAGTTCCAGATATTCTTAATGTGCTATCCGATCGAGTCCTAATAATTGGGTCAGATACAAAAAAAAAAAAAAAAACAAGTTAAAATAGTTTTTTTTTTTAATATGGAATACCTCAAACAATTAAAAACACAAGTCATAGTAAAACCACACAAGCACAGCAGTTGTCATCACCATCAAGTTCAGTGCGGCAGTATATTGTTTGCAAAGCAGAGCAAATATTGGAGTAGTGTTTGTAACTGAAGCACTGCAGTGCTTATATTGCCAAATGACACATTGCACATCAGTTAAGTTTATTTATTTTATTTATTTAGTTTTTGTTAACCGGGTAGGTGCACTAGCCATATCATGACTATTTTCAGGCACGTCATGGGAGAGTACAACACAGAAAAGCATGCAACATTCCCAAAGTACATAACATATCGGGTACATTCACTGAGAAGCAATAAGCAGTAATAAAAAACAGGGACAAAGAGGTCATTGCAGGAAATAAGTGACTTAGTTAAGATAACCTAAGCAATGTGAAACGGTAGTGAAAATAAAAGGGCATAGGACAACAGTAAACAGAACATCAGGAAAGTAAACATTGACAGAGACACTTACAATTAGTATCAATGACAGGGACAGGTATAAGGAATACGGGAGCTATAGGTAAAGAAGGAGCAAGTCATGGAGAGATTGAAACTAGGAGACAAGCCAAGGGAGAAACGCAGCAGGAATATGGCAAAAAGGGGCAGGGTAAGACAATAGAGAAGGGTAGGGTACGTTCAGTGCATCTGTCAAATAGAAGCAGTACAGCAAGTCCCAAATTGAAGTGCAGGATGTAAATCAATTTAAAATGGGCAGTATACACTCTCTCTGCATTTTATATAATATCTAATTAATTAATGGACTAGCAACAAGCATATGCTGATATCAAACTGATAGCAAATGAAACCTCAGTGGGGGGTAATGCTATAGCTACTGGAACACAAAAAAAAAACAAGCATATGTTCATACAAAATTGATAGCAAATTAAGCATATTTTTTATAAGAGAAGCATATTTTTTATAAATCTCACTCACTAATACCTCAAACTGCGACCAGCTGCAGAGGTGAAGCTCCTGTACCAGCAGTGTTATTGGCAGATTGCAGGCATTATGCCACAGATAGCAAATACCATGCCCCAAAAAAGGCAACTACCCAACCCCTTTTGTAGGGGAGTATCCAATCGGGCCAGTTATCGATGGAAACTGAAAAATCTGATCAGTTCAATAGATTGGATCAGATACCCATGCATCCCTAATGATTACACATTTATAAAGAATACAAAATAGTAATTACAGTAATGCAAAATAATAAAATTATTATAAAATATTTTTGTAATTAAGGGTCTGTTCCCACAGTGGGCTCCTTCAACCGCTCCCATTGTTGACCCATTTCTGCTTCTTTTGGTTGCACAGCAGCTGTCGCACTATGTCTACACTTCCTGGTGAATGATGCTTTACGCCGAGATTATCTTTGCCACAGCCCCCTGATATACTACATTTTTGTTTTTGATCATAGTTCTCTTCGTGTCTAGCTCTTCCCCTCCACCCTGCTCTCTCTCCATCCCCCCTACTAGTAGTTGCAAGGGGATCACCTTCAATATATACTATATGCTATTTTGACTGACTAGGAGCTTTGGGGAAAGAGGAAAGGAAAACAAAACAAAAGTGAATGCAAGGAGGGCAACACAGAGCCCTGGACTGATCCCTCTTCCCTTTTTAGTTGCCACTACTTTATTTATGCTTTTAGGGACTAAGAGGGTTTCTTAGCTCAACATCAGGTATTCTGCTAGCACCTATACCTTTCTTTGTTTTATCATTTTTAGTCTGAGACTTATATACAGTATTACCTAATTCAGATAGGAGATGGGAACAACTTGGTAGGTCTGTTTAAGATTTGTTTCACCTCTGTCTGATACAGCCTGCCTGGTGTAATTGGCCTGAGATGTACATTAATTGTATTCTCACATTTCCCTTTTTCACCACTGGAGGGGACTTCATTACTGCACATTAGTGATCCCCCTTTGTCTTTTTTCTGATATTCAGCTTATATGGCACAGTTTATTTCCATGTTATTTAAATATCAAGTCAGAATAGAGGGGAGGTAGGTGGGTTCCTTGAAAATCTAGTTAAATTACTCTTAATGCCAACCATTTTTCTGTTGTCTCCTTTTTTTTTTTTTTTTATATTTCTCTATGCTTAAGTTTTTACTTTGTGACTTAAGTGTTCCACTGGAGGCCCAGGCCAGTTTAGGTCCTGGTATTTTCTCCAGTTCATTAGTGAGTTCTCCGATTCAATACCCCACTAATGTGCCTCAGGGGTGGTGGAGGTTTGCTGCCCCAAATTTGGAAGTCTTTCTCTATACAGTTTTGCCTTTTTGGCCACTAACACTGTTTTACAAGTTGTTCCTGGTCCCTGCTGTTTTCAGGGACACTGTTTTTGATTTTTGACTGTTTTCTGCATAATAGCTATATTATTTTTTTTCTCTTTCATCATTTTTTTATTAGGTTTTATGGTAAAACAATCACACATGGCCACATATTTTTTTTTATTTACATTTTATTGCTATAGACTGCTTCCTGCTTTAAGTAACCATCTCACCTTGAATGTTGGGTTTGGAGGTCTGCTACTGGGATTTCTCCCCCTCGCTATCCTGCTGCGTTAGGTCCTTCAGGGTGGATGGTGGGGGGGGACCTCAGGTGGTGGTCCCACTTCAACTTTACTTTGTTGAGTTGGGGGGCTTCTAAGGCATAGGGTGTTTCTCTATATTCTCCTTTTACTGTTTGCATATGAACCCAGTTAAGGTTCTCTTACAAAATATTGATGAATTAAACAATCTCATTAAAAGGGTGAGAATGATGCAATATCTCACCAAATCTCCTGCAGATTTATACTTTATGCAGGCAATGCATTTGTCTGCAACAGAACATTTAAAATTAACTTGTGATGGAGACACTAGGTGCATGCTTCTTGCCCAACTGAAAAAAAAAAACAGGGCATTGATGTGCTTGTCCAAAACTCTAATCCTTTGCTTATTCGGAAAACAAATGCTGACCCCCAGGGGTGCTACATCATTATTCAGGGGAAATCGTATCAGCAAGAGGTGACTTTGACTAATATCTATTTCTCTGTTTCACATCGAGATAGCAAGTACAGGAATGGCGAGGTGAAAAACGTCACTACATTACATCAAGTGCTGCATTGGCGACATTTCTGTTTGCGGGGGGCGGGCTGTTCCTCCCACACCCTCCTTACTTAATATAATAATTCATGGGGGGCTGACCTCAGGGAGGGATGAACCATCAGTCTCTGATACGGCACTCACTGTAATTTGTGTGCCGTTTTGACTCCTTGCCATTCTGTACTCGCTATCATAATGGGCTACCCTATTTCCCACCTAATGCCATGACCTCTATGTTGCGTCATTTTCTGGGTATTTTGATGGAACATTTGCAGGGTATGTTAATAATGGGAGGGGACCTCAATCAGGTAATGTCTGTTAATTTGGACACTTCGAATCCTAGTAGACATAGATTTTATATAGCTCAAAAGTATTTTGCATTAATATAGCCTATTTGGGTATCATTTTTATCTGGCGCCTCCTTTACCCTTCTCAACGTGCATGCACATTTTTTCCTCCTCACCACCATAGTTACTTGAGGTCTGATTACTTTTTTACTACATGTGAACATTTCATCCTGATCCAGGGCCTGTCCTATGGTACCCATATGATTTCCAATCACCCTTCCCTTTTCCTTAAACTTAATTTTGGTAAGGAAACTAATTGCTTCTTTTGGTGTCTAAACCACTCATTGTTAGATGATGAACAATTCCTTGATTTATTCAACACTCGCATCCCACAAACTATTAGGGAGAATAATGATTCTTCTGTTTCAGCCACTATATTATGGGACACATTGAAAGCAGTCCTGTGGGGAAAGATCATTTCTTATGCTTCACATAAAAAATGCTGGATTGAGCAAGAATATTTTGCTCTCATGGAATGATTTCATTCCCTACAGGCCTTATACAGAGAGGGGAATAATGAATTTTTAAATCAGATAAAGCTGGTGAAGAGTTCACCTCAGTCATTAGTTGACCATAAGGTCCGACAGTCTTTAAAGTATCTCTGCCACTTACATCATGTGGAGGGGGCCAAGGGTTCTCGAACACTGGTGCTCAAACTTTGAACTCAGTGCTGTGCAGCATATATTTTGCAAAGTTATTATGCACTGCTCTATCATGAATCTTTTCCGGATGACCCAGATAACATTAATAGTTTTCTCAATACCCTTCCCATTCCTAAGTTGACGGTCACCTAACAGGAACTTCTCACTGCTCCTATTACTAGTGAATAAATTTTAGAATGATTTAAATCAGTAAAACCCAAAAAATTGCCCCAACCCTGATGGTTATACTAATGAGTGGTATAAAACCTTTTCAGAACCTCTTCTCCCCTTTTTGCTACAGGTTTTCCATAAGGTGGCCACGGCATAATCTCTCCCTCCCTCCTGGCATTATTCTACTATTACCATGATTCCGAAACCACATAAAGACCTGTCTCATCCCTCATTATACCACCCGATTTCTGTCTTAAATAAGGATTATAACTTATAACCTTTATACGGCCATTTGGGTCCACTGGCTAGACAAATTTCTTCCTACAATTATTCACCCAAACCAAGCCAAGTTTATTCGACAATGTCACATCCTTGACAAAATTTGACGTGTTCTGCTTATGATTGAATGTGTAAACTCCCATTAAATTCCAATAGCCTTACTCAGTTTAGATGCTGAAAAGGCATTCAACAGTGTGTCCTGTTTTTTTTTTTTTTTTATGGGGCATCCTGTCAGCTTTTGATGTTCCTGTTTCTTTTATTACCTGGCTCCAAAATTTATATTTTTGCCCCCAGCATACATCTGCATTAATGGAGATTTTTTCTTACCCATCACTTTACAATGTGGTACTCTACAGGGATGCATGTAGTCCTCATTGTTATTTGCCTTGTTTTTTTGAACCTGTGGCTATTGCCATCCGTCTTTGTTCTCAGGTGGAGGGAATCCTGTGGGGAAGCTTTGAATATAAAATCACTTTATATGCAGGTGGTATTCTTCTGACACTACTATACCCCAATCATTCCATACCTGCCACCTGGTCCCTAATTCAGACTTTTAGAGATCTCTTTGAGGTTTAAACTTAATTTATTTAAAACCGAGATTTTACTTTATCCTTATTCTCCTTCCCACCTAGTAAGAGTGGCATTTCCATGGTGATGGCTTCATACTAGACTCAAATATTTAGGAATTATTATCCCACAGGACTTGAGTAATCTAGGCCTATTAAACTTTGAGCACCTTACGGTACAGTTTAAGGAAAATTTGGATTCCTGGGGCAGACTGACCCTTTCCTTCTCTTCTAGAATATAAACTATTGGGATGAGCATTCTTCCTCACCTGCTTTACTTGTATCAAATCAATCCTATATTTCTGGAACCAAATTATTATTTTTTTTTTTAAAACTTCTTTATTGTGTTTTTCTTCCAATGATCATTAGACAAACATACACATACCCAGGATAATCCCGGGTCCACGCCCCAAAACTGAGCTTGGTCACTATGTACACTCCATAACTATGTACATACACAGCTGCATTGCACACTCTCTAACATCTTGTTCAGATCTGCGTTTAAATTGTATTATCTAGGACAACCCCTATAAAGGAAATATATTCATACATCAAAGTCTGGGTCCCAAGATGTCCTTCCATGGCTATAGGGCCCTATATCGCTTATAAGATCCTCAGGGTAGTACCCTACAGCCGCGTCCCAAGGGAAAAGAGAGAGCCCCCCCACCACAATCTGACAGACTCTGTGGCACCTATTAACAAGTCTAACATAAGAGCTTTTGATCTGGGCATATATAATTCCATAAACAAACAGTGGCTAAGTAAGCCCCCTATTACTAAGACATCAATCCCACATCAGCATATTATTGATTACATACTTTCCGACAGACAGACCCTTGTCTGAGGTACTTTATGCTGCAGGGTGTATACTGCCTCTAAGGCCCTCCATCTTTATCATAAGTTGCCTTTCGTCCACTCCGAAGCATTTGCCTTTTAAGTCTAGTCAACATTAACAGCAAATCCCCCACCCATTGGTCATATGTATAAATCAAATCACTTTTCCAGTGTCTCAAGACAAATGTTTTAACCAAGCATGACATCAAAGCAATATGTCCTTTAATAGTCGTATTAGGGATGTTTGCCATGTCTCCCAGCACACAAATCTTAGGCGTAATGAATTCTTTATAATTCATCACTGGGTCCATATTGTGTTTAATTTGCTCCCAAATGGGAGAAACTTTGGAACAGTGCCATAGTACATGGAGTAAATCCCCCTGGGGTTGCACCACACCTAAAGCATAGGTCTGTCTGTCTGAGGCCCCTAGCACATAGCTTAGTAGTGGTATAGTATATATTAGAAGCTACGAAAAACTGCATGATCCTGTGTTTAGGAACAGGAATATATCTACTACTCCTCCATATTTCCTCCCAATCAGGTCTCTGAGGGCCAAAATCTTCTTGCTTGTCCCAGTATGAGATCTTAACAAAAGAACACCCACTTAGAAAATCTAGTAGCAATTTATAAATCTTGGACAGGGGGTTTCTAGTACAGTTTACCTCCTTAAGGGCTTTCCATGTAAATGCATTGTTCTGAAGACTATCCCTCCCCCTCTTCCATTTTTGGCATCAAATTAGTAAGTTGCAATTTCTTAAAGAAGTTCAGGTTCTTACACTGGTCCGGGAGAACCACACTATCTCCTCTTATAAAGTCTGCCCACTTTGAATTAAGCAATAGAACCAAATTATTTTTTCTCATGGAATAAATGGATCTCTCATTTTATCTGAGGGGGTAACCAACCTCAGATCTGCTACTCTATCCTACAACTTCCCTTAGCAAAAGGTGGAATGAATCATCCAAACCTTTTCAATTATACATGTTCAGCACATCAGAATATTATTTTTACCTGGATTCTACCCCAAGCCACCCCTGCCTGGAAAAATGTTGAAATTAATATTAATGACTTATTTGATTTGGAGCCTATACTTTTCTCGACCCACATTAATACACCCTCTCTCATTCATTTTACATATTTCACTGCCGATATTCTTAAAATATTGTATTAAATTAAACACCATCCTGGTTTTGATTGAGCCTATTTCTTATTTTTGTTGAGTTTTGTTGACAGATGATGACTTCCTTCCCTCGGCAATAAACCTCACATTTCACTGTCGGAGACATAATGGCCTTACTCACATTTACCAGTTTTTAGATAAACATAGTGTTATTCCCTTTGAAGTCCTTCCAAATAAATATGGGCTTATTGGTAGAGAACATTTCAGGCACTTGCAAGTATGAACCTATTTGTCCCACAAACATGAGAAATATACTAAACTTCCTACCACACTTCCCTTACTCTAGGTCATGATCACAGATTTCCATAAGGACCATCCCTGGGGACATGTGATTGATAATGCTCATAGGAGATTGCAGGAATTAAATACAGAATTTACTCATTCAATCCTAGATAAATGGAACCAGGAAATTTAGGTTACTATAGATTATTCACATTGGGTGCAATATGCTCTCCCAGCCTTCAAAATCACTTCCTCTCGTTTATGGCATTAATTTGCATGGAAGTGTCACTCTCAATATTTCCATGCCCCTGCCGCCCTTATGCAGTTTTTCCCAGACAATTTTGGGGACTGTTGGCAGGCTGTGGGTTTAACACTCCTAGTCACACCCATATGTTTTATTCCTGCCCGATTCTGCAGACATTCTCAAACACTTTTCACAAGGCTGCACTCACGCAAGGACTGGGTGCTGGTAAGCTTGATACTGCAAAACAAAGAAACACACCAGCACTCCCATGTATCAGAAACTCAAGTTACTATGCAAACTTTTAACAAATTACAGAAATTGTGTCACACTTTACTGATGCAGATGCAAATGAACTACAACCTGAGCAGCCCTAGCACATAGAGGCATACAACCTCTTCCTCGGGGAGGGTTTTGCAGACATACTGGACAGAGGTTGTGGCCCAAATTGACATACTGATCAGAAACTCCTTTAAGGTGACCTCTGAATGTATTCTAATGTTGGTACCCCCAGCTAACTGTCATTTGCCTCATAAATCCTTGGTTTGGACTTGCATCATAATGGCCTAAAAATGGATCACTCGTCTTTGGATGAAACCTGGACCACTGACACTAGGTTTGTGGCACTCTATTATGTTGGAAATATATAATATGGAAAAATATTTGGCCCATCTTCAAAATACTTTAGAGAAATTTGAATTACTGTGGAGGTGCTGGATTTTTTATTACGGAACCATAGATGAACAATGGTTACCATAATCTTTGGTATGGACCTTCTTATTTTTATGTTTGCTTGTGCTTGCTCAAGAAACATTTTGTTATGAAGAATGGCTTTTCAGAGGTGTGTCAGTGTCAAGTCCAGCACAGGTGAAACTGCATTGGGCTCATCTCTGACAGACCAATGAGTACTAAATCTGAGTATGTCAGTGGGTACAGCCTCAGGGGTGGAAACTTCACGTAGTTGAAAGGACTGAAGCACTCCAATGAGAGAGCACTTCCATCCTTTCATTTGCACAAAGCTAGCCGGCAAGCAGCTGAGTGACTTTATGACTTTGTAGATGCTAACAGCAGACTGTTTTTTGTCTGTCAGTTGCTTGCCTTCTGCTTGAAAAGAAACAGTGCAGGAGACAACACAAGCTACCTATACCCCACCCCTCGCATCTGAAACACTGTGTTGCCAGTTTCTGTTTCTGCCACTTAGCATGGCACTTAACAGAACTGGGAACCTTTCATTTCTACTCTTCCTATACCTCTTAATTTATTTATTGAAATCAGCCTACCCTCAAGCTGTCTGCCCTCTGCTAACTCAGCTCTCATTCACACACATGCTGAATACATTTTTTTTGTAAAGCTGATGTAGCTGCCCATCAGCTCAGTCCTGCCTGAGTGACTTTTGCTTTCACAACAGCCCTTGGGGAGCTCAGAATGTGTCCACTCAGTGTAAAATGATGGTGAGTTTCTGCAAGCACTGTATGTAGTGCCTGACTTCTGAATGACTGGTACTAACACCCCCAGGACCAGGCTCAGGCTTATCATAAACTGGGCTCTGATAAACAGCCGCCCATAAAAGTACACCTCCCCATAAATCCCACAATTGGTTGAGACGTGTTATGAGATGTGGTCGTGCTGATGTCAATAAGGAAAGGAGGTAGAAGTAGCTGTAAGTGAGAGATGGCCAGGAGTGAAGAATGGAGCAATGGAACCTACAGCCCGACAGTTGGTGTCACGACTCCCACCCCCAGTGTCTGATGTCAGAAAGAGAAACAGAGGGAATAAAAGAGAGAAATGGTAGCAAATTCCCAGTACTGCGAGTCCAGACTGGCTATAGTGAGACGTGCCTCGTGTCCTACCTTTGCATGCTTAATAACTTTTGTGTCTTCTTTGCTCTTACCACTATGTGTTTATGACTTGTTTCTTTTCAACTGCATCAGTCTGGCTTGTGTGAAGTCCCCTTTTTGCTCAGAAATAAAATGTTTCGCTTCAGCACTGGCCCTCCTATATTATTAACAGTAATGTGCCAGTTGATGCAATACAAGGACACCCCAGCAAATTTCTGCCCCCCCTTTATCTTTCAGACTTGACTCTTCCACCTTTACAAGAAGACTCACAATTTGCTAGGGCTATTACAATAGCCAAAAAAACAACAATAACAACAAAATGAAATTGTATTGCACTGACTTAATGTGTCACACCTTCAGGTCTGATTTTGAGATTCTAGGACTGCTGGAACTGACTCATATACCAGTCTATGTTTTCCTGTAATGAGATCCTGGTTATGAAATGTCCCAGCACCTATAAAGCATCATACTGAGCTCTCGCTTAAGTTTATTTAGTTTTTGTTGACCTGGGAGGGAAGGCTAGACAATACCGCCAATTGTGAGTCTCATTCTGGGGTTGGTGGTGGTGGAACAGATACAAAAAATCTGAAATTGAACCAGATTAAGCTGTTGATGGTATTTTTAGTGAATGTGGGGAATTTGGCATGGACACTGAGGAAATTCCCCATCTCTTTTCAAGAAGTGTCATGGGATCTCTAACATCCACCTGGACAACTACTATAAAAGGCTTAAAATCTCAGCAGAAGGATGGCACACCCTGATAGTACAACATCCCCTTCATTCTGCACTCAGGTGCCACAAGACATAAACACTCTACAGTGACTTTAGATGAATTCTTCTATGCTGTATTTTAAAGGAAGTGGCAGGATGCTACACAGTTTGCAGCTATTTCTGCTACAACTCTTTCTCGATCTCAGAAAGGTGGGATACGTCAATGTCCTATTTACAGGCAAAAGCTAGTCAGAAAAAAAATTGCAGCACCAACCCACTCAAAACCCCTTACCTCCCAACAAATGCAAAAGAGATGCAGCTAAATATTCTAAAGCGTTATTGAAGTGCATACACGCGTGCAGGGTCCTTGATCGTTCACTAGTATTTATGCCTGAGAATACACAACGCCTCATGCCTGCTGTCTGTAATGTATCAAGTGTGTATTCCTGAGATTGAATGACTGAGGACCCTGCACATCTGTATATAGTTTAATAAAGCTTTTTAAAATATTTATCTGAATTGCTTTTGCATCGGGGGGGTAGGGGTTTCGTGTGGATTGGTGTTAAATTTTTTCTGGTTGGCTTGAAACTTGGTGTCTTTAGCTGATTCTTTAGTGCTAAACAGTGGTTACAGGTGCACCCAGGGAGTTCAGGGGGATTTGTATAAAACAGAAGCTAGAAGTATGCATGTTTATAAAGTGCAATTGATACTAACAGAACAAGGAACATTCCAGCGCAATTAAGATGCTAGTGAAGTATAACAATGGTGTTCCCCTTCATGAAGGACATAAGGTGGGACTACTTAATTATAGATCTTTGAGCTTTACCTTGGTTCCAGGCAAACTGAATCATACACAAGGCTGTGATTGAGTTTATACAGACTGGGCTGTTCCAGAACACGGTATGGTTCACTAAAAGGATAGCTCCTGCTAAACCACCCTGATTGCCTCCTTGGTGGAGGTAGCCAGGGCGGTGGATAGAGCTGTGTGATGGACATTCTGCCTGGGTTTTTAGTAAGGCTTTCAAACTGTATGACATGGGAGACTCAGGAAAAATGCACAGTATGGTGCTCAAAAAAATGTACTGGAGATGGATATCAAGAATGTGACAGTGGACAGTCACAAGTTATAGTGGGGGTACGTACAGAATGGTTTACCCCAGGAGTTAGTGCCCAATCCTCCGATGTTTAATATGTTTATTATTGACATGGAAGTTGTAATCGGCAGCAAGCTGCTATGTTTGTGGATGCACTTGCTAGAAGAACGGACACAGAGAAGTGGATCTACTGCAAAGTATCCTGCAGACATTGGTAGTATAAGCTGAGAAATGGTGGCATAGAATCTGTATTGGGAAAACTGTTAAGGTGTTACACTTGGGGGTAAGGATTCTAGATCACATACACATTCTGTATGGGGAAGTGTTTGGTAGTATAGCTGAGGAAAGGGTTTGGAGGTGTTATGAATTATGGGCTGAAGCCAGGCAAACAATGTGCAGCTGCAATCTCATGAGAGCAGATCACATGAAGAAGGTCACTGGAGGTAATCCTCCCTCTGTACAAGACCTTGACTACATGGCATCTGGAGCGCTTTGTACAATTTATTTCACCAGGGGAAACAAATCAAGGAGAGTAATAGTCATCCATTACCAGAATGCATTGGATAGCAACAAGATGATTATAGTGAGCTGTCACTGCTTGTTCTTCCATGCAGTGTATGATGCATCTCCACTCTTCATTTCCAACCATGGCATCCCTGTTGTCCAGTGCAATCCCCCCCACCCTCAGCCAGCATGGCAGAGTTTAGGCTTAACTTATTTTTTTACAATTCTTCAGCCAGGAAAGTGTTACCCAATTTGCAGTGGCCCAAGGATAAAAAGAAGAACCAACATAGTTGTGCACCCATTGAATTACTCCCCCACACACACACACACACACACACACACAGCCCCACTGGAGCATTGAGTGCTACAAAAGGAGCTGACTATTTTTTTTTGGTATGGCTACACACACACACACACACACACACACACACCAGGTGGTTGCAAATCTCTACTATCTGCATTGGTTGGCTAAACAAATACTCAGGTAATCTGATGCCATGATCCTCTCCCCTATACTAATCAGTGCATGTAGGACGAAACCCTCCTCCTGCCCATCTTGGAACTGCTACCCTCCCCACTTGATCTGTTCAGATCCTGAGTTCACCCTCTGTTTTTGAAATAACACAGATAGAAATTGCCCCTTGCATGGCAGCAATCCTAATTCTTTCAGCCTCACCCCTGGACCCAATGGGTTCCCATCATGTCCTGGTATTTGAGGGTTCTATGTACACTTTATGGCTGTTTTGGAGGACCCCCTCCAGCTAGCTCCCAACTTCCCAGATTCATTCCCAAACCTGGGTCACTTGCGTCATGGACCAGCCCAGTCTATTACTTGTTTGATAGGAGTGCTGGTCACCAGCAGTAAAACTCACAGTTGACAATCAGTTACACGACAATCATCGGTGACACAACATTCATCAATATTGTGAATTTCAATCCATTCTGTTATTTTTTGTTGCTTCTTGCATGAGCCCATGTTGTGCTGTGTTTCTGTACGTGGTGTGGCTTCTTCCATCTCCCATCCAGGGTCTCCATCCAAATTGGCACAGTCTCCTGGCTGGCCATGGCTCTTGTCCACTGGCTTGCACATTCAGTTTGTGTCCTACTTTCCAGCTGTCCCTTTACAATGTAATCATTGGGAGGTTCAGGATCACCATGCCACATGGTAGGGGTGGTGTTAAACCTAACATCATTGAGGTCCATTGGAGGCTTTTCTCCCAAATTTTTTATTCCATCCTCCTCCCCAGTCTATATCTGCATGGATACAAAATTCCTGGGAGGGGACACACCATCACAGATGGGGTGAATTATCCCCACCACCCACGAATCCCTGAAGCCTGCCAGTCATTAACAGGCATAGTGAGGTGGCATTCCTTGCAACTTCTTACAACTCAGGCAGTGTCACCTAGTAGAGGGTAAACTGTGAACCTGGTGACCCAGGTCTGGTTCCCATAATCACCACTTTCTCACTTTCTGACCATGTATCAAGAAACCTCACTGTGCCTATAGCCTACTGACACTTTTTTAAAACTTTGGTAATAGACTGTAAAATGAAACTGCACATTTTCGTCTTCAACCCCCTCTTCCCATTATGATATCCCCACACTTTGTGGCACCTGTCAGTGTTTTGGAAAGTATGTGAGGATATAAATGTCACCATACTGAGTATGGAGGCAGAAGGGTAAACAAAATAAGAAAATTGACTGAAACAGTTTTTTTCATTTTGTTTTTTGTTTTTTTGGAGAGGGACTGGCAACAACACTAAATGTCAGGGGCCACAGAGAATGGGGTTATTGCACAAACAATTAGTGCAGTGACTTTTTTCTTGGTAGAGAAGGAGAGGGTGGGGGGGCTAAATTACTCTCAGTATTACTCACGGTTAGTAAAAGTGGAAGTAGGTCCTAGGCCCATCAAGACCACTTTCTCCACAATAATGGGGGGTATCTATGTAGAGTTTCCCAACAATAATCTATCTAATTCAATTTTAAACTGTCTACATGATGTCTGGTCCACTATGTGTTGTGGTAAAGAATTCCAAAGCCCCACAGCTCTTTGAGTAAAATAACATTTTCGTTTATTTGTGAATGCCCTTGGTATTTGAAGTTGCCTGTTATTACATCTTAAACCATACATTTTGTCCAAATATTTTAAACCACATGGATTCATAAGATTTTCACCATTTAAAATATTAAATAACAACAGTAAATCACCTCTGTCCCACCTCATTTGTAGATTATATAATCTTACGGATTTTACCCTTTCTTGATATGTAAGGTGCCTTATTTCTGGTACTAATTTTGTCACTCTTCTTTGTAAGCTCTCCACCATTTTTTTGTCTTTTTCCAAATATGGTGCCCAAAAGGGGGCTGCATAGTCTGTATAAGGTCTAATATATGACTTATATAATTTTGTAATACATTCTTTATTACGTGTTATAAACAATTTTCTTTTTTTTTGTAATTCAATAAATTTTTATTGACATTCTTGACAAAACACAGATTTTACAGTGTTGCACAATTATGCATTGCAAGTTAAGTGTGCCACAGACATATTAGCATTCTTGCTGGTCACATGTTAATAATTTCTACAGAACTAACTAAGGATATAACAAGTTATCCAGCCTAATATTTTCCTCCCTACTCCACCCACCCCCCTACCTTCCATAGCATCCACACACTAATTGAGGTAACCTAGGATTCTCCGTAACAGAGGAGTCAACAGGACCACAGTACATCTAGTTGCGGGGCAACGTCTATTATTAGGTAATTTTGCTTTGCCAAGTTGATAAAATGGCTCTCAATGTTCCCCATATGGAGTCATATAATTGAGCTCTGTTACTCATCTTGGCAATATGTAACTCCACTTGTAAGGCAAGCATCACCTCTCTGTACCATTCTATAATTGGTGGGGAAGTCAAGTCCTTACAGTGTCTTAAAAGGACAGCTTTTGCTGTGGCCGATATAATGCCCATATATAATTTGTCTCTCTTGATCATGCCAGTTTGAAAACTATCCAGCAAACAGATTTCTGGTGTAAAAAAGGTCCACTATGCCAGTAATTTGTGATAAGGAAGCATTAATTTTTTTCGAAAAGGATTGAATCTGAGCACACTCCCATTATACATGGTACAAATCTCCTCCCTTGATTCCACATCTGCTACACAAGGATGACAACAGTTTGCCCATTCTGTAAAGTTTAGCAGGAGTGTAATACATATTATGCATAATATTAAATTGCTGTAATTTATATCTATCTTGTCTAATGTTTTTGTGGTTGTTAACCCATATCTGTTCCCAAATGCCCTGATCTTCCACCATCCCTAATTTTGTGTCCAATAATAACAGACACCAGAAGGAGATTTTCATCTATATTTTGCAATAAATTATAAACTCTTGAGATAGAATGGGGTTGGTCAGCTGCTTTGAGTAGTAATGACAATTCGACTCTATTTTGTACCCATCTTTCCCCTTTAAAGTGGGTCTTTACAGCATCGCTTACTTGTCAAAACTTAAAATTATGTCCCTTTAGTTCTGGAAATTTAGTACAGGCGTGTACATATGACATTATCTTCCCCTGGGGAGCCAAGTCCCCTAACTTTAGACCTTCTAATGGACCCCAAAATCTAGGTGAGATCAGAGTCTGTTGTATTAAAAAGTGTATATTCTGTGTCACATCTTGTTCTGGTGAATTACACCAGTCAACTTTAAGGAGTTTCTGAACCTGTTGCAGAGCTTTGAGATAAACAATTTTCTGATAGCAGTAATTATATGATTACCTGTATGTATTACTTTATTACATTGATTACTCCAACTAAATTTGTTATTCACCATGACTCTTTGATCTTGTTCATGACACCCTGTCTTGATATCAGTCCCATACAAGATATAATTAGTATTTGGGTTTCTTTTCCCCAAAAGCATGATCAAACATTTTTCAGTATTAAAAAACATGTTATTTTCTTTTGCCCATTTTTCAATACTCAAGAGATCTTTTTTTAATATGCTTATTTTTATTTGTGTCCACTTCTGCCGAGATTTTAGTATCATCAGCAAATTTACTTATCTGATTAGAAACACCTGAGTGTAAGTCCTCAATAAATATACCAAAAAGGGTGGGACCTAGAACAGAACCCTGTGGTACTCCACTGGAAACTAAGATGCTACCAGAGATAATGTCACCTATCCTAACTTTCTGTGATCTATTCTTTAACTGTTCCTCAATCCATCTTATGATATTACTATTGAATTCTAACTTTGTCAACTTTTTAAGTAATAGAGCATGAGATACCTTATCGAATGCCTGTTTAAAATCCAAGTATATGATGTCCACTGGAATATTTCTGTCTAGACTAGCACTAATGTTCTCATAAAAAGATACTAAATTTGTAGTGCATGATCTACCTCTTCTAAAGCCATGTTGTGTATCATCAGCTATTCCCTTTGTTGTTATTTCTTGGTCCATGTTTTGTTTTAATATTCTTTCCATTATTTTTCACAAAATTGATGTTAAACTAATAGGTCTATAGTTATCAACTTTATTTTTATTACCCTTTTTATGTATTGGAATCACTATAGCTGATCTCCAAACTTCTGGTACCTCACCATTCCTATATGATCTATTAAAAATAATTTATAAAGGGCATATAAGTGCATCGAAAGTGTGCTTTATGAAGAAAATATTTATTTTATTGGGACCTGGTGAAGAGTTATCTTTTAAGGACTTAACTGCATCTTTTATTTCCTTGATAGTTATCTCCTCATATTCACTTATGTATGGATAAACCATGTTATTAGTAAGATCTTTTCTTGAAAACACAGACCCAAAATAGTTATTAAATGTATTTCCTATATCAGACCCATTATTACTTTCTATCCCTTCATTTACTATAGTAGTAATAGGAGAGTTTGTATTTCTATTATTATTAATGTATGCGTAAAAGGCTTTAGTATTGCATTTTGTGGATGATAATTTATATTCAATTTGTTTTCTCTCCTTTTTAATTATAGTTTTAGTGATTTTAAGTTCTACTTTATACTTAATTTTATTTTGTTCAGTTGGATCATGTTTTAATTTTTTATATGCTTTTTCCTTTATTCTTATTTGTTTTTGTATATTAGGGGTTAACCAAACAGGGATTTTTCCCCTATGATTATTAATTTTGTTTTTAGGAATGTATAGTTGTTCCAAATCATATATTGTGTCCTTAAGTATTTGCCAGCATACATTAGTGCACCTATCAGTGAATAGTAAGTTCCAATTCTTAGCATAAAGTGCTTCCCTAATTGTATTATAGTTCCCCCGATAATAATTATATCGATATATATTTTGTTTACTATTATTATTGTTTTGTTTTATAGAAAATATTACTGCATTATGGTCACTAGACCCCAATGGTTTGACAATTTAAATCTTACTAATTTTTTCTGGGGTATTTGTTAAGATAAGGTCCAAGATATTTCTCTCACGTGTAGGTTCTATAACTATCTGATCTAATCACAGCTTTATGAATGTTTCTAAGAAATTTTGTTCCATCTTGGTAGATGCCATAAGCTTTTGCCAATCTATTCCCGGTAAATTCAGATCCCCCATAATTAATGCATCTGATGTTTCAGAATGATCTATTATTAGTTTGATTATAGATGAGTCATAAGCAATATCTGCATTAGGTGGTCGATAGATGTTTATTAATGTCAACTTTTTATTTGCATACTGTAACTGTATACAGATTCCTTCTATTTCCAGTTCCTCATCTAATTGAATAGGGATTTCTTAAGTTATAATTGTGTTTTTTGCATAAATGCATACCCTGTCCTCACTTCTATTAATCCAGTTTCTATAGAACAAATTATACCCTGGGATGGCATTAGATCACATTGAAGCCTCATCCCACCAAGTCTCAGTTATTGCTATTATATCTAAATTTCCCTGATCTATTCTCCCAGCTAATTCAGTTAGTTTGGTAGTATTTAGGATCCTTGCATTCCATATAAAAAAAATGTAAGTTCATTTTTAGGGGCTAGAGGTTCCATAATAACACTCCCTTTTTGCCCCCTGGTATTTAGTTTAAACGTTGTTCAATAACTGACAAGATCCCCCGTTTACTAAAATGTAAGCCGTCCCAACTAAAAATGCTGTAATCATTATTAAATATTTCCCAATGAGTGATGCAAGTTATATTGTTATTCAATGCCCATTTCCTTAGCCATTCATTCACTTCCTTAATTTTTGCTTCTATTTTCGCAGATGCTCAGGGTACAGGCAATATTTCAGACAGACATATTTCCGATTTAGTTACCTTTAATGTATTGACTAGGGATATGTAACTATTCTTAATATCATCAGTAGTAAATTTGTTTATGTCATTAGTTCCAGCATGAACCACTAACAGAGGATTAATACCCACATCTTTTATAATGTTTGGAACTACTCTCTCAATATCCCTGATCCATGCTCCCCTAAAACTTGAACACATTCTATTCTGTTTATCTGTTTTACAAATGTGACCATCTATATACTTAACAATAGAGTCTCCCAATACTATTACCTGTCTTGAGTTGGAGGGTTCGATATTGTCATTACTTATTTCTAAAGGACAATCCATATTCCTAATTTTAATATTGTCCTTGTTCTTGTTTGAATTTTCAACACATTCTATCTCCTTCGTCTGTAAGGTACCCTCTTCTATAACCTTGGGTGCTGATGGCACAATTGAATTATTTTCCATTGATGTTGTCTGGGTCATATTTATGCTACATTCTTCATTCTGTACCTGTGCAATAATTGTCACAGTATTCTTCTGGTTATTTTTATGATAGACTCCTGGGTTATCTATGCTGCCATCAATATTTGTGTCACTCCCATTGATTAATCCCATATCGCATTCTGTGTCATCATCTAGGGGCTGGAATCTATTTTCTACTGGGATTGAAAATTCCATTGCTCTCCTTCCTTTCTTAGTTTTCCTATTATTAATTACTGGGCTCCATTCATCACTACTTTCACTATTTTTCTCCCTCCCTCTCTTCAGTGAATCTTCATTTGTTTTATGTGGAACACTGGTAAATAAAGGCTGGGGATTGTTAATCTCATTTAGTTTAAAATTTAAAAATTCATTTTGTTCTTTTAATTCTATAATCCTTTTTTCTAGTATATCCACTTTATCTCTCAAATCTGCATTCTCAATACATCGTATGCATTTTAACTCTTCAAATCCTGTACTAGATTCTAGGCAGAAATTGTGACATAAAATGCATGTCATTGCTACCTCCCCCATAGATAGTGTGAGAATTCCCTCATTGATATTCATTTTTAAATTGGTATTAACTGAACTTACATCAACTTGCTACTAATATTAAACAAACTCAGTAACCAAAGACCAAACATGTTTAATGTGCTCTTATCCACATAAATTATACTTTATGTTTTCATTCAAGATAAGTTTCCAATATACACAGTTATAGACTTAAAGACCCCCAGCAATAGCCTGTAACAGTTGGGGTAAGATCCTTAGAAGGTCTGTGTGCTTAATACAGTATATTTTCTTACTGAACCGATGCTGTTTCTATTAATTAATATCTCTATTATCAGATATCCCAGTAATATCACTTATACTTATAACTAGATTCCCTAATTCGAGCTAAACCAAAGATACTTACACTACAACTTTAAACAGAATTGCCTCCTACAATATATCAGGAGCACATTTATTTACACCACTGGCATTTGTTTGTAATTCCTCTTCACATTTTCACATACACTAATTAAAATCACCCTATTCACCTGACACGCTTAACATGCGTTAAGACAAACATGTCTTTGCATGCGTCTTCACGCGTGATGCCACTTGCTCGCCCTGCTCACCACAAGGTGTTGTAAAATATACTCCTGGTGACCCAGAAGGGCTATAGGGGTCACTGCACCAAAAACATTTGCTAAAACAGCACTGAAAGCACTAAATAAAATACATACACTTATAAATCACAGTGTCAACCATCAAGTACTATGGGGGGGCAAAATTCCCTAATTTTACTGCTAGTCCCCCCAAGATTTGGAGTCTTCAGTAGCACTGACATGGACTACAAAGCTCCTCTTCCTGCTTCCTTTGGATCACAGGGCTCCGAGTCACCAATCAGGGTTCCCAATATGAATACAGTGTAATACTCGCACAATCACTATTTTGTTTAACTGCAAGCAATCAAAGTATATTCAGACACGTAGTGCCAGTAATACCAGCAGCACCTCTGGCAATTGTGCAAAACGCTCACCACAGGGCATTGTAAAATACACTCTCGGTGACCGGAAGGGCTATAGGGGTCACTGCACCAATAAAATTTGCTAAAACAGTGCTGAAAGTGCTAAATTAAATAAATACACTTAGAAATTCCAGTGTCAACTACCAAGTACTACGGAGGGGCAAAACTCCCTAGTTTTACTGCTATTCCCTCTAGATTTGAAGTCCTCAGTAGCACTGACATGGATTACAAAGCTCCTCCTCCTGCTTCCTTTGGATCACAGTGCTCCGAGTCACCAATTAGGGTTCCCAATATGAATGCAGTGTAATACTCACACAAGCACTGTTTTGTTTAACTGCAAGCAATCAAAGTATATTCAGACACGTAGTGCCAGTAATACCATCAGCACCTCTGGCTATTATGCACAAGATCAGTTATATGGTGGTGGTGGTGGTGGGGGATAATCTCTCTTGCTCTCACCAAAACAATGCCAAATGGAGAGTGGAGTGATACTGATTTCTGTTTTCGATATGTGTGTGTGCATGTGTGCGTGCGTGCGTGCATGTGTGTGTGTGTTATACTTTGTGACCACATTGCCTGTGCTTGGTGGCTGATAGTAGGTGGGGGGGAGAAAGGAAAGCAGAAACATCTCTGTTCTTTCTTTGTTCACACCCCACCACCCACTACCAACCATACACAAGCTGGCTACAAACTACCCTCCCCCCAACACATACACACTCACCTTGCCTGGCTCTTCACCATAACCCCATTTATTAGGTGGGTCTGGATGATGAAGATCCCTGTGTCTGTCAGGTTTGTGGGGCCACATCATCTGTGCGGGCCTGTGTCGGTAGGAGGGCATGTCTGGGTGGCTCTGAGGTCACAGTGTTTGCTAACTACAATATGCCCAACATCTATGCAGCAAATACAAGCAAGCAAACATTCAGCATTGACAAATACTTGTTTCAGTTGTGAGAGACTTTTTAGTTTCACAAATGCTTATGGTAAAAGCTGTATAATGCCCTCTGGAGATGCCCTTCTTTTCCCTTTTTACCTTGTATGAGGTTACCCCTCAAAAATTACAATCTATTCTCTTTGTGGGGTGCACATTTAATTTATTGAATGTACAAATTCTGACCCTCCCCCGTGGCTCCCTTTCATTAAAATATTCCCTTGACACAAGTACCTCGCACGCGGACTTCACAACCAGTCTCACAAAAATAGAATCCCTGTTCACATTTTCCCTTTGCTATTAATTTCTCAAAACATACAGGTTGTGCCTAATGGAATGACGCAGTGAGCTGAACTGATATTTCCCAAGTTTCGTTACCTTCTTTTCTTTTGATATGTGTGGTCCCCCTGTCTACTCTACCCTCTACTGAGATTCCACTGCTTGCTTTTTTCTTGGGAATTGTCCACAGTACTCCACTGCCACCCGATTCTACCCCTTATTCTCCTCACCTCAGGACTCACCTCCTCCTCCAGGCCAGGCTCTGAGTTTCTCTCTGGGGTTTTTCCAACTGGACTTCTACTGTTTCTCGGCCTTGGCCTGATTTCCTTCTTGGACTTTGTTGGTCACTTCTCAGTAGCCCACTCAGGGGGCCACTCAGTTGATCCCCAGGATCAGTTTCACATCCGGTTGTACACAGGTCCATGGTGCACCCAGTTCCTACAGCCTGTTCCACAGCACGGTTCCTGGGTGCAGTTACACTGGACAGACACCTGGGATGAACCCCAGATTTTCTCCTGACTCTATACTCCTTGTTGATACCACTTTCTTCCCCCACCCTTTGAGTAAAAATTCAAGTTGTTGGCAGCAATGTTACAGAATGTGCTACCCTGTCCATTGCATTTTGTGCCTGATGCCTCCCCATGCCTCTAGCGGCAGGACTGCACATGACCAGAAGTGATTGCAGGTGACTTCCCTTCGTGTGTGCACTTTGATCAATGCACATGCTGGAGTGTGAGGGCAGCTCTGCAAGCCTATACAAGCATTTATTAGATGCCTGGCAGCATCTATAATTTCAGGACAGTTCGGGTTTGTGATTGCCTGCAGTGAGGTGAGTGGGATGTAGCTGGTAGAAGTTGATACAGATGGAAATGGGGAAGGAGGAGGCTGACTGTGGTCCTGGAGGACTGATACTCACAAATGGGTGACAGTTGGGGCCTCAGAGGGGTAATTATGGGTGGGTGGAACTAATAATGATGTATATGGGTGTTGATACTGTCTGTGGAATGAGCAGAGGCCTAATACTGCAGCTCTGTGGGGACATAGTTGGCAGCATACCTCTCAAGCTCCTACATAATAAATCAGGGATAAGGCTTACAAAAACACAAGGATAAAGGACCAAAATCTGGGACACATCTTAAACACTGGTGATATCCACTCAAGAAGGTGGTGGCATAAGGGATTTATATTAAATACATTTTCTAAAGAACAAGTCTGTAATTCTATTGTTCAGCATAATTTTGCAGTTATAGTTTTCTGGTTCAGTCACAGAGGCATACAGCTTAGGAGGGGCAGAGGAAAATTCTGAAGTAAAATAAGGGCATCCTTGAAAATCAGGGACAGTTAAGAGACATGGCTGTAGGAAAGTCAGAGGTTGATACTAGCAGTTGGGGGAGCAGGAGGTTGGCTCAGGTCATCACTTTTTTTGGTGCTAGCCAGCAGTCCTACTGTCTTTCAATCACTACCAATACCAGGGCCCTGGGTTTCCATATTCCAATATTATTTTTAACTGACCTGTCCTGGAGAGCATTATGATAGCTGTGAAGATCCTGAAAGGCTGAACCTGCAAAATAAGAAAAAAAAAACATGGAAAAAGTCACAAAGAATCTGTAGTTTTTATGTTTGCTTGTGTGCATGTGCAAGAAATATTATACGGCAGCTTGGGAGAGAAGCGGGCTGTGGAGGCGTGGCACCGTGGCAGCCAACAGAGGCATAGCATTTGGGGGCTTGGCACTGGTGAACCAATGGAGGCACAGTGTGCTGATGACACTGGCTTCCAAAAGTGCCACCAAGTTGTAACATTTTTGCCACAGCAATCAGGGCTGCCACATCATTGCAGCATCAGCCATTCCTCTGCAATGGGGGAGCGACCTGTCATTGCAGGGCGGAACATTGCTTAGTGTAATATTGTTTGTGAATGTGGCAGCAAGCTGCTGCCATGTTCACAAACAATATTCCGCAGCTCCAATGCCAAGGGGGTGCCAAATCCCCCTCGGCATCATGCGCCCCCCAAAAACAGTCTCTGTTTGCTGATGGGGCCCAAATCCCCATCAGCTTCAGTCCCCTCCCTTCCTGTTTAATTTGCCGATGGGGAGCCCTCCCCATTGGCATAACGCCCAAACAGTTGCTTTGTGCCAAGTTGGGTGCCCAATCCCCCTCTGCTGTTGTGCCCCCCTCAGTATGTGCCGACGGGTTGCCCAATCCCCATCACCTACAGACCCCCCCACAAAAGTCAGGTGGCACACTGGGAGCCCACCCCAGCATGCCAAATGCCCCCATTAAAACAAAAAAAATCCAACAATGTTATTTTAGTTTTGTTTTCTTTTTCAACCTGTAAATCAGAAAATGGTCCCTTGTTGAGTCTGTGACCCCGCCCTCAACCCACGCCCAACCTCTGCTCACCCTGCCTCCCCTCACCCCCCCCTCACACCATACTTACTTTCAGAGCCCAGCACGACAATCTTCGGTGGATTGGGAACACGTCTGCAGTCTTCAAAGCTGACCGCGAACTGCAGAAATGCCGGTAAGCTGCATAATGGCATAAATAAGGTTTTCTCAACTTTGGTGCATATCTAAGGCATTTTTGGGAATTTTTGCACCAGATTTTCAACGTGGGGTTATTGGGACCCCTCCACACGAATTCAGCCACTGTTATGGTGTTATTTTATCCCAAAAGGTGATTTTACAGTCACTGCTGCAATCACCTTTCAGGACTGATTAATGAAATGACAGTGCCAGTTTTCATGAGGTGAGCTCTCAAAAAGTCTATGTTGCAAATTTGGTGGAAAAAATCCAAGATATGACTGTTTTACGAGTGTGCATTGCACAGTTGCTACGCACGCTCATAACTTCGTGAATGTGCAATATTTTTACTTTAGATTTTCAACATTGCCATTTTTCTGTACCTCCTTATAAACAGTACAGCTGTCATTTTTCACATCCTTGCCTTGCCGAAATGTGTTTTCGCACTTCTGGCACAGAATAGCGCAGTCGCTGTGGGAAATCAGTGTTCAGGACACATTTTAGAAAATCACAGTGACACAGTTCATGGGCAGAGGTCCTAAAATGCCTATGCTGAAAATTTTGTGATGAAAGTCCATAAAATTACTGTGTTATGAGCGTGCATTGCACAGTTTCCACGCACACTCATAATGTCGCAAATTTGTAATATTTTCACTCCAGATTTTCAACATTGCCATTTTCTCACACCTCCTTATGAACAGTACAGCTGTCATTCTTCACATCCTGGCCAAAATGTGTTTTTGCACTTCCGGCGCAGAATTGCGTGGTCACTGTGGGAAATCAGTGTTTGGGACACATTAAGAAAATCACAGTGACACTGTTCATGAGCAGAGGTCCTAAAATGCCTATGTTGAACATTTTGTGACGAAAGTCCATAAAATGACTGTGTTATGTACATGTGTTGCACAGTTTCCACGTATGCTCAGAAGTGTGAACATTTTTAATATTCCTACTAGAGATTTTCAGCATTGCCATCTCTTCACACCTCCCGATGGATAGTACAGCTGTCATTCTTCACATCCTGCCTGATCTGTGTTTTCATACATGTGGCGCAGAATAGCATGGTCGCTGTTGGAACTCAAAGTTAGGGACACATTGACAAAATCACACTGCCACTCTTAATGAGAAGCGGTCCCAAATGCTTTCATGAGGCAAGATCAGAAAGAGGCCATGTTGAAAATTTGTAGTGCAAATACCCAGGATGTTAGGGTTTCTAACCATAAAGTCCCACCCTGTACAGACTGACAGTCATCGGGGTGTGCCTCTGCATTGCCAACTGTACTACTCATGCCATCCCATCCCCCCCAGTCACTGACAGGCATCGAGGTGTACCTTGGACTATTCAGCCCCAGACTTCACTCCATTCTCCTATGGTGCACCCATTTCAGCACATGTCCTTAAGGAATGGAGTGACTGTAAAGCCAAACACACCAAGGCGCACCTCAACACGTGTCAGTGTTTGCAGAATAGGGTGAGGTGTCGTGGCATGACTGTCATGGGTGATGACCCAAACACTTACCCCAATGCCTGTCCATCCCTACAGGATGGAGGTGGGGTTGGCGTGAAGTTCAATACTTCACTGCTGTTCCTATTCTACATCTGTCTAACTCCTGCATTTCCAATGCTAATACCAGCAAGCAAACATTCAGCATTGACAAATGCTTGTTTTGAATGTGTTTACATAAGAGAAACAAAATAACTTAACACACATGCTTATCTAATAGTAGATGTGGGGATGGCCACTCAGACCTGTGAAAGAAGAGTAAAATCGTAGTAGTGGTTTATTGGTTCAGGGTAGTGGCTCTGGTGATTGAGAGAATCATTTTAGTTTATTAAAAAAGAATAAGAAATTTCTGATATCTAGTTGGTTTGTGAAGAGCACCACATGTGTTCATTCACCAGCATCTCTGTGGCCAATAAAGGCAAGAGGGTAACATAAAGTGAGAATGCAGTCCTCTCAAAAAGCACTACCATGTACAACAGGAGCAAATACTGTACACCTGGCTCTGTACTGTGTCTCCAGAGGGTGGGTAAGGGGTGGTTAAGCAAATAGCTGGAGACTCCAAAGGAAACCACTCTTGTGTCTAATATGAAAGCAGCCCCTCCTCCGGTGTAGTCGAATACCCAGAGCACCAAAGCTGCTTGAAGGGCCAGGGAGTATTAGAATAGTTGTCATGGAAGAGAATGTGTCTGGTCTCACCATTGAATCCACTCCTGTTGCAGTAGTTGTAATGCCCCAAGGTGTTAACTAAGTGAAGGACTCAGTAAATCAAGAGCCCATGACTGCATGATGAAATGAAATGTTTTTGTACCAGAACTCAGTAAATCAGGACAAAGATGAATCTGGGGGACTTATAGGACCCTGGCAAAAAAGCTAGGTAGGGTTGCTGGGCAGACTGGGTGGGTCTTGTGGTCCTTTTCTGCTGTCAGTTTCCTCTGTTTCTATGTTTCTATCTCAATCTGCTTAACTGTATCAAACATATACAAACTACAAATGCAAGCATTCAAGTGCAAGTTGAGTTCTTGTTGAGTGGTTTCTGAAACTTTAAGACATCAATCTGTGCTCAACTGCATCTCTAATTAACATATTCTAAAACTAAAATCATTAAACAGTACTCAATTACTAATTTAAATATTCAAGAAGCATTCAACTGCACAAGTTGAGTTTTTGTTGAGTGCTGGTTTAGTTCAAGTGCTCAACACCTAGCACTCAACTGCACAAGTTGAGTTTTTGTTGAGTGCTGGTTTAGTCCAAGTGCTCAACACCTAGCACTCAACTGCACAAGTTGAGTTTTTGTTGAGTGCTGGTTTAGTTCAAGTGCTCAACACCTAGCACTCAACTGCACAAGTTGAGTTTTTGTTGAGTGCTGGTTTAGTCCAAGTGCTCAACACCTAGCACTCAACTGCACAAGTTGAGTTTTAGTTGAGTGCTGGTTTAGTTCAAGTGCTCAACACCCAGCACTCAATTACATTTATCATTTCAATGCATTTTACTTGATGCTCGACCTACTATGGGCGAAGCGTTGGGGAATGCTCAACCGCACATTTCTGTAAGGAAGTAGACAATGGAGTGGTGATCCCTCCCATCCCTGGAAGAGTAGATTAGTCCATCAGACACTCAGTTCTCTCCCTTGGCTAGTCCCTGGCAACCCTGGTCAGCTCCTGAATCTGGCTTGGCAGCATGGCGGGCAGTTGCTCTACAGCCATGCTACTGGGCTGGTGCCCTATCACCACTTTTAAAAATGGATTGATGCCATGGCTTTTTGGATAGGCTTTTACTGGGGACTGAACTGTCCATGAATATCTGCACTGTCTGTAATGTTACTTGCGCTAAATGATTTTTGTATTATGTTTCATGATTTGTTTGTAATGGTTAAATGTTTTTCTTTTTATGTTTTGATTTTATTGTAAATAGGAATGGGCTACCAGCTGGGTAGCTGGATCAGGTAGGTTGGATATCGGTGATTTTCGGCCAGATAGGATAGCTCAGATAATTTACTACCCTATCCAACATAACAGTGTACTTCAAAGGTCAGGTAGCTTTGACATGGGTAATGGTTCGGGTAATGGGTAATGTTTTTAAAATAGGCATTACAGGCAGCCTGCGGTGTCCTGGGACTCTTCCCAGGTGGGGAATAGGCATAAAAGAGCAGCCTGTGGGGTCCTTCATGAACTCACAGCAGAATTAGGAGCACATGACACTGGGCTGACAATCTGATTGGTCAGTGGTATCTCTGCTATATCTTCTGTGATCTCATTGTGCAGATAGCAGCTGGTGTGTAAAGGAATAGGGTGCTCTCTCTGCATTTTCACCAAATCCTGATGAAAACATAAAAAAAACCAAAAAACACAAATCTGAAACCTCCACAAAGGATCAAATGGTTGGGGACTGAAATGATCTCAGGAGTGAGGAGGAATCGGGGGATCATCTAATTGTGTGGTGCTGAGGAGAGAAGCAGCACGGGATGAGATGGTACTGGCAGCTGGTTTGTGTCTCTGCAGCATAGTAAAAGCCATTTAGGATGTCAGTTTACACTGTTTGTGTTAGGTGGCCCAAGCCCATTCATTTTATTACTATGATACAGCTGTGTGTCTCTGCAACATAGTGAAAGCCATTTAGGCTGTATTACAGTGTCTGTTAGGTGTCCTAAGCCTTGTCTGTGACATTAGTTACACTGTGTGTTGCTCTGCAACATGGCAAAAGCCAGTTAGACTGTATTACACTATCTTTTATGTGCCCCAAGCAATGTCTGTGACATTAGCTACACTGTGTGTCTCTCTGCAGCATAGTGAAAGCCATTTAGGCTGTTTTACACTGTCTATTAGGTGCCCCGAGCTATGTCTGTGACATTGGCTATATTGTGTGTCTCTCTGCAGCATAGTGGAAGCCATTTAGGCTGTATTACACTGTCTATTAGGTACCCCGAGCCCTGTCTGTGAAATTAGCTACACTGTGTATCTCTCTGCAGCATCATGAAAGCCATTTAGGCTGTATTACACTGTCTGTTAGGTGCCCTGAGCCATGTCTGTGACATGAGCTATACTGTGTGTCTCTCTGCAGCATAGTGAAAGCCATTCAGGCTGTATTACACTGTATTTTGGGTGCCCCAAGCCCTGTCATTTTTTACTGTGACATAGCTACACTGTATGTGATGTCTCTCTGCAGCATAGCGAAAGCCATTTAGGCTGTATTACACTATCTGTTAGGTGCACTGAGCCTTATCATTTATTATTGTGACATAGCTACACTGTGTGTGATGTCTCTCTGCAGCATTGCAAAAGCAATTTAGGCTGTGTTACACTATCTGTTAGGTGCCCCAAGCCCTGTCATTTATTACTGTCTGTGACTTAGTCATCTACACTGTCTGCCTCTGCAACAGTTAGTGAAGCAATATCTATTCCTTTCACAGCTGTGTCTACTATGTCTCATATTTCCCAGTATAAATCTACTAAAAGGAAGTACAGTGCTGCTACATGTACCTTCAATACAGCCTGTGATATATTTGCACCCCATACCAAACAAGTAATCAAAAAAAGAAACACCCCATGGCTCTTCCAATTGCTGCCAGATCTTATGCAGCAGAGGGATAACCTATGGCATAAGATCCTTGCTTCGCAGCTCCTGCTTGACAGGCTACTGTACAGAAAGGCTCATAATAAATGCACATGGGCCATCAGGCAAGCCAAAGCTGCTTACTATAAACACACCCTCACCTCCACCTGGGGCTCTGGGGAAAATTTCTGGAATAACATCAAGGAGCTCTGTGGAAAACCTGTCTCCCCTGTCCCTACCCAGCTTATACTAAATGGGGTTACTACCCAGGACTCTACAGCAATCTCTGAAGCCCTCAACACCTCCTCATAGATACATAGTCAGTGTTGGCAGATAAGGGCCTATGGCCCACCCAGTCTGCCCATTTGAGCTTGTAAGTTCAGTTTATGTTTTCCTAGAAGTCTGTTGCCCCATACCCCTGACCTCCAGAATTCCTTTCTGTCAATCCCATGCATTCTTAAATCCCGTGATTGTTTCAGCCCCCACCACTTCCTCTGGCAGGGTGTTCCACTTGTCCACCACCCGTTCTGTGAAGAAATTCTTCCTCGAGTTTCCTCTGAATCATCCTCCTCCAACTTCATCCCATGCCCTCTAGTCCTGGAACATCTTTTTCACTTAAAAATAGTGTATTTCTGCACCCTGTTCCTCCCTGTAAGATACTTGTATGTCTCTATCATATCCCCTCTCTCCCTCCTCTCCTCCAGGGAGTACATGTTCAGTTCCTTCTACCTGTCCTCATAGGATTTGTGATGCAATCCATGTACCATCTTTGTTGCCCTCCTCTGAATCTTCTCTACCCTGTCTACATCCTTACGTAGGTAAGGCCTCCAGAACTGTACACTGTACTCCAGGTGGGGCCTCACTAGTGTCTTGTGTAGTGGAATTATGACCTCCCTTTTCCTGCTGGTGATGCCCCTGCCTATGCATCCCAGCATTCTATTTGCTTTACCTGCTGCCTTGTCACACTGTTTCCCCTACCTTGAGGTCATCAGAGATGTTAACCCCAAGATCCCTTTCCTGCTTGGTGCATGCTATATCCTCACCCCCCAACTGATGTATTGTGCCAGGGTTTTTGTGCCCCATATGCATTATCTTGCATTTCTTTGCATTGAATTTCAACTGCCAAATCCCTGACCATTCTTCAAGTTTCTACAGGTCCCTTCTCATTCTGTCTACACCCTATGGTGTGTCTACTCTGTTACAGAGCTTTGTGTCATCAGTGAACAGTAAATTTCTGCCTTCTAGGTCCTGCGCAATGTCACTGTTGAAGATGTTGAATAGGACCGGTCCCAGCACTGATCCCTGTAGTACTCCACTGGTCACTCTTCCCTCTGTGGAGTGACAGCCATTTACCACCACCCTCTGTGTCCTGCCACCCAGCCAGTTACCTTCCCCCCACATTACTGTCCTGCCCACACCCATATTCCCCAGTTTGTGTAATAGTCTTCTATGTGGCACAGTGTCAAAGGTCTTGCTGAAGTCCACATAGGCCATGTCCACTGCCCTCTCTGATCCACCTCCCTAGTCACCCAGTCAAAAAATTCAACAAGGCTGGTCTGACATGACCTCCCCCTGGTGAAACTATGCTGCCTTGGGTCCTGTAGTCCATTGACAACCAGATGTTCCACAAATCTCTCCTTCAGTAGTGCTTCCATGATCTTCCCCACTACCGAGGTGAGGCTGACTGGTCTGTAGTTCCCCCCTTCCTCTTTGTTCCCACTTTTGTATAAGGGGACTACATCTGCTGTCCTCCAGTCTTTGAGTACCTCTCCTGTTTCCAGTGATCGGCTAAACAGGATAGCCAGAGGTTCAGCCACCACCTCTCTTAGTTATTTAAGGACCCTGGGGTGCACCCCATCTGGCCATCCTCCTTCTTGGAACTCTCTCATATTCTCCCTCCTAACTTCTTTGACTCTACCTCCCTCCCCTCTCCATCACCTCGGCCAACAGCACCACAGCCCCATTTAGGCTAACAGTCATCTCCTGTAATGAGGCAAAACGCTGCCTCACTAAAGCTCTGGCAAATTCACGTTACAGTTCAGATGCACTGGACCTCAAACTCATTAGGTTGTCCCTGGATGTGACACTCCCACATCTCCACAAAATCCTCAACCTGTCCTTATGCCTCAGCCAATTCCCTTCAGCCTGGAAGGGTAATAACCCCTATTCTGAAGGGCATGGACCCCTCAATGGCTTCCAACTATAGACCAATCTCAATTCTACCACCCCTCTCCAAGGCTCTTGAAAAAATAGTTTTGGATCGGCTTACTGACCACCTATCCAAACAAGAGCTACTCTGCCACGAACAGCACAGTTTCCGGAGGGGCCATAGCACCTCCACTGCCCTCACTGAATTCACTACATTTATTCATGAGGCCCTCAAACAGGGATCTGTGGCTGAGGCTGTTTATGTTGATTTAACCAAAGCATTTGATACTGTCAGTCATGAGCTATTACTCCATACCCTCCCTTCCCTTAGCATTACACCTGAGGTCACCGCATGGTTCAAAGACTACCTCTCAGGTCGGTCACAACAAGTAAAAATTAACACAACAATCTCCACACGCAAACCGGTTTGTGCTGGAGTTCCACAGGGGTCGATACCAGGCCCTCTACTCTTCACCCTCTTCCTTAACTCCCTCCCCACCTCCTGCAGTGGTCACTTACTGCTCTATCCTGATGATGCAGTAGTTTACTGTAAACACCCACACCCCAACTCTCTTCAACTTGCCTTGCAAGAATATTTTAGTGAGTGAGAAACCTGGTTCTCTGAACACCGCCTTATTATAAACTACAAAAAAACAAACTCTATGATCTTTGACCACCGCCAAAGCCCCCACTGTCACGCACCACTAGTCATAACAAACACCCAAGGCTCTACCCTGGAGCAGATCTCTTGTTTTAAATATCTCAGTGTCACCTTAGACACCTCTCTCTCCTTCAGCACCCATATACAACAGCTCACCTCCCCTATCAACATGAAACTGGGGACCCTTTACAGACACAAGTACTGTCTACCCCCCAAGCCATGCACCTCCTGTATCCTCTATCCTATCCTTGGTGGACTACGGGATAGTCGTCTATGGTCAGCTGATCAAACTACCCTGCGCAGCATTAACCTCACCCTCAGCAAAGCCTGCCGATTAGTCTCGGGTTGTGACAAGCTAACTCATACCTGTGAACTCCATGAACATACTGGTTGGCTTAACTTCCAAGGCATACTTAAATACTTCACCTGTCTCATGGCCAGAACGATACAACTAAAGCTAGCCCCTATCGGTCTAATCCCAATTTTATACACAACCCCCCATAGACAGTCACAACGGCATGCAGCTAAATCCAACCTGCTAATCCCCCACTGTAGAACATCCCTCAGACAAAGGTCCTTCCGCTACCGGGCCTCTCTCTGGCTGAACAGCCTTCCGTCCTCCATCTCAATGACCCATAGTCTCAACCAATTTAAGTCAGGGCTCAAAACCCTACTCCTCGACTCCACAACCTGTGACTGTAACTAAACCCCCACCCCACCCTATCCCTCTCTCCTACCCCCCCACTCCCTCACCCCTTTTCTGAGTCAGTTTACTCAGGAACCACCTCGTCTCAGTAAACATCCTATAATCCCCTGGTTGATTTCTGCTAGCCTCCCGCCCAAGGCACCCAATCTTTCCCTATCCCTTTATGCAAGTACAATGACTCTGGGTCCCTCAGGACCCTACAAAAATGCTTCCTGTCTTAACCTTGACCCGGGGACTCCAACATGCTCCCATATGATATATCTTAATAAGTTCACATAAGCCAAGATTATCTAACCTGCATTTTCAACTACTACTGTTAATGTATCTGTATTGTGTCTTATGCTGTTCGTTTACATTACCTGACATGGATCCTTTGCAAAAGAGTCTATGACTCGAAGGATTGTAATTCTGATTATTTTCAATAACTAAATAAATGTGCAACTGTTAATGATGTGGACAATATAAATCATAGCACTAATGAAGAACATAGGGACAATATTGTAACATCACCAGGACTGGCACTAAATGTCCTCCTGAACCAAAAAAGCATGTTAGCTATGAAATGATAATAGAGTTTCAGAAACAAATGACTGGGGTTACTTGTACTGGTACTGAATGTTTTTCCAAATGTGCCAGAATACTCCCAACTACTGAAACAGCATGTGAGAAGGCATCCTCCTCAAATATAAGCTCAGATGCTGAGGCAGTAAATGCTAACAAAGATGGTGGTGGTTGTGGTGGTGGTAGTGGGGACTGGGAATGGGATAGCCTAGGCTATGTCCCACATGATGATGGCACATCCAGTTCTTCTGAATCTTGTGGTGATAAGGTCTGTAATTTTGATGAGGGGGTAGGAGAGGATGCTGCTATAAGGCATGAGAGACAAGTGCAGAAACAAATACATATGTTAAACATAAGAATAAGATGAGCATGAATGAGAACACTTCATGGTGACAAGGAAATGGCAGTGTAGAGTTTCCTCCAGGTCCCTTGATTGTACAAGAAATAGTGCCAGGCACCATGGTACAAAGCACAAAAGGTAAATCTTTGGTGTGGAATTTATTTTATATTGACCCTGCAGACAACTCTTGAGCTTTATGCAGTCTGTGCAAAAAGAGCATTAGTCATGGTGGCAAAATGGGCAATTTTGGAACATCTGTAATAATACGACATGCAAAGGTAGAACAGTAAGGCAGGGCAAGGGACAGTGTAGCAAACCAAATAAAAATTGCTGCACGCTTGGAACAAAGTAAGCAATTCCACTGCTAGGAAATGATAAGACATCTTGATAAACTGACAGAGTGACATGAAACAATAACTTTTTCCATGTTTTCCATGCCTGGGGGTGCTGCTGTTTTAATCGTGTGCAATAAATGCTAAGTTTATTGTTTCCTAGCAGTGGAATTGCTTTCTGTGTTCCAAGTGTGTAGCCATTTTTGTTTGGTTTGCAGCTCCGGTGCTATGTGGATCCTGAGCCACTTTCTTTTTGTGTTTGCAAGGAACAGTGTGGCTGGTATGGGCAGTAGTGGAGGTGGTGGTGGTGGTGACCATAGTGACAATGAACTGGAAGCAGAAACTGATATTAATATCAGTTGATATGTCCTTGCTGTCTTTCCAGACAAGCATAGATTGTTTTCTTCTGACACCATCAAGTACTGCAAAATCCCAAAGTAGTACTCCACGTGAAAAAGGAGTAAAAAATACTATCCCCCCAGAATTAAAATTATGTCATGATTCTCCTCAACTAACATTAAAAAAAAAGAATTGCAAGGATAGAGTGATCCTCCCAGCTGGATCTGAAGGAATACCATTTTTTAGAACACTGCAAATCACATGTATGCTAGAAGGGAAGGGAAAAGGGGAAGGGATTTTACGGATAGTTCCTTTACCTGGGACAACTTGAAGGATGTTGATCCATTATCTAAAGTTTTGTCACAAGTATATAAAGTGCTCCTGGATCATTTTGGTCCGAACTCTCCTGTACAAGTGGCATATTGGGTCAGGATGATGGCCCCTGGGACTCTGAACTGGGACAATATATGGAAGAGTAATAAGTATATACCCATACCTAAGTATAAGAGTATGCAATATTTTATTGTCTCTAATATGTATTTTACCCCTGTAAAATTATATGATAGACACCTCATACAGACGGGCAGGCCTGTGCTTTAGATGTGAATCCGAAACAAGGGATCTTTTACATGTGTTGTGGGAGTGTAGTAAAATCACACCCTTCTGGGCTGAAATTAAACAGCGTATGGACCCACTGATGGATTACTCAGAATTTATAACTCCAGAGATCTGTATCCTAGGTGATTTTTCACAGGTTTCAGGCAGTACACCTAAATATCATCTTTCTTTAATGACAGCAATTGTCAAATCATTTGTACTGCAACATTGGAAAGATGATCGGGTGTATACATATGATCAGTGGGTGAGAGATCTTATTGGGGCTTTGGGTAAAATACAGAGATATCTTGCCTGGGAAGGTAAGAAAGGGTTATACACTAAAAGATGGTCAAAAGTGGATGTGACATACTCACTGTAGGGTAAAATGGCTCAGACTCAGGTCTGTCTGTTGAGATGTGATTTGCTGGAGAAAGCTATGCTGGACCATGTTGCATAGATGTTTAGAAGGATTCTGGTTTGAGTGGTTAGATAAGTACAGTAGTTGCTGTGAAAGGGTTGTAGTATATGCACAAATAATTAGCTGGATGCTCTTGATCTGCAAAGATAGGTGATAGGATGGGAACTCTCTCTCTTTCTAGGGGACACAGCAAGGAGATACCACCTTGAGGGGTTATACCCAAAGAGGAGTTCATGATCTGATGCCCTCATGGGAGAAATAGGGGATGGGCTAGAGGGGTTATTTTTTCCTTGATTAAATTTATTTACCGGCCCTGTCACTCTGAGGCAAAAATGGGGTATATGTATAAGAAAATGCTGAAGGGTGGTTCCTTGTGCTGTGTATGTATACATAGGTTTGTCTATAGTTCTCACAGTCAGTTTGGGGCTGTGTACTCTGGCTATGCCAGGTATGTGTGTGTGTCTGTCTGAATTTTTGGAAAATAATAAAGAAGATTTAAAAAAACCAAAAAGTATTGCAAGGACATAAAAATGTACCCACAAGCATCCAACATGCCAGCTGTTAAAAAGAGCCATTGCAGAGCTGTTGGCCAATTGTCAACTCCATTTTGCTTTTGTTGCCCAAAAAGGTTTCCTCAAGTTCATGAACTAGATTGAAGCATGGTGCACCATTCCCTATTGAACATATGTCTCAAAAAAGGCTGTTCCACAGTTGTATGACTTGATGTGTACTGCAGTCATTAAGCAGTTGAAACTCCCTGAGGTGAAGCAGGTTCACATAACCACAGATATATGGACCAGCAACCAAACAATTGACTATATGACTGTTACAACTCATTGGGCAAGTTTTCAGTCAGAAAGTAATAATCCCTGCTGTGCCATAAGCATTAGGAAGCAGGCTGTATTATGTGTCACCCACTTTTGAGGAAAGCCACATTGCTGTGAATATTTTGCAGGCACTACAAAATCAATTCCAGGAATGGCTTACTCAGTATTCCTTATCTCCAGAGTTCATAGTGTCAGATAATGGTGCCAACATAGTCAAAGCTGTTAAGAAATGGAAAGCACCAACACATCCCTTGTTTTGCACGTTATTTAAATCTTCTCTTTTATAGTTTCTTAAATGGAAACAGAAATGTTGAAAATCTGTTAGATCTTGCTAGGAAAATATGGGTACCAGGTCAATATGCCGCTGTTAAAACAACATATCAATAACCACACTGTGTAAAGCACGGAAACATTTAGAGCAACATGGGTATAATAGCAGCAGGGAATTACCACTACCCCAGTCGCTCTGCGCTTAAACTAGAAGTGATCAAGTAGTCATATGGTGTGGTGCCTGGTCGAGCTGCTCCTGTGGTGGAGTGGCTAAGGCACCAGTGCACTGCAGGGTTGGAGACCTGGGACCATGGTTCAGTTCCCCCAGATCTCCTGGTGTTACTCTTTTTCTATTTAAAAAAAAATTCCCCCCTCCTGAGTTTCTCCCCATCCCCAAAGTCCACACCCCCATGAAGATGATTATTTTAAGTCTATGGGGTGTGGGCAGCATAGCCTCACATGTTGGGGGGTGCAGGAGTGGAGCCCCCTGCAAAAACAAAAAGATCCCATTCTTTTCAATGGTGTGCACTTTATTCATAAGGTCAGTGTTTTTCCTGAGCTTATTTCGGTGCACAACATTTTGCTTGTGGCATTCATTGCAACACTGTTATTGTTTTTGACATTTTGACCCTGTGCTGAAAATATGTGGGCATTTAAGCCACTCAATGAAAGCACAAAAAATCCGGAAGGGTCTACAAAGGTCAGGCAACTTACCATTGCATACATCAAAGCAGTAAGTTCCAATCCACTGGAATTCAACATTTTACATGTTGGAAAGGCTTCTTGAATTGAAAAAAGCTGTACATGACTACACCATGCAGAATCAAATAGGTAAAGTAGACATCATACTCAATTCCAGCAGCTGGACTCTACTTGAATCTTTGGTCACTGTATTGGAGCCATTTAAGGGCTGCTACACATAATGGAAGTGCAGACAGTGCAACTCTGAGACAAATTCTTCCTCAAATAAGATTTCTTCACATTTTCCTTGATGACGTAAAGCAGGACTTTCAGTCAAAAGAAGACACCACTGCTGTTATGCTGGCAGGTGACTTGAGTCTCAGATTGTTGACTGATCAGAGAATAAATGCCATGTTTAAGAATTACACTTATGTGTTGGCTACATTGCTAGATCCCCGCTTTAAGTGGAACATTGAAGCCATCCTTCCTGCAGGGGAATGCATTGAGTATTTGAGAGATCTTCTGATAGCCAAATGTGACATTGCCCCACCAACACCATTAACTGATGTACAACAGTCAAACCCTGCCACACCATCAGAGTACACCTCTGGTGCAGACAATAGCACACCTAACATTTCTTCACAATCACCAGTGTCATCAGCAAGGGAAAGGATGTTTACACCTACTTCTTGGTATCCTATGTTCAGGATCAGAAAGGCAAAGCACTTCTGAGTCACCTTCAACAACATGGACTAGTATCCTGTGAAGAAAATGCAGCTGGTTCATCTGCCAGACTGGTAACCATCTCATGCAGCACAATGATCCTGAGTATTTTGCAGACCATACTATGATTGGTCTCGAGGAAGATCCATTACTCTGTTGGAAACAAAAGAGAACAATATGGCCAGATCAAGAAAATCTTGCAATAATGTGCCTCAGTTGTCTACCTTCAAGCATATATTCAGAACACTTATTTAGTCCAGCTAGAGGAATAGTCACTGACCACAGAACACTGCTAAAGTGGCTTCCTTCTGACCTCAAAGCAGGGGTGGCTAAACCGGGGGGGCCAGACCAGCCACAGCCCTCCCACTCCTATTCCTGGGTGGGCCATGTATGTATATTCCCCTCCACACACACTTTTTTGACACTATGTATTTTTTTTATTAATGAATTGTATTAATGCATACATGGCTTGTGTATATTACTCTCAATCAATATATGCAGCACAGAAATTGAAATTTGAGTTGTGCAGTACCATCAGCTGCTTATGCACACTAATCGTATATCGATATTATGACAGTAATATAATCCATGCAATTTATCTGCCTGCCAGGTTACTATGTAAGTTTGGATATAGAATGTGTATATTGCTTCTCCCAGTATTACTATGGCAACAGCTGCAATCTTCAAGTAATAGTGGGGAACCAATAAATGAATTCTTCATTTAAGTCAAAGAAATATTAGCACACAACAGCCACTAGTTAGAGCAGGAACTCAGCAAACTGGTAGTTAAACTGTGTTGGTTGGCAAGTAATAGAAGTGTCAGACTTTGAGTGACTGAGGTAATAAATTCATGGTCATATCCTGCCTTTTTACACAAAAGTATGATCTGTTCTGCATCTGTTGCCTATTAATTAAGAGTGGTGTGGTTCCAATTTATGTTTACTGCATACTATTTTTATTTATTTGTAGGTAATCAAAGTTCCAAGTCCTGAGTGAATAAGGTAAATTGTTGAATCCTGCCATTTTCCACAATAGTACAATTTGTACTGCCACTGCTGCCTATTAATTCAGAGTGGTTCGGATTAGCTTTGCTGGCTAATTAATTTTTTTTCTTTCTGAGTAATTGAAATGCCAGATCCTAGGCTGAGTGACCCAGATAAATTGTCAGATCCAGCCATTTTCCATAACAGTCTGATCTGTACTGCAGATCATACTGTTGTGGAAAACAGGTGGATTTGACAACCGACCTGTCACTCATCTGCTGCTTATTAAATAAGAGTGGCTTTGATTTGTGTTTGCTGCCTAGTATCAGTTTTTTATTTTATTTGCAGGTGTGTGTAGACAGTGGCTTCATGTGGCCTTGGGACTTACTCTTACTATTTTAAGCCCTCACCCCTTCCACGCAGTGTGTTTCATGCTCACAGCATGCTTAGCTGTAACAGGAGCTCATTTGTGAGACTTGATAATTTTGTAATGTCTATGAACTATAACCTTTTCACTGTGGGTGTCTTGGTGGGGTTCCTGCAGCAAACCCACTACTGAACAGCTAAAATGTAATGATTATCAGCAGAGCCGGCAGTTGATTAGCAAGTGTGTTTGCTAATAAGTATGTGTCAGTGCCACTCTGGAGTGAGAGGGGCTACCTTTTTCATAATTAAGGAAAAGAAAATCTGACACGATTGCTGGTTTTGAAGCACCCTGTATCTTCCATCTTCCTCTTCAGGCACACTATGTTCATTGATCCCAAATGATGCAATGTTTCTTCCTGTGTGGCAGCAGCCTAGAAATGATGACTGTGGTGGATATGGGTAGGGTAACCAGGAGTCTAGGATAGACATTGAGAACCCAGCTTTGACATGACTATTGTCCAGAGTCTTCTATCATCATTGTACATGTATCTATGAGTTTACTGTTTCCACTGTGGTGTACTTCAAAAAAAATCTGAGATGGAGACAGTTTGCAACTTTTTGACTGTAGCTGTTATATATGCCCATTAAATGTTAAAAGCTCCTCCTGCCCTCTGACTGTTGTGTGTGTGGCATCTGGTAGGAGTTTTTTTCTTCAAACACTGATGGAGTTGGGAAGCTTGTGATTCATTTCTTAATGTCATTGTCCATTTTCTTGTCTCTTCGCTGCCTTTGTGCTCGACACCCTTTCCCCCTTCCATTGATCAGCTTATGTTGGTCAAGCCCATTGATCACTCACCCCCAATCTGGTCTGTGATCTGGTTTCAGAATTTAGATTCTGTATCTTTAAATTAAAAGAGGGGCAGGGAGGGAGTGTGTGTTCAGAAATGCATTAGATCGGAGACATTGTTGAAGCTTGGCAGCTTGGCAGTTTGTCTTCTGCACACCTACTGTAAAAACACTCAGCCTGGCTTGGCTGAAATTGCTGGTCCTGGTACAAGAGTAATGTGAGCAGTGTCAGTTAACTGTTGCGGGGGGGAATTATATGACATAGCATGTGTGCATGCTGGTTACAAGAAGGAATGTATTGCACAGCACCATTCAGGGTAATGAGTCTAATTAGATTATTTAAGAACAAATTCTTGACATGACATAGTTTATTTTTATGAAGTAAACAGTTTGAAAGATCAAAAAAATTACACCAAAACTCTTCATAGTCCCCATGTTTCATACCAATATGAGAGAGTGTTCTTTTAGCTACCGTGCCACATTTATTTGGAATTCCCTTCCTCCACCTGTCAAAAAATCCCCCACCACCCAGGCCTTTACAAAGCTCCTAACAGCACACTACTCCTCACGTCAAGCCTGATGCTACGTCCAGTAATCTACACAATTCTGCCCACCACCCCCTACTATCTCTGCTCCCTACCTCCTCGACCCCTTTCTTATCCCTTTACTTTCCCCATGCCCCCTCCTAGCTATGCACTCAACACACCCCAACTAACTATACACTTAACACTCTGTTTTCCCACTCATAATCTTTTGTTCCTTCCCTCTTTCCAGTAATCTACACCTCTTCCCCCCTATTTCCACCTTCCTCTCTCAAGCTCCATTGTGTCTCCTCATGCCCCAGTCCCCTTGTACGTCTTCAAAAAATCTTTTTGTTAACTTGTTGACTGCTGTCACTTCTCTTCACATCCAGTCCCTAGATCAGTTGCTTGGTAACATACTTGACATGCTGCATTTTCTGCAGTGCCCAAGGTATTTTCATTTACTAGTTTTCGAGTACACTGATGTACTCCTCTTTGTACCCCAAATCAGACATGTTAGTATATATTCCCACGCCTGTGGCACTGTATCATATTTGATATCTTGTATCTTCACCTTTTCCTGTTGTATTATATCTTACCCCCTTGTATGTGCTATTGCACCCAGATCATGACTGAAAAAGGCAATTGTGCCAGTGCATTCACCCAATCAAGTCCTCTAAATGTGGAATGGCTTACATTTCTCAGAATGAATGCTGACAATTTCCCAATTGTCCCAAACACTGAATTATGTGATTCTGACCCTGAACATGAACAACAGCCTGCAAACAGTGATACTGAATATTATGACTAGGTTGTGTACAAAGCAAATAGAACCATCACTAATGCCACCATGCCAGCCACATGTGCCACATTACTCTTAGTTTTCTTTTGTCAGTCACCAGTTTTTCATTATGTAACTTTAATACCCACCATGGGTGTAATTTCTGGAAACAGCAGCAGCCTTACTTAGAGTAGCTGTGCCTCTCATACCTACCTCAGCAGTGCCCGCCATGGGCATAAATTTTGGAAGCAGCAGCAGACTCAATCAGAGCAGCTGCATCTTTTGTACCTGCCTCAGCAATGCCTGACATAGGTATAATTTTTGGACACAGCAGTAGGCTCACTCACAGCAGCTGCGCCTCTTGCACCTGCCTCAGAAATATCCACCATGGGTATAATTTTTGGAAACAGCAGATTGAGAGCAGCTCCACCTCTCGTACCTGCCTCAGCAATGCCCGCCATGTGTATCATTTTTGGATGCAGCAACAGGATCGCTAAAAGCAGCTGCACCTCTCGTACCTGCTTCAGCAATGTCCCCCATGGGTATAACAGCTCGGGGCACCTAACAAACAGTGTAATAGTCCAAAAAGACAGTTTTTCACATGATTTTTATTATGAAACATAGAAACATAGACTTTGATGGCAGATAAGGACCACTTGGCTCACCCAGTCTGCCCATTTCCCTACCTACTGGATAAGCTGCAGATTCCAGTTAACCAACAGCCTACTTCCTGCAACCCCCCACTATAATTGCCTTGTGTCTGTCCCATGCATGTTTGAATTCCCCCACTGTTTTAGACTCAACGACCTCCTCAGGAAGGCTGTTCCAAGTATCCATTACTCTCTCCGTGAAAAGAAAAATCCTCACATTACCCCTGAGCCGTTTCCCCATTATCTTTAAATTGTGCCCCCTTGTTCTTACACATCTCTTTTTCTGAAGGATGCTACCCTCCTGGACTTTGTTGATTCCCTTAAGGTACTTGAACATTTCTATCATATCCCCCCATCCCTCCTTTCATCAAGAGTATACATATTAAGCTCTCTCAGTCTCTCTTCATATGGTTTCTGCTGCAGACCCTGCACCATTTTAGTTGCCCTCCTCTGGACTGCTTCCATCCTGTGTATGTCCTTGCATAGCTGAGGTCTCCAAAACTGCACACAGTACTCCAGATGGGGTCTCACCAACTGTCTGTGTAGAGGAATAGCCACTTCCCTTTTTCTACTTGTGATGCCCCTTCCTATGCATCCCAGTATCCCCCTGGCTCTCCTTACCAACTTTTCACATTGCTTACCCACCTTTAGGTCATCTGATATGACTACCCCCAGGTCCCTTTCCATTTTTGTTGTTAGTACCTCCCCTGCTATTGTGTACTCTTCTCCTGGGTTTTTGTTTCTCGGGTGCATTACTTTGCACTTCTTTGCATTGAATCTAAGTTACCATATGTCTGACCATTCCACCAATCTTGCCAAGTCCCTTCTCATCTTTTCTACCCCCTCTTGTGCATCAACTCTGTTACAGATCTTTGTGTCATCTGCAAAGAGGCATACCTTTCCCTCCAGACCCTCTACAATGTCACCTATAAAGATGTTAAACAGGACTGGACCCAGTACTGAGCCCTGAGGTACTCCACTAGTAACCCCCCTTTCTTCGGAATGTGTTCCATTCACTATTACCTTCTGTGTCCTGTTGTGCAGCCAGTTTGCTACCCAGGCTACCATCCTGGGACCCACTCCCAGGCTGGCTAACTTGATTATTAATCTTTTGTGCGGGACTGTGTCAAATGCCTTGCTAAAGTCTAGGTAGGCCATATCCACAGCCCCTCTCTGGTCTATTACTTTGGTCACCCAGTCAAAGAAATCAATTAGATTCATCTGACATGAACTTCCTGCCGTAAATCCATGCTGCTTTGGGTCCTGTGACCCACTGGCCTCTAGGTACTCAGCAATTCTTTCTTTCAGAAGTGATTCCATCATTTTCCCTACCACTGAGGTCAAACTTACAGGTCTGTAGTTTCCTGCTTCTGCCTTGCTCCCACTTTTGTGAAGGGGAATCACATCTGCTCTCCTCCAGTCCTCAGGTACCACCCCATCCTGCCATGATTTGTTAAAAAGCATGGTCAGTGGTGTCACTAGGTCCTCCCTTAGTTCTTTTAGGATTCTGGGGTGAATCCCATCAGGCCCCATTGCTTTGTCCACCTTGAGTTTTAGGAGTTCTTTCAGGACTCTTTCTTCTGTGAATGGACTGGTGTCAACCCCCTACCCAGGGTGCTTCTATTGTCTGGTTTAGGTAACTCCTCCTCATCTTCTTTTGTGAATACTGAGCAAAAGTATTCATTCAGTATCTCTGCCTTTTCACTGTCTCCCTCTGCCCACCTCCCCTCTCCTTTATTAATCTTCACTTCCTCCCTTAACCTTTCTATGCTCCCTAATGTACCTATAAAAGGTTTTATCCCCCTTCTTAACTGAGTTGGCTATTTTTTCCTCAGTTTGGGCCTTTGCTATTCTGACTGCCTTCCCCACTTCTTTCTGCTTTAATTGTTACAGTTGCCTGTCGTGCTCCTTCTGTGATTCCTTATACTTTTTGAATGCAGCCTTTTTCTCCTTAACCTTCCCTGCCACCTCTTTTGAGAACCATAGTGTTTTTTTTACTCCACTTTGTTTTCTTTATTTGTTTCACACAAAGGCTTGTTGCCTCTATGATGGCAGTTTTGATTTTTCTTCATTGTTCTTCCACCTCTCCTTTTTGCCCATTTGCTAGTGCATTCTTCAGGTAGTCACCCATTTTGCCAAAGTCAGCCCTTCTAAAGTCCAGTATCCTTGTTTTTTTATGGCTTATTTCCATGGTTGTGCTCATTGTGAAGCACACTATGCAGTGGTTGCTTGTTCCCAGATGTCTACTGACTTCTAAATTTGTGATCCTCTCTCCATTTGAGAGTACCAGGTCTAGTATTGTTCCCTCCCGAGTGGGTTCCAACATTAGCTGTCTAAGGCCTGCCCCCTGCAGGGCATCAAAAATGACCCTGCTCTTGGATGTGGCTGCAGTACATGTCATCCAGTTAACATCTGGCATATTTAGGTCCCCCATCAACAGTATCTCCCCTTTTTCAGCCATTTTGAGAATGTCCCCCATCATTTTCTTGTCCATTTCCTCCCCTTGTGACGAGGTCTGTATACAACCCCCGTGCGGATTGTGATGCCATTCCCTGTCTCCAAGGTGACCCAGAGTGCCTCTTGTCCTCCTCCTTTACTTTTTAGTTCTGTAGCTTTGATTCCTTCCCTTATGTATAGAGCTACTCCACCTCCTCTTTTACCTTCCCTTTCCCTTCTGTAGATTGTGTACCGTGGTATGTTGACATCCCAGTCATGGTTCTTGGTGTACCACATTTCTGTGACTTCCACAATATCCAATTGTTCATCTTCCATCAGGGCTACTAGCTCAGGAAGCTTGTTTCCCAGACTACGGGCATTGGTACTCATTGCCCTCCATTTAATGTTGGCTTTATCCTTTTTTCCCCCATCCCTGCTCTTATTGCCCTTGTCTATTTTTCCATTTACCCCTGTTCTGCCCTCTGTTGGGCTCTGTACCTCAGTGTTTACCTTACTGCCTGCCATGTTTTGTGGGGGGAGGCTTGACATTTCCTGCTTTTTATCAGCGCCTCCCCCCTTGGCTAGTTTAAAAGCTTACCAAGGAAGCATTTAAACCTGTCACCTAAGAGCTTGGTTCCCTTCATGGACAGATGGTCAGGGTCAGGTAGTTGGGTGGTAGAATGGGTCGGGTAGTAACTATCTGACATGACTCAATTACTCGATTTTCATCTGGGTATTTTTTAGGGTACCTTAGAGATACCCTTGAGTAGTTGTGAGGGTCAGGAATTTTAGTATCCACCCATCCCTAATTGCAAAGCACTTTGGTTTGTAGAAAGGCATCATTAGACAAATTGTCTATCTATCTATCTATCTATCTATCTATCTATCTATCTATCTATCTATCTATCTATTTACTTTTGCTCTGGTGCCTCTAGTTAATGCTGCCTTGTTACCATTGGGCCTTTTCTTGCCTCCTTCATGGCAGCTTGTGGGCAAAATGTATGGATATGGCTTCCAAAAAATTATTACAAAACTCTACAATTTTCCCAAACGCTCATGACATTTCACTTTACTGATGTTATTTTGAAGTTTGTGCCTGTGTATTCCTTGGCCATCCTTCAAGAAAGAGGTTAAACATTTGACACACATGGCCTCATCTTTACGGTCTATGAACTAGGGATGGGCAGGTCAGCTGTGACTCGGTTCTGATTCCATCTCTGATTTAATTCCAAAAGGTTCTGATTTACTCTGATGACTTGTAGACCTATTTTTAATCTATTTGAGCATGAGAAATGTATCAGTATTATTCTCTTAGATCCCTCTGTTAAAAAAATGAAATAAAAAGTAACTTTAAAAAAAATGTTGTGTCTGTATTTTCATGTCATTTCAACATAGGAAACAGTGGGCTGGATTCACAAAACCCTTGAAAATCCCACAGATATAGAGAAAACTTGGTGCAAGTGGATTGTCACTTGCATAACTTGAGTTTCTCCTGCAGCTGCAGTACAGTATTCTCAAATGTGGAGCCAGTTTATGACTGGCTTCACAATTTATAGCAGCTTGCAGGTGGTGTTGCTGTAGAAATCCCTGCAGTTGCAGAAAAATGTTATAGCCAGTAGAACCAGCTGTAAAATCTTTCTCAGCTGCTGCAGATGTGAATAGTAATACCAGTCCCAAAAATGTTTGTAAATCTGACCCAGTGTATGCAGCTCATTTGGGGCTTTGCAGTGAAAGTAGGCAGTGTGTCAAATGTTAGTCAGAAATAGAGAGAGACCAACAAATTCAACAGCAGAAAGACAACAGCAGAGTGCAGATCTTCACTCAGTCTGGCATGCTTTTTGGTGGGAGACAGGCAGCATGAGCAGAATATGTGATGGAGCTCCAGCCGTCCCTTCAGCCCTTTTGACTCGAGATGGGGTTTTTTTTGTAATTATTTTGCTTGCCTACTTGGTATTACAGCAAGCATCATCAGCCCCAAACCACCCCATGCGCTCCTGCCTGATTGACCAATTTTTTTTTCACTTGTGTTTTGCAACTTACTTTTTATCTGGTTGACCTTACCCCCACCCAGCATTGCAGTTTTGGATATATCCTGCATGCTTCCACAACTAATTGCAGTCAGCTGTGGTATATATATATTTTTTAACAGAGTTGTTTGACCCCAACCGCCAGTGTTGGAATTATACTTCCCAAGGTACCAAGGCCCTAAAATGTTTGAATCAGGGACCATCTGCAACTGTTTCAAATCAGTGTATAATGCATGCCAATGGGTCAGATGAAAGGCATACTGCACTAAACACTACTCCTTAGTTTGTGTAGCCCATACTTTCTTAGTAAAAATAAGCATACAGTGTAAAGCTTTGTGTTACATGGCTTTAATGCATTTTCTAAAAACTATATATTTGAGCATGGCACAACTGGGAAAGGCACACTGAGCCAAAACTAATTTCTCGCTGCGACCTGGGAGAGGGAAACAATGGGGTTGCAAGTAGTGATGGGCAAAGTGGTCCCAATTTGGTCCGTGGAGTGATTCGCGGAGTGAAGGCGAATTTGCAGAGTGCTCCGCAACCCGAAGCAGAGTACTTCGCATTATTAATGGGTAACGTGAAGTCCATTGAAAACAATGACTTCACATTACTCTGCCTTCCCAAACCACTACTCCACCAATTCTTAAGCCGAAGGTTCGCCTTACTTTGCCTTGTTTTTAAGCTCCAAAGGTGAATTTTGCAGTGTTTCATGGGATTTCAGGTCACATGGGCTCTAGAGTGTTCTGCACATCCTCAGTTTGGGGTAGCATATGTAGGAAGCTGTAGGAGACAATCTGCTTTGAGAGCTCTCTGCAATTCAAACCTTCAAAAAGCTGTTAAAAAGCCTTTTTGAGTCATTTTTTTGCTGAAACTTTAGTTCATCGATTATAGGAAACCCTTCTGTGCTCATATGATCGAGCGTTTATTGTTTGTGTATGGATTTTGAATGTTAATGTACAACATTCAGTCTGTGTACTGAGAGACAGTGGAAGTGTGCTTTGGGGGAGGGGTGTATCTGTGGTGTAAGTAGATTAACTTGGAGAAAAAGACAGTGCTTTCTGTTCTGCTGATATTTTTCTTGTAACATAGAAACATAGACTTTGACGGTAGATTAGGACCACTTGGCCCACTCAGTATGCCCATTTCCCTACCTATTGGATAAGCTGCAGATTCTAGTTAACCAACAGCCTACTTCCTGCAACCCCCCGCTATAATTGCCTTATGTCTGTCCCATGCATGTTTGAATTCCCCCACTGTTTTAGGCCCCACAACCTCTCCAGAAAGGCGGTTCCATGCGTCCACCACTCTCTCAGTGAAAAATAATTTCCTCACATTACCCCTGAGCCGTCCCCCCTCTAACTTTAAATTGTGCCGCCTTGTTCTTACACATCTCTTTTTCTGAAAGATGCTACCTTACTGGACTTTGTTGATTCCCTTGAGGTACTTAAAAGTTTCTACCATGTCCCCCCATCCCTCCTTTCATCAAGGGTATACATATTAAGCTCTCTCAGTCCTCTTCATATGGTTTCTGATGTAGACCCTGCACCATTTTAGTTGCCCTCCTCTGGACTACTTCCATCGTGTCTATATCCTTGCATAGATGAGGTCTCCAAAACTGCACGCAGTTCTCCAGATGGGGTCTCACCAACTGTCTGTATAGAGGGATAACCACTTCCCTTTTTCTACTTGTGATGCCCCTCCCTATGCATCCCAGTATCCCCCTGGCTCTCCTTACTGACTTCTCACATTGCTTACCCACCTTTAGGTCATCTGATACGACTACACCCAGATCCCTTTCCATTATTGTTGTATTACTGTGTTAATGTACACAGTAATATTTTCAATATTTCTTGCCATTTTTTTTTGCTGATTGTTGTGGTGCAGCAGTGCATAATTTTAGTTTTTTTTTAAATATGTGGTTATATTACTGAAGTTTTCAATTTGCATGCATTACTTAGTGTGTGTGTGAGTATGTGTGTGATGCGTGTCATCAAATTGCCACATAATAATTTCAGCAATGTGAAGTTGCTGTCCACTGCAGCTGTGTGATTTTTGTACTTCTTTGTGGTATCTTTACTGGTACTAATACTAGTGACTGTTACTGCCGCAGTGCATAATTTTAGTCTATTTAAAAGATGTGGTTATATTACTGAAGTTTTCAATTTGCTATGCATTACTTGGTGTGTGTGTGAGTATGTGCATTACACGTGTCATCAAATCAGACACCTTTTATTGTGCACATAATAATTTCAGCAATGTGAAGCTGCTATCCGCTGCAGCTGTGTGATTTTTGTACTTCTGTGTGGTATCTTTACTGGTACTAGTACTAGTGACTGTTACTGCAGCAGTGCAATACACTGCCCCCCCGCCCCCGTGGCCCGCCCCAACTGGCAAAGGTATTCTTTTCCAGATTTGAATTTCTGATGGTGAGCACTGGTTAGGTGTTGTGCCTGTGTGTCTGCATCTCTTCAGTGCACAGTGCAATCTTAATCTGTCTGTGCATTTGCATCTCTTTAGGACCCAATCTCCATCTGTAACTTAAGTCACAGTTGTTTCTTTGACTTCCCTTCAGAGTACTGGACAGGTGTGGTGCTTAATTCTGCATGAACATTGTACTCATTAATATGTGTTTTTAAGTCAGGACCATCATCATGAGTCACTCATGATACAAATCACGTTCTTCATCATGGCGGTCACAAATGGAGTCACAAATCACGATTCACAATCATTCACATTACCAATCACAACATTAATTTTTTTTTCTAGTTACTTGGATGTATTGTAAGCCTGTTTTGTAGTATCTCTCCAGGCTTCACTACCCCACCATTGTATTCATTGATATGTGTTTTTAAGTCTGGGAGTTTTAAGCTACAGCTCATCGGGGTAGTACAGCCGTAGGTGGTAGGCATTCACGTTTCTTCATCATCACGGTCACAAATGCAGTCACAAATCATGATTCACGATCATGTCACGAATCACAACATTAATTTTTTTAATAGTTACTTGGATGTATTGTAAGCCTGTTTTGTAGTATCTCTCTATACTTCACCACCCCACCATTGTACTCATTAATGAGTGTTTTTAAGTCAGGGAGTTGGACAGTGTCTGCAGTACATACACAGACTGGAAAAAAGACTGAATGCACACATGCAGTTTAGTACAGTATATTTGCACTGCTCAGAATACAAAGTGTCACACATATGGAAGACAGCAAAAAAGGGCATAATTACATACAAGGGTCGGGGATGGTGGAGGAATACATTTTTCATATCACAGCAAGGAAGGTGTGAGGGGGCACATGGTGTGAGAAAAAAAATTTAATGTGGGATCCCATGGTGATCCAGCAGCAGTTCCAGCATGGACATAATTTGCAACTGATGTTCCTCTATGTGATCCAGCCGCTGCTCCACAGCACTCACCCTCTCATTGTTATCCTCAACAGCACTCCAGAGAACTGCCAAGTCAGCCTGTGTTACCTGCAGTTCTCTGGGGTCCACACATTCTACAGGCTGACCTGCTGGTGGTAGTGGTGGGGATGCTGGTGGAGCAGCAGGTACTGCTGTGGCCCTCTCTTCTTAGGGATGCTGCAATGCACAGCTGTACCCTCTGCCACAGAATGGCCAATAGGTGCAGGCATCGTCTGTTCTGTGGCAGCCTGCCACTCCAACTGCTGGTGATTGAGCTTATGGGTGTGCTGGCTCCCAGTCCCCAGGTGAGTCCCCCAGGGGCCACGGCACACCTCCACCTCACATAGGCAGCACTTGACCACACTGCTGTTCCCCCCGACACAGTCAAAAAACTGCCAAACAACGGAGGTACGGGGAGGACCAGGCACAGGCAGGGGATGGTCAGATGAACTGGCAGCCGGCTGGTCATGGTGCTGAACAGGGATGGGATCCACACCTGGGCTCAGGGGAACAGGCACATCCTGCTCCAGAGGATCTGGTGCTGGACTTGGTGGTGGTGGTGGTGGTGGTGGTGGTTGAACTATCTCAGAGTCAGGACAGGAGGCGGTGCTAGTCCTGCTTCTGGGGGGGGCACTCACAAGTTTTGAGCGGTCCAACAGGAATGGGTGCCCATGCCCTCCACACATGGGCATGGTGCAATGCTTACCACTACCACGCTCTCCCAGAGCTGCCCCTGCCCCAAACATTCCCTCACCATGGTTCATCTCTCCTACTGAGCTCCCTCAGTCTGAGAAATCACTACTCACACTGTCACACAACACACATGCACACAGTCACACAGACAAACAACTAACTACCTATAAAGGTAAGAAAAAAAATTTACAGAAAAAACAAATTAAGTAAAAAAGAGTACATAAAAGATAAAAACATTTAGCTTTTAAAAAAGCTGTTGGGTCCAAATCAAATTTTTAATCTTCTGCTTGCTGTAATCTCAAAGTATCAGCAGTCACAAAACACACTACTCTCTCTCCGTCTGCACAGGAGAAAGTAAAAGTGTCTGCTTGTATGACTCACTTTCTTCCTGCCTAGCTAAGGGCATGTGACTTGCAGTACTGTAAGCCATGTGATGTGTGGGGGGGCTGCCAAATCTGAAACACCAAGTGGATCACTTAGAATCATAATGAGGAACGCAAAGTCCATTAAAAACAATGACTTTGCCTTACTTCGCATTGCCATTCTGCCTTAACGTGAAGTGGTAATCACAAGGCAGATGGAACACTTTGCGAAGTGCCCACTTTATGTTTACTTCGACGACAGAATTTAAATTCGCTGCATCTCTAGTTCCAAGTCAAAAAGAAAAAGTGCTACAATGCACACTTAGCTAATCATTTATATATTTACTTATTTATTTGAGGGTAAGGAGGTGGTGGAGAACAGTGCAATCTAACAAGGTACAATAAATACAAAACAATATCAACTGTAGAAAAAGCAGATATCGGGTACAGAGAAATACACTACAGTAAGGTGCATGAAGATAAATAAATCTGCAGATGTACAAAAGCAATACACATGGAAAAGAAACAGTACTGTAAGTTGGTGAGCATGGATGGGGGGGACAACTACACAATGTAAATGCGGGGCAGGAGACAGCCATGTCTGTATGGTGATGGTCAGCAGCTTTTGACATGATAAATTATACCAAGATAGAACAAAGAACATGCAGTTGCAAATTGAGTAACATGTTCTATATAGCAGTACAGACCTACAGCATTTAAAGTATACGGTTAAGCTTCTTCATTTAAAATGTAGCTGCTGGACATGTGTACTGCTTCTGTAATATATACATGCTTCCCATGAACATATTGTATTCATGGCAATGAATTCTTGTATACTAGACTTGATTGGCCTACTCACCTGTAACCTACAGTAATCCAAAATCTGTGTACAGCTGCTGTACTTAAATGTTAGTATACCTGACTATGAATCCTTTGACAGTAGGTAGTTGCCTAAGCATTTTATATAACTGAAAATAAAATTGAAGTAAATGGCAGAATGTCATATTTTCTTCTCCAAAGTTATGGTTTGAAAAGGTTCCAGATATTATAATTCTCTTCTTTTTTTCCTTTGGGGTTGCACACCAGTTTTCCACGCTTTTGACAGTCTATTACCCCTTGTAAGCCAGGACTTCACAATGGTTTGGGCTCAAACTCAGACGAAGGTGGGCCATTCAGTTTAATCCACATTGCACTTCTCAGATGTTCAATGGAAAGTTGATTTCTTTGAGGCGTTCCAGTCATGTTCATTGCAGAGAAGCCTCTCTCACATTCTGCAGTTGATGCTGGATACGTTCTCACTGCAGCCATGAATCTTGCCAGTTGGTCACCAACAGAACCAGAAAGTTTGTAAGTCCAAACCCTGTAAGAACATCTCTCACAGGCAATTGTAGTTCTTTTGCCAACATAACCACTTCCTATTCTCGATGCAGAATTAGTTCTTGCTCCACTTTTGGCCAGATTGCCTAATTCAGAGAGCTTATTAAATTAACAAAGTCTGAGTCAAGGAATCTGGCAGCTAGGTTGTTCACGGGGACTAGTAAAACTATTGTTGATTACTCTTTGGCAAAGTAGCCTGCAACTGAATTCCATTAAACACTTTCTCATCACAAATCTGTGATTTGACTTCAGGAATACTTAGTCAGTACACTTCATGGCTTTTAGTGCAAGATGGGTGCTTCTCACATGGTCCATTGCTTCCCAGATTGACAGATCATGGGTTTGTGGTATATGTGACAAGTTAAACATTCTCTCAGGGCATCATTCATTACAGCACAAGATCCAAAACAAATCTAGTGCTTGCGAGATGTTTCTTTAGTCCAAGAAATTTTGCACATTCAGTCGATGATCTGTCTCTGTCCTCTGAAGCAAATGTAAAATAAGAATATAATGACTTGTATGATCTTTGAACTGCTTTTACTGTCCTGTAGCTGCTGGACACCCATCGCACACTGAAGACTGGGCTAATTTTCAAAAGTTCACATGAGGCTTCTTGCGCCATAGAAGCTCTCACTTGTTTTTTGAAGATAGGCTCAATAAGGTGTACAGCTTTCCAATGAATATTTCAAAGTGATTGATTCCACTAACTTTAGCAACAGTATCTCCAACTGCTAGTTCTAGTCTGTGGACAAGGCAATGAACAGCATGCACCATAGGTAATTTTTCCTTCATTAAAGTGCATAGTCCACCTTTTGTACGTGTCATTACTGAAGCACCATCTGTTGTCAGTCCAATCATTGTCTTGGCTAAAAGTTCATCAGTTAGCTTTCTGGATTTCAAAAAAACTCTAAGAGGGTGTCCTGGATGGCTTGTGCAGTGGTGCCTTTACTTGCCTCAAGTAAGGTAAGAAACATGTTATCTACATTTCCACCTCTGCATGACAATAAAGTGTGATCACTGCCTTGTCAAAAAATGTACTCTCGTCCAGTAGTAACAAAAGAAAATCTCCAGAATACAAATGTGCTACCAGTCTTTTCTCCATCTTGTTGGCTATGTGTTCCATAATGTTGTAGCAGCTGTGAGGAGACATGAATATTTCCAACTTGTATTCCATTCAGCTCTTTTAATTTCAGAAGATTAGCCTGAGTTGAAAATGGAAGGAAAGGTCTTTTTTAGTGGGAAAAGTATGCTGTTCTAAAGGAACATTCAGTCTCTGCAAGGAACTTAGTATTTATATCAAGGACACATGATGTAAGAGCCTCCTTGTTTCTTTGCTCATGTACTTTAATCATGGCTATATGTGTCTTGGTGTCATGGTGCTCAAATATTTTTCCCCTTAGTGTTTTACTGTTCTTTGCTATGACTGTCATATTTATCCAGGCAAGTGCACAGTGTACACCAATGGATTTATTAACCACTGCTTTTACATCTGTACATACACTGCATCCCAGATATCCTTTCTTTGAAATTAGCCATGGATAGTGAGTCTTGTACACTTTGTACTGTTCCACAGACCACATGCCTGGAATCCCTATGCCACTGGCGATATCTGTATCATTGCAGAGTTCTACATCATTGGCAATCACGTGACATAAACTCGGTGTCACTGGAAAGGATGTCTGCATCACTGGGAATCATCTCTGAGTCATTTGACATCTCTGTGTCATGGGAGAGGTTTTCTGCATTTTGCTGTGGCTCTGGTGTCTCACAAGCATTAGTTTTGCTTTGGATTGACTGTACGGTTTCCTTAGTTCTTGGACGTTTGCTCATTGGGGCAGGATGTTCAGGCATCTCATCTTCCACTTGCCTCTTGTTTTTATTTAGGAAAAATTTCCAGATATCCATAATTACTTCAATCCTTATTGAAAGTGTAGAGAATTTTAAAAAACAATAATTAAACTTTGTTCACCAATTAGATAACACAATGGCAGTACAATCAATCAATCAAAATATTTATTTTGCCTGGTAGAATATCATTGAGACAAGCTCATTTACAAGATGGACCTGGGGCAAAACAATTGGCAACAGGGTTAAGATATAACAGGTTGAGTGAACGTACATAACAATTATATAGTAGTAATAACAACATAATAATATATAACCATTACATGTAACAAGAGACTTCCACCAGAACTTAGCAGTAGTTTCAACAGGAGGTGGTGCCATTTGTCTAGTACAATTACCCGGTCAACAAAAACTAATAAATAAATAATAAATAAATACATTTCAGTACAATTGCATAGATACAGATATATGGATGTAAAGTAATGAGCTAAAGTTTATACAGTAAACATCATTGGAGGAGTCATAGTGAGCAGGAGTAGCAGTCCCTCTAGCATCAAAGTGTGAAGAAGGTTGAGATGTAAGAGTCCTTTGATAAGTACTGTAGGCATGGCCTGACAAGTGGGGTGGAAAGGGGAAGGGGTTATAGGGAGTGGGAGGGAAGGTCAGATGAGATAGGAGAGGGTTGGGCATGATGGCCTAGGGAGGAAGGACTGTTCTAAGGGAGAAACACAACAGATGCCATGGGCAATGGTTGGGGTTTAAGTCCAATATTTGAAGCAAAGACAGATTGTGATGTTGGGACCTTGATTTATACAGTGACAGAAGGGAGGATTCAAATGATGCCTCAGTCAGTGGTTGAGGTTTAAGTCCAGAATTTAAAGCAGTAACAAACTGTGATGTTAAGACCTTGACTTGAAGCAATAACAGACCTCAGAGAAGGTCCCCAGGAACAAGGATTTGAAGAGGGAGAACATGACAGCGGAAGCGAGCCTTAAGGTTTTCTGGATCTTTTTCCAGAGCATAGGGAGAGTGAAGCTTATTGAGGCTCTACCAAAGCATGTTTTAACTTTAGGGATAGCCAGAGATAAGATGGTAAGGCTTCTGAGAAAATAGGCACTAGGGATGCAGGGAGTTAGGCAGCTTGTGTGGTATGAGGTAATTTATGAGTGATTGCCTTATATGTCCATAGAATAGCATTCTTTTGCCTTCTGAAGCTAAGGGAACTCCAGCCTATGGAAGAATAGAGGATGCAGTGGTACGTGTCATAAGGGGCATCCAAAATGAACCAAAGGGCTCTGTGGTATAGGGTATCAAGCTTGGAGAGAGCTGTGCTAGTACTATGGCCATATAGGAAGTCCGCATAGTCTAGGAGAGGCAAGAAGGTAGCTTGGACTAGGAGTTTTCTAGCCTCCTGGGTTAGTGAGTGCTTGATCCTGAAGAAATTACTGAGCCTTTGATGCAGTTTCTTAATGAGTTCTTCAATGTGATCCATGAAGGACAATTTGTAGTAAATCCAGACCCCCAGGTATTTGAATTGTTCCACGAACTCCAGGGCTTCTCCCAAAAGGGTGCTTATGTGAGGAACCTTATCTGTTTTTTTTTTTTTTTGAGATGAGGGGCCAGTGGAGAGACTCATGGCCTTATTTTTTTTCGCATTGAGCAGGAGTTTTAATTTGAGTAGATTTTTTTTGGACGATGTCAAAATTGTTCTGGAGGTCCAAAATGGCTTGATCAAGAGTTGATCTGTCAATGTATAGCACTGTATCATCAGTGAAGAGACGGATACTAGGTGACTTTAGGCCAGTGTCAATTTAATTAATATAAACGGCAAAGAGAAGTGGACCAAGTATGGATCCTTGGGGGACACCTCTAAGGAGTATTTTTTTTTGGTGATAGGTCTCCTTTAGCCTTGACCTGCTGCTCTATGTCCACAAGATAGTTTGTGAACCAACTTAGGGCCAGGTTGTCCACCCCAACTTTCTTCAGGGTCACCAGGAGCAAATCATGGTCCACCGTGTCGTACGCCTTGCTAAGGTCCAGAAACAAGGCACGTATGTATTGTTTGTTATCAAGTGCAGACTGCCAGACATTTATAACCTTAGCAAGGGCAGTGGAGGTACTATGCATGGGACAGAAACCAGATAGAATCGGGTTTAGTAGATTAAAACTTGCCAGATGAGATCTGAGCTGCTTATTTACTACCTTCTCCAATAGTTTTGACAAGGCCAAGAGCAAGGAGATTGGGCAGTAATTATTTAGGTCACAGAGGTCCCCTGATTTGAATAGAGGGATGACATGGGCCATCTTCCAGACCTTGAGGAGAGAACCCTGATTGAGAGACAAATTGAAAAGGTGGTTAATAGGGGAGCCAAAATATAGTAGGCAAACTTTAGGAAGAAAGGCTCAATCATATCCGCACCTGCACTTTTCTTAGTATCAAGTTGAAGAAGGAGATCCTCAACCTGTTTGATGGTGATCAGACAGAAGGAGAAAGAGTGGTAAGGGTCAATAGATTCTGGATCATGGCAATCAGATGACTGACTAAGGAACTGTGCTCTGATGGCATTTGCAGGGGAGGCATCAAAAGCCATCCCTGCTGTGGCAAAGTGATTGTTAAGGAGGTCAAGGATCTCATTTTTATCTGTAGTGTGGGTACCACCAGTCAAGATTTTGTGGGGAAGTGTGCCAGTGCTGTTATGGCCTTCTACCTCCCTTAACACATGGCAAGGAGTCAATGCATGACAGACTGCCAAAGTGATCTCAAGCACACTTTTCCAAAGTCTTTTTGCTGGATCCTGTGGCAGTAACATGAGCAGAAGTCTATACATGACAGGCTGCAAAATATATCTCCAGCACTTTGAAAAAGATGTTTAGGAGTATCATGTGTCAGTGAAAATTACCAGGGATCTATAGATAGCAGGCTGCAAAAGTTATTTCAAGCACACATTAACATGTTTTTGTTTTTTTGCTGGATCTTGTCGCAGTAAACATGGTTGGAAATCTATAGATACTAGGAAACAACTAAAGTGTCTCAAGCACACTTTCAAAAATGTTTGCTGGATCCTGTATCACATGCGTGCATTTTATGACTCAGTGGAGTCCATGGACAGACCCTAAAAGACAGAATATCTGCATTGCAACCATCCAGGGAAACTGATGACTCCCTGTCAAAAATGATTTTCAGTAATGATTCACTGCAATCCTGGATCTTCTCCTGGTTTTACTTTTTAAAATACTGCCGTACTGGTCCAAGCTGCAACTCCTGCTTATACTTTAAAACTATTACACTGATCTGTACTTCATGCTGTTGCCTACAGCTGATGAGCTCCAATACGATCAAATACAGTTAGGTGCTGTATTACTGGCCGAATAACCTCATATCAGTCAGCACTGAATCCACAGTTGACTGGCAAAAATGAAATCAGCAACAGTTACAAAACACAACAAGGACTCTGGGAGCAAGTATAGATGTTCAACAGACTGTCTGACATACTGTGCTGCTTCTTCAACTTCTTCTGCCAAGGTTCAGAACTAAACATGCCTACTACAGCAGCATTCATGCATGGCGCAAGAAGAAAGCCTCTGCTATAGTGAAAGAGCTCCTAATGACCATCAGCTATCTGAAACTAGCTGTGTTGAATAATAACAGCGCAGCAGCAGAACTGTCATTTCAGTGTTTCTCTCTCTACAGCTGTCATCATACTCAAACAATAAGGCATGACAGGATGTTGGTTGCATTATATTTACCCCATGGTCAGAGGTGTTGTAAGGCACATTGCAAAGTAAAATGGGCCCAGAGGCAACTTTTAAAAACAAAGACTATTAAAATTCTCAGACCCACAAAACTTATAATAAAATGTTGCTAAATAAAGCAAAATAGTCCCTCCATAGATGTTGTTCCCCTGTCAGTCACCTGTCTTTCTTCATATTCAGTACACTGTGTGATTGTTCACCATGGAATAGAAGAATTCAAAGCTCTGCATTATTACAGTAGTAAAATGCTCCCCTCCCCCCCCCACACACACACAAACACAGAATGGTGACATGGAATGCATGAATTAAAAATTATTTAGAGTTCTACTGGCATGCACACACAGACAGACACACACAAAGTCCTCAGGTGGAGCCACAACCTTAATTTTATCAGTTGCCTGGTAAGGAGCAGGGAGTTCTCTGTCAAACTGTTGGGTATGGGAGGGGGATTTTTCATGGTCATCAAAGAAACACCGGCATAAATGACAAGCATCTGCAATAAACATGATTTGTCTTGCCTGTCTGCTTTTTCTTTAAAACTGCTGCACCATACCTCCTATAATCATGGTGACACTTCTGTAAATGAGAACAACCACTCCATAATGAGAGCCAGTTTCTGAAAGGAAAGTGGGTGGGGGCCGGGGAAGGTGCAAATGAGAATGTTCAACAAGCATTACACAGCAACACTTGTACCCAATCAGCATCATAAATTCTCTCTACCCATTTTCTAAAACAAGTACATTACCCTATCATCTTGGAAAAAAAGATAATCCCTCAGCTTAGAGCTTGGGGGGGTCTGATTTTCAAAGGGCTCTTGGATGGCCCTTTGGCTAAGTCCTCATGTGCAACTTGCGGATGCAGAGAGAAGAACCTCACACAACTGAAAATGTTATTTTCAGCATTTTGTTTGTGTATTGGTGGGGTTGACTATTTTTGCCCTGTAATAGTATGCAAAAAATGTTTATTTTTTGTAATACCAGATGTAGCATTTTTGCACAGTCATGTAAAATAAATCTGTGCAAGCTGCTCTAAACTGTGGAAAAAGATTGCAAAAAAACAGTCTTTTTGAATATTGTGTGCCTGCCAAATTATAGCTCTGCAAGGGTACCCACACCATTATTCAACTTTGTACGAGCACATGCACAGTTATTCAGTTTTTGAAAATCTGGCCCAAGGTTCATTAATGTGCTGTACCTGTATCTTCAATGTACCTGGTTTGGGTAGATCTAATTATCCTTTCACTTCCAAAGAGCACTAAATGTATCACAGGAAAGTTATAAAAAATCGTAACCAATCTTCACAGGCCCGTCAGAAGAAAAGCAACAGAACATTAGGAGAGTAATTTTAATATCAAAATGAATTCTTTTGCATTTCTGCTACTGAGATTCCATGGATCACCTGCAAGTTTTCTTGCAAAGTCTCTTCTGCCCACAGGCTGGTAGCTAGACTAAACTTACTAAATCAGCAAACTTTTGCCTCCTTTCATAGGACAAACAGGAATAGTGTCTTTCTCCAAAATGGTGTCCTTCTGACACAACAGCAACAGTTCAGGTTTTCTACCTTCAAAGTTGAAAAACTGTGGCAGTTTTCATGGCAAGCTTCAAAAAGTGATGCCCTGTCTTTGAGAGCTAATCCTTGACTCATCTAGCTCAAAGAGCCATCATTCTATGCCACTCCTCCTAAGAGTTGACCAAAGGAGGACCAAGGAGCATGAGGTCATATTCCAGTACAGAAAATATGACCTCTTAATTAACTGCACCTGTGACCCTATGTCTTTAAAATAATGAATCCCCAGTCTGTTCTCAGAAAGAAGGAGTGTCTGTGTTATCTCTGGTACTGGTGCCAGCTCTAGAGAAGTGGGACATAATTCTTTCCCTACAGGAATCACAAACAACTTGTATTTCTATTGCTCAATGATACATGTAACTGTTTTTAGGACCTTAACCCATTAATGTCTTGCTTCCCACTGCAGTAATAGCCATACATAGATTTCTTTCTCAAAAGTTGCTCTTTTTAGGTCTGAGGGGGTTAACCTGCAAGTTTCTAGTGAAGGAAGAGGTGCTGAGGTCAAAACCCCAGCCATAGTGCACAGATTTATTTTTCATAGCTACCGGGGCTCCTTGATTAACTACAGGGGCTCCACCCCAGCAGGCCCTGTCTTAATTCCAAGAGTGCCGACTGCCACCTACTCCGGCTGTGATGCCCACCTGCCAGTCCCCAGTCCCATTGCCACACCCCCCATCTTCAAGGCAGTGGGAATCTGTTTGACGCAGGAGCTGAAGACCGCAGGGGTTGGCACTTAGAGTGGCCGTGTGCAGTCAACAATGGTATAAAAAATTACTTTTTTTTTTATATAGCTGTTTGGCCCTGACTGCCACCTACTACTGCCATGAAGCCCACCTGTCAGTCCCCAGCCGAGCTGAGGACTGTGGGGGCTGGCACTAATGGCAGCCATGCACATAGTTTTCTTTCCTTTCTGTTTCCCCCCTAGTGCCGCTCTCCACCCCAGACATCCAGCAATTCACTGCATGTTAGTATTTTTAACTTACTGAATAAACAAACTCCACCTGCATTCCCAAATTGAATATACACTACAACCTCACAAGAAGGATTTTTTCAGTTTCTTTCTGTTATAGTTGCTGACCTTTGTCCTCTGAATTCAAAGAAATAAATCATTAAATTAAATATCATCACCATCGTCTTCAAATACTACCAAAGAAGCACCCTCATTATGAGATACCTGTTGCTTCAGTTCACTGAGCTTGTAAGAGAATTTGTTGAGATTGACTTTTAGGAAGGTAAGGCACTGAACATTTTCAGGAGCAAGCCCTGGGCAGCTATCAGACAGTGTTTTCAGCTATGCTAGATATACACACACAATAATAATATCTTTATTTAAATTAAGCGCCTTTCGAGGTATCAAGGTGCTGTACATTAAAATTGATAAAGTCAATAATAAAATCAGTGAAACAAACAATAAAACATTAAACACTAGTGGGAGGGCAACTAATAAGCCTTATAGTAAAGGCAGATTTTTCAGGCTAGATGTTTTTCTTTTCTAGCCAGTACTAAAAAGGGTCATTAGTAATATTAATGAGTGGTTCTCATAAATAGGCATCCACAGTATCAAACAAAGACAAAGAAGGTGGCTCCATGACATACACACCTGAATGGAAAGGCTACACCTGCAGTTCAATAGGTGAACAATTCCTGAGTGAGACAAGCAGTTGTTTCCAGCCTCCCTCAGAAGCACTTTTTCTTTGCCAGCTGGAGGGTCTGTTGGTCTGTCCTCTCCCCTGGGCCCCCCCCCGTGTCTTTCTTCTGTTTTGATTGGTATTTGTTTGCCTTCAGCTGCTGCTGTGTACTTCCCTGTGTGCTTGTTTTTCTGTTCTCCTGTTTGTGTTTTTCTTTTGTGTTTTATTTTGGGGCTTTCTACTTTTCCTAGCACTTTGTTGACCTTTGTTTATGTAAGGCCCTCCTCCCCCCTTTTTAAGGAGAGACTTGCTATAGCCTTTCTCTCTCCTGGATAGGCCTTTCATTATTAGGCATCTTGGACCCACCTCTGGGTGTGTTCTCCCAGCTGCTATAAAAGGGGGACAATAGGAAGAGGAGGATGGTTGGAAGATTTGGTGCAAGTGGGCCAGGGGTTCGAACCTGGCCTGGGAGTGGCAGTTATTACTTCTACTGCATTGATTCTGCATACAGGTGTTTGCAGGGTGGTGTTCCAGGGCAAGCAACCAAGAAATGGTGTCCCATGGGCATTTGGGAGCCACAATCCCAGAGGAAAGAAGAAGTGGGCTCCCCTTTTGCTCCATGTACTTAGGTGGGCCTAGGGGCCTGTTCCATCTGAAGTGAGCTGGCAGTGGGGACGCTACAGTAGTGGCAGTGCTGCAGCATGGCTTCAAGGACAGTGGCAGGGCCCTGGGGAGCTGTACCAGGTGTGGCATGCTGCTGGGGATGGATTGGTGGCCTGCATGGGATCTGGCGTTGTCGGAACTGCCATGCCCGTCTCTAAGGCAGGTTCCAATTTAGGCCCACAAAAGTGCAGGAAGACAGCATAACTGGAAGGAGGGTTCTGTGTTTGCTTGTCTGAAAACTCTCTTCTGGAATAATGGAGACCATGAGGCCTGGGGAACATGGATTAGGGTGCCTGTCATCCATCCACCTCTCATAAAATGCTTGGTCCAGGTGTTTGGGGTTTCTGCATGGTCCCAGGGGGGCAGTGGTTTCAGCAATCACCAAGTTTTAATGCCTGAGCCTTCTCAGTTCTGAAGAAGTGTGGAACTTTTTACAGCCTTATTTCTGCCATCTGTTGGGAGAAAATGCAGTTCAGTGCTGTTTCTTTGCCACGTGCATCAGTAACCATTACTGTCATCCTCCAGCTCCATGGAGCTGATTCATCCATCATTTGTTTATTAGTTAATTAAATAGATCTTTTATTTTCCCACTGCAGTGTTGACTATATTATTGTGATTCTGCTGGCTAACTATCTTTGCCCCTTCAGTGTTATTCCAGCACTCCTCCAGTTACTTCAAGACATTTCAGCACATTCCTCGGGTACCATCTGTTGGAGACCTCCCTTCCCCGTTAATGAGTTCTGCAGGCAAGATAAGACCATTTAATTTATTCCAAATGGGTCTCATGGATATGTTCATTTGTGCCACCTCTACCTCACTTTTATCATCAGGACCCCTAAACACAGGAGGCTGGGGCAGTTGCACTGTGTTTATTTTTGCCTGTGTTTCAGTGTCCTATTTGCCCTCAGTTTTCCTGCAATTGTTATTGTCTGTTTCAACTCCTACTGCATGTTTCAGCTCACTCTGCTATTACTGCCTCCTGGGTTTCTCCTTTAATTGATTGCACCTGGTCCTGGCTCTGCTACTCAGCTAGCAGCTACTCCCTGTTTTACAGCCCTGCTCCTGCTTTACTCAGTGCTAGCTCAGTTCATTTCGTATTGTAGTTCAGTGTGCTCTGCTCAGTTTATTTAGTGTTTGCACAGCCAGGCCCAACTGCTGCATTGCTATACTGACTCCTTCTTGTATTGTCATAGCTACCTGATCTCAGCTTCCAACTGCAGGCATTTTAGCAGTACATTTCTGAATGTACCTATTTTGACCTTTATGTCATTAATTTGCTTCACCGTCATGATTGCTGTTTGGTCTCATGGTGCTCTGTTTGCATACAGCCCTTTAGGGAATTTCACTCTGCTCAAACATGTTTGTTTGCACTTGGTGGGACTCAGACAAGAGTCTAATGCAATTCTATATTACTTTCTTCATGGGATTCAAACCTGATTACGTGCAATTGTACCAAGCAATTATTACTTTTGTTTTTCAGTGCATTAGTGCCTCTGCCTGCAGTTCCTATGGTTATTCACTTGTTCAGCTTAGCTACCAGAAGCTTTAACTAATTACTGCTGAATGCTATTAAACTACTTTTGCACAATGCTTCATTATACTCTGGAAGTCAGCTCAGCTACAGCTGTTGCTGTAAACTAGTTTTAAAATCCACTTGTGGGTCACGGCACTTTGCCGTGGCTTCTTTGTTTTTCCTATGGCAGAGGATGAGGGAGTTATGGTGGAGAGTCGTGGCCCCATGTGGTTCAGTTACCTAATGTACAATACTGCCTTCACCGCAAAAATCCTCTTGGCATTCATTGCTGGATTGGTTGGCTTATATACCTTCCTGTTTACTTGTATTGCTTGTCCTATAACCTTGCCAGGCAAGTGCCTCACACTGGGTAAGAGACAAGGTTAGTCTGAGCTGTTTGTTCAATGCCTACAACTTAGCATGTTTTTGAGTACTGTCTGTTTATCACAATGCACACTGCATGTTACTCCCTGCATTGCCATGTACTGCCTGGTCTGTTGCTAAAGGAAACTAGCTGACCATGCCCATCAATTTATTGGCTCTGAGCTCACTCTCAGCTGACAGTCTCATTCTGCACCCTAGTCTGCATCTTGAGCATGTGAAGCCTGGGTGGGGTCCTTCCTATTTGGCTCATACTGGGAATGTCCTTACCTCAGGTGGAGCTTTAGCCTTTCATGATTCGGTGGTGCCTCCTGATGTTGAATTTATGGCTAGCTGCAAAGGGCGGATATATTGCTATCCTTTAGCGATAGAATCAGCTACCTAAAGCACCTTCAATGCATTCTCCCCAATACCTCTTTTAGTTCATTTGATTTCAGGCAGATTGGTAGGTCAAGCGAGTGCCTCAATGATTGTTCTCTCCTCCCACTTTCAGGGCATGTTGTTGCAGAGACCCACTACTTGCAACCCTCCAAGGCATTCCCATTAAATTGGAATATTTTCCATTCACTTTGTTTCAGTTTCTAAATGGCAGTAGCAGAGTCATCACTAATTACAACATCCCAAGCCTGGAGGGAAGGCAATCTCAGCCTTGGATCCTCAGAGAGTTCCTCCTCAAAGTTTTTTTTCCCCTCTTTTGTGCCACAGATCATAATATTTAGTTAGTTTTAGTAATATTTCTTAGCTTAGGTAGGTTCCGCTATTGAATAGAGATGGACGGCGGCCCTACTAGCCAATCTCCCTCTCCTTAGGAAGCTCCTTGCTGTCATCAGTGCAAGCCATATTTATTGGAGCTATCCTGCTAACTTGTGTGTTTTATTTACGTGTCATTAAACTGCTTAATACCGTCAGTCTGCTTTTCTACCTCTTATTCACTGATCACTGCTATAGTTCTTTTGGAGTTTCTTCCTAAGGTACCTTTAGCCAAGGGAACCTTGCTGCAGCACCTCTAGGGTGGAACCCTCTTACAGGATTCTTTGCCTTCGGTACCCCTACAGTTGTTAGTTCCTCCTCTCCAGGGGGGTACTAACAACAACGAAAATGGAAAGAGACCTGGGGGTAGTCATATCAGATGACCTAAAGGTAGGCAAGCAATGTGAGAAGGTAGTAAGAGGGCTGGGAGGATACTGGGGTGCATAGGGAGAGGCATCACCAGTAGAAAACAGGAAGTTGTTATACCTCTGTACAGACAGTTGGTGAGACCACATCTGGAGTACTGAGTGCAGTTCTGGAGACCCCCATCTCCACAAGGACATTGACAGGATGGAGGCAGTCCAGAGGATGGCAACTAAAATGGTGCACAGTCTGCACCAGAAGCCATATGAAGAGAGACTAAAGGAGCTTATTATGTATACCCTTGAGGAAAGGAGGGGGAGGGAGGACATGATAGAAACTTTCAAGTACCTCAAGGGAATCAACAAAGTCCAAGAGGGCAGCTCATTCAGAAAAAGAGATGTGCAAGAACAAGGGGGCACAATTTTAAAATAGAGGGAGGACAACTCAGGGGCAATGTGAGGAAGTATTTTTTCACAGAGAGGGTGGCGGATGCATGGAACAGCCTTCTTGAGGTGGTTGTGGGGTCAAAAACAGTGGGGGAATTCAAGAATGCATGGGAAAGACATAAGACAATTCTCGTGGGGGGGTAGGAGGAAGTAGGTTGTTGGTTAACTAAGATCTGCTGCTTATCCAATAAGTAGGGAAATGGGCAGACTAGGTGGACCAAGTGGTCCTTATCTGCCATCAAAGTCTATGTTTCTATGTTTGGGTGGTATTTCCTCAAGGAACACAGAGCACGAACAGCCACAACAATGTAACACAGTTGCACAAGCATAACATTATTCTGGTTGCATAGGCCATTGAATTGAAAGGCAGTTAAATGGTTGAGCAACCAGCCAAGCCTGCTTCCTGAGCTATACAAGTAGGTCCTCGCATCATATCTCTGAAACACTTTTTTGTTTTTCTTTGCCCCACCATCCTCCCCTCCTCCTACAGTGTCTCACCTCTCTACTCCCAGGGCATTCCTTCCTAAGGTATCTTTAGCCAAGGGAACCTTCTCATAGCACCTCTAGGTATGAAACCCCCTTACGAGGTTCCTTGCCTTCAGTACCCCTACAGGGTGGTAATTTCTCATGGAATAGAGAGTGCGAACAGCCACAACAATGAAACAGTTGCACAAGCATAACATTATTCTGGTTGTGTAAGCCACTGAATTATCAGTTTCTATGAGTTTTGACCAAAAAGTGTGAGAGTCATCCATGTGCTTTTCAAAATGACATGCCTTTTTCAAGTAACAATCACACAGGAGTGTGGTGTGCATATTTATGGAACACATAAAAACAGAGGTGAGAAAGAAGTAAGTGCCTCAGTTGGGACTTGAACCCAGGCCACCCAGAATACTGTTCCAATTGCGCTAACCAGCTGCACCACTGAGACAACAAAACCTGGGCTGTCCCTGATCACATTACTCTTTCTTAAATGCACAACCCAATGGCAACACAAATATTTACATGTAACAATCACACAGACGTGTGGTGTGCATATTTATAGAACACATAGAAACAGAGGTGAGAAAGAATTAAGTGCCTGAGCTGGGACTTGAATCCTGGGTGGGTTCAAGTCACAGCTGAGGCACTTACTTCTTTCTCACCTCTGTTTGAATGCCTTTTTCAAGGGCCATGAAAGAGGACTTTGTGCAGGACTACCTAATTTTGATGAAGGAGTACATCTTGGCACTCAGTGGAAATTATTGCTGTCAGCACCAATAGATGTTGCATCATCTGATGCAGCACCCACATCCGTGATTCACTTGTATTGTTGACTACAGTTCCTTGCCTTTCATACGCAACTGCTGAAATCAGCATATTTTTGTATTCTAGGTAAGAGTCATCAAGATCTGAAGGAGGCAGCTGTTGCAACTTAAACTGAAAGTCAAGAAGAGTTGAAAGAAGAAAATGTTTGTCATGATGAAAAACTAGTCCTTTCACAACTAAGAAATCACCTAGAATTATTTAACATGCTTAACCCTATACATTCTAGATTTAGACCAAATCACAGCACGGTAACTGCCCTAGACAAGGTGACCAGGGACTGGCAACTCACATTCAGTTCTAAAAACTATGTGGGTGCCTTATTTCTCGACCTGAGTAAGGCATTTGACACAGTGGATCATGACCTACTACTACTCATACTATGTAACATTAGTCTCGATTCCACTGCATTATAATGGTTGTCTTGTTACCTTATAGGCCAGCAGCAGCAAGTCAAGGTGGAAGGGGACCTCTCCCCTCTGAAAACACTTCAGAGAGGTGTACCACAGGGGTCTATATTAGGTCATTACTATTCGCAATTTATAGCAATAATATCAACATCAGCTCTGCAAGTGTTCACCTTTTTGCTGATGATACCATCTTCTACATCACCAGGCCCACCCTTGAACTTGCCTGCAAGGAGCTGCAATATGAATTTAACTTGTTACAGCAAAACCTCTTGCACCTAAAACATCTGTTAAATGCTAAAAAAAACAAAGCCATGTTCTTTTCCCTGCCCATCAACTTAATAAACCACTATCCCTTAGATGTCACACCACAAATCACAACCCTCCTGGGGGAGCCACTGGAGACAGTGGACAGATTTAAATACCTGGGCTTTTGGAGTGACCACAAACTTTCCTTCTCTGATCATACTGAGGAACTGGCAAAAAAAGTTAAAACAAAGACTAGGTCTCTTTTTTTTGAATTAAACACTAACACAGGATGCCAAAACAAGACTGGCGCAAACTACTTTGCTCCGTCTCCTAGACTATGCCAGCTTTCTTTATAGTCATGAACCCAGCACTGTATTAACCAAGCTCTACACCCTGTATCATAGAGCACTAAGATTTATTACTGGAACACCGTACACTACCCATTATTGCTTCCTCTATTCCCAGCTTGGTTTGAAGTCACTTAAATCCAGATGACTAAGAAACGTAGCTACTTGGACTTATAGACCACTTACTAACAAGCTCCCCCAATACGTTTCCATCTGCCTGCTAACTAGTACACCTGGAAGTTACTCCCAGAGAAGCCACTCCTACATCTCTCTCGATACCCCAGGAATCGGAACTCACTTTGGCAGATCTTCTATGAGCCATGCCCTTCCTGTCCTTTGGAATAATCTCCAAAAAACCCTGAAACTATCAAATTTTTGTTAAAATGGCCACCTTTAAACTCTGTTTACACATTCTATTAAAGATACTTGTAACTGCTTTCCTTAGCCACCTTCATGTCTGGAGCTTTGCATGCTTGCACTCTACTCTGGTTGTCATCTAGCATGACTTGTTGCTGTTTTCTCCTCCTGTTCCCTGCCATCTACCTCTTCCACCTACCCCCCCATGCTCTTGCTGACCTGTTTTCGCCTCTCAGCTTAATAGTAACCTTATTTTTTGCTCAGGTGAACTATATGTCATTCTTATATTGTGCTCGGTGAATTTTGTATGATTCTATCCTTGCTGTAACACATTGCTGACTTATGTTCTTCATGGCCCAGGTCCACCTTGTAAATGAGTTCTCTCAATGGTGATCTGCCTGGTAAAATAAAGATTGATTGATCGATCGATCAATTGATTGATTGACATTAAGTCTTCTGCAATTTTTGAATTGCTGTATCAGGCAGTCCACAAGGGATACACCAGATTTGTCTCCTCTTTGTTCAGAACCTCTACATAGCCTCCTGAGTTCCTTGTTCAATAACTTTATGATGGGAGTAACCTGGTTTAGAGTAGCATTCTCTTTGCTAATCTGTCGAGTTGTTCCCTCAAAGGAAGTCAAGAGCAATGTAAGATGCTCCATGAGGCCCCACTGAAATGAATTCAGTACAACACCATCTGATATGTTGTGCTCCTTGGTATACTGATGGACTGCCTTCTTTTGTGTGAGAAGTCTCTCACGCATGTAAAACGACTTCCATCTTGTGGAACATCTTGTTTTAGTTGCTGTATTGGCAAGCCATTTTTTTCTCTATAGGTCAGCCAAGATTCCTCATGATTTTACAGAGTGACTAATATGGCCAAAGATTTTCTTTGCGGCTTCCACTGGTGTTACTATACTGTTGTCACTGGAAAGGAAAAGAAAGGTCATGCTAACAGATTTAATGAGTGTGCAAAGCATGGAATGTGAGTAAAACCACCATGTTTCAATGCATGAACAATATCAGTGCTATTGTCTGAAACCACAAATCCAGTATTGAGTCCCAGGGGCTCTAACCACTTAGAAAGTTTGACACACACAACTCTTCCAAAATATTGTCAGCAGTGTGATGCTTACTTAAAATTCTAATGCAAAGAGCTGCTGTTCTTTGACTTTCTTCCTGTACAGTACTGCTTGTGGTGGTGTTTGAAGATGATTGTGACACCCAGTGTGTTGTGATGCACATATAATCAATGGTTTGAGAACTCGTCCATAGGTCTGTGGTCAGGTGCACAGCACCATAGTCACTTTCTTAAAGACACAATTTTATTTTACTTTGCATACATTCATACATTTTGGGAATAGTGACAGTTGTTAAATATTAACGGCCTGGTACATTGTAATGTGGAGCAAAATATTTTGAAAGGGCTCTAAAACTGTCAGTCTCCACCACAGAAAATGGCTGCAGGTCCTTGACAATAAATTCAGCTATTAACTGATTAATTTCTAATGTTACTTGATGTGATCTACTGTAGGCAGCTGTTTGTTCAAGCATTGCAGTAATGGTCTGCTGTTTAGTTCATGCAGGGGGGGGAGAGCGGAAACCACAAGATTGTCATGGCAAAGCTATAGCTTGTCCAAATACTTTTGTCAGTGAAGTCGAACATGATTTTTTTCCGCCCTGTTTCTTGGTCTCTTCGCCATCGTTACTGTCTGTAGGCTTATTTTCATCACCGATATTATTCCCTTGCTCAGGACTGCTGCTCAGCCAAATGGTTGGGTGTGCTCCTTGCAAATGCCTTTTTAGTGATGTTGTCCAGAACTGGTCCCTCACTTTCCCCCTGCTAACTTCTCGATGACAAAAGATGCAGACAGCAAAACATTTGGTTTTGGGACTTCTATGAAAACAGCTCCACACAACTGAGGTGGAATGTTTTGTCATCATGCCAGGAACTGCAACAATTGTAGTGGCTGGTGTTTCTGACCTTGATTCTTGCACACTGTGACTGTCCCCAAAAGAGCTACTATGGTTGCTTTTGATTTTTTTTACATTACTAGCTATGGCTAGTGGTGGTGCTTGCTGTATGTGTTTTCGTTTTTTTCTTTTTGGGTTCGGGAACCCAGGTGGTATCTTCTACCTCATCGGTATCACATTCTGATAAATCACCTTTGGAAGTGCATAACTGTGATACATCACCATGATTTTGATCTTGTTCTTGTACAGTACATAAACATCTACAACATTTTCATTAGAGGCACTCCTTTCTGAAGAAGGAGCTGGATATGCATGAGTGGCATATTATGGAGTGCCACATCTAGTGGTACTAGATAGAGCCTTTTCCTTAATCATTGACTTTCTAGGTCTGTTTTGGCTACATGTTTTTGTGTTTTACTTTTATCTGATTTTTCTGGCAGTGCCGACAGTGCTGCATTACTTTGATCAGGGGATTCACCAATATTCTTTTCTCTTTCTTGTTGTGTTGCTTCATCTTTTTCTGGTTGTTTTGCTTTATTTTTATCAGTTGTATTAATTATATCTTCAGCAGTGAATTTCCCTTTTATTCTGAATTTCTTTCTGGGAAATATTTTTATTGTTATGTGTATCACTTTCAGCCATACTGCTGGTGTTGGTCACATGTTCCATTTCCATAACAGACTGATTCTGAACCCATTTTTTGGTCCAAATTAATTCCTTAATTAGTAGTATTAGTTTGGACACAGAGATGGGCAACACAGAGTCTGAGACATGACACCCCCCTTCTCAAAATACATAAGGCACTATGACCCAGAAGCAGTTCTGCCACAGAGATGGGCAACACAGAGTCTGAGATGTGACATCCCCCCCTTTAAAAATATGGGAGGCACTATATGACCTAGTAGAAGTTCAGCCACAAAGATGGGCAACACAGAGTCTGAGACATGACAACCCCCCCTCTCAAAATATGTGACCTAGTAGTAGTTCAGGCACAGAGATGGGTAACAACACAGAGTCTACAGCAGTATGACTTTTTAGGGCAGCACAGAGATGGGCAACACAGAGTCTGAGACGTGGGTGATGCCCCCTCCTTCAAAATCTATTCTGTATGGCACTTTGAGCCCCCTCCCCTTAAAATTAGTGAGGCACTATGACCTTCAAACAGTCTTCCTGTCCTGTCCATTCCCTTTATTTGTTCTTACTTTCTTAATATATTTTTTTACAAACATATTTTTCAAAAAGAAAAATAATAAGTTGTGAGATGCTGTACACTAGTAATGTTTACACTTTTTTTTCAATTTTGTTAATTTTGGAAGAAAAAACAGACTGATTTAAACTAATACCTAACCTATACCTTACCTATTCAGGCACATAGATGGGTAACACAGAGTCTGAGATGTGAAATCCCCCCTTCAAAATCTGTATGGCGCTATTGACCTTGTAGTTCAGGCACAGAGATAGGCAAAACAGAGTTTGAGACTTGGGTGACACCCCCCTTCAAAATCTTTACAACACTATAAGCCCCTCTTCAAAATTAGTGAGGTACGACAACCTTCAGAAAGAGCCTTCCTGTTCTGTCTGATCCCCTTCTTAACATGTTTTTTTTTAATTTTTTAACAAAAAAATATTTTTCAAAATGAAAAACAATTATTAAGTTGTCGGATGCTGTACACATTTTTTTAACTTTTTTGTTGATTTTACAAGAAAAACAAGAAATCTAACCTACTGTATTTTTTTGTTGCTGGATGATTTCATGAGAACTGCACCTGCCTCATGGCACTGCAGACAGCAGGCCATGCATTTTGTAGCAGCACTCAATCTCTTTCCTATTTCTTTTACTTTTTGTAAAACTGAGAAAATGTCTGCACTCTGCACTCTGCTTTTGTCTGCACTCTGCTATTGTCTGCTGTTGAATTTCATTGGTCTCTCTCTTTGTCTTTCTGACTAACAAAAAAAGTTATTTCTTTTTTTTACTGTGGAGTCTGCAATGTCTGCACTCTGCTGTTGTCTATTCTGCACTCTGCTGTTGTCTGCTGTTGAATTTGTTGGTTTCTCTCTCTTTCTTGCTAATGAAAAACCTTGTTTTTTTTTTTACTGTGGCGTACTCTGCTGCAACATCTGCACTCTACTGTTGTCTGCTGTTGAATGCGTTGGTCTCTCTACCCTCCATTTATCTCTCTCTCTCTCCCTCTCTTTCCCTCTTTCTGACCAAGGAAAAATTAAAACATCTTTTTTTTTTTTTTTACTGTGGAGTTTCTCTGCACATACACACACAACTATCTTCTTTCAGTGCAAAGCCCAAAATGAGCTGATACACTGATTCCTATGGAATGTCCTGTGGTGGATGACACACAGGATTGGCTAGAACATGAGTACATCACAGAACAAAGATCCTATTTGGTTGGCTCTCTTCAGTGTCCCAGTATCATGAGTGTTTGCCCTTGTTGGTCATGTGAGGGTCCAGGGATTCAGGACTATTCAGCTGAGATTAAAAAAATATATATTTTTTTTTATTTTTGTACTTGCCCTAACTTTGTTCAGTGACTTTCATGCAGTTCTGGTGGTGAAAGTGTTATTTCTGAACAGGACCGCACTACTGAACAGGGCCAATTAGGCAAGTTGGGTTGAGCCATGAAAGGCTCAGTATTCCCGGTCAGAGCCAAGTTGGCCTAGTCTGGGATGCTTCAGAAGTGCAGCAGAGCCAGTCCACCAATCCCTACTATGAACCTATCTTGAACCTACCTTCCAAATATTGTGCCCTATGCACATAGGGGTGGGACATCTGCACTGGAGGCCCATATCCTGCCCATGAAGGGCCATACCTGCAGATAGGTGTGCAGTCACAACCAGGGGTATGCACTACCAGTGCACCGCTGTCCACAGCCTCACCCATTTAGTGCACAGGAGCGTGGAGGACAGATACATGGATTGGGTAGGCATCTAATGTGATGCCTAACTCTGTCTGTTGGTGGATCCTTTGTGCCCATGAGCATAGAGAAATGGCTGCCACGGTGCCATGCTTGGCAACCAAGAAGTGGGCTACTGTCCAGTAGGCCATCCCCAGAACACCATTTATTGTCCATGGTCTGGGGCGGTATGGTGTGGGGAAGGCATGCCCCACCTGACATTCAGCAACTGGGCGGCAGCATTCTGGGGGGTGTACAGACCTTATGGACAGGTGTTCCACCTGCATACTATGTACCCCCCATGCCCAGTGCTCTGCTACTCTGAGAATGTTGAGGAGTACAGGCACACCCCCTGCCACCCCAACCTCATTCTCTCCACGTGGTCTGGTGGAGGAGGCTGTGCACCCCATAGATGAATATCACCACTGGCTGCACAGGGGCACAATGGGTGCATAGTGGCTATGTGCCACAGATATATGCCACATAGCCACTCAGCACCATAACGCATAGGGGCCAATGACTTTAAAGTTTATAAACTACCTCTGCAGTTAGATTGACTGGGTTCTCCTAAAATATTATTTTAATTAAGTTATTGGGTTGGTGAGGTGTAGTTAGTGTGTGAGTGTGTGGAAGGTGAGTGTATGACTAGGTTAGGTGTTTTTTCTCTCTTTTATTAATCTATATTGTTTAAATATTGTTTTTGAGGGTGGGAAGATTGTGGGGGTTGTTATTTGGGGGATGTATGCTTGATTGGTCCTGATACACTAAGGGGCATAGGCAGACATTGTGATTGGTGGGCTTTAACCACAATCACCTTGTCTAGCCACTGTCTTGGTGGTTAGGGATAATATTAGTGTTAGTTGGGTTTGCTATTTGTTTAATTTTATTTATTTTATTTTAGTTTGATGGATTTCTGATACTGTAATGAGTTCAGGTCTTGGGCCCCATCCCTGATAGTGTATACTGCATCCCTGCTGCTTGACCTCCACCCCTTTGTTGATGTCCACCTCCCAGTGGTTGCACTAAGACAATGCTGGGAGGTGGGTATTGTGAGGGGGCTGGACCATGGGGTATGGCTGGTACTATGGAGAAAACAGTATCAGGGTGGTTTGGAATTGGAGGTGCCCTGGAGTTAGACAGAGCCTTGAGAGGGGCCCTGTTTGTTTGGCTCCTGTTCCCAGGGATCCCACCAGACTGCATGGGCAGGTAACTACAGGGTCGGCGATCTCAGCTAGTCCTTTTAGAGCAGTGCTGTGCAATGATAGGTCAATGAGGAACAAGACAGCTGTTATGGCAGGCCGGATTTCCTTGGTCGACCTGGCTTGCATTACAAAGACCTGGCTGGGGGGAGTGATGCTGGGCCAGTTTTGGAGGCACCGATTCCTGCTGAGTACTCAGTGATGCACTGCCTGAGGAGGGAATGCAGGGGCGGGGGAGTGGCCATCTGTTTTAGATCCAGCCTGAGTTTCTCCATGCACCCAGTTGGGTCTAACTCATTGTTTGAATGTGTGGCAGTGCAAGGGAGTCCAGGTGCAGGCTGCAGGATTCTCCTCATCTATCATCCTTCAGGACTGGATGGGGATTTCCTGCAGGAGTTGGCAGACTTCATCACCGACAGGGTGTTGGTGTTCCCCAGATGGTTAATTCTGGGGAATTTCAATGCCTGGATCAATGACGAATCCTCACTATTTGGTTACAAACTCCTCCAGATGTTGTCATCTTTGGGCCTGACACAGGAAGTTACCTCTGTGACCCACCAACACGGCCACACCCTCAACTTGGTGTTCTCACTGGAGCTTGATGACATCAAGATTGATCAGGTCATTTGGCTTGATCATTGCACAGTGGAGTTCTCATTTGGACCCCCCCAAGAGTCCCCCTGTTGAGATGATTCACTATCCCCCCTTTAAGGGGATTGTCCCCAGAGGGACTGCTGGTGGTAGTGGATTTTTCTGGCATGAGTGCTGCATGTGTGATTGGCATGGGTGAGGCAGTGGTGGCCTATAATGGAGCCATCACCAAGGTACTCGATGCTATGGTTCCAGTCCATATATGACCCAGGTCTTCTCGCTTGAGACCCCCTTGGTTTGATGGGATTTTCAAGGCAACTGCATTATGTGAGTAGTTTGCTCTGTTCTTCTCAGATAGGGTGTAATTCATTCAGGCTGAGATCTCCCCGGTGGGGCAAATTGTGTCCTGCAGTGGCAAGCCTGGTTCAAGCAGAGGCATTACGTCTGCTTGGGGAGAATTTTGGCCAGTTGAGGTGACTGAAATTGTCGAGGTGATTTTGAAGCTGTGGCCCACATTTTGTGAGCTGGATCCTGGTCCAACCCATTTCCTAGTGGGAGGAGTCAGAACCATTGATCCAGTATTTACTAGGATAGTCCGGTACTCACTCTCAGAAGGGTGCTTCTCTGGCGTCGTGAGGCAGGCACTGGTGAGGGCTCTTCTGAAGAAACAATCACTCGACCCTGACATCCTGGTGAATTATAGACCTATCTCCAACCTCCCATACTTAGGAAAGGTTGTTGAGAAAACAGTGGCTCTGCAACTTGAGGCACATCTCACAGCATTTGACATCAATGAGCAATTCCAGTCTGGTTCCACAACCAGGCATAGCACAGAAATGGCATTAGTTTGGGTGCAGAATGACCTCCTCAGGGTGAGGGATAGAGGAGAACAGTCAATTCTTGTTCTGCTCAATCAATCCTCAGTATTTGACACCGTGGACCACATTGTGCTACTGGATCACCTTAGAGTGTATTGTGGACTCACCGGAATAGTCATCAAATGGTTTGAGTCCTAGCTCTTTGAGAGAAGGCAAAGAGTAGTAATGGGGAATTTCTCCTCCTCCTCGATGCCCTTGCCATGTGGAGTACCTCAGGGATCAATCCTCTCACCAATGCTGTTTGTGATATATATGCTGCCCCGGAAGAGCTCATTAGACAATACAGTCTGGGTTTTTACTGCTATGCAGATGACTCCCAGCTGTATTTTCATTTGCCCCTGGAACTGGAAATGCCGTTGAAGTACTAAATAAATGCCTGGCCAAGATTCAGGGCTGGATGTCCTTGAACTAGCTGAGACTGAACCCTGATAAGATGGAAGTGCTGGTGATTGAGCCTGGTCATCGGTGTGATGGGAGCCTCCAGAGCAGTGTCAGGCTTGGTTCTGGGTTCCACCCCATTGATAGCCTCCCCCAGGGTGAGGAGTCTGGGTATCATCCTTGATGACAGATCGACTCTGGAAGCCCATGTGTCATCTGTTGTCAAAAGTGGCTTTTACCATCTAAGGAATGTCACCCAAATAAACCCCTGATTCTGCCTGAGGACCTGCCTGCACTAGTACATGCCTTTGTGACCTCTAGGTTGGACTACTGTAACGCCCTATACCTCAGGGGCAATGGAAGGACCATCTGCCAGCTGCAACTAGTGCCGAATGTGCAGGCCAGGCTGCTGGCGAGTTTGCCAAAAACCTGACATGTGACCTCAGTCCTGCAGGATCTGGACTGGCTGCCCATCAGGTGGAGGATCCTCTTCAAGGTCGACTTGCTCACCTATAAGGCCCTGTATGGACTGGGTCCTGGTTACCTATCTGAGCTCTTAACTCCAGCAATCCTGGTATGTTCCCTCCATTCCTCTGATGACAGCCTCCTGGCGATTCTGAGGGCCAGGCTGAAGACCTCGGAGGATCGGGCCCTTTGGAATTCACTGCCAAGATCTTTAAGGGAGGCCCCAACAGTGGAAGCATTTAAGAGGGGCCTAAAGATCTGTTAAGCTTTCCAGGATAGTTTTTAAGTTAATTTAATTTTAAAATCTTGATTTTAAATTCTGTAACTGGAAAATGTGCTGCTGATATCTGATGTTTATTTTTATATTATTTTGCACTGCTAGAATTGTAATGGTGCCCAGAGCCTCTGGGATTGGGCACCATGATAAAATAAAATCTTACTTTTTTTATTTACTTACCAAAATTGGTGACATTACATTAACTAGTTTTAATGATACAGAGGCATACATTTGTGCAGTTTATGTACTTGCAAATTTCCATTTAAAAATTCCTAAATGTCTGGCTGCTAGTAACTCTGCCCCAATTAAGCTAGAAATCTGAAACTTGATATATGGCTCCATGGGGAAGGGGACTGTAAACCTACCAACCTTGATGTAATTTGGACTGGTATTTTTTTTATAAAGGTTTTTATCTTCCTTGATCAGATCAAGCAGCTAGTCAGCCTCATTGCTGGACACTGTCAGTCATCTTTTACCTCCCATCATGGTCTAGGGTTGGGTTCCCCCACGGATTGCCACCCCATGGCAGGGCCGGGGGGGGCTTCCATCACCCCTCGTGCCTTTCATCCACAGTTTGCCTCCAGGACTCGGAAGTGGCAGGGAGGGCTGCAGTGCCTCGAGCATAGTTTCACAAAGCCCAGGTCCACCATTTTTTCCTCCGTTTTCTCCGTAGTCTCCCAGAGCTGTGGTGGTGTGCATGCACTCCAGAACCACAGCTCCTTCCCCCAATTAACTTTCCATTCTATCAGCCTGCTGGAAGTCTGCTCTGCCACTAGGCCTCCACCCAGTGGTAGCCGAGAGCTGGGAAGGTGCACCACCCCAGTCCAAGAGAGGAGAGCTGCCAGGCAGCTGCTCAATCCTCTTCTAGCCCTTCCCCCACCAACCCCCAGTGACCCGAGCTCATTCTTGAACTTTGGTCGCCGGCCTGGTGTGAGGTACAGCACTTCAGTCTTCTATGTCACCAGGCCTACCTTGGACTAATAGTTTTAAAAATTTATTTTATTTTTTTTTGAAAATTGGTAACTGTGAAAGGCCCTGTCAGCCACATCTCATTTACAGGTGTGACCTGGGGAAGGGGAAACATAGGGCACAAAGACAGCGAGAAAATCAGCAAGGTGCACAAGTAACAAGATAAAAAAGGTCCTGAGAATTGTTGGTACAAATCCATAGAGATAAATTAAACATGATACAATACTGCAATGAAGCCCTAGAGCAAAATTAATATACACAGTGACGATAGGGCCAAAAGACTGAGAACTAAACATATGGTGCAAATCAGATTACCATAACTTAACTAATTAACTAACATTGGGCCTGGAAGCATGGTTCATCAGGGTTAGGGAACAGCATGTTGAGAACAAGTACAAGTGAAGCAAAGTGAGACCACAGAAGTGGTTTGAGAGAGAGAGATAAGAAGGGGCTAAATAGATATAGAGTGGAAGCGGGTTCCTGAGTGAGTGCAGGTGATCTGAGAAAGACAGTTGCCCTGCTGATGAAGAGAAATGGGAAGTAAGAAATGAACGAGAGCAGGAGGAGAGTAGGGAGTAGGAAGGGGGAGCAGAGAGGTAGAGCAAGTCAGAGAGGCATGTGGAAAGTGAAGAAAGACAGAATTTAGAGATGAGGCCAGCACCATGGAAGAGGTGGTAAGAGGAAAGAGAGGGAAGCGAGAAGAGTTGGTAGAGGCTACAGTGATGGGTGAGGGAGGGAAACTAGCGGCAAAACAACAGAAGAAATGAAAGAGGGGGTCCAGTTTGGATAAGGTGGATTTAGCAGCTCCACTGTAGACTATATCCACAAACTTAGACAGAGAATGGTTGATCTTAACAACAATGTCCTGTTGGACTGGGAGTAAAAGGCTGGATTTGTTCCTGTGGACAGAGAAGTCGAGATGACTATCAAGTCACACACCAAGGTATTTGAAGCAAGGGACAATGTTAGAGGGAGTGCCATCAAGAGTAGAGAAAACAAGGAATCAACTGAGCCTACCGAGCTGTTGGCAAGTACCAAAGTCATGATGACAGTTTTTTTGGCATTCACTGAGAGTTGGTTAGCACAGAACCAGTGCCCGACACTGTCAAAATCCCACTCTGAGGCTTGATCCAACAGGTAGGTGGATGTTCTGGTGGCATACAGTACGGAATCGTTACCACACATGTGAAAGTTTGTTGAGACCCAGGCAGAAGGGAGGTCATTAAGAAAACTGGTGAAGAGTGTAGACCCCAAAATGTAGCCTTGTGGCTCACTCGAGTCAATGGGGAGGAGGGAGGAGAGGGACTCCCCTACCTGAACAGACTGTCTGTATCTAGTGAGGTACGATCCAAACCAGTCAAGTGCAGAGACTGAGAGCCCAGCCCACTTTAACTTATCCAAAAGTAAAGGGTGGACTATTGAGTCAAAGGACTTTGTCAGGCTGATAGAAATTGCAGCAGAAGCCTGTCCATTATCCATCCCCATAAGGATTGAGTTAGTGACACAGAGTGGGGAAGAAACTGTGGAGTGGGATTTCCAGAAGTCAGAATGGAAAGGAGATAGACAAACAAAAGGAGCCAAGAAAGTCAGAGAGTTGGGAGAAGACACCTTTTTTTCCTGAAGTTTGGATAGAGCGGGCAGAAGCAAACTAGGTTAGTTGGAAATAACTGTTGTGAATTTTGGCAAAATTCTGTAAAATTTCCATTGAACTATAACAACATTTATTTGAAGCAGAATCATAATTTTGCCTGAATTCTACCAGCAGAAGCTAAATTTGGCCCAGCCCTACAGTGCAGATAATAGCTGCAATGGTGCAACCTTGAGGGAAGATGACATAACTCCCTCAGTCAATGAAAGGTTTAATAATTAATGAAACAATAGTTGCAATTATATCCACATGGTCATTTAGCAGCTTTGTAGAAAAGTGATCCAATTGGCAGTAATTGGATTAACAGTCATAATCATATTTTTCATGCCAGACAGTGATGCAGTATTAAACTACAATTTGAGGGATTTGTAGGGGCAGAAAGGCACACTGGTTTACAAAGAGAAGTGTACAAAGTACCAGTAGCTTCATAGTCAATCTTCGACTTAATTTGCTGCACCTTATCATTAAAATAGTGGAAAAACAACTCACATTGATCCTCAGTATAATCAGGTGCAGAGCTGAACTTTGGACTCAATAAAGAATTAACCACCTTAAACAACTTTGCCAGGTTTCCTTTTTCCTTCATAATCGAATCCACTAAAAATGAAGCTCTGCTGCTTCTCAACTCATTTATGCAGCTTCTTTGAAGTTCTACCCAGGTTTGTCTGTGTACTTCTAGCTGCGCATAGCCTGACTTCCTCTGCCCCTTCCTTACCTGAACTTTAACATTTTCTAAGATTTTTAGAATACCAGGGAGAGCTTGTCTGAATTTGATAATCTCATGGTGCACTTAAGCATACTACTTTAAAAGATTTCCAAGGGATCTTGCAAAGCAGAGTGAATGGCACTCGCTACCCAGCCAAAATCGCTGCTTCACCCCAAGAATTAATAAAATAATATTTTATTTATTATTGTATTTTTCCCCCTCTGCTGCCTTGCTGGTCCCTATCTGGATTGTTTCCCCACCCAGTCACCCAACATTCCCAGGACTCACCACCAGATACTCCCACAATACCACTTGTAGAGCAGTTAGAGGGGCTGCTCTAGTCACTGCAAGGAAGAATCCAACCTTGGTGCCCAGTCAGTGGTGCCAGACCTGAGAAAGTACATCAATCATCCAGCCCAGTGTAGGTATTTTCCACTCATTTCTGCCCAGGATGCCTGACACGCAGTGACGCAGTGCATCTATTGGTGTTCCATGCCCATCATGGCCTCGTGACAGCCATGACACCCTGCTTTTTCCAGGTGTCAGATGTACATGTACTGTTGGAGATATGACCCAACCAGCCCCTGAAAGGGGAGCAGTCTCTCAGATGCTATCTTCCCAGCCCTGGCCCAGACAGACAGAAATTATGCATTGCAACTAACTGAACTCCTATCACAGAGCCAGGCCCAGTGACGGGACAATTGTTTAACCTCAGCCTCCAACAGAAGTGCCACCTCAAGTGACCAGGCAGCTGCCAAAATCTGGAGGCCACAGTGGCACCACCAACAGAGACAAGAACCAGTGACGGAGCAACATCCTGCCCTTTTCTGGACAGCAACAAGAATTCTGAGTACAAGAACAGAAGAACAAGACAGCCCAGAAGGATGGCTCATCTAGCAGGTTACAATTGTTTATAGGGCAGGAAGCAGGCCATGCTGCAGTGATCAGCCCTGCAGAACCTGAACAGAAAGAAGCACCCCATTCCTTAGGTGAGAAAACAAATCCTGTCGATTCCGGTGAAGGTCCCAGTGGTGGGATGGGGACAGATAGTCCTGATCTGCAAGAGGATAGTAGAAGTACTAAGCCACAGTGATTACTTAGGGCTCCCAGTCAGCAAAAAGACTATGTCATGGGCATTGACTCAGACCCCAGGTTGTGCTAGCTGGATGTGGGGGATGCATCCTCATACTGAGGGGCTGTGTAATGGATTTGCACAGGTAGGTCTGCCCTGCCCTTGCATTCAGCCTCACCACAACTACAAGGACTCCAGGAGACTTCTGAGGAAGTAGGAGGAGCCCAAGCTTCTGGTGTCCTTTGTTCTCTGTGGGCTGCTGAGTTTCCTGAGTGACAGCCCCAGGCACCAATCAGAGCAGACTGTGAGCAGGACCTATAAAGGGAGGACTGTGCTGGAGGCAGCCAGATCTGGTAGAGATTTCACTGTGAAAACACCTGCTCCACTGGAAGTGGGTGTGAGCTGCACCATCTCAGGTTGAAAAGAGAGAAGGGAAACTGTTAAAAGAGCTGCAGAGTTCCAGAAAGGCAGAGTGGCAACTGTGTGCAAATCTGTATATTCATGAAGATGAAGATCTAGCGTGGAACAGGAGACTGAGGAGGACTGCTGATCCAGGTCCCATAGCAGACACTACAGAAAAGTTGTTGGGATACCATTGACCTAAGGGTTTAGAAGACATGTGTGAGTTGGTCCTGGACCTCAGCAGTCCTAAGGGAGAGAGAGGAAGATGGAGGAGCAAGTGGTACATTCCAAAAGCACTGGTTCAGCACAGAGTAGACAGAGGGTGCCTGCTTACATCATGGATGCCCTGGAAGAACAGGATCCAGTGACCAGCTACTGGATGCCCTGGAAGAACAGAGATCCAATGGCCAGCTGTATCAGGAGACAATGGTGGATTAAACCCTGTCATGAGGGCACATGCCACTCCCTTTTAACACTGTGTTTTTGCTCTGGAGAACAGTAGAGGAGCATACAGTGGTTAGTGCATGATTCTTTATTTCAACAGACACTGTAACAGTGTCTCAGGTGCAAAAGTTAAAAGAGCAAACTTCACTCAAAGTGAAGTCCCCAATCTGAACAATAGGAGGATAATTGTCAGGGACCTGGCAAACAAACGGCTAATGAGCTGCTACGTGTTATCTGCTGTGCTTAGCAATACTCATCTACTGTTCTCCTTGCTCAAAAGTGCTCAAAGGTGCTCAAAGGTTGGAGAACTCACCATCAGAGAACAGTAGATGGGTGTTGCTAACCACAGTATAAAACGTGTAGCAACTCACTAGCCTTTTGTCTGCCATGTCCATGACAATTCAGTTCAGTTCGAGTGAAGTCTGTGCTTTTAACTTTTGTACCTGAGACACCGTTGAAATAAATAATCATGCACTAGCCAGTGTGTCCTAATTTACCATTCTCTGGCGATGAGTGAGCCAAGCTTTGTGTTACTAAGAGTGCTTTCTCAGCAGCACCTCCCTCCCATGGGTGCAATACTTTTCTGCTTTCCAATGTTCTATGCTGTTTCACAGCAGAGAGCCAGCATCAGCAGGAGTCCACATGAGTCTTGAAAGAAACAATAGAAATAATTTCTGCACTGACTGGTCGAGACATGCTTGTTTCGTGAATGTGCTGGACCAATCAGATTTTTCAATATGCCAAGACTTGCATTTCCCCATCCAGATTTGTCACCTCAGGGTGATAAAAAGGCCCTCCAGTACAAGCCATGTCTCTTTTGGTCTTCTTAATCTTGTCTGCTGCGCCTGTTGCCACCCACAGAGACGCTGATTGCAGGCAAAAGCTGCCCACTCACCACTCACCTTTTCAGCTGCTGAAGGAAAACCACAAATATCCTCCAGCATGTACCTACCACCACACCACAGACTCCCAAAAATAACAGGCTGCTGCTGTTCCCCAGTTCCTAATAGCCATGGGCCTGCTATCATGTTGAACTGGTCTCCAGCCCACCACACATCTGACTCCAACTTCCACCAGCTGCTCATTTACTATCAAACCAACTCTGGTTGTTTTGGCCTGCCCTGGAGTGGATCGCTTTGGTCACCATCAGCTAGAACAGTAACTGCAATTTTGCTGGGGTCCCTTGCAGACAGGGTCAGGATTGAAATTGTGTAATTTTGTGATTTTTTTTTTTTTTTTTTTGAAGACAGGGAAGGCTTTTATTCAAATTATTTCAGCTTAAAGAAATCCTGTTCACTTACATATATTTAACAAGTACTGGAGAAGTCCCCTGCTACAAACAATTTTCCTTGGAAATCCTCCTTACTCCTTTACCCTATTACCTTTACTGTTTGTTTACCCAGGGTAGCCCTACTGAGATGTAACATCTCATTTACAGTAGGGTCCTGATGACATCCAGTTTTACAGCTGGAGGGGGACTGAAGCATGGGGACTGGGAGGCAGAGTGACAAGTGGCTCTGGTAGGATTTCAACCAGGGCCTTTTTCAGATTTATAGAATATTACAAGCCTAAAATGTCATTAGAGCACTATTATAGTGCTATCAAGACATTCTAGGCTTACAGTATTCAATAAAGGAAAGAAAATGGTTCTGTGAGGAGCACAGTTTGGTGGGATTTTTTTTTTTTGGTGGGGGTTCAAGAATGGCTATGTACTGAGTTGTTCATCTTAAGAATTTTCACCCAAATTGCATTCTCTTCAACCAAGTTATGAACAGGTCAGCGGTTTCATCAAACTGACTACTATGAGTTCCTGTCCACCAAGTGAAACCTTCAGTAGTGCATTGGGGAGTTACTTCATATTGGGATCAGTTGTGTAGGGGTGTGGCAAAATTACTGTAACTAGATTCTCATTAGCAGGTTACAGCTGTGGTCTGGTAAGAGAAATATTACTTTTTAGATGGAAAATTTTCCTCAACCACCCCCAAAAAATTACTTACTGTTAGAGATGCAGCGAATTTAAAATCTGCCTGCGAAGTGAACGCGAAGTGGCCACTATGTGGAGTTCCCCATAGGAGCGGCTCATTTCACCTTATTATTACTTCGCATTATCATTACGCTTTAAACGTGAAGTAAGGCGGAGTGACAACAATATTGGCAGCACCCCACCTACACAGTCACCAGAATTAATGTGCATCTCCAAAGTGCTACTGTCTTGTGTCCAGAAAACTCCCCAGAGCTGACAAAGTGAAATGAGAGCATAACAAGAAATGCAAAGTCTCCCAGAACTAATAGTGCACTCAGTCATGCACGCACTGGTCACACACAGAGTCACCAGAATTAATGTGCATCCCCAAAATGCTACTGTCTTATGTCCAGAAAATTCCCCAGTGCTGATGAAGTGAAATGAGAGCGTAACAAGAAATGCAGTCTTCCAGAATTAAAGGTGCACTGCAAACGCACAGACAGATTAAGACTGCACTGTGCACTCAAAGGATGCATACGAAAAGGCACAACAACACCTAACTAGTGCACACAAGTCACAAATACAAATCTGGAAAGGAATACATTTTGCCAGTTGGGGAATTAGTGCATGGCAGCAACAATCCGCTACCACTAAAGATACCACAAAGCAGTATAACAAATTCATGCAGGTGCGGTGGATAGCAGGTTCACACAGCTGCAATTACTCTATGGCACAATAAAAGGTGTCTGATTTAATGGCACGCATCACACACACACTTTCACACACACACAGACTACAAGTAATGCGTAGCTAATTGAAAACCTTTAGTAATATAACCAAATGTTTTAAACAGACAAATTATACATTGCTGCACCACAACAATCGGCAAAAAAATGTCAACAATTACTGAAAATATTACTGTGTGTACATTAACACCGTTATACAAGAAAAATATAACCAAACAGAAAGACTGCCTTTTTCTCCCAGTTAATGTACCTACACCACAAATACGCCCCTCCCCCAAAGCACACTTCACAATACAGAGACTGACTGTTCTAAATTAACATTCAAAATCCACACACAACAATAATCACTCAATGATATGAGCACAGAAGGGTTTCCTACAATTGATGTAGTAAATTTTGAGCAAAAAAAATGCTCAAAAAGGCATTTTAAACAGCTTTTAGAGGTTTTGAATCGCAGAGCTCTGAGAGCAAACTGTCTCCAGCTATCACTACACACACACTACCCAGGCCAGAACTCAGGTTGTGCAGAACAATCTAGAGCCCATGTGACCTGCAATCCCATGAATCACTGCAGAATTTCATTTAGAGCTCAATTACAAGGCGAAGTGAGGCGAATTACATTGATTTCAATGTACTTCACCTTAAAATTGGTGGAGAAGTGGTTTGGGGAAGGCGGGAATAATGTAAAGTCATTGGTTTCAATGGACTTTGGGTTCCTCATTATGAAGCAAAGTACTCCGCGGGTTCCGTGTTACTCTGTGAATCACTTCATGGAGCGAGTTGGGGTCACTCCGCCCACCACTACTTATAGTACTGTAACTCACATGCTGTACAGGAAGGAATGTGAATGCCTATGGCTGTACTTCCATGATGAGCTGCAGCACAAAACTCCCTAACTTCAAAACACATCTTAATGAGTACAATGGTGGGGTGTTGAAGTCTGGAGACAAATTACAAAACAGACTTACAATACATCCAATACATCCAAGTAACTAGAAAAAAAATTAATGTTGTGATCCGTGACGTGATCGTGAATCGTGATAATGAAAAACGTTATTCGGTGTCGATGGTGTGAGATAACCAGTATGAAACTGTATTGGGAACATGAATGCCTGTGTCTGTACTTCCCCAATGAGCTGTAGCTTAAAACTCCCTAACTTAAAAACACATATCAATGAGCACAATGGTGGGGTGGTGAAACCTGGAGAGATACTGCAAAACAGGCTTACAATACATCCAAGTAACTAATAAAAAAATTAATGTTGTGATTCATGACCTGATCGTGAATCATGATTTGTGACTGCATTTGTGACCATGATGATGAAGAACGTGATTTGTATCACGAGTGACTCATGATGATGGTCCTGACTTAAAAACGCATATTAATGAGTACAATGTTCATGCAGCATTATGTACCACAGCTGTCCAGTACTCTGATGGGAAGCCAAAGAAACAACTGTGACTTAAGTTACAGATGGAGATTGGGCCCTAAAGAGATGCAAATGCACATACAGATTAAGATTGCGCTGCGCACTGAAGAGATGCAGACACAAAGGCATAACACCTAACCAGTGCTCACCATCAAAAATTCAAATCTGGAAAAGAATACCTTTGCCGGTTGGGGCAGGCTGTGTGTGTGTGGGGGGGGGGCAGTGTACTGCACTGCTGCAGTAACAGTCACTAGTACTAGTACCAGTAAAGATACCACAAAGAAGAACAAAAATCACACAGCTGCAGTGGATAGCAGGTTCACATTGCTGAAATTACTATGTGGCACAATAAGAGGTGTTTGATTTGATGACACGCGTCACACACATACTCACACACACACTCCAAGTAATGTGTAGCAAATTGAAAACTTCCGTAATATAACCATATATTTTAAACAAACTAAAATTATGCACTGATGCACCATAACAATCAGCAAAAAAAGGCAAGAATTATTGAAAATATTACTGTGTGTACATTAACAGTTATAAGAAAAATATCACCAAAACAGAAAGAACTGTCTTTTTCTCCAAGTTAATCTACCTACACCACAGATACACCCCTCCTCCAAAGCACACTTCCACTGTCTCTCAGTACACAGACTGAATGTTGTACATTAACATTCAAAATTCACACACAAACAATAAACGCTCGATGATATGTGCACAGAAGGGTTTCCTACAATTGATGATCTAAAGTTTTAGAATAAAAAAGACTCAAAAAGGCTTTTTTAACAGCTTTTAGAAGGTATGAATCACAGAGAGCTCTCAGAGCAGACTGTCTCCTATAGCTTCCTACACACACTACCGTGAACTGAGGCTGTACAGAACAATCTAGAGCCCATGTGAACTGAAATCCCATGAATCATTGCAAAATTCACCTTTGGAGCGCAAAAGCAAGGAGAAGTGAGGTGAAGTACTGTACATTGTTTTCAATGTACTTCGCCTTAAGAATTGGTGAAGTAGTGGTTTGGGAAGGTGGAACAATGCAAAGTCATTGTTTTCAATGGACTTTGCACTACCCATTATAACGCGAAGCACTTCGCGAATTCGCCTTCACTCCGCGAATCACTTTGCAGAGCGAATTGGGGCCACTTCACCCATCTGTATTTACTGTATACAAAGACATAGTTATTTATAGGCCAGACATTCCCAATTTGCTCTTATTAAAAATTTGGGGTTATGCCTTGAGAACATTTACACGCACAATTCAGTTCCAGGTCCACAGTCCAAAGAACATTGAAAGGTAGTGATCACTTCAGGTGAATTTACCACCGTTTAAGAATCCTTAGAAAACAATATTAAAGTCATAACAATCTAGTTTATATTTTGTATATGTCTGCATTTACCTTTCCTCTGTTGATCATTTCCAGTTTAATTTGCATGGAAGGAAGATCCTGGGCTCCTGGAGTTAATCTGCCTTGTCTGCTTAATCCTTTGCTGATGCCATAATCCTGTTTGCAGTATCACAGTTTGTTACTATGGAAATGATTATAATGTCACCGACAGAGGACTATGACTTCAACTAAGGAGTAAACAGCAGGAGCAGATCCACAGTAGAGGATAAGGATCCCACTTCCATGTAAATTAACTGAGTGATAAGGAATAAAAGGAATAGAAATACAGCAAACCTCTAAAATGTAACATAAGTTGATTTTGTGTGTAAAATATGTTTTTCAGAGTATATTGAGAAGAGCAAACTCACTGAGCCCACAATGCAACATAATCATTTGATAAAAGTAGAACATAATTTCAACCATGCCAGCAAAGCGTATGTGTGTATTTATTTATTCATTTATGCATTTATTTTTTTGTTTACTGGATGAGGTACGCTAGACAAGCAAACGCCTATTTTCAGGCAGGGCCTAGGAGAGTACATAAGAATACAATAACACAAGAGGAATACATGATACAGGTAGCAGACAACATCAGCTAATAAATGATGAACAATAAAATCATGAAACAAGCAGATACTAAATGTAGAAACATAAAAATATAGACCATGATGGCAGAAAAAGACAAGAGATCTATCCAGTCTACCCATATTCCCTATAATCCCTGGAATCTTCCCTGGAACCTAGCACTCCTCCAGGGTATTAACCCTCCCTGTCCTATCCCCATTCTCCCCCCTGGCCTTGTCACCCCGGGTGACCACTGTTCCCTTCATTTTGTCCTATGCCTGCTTGAATCCCCTGACTGTGTTTGTACCCACCACCTCGGCCGACAGGCTGTTTCAAGGTTCCACCACCCATTCCATAAAGAAGTACTTCCTCACGTCCCTCCTGAAATTCCATCCTGTTGATTTCCACGCTTGACTACATGACCTTGAGTTGGTATTCAGGGTAAATAATTCTACACTGTTTACCTTGCTAATTCCTTTAAGGAACTTGAAGGTCTCTATCATATCTCCCCCTCTCCCTTCTGGTTTCCAGTGAGTACATATTTAGTGCCATTTACAGAAGAAAGGGTTCTGAAAGAACTAATAAAATTGAAGGTGGACAAAGCAATGGTGCCTGATGGGATTCACCCAAGAATTCTAAAAGAACTAAGGGTAGAACTAGTGACACCGCTGACTACTCTCTTTAACAAATCATGGGAGGATGGGGTGGTACCTGAGGACTGGAGGAGGGCAGATGTGATTCCTCTTCACAAAAGTGGGAGCAGGACAGAGGCAGGAAACTACAGACCAGTTAGTTTGACCTCAGTGGTAGGGAAAATGATGGAATCACTTCTGAAGGAAAGAACTGTTGAGTACCTAGAGGCCAGTGGGGCCACAGGACCCAAGGCAGCATGGATTCACGATGGGAAGGTCATGTCAGATGAATCTAATAGATTTCTTTGACTGGGTGACCAAAGTAGTAGACCAGGGAGGGGCTGTGGACATGGCCTACCTAGATTTTAAAGGCATTTGATACAGTCCCACACAAAGATTAATACACAAGTTAGCCAGCCTTGGGTGGGCCCCAAGGTGGTAGCCTGGATAAAATTGGCTAGACAACAGGATGAGGGTAGTAGTAAATGGAGTACACAGTGAAGAAAGGAGGTTACTAGTGGGGTACCGCGGGGTTCAGTACTGGGACCGGGTCCTTTTTAATGTTTATAAAGTGATTGCAGAGGAACTGGAAGGAAAAGTATGTCTCTTTGCAGACGACACAAAGATCTGCAACAGGGTTGATACACAAGATGGAGTGGAAAGGATGAGAAGGGACTTAGCAAGGTTGGAGGAATGGTCAAATGTATAGCAGCTCAGATTCAATGCAAAGAAGTGCAAGGTAATGCACGTGGGAAACAAAAACCCAGGGGAAGAGTACACAATGGGGGGTGAGATACTGACAACAGTAAAAATGGAAAAGGACCTGGGGATGACTATATCAGATGACCTAAAGGTGGGCAAGCAATGTGAGAAGGCAGTAAGGAAGACTGGGGGGATACTGGGATGCATAGGAAGAGGCATCAATAGTAGAAAATAGGAAGTTATTATCCCTCTGTACGGACAGTTGGTGAGACCCCATCTGGAGTACTGTGTGCAGTTCTGGAGACCCCATCTCCGAAAAGACATAGACAGAGTGGAGGCTGTCCAGAGGAGGGCAACCAAAATGGTGCAGGGTCTGCACCAGAAGACATACGAAGAAAGACTAAAGGAGCTTAATATGTATACCCTTGAGGAAAAAAGAGGGAGAGAGGGACATGATAAAAACTTTCAAGTACCTTAAGGGAATCAACAAAGTCCAAGAGGGTAGCATCTTTCAGAAAAAGAGATGTGCAAGAACAAGGGGGCACAATTTGAAGATAGAGGGGGGAAGGCTCAGAGACAATGTGAGGAAGTATTTTTTCATGGAGGGGGTTGTGGATGCATGGAACAGCCTCCCTCAGGAGGTCATGGAGTCAAGAACAGTGGGAGAATTCAAGAATGCATGGGACAGACATAAGGCAGTCCTAGCGGGGGGTAGGAGGAAATAAGCTGTTGGTTAACTAGGATCTGCAGCTTATCTGTTAAGGAGGAAAATGGGCAGACTGGGTGGGCCAGGCGGTCCTTATCTGCCATCAAATTCTATGTTTCTATGTCTCTATGTTGAGGCACTCCTCATAGGATCTGCCCTACTGGCCCTGAATAATTTTTGTTACTTTGCACTGCACTTTTTCCAACCTATCCCTGTCCTTTCTGAGGTGAGGACTCCAGAAATGGATGCAGTACTCCAGGTGATGCAGCATCAAGAATCTGTATAGGGGAAGTATTACCTCTGTTCTTCTACTATCAGTACCCCTCCTGATAAATCATGATACATACATGTTTGCCTCTGAAGTGTTGTTTTTAGAAGGGAGTGTGCTGTTTGATCATTTGTTAGCTAACACTGGCTGCTGTCTGTATCATGTATTCCTCTTGTGTTGTAATATTGTACCCTGATTAACTCTCCCTGGTCATACCTGAAAATTGAAAAAATGGACTGCAGAGAGTTAGTCAGGCAGCAGTATGCAAGCCACTTTATTGTTGAAGAACTGTGTGAAACAGAAGTGTGTGATAAAAAGTAAGACTCACAAGAATGAGACTGTTTTTTTCCTTTTTTACATAAATTCATTTTACACACCATCTAGACATTAGGGGCTCAATTTTCAGACAGGTTAGAATGACACAAGGGACTTGCATCAAAAGAGTTTGATGCAACTGGTGACTTGTGACACAACTTGTGTCAAATGAGATTTTCTAAAGTAGCGTGCATCCAGACACTGCTGCCCCAAAGCCCCCTTGCACCAGGGTTGCACCAAACAACTCAGTGCACCTTGTTGCAAGGGGGCTTGCACCATGATGGGGCTGCCACCTCCCTTTTTGGGGATTTTCAAAGCCCCACCATGGACGCATCGGAGGCACCATTTAGACCAGCAAGGAGGTGGTCAAAGTAGTTGTGTCACTGAAACATGGCAGGTCAGTGGACAGTAGGGTGCAGAAAGGGCATGGGATGAGCCATGAGGAGTGTCATGGCACAGCTGTCCATCATTCACAAAGACTTGGCACCCAGTGGCCTACCACCGCAGTGTGCCAAAAATAAAGTTATGTTTTAAAATCATGCTGGTACTTTAACAAGATGTTCCCTGCTAGTGTAGCTCTCCTCCCCATTCCCGATGCTGATGTATAAGCCCGGTGGTGTCATGGAAACACTCCCCCCCCCCCGGATCCCTGATCTCCCCAGAGAATAAGGCAACAATTGTCCCTGTGGTACTGTGCCCCCCAGATCCCCAATCTCCTGAAAAAAATCCAGCCATTCTCCCTGGTGGTCTAGTGGTCCCCCACCCTCCCCTTCTCAGCAGACATTGCCCAACCACCCTGCCCCAATCCTGCAACTGGCACTGCCCTTTGCTCACCACTATGGCCAGCCACAGAATGCGCTATCAAGGATCGTGTATCAGTACATGCTCCTTGATAGTGCATTCTGTGACTAGCCATGGTGGTGAGTGGAGGGCAATGCAGGTCACAGGATGGGGCAGGGAATGGAGGAAGCAGGGTGGTTGGGCAATGTCTCTCAGGGAGGGGAGGGTTGAGGATGACTAGACCACCAGGGAGCATGACCGGAATTTTTTTCTAGGTAATCGGGGATGGGGGGAAGTGGCGCTATACCACAGGAACAATTGTTACATTATTCTCAGGGGAGATCGGGGATCATGGGGGGGTCCACTACACCACCTGGGATTATATGTAAGCATCGGGTATCAGAGGGGGGCACACTACCGGGGAACATATTTTTAAAGTACTGGCATGAATTTAAAACATAACTTTCTTTTTGGACACTGCAGCAGCACCCCTCTGGGTGACAAATCATTAAGGCTGATGTACAGCTGTGCCCCGTCAACCGCACTGCCTACTCCCATGCCCCTATGTCCCTGGGGCCCCTCCTAACACCATGTTTCTTCCACCCCACACACACACACTATCCTGACCCATCTTGTCTTGCACCAGGCAGAGGGAGGTTGTCTCCCTGCTGCAATGCCGGGAGATGGGCCAAATATTTGGCGCACCTCCACACTTGCGGCAAACCCATGGACTTTGATGCTGGGACCCTCTTTCTTCTAGAATCAGGCACAGGATCCCTGACACACCTGGAGTTTCTCAACCCTTAGGGCGATGCAACTTCTGTCACTCTAAGGGTTCTTTTAAAATCGGGCCCTGGGTCTCAAGCTAGCATTTCTACAGGGCACACTGATAGGAACAATGTTTTATTTCTGCTGACATTGTGGATGTTTCAAGGCTCAATAAATCTAACCTTGTTAGATGGCCCAGAACTAGCATGCAAGCCACTTTTTGGGAGGAATCGTGTTTACTACAGGGCCAGAAATGCAGTGTGTGTGTGTGTGTGTGTGTGTGTGTGTGTGTGTGTGTGTGTGTGTGTGTGTAGTTTGTCAAAGTCTGCATTTGTTTAAAAAGTAAGGCTTACAGCTGAGAATGTTTTTCCCTTTTCACATAGAGGCCCAGATATTCAAACTGCACCACCAAGTAGCGCAATAGCAGGAGCAGGCGCAAGTGCAAGTTCAGTGTGCCTATGCGCAATACGCGCGATATTCAAACACTGCGCAGGCCAAGATGTGCTTGCGCAACACAACTGAATATCACACCAACCATGCCATGGCGCAACCAGGGATGTGCAGTGGCACAGGTCTGATGCACAGTAGCACAACCAGGGATACGCAGTGGAGCAGAGTAGCAGCGCATCAGCACAAACAGGGATGCGCAGGGACAGGATGCAGGGGTTCACCACCCATGGAAGATATGGTCAGAGGAGCACACAGCAGAACAGACATCGCCCACCACACCCCATGAACCGTACAACCTGAGCAGAGCTGGAAGAACCACCAGCCCATGGACACCAGCAACAATCCCACAGCTAGGGCATGGTGCCCCAGCACACCCCCTGGCAAGCTGTGACCGGAACACAAGGAGGTCCGTCCACCCAATGCTACACCATCCCACCAATGCAGAGCACACCCTGCACAGCAATCCCCAGACACCCTGCCCAGGAGCAGCGCCAAACAGGGCATGTCACCCCATGCATGCCACCACCCCCACTGTGACAATGCAACCCTGTGCACCTTGGAGCCATGCAAGGCAGCCCCACCGTGAGCACCCTGCAGCAGGTGGCAGCAGCCACCGATGCAACAACTGCAGACACAATGCTGCACTGCACGGCCCCCCTGAGGTACAGCTGAGAGACCGACCCTACTTCGGCACATGAGGTATCCTGCATGTGACAGGTCCTGCCCCAGACTCCACCACCAGTGGTACAGCACCCCACACACCCACTCAAGCACACACACTGTCCCAGCACTGGCCCCAACAGCCAGCACAGATGCCCACAGTGGTGCATGGAAGCATGCACCACACAGGATGCAACACAGTGCACAAACAAACACCCACCCATACCCAAGGGCACACCAACACAGGGACACATTAGTGGGGCAACAAACCCGTTGGCGTGCAGCCACAGAAGCCATGTACCCATGGCCAGCACCCCTCCATGGCACAGGTGTAACAGCCACCCTGCGCATGCACCATGAATCCATATGCCACCAGCATGCAGCCAGAGCACAAGTGACAGACATTGGAGCACATTCCCTGCAACAGACACAAGCGACAGCATGGAGGGGGGACAACAACAACAGCAGAGGCCACAGTGCCACCTAAGGCAGATGTACACCATACCAGTGACAGGAGGCAATCCAGCATTGTGCTGGGTACAGGGGGTGTCCAGCATGGACAGCCACCACTGACATGCCAGCAGACTGTGCATAGCACAGACATGCAAGGGTGTCAGCTGCACAGGCCATGGACAGTCTGACAGGAGCACCATGGACACAGTGCATGCACCGTGGACCACTGGACACAGGCATCCAGTGCACAGAGAACAACACACATACCACAGCCAGTGACCGAGTCCCCCGCCACACAATAGGCGGGTCCCTGCTGGACACACACACATGCCCATGCCTGCACCACCCCTGATGCCATGCACACCACTGCAGCCAAGCACCTGTAGCCCATTGCAAATCAGAGACCACCACAGTTGTCATAACAAAATGCATATATTTAACAATGGTAACAAACAAACATATTTGCAATTATTAACAAGGGTGGGGGGAAGGGCCACAAACAAGGTGGGGGCAGGCATGGGGCAGGGGTGAACAAATGGGAGAGGGAAGAAGGGGTGTGAGGGTGGGTCCAGGGGGGTTAGGTGAGTCGGGGGGCATGGAAGGCCTATTGTCTGCCCCACTCTCCACTCCTGTGGCACCTCTGAGTGCTTTGTCTCCAGACCCCGTCTCGCTCCATTCTCCAGGATCGCCAGGGACGCCCATGCCAGCTGCAGCAGCTCCTGCATGCCACATTTTATGGCCATCCAGTGATGTCCACCTAGGACAAGGGAGCAGAGTCAATACGTGTGACTGTCCATCCCCCTGCAGCCCACCCATTGTGCATGGCATACAGCCATTAGCCACGCCCCTGTGATGGTGTGCGACCACCCACAGTGACCGCATCCACAAGAACTGCTTACCCAGGCACACACAGCCATGCAGACCGCTGCACACACCCACTGCCCAAGTCCCGTACAGCACCACCGTGGCCGTACAGTGACATGGCTATGCGGTGTGAAGACAGTGGCACAGCCATGTACCCGGTGCACGCACGGACCACCAGCGATGCACACCCACACATGCAGTGCCACAGGACAGTGCTGAGTGTACCGTGTGGTGTGCATGGTGGTGATGTCAAGGGCTGGTGGCCATGCCCCACCGCCAACCCTTCAACACAGCATGCACAGAAGTTCTTGGAAAAAGGGCACTCACCTGCATCTGCAACAGCAGGGCACTGCTGTACTAAGGCCCCTCCACCACATCCCTGTTGCTGGGAAGCATCCCTGTCATGATGTGCTCTCACCTCATGAGCACGGCATCGGTCCTCAAGCCCTAGGGTGCAAACATGGAGAGGGGAACATCAGTACAAACCAGTAGCAAAGCCCCCCCCAGTGAGTGCAATCCTGCACAGCCCAGCCATGCCGCAACCCCCACCACCACCACCACCACCCACACTGGTTAGCCCCCTACCCCCTGCATGGTGGACACATGCACACCGCAATACCTGGATGGACGGAGGCTACCAGTGTATGGATATAGTACCTACCTGGCCATGGCACGGCACCTCGCCTGGTGCATGCCCGTAGTTGACCCAGCCTATCTGGGTCCCTCCGCCAGAGGTCCCCATAGCAGTGGCAACACTGCTCTGTGCTATGGGCAATCCCAGTGGCCTCCTCCATTGCCTCTGCCACCTCATCCCACACAGTTCTTCTTGGCCTGTCCAAGAGGTCTTCCCCAAACAGGGCCCCAACATGGGGTTCAACAATGGCCACAAGATTGGCAAGCTCCAGCATGCTCCACTGTGGTGCTCTCCTGCGTGCCATCATTTGTGCAGGCCAGATCACAAAATGGCGCTCTGTAGTACATGTCCCCCACGTGCAGATGCTGTGCAGTACAGTGGTGCTATTCCCCATCGTGCTGTCACTGAACAGCATCATAGGGGTGCACCCATGCGGACACATGGCGCCTAGGGGGCCAAGGTTAACCACAGGGTCAAGGGTCTGTCACGCATGGACTGCCACAGCACTATTGGGACTCCCTGTGTGTAGCGCAGTAGGGTGCCTGTGTGTGATACCCTGCAGTGGCCTACCATGCTGTGGCACCATGGCACCTATGGCACTCCAGGGCACGAGTGCCACATGAGAGAACAGCACAATAGCACCACTGGCACAGTGATGGCCATGCCCTGCACTGCTTCCCACACTCTGCACGTCATCAGCGCGGCAGGAGTCGGCATCTGCACCCCAGGTATGCGCCGTGCAGTGCCTACTGCACACATCACAGAGCTGCACCACTGCCTGAGCATGCTCAACACAATTGTGCAAGGTGCAACAGCGCAATATTCAGCCAGAATATGCAAATCAGCTCATCAGCAATTCCATGGCGCAGCCACTGCATTAGCATCCACTTAAAGATGCGCCTCACCTCATTTGCATGTTTTGCACCATATAAATGTGACATGGGGCTGCAGAGGACATAGTTTGGTATTGCAGTCTATTGTGATGGGTTGCATACTGTTTGGAAGTGTGGACTGTGGTGTGTGAGAAATGCATGGTACTGCATAATCAAAGGTAGCACCTGTCATTCCCACAGGCTCTATTATGACCAAACATGAGGAAGAGGAGGAACAGGGATGTGAGAGAAGGAGGAGGCCCAACTTCACCCGGGCAGAATCAGATGCCCTGTTCGAGGCCTACCTTGACAGGGAACCACTGCTCAGTGGACAGCAAGGAACACCACAGGCCTGTGCTGCAGCATGGGGTGAGGTTGTGCATGCCGTAAACCATCATGGCAGCCACAAGCGGTCCGTGCAGGAATTTAAAAAGAAGGTTGGCATGGACAAGAGGAGGATTAAGGACAAGGTGGCTGCCATCAGGGCAGCACATGCCGCAACCAGTGGTAGACATCCGGATGTGCCATGCCTGACGCCACAGGAGGAGCGGGTGACCAGCTGCATGCGGCGTTGTCCCATAAAGGGTGTTCCAGGTAGTGGCTTCCAGATGGGTGGCAGCCTGTGACTGCATGGTAGGTCCTGTGCTGTCACTGTGTGGGAGATGGGGTGAATGCCACGGGGTAGGGTGGAGACATTAACGCTACTGTGTTCCCTTACAGCTCCTGAGCATCTACATGGGTCAGCGGTGGTGGGTGTGTCCACTGAGGGTGATGCTGTGGACATGGAGGAGTGCCCATCCACCTCCACAGGTGTCTGAGGGTCAGGACCACTGCATACCTGCCTGTCTGTCCGGACTGAAGATGGTGGTGCTGGTGCGGATGAGGTTCTGCCTGTGTCCCAGCGTGACAGTGGCCACGGACTCCAGCAAGCTGGGACACGGACTGGTGCCGGATCTGGCACCGATGATGATGGATCACACATCCTGGACAGTGGTACGTGTGGGACACAGGATGGTCCCACAGCAGGAAATGGCACGGGTGTAGCCGTGGGTGGTGCCGCCGTGGAGGCCTGCGTGACATCACAGTCCCAGCCTGTGTCTGTATGCTCCAGTGGGGCAGCCCTGGTGTGCATCCAGGCTGATGGGGCTGTTGCAGCTGCTGCAGCAGCAATGGTGAGCCCTGGCATATGGCAGTCGGAGGGGCAGTGCCAGCAGTCGGCCAGTGGTGACAGGGGGACAGTGTCGGGGGTGGCATCAGTGCACTGCATGTGGATGTCCCCAGCATGGCTCTGGTGTGCAGCACCCATCGTCAAGGGCTGCTGTCCAGCACAGCCAGGTACACCATGAGGGACAGCATGCTGAACTGGTGGATGACCTCTTTGATGAGCACAGCCACCTACTCCAGGCTTCAGTGGATCAGCAGTTGTGGCTTGTGACGGCGGTGGATGCACTCAGTGTGGTTCTGCACCAGGCAGAGGAGCAGTGTAGCAGAGACCACGGTCTGCTCCTGGCAGAGATGGACAGGCAGTGGGAGGATGTGACCGCTGCCATTGACAGGCAGACACATGCATTCACAGCTGTCATGGCCACATTGGGCACCCAGTTCATTGCCCATGCACCGCAGACACCATGCAGTGTCACGTCCACCCCCCCCATTCCCGGTGTCGTGCGACACCTTCCCTGTCGACATCGGGTTCAGATGTGGGCATACCGAGCACGCCTGGTGCGTGCATGTTCGGTGAGCTGCAGACCCCTACATGAACACGGTCACGTTCCCCCAGCATTCCCCCTGGGGGACCGTCAGTGCCACCCCATGAGGCCAATGGTCAGCCTGGCACAGCTGGCAGGTCTCGGTGGGGCTGCCCACGCATCCGTGGTGGATGAGGCACTGTGCCATGAGACTGACCTGTCTCTCACCATGGCCACTGTCTGCTACTGCCCTGTGTGCAGTGTGTTGTGCATCGTGCGACGCACAGGTGAGGTACCCGGCCCTGCAAATGCATGGTCCCTGTGCACACCCCCCAGCTGCTGGCCACTGTGGAGTGTGGATGATGATGCCTGCGTTGCGCTGTTCACCAGTGTGCAATGGTGCTGAGACACGCACAGTGACGGCCAATGGGCATGGTCGTGTGTGGACCTGTGTGTGTGGGTAGGGGTTGCATTCGGGATTGGTGTGCCTTCTGCCACTTGTGCATGTCTTGTGGTGTGTGTGTGTGTGTGTGTGTGTGTGTGTGTGTGTGTGTGTGTGCTTGTGTCGTGTTTGGCCCTGCCCATCCCTGATGGCGTGTGCGGTTCCATGCTCAGACCCATTCCCTTGCCGCCATCCACCCCTGGGGTTTGTCCATGCCTGTTTGTGGGTTGTGCCCTTGCCATTGGTGGTTGCACATGGCCCCATGACCTACCTGTATTGGCTGAAGTGTTCCTCTGTGATGGTGTCCCGGTGCAGCTGTGACATCCGGATCAGGTGGGGGTCCCTTAGCCCAAGGGGTGGCTGCCCATCAACATCTGGATCGGTGTCCTCATTGTCCCCATCGCTGTCCCCCTCTTTGACCTCTACAGCTATCCCACAGTCATTGGCCATGTTGTGCAGGATGCAGCAGGCCAGGAATAGCCCACAGACCTTTGAGGGGATGTACTGTAGGGCACCGCCAGACATGTCCAGACACTGGAAACGTGCCTTCAGCATCCCGAACACCCACTCAATGACATTCCATGTGGTGGTGTGTGCCTCATTGTACCATTGCTGTGATGGGGTCGCGGAGCACCGGTATGGTGTGAGCAGCCAGGGACAGAGTGGGTAGCCACTGTCACCTTTGTGTAGAGGGTGGACTTTAGTATGGTGGTGTGCATCGCTCTGCCATGGGCCATCAAGGCCGGTACCCATGGCACCTCTGACTATGCACCCTCCCACAGCTGCTCATGTCATCCTGCGTGATGTGCATACTCACCCACTAGGTGGCCAGTGGGAATGTCCCCACTCTCAGACCTGTGGCACAGCGTGGACTGGTGCCAGATGAAGGCATCATATGCTCCTCCAGGGTGCGTGGCACAGACATTGGTTATGCGCCCCCTGGCATCGCACAGCACCTGGCAGTTGATGCTGGCAAACCCCTTCCAGTTAATGTAAGACACACCGTACGGGCCAGGTGGCGTGCGGATGGCCACATGGATGCAGTCAATGGTCCCGAGCACGCCAGGCATATGTGCTACCCTGCGGAACTCTTGTATGTGTGCTGTGTGCTCCACCTGTGTGCTGTGGAAATGGATGTACTCCGCAGCATGTGGCAGCAGTGCGCGGAGGAATTGTGTGAATAGGCGTGACGTGGCTGACTGGGTTATGCCTGTTGTGTTCCCTGTTGGTCTCTGGAAGGTGCCCATGGTGAGCAGGCACACGACAGCTGTCATCTTTGTCTCCACTGACAGAGCATGGCTCTGTCATGTGGGTGCCTGCATCTCATCACTGCACAGCTGATAGAGCTGCCTCAGGATCACCCCGGTTCAGGCAGTGCCAGCCCACAATCTCTGTGTCAGAGTAGTGCTCGAAGGTGGTGCGGGCTCGGTACTGCCTGTTGGGGGTGTACTGCTGATGGGCCTTCCAGGGCCGTGCCCCCCTGCTGCCTGCCTTCTCACACCCCTCATTACCACCTCCATCTGGAAGGTGGCACTGGTCATGTCCCTGGCTGGTGTCCCCCCCCGGCAGCTGTTATCCCATTCCCCCCACTGTCAGCTTGTGATGCTCCCCCTGCACTGGGTACACCTCTAGCCTTTGGCTGTCCTGCCTACTGCCACTGCCCTCAGTCTACTGTGGCACTTCCCTGTCACTCCTGTACAGTAGCACAGGCTCCCCACTCCTGTCCTGTTCCTGGTTGTTTCCAGGTGTGCACTGTCCTGCTCCTGCCCAGTCCCACTTACTGCTACCCTCTTCCATGTTGCTGTCACCTCACTCCCACCTCTGGCTTCCCTGTAGTGTTCTTGCGCCTCTCTCGTGTTCCTTTTTATTTTGAATCATTTCCGCTGTCGCGCGCAACTTCTGCTAGCTCCCTATTGCACATGACACATGCTGTTGAATATCACACTGCACCATTTATTCATGGTTCCTACCCCTACAGTAGAGCATGCATTCATTACTACTGCACTCTTGTGCATTGCAACTTGCGCAGTGCAGCTGCCTCCTGCTGAATATCGCACAATGGCACATTTTTGTACTTGCGCTGACGCATCTCTGTTGCGCATGACACATCCCTTTTGAATATCTGGGCCAATGTTTTTAACTGAATGCAAACTTGTTGAATGACCCCTAAGCTACTATTTCTTACCTTGAATAATTTGTGTAACAGTACCTTGGTACTCAGTGCCAGTCTCTAGTTACAGACTGGAACTCCAGGGTGAACGTAACCTCTAGGAGTTTTGGGGAGTACAGAGATGGGATAATGTAAGGGCACGGCTCCTGCTTTGATTCTTCTCCCTCCATTCCTGCCTGCATGATCAGGGTATTTTTTGGGAAATATTTTCTTGAGTAATACTTTTGCTGTGGGGGGGCTACAACAATCCATTATCCATTGTTCCTGCTTATGGTGTATTATTTAGAGGTCTATAACACACACTGTTTGCTAAGCTAAGGAGGTAGCAGCTCTTGGGGACCCATGTCCTTTGCACTGGGTGTTCTGGACTTCATTTACAGCATCTAAAAAAGTAAACAAGTCACATGATGCAAGTGACCTGATAGCAGCAATGACTTGGAGCTCCTGCCCTAATCCTGTCATCCTTGGCTATTATATCAAAATTTCCTTCTTCCAACTCTAAATATACATTTGGAGAAGTAGAGCCTGCCTACAGCACCTGATATAGAGACAATCGGCATTGTTTACTGGAGTTTTTACCCTCCGCAATGGAAGCTGAAATGAGGCAGGCCCAGCTGAAACATACGCCTCCTCCCTCACCAGAGGAATTGCCCCAAAAAACAAAGGCCCAAAGCGGGCAAGTGGGCAAGAGCACCACTGCGACTTCTCACTTGATCCCCCTTATGGAGGATTGTTTCCTGCAGGAGCTACTCCCATTTAGGGAAATACTTCTAGAGATCCCCTCCGAAATTAAATCAATAAGGAGTGATATGTCAGAGCTCACCAAAAGGATCGGGGATGCAGAAGCTTGAACGTCCTCCATGGAGAAGTGAAAAGAGAGACTTGACCCTGAAATAGTACTTCTCAGACAACAGGTTAAAAAATTACAGCTAAAAACTGAGGACTTGGAGGGGAGAAGCCATCGGAACAATATTCTTATTCTGGGTATACCAGGAATAGAAGAAGGCTCCAACATAGTAGCATTTACTCAAAAGCTTCTACTGAAAATTGTGGGCCCCTCTCCGCTCAGTGCCAACTACCACATCGAGAGGGCACACAGGTGTCTCAGGCTTAGAACGCAATCCAGGGCACCTCTTCACCCAATAATCCTTAAGTTCATGAGCTATATAGAAAAGCAACATGTTATTGCAAAAGTCAGAGAACTGCAGTCTATTACCTGGGAGGGCACCAAGTTAAGAATAACTCAGGATCTGCCATTCAAAATAAGACAAAAATGCACGGCCTTCCATCCTACAGTAAGCAAATTTATTGTAGCTGGCATCCCTTTCAAGATGCTTTATCCTGCTAAGCTGCAGGTCTCCCTCTCTGGAAAATGGATTTCCTTTGACTTGCCTCCACAAGCAACAGCTGATCTATCAATCAAGCTACCAGAGCTGTTTAAAAACAGATGACATTACCTGCATAACATTTGGGGTCATTAAGATTGGAGGAACTCATCCCTTTGTTTAGCACTTAGTGCATTAGTTGCTATGTCTTCCAAAGAATTATACTGTATGTATATAATTGGTACCTGAGGGTGTTTATCGGGTGATAGTCTGGGTAGGCCACGCAGCTTCTTTACCTGGTAATGCATGGTCTTGACCGCTGGGGGGTGTTTGTGGGTCTCCGAGACTTCTTTGAGATGGGAACCTTTAACATGCTTGCAGTTCCCAGAGATGGGATCTCTCGATGGACCAGCTCCCTGTCATGGACTTTACTTGTTCCCCAGACATCTCCACGGCCTACCAAGCAATGCCGAAATCTCCATGGACTGTGAAACCCCTGAACTGTAAATAATACCCTTTTTCTTCTTCTTTGTGTACCTTAAATGCTGTCAATGGTACTAGCTAGTCTGGATCATTGGAAGGAGAGCTGCTGTTGGTTTCAATGTTGTTGCAGCTGTTTCATCGGATGGTGGGGTGGGAGGGTGGGAAGGAGGAAGGTTATATTTTATTAGTCTAAGGATAGACTGAATGGCCTCAAATATACAACTAGCCCAGTTGGTTGAAGGGTATGGTGACTGTTACATGATACTCCTAACAGTTATTTTTTGCTCCGGCTTTTTATATTCAGTCAGGGATGGTGGGTGGGGGAGCTCCAGTCTATGCAGGCTCCTGGAAGTTGCTCAGTGTTCCAGTTAATAGGAGGACCAGCTCCTCAATGTGTCTCCAGACCCTTTTGCCCTGGGTAACATTTTTGGGGTCAACTCACAGGTATAAACCTAAGTTAAATTCTGAGGGCTTTCATGTCTGCTTTTTCATTATAGATATGGCTCTGTAGGAGGAACAGTTAGGAGCTGGTAGGGTTAGGACCCACACGCCTTTTTTGGATTGTAAGCTCAAGACAAGGTCCTATGTAAATAGTTGCTGAGGTGGGGGGGGGAGGATGAAGGGATTATAGGCGTGAGATCACTTAATAGTTTAAATACCTTGCCAAAGGAGAATATCTTGTTGGCACTGATTTCTAACCAGTTAGAGAGGGTGGGGATCTCTATTAGGAAGAGGCTTGTGTTTACATACTACGGTCTCTGAGAAGAAATGGGTACTGGGAAGGGAGGGGGGAGGGCTGGAGTGTGCATCAAGGTTTCCATGCTTTTTCTAATTAGTACAGGAGTTCTCTACATACTAGATATCATAAATGGCGAATGTAATGATTAAAATGATAACATGGAATATCAGGGGAGTCAGGGATCCTGTTAAAAGACTTCAGATTGTAAAACACTGTGCTTTGCTCAATGCAGAAATTATTTTGCTACAAGAAACGCACTTGTTGGAGGATGAAGCCAAATGGTTGCACAGGCAAGGGATATCACAAGTCTTTTCAGCAGGAGATTCTACTGCAAGTAGGGGGGTAGCTGTGTTAAACATAATATTTTGTTTCAGGCAGAATCTACAATTGCGGACCCCCAATGGTAGATTTATATTGGTTAAAGGTACCTTAATGGGTAAAGAGGTTACTCTGGGATTAATATATGGTCCAGTAGGAGGGGATCCTGCCTTTCTCATGGCCCTAGCTAATACACTTGCTCCAAATTTACCAGCTCCTCTGATTTTGGAAGGAGACTGGAATATTCCCCCAACTCAAGATCTGGACAAATCTTATTCAGTTCTAAAACTCCCATCCCCATCTCAAAGGGTGTTGATGGACTTCATGGACCTCTTGGGGATATGTGATCCATGGCGTATCCACAACCCCTCCAGCAAGCTTTTCTCCTATTTCTCAATAATACACCAAACCTGGTCCAGATTAGACTATATCCTAATTAGTCTTCCTCTCCTTACGGGCCTCGGTCAAGCAGATCTGGAACCTATGGTATTATCAGACCATTCAAAAGCATGGGTGCTTTTAACTTTGGACCCACTAAATCAGAGAGACACAGCCTGGAAGCTAAATACCCAATTATTACAAGAGAAGTCCATAGTTTTCAGCATTCACTCCCTTATTCAATCCTTCCTGGAAGACAACAGGGGTTCAGTCCAGAGGGAAGATATGTTTTGGGGTGCACTAAAATGTGCTCTTAGAGGGGAGTTAATAAAGATTGTCTCACACTGGAAGAAGAGTAGAGAGAAAGAGGCCACTTCTCTGTTGGCCCAAATCAGGTCAGCAGAACTCTCCCTTTCTTAAATTACCTCACCTGATTCTCTTACGACCTTAATTTCCCTCAGGAATAAATATGCAGACTTAATGGGGGAAATGTGGAGTATGCTCTTTTAAAAACTAAATCCCGGTATGCTGATCAAGGTGAGAAAGCAGGTGGGCTCCTAGCCTTAAGGCTGCACAAGACAGGAACTTCCAGGCTCATTCCCTCCATTATGGCTCAAGATGGTACCACCAAAGTTACCCCTCGGGAGATAACTGAAGTTTTTTGAGAACTTCTACCATTCCTTATATGGTAAATGACTCAATACACCAATTATCTCAGATATTAAAACATATCTGGATTCATTGGGTCTACCTTCTCTCCCAGAACATCAGAGTGCCTTTATTTCATCCACCTTGACCCTATCTGAAGTGGAAGCAGCAATTAAAGATCTAGTATCAAACAAGGCCCCGGACCAGATGGCTTTCCCTCCAATTTCTATAAAGTATCCTCCACCAATCTGGCCCCTCTTCTACTCAGGTTGTACAGATATATGCTATTGGCAGATTCTCTAGACCCATCATTACGAGAAGCAACAATAGTCCTTCTTCTTAAACCGGATAAACCATGATCCCAACCATCTAGTTATTGTCCAATTTTTCTTATGAATAACGATATCAAGATACTAACTAAAATTCTTTCTTGGTGCATTAAGTCAGTACGGACTGGGTTGTTAAGTCCTGAACAGGTAGGTTTCGTACCTGGACGTTCCTCTGCAGACCATCTCAGGAAACTGAGTCACATTTTTCAGGCTGCTCAATGTTCTCACTCCCCCATGGCTCTAGTCTAACTAGATGCTGAAAAAGCATTCGACAGAGTGGACTTTGAGTTCCTCTGGCTAACCTTAAAGAAAATGTGCTTCCCTCCTCTTTTCATCCAATGGCTCCAATCTATTTACTCTTCACCTTCAGCTAAAATATATTGTAATTTTTTTTTCCCTCCCGGTTCCTCCTTTTTAAGGGCACCAGACACGGTTGCCCACTTTCACCTTTTCTTTTTAATCTTTACTTGGAACCTCTTCTTCGTAGTATTAAATCATTACCTCAGATACAGGGCATCTCTGTACTTAATCACACTTTAACCCTATCAGTTTATGCAGACAATATTCTCCTTCACTTAGAGTCTCCAGTATCCTCTCTAGCGGGCACTCTCCAGGCAATAACACAATTCAGTTGATACTCCAATTACAATCTTAACCAATCTAAAACCAAAATATTTCCACTTAACCACCTTACCCACAGACATAGCTTCGATAGGTTTGGCATGAAATGGTCCCCGCACTCTGTTAAGTATCTAGGTATTCTCCTAACCACAGACCCCACAAAGGTCAAGAAATTAAACCTGGAGGAGCTGGTGTCTACTATTCAACAAGACCTCCATAGATGGGAATCACTTCCGCTGTCCTTATAGTGGAGGATTAACATTGTAAAAATGAACATTCTTTCATAAATCTTTTATCCTCTGAATATGTTACATATTTGGCTTCCTCAATTATTTTTCCTGTGGTTACACTCAATAATCTCCAGTTTTATCTGGTTAAACATCCTAGGCATTCTTATCACAAGCTAAGTCTCTCTAAGGAAAGTGGGGGTTTGTGTTTACCTAATTTCATCCTGTATTATTGGGCCAGTCACCTGTCAAAGGTAGGTGGGTGGCTACAACAAATGATGATTACACGCCCTGTTGGCTTCAGACTGAAAACCAAATTTTACGCTCATACCACCTAGATATCTCCACCATTTTCTTCTCTGCAGGAAAATCCCCTCCACCTGGGATACATAACATGGTGATTGGCACTTCATTAAAGATATTCTCCCAGTGTTGTTCATTTTTCCAAATATCTCCACCCCAAGATATGGCTGAACCGCTCATTTCTAACCCTAATATTGGAATTAGGGATACAAATATCACATGGGGCTGACTACCCCAAATAAGTAATGTCAGGGTAATAGATTTATACTCACACAATTCTCTCCTCTCCTCCGCTGATATTCTCATGAAATATAACATACCTCATAGACACATCCTCCAGATTTTTCAGCTGCAACACCTAGTAGGCCAGCTGTTTGGCACCACCCCTCAGTTACTCAAGCTGGACATGTTACTAACGCAGATATGGGCCCTCTCTCCCCTACCGCACTGTGCCTCCCTGATTTATGCTAGTCTTCTAGCCTTCAAGTGCCCAGATCCTTTGCCCGGGGCCAAGGTATGGACCTCCTTGTTACCAGATCTAAACATCAATCAGTCATAAACTTGGAAAGATCTAAATATTTATAATACCCAGGATAAACTCAGGCTTATCCAATATAATATACTAAATGATATGTACTATACCCAGTTAAATAACCTAGAATAGGACACCTTTCTAGTGCTATCTGCTCCAGGTGTGGCAAACTGGAGGGAGACTTGGTACACATTTTCTGGTCTTGTGAAAAAGTAGCTCCCCTATGGCAGGCTCACCAGTCCAAACTGGACCCCCTGTTGGGCCTTGAGGACCTGTTCACAGTAGAGGTCTGTCTGTTAGGTATTTATCATGCTACACAGGTCAAAGAGCGCAGATTCCATATGGCTTTAGTCTCCATGGTGGTCAAGAAACTCGTACTTAAACATTGTTTAGACCAGCTGAGTATATCCTATATCGAATGGCTCAATGAGATCACAGTTTATCTTAGGATTGAACATTTGATTGCAAGTTCTGGTGTCCTGGACATGCCACATGTGTGTGGTAACATGTTGCCTGTGTGGCACAATGCAGGGACAATGGCACCACCAGGCACATTGCCCCTGCCATGGCCACTGTTACATGTAAAAAGTGCAACCACAACAGGGACACAGCACCAGGTGGCAGAGACCAGTGGACAGATGGTGGTGGGACACACCAACATCCATGCCAGTGGTGCCACCTGCAGGGAACAATGGCATCCTGAGGCAGAAAGGTGCAGCACAGGCACCATGCCACCACACAGCTGGGAGGTACAATGTGAGGTGGCAAGGACACCATAGCATGCATGGTGACCTGAAGCACACAGGACACCATGCAGATGTGACCTGGGAAAAGTGGCCTGTGCTGTGAGCAGCAAAAATGGCACACCAACCTGATGCACAGGGAGGAAACATGGGACAGCAGGCGCCAACACCAGTGTGCACCCCTGCACATAGCGACAGACAGACACACACAGACAGCCAAGCATACCAGTAACAGACACAGAGACAGTGTGTAAGGCAAATGGTTTAATGAACAATATGGGACAGGGATACAGGGTAACAATAGAAGGGGGATGGGGATGAAAAACAGGCAACAGCAACAAATAACAACATAACAGTAAACCCAAAACCAACCAGCCACCCACAACAACCCCAAACACCAACCTGCACCCACGTACATCCCAACACAGGCCCAACAACCTAACCACAATCCCACCCACAAAACAAACAGCAAAATGCATACCCACCCACTCAATGTCCACCCACAACACCCATATGTACAGACCCAGCAATACCAACCACCCCTATATACATGCCCACCCACACAGAAATCCCAACCCACGTCTGACAGTAGCGGACACATGGCACCTAGGTCCACCAGAGTTCACTGAGGAGGGCAGACACCAACCCATGGAGGCACCCAATGTCTTGCAGGATGGCCATCACTAGATCTACAAGGTGCTCCTGGTCCAGGCTCCCACCCTGCATGGGTTTAGCGGTGGGTCCCTCAGCCACTACAGACAATGGCTCCTCCTGCTGCAACACTGGCATGGCCACCTCCTGCCGTGGTCCGGTGTCCCCAGTGGCAGGGACAGCAGTGCATGGTGCAGTGTCTGTTGGTGGGGCATCCTCGCCCACCCCTGCTGCGACGGCCATAACAGCAAGCCCGGTCGGTGGTGCAGCCATGGCCTCATCCTCATCGGCTGCGACACTGTACTCCCTGTCCAGGCCATGAGGCTGTGGTGGTTCTGGCCCCTGTTGCCCACCATCAGTGGGGTCCTTCTGGTCCAAATGTGTGTCCATCATGGCTAGGTCCCCTTCAGCTGCCGCCACTGTGGAGGAGGTGGAGGAGGAGGATGATGGTGGCAGCACCCTGGCCCTCCGCTGCCTGCACTGGGTGCGTAACCAGCACTCCTCTGCATCTTTTTTTTTTTTATAATTCAAAGTTTTATTGAAAGTTTCACTTTTTTTTTATATAATTTAAAGTTTTATTGAAAGTTTCACCCTCCTCTGCATCTTGTGCCTTCACGGCTGCCATAGCCCGCAGCAAGGCCCTCTGCCACTGTGGCAGCTTACTATGGACACCTGTAGGGAGGTAAAGGATGCGGTCAGTGCTGGGCCCAGACAGGGGGGTACACACACATAGGCAAGCAATGTGAGGGTGCAGCATGAGCCACATTGTGGCTGCCAGCCTTGACCATGGCACAAGTGGTCCATGGAATGTACTTACCTGACCTCCAGTGAAGTGCCTCCTGCCTGAGGCTGGTGAGGTGGCCCTGCTGCATGCCGTGGGTTGTGCCAGTAGAAGCTGTGGGGTAAAGGGACAGGTGAGTGTGTTGGAGGCACCACATGCCATGGCCACCATGCCAGCACTGCTGCAACAGATGAACAGCTGTAGGGATACATACCAACACCAGGTTCCTGTCCAGAGCACATCTCTGCGTCCCTGCGGTGGGCCATGCTGATCATGCACTGTAGGATCCAAGCCTCCCTCCATGTCAGATCCTGCCAGCAGTGGGTTAGCTGGCAGATGGTCCAGCGTGTCCCCGTTGCCTCGCCATGCGGGTGCAGATGACATCCATGCCCGCTTACTCTCTGCGGCACTGCTCCTCTGGTTCCTAGGTGGCAGCAGCATCCTACCCCACTGCTGCACGTTGTTAACTAGCAGTGCTTTCTCATGTGGCTTAAAGTTTGGGGCATGCCCGCTGAGTCTCAGGGATGATCCGGAGGACATCATGAGCTGTTGTCCGTGTGGCACCTGTAACGGGAGGAATGGCACATGCATCACTACAGAATTCCACCATGGCTGAGCAGACCACCCCCACCCACCATGCACAACACCAGACACCAGCTGTGGGACATGGGTCAGTGCCAGGCCACAGGCCTGCAACTGTGGCCCATCACCCCAGGTGGTACCCCCATGCCAATGCCATGCACACCATGAGGTGTGTAAAGGCTGAGCCATGCAATGCAGGGGCCGGGCACACAGTGCTGCACACAGTGACCACAGTGCACCAACACGGTGCCCATCCATTGCAAAGGCATGTTGCGGGCCGACCCTGCACAGTGTGGACTTGCAGCGCTGCATGCAGTCCTGCCACACGTCCGCACCACCACCCCCATGTGGACCGGTATGCAGCCACAACCACCAGGTGCCCAAGGGGCTGACACAATGCCAACCATGGGTGCCGGCACGGGGACTGACAGTTACTTACCTGTATTGTGCACTGTGGTGTCCGAAGTGAGTGGCACTGACGGGTCTGAAGCACACCTGGATGGAGAAAGAGCAGAGCAACATAAGCCTGTGGCACAGTCGGGGACTCCCAGAGCAGCTGCGGTGTGGCAGTGTGTACCTACCTGGACCTGTGCAGTGGTACTGATACCTACACAGGGGACAGAGAGCAACAATGTCAGGTACACAGTGCTGTACAGGCATTGGGAATGTGCGCATTGAGCAATATCATATACTCACCGAAGACTCATATGTGTCTGCCTTGGAGATAGGGAGGGAATGGACATGGGTTAGTACACAGTCGTAAGTGCCACCGTGGCCAGCAGCCTGTGGGTGCTGCAACCCCCCCCACCGGCACCATCCCACAGGCATGTACCCGCACATGGCCCAGGACAGCCCCCAGGACACCCTGCTGTGACCGACCCTGCACATGGTGGATGTGGTCAGGTGCATACCCGATAGGCGTAACATGTAGAGCGTGGTACAGGGACGGTGTTACACAGTCAGCTGGGCAGGTGGCTGTGCACCTGTGTGCTCAGCACAGGCAATGACCTGTGTAGGCCCCCCTCGCACAGTCTGAGGCAACGTCTGGTGGCACCCGACCCATTCCACGCGAGACAACTGGGACATGGGCTTCCATGGGCCACACACAGGCATGGATGGTGTTACAAGGGTGGACATAGCGTCATGACTGGTAACGGTGCACAGGCCGGCATGTGTGCCAGCCCACCACTGCACTGACACACCCCCATCAAGCAGATATGCATCCCTGTTGCACCGGCACAATGACAGCGTGACTGGGCTATGGCACCGCCTGTGTGGTCTGGTACAGACGCCGTGTTGGCACTCCAGCAGGGCTACCCGTGACCAGTCCCAGCCGCACTGTGCACCCATGGTGTGCCTGCTGGCACACTGTCCATGCATGTATGCCTACAACATAGGACTACTGTACCATGTATACCGTACAGTCTGTGACACGCCTATGTGACCCTGTAGTACAGCATGCCACCGTGGTGTGGCAGCAATAACCAACAGGGTGTGTGTGGTGCTGGGTACCACCATGCCTCTGGTGGACATCGCACTCTGCTCGCAACCCATGCCCACACACCAGAGGCGTGATGGTACACCTGCATGCCACCCTCCAAGGCAGTCAATAGTGCCAACCACTAACACAATACCGACCTGTGCAGGTACAACCCTCCCTGAGTGCCAACAGTGAGGGGCGCACCCATGGTGGACCGTGTACCATCCACAATGGGGTCATGCCACACAGACAGGCCCAAACCCCTCACCCTCCCAAGGCACATCCCAGGTTCAGGGTGGCCTACACCGGGGACGCAGCTGTCAGACCAGTGTCAACTGTGCCAGGGCCTGCATATACCACGCCACTGGGTGTGCACTGCAGTATCCTGTTTTGGCCTACATGTCTTACTAAATGCTTGCATGGCACTGTGGGTCCCAGCCCCACCCAGCCATGGCAGCTGTGCATACCACATGTGGGCCGCTTGGGTAGCTGCAACCACAGCAGGCACAGCCCTGTAGTGCAGGGGCTGTTGAGGGGTGTGGCCTGAGCCTGTGCCATGCAGGCATGCTGGTCTGTGCCATGGGCAGTACCGCTGAGAGGCTCAGAGGATTGGGGGCATACCCCTCAGGTGCCCCTCAGAACAGGGGCCTCCACACCCCATGCCCTGCCCCAGAACCCTGGTTCATGGCCACCCCACATGGGCAATGTGCTGCTCACACAGCCACTGTTCAGTGTCTGCATGCCACTGGCCGGATGCCACATCCACAATACACCCATCACCGCAGTATATGGCATGCGTCTCACCACAATCAGGGGCCACAACGGTCTGACCAGGTGCCCCACCACGTGGGGCAGCGACTCCCATCCTGAGGGCACTGTCCCACATAGTCCACAGAGGTGGGAGGGGGGCTGTCAGTGCCATCCAGCTGAGGACACAGCCATAGGATGTATGCCCCCACTGCAGGCATGAGGGCGGGCCTGCCTAGTCTAACCGCGTGGGTGAGTGATGGACCACACAGGCAACATGTTACCACACACATGTGGCATGTCCAGGACACCACCTGCCACACAGTGGTGTGTGGCCATACCATGCCCCCCATATCTCTGGGCACCCTCCCACAGCACAGCCCCTGGTACGGACCACTGCTATTGCACATATCATATCAGAACCCCTGACTGTCCACCTTTGGGAGGGTCATGCCTGCACACCTCTCACCTGTACCACGGTACAAGGACTGTTCCCCATTGTACCCACAGAGGCTCCCTGTGCCACAGTGCAGGGACCTGTTCCACATTCATAGTCCACATACATGAGCAACACTCCATTGTACATGATTCATGTCACTATATCGGTCACGTTGAGACTGACATTCTGAACATGAACCGGGGTGTTGCCGGAAGGTTCTGTTCTATACACACATTCCCCAACAGTCCCCCCCCCCATTATTATCTGTACACATCCTCTCCAAATGGTACCCCCTTCCAAACAAGTCTGACTGTTGTCAGATGATTCCTCTAAACCCTGAAGAGGTGATATATGTGTCTGTCTCCCAAACAGAATTGTAGACAGTGACACCCCTCGGTGGCCTACATCAACCCAAATACTATAGGTTAGAGAGCAAATGTCAATATAAAGGCTTATGGTCTATGGCAGGCACTCAATAGCACTGTACACATATGTGTACAGTGAGTATGCCTGCCTCCACCCTTGAACATGAATGCAACAGTACAACAGTGGTCTGTGCTTCTAGGTCTTGTTTGTTGCAGTGTTCCACATGCAGCCCATGAGTTCCACAGTGTGACAGGCACTATACAACAGTTGGGAGACAACAGGCTGAGATGTACTGTATGCATGCCTGTCTCTGTCCCTCAGGGCAGTGACAGCTTGAGTTGGGGTATATAAGGGGGGAGGCCTGCTGTGGCCCAGTACTCACCAGTCTGCTTATTGTCTGTCCCTGTCTTGGTCTAGATGGCACTGTTCTGATCCAGCTCTCTCCTACAGCCAGGTCTGCAGCCCCTGTACCACTACGCTGTGCCTGGGCCTTTCACCTTGCAACCGCAAATGCCGCACGTGTATTTGCACGATTTGGATCGTATGTCGCATATTGCATATGCACATATGCGGCATGCGTGGCAGCAATTGTGTTTTGTGATAGCGATGTACGGCATGTCATCTGCGATTAGGGATGCGGCCTGCCTGATTCACACATTTGCATGTGCTCCCTGCAGATGCAACACAGATGTGGGATGGGTGTGGGTGGCCCTGCATGTGTAGTATCTTTGTCTGCAGGACTCCATATGTGTGTGTGTGTGTGCGCGCATGCGCGTGCCCGGGGGGGTCAGTGGCAGTCAGATGCCCACCAGCAGTGGCCCATGCAGGGCACTGTTGTGACTGGGGGTTACGCCCTATCCAACATGTTCCCAGTAAGGCCCTACCAATGCAATGATGACAAAAGGACAACACACCATAGGGTTGAGATGCAAACAGGTTTATTTGCATGATGCTCAATACACACATGTGCCCAATGCACAGTGCTCCCCAGTTCCATCCATCACGCATGACCCCACACTCACCCGTGCACACAGTCATGCATATACACACACACACACACACACACACACACACACACAAACACACCCATGTGACCACATGGTGCCCCCCCATAGACATGTGCCCCCTGCCATGTATATGGCCCCACTCCCCCATTGCAGCCCCACCCACCATTTCTCCTACTGCACAGGTCACCCAGGCGTCTCACAGCCATCTGCCACACCCACGCCGTCCACGCACTGTCCCCTCTGGTGCCGGGTGCTGGGCTGTGGGGGACTCTGCCAGTCTGGCGGGCTGTGCAGTGCCCTAGCAGACCACCCCTGGCATCGCATCCTGTGGGCCTGTGTGTGCCCCCACAGGTTGGCTGCTGTGCCTCTGCCCATGCAAGCCTACTTGCCTCTGTGCCACGTGTGGCAGAGGCCATGCCGGGGCTGTATGGTGTGTTCCCTTATCATGTACTGAGCGCCTCGGGCCCTGTGCAACCTGCAGAGCACCCTCCTCAGTGTGCCCGCCCCCCCTGTGCATGCCCTGTGCCCAACCCTGTTCCTGTGAGACTGTGTGAGGTGCTTGGCCTGGCCTGTGTCTGTGTTGCCGACATGCCTGTGTGCGCCACCATGGTCGCATCTTGGCACTGTCCTGTGACCGGGTCAGTGTGGGCAGTGCTCGGCTGGGCATGCATCACCGGCAGCATGACTGGCAGGTGGGTAGATACTGATGCCTGGGCCAGGGGTGGGGGAGGGGGGCCCACTGGCTCCGGTGGCTGTGTCTGGGTACTGGAATGGGTGGTGGCCGGGGGTGCCACCCACTGGGCCAGGTCTTGCAAGTGGTGCAGCGGCTGCAGTGCATGCACTACGGCCTGCATGTCCATGGCCATGGCTGTATCTTGGTGCTGCTGGTTTGCCAGCATGTTCTCCAGGCCTGTGCTGAGGTGGTCCATGATAACTGTCTGGCATTCAGCACAGTGCTGGATGCCCTGTATGGCAACCCCCAGGCCAGCCATGCATACCACTGTGTCCCTAGTGAATGTCTGCAGGCTGCCGGCAATGCTGGATAGCTGCAGCTCCATGCAGGTGTGGTGCTTCTGCATGCCCTGCCATATGTTCCCCAGCTCCTGCCTGCAATCCCCCTGGCCAGCCAGCACCGTCTGGCAGTAGTCCCCAATGTAGGCCGATGGAGACAGCTGGTCCTGGAGCACCGGACGGCCTCATCCAACTTGTCCTCCAGTCCACAAGCACTCAGTGGGCTGAGCAACGATATGGCGATGTCCTCAGCCACCGGCTGGTCTTGGTCCGATGCCTCCTGCTTGACCACGGGCATCCTCACTGCCTCCACAGATGTGGTGGCACTACTGGTGGTGTCCTCGGTGGTCCCCTGCTGCTCCCATGGTGGTCCAGCTGCGTCCTCCTCACTGTTGTCCACCGCCTCCTCTACCATGGGGCTCTTGCCATCCCCACTCCCCTCAGGCTCTAATATCGGCTCCAGTGTTCCTGCCACAGGTGTACTGGTGGCAGGGCTGCCTCCAGCATCCTCTGGGCTGCCACCATCTTCCGACACCATGCTGGTGGCCTGGGCTGTGCCGGCACCATCCTGGCCCTACTGATGCTGCTGCCTTCTGGCTCTGCTGGGGCCACCTGAGCCAGCTGCCACTGCACCTGTTGGATGGGAAACGTGTTAGTGTGTCCCCGCATCACAGTGTGCCCTCACCTGCCTGATCAGTGTTATCCTCACAGGTCTGCTTCGGCATTGTGCTCTGGCATTGCACCCACCACACTTCTGTGCTGTTCCACCTGGTGTATGCCACCACTGTACATGCGTCCTGCCCCCCCACCATTGCTGCTCTTGCTGTGCCATCCATCCTGGTACAGCAATGCCAGCTGTAACACAGCCACCCCGTACGGCTCCTCACTGCACAGTGGCACCATGCACGGCCACGCCCATGGGGAAACACCGCGCTGCAGGGGCCTGCACCCCTGGGTGACTACATTGTCCCTGCCAGCCATGCACAACTCCTGCAGCCCTCGCCCACACTCTGCAGGCACTGGGATAGTGACCCATGCCCCCTCCCTACTGCCCAGCCCGTGCCCGTGCACAGCCCCTCCAGCACACAGTGCAGGACACAGCATCCCCCAGTGCGGCCCAGGTTATACCTCAGCATGCCTCCCCCAACAGTACACAGTGTAGGTCACAGCAACACCCAGTGCAACCCAGACCATGATGCAACATTCCCCCCCAACAGTACACAGTGCAGGACACAGCTTCCCCCAGTGCAGCTCACACATTGCCTCTGCATGCCCCCCCATGGTACACAGTGCAGGACACAGCAACACCCAGTGCAGCTCAGGCCATGATTCAGCATGCCCCCAACAGTACACAGTGCAGGATACAGAAACACTCAGTGCAGGCCAGGCCATGCCTCAGCATACCCCTAACAGTACACAGTGCAGGACACAGCTTCCCCAGTGCAGCCCAGACCTTACCTCTGCATGTCCCCCCAACAGTACACAGTGCAGGACACAGCAACACCCAGTGCTGTCAGGCCATGCCTCAGCATGCCCCCAACAGTACACAGTGCAGGACCCCACTCCGGTTTCATGTGCCTGTGCCAGCCCCTCCACAGTTAGCCATGGGTCATTCCTTTGCATTGCTGCACATGTCAATAGCACACATGCCTGTCCCTGGCCTGCCCCTTGCCATTATCTGGTTCCCTTGGCCCACTCTGTGGCCGGCTGTGGCCATGTGGCATTCCTGTGGTGTGCCTCCCCACCATTACATCTGCCTTCACATTGTCACCCCACCCACCCCATCTTTGCCATTGGATTCGGTGCTATTGCCATGTCTGGCCTGTCACATACATTGCTGGTTGTGTGTTCCTGCCTGTGACCATCCGCTGTCTGAACATGTCCAGCTGTGTTACACCAGTGATGCTTTGCTGGCTGAGATGTGCCACTATCCTCCTCTCAATACTGCTGAGTGGCTCCTGCTGGGTGGGTCCGCCCCCTGTGCCCTGCGCCTGTTGTGTGCCACCTTGTGCTTCACCAGGCACCTGAGGTCACTCCACTTCTTTTGCACATCATGGACTGTCCTGCGCTGTGCAGCAATGGCATTGACTCTGCGTTCCACCCTGTTCCATGCCCTCTTGAGTGTCTCCCTCCTCTTGGTATCCCCTCTGGGTCCCATAAGGAGTGCATGGTGGTGGTCGATTTGCTCCACCAGGGTGTTAACCTCCTCATGACCAAAATTCCTCTTCCTTTTCTGTCGTTTGGCTGCAACTTCTGCCATTGCTGTGTCGTATCTGCTGGTGTATGTTGGGCCGCTACTGTGTGTTGCTTACTTTTATATGGTGTATCTTGCGTGTCGCGACTTATGCAGATGTGTTTGGCGTATTCTTGCGGGTTCTAGAATCGCACATATCTAGCATGTCGCAGTTGCTGTTGCGTAAGTTCTGCTACTGCATTACTTGCGTCTGGCCTATTTTCCTTTCTGGACTCAGGCCCCTTATACTTACACTACGTATTTGTTTTGCATCGACTCCCCAGTGAGTTCTTTCTCTATTCCCTAATATCCATTATCTTACAAGTGATAGCACACTCCGGGGGGGGGGGCCGGTAATAGGGCGAGGAGCGGGTGGGTGGGAGGAGGGTGGAGATAAGGGAAAAGGGTGGAGCAGGGTTTAGGGGTAGTTATTTTAGGTTATCCAAAATGGTATGCTTGTTTATCTCAATGTTAATGGCTTTGTATGTAATGAAAAATTTAATGAAGAACTTGAATTTCAAAAAATAAAATAGTAAACAAATCCACCCATCCATCTGAGCCCAAACGTCCTGCCCACCCAGTTCTTTGAATACCTTATCCCAAGTAGTTATCTTTTAAAAATTATTTGCCATCCAACACAGAGGAATCTTCCTCTTCCTTGATCACCACCAGTTGGTTCACTCCAGTTGTACGCTGCTTGATCTGGGGAGATTAAAAGTATTTGAGCCCAGTGCTTAGACAGAGGATGAAGATCATTGCTCTGCACTGGATGGTATTCAAATATTTGAAAATAGTCATGCTGCAGAAGGGATTGAAAACACTGGGCACGGAGGGTAGTGGGAGGACACTGATCCTGGTTTTCTAGCATAACAAGGCATCTCCCTCACTACTGATTGTATCCCTGTGAGGCAGCCGTTATGGTTTGCAGCTGCTCTGTGACACAAAGGGAACTAGGAGATGGGGGGGAGCAACACTTTGCTCCTGAAACTGGGTCTAAAATGCACCATTTTGTGTACTGCATTTTCAGAATTTCCCAGGGGAGCATGCTTCCAGACTCCCCTACAGAGGCTTGGTTTTTAAGGTCAAGTGTGCCCCACCTTCTGTAAATTCTTGGCTCTGTCACTGGGAAGGGCCATCCAGGTCCGGGAACCATAAGTATGCCAAAGACCAGCCTGTGTTTCGTGGGATATCTATGGTTGTTCATCATGTTTTGCAAGTTGTTTATTAAGTCAGATTACAAATACCTTGGTTTGTGGGGTTTTCTGCTATTTAAACAACTGCATGGTAGTGGTATTAACAGCCAAAGCCCAACACAGTCTACTTGGCATGGTTCAACACTGTGCGTATTAACACTGAAGAAATACAGCAGTTTGCTTAGCGTGCTCAGGGTTTGTTTAACTTTGTTATCATTATCAACATACACTTTTACATGTTACTGGCGGCACTCCTGTTTGTCTGCCTCCAACCACAGAATGCTGTCAACATGAGGTATTGCTGCCCCTATTGTGTGAGTAGGAAAGCCAGTAACATATCTATAGGTTTCTTGTAAACCCCCCAAAAAACAATGAAAAACTCCCCCCCTTCTCTGCTAATACATAGCTAAAACTAGACATCATGACTACAATGGAATAAGTCCAATTTTTTCATTTTGAGTTTTCTTTAAGCCTTCTTTCTTTTGATCTAACCTTGAATTTTTTTAACACAAATGTAAACTGCAAATGTATGGATAGCTCACTAAGGATTTATACTACATAAACTTGTTATTATCTGTATATGTAGTGTATATATATGTGTGTGTGTATATATATATATATATATATATATATATATATATACACACACACATATATATATACACACACAGTATGTATATGTATGTGTGTGTGTGTGTGTGTGTGTGTGTGTGTGTATATATATATATATATATATATATATATATATACACACACACAAATGACAACTTCTTATGTTCCTTATTGCTGCAACTTTGTATTTACATGGAAATAAGAAAATTTGTAGCATGCCATAATTCGCTAATTTTTACTCACTTTGGTGTTCTATACTTTGAATGATCACTATTTGCCCTAAGGATGAATGAAAATGTTGCCTATGCTCCGCGTATCTGAGGTGCTTAGGCAACCTTAAGTGTGAATGCTGCACAGCGGGAGTCCCACAGACCTCCAGCAGCACCCACCAAGGGTATGCAAGGCACTTACACACCCACCTTCCTAGCCCCATGGGCAACTCTGTGCTGGGGGGGAGTCAGAGCCTTGCCTGCACTATGTGGCATTCACTAAGCCACGTACTGCCAGGCACAGGGGGGGCCAGTTATGCCAGCCAGAACCCAGTCATAACCAGGTATGCACCCCTGTGTTTTTCATCTGCATAGTGTGGTGATACCAGGCTATGGACCTCCATGCTGATCCAGCCCACTAGGCTGCTGGGGAGGGCTGGGGCAGTGAATCGGGCAAATGCCCAGCAAGAGTCAAAATGTTGCTGCTTTATGTGGCTTGCCCCTGAGCTGTGCACCCACCACATGGGTGCAAGGGATCTACTATGGGACCTGTGATTAGCATCCAATTGGGCAGGTACTCCTTGGGTGCATGCGGTCAGGCATTCTGTGCATATCCGGGCCACATAGGTACGCAGGTGGGGTATGCACTTTAAGTGTGTACCTTCCACCCCAATAGTGCATAGGGGCCTATATGTGTGTACTGCTTTAAATAATGTATATAAATATGGTGATGTCGGTCACTCCTCAGACCCGCCTCCCAGGCCAGGAAGGCACTGTGTGGTGTTGAAGCACTGGTGAAGTGGGGTGCTGCTTTGTGGGCAATCCAGCCACAATAAATCACATTTGCAACTAGCTTTTGACTAGGTGCCTTTGTTTCCTGAGTGCTGAGTACTTTTGTATGTCCTGCAAGCGTGTAACATAGCAGTGTAAAATGGGGTCGGGGCTACAAAACAACATGCTAAAGATCAGGCTGGCAAAACATGTATGAGCAGTATGCAGCAAAATTTATTAAGTTACTTCTGCCAATGAGTTAAAATAAAAATAATGACAGCTGCAACAAACCACAGCCTGGAATCACCACCGGGCTTGCCTCTCACATTATCCCAGCAGTGCATTTCCATCTACGGGGCTCTACTTCAAGAAAGTACCAGTGTTCTCACAGAGCCCATAAGCAGTGTGAGACAAGCAATGTGGCTGATTTGGAGGTGAGAAATCATCTGCAAAACTGTGAGATCTGATCATCCCTTGATGTTACACTTTAATTTAGTCATGTTTACATCTATTTATCAAATTACTTATTTGATGACTTAATTAATCATAAGCAAAGTGGCTATCAGTGTTCTGTATCCATGGTAACACCAGTGGGCAGAGGGACTATTTTACCTGATTTGTAATCAGTAACATTTATTTTAGATATCTGTTAAAATGTTTTATCTTAATTACTTTAATTAAAGAGCAAGTGTACTGCCTAAAATTAATATTAGTTTTTAAAAGCAGTCAACCATTGCCTTTTATATCTGAGATACTTTTTATTTTCCCTTTGGTTCATTAGAAGACTGTACACCTGATGTTAGTGGGTGTGTTTTGGGGAACAGCACTCTGCCTGGCAGCTGACATATCTAGCTCTGTTCCACCCATTACATCATCAGCATTGTGACCACACTGCTGCTTAGGAACAGCCACTCAGTAGCTGCCAGGTCAGTCCCCTGTGAAGCAATTGTCAATTATGTAAAAATGCTGATGATGTTGGGGGGGGGGGACTAGAACTGATATGTCACTTGCCAGGTTGAGAACTATTCCACACATCAAACACAATATTATCACATAAAAATGCGAATAAGCAAAAGGAAAAATAAAAATGCTTCGGAAATAAAAAAGTTGCAACTCACTACTTCTTAAAATGTATATAATTTTGCTGCCGGTCTGTTTTTGGTTCCACTAGCTCTTTAATTTTTTAATGAACCAATTTTATATAAGCAATAAGACACTCCAGTGCATGGGTTGTACAGGGATTTACAACACACTCAGGGGATGAAGGCACTCCACCTGCAAAGTCATGCCTCACAATGCCCCTGGGTATGTATTGAACCCTGCACAACCCATGCTTCATTGTGTCTTATTGCTTAACTATAAAATAGCAGAGTAAAATCATGTAATCTGATTGGCTTTTATGTATGTGTAAACTATGGTTTACACATGGTTAAAACAAGCATTTGTCAATTCCGAATGTAGTCACGCTGGCATTGGTAGTGCAGTGCGGGAAAACATTTTGGACAGGATGTGAAAAATGACAGCTGTACAGTTCATAAGGAGGTATAAAAAATGCCAGTGTTGTGTATGTGGCATGTAAATATAGTAAATTTGGGAAGTTACAAGGGTGCGTTGGAAATGTACAGTGTACGCTTGGAACACAGTCATTTTATGGGCGTTTGGCACCAAATTTTCAACATAGGCATTTTAGCACCTCTGCTCATGTACAGTGTCACTGTTATTTCCTCAAACTGTCCCAAATGTGAAATGACAGCTGCACTGTTCATCAAGGTGTGGAAAAATGACAATGGTGAAAATCCAGAGTGAAAATATTACAAATGCACGATATTACGAGCGTGCATGCAATCTGCCAACGCACGCTCCTAACACAGTAATTTTACGGAGTATCGTCACCAAATTTTCAACATAGGCATTGTAGGACCTCTGCTCATGAACTGTGTCACTGTCATTTTCATAATCTGGCCCGAACACTGATTTCCCACAGCGACCGTGCTATTGCGGGCCGGACGTGCGGAAACACATTTCAGGCAGGATGTGGAAAATGACAGCAGTACTGTTCACAAGGACATATAAAAAAATGACAATGTTAAAAATCTGGCGTGAAAATATTACAAATTTGTGAAGTTACGAGCCTGCGTAGCAACTGTGCAATGCACGCTCATAAAACAGTCATTTTGGGGATTTTTTACACCAAATTTGCAACATAGGCTTTTTGAGAGGCCACCTCATGAACACTGGCACTGTTGTTTCGTTAATCGGTCCTGAAAGGTGATTCTGCTCAGTGACTGCAAAATCACCTTTTGAAGCTGATTAATGCCATGACAGTGATAGAATTCATGAAGGGGGTCCCAAAAACCCCATGTTGAAAATTTGGTGGCAAAATTCCCCAAACTGCCCAAGATATGCAGCAAAGTTGAAAAAACCCTATTCATTCCAATATACAGCTTACCGGCATTTCCTCAGTTCGCGGTTGGCATTGAAGAGAGCAGACGTGTTCCCAGTCCACCGAAGATTGTCATGCTGGACTCTGGAGGTAAGTATGGGGTGAGGGGGGTGTGGGGAGACAGGGTGCGCAGTGTGCGGGTTGTGGGGGGGGCTGGGAGAGCTCTGAGAGACCGTTTCCTTCTTTGCAGGGTGAAATAAAACAAAAATAAATTGGGGGACCATTTTCCTGTTTAACAGGTGCTTTGGCACGCTGGGGTGGGCTCCAAGTATGCTATCTGTGTGTGTGGGTGGGTGGGCACATTAGCCGACAGGGGATTGGGCACCCCTGTCGGCAAACAAGGAAGGGGGGGGGAGCTGCAGGAGCCGAGGGGGATTGGGCACCCCCTCAGCTATAGGAAACAGAAGGGGGACAACATTATGCTAACTGGGAATGGGATCCCCTGTCGGCAACATTCAAGAGGAAGGAGGAAGGAATACATGCCGACAGGGATTGGGCACCCCCGCCGGCAAAGAGAAGCTGTTGGTGGGGGGGGGGCATGCATGATGCCGAGGGGGATTGGGCACCCCCTCGGCAATCAAAAAAAGGGGGGGTGTTACACATGGTGCCGATGGGGATTAGGCACCCTTGTCGGCACACAATAAAGGAAGGGGATTTTGCACGCAACAGCAGCAGTCACTGCCACCATGTTGCCTGGACTTAGGGAGAGGCGTGCTGTAGTCACGCTGCATGAGAGCTTTGCTCTCATTGCAGAAGGCCTTTTCATTGATCTCATTACCTCATTAGCCAAGCAGGGTGTTGGCTCCTGCTGCTGGCTGATTGGGGAATGCAGGACACACCTATTGGTGCATGCCCTGCATTCGCCGAACAGCAACTGCACCCCCAAAGCTGCACTGTCCCAAGATGTTGGCTGTGCAAGCACACCAACATAAAAAGGACTGCTCAGCATTGAAGAGTCTGCAACACATATAGAATAGTGTATGGGAACCCATACTCAACCACGCTATTCTAATACCGAGTGGTTTCCATTGACTATGAGGACCTCGAGAGTGAAGCTCGAGAGGTCCCTATCGTCAATTGAAAGCACAAGGTATTAGAAATAGAGGACTGTGTATGAGCAAGCATACATAACAAAACAGTTGTGATCGAGCGGTTTCCGTGGTAACCAGCAACCTCGAGAGCGCAGCTCGAAAGACTGTTACCACGGAAACCTCAATATCTTTCAACTGCCTTGTTTGTGTATGATTGCTAATAAGCAATCTTTTATAGTGTATGGACAACCATAATCAGCACTCCGTGATCCCCCAAACAAGTCTAGAAGTAAAAATAAAGGCTTACTTCGGGATCTGTGGCACCACGCTGACTTCCAGCGTCTCAAGTAGGCCACTCCAGTTGCACATCTTGGCTGATGCATTAGATCTTGTTGTGCTGCACCGGTGACGTACTTGGTGCAACACAACAAGATCATGATGCACCGAGTGCAGCACAACAACACTGTTCCAGGCATGGATTTCCATGTAGAACAGTGTTCCACCATACACTGTTAGCTGGTTGTGTATGGGGGCTCCCATACACTTTTCTATATAGTGTATGGCCCTCAAAAAGAAGTATGCTTACTTTAGTAAGTCTCCTCTGATCAGTCCTTGCCACCGGACGCTCCCTTCTCATTTTGCCACTCACCGACTCAGTTCACACACGCAGCTCATCAACTGCCCCCATCCAATGAACAGTGCTGTTTGAGGGCAGCTGTATTGTGATGTCCTCACTAATGCAGAATTAAAAGTCATGCTGCATTAGTGAAGATGTCACTACTGAAGCAGAACGACTTTTTGTGGTGTATGGATTTCCATACAAAACTGCATTCCACTATACACATTACATTTTATTTAATTGTTTGACTAGGAATAGCACACTAAGCTGAAAGCTTTTTTACAGGTGCGACCTGGGAGCACAAGGAAGTTAAGTGACTTGCTCAGGGTCACACAGTATGCAAGTGGAAGCTGTGGGATTTCAAACCAAGGTCTGGTCTGCTGGATGTCACCAGATGTGCAGCTCAGAGCCTTAAACCACTGCCCTATACTGCTTCAAAAGGATCTGCCAAAATCACATATCAATTGGCATTTGGAACACAGGCATTTCAGTTAGCCCCCTATTGCCAGAACTGTTATTCCACCACAAATGTAGCTGCTACCTTTACACTGTAAAAAAAACTTAAACTGGGCCCTAAAAATAAAACTACCTTAAATAAAAAACAAAACAAATTAATTAAATGTTGTTTCCCTGATTATCACACTCTCCTTACATACATAAACAAATTAGAAATAATAACTATTGTTTATAGTTTTCAGTGCAACTGTTTCTTTACCTGCTTATCAGGGAACTCTCTTCTTCTTGCCCTGACAGTGAGATAAATAAGTCTCTGGCTGTAACAAAGGCCTTCATTGTCTGTGTGTACAGTGTGTTGGGAGAGAAACATTCTGCCAGTGAAACTGAGCCGAATTTTGAATCCATGTATTCCATGGTAAACATTTCATGATAAACATTCCATATCTTGAATGTGGAGAACTACAGAGAAAAAAAAAACAGGAAGAAGAAAGTAGGCAATAATACAATGACGTCATCAATGACATCACTTCTTATATAGCATTTTATGTGTAGAGGCCGAAATGATCTGATGAGTGGTTACATTCCACTGTTTTAATCAAAGGAAAGTTTCCCTGAGGTACTATAGGCAAACAGGTCCCTTCAGGGTCTGAAGTGAATTCCATTCCCATAGGTGGAACCAGGATTTACTGTTTTCATAAAGTCAAGCTTCCCACCCTTTGTTAACATTAACCAATAAGGGTTTTAAATTGGACATAAAAAAATACTGTTATAAAACAGAATAGGGTTGATCATCTCTAAACCTCCTTCTTTAATAGGTAAATATAAAATGTTCCTCTTAATCAGGTAGAGGCGACTCCCCCATAGTACTTGAAAAAATATGCTAAAAAGTGAAGTTTCTAGCATCTTAGGGACTGGAAACACATAACTAAGATATAAAAACACGGGGACTGGAAAGGCTTTAATTAAAAATACCCTTTACTTTTTTCCAATGTTGCTCCTATTCCATTGTGCCACCTTATTCTTCCCAATATCCAGTTTCTCCTCCCAGTTTAGTAAATCCATCCAAGGGGGACCAAATTTGACCCCTAAAATAGAAATTGGCCTAGATGTACGCTGCAGTGGCCCAATATTATCATCTTGATCAAGGTGATTTCCTAGTGCTCTTCCATTACATTTATTCATATTCAATGAGGTTCCTGATACCAGTCCAAATGTAGAACATAGAGAAATAGCTAGAAGAGCAGAAGGATTATCAGCTACCATACGGCATAAGTCATCTGCATAGGTCAAAGCCTTGGAAGGGGCTTGAACATTTGGTCCAGCTATGGGCTTAATAGAATAGAGGCCATTTATTTTCCACAGTAAGGGACCAATAAAGAAAATATATAGTAGAGGACTCATAGGGCACCCATATCTAACTCCCCTTTTGATTGGCACCATTGGGCCTAGTCTCCCTTTCATTACCAGTGTTACAGTAGCTGTTTTATATAGATATTTGATCCAAGTTACTACCCCTGGTGGAACCTTGTAATGACATAAGACTTCCCATAAAACTTTGTGACAAATCAAATTGAAAGCCTTTTTCTGGTCCAAGGAGATCACGTAGCCAGTGCAAAAGTTCAAGTTTCCATTACTGAAGATTTCCCTTAGGAGAATAAGGTGGTCATGTGTTGATCATTGTGGAACAGCACAAGCGTGGTCTGAGGAGATGATACTTTCTGCCATATGAAGCAGCCTTTAAGTTAGAATTTTAGTGAGAAGTTTACAATCTGAATTAAGAATACAGATTGGTCTCCAATTATTTAAGTCGGTCTTTTCTCCTTTTATATGCAAAAAAATCAGAGTTCCTTTGTTAAAATTTAGTGGGATGTCACCAGATTCTAACATGTCATTATATACCACTGTCAGCTCTTCACTTAAGTGCTCTCCTATAACTTTATACAGTTCATTAGGGAGCCCATCTGGGCCCAGTGAGATGTTATTTCTTAGCTGCTGGATACCCTCCAGTATTCACTTTGTGCGATTAACTGACCTATTTTGTTTAGCACCTGAGGGGAACTACTGGAACTTGGATATCCTGTAGGTAATTTTTAATTTCCTGTGGGTTCGAAGGAATCTCAGAAATAACTTTACTGAGAAGTTAATGTTTATTTGTAAAATTTTCCTTGTGGAACTCTGTATAGAGCCATACTGATCTACCAGGATAGACATCGTCTTTTTCCCTACCTGCTGGGCATTCTGATCAAAGGGGCATAATCCCTGCGCACAGCCTTGAGTACCAAATTTATGTTGGCTGTAAAGTTGGGCAGATTATTGTTTTAAGAACCCCCTCATTTCTTTCTGAATTAAGCAAATTTGGGAACTCAGGCCTTGGCCCATGATATGAGAGATGGATAAAAGGTTTTGCAGATGGCGATGCTGCTTCAGATGTGTTAAATATGCTGAGTTACATTTACTTTTACTGTATTGTTTTAAGATGGAAATCAGGTCCTCTTTTGTGTCCTCCCACCAATTTATAGCAATATCATAACAAATAAATACTGATTTTCTGGCAGTTATCAATTGTCCTAGACAGGACAAAAAGGCCCTATCTTCTAATAGTAAGGTATTAAATTTCCATATTCCAGGACCTTTAGGGGGGAATACTACCAAAGGAGATAGAGACCCTGTTGTGGTCCGAAAATTCTAAGGGGCTAACTGCAGGCACTCTGATATTTGTATTTGGAGACAAAAAAACATAGTCGATTCAGGTTGCTAGGGATCCCTTATGGAAGGTAGGTGTGTGCTGTTTTGTTGCCTCCAGATATGCATCTCATAACTGTACTGTACTTTTGATATTATTTAGAAATTATGAATCACAATAGATTTTTTGAGTGGAAGCATGAGAACTTTTATTTTGGAGGCTCAACCCACAGTTGAAGTCTCCAGCAACTATTATTGGTTTAGAAGTGTGTAGATATGGTTGAATGAGGGAAAGAATGTCGATTCTACCAGTTTTTGTTTGAGGAGCGTAAATGTTAATAAGATGGTAAGGTACCTGGTGGACTAGTGCATCCAGTATCAGCACCTGCCCCAGCACTAGATCATACAATTTAAGAAGTTTAAAGTCCATAGAGTGTACTAATATACCCACCCCATAACATGTTTCCTGGCCTATGGACCAGAAGGATAGTTCACAAGGCCACCTCTTCTGGGTTTGTTTAATTTTGGAAAATGTATGGAATCAAACATCTTGCAGAAAAATTAGACCCAAATTTAGTGAAGTAAGAAACGTGAACACCATGTTTCGTTTGTCTATTCTCTTTATAATATTTATGTTCATAGTATGGCAGTCAAAAGAGATATGAGACATAGGAATGTTGGAAGGGAAAGGTATACTCCTATCCTGATTACTAACTAAAATGCATTTTTTCCTTCCTGACCTTGTAATCCCTTTTGTTTTCATCCTAGCTTTCCGTTTTTGAGCTACTCTTCCTTTAGGACTCATCTCGGTGTCTGTCACCCTTTCTGGATGTGAGGAAGGAATAGAGGAGGAATCTGACTCTTTTCCTGATTCTGCTGATGTCTCTTGCAGAATTTCATAAAAGCTGGATGTGGGGATAGGAGAAATCCTTACTGTTTTTTTTTGGGGGCTACTTTCACTTTGATCTTGTACAACGTTTGTAGCTAGATTGCCTAGGCTCTGGGATTTCTACACTTGTTTGGGCCTGGTCTGCAGGTATTACCAGTGTATTCTCTTGTTGCTGGGGCGGGGGGGGGGTCACTGTTGTTTGAACTTCCTGGGCCTTGTCCAACCCATCAGATGGAGTAGTGGATGTGGATGGCTCTGAAGGGTCAGGGTCCTGTTGTGGCAGGCTTGTTCTGTTTCTAGTCTTGGCCTTCTGGGCCTGTGAAATAAGGAAATGTTGGTCCACCCCACCATCATGACGCTCCTGGTTGTGGGCTGCTTTGTCACATAGATTACACTTGCACTCATTCAGGCATGCTGAGCTTACAAGACCCAATTCCCCACATAATTTTTTTTTATTTTATTGTAATCTTTGGTAACCGGGTAAGGCCCACTAGGCACAAGTTCCTGTTTTCAGGGGCCATCTGGGAGCACTGGGAGGTTAAGTGAAGTGCCTAGAGTCACATAGGATTCAAGTGGAGGTTGTGAGAATCAAACTCAGGTCTGATCGGCTGGATGTATCAAGCTTGTTCACACCTTGTTCCCCTAACCTCTAGGCTATACTGCCAACCCATAATAAGTTGCATTTAACTGTGTCACACTCACTACTGAAATGGGTGAGATCCCCATACCTATAGCACGCCACGGGTTGGCCTGGGTAAAACAGCACCCCCCATATCTCGACCGAAAAAAAATGAGTTTGGAAGGTATATAACCCCATTGTTGTCGAGTTTTAGTAACATTTTTTCCTCCACCCCCCAGTCCAGATATTCTTGGAGTCCAAAATCACCTCAGGATCACCAGTCACCGTGCATCGCATTTTTAGCCAGTACAACACATCTGATAGGTCTACCCCCTCGTTCCTGAACAAAATAGATATTGTCTTGTAAGCAGGTTTAGCCAATGGTATGGCCAGGAATGGGGTCCACAGTGCAGATCATTTAAAGAGTGGTATTTACACCAAAACTTCTTCTGGCCTCTTGTTGTTTTAAAACTTATGTCAAACATTTTGCCAGAAATGTGGATTAGAGCGTACAATTTGTGCAAAAAAAACTTAATTGAGTCTTTCAGCAGGTTTCTAGCAATGTAGACTCGATCAGGGGGTTCAGATAAGCCACCCACATAGGACAGTCTCATTATGTCGCTTACAGTAATATAGGCATGAGAAATAAGGAAGAAACATTTTTTTTTCTGTCTATCTGGTGCTTTGTTCAAAGGGGCTTCCACCTGGGGCTGTTCTGTGTTAGGAATATTAGGTGAAGTCTCAGCAGGAGGTATATTTAACACCGGGTTCTGAGTTAACTCTAGACCACCAGGAATAGTAAGAGGGTCAGTGTTGGAATTTTGTTCCAAATTGCCATTTTCTTGAGTCTCTACTATCATCGGGGAAAACGGAGCTATGAAGTCTTTGGGTAATATCATCCTAATAGGAGAATTACCCATAACCAATTGCACAGAATCAGCTTGCTTCTCCCAGTCAGCAACTCGGAGAGCTTTATCTACAGACCAGGGCCCAGTCCCATGGGCAGTGTTTCCCTGAAGTTCACAGCAAGAGTCTTTAGGAATATTTAACTCGTAAGAAGTCTGAGGTGTACTCACAGAGATGCATGGTAGAGTTTTCAGGGTAGAAACACTCGGAGGGTCTTTGTTATTCCCAGCAGATGGCGGGTATTTTAAAATCAGCACTTCTTCTCCCAGCTGATAGCGTTTGACAGTGTCAGCCAAACTGTCAGCCTGCAGTCACCAAATCTTCTGCAATAGGGATGACTTCTTAATGAGAAACTTGCACTCTTCAATGTCCAATATTTGCGGCAATTCTCGTGTTTCTACCACATTTTTAAAGGTTTTTTTCACTCCGGTATCCATTCCTCTGATGCATTTGAGCCTTTATCTGTGTCCTTACCTTCCTCTAATTAAGGAGGGCCCTCAGGATTCATTTTCTGTCCATCCTTGATTTTCTATGGATTTCCCATATCTGTAACAAGTTCAGTAGCCTCCGGTGTCAGTAAATCTTCAGTCCTGGGTAAAGACGAGGTGTGAGAGGAGACTGTCTCTGTCACCTCCACAGCATCTATCCTCTCTCCTAGACTTTTGTCTGCCATCTTGGATGGCCAGAATTTCCCCTGCTGATGAGTAGGGGAACTTCCCTGGTGTCTTGACCAATTACCCCCCATTCACAACAAAAAAATTCTACCAATAGCTTAATCTGGTTAAATATCAGTTGGTTACCATTTGTATAACCCCCCTCCCCCCCCGGGTTGCCCCTGAAAAGGGGACTTCTAGTCTTAGTGATCCTACCCACTCAACAAAATTCAATAAATAAATAAGACAGCATGGGTTCACAACAGGAAGGTCTTATTCATACTAAAATACTAAAACAGATTAGGAGCTAGGGGGCTTGAGAGTCCATAGGTGCTCCTATATCTTAATATGAATAATATCTTAACTTATGACCAGAAAGCAAAAAGGTATCAAGGCTTGTCTTAAAAAATACTTTTTGATTCACTGATCACGATGTTTAATGGCAAACTATTCCAGGGGTTTATAACCCTTAAGGCTAAGAAAAACTTCCTACAGGTATGGTTACATTTATTACCAATAAGCTGTAACGGATGACCTCTAGTATTGTATGTACTTTCTTTGAATTCGAGCCCCAGCTCAGTCATCAGAAATGGGTCATGTATAATATCATATAAAAATAAAAGATCACCTCTGAGCCTATGAGTCTCCAGAGGCATCAAATTTAGAATGGAGCCTTCTCTGACCTAAGCACTGTTCTTCCCAGGGACTGCCTGACCCACTCAACCCTAAATTAGACCCACACCACCACCCTGCCATCATTTAAAAAAAAAATATATATTTTTCTTACTGGAGAAAACCCCAGGCACGAGTCAGCATCAAGTATCAATGGGGAGGCAGTGAGGGAAATAAAGGTAGAGTACCCACTATCCAACAGTGATCACCAAATGGTGTGGTTTAATATCATGGTGAGTGGGGAGCCAGAGAAATCAGCTACTCAGGTGGTAAACTTCAGGGTGGTGGACTTCGGAAGGATGCAAGAAGTACTGAAGGGGAAACTGGAAGGCATAAGGCGTGAGATGGACGCGGAGCTGTAATGGGATATTGTTAAATGGGGGGTTACAGAGGCAACAGAAGCCTGCACCAAGGCACAAAGTAAGAGAAGCAGAGCAAGAAAACCATGCTGGTTGAACAGCGAGGTTGTGAAGGTAGTGAGGGCAAAATGAGTGGCTCACCAGAGGTTTAGGAGGACAGGGAAGGAAGTGGACAGGGGGAAATATACAAGATGGTCCGTGGAGGTGACCAGAAATGTGAGAAAAGCCAAAGCCCAGAGGGAGCCGAGATTAGCATAGGGAATTAATGGGAGGGAGAAAGACTTCTTCAGATACATCAGGGAGAAAAGAAAGTGCAAGGAGACAATAGTGAGGATAAAAAGGGGTGGGGAGTGGATGGAAAAGGGAGAGGAACAGGCAGAAGCACTGAATCAATACTTTTGTTCTGTGTTCACAGAAGAAAAAGGGGGACCACTACCAGCATGGGCTGGGAGGGTGGGGGCAGGAGAAGAGGAGGTGACAGATGGAAGAATTGAGGCAAGTAGAGTCCTAGAGGGACTGAGGGTACTGAAGGTAGACAAGGCACCAGGGCCAGATGGTATCCACCCCAGGGTGCTGAGGGAGATGGCGGAGGTGTTGGCGGAGCCACTGGCGGATATGTACAGCACCTCACTGGACTGGAGGATGGCACATGTAGTGCCATTACGCAAGACTGGGTCAAGGGATGAATCAGGTAATTATCGTCCAGTAAGTCTCACCTCCATAGTGTGCAAACTCATGGAAACAATACTAAAGGAAAGACTGGTATTATACTTGGAGGACAATGGCCTCCAGGATGTGAGGCAGCATGGATTTATTTCAGAGAAGTCTTGTCAAACCAACCTGATACAATATTATGACTGGGTGACAGGTGAACTAGATAACAGTCATGTGGTGGATGTTCTTTACTTGGATTTCAGCAAGACCTTCGATTTGGTGCCTCACGGGCGGCTTTGGGGGAAGCTAACTGGTGTAGGAGTAGGGGCAAAAATGATGAACTGGATTACAAGCTGGCTGAGTGGGAGGCTGCAATGGGTGGTGGTGAGAGGGGAGCTCTCAATTCCAAGGCCAGTGATGAGTGGGGTGCCACAGGGCTCTGTGTTGGGGCCAGTATTGTTTGGGCTCTTCATATCAGACATTGGACATGGGGTGGTGAGCAAGGTAAGTCTGTTTGCTGTCTATCTGGAGAGTAAGCCAGAATGGCATAATGAGTGGACATTGCCAAAGCACATGTCCCAAGGATGCCTTAATGCATCCGCACTTTCTCCAACAGCATCCATATTCCCTGGGGAGAAACTTTAGGAGTACCACTGGAAAGTGGAAGTATCTCACTCTGCACATCCATGAAAACTCCCTCCACAAAGGGGAGGAGGTCGTCCTTGCCACCATAGAGTAGAGTTCAGGTACTCCTCCATTGTCACCTCTAGTCCCAGATCCCTATTCCAATCTTCCAATATTGTTTCAGTGGATTTCAGTGTAACCTCCCTCAGGCCTTTATACAGATAACCTATTAGATGGCTGCCCAGCTCTCCCTGTATTGTGTCAAAGAAGATTTTTAGTATTGGGGGTACTGAAGAAGGCAACCTAGCTGGAATTATTTTATTCCATGAGATGTGATTTCTCACCTGGTAATACCGGAAGAGGTCTACTCTGTGTAGGCTATATTTATCCCTTAGCTTATCAAATAAAATGATCCCTTCACTAAACATCAGTTGATGGAAATGTGAAAGGTCTAGCCTTCTCCATTTTGAGAAGGTCAGATCCATTTGTGTAGGGGGAAAGGAGTCATCCTCCAAGATTAATTTGCAATACTCAAATGTGGATCTGAGGGCAGAGCCCCTTCAAACCCTCCTCCATAATTTGAAAGTATTTGCAGTGATATCTGTGAGGTCTTTAGGTGATATGGATCTTCCATCAGAAGAAAATAGAATTGTTTTAATGTCAAACAGATCACTCAGATGGAATTCCAAAGTTTTCCAAGTGGAAACATAAGCATCTGTCAGCCAAAGAAGGACAATCCGAAGAAATGCCACCCATGCATATAATTTAAAGTCAGGAAGATTAATTCCACCTTGGGAGAGGGATAATTTTAAAATGGGTAGACGGATCCTTGGGCGTTGACAACCACAGATAAAATCAGATATGAGTTTGTACCAGGATTTAAAATAATAGGCTAAGGGGAGTAAGGGGATATTCTGCAATAGGTAAAGAAGGCATGGAAGGACATTCATACATATCACGTCCACCCTCCAATGAAATGAAAGAAGATAGTTAGACCACCTTGCTAAATCTGTTTGTATTGAAATGGATAAGGGTTCAAAACTGACTATTTCTAAAACATCTGGATTCAACGGAATGACAATCCCTAGGTATTTTAACTTGGTAGTTCTCCATTTGAATGGATGGCTTTGTCTCAATAATTTTGAAGGAGAGAAATTAAATGTTAGGATCTCTGTTTTGGTAATATTTAGTTTGAATCCAGCTATTTTTTTTCATATAATTCTAATATTTTCCAGGCTTCAGATATGAAGGTGTTAGGGGACAGACGGGACAAAAGGACATCATCAGCAATTAAACTGATCTTATATTCTTGCTGAGCTATTGGAATACCCTCCACCTTTTCCGTCCCTCTCAGGGCCACCACCAGTGGCTCCATGTAAAGAGTGAAAAGAAGAGGAGAGAGGGACAACCCTGATGGGTTCCACATTGTACTAAGAATGGGAAGGATAGCCCATAATTCATCTTGATGTAGGCCTTAGCAGGTGTGTTTAGATTCTTCAACCCTGTTATAAAGGAATCCGGAAACCGAAAGGCTTCTAATGTGTCCCACAAGAAGGGCCAGGAGACCCTATCAAATGCCTTTTCAGCATCAAGAGCTATAAAAACTGCAGGTATTTGTCTGCTTTGAACATATTCCTGCAATATGAGGGTTTTGCATATATTATTTGATGTGTTTCTCTGCGTGATAAATCTGAATTGGTCTGAATGTATGATTTGGGGAGTAATGTTTATATTCTTTTCACCCAAATAATCATGTATATTTTGTAGTCGACATTTAGTATCAGTATTGGGGGATATGCCACTGGGTTCGATGAATCTTTATTTGGTTTGGGTATGGGGCCAACATAGCATAATCCAAGGACGGGGGGGGTTCCCCTTGAGCCATCTCCATATATAGGGAATGTAGCTTAGGGAATAGCTCTTTTAAGAACAGCCGGTACCACTTGGCAGTATACCCATCTGGTCCTGGGCAATGCCCCAGAGCTAGGTTTGTGATTGCTGCCTGGATTTCCAGTTTGGAGATTGGGGTTTCCAACCTTCATAATTGTGCCTCACTTAGTTTTGGGAGATTTATTTGATTTAGAAAAACTGATCTGATGTCTGGGGTGGTCCGGGTGTCTTCATTATATAAATTTCAAAAAACTTATGTCAATATCTGCTGAATGTGAGAGTCCGTGTTGTATATCCAACCTGTATTAGTGTCTTTAAGTATTGTGGATGATCGTTTTTGAGTTCTTAGAATCCAGCCCAGTCTCTTGGCTCCCGCTGGTCCCCCCTCATGTGCAGTTTGATTGAGATATAGCAAAGATTGTTGGACTTTGTTGTCTATAATTTTTTGCAGGGCAGCTTTAGTATCTTTAATTTTACTTTGGAGTCCTTTATCCCCATACCTATAATGCATTTGGTAGTTCAGAAGCAGATCTATTAGTTCCTGACATTTAGCTTCCCATTCTCTTTTTTTTCTGTGTCACATATGCGATTATCTCCCCTCGAAGGGTCGCCTTTAAGGCATCCCGCTGGATGGCCTCTGTTATAGTTTGGGAATAATTTTCTGTTAAAAATTGGGCTATTCTTTTTTTGATAATATTTTGCAATTCCTTGTCTTGTAGAATCAGGCGGTTAAGTCTCCAGTGGGTCCTTTTGATCTCTCTCCCTACATCTAGTTTTAATATAAGAAAATGATGATCAGACAGAATCTTGGGGCCAATTGAGATATCCTGGATTGTAGAAAAATGTTTATAGGTGGTTAGAAAAAAATCTAACCTGGAATAGGTCTGAAACCTGGCTGAGTGGAATGTATAACCCAGTAAAGACGGAAATATCCGTCACCAGATGTCCACTATACCCAAGTGTTCCAATAAATCTCTGAATTGTTTTGCCATTTTAGAATGATGGTATTTCTGTTGGTTGGAGCAATCCAGATGAGCGGACAAAGTTACATTCAAATCTCCCTCTAAAATCAATTGGCTCTGGAGGTTATCCATTGAAGCAGAGACAAACCCTCTAATTACCGGCATCTTAATCTGAGGAGGGAGGTACACATTGGCTAGCGTATTTTTTGGTCATATAAGTGACTTTGTAATATTACATGGCATCCCTGGGTATCAACATGAGTAGCTTGAATCTCTAATGGGGTAGTCGAGGGAACCAATATGGCTGTGCCTCGTTTCCATGCCCTAGGGAAAGAAGAGGCATATACTGTGTATTATCTACTCCAGTTTAATTTTTGGTGCTCCTGGGTTGAGAGGTGCATCTCTTGCAAAAAGTAAATCTCTGCACTCTGTTTTTTAAGGTGCTGCATGAGACGTGATCTTTTAATTGGGTAATGGAGCCAGCTGATATTTTGGGAAAAGATCCTTATCGGGTTAGAGGCCATTATGCTGTGGAATAGTTAATGGAATTTCTTTTTTTTTTCTTTTCCCTAGTATATTTAAAACCTGATTTGTCTGGTTCACTCCCCCTGAGACAGAACCCTGTACCTGGAGAGCTGGTCAAACTGTCATACTGAAGAATTGTCTAAATTGAAATAAAGATTGTTTTAACCCATTGTTATATTGACTCGTATGTTTTTTCTTTACCCCATCCCCTTTAAACTCTTTTCTACAATACTTAACATAATGAACTTTTGGTACAACAACCTGTATCTGTAGCTAACTACAAAACAAATACAATTTTTTTTTTAAGAGTATCTTTATTGTATTTTGCATACACATACAAACACACATACATACCACCGAAACCGGGTGCCACCCTATAACTGAGTAGGTGAACTATGTACAAAAAAAACAAAAAAAAAAACAATATACAATCACAGCTGCAGAGAACCGCCCGCCCCTATCCAGACATGAAAAACCAGGACTCCACTCCTCACATTGAGGGAAAAAGAACAAAAAGGTAGTAAATTGGGATTGGATATTAACGACAAACGAGAACCCCAAAGTGTAAAGACTAGGATTAGTCCACCAATCCTATAATTCCCAAAACCCCTCTAGTCCAGTGGAGGATGTTCCCACAGCTGTGTCCCGGGAAAGAGAGAGAGCCCCAAAAAAACAAATACAATTTTTAACAACATTCACCCTAACTATATACATTTTGAATCCCACCTTGGAGGTGTTGAAATGCTTTCACCTCTGAATGGTCCTGTCCCAAAACCTGAAGGGTAAAGGAGAGAATATTGGGGTTCCCAGATTTTCCAAGGGGAAAAGTATCCCTAGGAAAAACAAAATGGCCCCAAAAAGGGTAAACAATCTGGCCGACCATGCACCTTGGTTGGGAACCGGCATAACAGTGTCAAACCTATGCAGGGGCTCTCTAAGCCCCCCCCCCACTGCTCCAAATAAAAGCTTACTTGGCCCTTATCTTAGCATAGCAATCATAGGCATCAGCCCAGAGACCACCACGCCACCCTTAACCAAGGACAATACCCTACCTTTCTACTTCAAACAGTGGACTAGAAATGACACCATTAAGTATGTAAAACGTGTTCTAGGTCAGACTAGAATACAGAGTGACCTTGTAGACATGGAGCTGGTGGCACGCACTGTAAACAAGCTGGCAGATCCAGTAACTAAAGTTTTTAATCCCTTGTTAAGTGTTTCCTGATGAGTGGAAGAAAGCAGTTGTCACTCTTGTCCTCAAAACAGGTGATGCCACCAACCTAACTACAGACCCATCTCCATTCTCCCCCACTGTCCAAAGCATTGGAACGAGTTGTCTCAGACCATCTCACAGGGTATCTACTGCAGTAAAACCTACTTTGTATCCAGCAATATGGGTTCCATAAAGATCATTCCAACATAACTGTCTTGATTGACTATACCACCCAAATACAATATGCCTTTGATGATGGACCAGCAGTGGGGTCTATCTTCATAGACCTCTCAAAGGCATGCAGTACCATCAACTCCTCCCGCAATACCTACTATCTATTGGCCTGTCCTTGGATACAGTCACCTGGTTCAAGAACTACCTATCTGGCAGATGCAACAAGTCAAAATCAGTGGCATTCTATCTGAACCCATGGAGGTGACTCTTGGAGTCCCACAAAGCCCTGTACTGGGACTGCAGCTGTTTAGCCTCTTCATTAACCATCTACCTTCAGTCTGCCAAGCACACATCATGCTATATGTGGATGATGTAATTTCCGTAAGTGGGAAAAACCTACCTGCCATCACCTATGAACTTGAAGCTAATTTCCACAGGCTTGAAGTATCTTTCTGTGATAACAAACTGCTGCTCGACTACAAAAAAACAAAGTGCATGCTTTTCATGCTTCCACAGAGCAGAAAGAAATTCAGGAAACTACTGATACAGAGCTCCAAATGGGATATACTGGAGCAGGTTGACACCTTTAAATATTTTGGGATTCACCTGGACAACGCCCTCTCATTCTCGACACATGTAGAGCAGGTAATCAAATCAGCCAATGCAAAACTAGGTGTTCTTTATTGACACCTTCACTACATGCCCTTTAATGCGCTAAAGCTTGTCACATACTGCTCAGTGCTGTCTTCCATTGACTACAGCCTGGTAATCTATAGTGCAGGTACCGACACTGTCCTAAAAAGGGTAAAAACCCTTCTTAATAAAGCGTGTCAGTTCATTCTGGGAGCGGATCACTGGACACATACTTGTGACCTCTACAAAGCAACTGGATGGCTACCCCTTCACCCCTGGGCCCAATACCAGGCCTGTCTTATGGGAAAGAAAGCCAGACTTGGGCTAGCTCCTGAATCCACCTCGTGTCAATTTAAAATAGACCAACCAACAATCAGTACACAGAGGTCCTCCAGGAGTGCGATTGTGGTACCATTCAAGCATACTTCAATAGCGCGAAGGTCCCTGTCCTTTAGAGGACCCAAGTGGATAAATGATCTACCCCATGACCTCAGCAAATGTAATAAGGTCAGCAACTTCAAAGCTGGTCTCCAAACACATCTAACTCTCTCTTGCATATGTGAATGCCCCCCACATAACCTAAACTTATTGCAAACACTCGAAAGATCCTGAATGCCCTAGCCACTAACACTAGGAGAATCTGTTAACCACCCCTTCCAACCTCATAATGTAAGACTCACATAGGCTCATTCTCGCCCCCTGTGCTCACCAACCCCTCTCTACTTTCTCACCCTCTCCTCCCATATCCCCCCTACCTTTCTTTCATGGTCCTATCCTGAATCCTATTCCTACCACCTAACCACCCTCCCACCCCACTCCTCTAACCTCCCTATCACCCACCACCCCTGTATCCTCCTCCCCTCTTTCATCTACTACCCCTTCGACCACCCCCCTCCTATTTCTTCCTATGCACCTTTCTCTCACTTTGAGCCCCCACCTCCCAGGACAAAGCCTCCTCAGGCTTCCACTCTTACACAACTTGACCCTAGCCCCTTCCTGGCTGTCTTACACCTCATAAGTATGGACTCCTGAATTTCCCTGCTGACCTGCTCATTTTACACAGGGCAGCCTACTCCATTACGCAATCTTACTTGCCTACCTGTTGAACTGATGGTGAAATCTCCTTACAAATTTCTAAACATATGGTAACAAAAGTGTAAATTGCCTCATATGAGGAAAAACCTCTATTAAGTAACCTGTGCAACCTTGTAACCTAAGGAATTATTTGTATGCAAATGTCATTTTGTACATTCATTGTATCTTGCTGAACCTATGTATTTGCTGTTGTTGTTTGATTTGTCTTGTACTATGTCTGACTTGGAACCTTTGTAAACAAGCCTTTGGCTCAAAGATATTTAATCCCAAACTGAAACAAATAAAAAATAAATAAATAATTGGATAATCTGGATTCATATGCATCATTTGTCAGACCATGGATGTGTTTAGTGTATTTACATTGAACTTTTTCTAAGGAGATGCAATCAGACTTTCTAAATGGGCACCATAATTGAGAAACATACTCCAGATGTGGCCTGACATAGGCTCTATACAATGGTAGCATAACATTGGGTGTACATGATTTGATATTCTGTTTTACTGACCAAATGACCCTGTTTGTCTTATTAATTACCTAGTTTATATGTGAGGTTTGTTTGAAATCATTAGAAATAATAATACCTAGATCTTTCTCTTCTTGTGACAAATTTAAAATAATGTCACCTAGGGTATATGAGGTGTTAGGGTTTTTTCTTCCCAAAAGCGTAACTTTGCATTTTTCAGTATTAAGCCTCATACCCCAAAGTATCTAATCGATTCCTTTGACTGGGTCACCAGGGAGGTAGATCAGGGTGGGGCGGTGGATGTGTCCTACCTGGATTTCAGCAAGCCCTTTGACACTGTCTGACATAGAAGGTTGTCACATAAGCTGGACAGTCTGGGACTGGGCACAAAAGTGGTAAACTAGATTCAAAATTGGTTGCGTGGTAGGACACAGAGATGATTCTAAATGGTGTGCAATCTGAGGATAGGGAGGTGATCAGTGGGGTGCCGCAGGGGTCAGTACTGGGGCCAGCTCTCTTTGATGTCTTCATAAGTGACATCACAGAGGGGTTGAAAGGGAAGGTATGCTTATTTGTGGATGACACAAAGATCTGCAACAGGGTAGACATGGCGGAAGTAGTGATGGTCAAAGTGGCCCCAATTCGCTCCACGGAGTGATTTGCGGAGTGAAGGTGAATTCGTGGAGTGCTCCGCAACACGAAGCGGAGTACTTCGTGTTATTAATGAGTAACACGAAGTCCATTGAAAACAATGACTTCGCAATACTCCGCCTTCCCAAACCACTACTCTACCAGTTTCTTAAGGCGAAGTACATTGAAAACAATGTACTTCGCCTTACTTCGCCTTGTTTTTAAGCTCCAAAGGTGAATTTTGCAGTGTTTCATGGGGTTTCGGGTCACATGGGCTCTAGATTGTTCTGCACAGCCTCAGTTTGGGGTAGTGTGTGTAGAAAGCTGTAGGAGACAATCTGCTCTGAGAGCTCTCTGCAATTCAAACCTTCAAAGAGCTGTTAAAGCCTTTTTGAGTCATTTTTTTTGCTGAAACTTTAGTTCATCGATTATAGGAAACCCTCTTGTGCTCATATCATCGAGCGTTTATTGTTTGTGTATGGATTTTGATGTACAACATTCAGTCTGTGTACTGAGAGACAGTGGAAGTGTGCTTTGGGGGAAGGGTGTATCTGTGGTGTAGGTAGATTAACTTGGAGAAAAAGGCAGTGCTTTCTGTTTTGATGATATTTTTCTTGTATAACTGTGTTAATGTACACACAGTAATATTTTCAATATTTCTTGAATTTTTTTTGCGGATTGTGGTGCAGCAGTGCATAATTTTAGTTTGTTTAAAATATGTGGTTATATTACTGAAGTTTTCAATTTGCATGCATTACTTAGTGTGTGTGTGAGTATGTGTGTGATGTGTGTCTTCAAATCAGACACTTTTTACTGTGCCACATCATAATTTCAGCAATGTGAAGCTGCTATCCATTGCAGCTGTGTGATTTTTGTACTTCTTTGTGGTATCTTTACTGGTACTAGTACTAGTGACTGTTACTGCCGCAGTGCACTACACAGTCCCCCCTCCCCGCAGCTCGCCCCAACCGGCAAAGGTATTCTTTTCCAGATTTGAATTTCTGATGGTGAGCACTGGTTAGGTGTTGTGCCTTTGTGTCTGCATCTCTTCAGTGCACATTGTAATCTTGATCTGTCTGTGCATTTGCATCTCTTTAGGGCCCAATCTTGATCTGTAACTTAAGTCACAGTTGTTTCTTTGACTTCCCTTCAGAGTACTGGACAAGTGTGGTGCTTAATTCTGCATGAACATTGTACTCATTAATATGTGTTTTTAAGTCAGGACCATAATCACGAGTCACTTGTGATACAAATCACGTTCTTCATCATCACAGTCACAAATACAGTCACAAATCACGATTCACGATCATTCACATTACGAATCACAACATTAATTTTTTTTCTAGTTACTTGGATGTATTGTAAGCCTGTTTTGTAGTATCTCTCCAGGCTTCACCACCCCACCATTGTACTCACTGATACGTGTTTTTAAGTCTGGGAGTTTTAAGCTACAGCTCATCAGGGAAGTACAGCCGTAAGCGGTAGACATTCACGTTTCTTCATCATCACGGTCGCAAATGCAGTCACAAATCATGATTCACAATCACGTCATGAATCACAACATTAATTTTTTTTAATAGTTACTTGGATGTATTGTAAGCCCATTTTGTAGTATCTCTCCATGCTTCACCACCCCACCATTGTACTCATTAATGTTTGTTTTTAAGTCAGGTAGTTGGACAGTGTCTGCAGTACATACACAGACTGGAAAGAAGACCGAATGCACACATGCAGTTTAGTACAGTATACTTGCACTGCTCAGAATACAAAGTGTCATGCATACGGAAGACAACAGAAAAGGGCATAATTACGTACAAGGGTCAGGGATGGTGGAGGAATACATTTTATAACACAGCAAGGAAGGTTTGGGGAGGCACATGGTGTGAGGTAAAAAAACTAATGTGGGATCCCATGGTGATCCAGCAGCAGTTCCAGCATGGACATAATTTGCAACTGATGTTCCTCTATGTGATCAAGCCGCTGCTCCACAGCACTCACCCTCTTGTTGTTATCCTCAACAGCACTCCAGAGAACTGCCAAGTCAGCCTGTGTTACATGTAGTTCTCTGGGGTCCACACATTCTACAGGCTGACCTGCTGGTGGTAGTAGTGGTGGTGGGGGGGTTGGGGTGCTGGTGGAGCAGCAGTTGCTGCTGTGGCCCCCCTCTTCTCAGGGATGCCGCAATGCATGGCTGCACCCTCTGCCACAGAATGGCCAGCAGGTGCAGGCATGGTCCGTTCTGTGGCAATCTGCCACTCCAATTGCTGGTGATTGAGCATATGGGTGCACTGACCCTCAGTCCCCAGGTGAGTCCCCTGGGGGACACGGCACACCTCCACCTCAAATAGGCAGCACTTGACCACACTGCTGTCCCCCCAACACAGACAAAAAACTGCCAAACAATGGAGGTGCGGGGAGGACCAGGCACAGGCAGGGGATGGCCAGATGAACTGGCAGCCGGCTGGTCACAGTGCTGAACAGGGATGGGATCCACACCTGGGCCCAGGGAAATAGGCACATTCTGCTCCAGAGAACCTGGACTTGGTGGTGGTTCAACTGCCTCAGAGTCAGGACAGGAGATGGTGCTAGTCCTGCTTCTGGGGGGGGGGCACTCACAAGTATCGAGTGGTCCAAAAGGAATGGGTGCCCATGCCCTCCACACACGCGCACGGTATGATGCTTACCACTACCACACTTTCCCAGAGATGCCCCCACCCCAGACATTCCCTCACCCTGGTCTATTTCTCCTACTGAGCTCCCTCAGTCTGAGCAATTGCTACTCACACTGTCACACAACACACACACACAGTCACACAGACAAACAACTAACTACTTATAAAGGTAAGAAAAATAAAATTTACAGAAAGAACAAATTAAGTAAAAAAAGAGCAAAGAAAAGACAAAAAAATGTAGCTTTTAAAAAAGCTGTTGGGTCTAAATCAAAGTTTACATCTCCTCCTCGCTCTGATCTCAAAGTATCAGCAGTCACAAAACACACTACTCTCTCTCCGTCTGCACAGGAGACAGTAAAAGTGTCTGCTTGTATGACTTACTTTCTTTCTGCCTTAAATTCACTGCATTTCTAGCTGGAGGAGGTGGACAAAATGAGAAAGGACATTAGCACACAGGAGAAGTGTGCAAGCGTGTGATGGCTTGGATTCAATGCAAAGAAATCATAAAATCATACACTTGGGGCACACAAATCCAGGGGAGGAGTACAGAATGGGGGGGGGGAGATACTGGCAGCCATAAAGCAAGAACAGGACTTGGAGGTAATCATATCCGGATGACCTAGAAGTGACCAAGCAATGTGAAAAGGCTGTGGGGAATGTCAGTGGGATGCTTGGGTGCATAGGGAGAGGTATCACCAGCAGAAAAAAGGAGGTGGTTATGCCACTGTACAGATCACTGGTGAGACCTCAGCTGGGGTACTGTGTCCAGTTGTGGAGACCACATCTCTGCAAGGATATAGACTGAATGGAGGTGGTCCAGAGAAGGGCTACAAAGATGGTGCAGGGACTGCATGAGAAGCCCTACGAGGAGAGGCTGAGGGAACTAAATATGTACTCCCTGGAGGAGAGGAAGGAGAGGGGAGATATGATTGAAACATTCAAGTACCTCAAGGGTATAAACAAGTTAAGTGAGGGTAGCATCTTTCAAAAAAACAGAGGTACAAGAACAAGGGGCCATGATATGAACAAAAGAAAAAAGTAAGAGCAACACCAGTTTAGTTTTTGCAGCTAAATTAGCATTTTATTAGTGCCAGAAAATCCACGGCCAGGAACTCCTTGAAGGCTAGTATGCCGAAGCGCAGGGGTTCCTGGCCATGGATTTTTTGGCACTAATAAAATGCTAATTTAGCTGCAAAAACTAAACTGGAGTTGCTTTTACTTTTTTCTTTCGTCCCTTTTAAGAGACAACTCCACCTTCATCTCATTTCAACTAGTTGTTGTGACTGCCTCGCCTAATCAAGTAGCTCTCTATGTAAGGGAAGGGATAAAAGCAACTGAACAAAACAGTAAACAGGGAGGAGAGGAGGCACTGTGGGTCACCTTAGAGACTGGAAATGGCACCACAATCTGCACAGGGGTTGTGTACAGACCCCCGTGTCAGGGGGAGAGAATGGACAAGGATATGATAGAAGGCATTCTTCGGATGGCAGAGAAAGGGGAGATACTGTTGATGGGAGACCTGAATATCCCAGATGTTAACTGGAGCACATTTGCTGCAGCCACATCCAAGAGGAGGGCCATTCTTGATGCCCTACAGGTGGCATGCCTCAGACAGCTAGTTTTGGGACCCACTCATGAGGGAGAAATCTTAGGCCTTGTACTCTCAAATGGGGTTCCTGGCTGTGGATTTTCTGGCACTAATAAAATGCTAATTTAGCTGCAAAAGCTAAACTGGAGTTGCTCATACTTTTTTCTTTTGTTGGAGTTTTGAGGTTTGCAACCTCTGTAGGAGCACCCCCCTCGCTGTAGTGTACTGCTTCTCAACTTTAGCCATGACATGAAACTGGAGGGGAGTAGGCTTAGGGGCAATGTAAGAAATTATTTTTTTATGGTAAGAGTCGTGGCCACTTGGAACTGTCTCCCTATGAAGTTCTTGGGAGCAAAATCAGTTAGGGAATGCAAAAATGCATGGGATAGATAAAAGATGCCCAAGCAACAGGAAGGAAAGGATAAATTGAAGATCATTTAGGGTCCTTGATTTCAATAACAAATAGGAAAATGGGCAGACTGAATGGGCCAAACGGTCCTTATCTGCCATCAACGTCTATGTTTCTATGTATGTTTCTATGCCAGGCAAAGCTGTTTGCTGCTGAGACACACAGACCCATAATGGAACCTTGAAATTTAAATGAAACTATGTCCATGGAGGGGGCAAAGAGGACATTTACATGTCAGTATAACCTCATTATTATATGAGTAGCAAACATTTGCTCTTCCAAACTAGTGAGGGCCAAATGCTCCACACTGGAGCCTGTGTTCAACAGTGGTGCTGGTCCAACAAAGGGCATAGCACACAACACCGCACCTCAACTTTCCCTCATTATAAGGGACATTCCTCATTATGTCCTGTGAATGTGCTCCAGCTCACATCTGCCCCACATGGGATAGGTGTGGCCCACACAGAGTAGGTGCTGTAAATATAGATATGTAGAGTAGATATGAGCAAAATATCAATGATCCAAAGCAAAACTAAATGGTGCACGAAGGAGGGTACTAATTTCATAGTGCTGTAGCTTGCATCCCCATATGTGATTTCATGCCTCTAATTATGAGGGCCAGTGCCCCATGTTGTTCCTCCTGTCAGCTGTCAACATTTCACATGTCAGTGATCGAAGGTCGAGAGGAACAATATGCACAGCACAAAGTCCCCCTCCATAGCTGCAGATGTCTCAGATGTCCTGTGGTCCCCTTTTCCTTACCCAATCCCTGAATCACTTAACAATAAACATCCCTGGTGTCCAGGGGTTACCCCCTCCCACAGCTGATCCCTAAATTACTGTTAATTAGTTATCCACTGCATCCAGTGGCCCCTCCCCCACCTCATGGCCCTTAGTACCCCTTCATTTCATATATGGAATATGTTATTCTATGAACTATGATCCCCCCAACACCACCACAGGATGCTGTCTAGTATTGTTTTGGCCTGTGCCACCCCAAGACGGGATACTGTTTAATATACTCTGTCAGCAGTGCATGTAATCATGCACCTGTATTTGATTTAAACATACTTGTTCCATGCTCCTTTGTCTGTTTGTAGTTTGTCACCTTTGCCACATTCACCCATATTATTTGCATTCAATGCTCATTTCTCCCTGTTCCACTGTTCATTGTGTTTTATCACCCATGTTCAGTGAAGTTGTCCTCAACCAACCATGCATGGTGGTCTCATATACACTGTGCAAGGCAGGGGTCCCTCCATTATGCAAGGGCAAGCTGAGCTTCACTTTACCGTGGTTTATTCTGGCCATCATCATTGTCCCCCACCGATGCTGGCAAGCATATTCCACTTTTCATTTTAATTTTGTGAGAATGGGTACTACCCATGCTCTTCTGGTATATTCAGTAGTGGATGGTAGAAGAACAATGCCTGCTTCCTTTGACTTTTCTGTGTCCCATGCAGCTTCTGCCCCTCACATAGTGCAATGTTTCAAGGTGTTTTTTGCACTACTTATACCACCTATGAAACAGGCAGTTTGCACATCCACACCTATTTTCATTATGTGCCTGGGCATGGTATGCATGACTCCACCACCTTGTTTGCCAATGCAGATTATTGCCATTTGCACATGCATGCACACGGTTTGCTCTGTGTAATTACATGCCATCTATTACAGCCCTGTGGGCACACTAATTATTTCCTTATGCACTTCATTTGCACAGTTTCATTAAAGGCTGTCACCACTGATGTTCTTTTAAATACCATTTAGTAGCAATTTGGATCTCTGAGTACCCTAGAACATGCAGCACATCTGTCACCTTTTCTTCTGCTTGACCAAGTGTCAGGTCCACATGAGATGCAACTGCAGTGACTTTTGAACACAGGCTCCTGAAGCTAGCCCAGTGGCGTGGAGGGCTGAGGCACTGGGCACCTCCACCTCCTGTCATGGCGGCGACCTGGGTTCATAAACGGACATGGGTTTGCTCAGAAACTAGCTGAGAAGGGAGAAATGAGCATCCCAAGAATAGCTCTCCTCCCTCAAGGAGGGGGGGAGAGGACATCTCGCTTGGTGGCTGTCACCTACTGATCCTAGGTGGCAGCGCAGTGAGACATCTGATAAGGTGTCCCACACATTGGGATGCCAGGTTGCACTTGGTGCAGGGCCAGGGAAAAAACATTGGAAAAAACCTAGACACAGGATAAAGCCTGACACCCCCACAGGCTCTGCACTGGTGACCAGGTACCACCAAGGAGACCTTCTGGCGAGGGTGAAGGAAGGATTGATAAACCTTGGAGAAGCTGGGTGACAGGACTGGTGGGGTCGGTCAGAAAGGGGTGGCTTGGCAATCAAGGTGGACAAACAGAAGAGTAAAAAAACAGAAAGAAAAGAAATAGTCTCCTCTAGGTCAGACAGCTCACACAAGATTTGGAAATCTCACTGACTATTGCTTTATGAATGCTACCAAATACTGCACTTGGCCAAGTCCTCATGTATCTTATTATAGTATTTGTGGTGTTCAGGAACTACAATACCTGGGTCATGCTTGCTTGTAGGTAAGGGAGTAAACTTTTATTTTTAAAAGGCGCCCTTCCATTGCTCAGAGTGCCTTTACAATAAAAGTGCAAACAATAATAAACATCTTAAAATACATACCATAATCTCTTTACAACAGCATGCAAATTGAAGGCCTACATTCCTAAAAAATGCCTTTCCAAAGAAATATGTTTTGAGGGAGCTTTTAAAACCCTCTACGGACAGGCTCTCATGTATCTGATGAGATAGAGAGTTCCACAGGGTACGGGCCATAAAAGCAAAAGATCTTCCCCCAAACATCTTCAAGTATACCCTGGGAACCTCTAGCAACCCCTTATCAGAGGATCAGAGTGAGCAGGAGGGACAATAGGGAAATAGGTCTTGCAGGTATTGGGGTCCCAGTTCATGTAGGGCTTTATAGGTCAGCAATGCGAACTTGAAAGCGATCCACCATTGCATAGGCAGCTAGTGCAGTTCACACAGCACAGGTGTTATGTGACTGGATCTAGGGGTTCCAGTTAACAACCTGGCTGTTGCGTTCTTGTCATAACATGTGCAGAGATTTGCAGAGAAACATGGGAGGTTTGGAATGTATGTATTCTGAGGACTGAGACAAGGAACATGAATTGAAACCTCATCACCTGGATGGATCCCAGCAAAATGTTTCTTTTTTAGCAGATCCTGGTGCAATCCATGGGTCTCAAAGGAAACTGGAAGTTTCTATAGTGGACATGATACTCTCCCTTCCTTCCAGGAAATCCTCTTCAGGTCAAGATTCTCCCTTTTTCAGACCCCCTAAGCTTTAATCTACTCTCTCCACTGCTATTCACTCCACCTCCGCCTCCTCTCAGTTCCATCCTTCTGGATTTTTCATCTCACAATTGCAAATGCCTCTGACCCCCTACTTTCCCTACCTTTAAGCCAAAATGTGTCTCCTATGTTCCACAGCTCCTTAGGTCATCCATTCCATATCTGTATCATTGACTGGTTATTACAAATGTACTGCTGCACTGGCATCATTTAACTGTTGTTATCATCCTGAGCAATTCTACTGATCATCACATTTTGTTTATGCTTACTCTCTTGCCTCTGTAAAGATCCTATGTAATGTTGTTATTTATGTGTACTCCGTATTAATGTTTGCTGTTGCACTGTTTGCTCCCTCATTTCCTCTCCCCACGACACATCTGAGAACCAGCTGTTACCAGTTCAGTACTATATGTCCTTCCTGGCAAAACATCTGAAATAAATAAATAGCTGGGAACCATCAATGGAACTGCTCTTAAAAAGTGAACATGAGAAGGAGTTCTCAAAAGCCTGCTCAGAAGCCCAAAGAACAAGTTCAGCAGAAAGACCTTGTTTTGGGTTTATCCTCAGAAGAAATGGGCATGCCAATGAACAGCTCACTTGACAGGATTTGTCCTGCAATGTTTTGGGGAAGTAGGACCACCCTGAGCAGTTGCTCAGGGAGTGTTCACACCGCAAACCATGCCACAACATGTGCTTCCCAGACCAATAAAAGGAGCTGTGCCAAGCAGCAAAAGCTCTCTAAACCAACAAACAAGTAAATGAGTGATATTATCTGCCAATTACCACAGTAGCCTAATTTAAAGAAAAAGTAGATGAAGTAATAATACGTGCAGAATCAGCTGAAACACAGCTAACCAGGGGCACTGACAGCATGGGTGCTTAGGTGCTTGAGCACCCACAAAGTTAAAATGAGCACCCTCAATTCTGGATCATTTGCCTGTTTGCATAAAATCCCATTCTAGGAGGAGCACTGGCACTGCTGCAGCCCATTCAACCTCCCCCCGATCCTTTCTTTCCCATCCCGACCCCTTCTATCCAACCCATTCAGAACTACCCCCCCCCCCCGGGCATCCATTCACTCACTTTGTTTTGCAAGGTCCAATCATGAGTCAGTGACTATCCTGTCTCCAGTGTGTGCCATCTTCTCCTCTGGCTTTGGCTCCCCCAGCGACCAGTGCCGAACAGAACACTTGACTCCAGGCAAACTCGCAGACATTCGAGACGTGCACGCACTCACTATGCACAGCACAGCATTGGTGAACGTGTCCCAGTCCTATGCTCCAATCCTGTGCTGCGATCAAGACCCAAGACACACGACCAGACAAGGATGGATCATGTGATGCGGGATGCATGCTGCTTCTCCCAGTTGCAGTGTGTGGAGGAAGCATTAGCACATACTGTACCATCAGCCTTATGGAGTCAGAGACTGAGCAATCTTGTTACTTTATAGTACAACATAGTACTGTTGTACCTTGTCACCAAAGAATTTATGTTTTATTATTTACAAAAAAATAATTCTGACAGTGGGTTTAACAGTTGATTCTTGTCTCACTTCTTGACCCACTAGTCCTCAAGTCATTCAGTGTGTGTCTGTGTGGGGCTGGAGCTAGGCTAGCCAGTGGGGGAGGGGAGGGGAAGGGCTGCTGACTGACTGACTGACTGAACAGTCAGTATTTGTTGATAGGCTGCAGTCCAGTCCAAATTCTTCTCTGCAGTGTATTCAGTTGCCACACTAATCAAACAAAAATAAAAAAATATATATAAAAATAGGTACTAGGCTAGGATTTTGAGGAAGTAAAACAAGCATTTGTCAATGCCAAATGTTGTCTTGCTGGCATTGGCATTGGTAGTGCAGGAGTTAGAGAGATGCATAATAGGAATGGCAGTGAAGTATTGAACAGATGCCAACCCACCCCCACTCTGCAAAGACTGACAGGTATTGGGGTGTCCTTTTGGGTGTTGGCCATAGTGCTCATGCCATTTCACCTCTCCTTATCCTGCAGACACCGACAAGTGGCGCGGTGTGCATTGGGGTCTTCAGGCTTTATGCTCACCCCATTCCATAAGGAAATACACTGAGATGGGTGCAGTATAGGCCAGTGGGGTGAACTTTGGAGCCAGGCACATCTTGATGATTGTCACTGGCTGCAGGGTGGGGGTTGGGGTGGAATGGCGTGAGCATTACATCCGACAATCCCAAGTCACACCCCTGACACCTGTCAGTCTCTACATATGGGCGTTCGGCACTAAATTTTCAACATAGGCATTTTAGCACCTCTGCTCATGTACAGTGTCACTGTTATTTCCTCAAAGTGTCCCAAGAAGTGATTTTGCACAGCGAGCATGCTATTCTGCGCCGGAAGTGCGAAAACACATTTTGGCCAGGATATGTGAAATGATGGCTGTACTGTTCATCAAGTGGTGTGGAAAAATGGCAATGGTGAAAATCCAGAGTGAAAATATATCAGCTGCACGATGGTACGAGTGTGCATGCAATCTGCCAACGCACGCTCGTAACACAGTCATTTTATGGAGTATCATCACCAAATTTTCAACATAGGCATTTTAGGACCTCTGCTCATGAACTGTGTCACTGTCATTTTCATAATCTGGCCCAAACACTGATTTCCCACAGCAACTGTGCTTTTGTGCACCGGAAGTGAGGAAACACATTTCAGGCAGGATGTGGAAAATGACAGCTGTACTGTTCACAAGGAGGTGTACAAAAATGGCAATGCTGAAAATCCAGTATTAAAATATTGTGAATGCGCGAAGTTATGAGCCTGCGTAGCAACTGCGCAATGCACACTTGTAAAACAAGCATTTGTTGGATTTTTTCCACCAAATTTGAGAGGCCACCTCATGAACACTGGCACTGTCATTTCGTTAATGGGTCCTGAAAGGTGATTTCACACAATGACTGCAAAATCACATTTCAAGGCTAATTAATGCCATGACAGTGATAGAATTCATGAGGGGCCCCAAAAACCCCATGTTGAAAATTTGGTGCCAAAATTCCAACAAATGCCAGAGATATGCAGCAAAGTTGAAAAAACCCTATTCATTCCATTATACAGCTTACCGGCATTTCCTCATTTCGCGGTCGGCTTTGAAGAATACAGATGTGTTCCTGGTCCACCGAAGATCGTTGCATCGCACTCCGGATGTAAGTATGGGGTGAGTGGGATGAGGGGGGTATGGGGAGGCAGAGTGGGCAGTAGGTGGGTGTGGGTAGGGGGCAGGATACTACAAGGGACCTTTTTTTGTTACAGGGAAGAAAAAAATTACATCACATGACAGTTAGTTTTTTCAGGGGACATGGCATGCTGGGGTGGGCTCCCAGCGTGCCACCTAGTGTTTGGGGGTGCTGCAGCCGATGGGGGATTGGGCATCCTCGTCGGCAGAAAAATGGGGGGTAATTTATGCCGGCGAGGACTGGGCACCCCGTCGGCACACAATAAGGCAGGGGAGGCAAGAGATGAGAGATTGGGCACCCCCTCGGCATATAAGAAATGCGGGGATGGCTGATTTATGCCGATGGGGAATGGGGTCCCCATCGGCACACAATGAAAGTGGGGGAACACAAGAACCGAGTGGGATTGGGCACCCCTCAGCATATAGAATGGGGGGGCTGCTTGTGTGGCCACAGTAAGCTGCTGAGGTGGGCACCCGAAGTCGGCCGTTGGTGCGGCGCCACCATGCTGCTCATGTGGCGAGCACGCAGGGAAGAGGTCACTGCATCTGATGAGCTTTGCTCAGATTGCAGTGGACCTTTCACTAGATATGCGCACCACATTAGCATGCATGGGGCATGCAACTGATTAGGGGAATGAGGGCGCTTTATTGATGCGTGCCTGCATTACGCTAACAGCGGCCGTGCCTCCAAATCTGCACTACCGCAAGATGTTGACTTGCGCCCAAGCGTGGCAAGCCAACATAAAAAAACAATTGGCAGCAGCAGTGGTCTGTCTGCTCTGTAGTCTGTGGCTGTGACCACATATCTGTGTATTTGGGGAGGAGCATGTGAGCCTTAAAGATGCCTGCCCAGATTGACTGTGGTTTGAGGATCTGTTGTGCCAAAATTACAGTGAATAGGATTGGTGGATAAAAATAAACATTTTGGAGCAGTGTCTGTCTGTGTCTGCCTGTGAAATGTGCGTGAGTGTGAGCAGCTGAGCCTTAACCAGCCTGTCAGAATCCTCCTGTCCTGTCCGTAGAAGTGTCTGTCCATCCAAAAAGCAATAAAACACAAATAAAGTCAGAGTGCGGATTTAAGAGGAATCTGTTGCGTCAAAATTAAAGTGAATACAGAAACGCCCATCAGTCTGCGAGGTATAAATTAAGGAATCACAGATGTGTCCCATTCCAGCTCCAGTCGGCATATAGTGCCCCATCATTACTATTGTCTAAAACTGGTTGTTGAGTGTTTTACTAACCACCACTGACTCTCCATAATATTAAAATCACAATCTGTCCAGCAGCCAACAATGTAATCTTTTCTGAGAACAACACAAGAAAAATACACATTGTAACTTAAAATGGACAAGTTTATTAAAAAATTAGCAAAGCAAATTGAAGCAAGTGGCAGTACAGCACCAACAAGTAACATAGCAGGACTTAATGTGACTGTAGTAGATCTAAGATCTAAAGGTGAGAAAACAGCAGCAGCACAAGTTCATGTTGACAGTGATGTGGTTGAGGTTGAGGAGCTGTGTAACAACAGCAGTACTCCATCTGGAAAAGAAAAATTCAGACATGAATCAGTAGTAGTCTCAAAGACAAAAGGCTGACCCTTTCAAGAAAGGTGGCGTGAACGCATCAAATGGTTAATGTATGACTCAAATCAAAAAAAGGCCTACTGTTCAGTGTATAAAGCGGCAAGAGAGAAAAAACTGCCGACATTTTCCACAAAAGCCGATAAAGCATTCACAGTAAGTGGTTACAGTGCATGGCATAAGACAATAGAAAGATTTGAATCGTATGAGAAACCTGGATGTCACAGTGAGGCTGTAATGAAAATGCAGGTCAAACAAAATGTATACGACATTATGTCTGATGCCAGTAGGCAACAAGCTGTAGATGCAAGGATTGCGCTTTTGAAAATTATGACATGTTTAAAATTCTTAGCCCAACAGGGACTTTCTTTCAGAGGCCATACAGATGACAGTTCAAATTACATACAACTGCTAAAAATGTGAGCAAGTGATAGTCCACAATTGCAGCAGTGGTTGCTAAGGGATAGCTACAGGTGGTTGTCTCATGATCTAATGAATGAAATGCTAGACATTATGGCAAAGAATGTGCAAAACCAAATTGTTTCCAAATTCAAAACAGCTCTGTATTTTCTGTAATGATGGATGAGACAACAAACATCATTGTCCATGAGCAATTCTCAATATCTTTTTGATTTGTCAGTGAGGATTTCTGCATTGAAGAAGCATTTTTAGGATTTCATGAAACACCAACAGTAGATGCTACTACACTATTCAGTATTCTGAAATATGTTCTTTTATGTTTTGACTTAGATATACATACTGTAAATGTAGGAGTCAGTGTTATGATGGGGCAGCTACTATGGCTAGGATTCATTCTGGAGTGCAGACTAGGCTAAATGATGGGCACCTAGGACCCTTTTTGTACATTGTTTGACTCATTCTTTGAAGCTCGTAGTACAGGACTGCATCAGCAAAATACACGAATGTCAAGACATGCTAAATCAGTTACAGGAACTCATAACATTCATTACAGACTATACCAAATGGCTGACTTTTTTGAAGACATACAAAGTGGTATGGAAGACACTCAGACTGTTTCTTTATGACCATTTGATCCGACAAGGTGGACAGTCAGGGCAATTAGCTTTTCAATTCTAGAAAACTATACTGTGTTATTGGAAATTTTGGGACAGTGTATCCTCAGAGCATACTTGTGAGTATGGGGCAAAAGCAGAAGGGTTCTTGGCACAGCTATGATCATTTACAAGATTTTTCTTATTGAGTCTTCTCTTAAAAATTTTCTCTTATTGTGACAGCATGAACACAGCCCTTCAGGCAAGATCGTTTCACTTTCTAAAAGCAAATGGTATGATACAAACTCTTCTTGATACTATAGAACAATACAGAGGGCAGTTTGACAACTTCTGGAGCACAATGGAAGAAGAGCAGAGGAACTACAGTTAGATTAACGTCTTCTTCCATGTTAATGCAAAGTACCATGACGTAACGATGATGATTCAGAATTAGTTACTCGTGTATCCCCAAGAGACCACTTCAGGAGAAATATTTTTCCACGTTATTGAACAAGTTGTTGTTTCACTCCAAGAAAAGATTGCAGTCTCCAGCTCAGAAGCTCATGTTAGAAGCAGAAAAATTTGCTATAGGAAAAAGACCATTAGATTCCCTATCTGATTGTTATGCAATGATTTGGCTGTAATGTGTCTTTAATTACACTGCGACATGTTCACTGACATTGCAAAAGCAAGTGAGCATACTGTTGATTCACTGCAATATATGTACTGTGTCATCACACAGAAACAGTCCATTTGTGATTTACTGCCAGAGTTTGTAACATTTATTCGGATCATACTGATAGTCCCAGTATCAACTTTTACAGCTGAGAGTTCTTTTTTTGGGGGGACTAAGGAGACTGAAAATGTACCTTAGGTCAGCAATGTCACAGAAATGGTTAAATAGTGTGGCTCTGCTTCACATTCATCAGGAACAAACTGATTCACCAGACATGGACAAAACAGCTGATGAGTTAATTGGCAGAGCAACAGTTCACAAGAACACCTTCTACATGGTCAAGTAATGTGTAATAATCCACAGCATTTCCATTTATGTTTAGTGCTGAAAATTGTCAGAAATTGTCTCTAACAAGTTGCAACTCTTCCTGCTTTTGACCATCTCCTAAACAATTCTAATACCATTGAATAGACACATGCTTCTTCATTGCAGAAATCTTTTTTAAAACACAGCTAATGATATGCTGAGTCTGGCAATTATTTTATGATGATGTGAAATTCAGAATCACAGTCTCTTCTAAAAGCCAACAACACCCATCACATGGTCCACTTGGGGGCATCAAAGCGCCCTCCGTTACACTCTTGCACACTGTGGGGTGGTAGCACTGCAATCTAAAATCACTAAAGGCATCCTTGGAGCACCTGGGGGCATCAAAAAGCCATCCAGAGCACTCTTCCATGGCTTCTTGCATCAACTGGAGGCATCAAGAAGCCCTCCAGGGCACTCTTGCACCCTGTGGGGAGGTGACACAGCAACCTAAAATCACTAAGGGCATCTTTGGAGTACCTGGGGCATCAAAGAGCCCTCCAGGCACTCTTCCATGGGTTCCTGCAGTACCTGGGGGCATCAAAGAGACCCCCAGGGCACACTTCCATGGCTTCTTACATCAACTAGAGGCATCTAAGAGCCCTGCAGGGCATTCTTGCGTTTTGGTTGATGGTGACACAGCAACCTAAAATTACTAAGGGCATCCATGGAGCACCTGGGGCATCACAGAGCCCTCCAGGACACACTTCCATGGCTACTTGCATTTATTTATTTACAAGATTTCAGAAAGCACCTTTGAGCACACAGTACTCTTTTACAAAGGTTCCACGTCATGGACGCTGGACAAGTAGAGACAAGACAGACAGGTTGATAACAGTTAAGCAATTACAGTACATAAGCTGCCAGTGGCTTTTTCCAGATAAGACAAGACAGTCAAATTAATAACAGATAATATATTACAGACTGACTTCCAAACATGAGTTGCCAAAGGCTTTGTCAGGATCAATGTGGAAGGAAGCAATGGTACAATTACACCAGACATTATACAAAGAGTGCATGGGGTGGTTACACATGAAATTAATGTTCTTACAAGTGCTTGAGAGGACCAGAGGTAGCTAGGGTGAGGACAAGGTAGCAGTGGACAGGCAAGAACAGGGGGGGATAGGAGGGAAAGGGGTGGATGGTGTGGGAGAGGGGTAGGTGGTGTGGGAGAGGAGAGGGGTTAGGTGAGATGTATGGAGAGGAGGAGGTAATAGGACGGGTGGGGGGAAGGAGATGGAGTTAAGACAGGCATAGAGGAGAAAAGAAAGAGAAATGAGAACTAGGAGGGAGTTAGGGCGGGCACAGGGAGAAAGGAGAGAGATAAATGAGAGCTAGGAGGGGAAGTGAGTAATTGGTGAGGGGAAGGGCACAAGATGTGAGAGGGAATGTAGAGGGAGGAGTGAAATCAGGGGGGCTAGAGGGAGTCTAAGGAAGGCTGACATAGGATATGTGAATGAGTTAACAGGGAGGGAGAGGGGGGTTGGGAGAGTACATAAGTAAAGGAGAGGACAGAAGAGTGAGCAGGGAATTTAAGTGTAGCAGTCACATTATGCACCAGCCACCAAATGCTGTCGTAGTTTGTCCTTAAAGATACCCATGGCTAGTACTCCAGAATGCCAGTGAACAAGCCAGGCATACTGACAGGCAACCACAACTAATCATCAGAGAGAATGATCTTTTGAATTATGCCCCTATCACTTTTGTTATGAAGCACAACTCTGTTTCACCTAAAATATGTGGCCTCATCAAAAGGAACTGGAGAATCCTTACAAGTAACCAGCTACTATCCAAGGTATCAATCACAGGCCAAGAACTGCATACAATACAGGTTCCAATCTGGGATGACTTCCTATATTGCATCAAATGGAGGCATCAAAGAGCCCTTGAGGGCACGCTTGCACCCTGTGAGGGTGGTGGCACAGCAACCTGAAATCACGAAAGACATCCTTGCAGCATCTTGGGCATCAAGAGCCCTCCAGGGCACTCTTGCATCCTGTGGGGTGGTAGCACTGCAACCTAAAAACACTAAGGGCATCCTTGGAACACATGGGGGCATCAGACAGCCACCGAGGGCACACTTCCATAGCTTCTTGCATCAAATGGAGGCATCAAAGAGCTCTCCAGAGCACTCTTCCATGGGTTCTTGAAGTACCTGGGGACATCAAGGAGCCCCTCCAGGACACTCTTCCATGGCTTCTTGCATCAACTGGAGGCATCAAAGAGCTATCCAGGGCACTCTTACACCCTGTGGGGTGCTGGCACAGCAACCTAAAATCACTAAGGGCATCTTTGGAACACCTGGAGGCATCACAGAACCCTCCAGAACACTTTTCCATGGCTAATTGCATCAACTGGAGGCATCAGAGAGCCCTCCAGGGCACTCTTGCACCTTGTGGGGTGGTGGCTCAGCAACCTAAAATCACTAAGGCATCCTTGCAGCACCTCTAGGCATCAAAGAGCCCTCCAGGGCACTCTTTCACCCTGTGGGGTGGTAGCACTTTAACCTAAGATCACTAAGGGCATCCTTGGTGCACCTGGGAGCATCAAAGAGTCCTCCAGAACACTCTACCATGGGTTCTTGCAGCAAATGGGGACATCAAACAGCCCTCCATGGCACTCTTCAATGGCTTCTTGCATCAACTGGAGGCATCAAAGAGCCCTCAAGAGCACTCTTGCATCCTGTGGGGTGGTGGCACAGCAACCTAAAATCACTAAGAGCATCCTTGCAGCACCTGAAGGCATCAAAGAGCCCTCCATGGCACTCTTATACCTTTTGGGATGGTGTCACAGCAACCTAAAATGACTAAGGACATCCTTGCAGCACCTGGAGGTATCAAAGAAACCTCCAGGGCACTCTTCCATGGCTTTTTGCATCAACTGGTGGCATCAAAGAGCCTTCCAGGACATTCTTGCACCCAGTAGGGTGGTGGCACAACAACCTGAAATCACTAAGGGCATCCTTGCAGCACCTTAAGGCATCAAAGAGCCCTCTGCGGTACTCTTGCACCATGTGGGGTGGTAGTACTGCAACCTAAAATCACTAAGGGCATCCTTGGATCACCTGGAGGCATCAAAGAGCCCTTCAGGTCACTCTACCATGGGTTCTTGCAGCAAATGGGGACATCAAACAGCCCTCCATGGCACTCTTCAATGGCTTCTTGCATCAACTGGAGGCATCAAAGAGCACTCTTGCATCCTGTGGGGTGGTGGCACAGCAACCTAAAATCACTAAGAGCATCCTTGCAGCACCTGAAGGCATCAAAGAGCCCTCCATGGCACTCTTATACCTTTTGGGATGGTGTCACAGCAACCTAAAATCACTAAGGACATCCTTGCAGCACCTGGAGGTATCAAAGAAACCTCCAGGGCACTCTTCCATGGCTTCTTGCATCAACTGGTGGCATCAAAGAGCCTTCCAGGACATTCTTGCACCCAGTAGGGTGGTGGCGCAACAACCTGAAATCACTAAGGGTATCCTTGCAGCACCTTAAGGCATCAAAGAGCCCTCTGCGGTACTCTTGCACCATGTGGGGTGGTAGTACTGCAACCTAAAATCACTAAGGGCATCCTTGGATCACCTGGGAACATCAAAGAGCCCTCTAGGGAACTCTTCAACGGCTTCTTGCATCAACTGGAGGCATCAAGAAGCCCTCCAGAGCACTCTTACAACCTGTGGGATGGTGGAATAGCAATCTAAAATCACTAGGGCATCCTTGCAGCACCTTAAGGCATCAAAGAGCTCTCTAGGGCATTCCTGCTCCTTGTGGGATGGTGGCACAGCAACCTAAAATTACTAAGGGCATCCTTGGAGCACCTGGAGGCATCAAAGAGCCCTGTAGGGCACTCTTCCATGGCTTCTTACATCAACTGGAGGCATCAAATAGCCCTCCAGGGCACTCTTACACCCAGTGGGGTGATGTCAGAGCAACTAAAAATCACTAAGAGCATCCCTGCAGCTCCTGGAGGGACATCAGCCTCTTCTAAACCTGGTCGTCCATGATCCTGTTCTTAGCCATACCTACCCCTACCTACTAATCAGCTAGGATAGAGTATAGAGTGAATGAGGAGGTAGTCAGCTGCAGGAATCATGGGGTGCACATCTCCAGGGCTGCAGTTTGGAGGAGGGGACTTTGTTCAATATATAGGATCTTCTAGGAGCTCCATGCTCCATAAGCAGCAGCAAGTGAAGAAATATTCCAGCTGTGACTACAGCTAAGCTGGTTACCACCCCCGAACCCCCACTACACCAGAGGCCCACAGGGTCAGGGGGGCTGAGGGTGGGGAGGAATGAGCGGGTGACGAGATCAGGTGACAGGGGCTGTCACACAGCAGTCAGCCATACCCAAGAGATACCAATGGCAAATCACTTTAAACATCTTGAAAAAGCACAGGTGCTTGACTGTAAAGGGGGGATCTCAAGTCAGTTGGTGCTGAGGGGAAAGATGACATGATGACACCCAAGGGCAAGAGCAGGTGTAAGTTAGTAAGCAGGATTGTGGTGATAGGGAACTCTATAGTTAGAGGCATTGAGAGGGTGATAGGCAGTGCTGAAAAGGGGAAGTGGGTGGTTAGATGCCTGTCTGGAGCATCAACTATCCTGGATTGGGAGAGGATAGTGGAGAAGAGGAGGGAGCAGAGGGTTCTGGTACACATTGGTACCAATGGTCTGGTGAACTGGCCTGCAGAGACAGTGAAGCAGGACTTCCACAGGCTGGGGGATAGACTGAAGAGGCATTCTGCCTCTCTGGACTTTTCCGATGTACTCCATGTCTAGGAAGGACAGAAAGGGTAGGATAGAATGAGGAAGGAAGAGATCAAGGAGTTCAGTGGGTGGTTAAAAGGGTGGTGTCAGAAAAAGAGGTACTGCATTGTAAGGGATTGGGGCCATCTGGGACAGGAGACTAAAGGTCATGGCCTTCACCTGACAAGACAGGGGACTAGAGCTTCAGGGCAGAGGGTTTGACATCTACATTATCAAACAGTTCAGTTAACTGTGGGGAAGCTGGCACCAGGGATTCCACTCGTTGAAGTACTGTAGATGAAGTGGAGAGTCTAGTGAGGACTAATCCACTGATGGGGGCAAGGTGAACATTAAGTAGTAGCAGAGTGGAACAAGTTCATGTGGCCACAGAACATAGACCAAATACAGTAGATTTGAAAAAAAGAAAAAAAAGAAGACATCACTTATACCAGGAATTGTGATAGGAGAATTCAATCACGAACCAAGAGGGATGGGATGCAAGTTGGAGGGTGGTGTGCCTCAATGCCAGGAGTCTAGGTAATAAAATCAGTGAGCTCCAGGCATTAGTGGAAGATTCTGGCCTGGATCTAGAGGCCATTACAGAAACGTGGGCCAGTGAGAATAATGACTGGAACCTGGCAGCCCCTGGGCACACTTTCTACAGGTAAGATAAAGGGATGGCTAGAGGTGGACTGGTGACTATTTACATCAGGAAAGTAAAAGAGGCAATAGAGGATGTATACACTGGAGGTAAAGGGGCATTAGAAAGACTGGGAACAGCTCACAGAGTCATGGGGTAGGAAACCTTGCAAGGGAGTGGTTTATAGGCCATCAGGTAAGGGAGAAGAGAAATAAGGAACTGGGAGCAAAAGAAGGTAAGGGGGCAGCAAAAGAGAGGTTGTTGTAGTAGGAGAGCTCAGCCTGCCAGACAACAACTAGGACACCCCAGCAGCCAGGAACTACAGGAGCCAGGCCATGCTTGATACATTGCAGGACTGAATGCTGCTACAGCAGATCAGGGAACCTACAAGACAATCCATCCATTCTCGATGTGGTACCCACCAACTCAGAAACAGTAGATGGAGTGCAGTTTGGGGAACCAATGGAGTCCATCAACCATGGTACTATATTATTGGAGTTGGCCCTGGGCACCAGTAAGCTCCTGTCTAAGGCTGTGGTGCTAGACTTCAATTGGTCCTGAAAAGGTTACCTGGGGTAAACAACATTAGGGGGAGGTAGAAAGCTAGAAGTTTATAAAAGGGGACATTCTCGAGGCAACAAAAACATATATGTAGCCCTGGCACCATCCTCCAAAAGGGCTACTACCTTTGCCTTGCAGGTTTGGACAAGGTTAAGGGGCCTGGGTTCCCAATTTGCTGTTACTAGAGTTCTTTCTCAAGACAGAAAATAAAATGTGTGGTGCATTAACCCAGAGTACAGATAAAGTGGGTCTGATATTAGCAGTACAACTCCCTGGGATGCTGTACCAACCCACCTCCCCACACAGTCACCCCAAACGCATAGATACCATAAACCAAAACCTCCAGCTTCAACACTTCGCATTTTTTTTTACTTTAGCTAATAATATGCTCACCAGATAAAATACACTCTCAAGTCAGAAATTCTTCCAAAACAGTAAAACCATTTATTTACATGGGGAGGGTTAGGAAGGGGTGAATAGAGTAGAGATTAAGCAAACATTTTGTAATTTGCATTTAGAGACTAGCATTTTTAGACATCCAATCATATCCCCTTTAGATTTCAAAACCCACTTTAATACTTGCAGCCACCAACCCTCTGACTAGTTAACTGCTGCAGACGGTTACCATTAACAACTGCCCTCTGGTACCAATTCCCCAGATGCAAATACAACCTCAAAATCTGTCTCCGGGTATCCAAATACTCATTGCAGGCCTGTGGTGCAGCTGGTCGGCTGGCGTTGGTGCACTTTAAACATAAAAACAGCATTTTCATATCTCTTTGATTTCTTTAATAGTACCTTCTGTCCTAGTGGGCATAACTTGAGAGCAAACTATATGCATCCCCCAGGTGCAGGACAATTCTTGCCTTTACTCACAGTTTGGCTGATAGTTTCTGGTGACATGGTGACTGCACCTCTGGGGAAGATGGAACAGCAGAACTCAGAGACTTGGATTGAAGAGACTTGAGATGTGGAGCAGGTACTCTGCAGCTTGGATCTTCCAACTTGAATGAAGGTCTTGCAGCTTGTCCCCTTCAGCCTGTTTCCAGGCCTGATGCAAAGCTCAGATGCAGGGCTTTCCAGACCACAAGGAACCCAGACCCAGGAGTGACCTCATGGTCTGGCTCCCCACTCAGTGAGAGTGTCCAAGCACTTGGGCACAATCCTGTGACTCCCTGCGGCTCAGTCGGCCCCACTTAGTAGGAGTTGGCTAGTTCCCTACCTGGCTCCAGATGCAGATGGGGTGGTTCTAAAGTCTCTTTTTGGCTTTAAATGCAGAAGAGGAGTTTTGGAGGGTTTGCCCCTTACAACCATATGACAGACCTTCTTCAACCACCCTACCCTCGTGGGAGGCATAGCCCTTTCACCACTGGTCACAGTCTCTAGCTTCCCACTGGGCACACAGTCTCAGTGGGACTAGACAATTCTTCTCGGGCTCCCCCGAGGACCCTGAACTTACAATAGACTGAAACCTTTGCTTTCCCTTGATGCAAGCAATTTCTTTTCCTCACCATGCAGGAGCTAGTAGATGCAGAAGAGGCTATCTCTTCAACCATTTTGAGTTACCTAGGTTTACTCCCAAGCCTCTGGGTATCTGGGAGACTCCCATATCAAGTGTCCATACCAAAGCCAGCCATTTTCCATAATCCATTTTCCAAATCCAGAAACATTCCTTGAACCTTTTATCCTTCCCTTTTCCTTAAGATGCTGTGTCATACCAGGGTCAGATAGAGACCTTTTTCCTTTCTTTAACCTTTTCTCCTTGTTTCTCACCATTTAGATGCTGAATTAGACTGCTGTTTCTTTCCAGAACCTTTACTCAAAACCTTCATCATTGTGGGGTAGCTCCTTTCCCCCAGCAGCCTTTTGCAGAACCCTGCAGCTCTCTTTCGGCAGAGCTGTGAAACCAAGCTCCTTCCTAACATTTCCTCCACCATGGAGAAAGGCATTCCCAGGCCCTGGGGAACACGTGGCTGGCAACCCACAGGCAGCACCTTTCCAAGCCTTGCAGCCCATTCTTCTAAGGGGCTGGAGCCCACCTCCCTCTTGAGGGGCTCCCTCTGAACTGAACCCAGAACCAACAGTTCCTTTCCTTTTGGGAGCTCTATGCAGCTCCTGATTGGTTGAAGTTACTATCCTTACCAAAAAATGAATATGTAAGAGGCTGCCTTGAAGCCTGATTGGTTGTGAGAAAGGGCGCCAAGAATTTCCCCAGCTTTTTCCCCGTAAGTGCTCTGAACAGTCCCACAGTCCTTTTCCCAAATTCTAGCCCTCTGATTGGCTGTCCTCACAAGGCTGCAAACATGGTCAAAAAAACAGTGACACTTCAGTCAATACATTGGCCCAAGTTCAAAATGCCCCTGCAGACAGATTAAACACTTTTATTATTAGTTGTCCTCACAGTTTGTTAACCATCCCTTTGCCCTTTCAAACCTTGGCAGCCTTTATCATTTTAAGTTAACCCCCTGCCTGTTGCTAGCACCAATGTATATGGCCCCCAGGTACAAGGCGGGCTCCTCCTTCATATTCATTTGCCCCCACTTTCCTGCCTTGGTGCAACCTTTATAAACATTTTTATTTTCCAAAAAAAAAAAACATAGTCTGGAAGCAGTCCCATGTCTCTTTCACAAAATTGCAGGATCTAACATTTTTATTTTTCTCCCACCCCGTTGCTGCCACCGAAACTCACTACCCCCCAGGCAGCAGACAGGCTCCTATTCATGCTCAGAGCACCTCATTAATATTCATGAGGCAGAGGAATAGCATAATTGGCGCTCTTTAATAAAACATTGTTTTGGCTCTTCTCTCATCTCCTCCAGGTCTTCAGTCCCCATTTAGCTTAATCCAGAGACCTGGACCCCAGAAGAGGCATTTAAATGGCCTCAACAATGGCCAAAAACAGAAATGTGCTATGCACATGCATGAACCATGTATCTGCACCGTAGTGCAAAAGCAGATCAGCGACTCCATGCTTCACTCCTTCGGCGCCTTCTGAATAAAAAAACAAATACGTAGCTGGATGGAGATTGCAGGGCACTAAGAGATCTGTGCCTTGAAGTGGAGGACACTGGGGGAAACGTGAGAAATGTGCAGCCTATGGGGGAAAACAGGTAAGTCACTGACGGGGGGTTACACTCCTCCTACCCTTAAATGCTTGGCATCTTAAATAAGCCTATGGCATAGCCTGGCATTCCATCAACACTATTTAAACACATTTTTAACATTTAACATCCTGTACTAGACACATTATCTCCTACCCAGCAAAAAAATGAAACATAGCCTAGTCTAGACAAATTCCAACTATCTCTACATAATAAACATTTTTCCCATAGACTCAGAGCTTTAACAGGTGTTACCACTCCTGGGGACCCTTGGCATTAGAGATTTTTAGCTGGCCCAAATGTTATCCACATTTCTCCCTTTGGCCACTATGGGGAGATCCCTCCCCTAGACCTCATCGACCAGTGATGTGCAGCCTAGAAAGAATTGGCATCAAAACACTTTACCAGTACAATCCACTGACTTTAACCATTTCACAGGGTCCCCACCATTTTAGTGAGGGGGGGGCATGCTGGGCATGACTGGCACAGGAGATCCCAGAGGTGCCTCCATTTATGTAGCCCTGGCCTCATCTTCCAGGAGGCTACTACCCTTCCTTGCAGGCCTGAACAAGGTTGAGGGGACTGAGTTCCCATTTTGCTCTTACCTGGGGTTCTTTCTCAAGATAGAAAATAAAATGTTCGGTGCTTCCACCCAGAGTACAGCTTAAGTGGGTCTGATTTTAGCAGTACAACCCCCTGGGATACTGTACCAACCCACCTCCCCACATAGTCATCCCAAACACATGGATACCATAAACCAAAATCCCCAACTTCAACACTTTGCATTTTTCTTGACTTTAGCTAATAATATGCTTACCAGATAAAATATGCTCTTGGGTCGGAAACTCTTCCAAAACAGTAACACCATTTATTTACATGGGGAGGGTTAGGAAGGGGTGAATGGAGTAGAGATTAAGCAAACATTTTGTAATTTGCATTTAGAGACTAGCATTTTTAGACATCAATCATATCCCCTTTGGATTTCAAAACCCACTTTAATACTTGCAGGCACCAACCCTCTGATTAGCTAACCGCTGCAGATAGTCACCATTAACAAACCCCACTAGTACCAATTCCCCAGATTCAGCTACAGACCCCAAATTTGTCCCTGGGTAGCCGAATACTCATTGCAGACCTGTGGTGCAGCTGGTCGACTGGCATTGGTGCATTTTAAACATAAAAGCAGGTTTTCCCTTTCTCTTTGATTTCTTTATAATTACTTTCTATGCCAATGGGCATAACTTGAGAGCAAACTATATACATCCCGAAGGTGCAGAACAATTCCCGCCTTTACTCATAGTTCTGTAGACAGCATCTAGTGGCATGCTGACTGTACCTCTGTGGAAGATGGAACAACAGAACTCAGAGACTTGGATTGAAGAGACTTGAGACTTGTGGCAGGTACTGTGCAGCTTGGATCTACTAACTTGATTGAAGGTCTTACAGCTTCTCCTCTTCAGCCTGTTTCCAGGCCCAATGAAGAGCGCAGATGCATTGCTTTCCAAACCACAAGGAACCTAGACCCCGGAATGACCCCACAGACTGGCTCCCCACCGGATCAGAGGGTGCAAGCACTCGGGCACATGCCCGTGACTCTCTGTGGCCCAGTCGGCCCCACTTGGTAGACATTGGCTGGTTCCCTACCTGTCTCCAGGTGATGATGGATGGGTACTCAGTCTCTTTTTGGCTTTAAATGCAGAAGAGTTTTGGAGGATTAGGCTCCTCCAACCATGTGACAGACCTTCTTCAACCACCCTACCCTTGTGGCAGGCATGGCCCTTTGACCACTGTTCACAGTATCTGGCTTCCCACTGGGCACACAGTCTCAGTGGGACTTGGCAATTCACCTTGGGCTCTCTGAGGACCCTGAAATTGCAACAGACTGAAACCTTTGATTTTTCTTGATGCAAGCAATTTCTTTTCCTCACCATGTAGGTGCTAGCAGATGCAGAAGAGGCTCTCTCTCTTCAACCTTTTCAAGCTACCTGGGTTTACTGGCCAAGCCTCTGCATGCCTGGGACATTCCCATACCAGGTCTCTATACCAAAACCAGTCTATTTTCTGTAATCCGTTTTTGAATTCCAGAACCATTCCTTGAACCTTTTGTCCTTCCCTTTTCCTTAAGACGCTGCATCTTACCAGAGTCAGACAGAGACCTTTTTCCTTTCTTGAACCTTTTCTCCTTGTTTCTCACCATTCAGGTGCTGCATTAGACAATCGTTTCTCTCCAGAATCTTTATTCATAACCTTTACTGCTGTGGTGTAGCTCCTTTCCCACAGCAGCCTTTAGCAGAACCCTGCCACTCTCTGTCACCAGAGCTGCAAATACAAGCTCCTTCCTCATATTTCCTCCACTATGGGGAAAGGCTTACCCAGGCCCTGGGGCACAAGTGGCTGGCAAACCCCTGGCAGGCCCTTCCTAAGCATTGCATCCCCATTTTTCCAAGGGGCTTGAGCCAACCTCACTCTGAAGGGGCTCGTTCCAAACTGAAGCCAGAACCAACAGTTCCTTTCCTTTTGGGAGCTCTATGCAGCTCTTGGTTGGTTGAAGTCACTGTCCTTACCCAAAATTAATAGGTATGAAACTACCTCAGTGCCTGATTGGTTGTGAGAAAGGGCAACAAGAATTTCCCCTGCTTTTTCCCCATTAAATCCTCTGAACAGTCCCACAGTCCTTTTCCAAAATCCTAGGCCTCCAATTGGCTGTGCTGTGGTCACAAGGCTGCAAACATGGCCACCAACAAAACAGTGAAGCTGCAGTCCATACAGTGGCCCAAGTTCAAACTGTCCCTGGAGTCAGATTAAACACTTTTATTGTTAGTTGCCCTCACAGTCTGTTAGCCATCCCTCTGCCCTTTCAAATCTTTGCAGTCTTTAACATTTTAAGTTAACCTCCTGCCTGTTACCAGCACTGATATACATGGCTCCCAGGTGCTAGGCAGGCTCCTCCTTCATATTCATTTGTCATTCACTTTCCTGCCTTGGTGCAACCTTTATAAACATGTTTATTTTACAAAAAACACAGTCTGGAAGCAGACCCTTTTCTGTTTCACAAAATTGCAGGATCTAGCATTTTTATTTTTCTCCCTGCCTGTTGCTGCCACTGAAACTCACTACTCCCCAGGCAGCAGACAGACTCCTATTCATGCACAGATGCCTCATTAACATTCATGAGGCAGAAGAACAACTCGATTGGCACTCCTTAATAAAACATCTTTTGGGCTTCTCTCTCAACTCTTCTGAGTCTCCAGTCCCCATTTATCTTAATCCTAGGACCTGGACCACCGGAGAGGCATTTAAATGGCCACAACAATGGCCGAAAACAGAAATGTGCTATGCACATGAGCAAGCCGTCTGACTGCTCCGTAGTGCAAAAGCAGGTCAGTGGCTCCACACTTCATGCCTGCAGCCCCCTTCTGAATAAAAAAACAAATACAGGGCCAGATGGAGACTGAGGGTCACTAAAGGACCTGTGTCTGTATACCGGATACCGGGGACACCCTGGGAGAAATGAGAGAAACAGACAGCTTATGGGGGCAAACAGGTAAGCCCCCAACAAGGGGTTTACCTATACAAGAACAGTTATCAAAAGAAACAGGTATAAGAGACCAGTTTGGTTTCTGAAAAGGTCAAGGAGGCAGTGAGGGCAAAAAGATGGCCTTTATAAAGTACAAATAAAAACATGGGGAGAAAGAATCAGATGAGTATCAGGAAAAAACTGGAGAGGCCAAGATGGCAATTACCATCACAAAGGCAGACTCAGAATTGTGGATTGTGGAGGAGGTCAAGGGAGGGGGAAAACTGCTTTTTCTGAACATATAGCTATAATATTATATATGTATATATATATATATATATATATATATTTATACAATAGGGGGTGAAGGATAAATGAGTGTGATAAAAACATGAATCCTCATTGTGGTGACATAACCACAAGAGATATTTCATGTCGTGACATCATGACTAGAGATAAATCATGTTGTGACATCACCACTGTGAGAGATATTTCACTGCTGCCTACAGCCAACTCAGTTACCATGGCAAAACATGCTCAGGTGTTTCCTATACTCTTTCTTACTTCCAGCCCATTGCTGTGATGCTCTCAGCTTGACTGCAGACAGAATTCTAAAGCACACAGCTTCACAAAACAGTTTCTTTCTCATTGCTTCCTGCAGCTAACTCAGTTACCATAGCAAAATATTATCACCTGTTCCCCACATTCTGTCTCACTCCCAGCCCATTACTGTGATGCTCTCAGCTTGACTGCAGCCTGAATTCTAAAGCACACAGCTTCTCACTGCTGCCTGAAGCTAACTTACTTAGCACTGCAAAACACTCAGCTTTTCCCACAGTTTGTAACATTGCCAGCCCATTCAGAAAATCTCACACATAGAAAAAGCAAATTCAGAATCAGCACCAGAACACAAAAAATCATAATACTTCTTAAAATCAACCCCCTATTGTATAAATCGAACACATGATGTGTGCAGATCGTGTGCTATGGAAAATATTTTCACTCCTGTAGAGTGAGCTCTAGAGCAGTGTCAGTGGCTCAGTAGGTAGCACACTCACCTCTGAGGCTGGGAGATCAGAGGGCTGTGGGTTCAGTTCCCACATCTGGCACTTGGGTTAATATCCCTGTACTGACACTGTAATGCAGCATGAGAGGGGTGCTGCATATCTGAGGTGCTGTCTTTCGGATGAGGCATTAAACCGAGGTCCCATCTGCCTGGATTGGTGGTAGTCCAGGTGGATGTTAAAGATCCCATGGCACTTATCGAAAAGAGTAGGGGTGTTTTTATTAGCAAAACAATCATATACAACAACACTTGTTCGGGAAAAACAACAATGAAAACATAATCAAAAGTAACATAAAAATCAAATAAATGCAACACGGCAAATGATTTGCCTAATAAGTTAATTATTAAAGAAAACAAGTAAAAATACCATATCATTCTTCACGATCACCTTAACATGCTTTTAACAAAGTTTTTGATATTAATTCCACTCTTCTTATTTATACTTAATAAAATGTAAAAAACCTTTCCACCATTTACGTAAAGTCCCAGGTGTGACTCTTAAAGCATCCAGAGTGTAGATTTTCTCCAATTCTTTTATTATTAAATTACTTACACAAGAATAGGGCATTTTCTTTTGGTATAAAACCCACTGAATTCTTGCTTGCCATAAATAGTATCTTAGGCAACCTAAAAATAAAGTTAAAGTTCCTTCATGAAGGCCTAATGTAACAAGTGGGCTACATCCTAAAATCAGAAATTCATATGACATATTATGCATCCACTTAAAACCCCATAAGTTTGCTAAATAATCCCATAAACCTGAGGCATAAGTACAATTCAATAGAAAATGCTCCATAGATTCCTCCATATTAATGCATTTCAGGTAGGGACATAACCTCTCCTGTAAGGCCTTATATTTTGCATTTCCTCTGACATTTAACCGTCCATAAAAAATTAACCACTGCGTTTACCATTGATTCTTTGGCATCCTAGGGTTGTTTAATTGTGCCAAAACCATGTGTTTTAGTGCTAAAGGGCAATTTTTGAATCCCGGCTCTTGAGGATATAGTTTTAGCATTAAATATTGATACAAACCCCTTGTGTTATGAGACAATACAGTCTGCTTCTGTAATTTCCATTTGTATAATTTCTAAGCCACAGGCCTAAAATGCTCAGGAATATACAAATGTCTATTAAGTTTTGGAGCTAATAAATGCCAATTCCTATAATATTTACTCATTATTTTTAAATTCCACGAAGCCTCTGCCCTTAATTCCGCTTTCAATCCCTCTTTAATTGAATTTGATATGAAAAAAGCATGCGCATAAACTACCGGATCTACCATACCTAACCCTCCCTGATTCTTCTTTAAATATGTATAACCCCTTTTGACTGGGTTTAAGCGGTTGCCCCAAAACAACTGGAAAAATAAACTGCAAACTTTAGACTCAAATACTACCGGAAGTGGGAAGATCATAGCTACAAACTGTATAATGGGAAGAAGAAATTGTTTGATTATATGCACTCTTTTTAATTTGGGTAACCTCCATTGTTTCCACCTATTAACCTTACTCTCGATTCTTGCAATAACACCTTCCCAATTGTCCCTAGGCATATTCTGAGAACCAAATATGATTCCTAAAATTCTAATCGGATTCCTAGTTATATGAATACCCTCCTGCCATGTTTCCTCAACACTACTTGCACCTATAAATAACCCCTTTGTTTTCTTTATGTTTAACTTTGCGTTTGAAACTTTAGCAAAGGCCACCATGAAGTGAGAAATAGAAGCACAATCTTCAAAATAAAACACCAGATCATCTGCATATGCCTGTATCATTAGCTGCGAGTTACTACAGTCATTAAAAGGAAAACCCTTCCATTTTTGAGCTGATAACACATATTGCAAGAAAGGGTCTATAGCAAAGGTGTATAGGAGAGGACTGAGGGGGCATCCTTGACGAACACCCGTAGTTAATTGAAATCCTTCCGCCTTGCCACCTTTCAAGAAGGGAAATACCATAACTTTATTGTATAGTTTCTCTATTAATTCTACCAATTGTAATGGGACCCCATAATGCCTAAGAGTAAGAAAAAGAAAGGGTAAATGCACTCTATCAAAGGCTTTATCCAAGTCTGCAGCAACCAAACAACCAGTTAATCCCATCTCTGTGAGATGATCAATCACATCACGTATCAACATGAGAGCATACTGTACCCTTCTCTCTGGCAAACCACAGTATTGATAGGATGAAATAACTTCTCCTGAGCATTTTTTAAGCCGATTATTCAAAATACTAGCAAAAATTTTGTAATCAGTATTTAATAGTGTGATTGGCCTCCAATTAGTTCTATTTTGTTTATCACCAGATTTAAATATATAAGTCAATAGCCCTTCTGTAAATGAAGGGAAAATAAGAGCTTTATCTAAGAAAAACTGAAACAACAGGCCCAAACATTGGCTAAGCTCTTCTGAAAAGCATTTATACAAATTATTTGAAAGGCTGTCTATTCCTGGTGAAATATTCAGTTTCAAAGACTTAATAGTTTCTAGAATCTCTGTTTGAGTAATAGGGCCCCATCCTTCTGACCTTTTGACCCTATTAACTGGAACAGATATCTGATTTAGGTAGTCCATCATATCTGTTTTTAAAATTGTTTCATGAGAATTTAATGTGCAAAAATGATCCACTATTACCTCTCGGAGTTCCGCCACTGAGGTTGCCAAAGTTCCGTCAGGTTTTTTTAGCTCCTCCAATCTCATTGAATCCCTTAATTGTTTGCACATCTCAAAAGGGTCCCCTATAGGTGATTTTTTAACTCCATTAATTAGTATAGCCTGCATGGTTTTGCCTCTATTGTATTGAAAATCCCTCATTTTCTCCTTTAATGAAGAGATTTGCTCTGCATAATCCCACCTGGAAGAGTAAGCTATAGTCAAAAGTCTCTGTAATTGTTGCCTTAAACCCAAATAATGTAGAAAATTATCATTTTTGATTTTTCTTCCCTGGGTTTTAAACCAGTTCCTTAGACCAGCTTTTGTCTCTAGCCACCAGTCCCCTAAGTCCAAATATAGAAAGGCCACTGATAGTCTAGCCCTCAACAGATTTCTAACCCCTGATTGAATAAAGGGAAGTTCTAATGAAGAATTATTCAACTTCCATCTTAAATGCCTTTTCTCTTGCCTATCTGAAAGAAAAAAATGGCTTAACAAAAAAGAATGATCAGAAAATTCGCAGGGGAATATTTTAAAGGATTCCATTTGTATATTTGGTGAAACTAGCATGTGGTCTATCAGAGAGAAGGATTTCCCTTTATTAAAAGAAAAACTATCTCCTGCCTTTAAAGAGTCATTACAAATTATAAGATCAGCCTCTTTAATGATTTTACTTAAAGCATTAGAATCACAATACACTTTCTTATTATTTTTTTTGTGAGAGAGAGCAGGAATTGGACAATTAAAGTCTCCTCCCCATAAAACTCTAGCTGTTGTTAATAAGACAGGCTGTACCATTTTTAGGCAGTTGACTCTGCCAGATTTAGTTTGGGGGTTATAAATGTTGATAAAGTGGAAACTTAGGCCTAACCACAACCCGTCTACTATTAAAACTCTTCCAGGTATCAGGTCAATCAGATTCTGTAACTGAAAAACGTAGGAATTAAATACAATACCTATACCATCTGCAGAGTCTTCCCCAAAAGACCAAAAGGATGGGCCCCAGACCCACTCTCTTTTGAATGCTACCAACTGCTCCATGGAGTACATCCAAGTCTCCTGCAAATAACAAACTGAAAGGGGATAATCATGGATATAATGGAAAAGAGCCTGTCTCTTAACCGCATTCAATAGGCTGTGAACATTCAAAGAGCCCCAAATCAACCTCATTTTTATTTTAAATGCTCAAACCCTTATATTTTTCTCTTTTTCTTTTTTTTATCCTTGTAATTATCTATTACCTGAGACCTGGCTGAAAGGGAAGATTTTTGAGAATCAGAATCCTCTACCTCTAGTTCCGTATTCCCCCATGAGGAAAACAGAGCTGCATATGAGTTGCTGGTCTCAATGTGCATTATTGGGGGGGGGGCGGAGGTTTGGGATGCAAATTTCTAGTTGATCTTCTTTGAGGTAATGCTAACATAGATTTGTTTAATGTATTAGTGTTTTCTACCTTCTCTGTGACCTCATCTGAAAAACAAACTGGAGGAAAACTTAAAACATTAGGGGGACCCATATTAGCCTTTGTTAAACCAACCATATTTGAAACCTGCCCTTGTTTTTCTACACTGCTCTCAATGCTGTCTTTTTTTTTACTTATATCTTTAACCTCTCCTTTTAATTCAGCAGGTTTCTTAACACAGGATGGTTTAGCTTGAATGATAACAGAAGGAGGGGGGCACTCCGGTGAGGGGTGAATCTGAACTGTAGCTTCCTGTGCTTTCTGAATAAAAACCTCAGAACCAGAACAAGATGTCGTATTATGAGCAGCCCAGGGACAAACTTTAAACACATGGCCCTTTGATTCACATAGATCACAACGTGACTGGTTATTACAGAACATAGTTAAATGCCCAACCTCCCCACAATTGTCACATCTAGGTTGATCACACACACTGGAAAGATGTGTTCTGGCCCCGCACTTGTAGCATGCACGAGGTTGCCCACTATAAAAACATACTCCTCTGTCTTTCCCCAATAAAAAAGAGTTAGGTATATGCTCAATCCCAGTTTCAGTCTGTCTTAACTTAATTTTATACTTCCATCCCCCTGTCCAGAAGTGCTCTGAGTCCAAAATGGGTTCACAATCCGCACAGGGGTTGTATGCAGACCCCCTTCTCAGGGGGAGGAAATGGACAAGGAAATGATAGAAAGTATACTTAGAATGGCAGAAAAAGGGGAGATATTGCTGATGGGTGATCTGAATATGCCAGATGTTAACTGGAGCGCAGTTGCAGCTGCCACTTCCAAGAGTGCAGTTATTCTAGATGCCCTACAGGGGGCATGCCTTAGACAACTAGTACTGGAGCCCACTCGAGAGGGAGAAATATTAGACTTGATTCTCTCAAATGGAGATGGAGAGAGGATTACAGATGTAGAAGTGGGTAGCCATCTGGGAACTAGCGACCATCGAACAGTATGGTTCACAATAAACACAGCAATAGAGTCAAGCCATACAAAGACAAAATTACTGGACTTTAGGAGGGCTGACTTTGCCAAAATGGGTGAGTGCCTAAGGAATGCACTAGCAAATGGGCTGGAAGGAGGGGTGGAATAACAATGAGGAATAATAAAAACTGCCATCACAGAGGTAACGAGCCTTTGTGTGAAGCAAATAAACAAAACAAGACGATGTAAGAAACCACTATGGTTCTCAAAGGAAGTGGCAGTGAAGGTTCAAGAGAAAAAGAAAGCATTCAGGAAGTACAAGGAATCGCAGCAGGAGCAGGACAGAGAGCTGTATCAGTTAAAGCAAAGGAAGCTGGGAAGGCAGTCAGAACAGCAAAGGCTCAAACTGAGGAAAAGATAGCCAACTCAGTTAAGAAGGGAATAAAACCTTTATAGGTACATCAGGGAGCAAAGGAAGACCAAGGGAGGGATAGTGAGGCTTAATAAAGGGAGGGAGGGTGGGCAGAGGAGAATGTGAAAAGGCAGAGATACTAAACAAATATTTTTGCTCAGTATTTACAAAGGAAGAGGGGGAGGTACATAAAACAAACAGTAGTAACACTCTGGATACAGAAGTTGATACCAGCCCATTTACAGAAGAAAGGGTTCTGAAAGAACTCTTAAAACTGAAGGTGGACAAAGCAATGGGGCCTGATGGGATTCATCCCAGAATTCTAAAAGAACTAAGGGTAGAACTAGTGACACCACTGACTACCCTCTTTAACAAATCATGGGAGGATGGGGTGATACCCGAGGACTGGAGGAGGGCAGATGTGATTCCCCTTCACAAAAGTGGGAGCAAGGCAGAAGCAGGAAACTATAGACCTGTTAGTTTAACCTCAGTGATAGGGAAAATGATGGAATCACTTCTAAAGGAAAGAATTGTCGAGTATCTAGAGGCCAGAGGGCACAAGACCCTAGCAGCATGGATTCACAGCGGAAGGTCATGCCAGACGAATCTGATAGATTTCTTTGACTGGGTGACCAAAGTAGTAGATCAGGGAGGGGCTGTGGACATGGCCTACCTAGACTTTAGGCATTTGACATAGTCCCACACAAAAGATTAATATAAGTTAGCCAGCCTGGGAGTGGGTCCCAAGATGACAGCCTGGGTAAGAATTGGCTGGAGAATAGGACACAGAGTAATAGTAAATGGAGTCCGCAGAAGAAAGGAGGGTTACTAGCGGGGTACCGTGGGGTTCAGTATTAGGACCAGTCCTCTTCAATGTCTTTATAAGCTACATTGCAGAAGGACTGGAAGAAAAAGTATGTCTCTTTGCAGATGACACTAAGATCTGCAACAGAGTTGATGCACAGGGTGGGTGGAAAGGATGAGAAGGGACTTGGCAAGGTTAGAGGAATGGTCAAATGTATGGCAGCTTAGATTCAATGCTAAGAAGTGCAAGGTAATGCACCTGGGAAACAAAACCCAGGGAAGAGTACACAATGGGGGTGAGATACTAACAACAACAAAAATGGAAAGGGACCTGGGGTAGTCATATCAGATGACCTAAAGGTGGGCAAGCAATGTGAGAAGGCAGCAAGGAGGGTTGGGGGATACTGGGATGCACAGGGAGAGGCATCACCAGTAGAAAACAGGAAGTTATTATCCTCTGTACAGACAGCTGGTGAGACCCCATCTGGAGTACTGTGTGCAGTTCTGGAGACCCAATCTCCGAAAGACATAGACAGGATGGAAGCTGTCCAGAGGAGGGCACTAAAATGGTGCAGGGTCTGCACGGAGGACATATGAAGAGAGACTTAAGGAGCTAATATGTATAGCCTCGAGGAAAGGAGGGAGAGGGGACATGATAGAAACTTTCAAGTACCTCAAGGGAATCAACAAAGTCCAAGAGGGTAGCATCTTTCAAAAAAGAGGTGTGCAAGAACAAGAGGGCACAATTTGAAGATAGAGGGGGCGGCTCAGAGGTAATTTAGAAGTATTTTTTCACAGAGAGGTTGTGGATGCATGGAATGGCCTTCCGGAGGAGGTTGTGGAGTCAAAATCAGTGGTGGAATTCAAGCATGCATGGGATAGTCATAAGGCAATTCTGGGGGGTTGGGGTAGAAAGAAGTAGGCTGCTGGTTAACTAGGATCTGCAGCTTATCCAGTAGGTAGGGAAATGGGCAGACTGGGTGGGCCAAGCGGTCCTTATCTGCCGTCAAATTCTATGTTTCTATGTTTCTATGTTTGGTTCACTCAAAACTTCACACCTTTTTCTCAACCAAAAGGTTATGTCTTCAACCCAAACACCTTCATTCCGAAACATAACAGTAACGAATTTAATCAGGGGCTTGGATAGAGGAATAATGATAAAGGGAGCCCATATAGGAGAAAATTTAACCTGACCATATCTTGTCCAAAAAAGGTCTAGAGCATGCTGAGAACAAAAACTCACATCATAATTATCTTCCCCTGAAATATTTATAAAGGCGTAAACATCCTGTGGGGAAAAATGTAATGAATCTTTTAATAGTGTTTTCCCCACATAATGCCTATCTGGCCTCACCTCCAAACCCCCTTTATATCTTAAACGCACAGCATTCCACCTGGGTGCTGCTTCTCTATGTGAATTTGAAAAAAGTTCAGACATTAAAGGTTTTTGAGCTGGAGGTGGGGGGTAAAGGAGTCTCTTTTGAGGGTTTCTGCAAGGTATCCTGCAAATGCAGTTCCTGAGTTTGAGGTGCAGTGTAAGGCTTAATCAAACCAGTGGGACTACTAGGAAGACTTATAACCTCCTTTTCTATTTTATTACATTCCCTAGTATTCATCCCTTCCTGCTGCCAAACAACAGGGGCCCACTCTGGTGAATGTTGAGACAAAGTTAGCTGTGAGGTCCAAGTTGAATCAGGCTTCCATACACCTGTGTCAGTCTGAATCCAACCTGCCTTGCTTAAAGCTTTATCTGGTGACCAAGAATCTTGCTCATCATCATCCATTAATGTAGGAGGCTCCATCTTTTTATCCTGTACATTTAAATTTGAAAAATAATTTTTTTTATTTTTAACCGGAAAAAAGAAATCAGTCACCCCAACTTGTGAACCCTCAGTAGACTGATAAATCACAGTTTGAGCAGCTAAGGGTTCCTCCTGTTTTAGGTGTTTTAGTACAAATCCTGATGCTTTATTCAATGGAGCAGTTTCATTGTTGCAGAAAGTAGAAGTCAGGGCGGTAGACACCATTTTTAGGCTAGTTTTAACTTCAGCACATTGCTTTGTTAAAGTCATAGCAGGCTGTGGGCACTCACTAAATGTTGCGTTTAAGCTGCCAGCCTGCTCTAAGTCCAACAGGAACATAGTATTTTCGGTAGGAACACTGGCGCCTTTCTCTTCAGGGCTCCGTTCAACGAGACTGCTTTCATCTCTTGATTCTACCTGTGAGTCAGTTTCAGTGCTGCAAACATAAGCTCTGAGTTCGCTGTCAACCCGACCAGCATAGAACTGTGGAGCTTCAGATAGCTGAGGGGAGCTTTCTTTATTTGACTTGACAGCTCACCATTTTATGTTTATTCTCCACTTTAAATAAATTCACAGTGGACACAGTACCTGATAGTGTTTTAGGATCCTCTCCACGCGCTGTTTCTCTGCTGATAAAATGAAAACCTTCCAGCTTTTCAGACCGAAGTTTAACTCCGGTGTCCCGCTCCACGATGTTACTTGTTATTGCTGACTCACTCAGGACGTTTAATGAAATGGACCGCACGTTTCCGAGGTTTGGACCGTGATTCTGCCGAATAGGAATTTCCTCTTCTATATTTTGTATAGAACCAGTCCCAAATGCTCCTTTTCCTTCTTTGTAGAGTTAATGCAAAAAGATATATCTTTGATTACTTTTTTCTTCTCCTCTGAAAGCTCCCAATGTATAACTTCAGTCTGAAGCTCCATATCTGAATCAAATTCAGCCCTTGCCAAGGCTGAAGCCTCTAATCCACCAAGAGCAGGAGTCGAGGCTTCCTCTTCCACTCTGTAGTCGTCCTCCTCCTGCCCTGGATCACTTCGAGTGGCCATCTTGAAAATGGCCTGTCCCCCTACTGGCAGCAGAACAGCAGCTGAGTAGGGGAATTTCCCTGGTGTCCTGGCCAAATTTCCCTCATTCACTAAAAAAAATACCACCAACAGCTTAATCTGGTTCAAGGTCAGTTGGCATTCATCTGTATCCTCCTCCCCTGGGTCATGCCTGAAAATAGGCAGGATTTGTCTAGTGCACTTACCCAGTCAACAAAAGCCAAATAAATAGATACTCTCACTCGTGTCTTCCGCACTCGTGAGTATCCAGAGCTCACTCTGCAGGAGTGAAGATATTTTCCATATCACATTCCTGCCCATCATGTATCCCCTATTTATATATATATATACAGTATATATATATATATATAGAGAGAGAGAGAGAGAGAGAGAGAGAGAGTATATATATACATATATATATAGCGAGAGAGAGCGAGATAGTATATGGGTTGAGCAGGCAGTTTAATGTTGCACCTCAAATTTTGCACTTTAATAACTTTGCAACCATTCAACAGATTGCACAAATGCTGGTATGCTCCTTTCCATGGGGTAGATCTCTTGATGTACCAAGTTTTGTTTTGATTGGATTTTCAGATTTCGTGCAGCACATAGTGAAAAAAAATGTAAAAGTCACTTTTTTCACACATTTTTGCTGATTTTTCCTCATCTTTCTGTAGCTACACCATTTGGGAATTTGGCCTGACATTTTCAGGGAGGAAAGAGCTTGCCCCTAAGAACAAGTCAGCATTGATTTGGTGAAAAAATATTAATTTGTTCCAAAGTTATTAAATTTAGAAATTTTAGGTTCTGAGCATGTTCAGTTCTGTCTTTTGGATAGCCACACAGTTTTGAACAAGGTTTTTGGCTCATGAACAGGGATTTTTACAGCTCATGAACAGGAGTCCATTAAATCCCTGTGTGTATGAAATAAATCCCTGTTCAGGAGCTGCCATCTTGTTTTCAATGTTCTCCAAAAACAAAACCTTTTAACTTGCCCCAGGGATGTCTTTGTAGAGATTGAGGTATGTGTTTTGTTCTGGGTAACACCCTCTACAAACCCATGACTTTGGTTCTATTTAGTTTAGTCAAAAAACATCCATTTTTAGATTTCAAAATCTCTTTTCGCGTTTCACTTCCGATCCCTGTTCGTGAGATGTCACAATCCCTGTTTGCGAGCCGATCCCTTTTCATGAGCTGTCAAAATCCCAGCTTGTATGGGGACAAACACATGGCCCTATCTCACAAACAGGGATTTTGACAGCTCACGAACAGAGATAATAAAAAGGAATCCCTTTTCATGAGGTGTCACAATCCCTGCTCATGTGCTGTCAAAATTCCTGTTCATGAGAAATCCCTGTTCGTGAGCTGTCAAAATAGTTGTTTGTGAGGGGACGACCAGATGGCCCTGCCTCGCGAACAGGGATTTCTCATGAACAGGGATTTTGACACTTCACGAACAGGGATTCGGCTTGTGAACAGGGATTTTGACAACTCACGAACAGGGATTTTTAAAGGTTGCTGTTTCTTTGCCACTTCACTGCAAAGAAATGGTTAGGACTTTTGGCTTGAAATTTGCAGGGTACGAAGGGGTTGTCCCACAGGTGTGACTTATGCTGGCTTGGTATAAATATTTTCATCAGTTCCACACTAACGCCATTCTGAAGTTGAAAAATTTCCCATAGGATAACATTGTGGCGAACACAACGCCTTTCAGTGCCTGTATCTCGAAAATGGTTCAAGATATGAATTTTTCACTAAGTGCAGCTTAGTACACCATTAGGGTGCCTTTAGGTGTACTAAGCATGCATGCAGGTTACCAGTCCATGATTACAGCTGCAGTGGAAGTTTTTCCACGGTTGCTGCAGTTACTGAGATATTGTGAACAGCATAATGGAGGGCCCTCATGTTGCATCACGTCTTTTGTTTACTTCTGTGGGACCCGGTGCTGCACATTCCTGCTGTCCCTGTGTTATGCTGCGAGTCATGCACACATGTGGCTAGCAACAAAGGGTTCCAATTCATCATTGTGGGTGAGAGAAATGTAAACAAAAGCAAAGAAAAATGGAGCAAATAACAGGGTAATAGTACAGGGAAACAAGAAAGATTATCAGGTAAGTGCTCAACAGAACACAGGAAACAAACTGTTGCAAAATATCTGATTTTTTTATCTAATACTGCAGCTTTAATGGTTGCTAACCCTTTTCTAACGATTCCACTGGTACATTTCTGCAGCCTAATTTCTGAAACCCTTATATAAATTACCTTTATCCTACTCTCTGGCAAGGGCCTACTGTTCTGCTGGCTTACTATGATTGAAAAAGGGCAAGTTCCGTTTTGCAGATTGGAACAACTAGTGTTGTCACTGGTGTCTGCAAAGCAAAAATCCATTTTTACTGGTGTTTTGTTTTGTGCATTTTATTTAACAATTTTGCATGCTGCTAGCATGCATTTTAACACATTTGACCACCACTATTGTACATCCATTCATCCATTTACCTATTACAATTTATTTCACTAGGTACAAGATGTGACGTTGGCAGCAGCACTATGGCCCTCATCCCTATGGTGTGGAGGAGACATCAAAGGCACTACGGCCCCCATTCCTTGGGTGTCACAGTAGCAGCAACAGCACTATGGTCCCCATCCCTCATGTGTGATGGCAGCTGCAACAGCCCCACGGTACCCATCCCTCAGGTGTGATGGCAGCAGCAACATTGTACCCATACCTCAGGTGTGATGGCAGCAGTAACGTTGTACCCATCCCTCGGGTGTGACAGCAGCAGCAACACCACTACAGCCCCACCCCTCAGGTATGATGACAGCAGGTGAAGCACTGCAGCCCCCACCCCTCTGGTGTGACAGAGGCAGGTGCTGCACTGCAGCCCCCACCTGTCAGTTGTGACAGCAGCAGTTGCAGCACTGCAGCCCCCACCCCTCTGGTGTGATGGCAGCAGGTGCAGCACTGCAGCCCCCATCCTTCAGGTGTGACAGCAGCAGGTGCAGCACTGAAGCCCCCCTCCTCTCTGGTGTGATGGCAGATGAGGCATCATGACGGCACCCACCCAATGCCATGTACCAAAGCTCGACTGTCAGATCTCAGACGTGAATTAAGCTGAACCACTACATGCCAAGGCGGACTCCCTCAGTTCAGTCCTATCCAACATTTAACTGCTTGAATAGGTTTATTTGTAAATTAAAGCGCATCCCGCTAAAAAATCCACAAGTGATTAGCACAGATGCTTATGGAGAGATACAGAAATCACCCCAAAAATAAACCAATCCAGAATAGCAGCCTCAGGAGATTGGCCACTTTCTTACTTGGTCTTCATGGAAAAGGAGCCTCTTAGTTTTTATGTCAGAGCTCAAACTCATTAACTCATTACTGTAGTTCCCCAACTCCACCCAAGCAAACACAGATTGCCCATGCACAAACAAGGCAATTCGACTGCACCACCCAGGAGATCAAACACCTGAGATGCGTGGCATGCGTATGCCCACACACATGGGTGGTGATGTCACATGTTGGTAGGGAGGGCAGAGTCAATGGAAAATGGCAGCGGGGGATCTATGAAGCCTCGCCCCCATCCTGCCGGTCCTCCACTGCCCTGGATTTGGATTGTGCTCTCAGAGGGGAAAGCTCCCTTCCCAGCCCTACCACAGGGGATAAGCTGTTGGGGGTCTGAGGGTTGGTTGGCCTCATAGGCGGGTGGTCCAGGGCAGACACTAAACCCCTGGTGCACTCAGGAGGAAAAACCTTTAAAAATAAAATGACAAAAATTATGAGAGAACAGTTTTGAATGGGACAGATGAAACAAGGTTAATTTAGTTTGATGTGGTTTAATAAAGTTTTTTTTGTCTACGTGTGTGTCTCCACACACACACACACACACACACACACACACACACACACACACACACACATATATAACTACCCAGGCCAATTTGATAAGAATCATATCTTCTGTGTCTGAAGGCAACCTACCTTAAAGATTTTCAAGAATCAAATGCTACATTCAGGATAGAGACAAGGTGAACAGGGCCCTGCCAGTACAACACACAGTAAATGAAATAATGCATTCTACAATTAAGGGAGGTCTACCGGCTTGACTGAAGCTCTACCGCTTCACAGATCAGAGCTTCTCTCCAGATTCCCCCAGCAGGCACCCTCAATAAAATGCAGCATTTAATTAACTCACCGCTCATAAAAATGCTGTAAGCCCCCAATGCAGCTGGTATTTGCAAAGATGCACAACGTTACGAGCATGCGTGCAATCTGCCAATGCACGCTCGTAACGCAGTACTTTTATGGAGTATCGTCACCATATTTTCAACATAGGCATTTTAGGACCTCTGCTCATGAACTGTGTCACTGTCATTTTCATAATCTGGCCCGAACACTGATTTCCCACAGCGACCGCGCTATTGTGTGCTGAAAGTGCGGAAACACATTTCAGGCAGGATGTGGAAAATGACAGCTGTACTGTTCAGAAGGAGGTGTACAAAAATGACAATGTTGAAAATCTGGCATGAAAATATTGCAAATTAAAGTTATGAGCCTGTGTAGCAACTGCTATTACACCTTAAAACAGTAATTTTTTGGATTTTTCCACCAAATTTGCAACATAGGTTTTTGAGAGGCCACCTCATGAACACTGGCACTGTTGTTTCATTAATTGGTCCTGAAAGGTGATTCTGCACAGTGACTGCGAAATCACCTTTCGAGGCCAATTAATGCCATGACAGTGATAGAATTCATGAAGAGGGGTCCCAAAAACACCATGTTGAAAATTTGGTGCCAAAATTCCAAAATATGCCCAAGATATGCAGCAAAGTTGAAAAAAAAACAATTCATTCCATTATACAGCTTATTGGCTTTTCCTCAGTTTGTGGTCAGCTTTGAAGAGTGCAGACGTGTTCCCGGTCCACTGAAGATCATTGCGCAGGACTCCAGAGGTAAGTATGGGGTGAGGGGGGTTGTGGGGAGGCAGGGTGCACAGTGGGTGGATGCGGGTTGTGGGAGGGGGGCTGGGAGAGCTCCAAGGGACTGTTTCCTTCTTTACAGGGTGGAAAAAAAAATAAAAGACATCGGGGGACCATTTTCCTGTTTAACAGGTGCTTGGCGTGCTGGGGTGGGCTCTCAGCATGCCACCTGTGTGTGTGGGTGGGTGGGTGCGTTAGCCGATGGGGGATTGGGCACCCCCGTCAGCAAACAAGGAAAGGAGTGGGGGATCTGCAGGAGCCGAGGGGGATTGGGCACCCCTTCGGCTATACAAATGGAAGTGGGACGACATTATGCCGACGGGGAGTGGGCTCCCCCGTCGGCAACACTCAAGGGGAAGGAGGGAGGGATACATGCCGATGGGGATTGGACAAAGAGAAACGGTTGGTGGGGGGAGCGCATGATGTTGAGGGAGATTGGGCACCCCCTCGGCAATCAAAAAGGGGGGGGTGTTACATGATGCCGATGGGGATTAGGCACCCCTGTTGGCACACAATAAAGGAAGTGGGGTTTACATGCAACAGCGGCAGTCACTGCCGCTATGTTGCCTGCAATAAGGGAGAGGCGTGCTGTGATCACACTGCATGAGAGCTTCACTCTCATTGCAGCGGACCTTCTGATTGATCTCTTTACCTCATTAGCCAGGCAGGGTGTCGGCCCCTGCTGCTGGCTGATTGGGGAATGCAGGACACACCTACTGGTGTGAGCCCTGCATTCACCCAACAGTGACCACGCCTCCAAAGCTGCACTGTCCCAAGATGTTGGCTGCGCAAGCACACCAACATAAAAATGGTTCTGTGCCAGTCTACCCATCTGCCCCTCCCTCCCTCCTCCATCACCAAAGACCAGAACAATTTTTTCCAACATGTCTGCCAGTCTGCTACAGTCGTCCCTCCACCAACCTTAATCAATAAACCACAGGAGCATGGCATGGACCCTGCAGACTGATATGCCTGTCCACCCCTCCTTCCTCCATCACCAGAGGCCAAAACATTTTTTTTTTTATTAGCACATGTACCAGTCCATTAAGTCTGTCCTTCTACTGGGGGTGTGGCTTAGCCTTCAACCAAGATGGTACCATAGTTCTCCAGCTCTTTCACTGTGGGTCTGCATCCTTCAAAATCCTGCAATTTTGGGCTGGCTTTTCTCTGCTGGAGGCACATATATCAGAAAATGAACATACTTGTTACACTGCTCAGCTCTCATTTCCTTCATTGCTGGTCAGCACAGTGAATCCAGGAGCCTTCTCTCTGCTCTGGGCCTACAGGATGGCATCCTCCTCCCCGGCTCAAAATGATCCTGCAAAGATGGAGCAAATGTTTCAGCAACTGATAGCACAGATGTCCCAAATGACTCTTGCGCTTAACAACACCCAAACTCTGCAAGCAATTAAGACCCCTTGTTCCATACTGAATGACATGTTAAGGCCCATGACTCTGCCCTACAAGAACTAACTGCTACTACTAGGGAACAGGCCCGACTCATCCACCTTCTTCAAGACAAAGTGGACGACTTGGAAAATCATAGCCGCTGCAACAATTTGCGGTTTGTCGGCTTCCCTGAAGGGGCAGAGCAACAGACTGCTATTCCATTTCTCCAGGATACTCTACCTCAGATCCTAGGCCTTCTACCTGCCACGACTCTCCACATCGAACGGGCTCACCACTCTCTAGCCCCTCCACCAAAACAAGGGGAATGCCTGCGCCCTATTCTGGCCCGCTTCATAGACTTCCGACAAAAAGAAATGGTCACTGCAGCAGCCAGGGACAAAGGCTCCATCACCTGGAGTGGCAATCCCATATCAATCTACTAAGACTACTCTCAGGAGCTAACCGAAAGGCGTAATTTGTATTCGGCTTGCCGAAAAATCCTTCATGCCTATCATATCTCTTTCTCCCTCAGATACCCTGCAACCATGCAGATGATTGTCAGTGGGGCTCCTACCTTCTTTGTGACACCCGACAGTCTAATGGACTATCTCCAGAGAGAATTTCCAAAAGACTTCCAGGATCCAGATTTGTTTAAACCCTCCCATGGAGCATCGACCACCCCAAGCCGCATAGAAGACATATCCAGCTCCCCCCCTCGCACTCTTTGCAGCTTTTGGTCCAATGCTTTGAGGCCTCCCTTCCGCCGCGGAGCAGAAAACGGTACTCGCCGCAGTGACACGAGCGGAGGCAGCACCCAACTTTTAGACAGACGGAGGAGGGGAACCAGATCTTATAGAGGATGGGACCTGCGCCAAGTTCACTTGCCTAATAAGTTCACTCTCCTGCTGACCCTATCAGACATGGCCCTGCAAGATGAAGAGCATCAGACGCCCCTCCTTACCTGCCGTGGAACTGAAATCATGGGCCACAGTAGTCGCAACGGACTCACATCAGGCATCTCTGGAAAGAGCGTCCCAGAACCCCACCAGTCCTTCTCGACTTTGGGAGCCCAGTGATGCATTGGGGACCCGCTCGTCATCTCCACAGTCCACAGAAGCTATATCCTGAACTTGCAGCTAAGTGCATTGGGTTTCTCTATTCTTTTACCCAGCGGGTTAAGTCTGGGGTTGGACCTCATCCATTCCGGAGTTGTTTTTTTTTGTTTTTTTTCTTCTCCCTGATCGCTCTGGGATTTAATCTCTGGAAGAGTTGTACTGTGTGGGGCTCTGCTGTTTAGTTGGCTCAGGCACAAGTAGGATACCAAATGACTTTGCCCCTCAGATGTACTTGCAATAACCTGTGGACTCATTTGGGACTCAAACTTGCCCTACCTTCATATTAGTGTAATCTAACTGGGCACCTGCCAAATTGTGACTTTCCTTTTTGATCTGTGCTCTCGCTGTTAGGCTCTGATCTATTTGTCACATCTTAGGTTATGGGGTTTGGGATCTGAGCTGGTAACTCTCAATGTTATGCCTGATCTGTGCCCACTATTTGTCCTGCATCCCCTCCATGAGGTGTAGCTGCAAGGCGGGTCCCCCCACCACAATTTTCAGGATGCGCGTCTGTGCCAAGATAGTGTTGCTAAGGACCCTCCTCAACACCATCTCCCCCAGGTGTGGGAATTATCTCCTTCTATTGCCCCATAGCCCTCTATCCCACAGGAGAAAGGAGTGATACTGCTTATATTCTGGGTGATCACAGATGATTCTACTGCCACGATCTGTCTGCTCTTTCCTACTCCCCACCCCACGAGAGGGTGATGGATGGCCTTGGCAGCTACTCTGCCGGCCTGACTGTCCCCCTCCAACTATCGAGCTGTTTCTATATATTATTAATTCTGTAAGTAGTTTGCTATTGAGCTGGGCCGTTTGCCCATTACATTTATCTTTTATTTGTGGTGACCGGGTATTTTATGGCAATATGCGTTTTATAAGTGTGTCATGGTTGGTGTACACTGAATGACTGGGTGTCACTGGGACTCTCTTGATAGGAAGGTCAGCCCACCCTTCAGCCTCTGTTCCTGATAACTCCATATGGCATTCGTGTACTATCTCTCCTTTATTTGATCATGGCTGATCTCCATGCCTACACCTGGAATGTGTGGAGTCTAAACACCCCGGTAAAGCGTAAACAGGTGTTATCCCATTTAAAGAGGCTGAAGGACACACTGGCCTTCATGCAAGAAACCAAACTCACAAAGCAGAACCATAATTTGCTGGCTAGAGACTGGGTGGAGCAGGTTTTCTCCTCCTCTTCATCCTCCAAAAAAAGAGGAGTGGCTATACTCCTCCATAAACTACTCACCTGGTCACCTACTATAGTTCGGATGGACCAACAAGGGTGGTGGGTACTGGCACTGATGTCAACCGCAGAAGGCCCTTTGCTTCTAGGTTGTATTTATGCCCTAAATGAAGATGACCCCTCCTTCTTCCAATCCTTAGCCCAGGAACTGAGCTCTCTAGCATCTACTTCTATGCCCATCATTTTGGGGTAGACTTCAATCTGACCTTAATGCCCCAAATGGACCACAGTGCCCCTACCTCTTCTCAACACCCTAGGGGCCACTTAGCATTGCAGCAATTAATGGCAGAGATTGGCCTAACAGATATTTGGAGAACCTTCCACCTGAGGGTAAGAGATTACTCATTCACCTCATCTGTGCATGGGTCGCATAGTCGGCTGGATTTCTGGCTGGTGTCTGCGGACATCTGCCAGAATGTAGTTGACTCGGTGATATTCCCTAAGGTCATTTCGGACCATGCTCCTGTACGCTTACACACCTTATGGGGCCCTCTCCCCACTAAATCCATTGCCTGGAAGCTAGATCCTCTCCTCCTTAAAGACCTTGACTTTGTACAATGGGTAACTTCTGAGTCCGCTTTATCTATGGCAGAGAACTTTCCTCAGGACACCCCCCCCCCAGGCACCACCTGGGAGGATTTCAAAGCCATCCTCCGTGGGATAATAATGGGATATGCCTCCAGGCACTGGAAGAAATAGGAGCACCTTCTGACCTCCTTAGAAGCACAGCCGAAGAATCTAGAAGATAGGGTCAAACAGTCCCCCCACCTGACACCAGATTCCCCCCTGCACAAAGAAATGCTCATGGTACGCTTGGAGGTTAATGATCTGCTAGCCCACAAAGCCAAAATAGCATTACTGAGGCTGCGCCATCCGCACTAGGAAGGTGGAGAAAAAGCCGGTAAGCTTGTAGCCTACCAGCTATGTAAACAGCAGGCCGAGCGTCATATCGCTGGGTTAAGGGATCAGACCGGCTCAACCAGAACAGACCCTAACCTCATAAATACCATTATGAAACAATTTTACTCAGAACTATACTCCTCTACCAAAACTCAAGCACTTAATACAATAGAGTCTTTTCTTGCTCCACTCCAACTCCCTGTCCTTTCCCCATCTCAAGCTGCACCCCTTGATTTGCTCATCCTGCCTGAGAAAGTTGCAGCAGCACTTAACGCCCTCAGTCCTGGCAAGACTCCTGGAGGGGATGGCTTTCCTGTTGAACTATGGCAGATGCTCGCTTCTCAAATCTCTCTCCTTCTCTCTATGGTATATAACGAAGCACTGACCAAAGGCATTTTTCCCCCCACCCTCCGAGAAGTGATCATTACGGTGTTTCCAAAAAAAGGCAAAGATCCCACACTCCCCTCCAGCTACTGCCCAATATCGCTAATTAACTTGGATAGTAAAATCTTTACCAAAATTCTGGCCACCAGGCTTAATCCACTTATCCCCCCTCTCTTATTCACCTCTTGCAGGTGGGCTTTGTCCCAGGACGCTTTAGCCATGACCACATCAGGTCTTTGATTAATATTATTCATCATGCCAAGACTTTATCCACCCCCACAGCTGCAATTGCAGTGGATTTCAAGAAAGCCTTTGACTCCCTTGATTGGGACTATTTGAAGAAAGTGCTGCATGGCTTTGGCTTTGGAGCTCTCTTCCAGAATTGGATTAGGGCATTATATCAACAGCCCTTGGCTAGGGTTAAGACCAATTCAACTATATCCAATCCCTTCCAGTTAAGTAGAGGTACCCGACAAGGCTGCCCCCTTCCCCCCTTCCATTTATTCTGGCAGAGTAACCATTGGCAGCTGCTATTCGACAACACTCTGACATTTATGGGATTTCTATTGGTGCACATGCATATGTCATGCTTATGTATGCGGATGATCTTCTGGTCCTGATGAATGATGTCTCGGCTTCCCTCCCAGCGCTCTTCTCTCTCCTGGCAGACTTTGCATTAATATCTGGCCTGAAGGTGAATAACGCCAAAACCGAATTGCTCCCTCTCATTTCTAGCTGTACTCAGGAGAGGGTCCCTCCTACAGGGCTCAAATGGACCCCAGACTCCCTAGTCTATCTGGGTATTAAAATTTCTGCTGACCTCTCCAAAATTTGGGATCTCAATTTGAACCCTTTACTGGCCAAACTTAAGATGGAACTAGAGAGGTGGAAGTTGCTCCACCTCACCTTACCCGGCAAAATTGCAGCCTTCAAAATGATTGCAGCTCCTAAACTTCTCTATCCTCTTTCGCATATCCCTCTAGCCCCTCTGATGAAGTGGCTCCATGCCATTGATAGGGTGGTGGGGAATTTCATCTGGAACAACAAAAAGCCTCGATACAGCAGGGGTAAGCTTCGTTCTCACTGGAAGAATGGAGGATGGGGCTTGCTGTGGCTGGAGGACTATACCCGGGCTTCCTCCATAACACAATCTTTAAAATGGTTCTCTACCCTGTCTCCTGTCTGTTCGCAGTGGCTCCATATGTAGAAGGTCACTGCTCAGGTACATACGCTTCCTCTCCTACTCTATAACCCCCTTCCCAAGCCAATGCAGGATCACCCCACCATTGCGTCAGCAGTCCAAATTTGGAACAAAGTACATAATCAGATTAACGCAAACCCCACCCCTCTGCTCTACATCCCTATCTTCCATAATAAGCATATTTTTGATAGACAATAACCCCATTTACTGGCCCCAGTGGGAGCGCCTGGGCATCAGGGTCCTAACTGATGTGCTGGATGAAATAGGGCGGCGGATTCAACCCTTTACAGAGCTTGTCAAAACTAAAGGTCTTGACAAATCTGATTTTTGGAGATACTTGCAACTGCGTAGCTCCTTGACTGAATTTTTCAAACTATACCTGCCCTCCACGACCTCTCCTCAAAAGCTATCCACTTGGCTCAAGATCGCCAGGGGCTGAGCCAGCGAAATCTATGCAGACATCCAAGAAAGCATTCCCTCGCAATCTGGGGACTCTAAACAGAAGTGGGAAAAAGCTTTACAAGTGAGACTAGATGGTGCTCAATGAGCCCTTTGTTGGAAACTGGCACACCTGAGTTTCCCTGATACGCACAGCGGACTCATTCAGAACAAACTTCTGCATCACCAGTACCAAACGACCGCTGTTCTGTACCATGCTAAACTTTTGGACAATCACCTCTGCTGGAGGTGCCAGGCCCAAACTGGAGACCTACATCACATTATATAGCAGTAATCATTACTGGCCCCCTTCTGGCAGGCAGTGAATCAACTTGCTAAGCAAACTCTAGGCTTTGCAACCCAGTTGGACCCCTGGTCTGGATTTTGGGCCTACCCCCTCAAGGTTCCTGTCTCAAAACCCATCAGATCCGCTGGCTAGCTCTTCTTAGTATTTCAGATAAGCGCCTTATCCTAAGCCAGTGGTGATCAACCAAAACCCCTTCCCTCCTAGAACTTCAACATGCTCTTATGCTCTTGGCGTTGCTAGATTGTATGACTCGTGCTGCTGCCAATGGGCTTGCAATATATACTGTTGGAGAACTGTTGGTGGGCCTGCACCTGGGCTGCCGTGCTCCGCTAAATCAACAAGTAGATGCAAGAAGAAAATGTTGCCAGCACTGGCTACTTACAGTTCCTACAGTTCAGCTCTAAACAAATGAGTGTTAACAGCCCAAAAAAGCAGAAGCAGGAGCAGGAGAATTTCAGGTGCAAATGCAGTGCTATCTTTATTTAAGTGCACAATCACAGCACTCAAACAGCTTCCATGCAGTTTCTCCCCTTCTCTTACAAGGAGCTTCCTTACGCGTTTCACGCCCCCTGGTGCTTACTCATAGGATAGCAGTCTATTACACCAACCCAGAATAAATACAAAAATCTATTAAAGTGACAGTGCTTCTAAAAATGAAAATAATTATTTTACAAGAGATTTAAATAATTTCACAGACATCACATATACCTCATACACCAGTCTAAAAGGTTATGATTATACATAACTAATTCAATTTTTCTTTACAGCTGTTATAAAAATTTTTTTTTTAAAGAGTTATATGCATATACTCATTAACACCTCATGACTGTGTTATGGACCATTCCATCACATTTCTTATGTTTCATTATTGTTACCAGTTCTGGAATAAGCACAACTTTGTGTCCTCCTCATTTTTACACATGGTTTCCCTTGAGGGTCCACAATCAGACAAAGTCAGGTTCCAGACACAAAAACATATCCCCACCATATTCATGTGTATTCCATTTTCCTCCCTCTTATTGAAAAAAGAACGCAGATTTAAATTTCTTGCCAGTTTATAACAGTCCACAATAGTCTCAAATAAATTGAACCTTTGCTTTGGGACAAAAGACAGCAAACCACCCCAAGACCACCAATCAACCTACAGTCCCCCCACACCAATACCACAGCTAGTATTCCCACCCATCCCCACCACCACAGACAGAGTTCCCACCCCACCACCATACCCCGTGTCACCACACCACCACCATCACCATAGCCAGTGTCCTCACCCCATTACCATGATCAGTGTCCCCACCCCACTAACATGACCAGTGCCCCCACCCCATAACTTTCAACCATTTGTCACTGAAATGAGGTACATGGACATTTTTGGACACTCAGAATAAGGGACAGTGAGGGACACAAACCCTCAGAATGAGGGACACATCCTCAGACATGGAGATACAAGCTCAGAACCACACCAAACACAGTCCGTCTGCCCCAGCCCCACCAAACACAGACCCATCCTCCCCAGCCCCACCAAACATGGACCCATCCCCCCAGCCCCACCAAACATAGACTCATCCCCCCAGCCCCACCAAACACAGACCATCCCCCCAGCCCCACCAAACACAGACCCATCCCCAGCCCCACCAAACACAGACCCGTCCCCCAACCCCATCAAACATGGACCCATCCCCAGCCCCACTCAAACACAGATAGTCCTCCCCAGCCCTACCAAACACAGACCATCCCCATCCCCAACGAACACAGACCATCCACCCCAGCCTCACCAAATATGGACCATCCCCAGCCTCAAAGATGGGACCATCCCTCCAGCCACACCAAACACACACCGATTGACCCTAGCCCCACCAAACATGGACTGCTCCCCAGCCCCCAAATACAGACCATCCACCCTCAGTCTCACCAAACACAGACCTTCCCTCCCAGCCCACCAAATATACACCATCTGCTTCTCAGCCCTACCAAACACATACCATCCCCCAGACACACCAAATACAGACTGTCCCCCAGCCCCACCAAACACAGCCAGTGTCCCCCATCCCCACCAAATACAGACTCCCCAATCCCACCAAACACAGATCATCCCACCCAGCCCCACCAAATACAGACTGTCTGCCCCTCAGCTCTACCAAACACAGACTGTCCGCGCCTCAGCTCCAAACACAGCAAACATAGACCATCCTCGCAGCCCCACCAAACATGGACTGTCCCTCCAGCCACATCACACACAACCAACACATGGACAGCACCCTCACCCCACGCACACACCACACCAGCTCAGCCAGTGTCCCCACCCCACCAACACCTCCAGTGACCCCACCCCACCAACACATCACCAGTGTTTCCACTACACTGACACACTGCCAGCGTCCCCACCACACCGACACACAGCCAGTGTCCCCAGCCCACCAACACAGCCATAACCAGTGTCCACTACCCCACTAGCATGGCCAGTGTCACCACCCCACCCTGCCAAACACAGACATTCCCCCATGCCTCACCAAACACAGACATTCCCCATGCCCCACCAAACACAGACATCTCCCCTGCCCCACCAAACACATACATTCCCCCTGACCCATCAAACACAGACCATCCCCTTGCCCCACCAAACACAGATCATCCCCCTGTCTCACCAAACACAGACCGTCCTCCTGCCCCACCAAACACAGACCGTTCCTCTGCCCCACCAAACACAGACAGTCCCACTGCCCCACCAAACTCAGACAGTTCCACTGCCCCAAACACAGACAGCCCCCTGCCCCAAACACAGATAGTCCCCTTGCCTCAAACACAGACAGTCTCCCTGACCTGCCTCACCAAACACAGTCAGTCACTCTCCCCCTGACAACATAGACAGTCCTGCACTGATCCATCAAACACTGAACTCCTCCTAGACACACAGCCAGCAACCCCTGTGCCCCAAGACACACAGTCACCAACCATGGACAGTCTACCTGTCCCACAAAACACAGACTATCTCAGCACCACACCAACACAGACAGTCCTGCCCCGACCCACCAAACACTGACCCCCCTCCTGACACAACAGCATGACAAAACTCTCTGTCCCCACTTAGCCACAAAATAAACACTGTTCTGTATCTTTGTATTGCTCTTCATTTATTGCTACTTATTACTACAAGGGCAGGGTTTTATTACTTTTTTATGATGAAAAAAGGATGCCGCTTTACTGCAGATCTTTTCTGCAGCATCCCACCCAGCTTGTTCAGAGCTAAGCAGTCACCAAAAATCAAGATTAAAAGCTGCTGTTCACTAACTCACACTACTGTGGTCTCTCTTCCCTTCCCATACCCAACAGACATGAAATATTGCTGAGGCACCCAAAATATTTTATGGTGTACAGACATTATAAAGTCGGAATATATAGCAGGTGCTCCAGTCCACTGCCACCACACTGTGCTACCACTGGCACCGTGTCATGTTATGATGTACAGCAACTTGCTGCAAAACTGCCACTGCCAGTCTAAACTAGAAAGACATCATTTAGTCCAGAACAAAAAATGCAAAGAAGAAATGTGGTAGCACAGCGTGGTGGCAGTGAACTGGACCTGTTCTATATTTTCTGACTTTATAATGTCTGCACACCATGAAATATTTTGGGTGCCTCAGCAATATTTCATGTCTGTTGGGTACGGTTTGTTGAAAAGCAGGATTTTTTTGTGCTATGATCTCCTAAAAGTCATGTGTGCATTGTGACTGAGGTGCACACTGGCCCTAGACCTCTAAAAACATATTATATGACTTTGTCCACTGCTGCTGATGGTACAAATGAAATATGCGTTATATATTCTTATCTTTATTGTTTATACCATAAACACTGCAACAAGTCAGCATATATATGTTTACAAGAAGCTGGACAGTGTCTTCACACACAGGAAAGTACACTGACTGCACACATGCAGTTTAGCACAGTATAATTGCACTGCTCAGTCCTGCTTTTTGACAAACACTTAACAATACCACGACAGAAAGTAAACATTACTGAGGCTCCAAAAATATTTATTTTTGGAAATAGACATTATTACATTATGTGTGCTCACACACAGTCACCAGAATTAATGTGCATCCCCAAAATGCTACTGTCTTGTGCCCAGAAAATTCCCCAGTGCTGGCGAAATGAAATGAGAGCATAACAAGAAATGCAAAGTCTCACACTCCAATAAGAACTAAGTGCCCTGCTGATGCTGTTGGGATTACATGTAATGCTGCAGTTGACCTGACTGTGATGGGATGATGCACAATGTCTTGCCAAATGGTGTGCAAGAAGGATAACCTGACCATTGAGTTTACTGTCCAAGATGATGAGACTGAGAACGCTGTTGGTTGCCCAAAGTGGGCTGCACTGACCCAACAGGAAGGATGCCCTTTGTGTGTACACTAATACTACCCTTGGTAAGTTGATTAATGTACCTGCCTGGAACCATCATTGTTTTCCACAGAACCTGACCTTAATCAGATATATATATATATATATATATATATATATATATATATATATATATATATATATATACAGTAGTGTGTATATATATATATAGTGTATATATATATATATATATATATATATATATATATATATATATATACACACGTAATCATTGTTTTGTTTTATGTCACAAGTCTCATAGCCGCACTTGGTGTGTGCATTTCTGTGCTTGATGAGGAATTGTGACGTTGGAATACTGTCAAGCCAGTGAAGGTAAGTATTTTTTTTTTTGAGAGGGGGACATTTCAATTTCTAGCAAGTTTCATTAATTGTTGGTTTATTGTTTAGTAAATTCTTCACAGATTTTATCTGCATCCTCCTCCAGTCCTGTACTGACTGTCATGGTCATGGATTCATACTACTTGTTGCATCATGTCTGCCAGCCCAGGGGTATGATGTTGAACTTGTTATTTGAGGAAATAACCAATGACCACACACAGCATCAGAAAGTTTCCTCCTAAAAAAGATGAACAAGGAGTTATTAGTGCTTGATTGCAGTAACACATTATGCTTAAAGTGTGGCTATTCCATCCTGTCATATATGCTGATTAGCAGATAACAAGCTGTGTCACTAAGCCAAAGCCACATGAAGACCAAATCATCATCACAATCATATGAATTCAGTACCTGTAACCCCTACACTGTGTCACTGTCCCTAATTATGTCTTAACTCAAGTTACATTGAAAACACAGCTTGTGAATTTATGACCTGGATCAAACTTTGTTCATACCAGCATCGCTGCTGCAGCAATACAGTGTGTGATGTGCATGACAAATATATTATGTGACATGCATGTCATGATTCCTACTTTATATGACTCATCAGTCGTATTTGCACTGTTTTGAAAAAATGAAAAACCAAAAAGAAATGAAATTAAATTTATATACTTACCGGTCTGGAAATGTATATCCAATCCTGCAGGTGGATGTAGACAGTACTGCAATACCATAGTCCTCCAGTGAAGGAGAGTGGTTAGTTAAGCTGTAAAATAAGAAAATAAGTTGACTGTTTGTGTCTGACCACTGCATCTCACAAAATTCACAGGACACATAAAACATCTAAAGGAAGTTCCACAGTATGAAACATTAGTGCACATACTCACTTTAAAGTATTGATAATAAATAAGCCTTGTGGCTGTGGCTGACGTATGTGGTCTTTCCTGTCTGATTCTGTCTGCCATGGAATGTGCAGGACACAGAATGGAAAACATTGGCGTACTGGTGATGGTGGAGGGTGGTCATGGGGGCACATGATTTTGACATTCCCTCTCACATTTCTCTGCATCTGGTGGGTTTGGCTAACAGCACTTTTCTGGAGGTGGTCATGGGGGAACAGCTGCAGACTGGAACACATTCACTATCACTGTCAGACACACACACAGGTGGGTGGTGGGCGGGATATAGAGTGCACTGTGTTACAAATATAATTTGAGTCATTCAGAGTGGGGCACTGCTTTAACTTTATGAAAAATGAAACATGAACCATAGAAAAAATGTGAGAGCCTTTAACCACTTCACTTACAACCTACCAACATCAACCTCATCTTCATCCAGAAAGCTGCCCTTGCAGTCATCAGTGTCAAAGTTCTGCCTACTAGGGAATTCTTTCTCCATTGTGTCATCATCTACCTCACTGGTAGACTGTTTAATGCTGCCAGTGCCAACAGGATGGTTCATTTCTACAACATCAGCACAACCATGACCATGCCGGAGCATGAATACTGAGGTTGCAGTTCGAGGTGGTATGTGCCCCTCATTCATTTTTATGAATGTCAGCAAGAGGACATTTGCAGGAGAGAGGTTTGTGTGATGATCCCAAACTATTGCACCCTCTGAACTGAATACCCTCTCAGCACTTACACTGGAGGGTGGGCATGTCAGATACTTCAGTGTCACTGAGGTCAGCTCTGGCCCTTCAATAAGTCCGGTGGTTGATGCATCATCCTGTTCTCCAGAATCATTTATGTCATAAATCCCAACTTGGGACAAAGCAGTCCAAAGTGGGTTAATGACAGTCGCTTTTGATGACAGACCACCCTGGAACTGCAGCCCCCTTACAGGATGTGCTTGATACTATTTCGAACTGACCTTCCGCCTGATTATGCTGCTAAGGTTTGTTGACCTTGGTTTGTGACTTTTGTGCTCCATGAACCAAGCGCAGCAGTTGCCCACTGACATTTTTTATCTGTTCAGGCCCTCCCTCCAGTAGTGAGGCAATTCCACATTTGTATCGTGGGTCCAGCATTGTTGCTACTGCAAAGTCGTCACTCTGCTGAATGCTCAAGATGTGCTGATTGCACTTGAATAGTGTCAGCATGTGTTTCAGCAACACACTGCTAGCACAGTCTCCAGAACCATCAAGGCTATGATGTAGATTCAGCAATGTCTGTCTCAACACCTGCAGCAGCGGTGGAATTGATTGATTAATGGAGGCAGACTCACCACTCACTGTCTGTGTGGCATGTTCAAAAGGCCTCAAAATTGTTATTACAGAGTCCATGAGGCGTCACTGTTCAGTTGTGAGAGACATGGAGGTCCAAGAAGTGTCACGGCTAGTGTGCATGACAAGATATTCTGAGATGGCTTTGTATTATTCATACAACCTCTCTGCCATGTGTAAACTGAAGTTCCACTGGGTGACAACTTCCAGCTTGAGGTGGTGCTGCGGTAGGCTGTTTTGCATTTGCAACTGCCAAAGCTGGTTACGGGCCTTTGCAGAGTGTGAAAAGTGAGAACAGGTACAGTGTGCAACTGTCAGCATCTCCTTCATATCAGGGTGCTGCAGAAACTCCTGCACCACAAGATTTAAACAGTGGGCCATGCATGGAACCCGAACAAAGCCACCATTCATGATTCATTTAGCCACATTTGACCCATTGTCACTTGCTATACACCCAGCTGTCAGGGACAGGGGGCTCAGCTGCTTGCCAATTTCAGTCAGTATCAGGTCCAGCATGCTTTCACCAGTGTGTGAACAGGTCACACTGCACATAGCATGTGTTGCATGCTGTCAAATTCTGGGAAGATTGCTACCACAACAGTCCACCTTACTATGCTGATTATTCACACTACCACCAGCACAAACAACCCCAGGCACCTGTGCCCAATGAGCACTTATACACACATATGAACTCCCCGCTGTTCTGCCACTTGACCACATATCCAAACTTAACTGTATGAATGGAGAGGAGGAATGTTGAAGGGCATGTCTTACAGAGTTGGCCACAGTACAGTATAACTCAGGGACAGCACAGGTGGAAAAGTATGTCCTGGATGGGACTTTCCATTTCGGACAGGCGCTTGCCGCAAACCACTAGAATCCTGAATTCTCGATGAAGGAGAAGGGTAAAAGATCAATTGCCAGCATTTCAGCTACAGCAGCATTAAGTTCACAAGACACTGCATGATTGGGTGGGTACTTCCGGTTACGAGCCAAAATACTCTGCAATATGGGCTGACTTACACGTTTTGCATGGGGTGTAACAAATGGCTCTTCTCTGTGAATGGATGGGGGTGTGTGAACATGTGATGAAGAGGGCTACACACATGACATATGCACAATGAAGTTATTTTCCCAGATTTACACACAGAGGTTGATGTTCCACTTGCACTAGATGTACTGCACTGGCCACCACCACCACTGCTACTCTGACCACCACTTGACAAGATTTCAAAATCATTATCTTCCACCTCATCATGCCTGTAGTAATCCTCTGCTGTTATTTCATCACTACTGCAGATGTTCCTACTTGCTCTTACTGTCATGGAAGGGGTTAACATGCTCATTAAGGTTGATGATGAGGATGAATGCTCCACTATGGCATTAGCTGCCATCTGGTGCCGGATCCACAGTGCCATGTGCCTGTTCTTAAGATGTATATGCTGCCCCCCGTTCAAAGATGACTCCCCTTTTTACCTCAACTCACACATACATGGCAAAGCTGGCAGATAGCAACTGAGTCAACATTTGCATCTTGAACAAAAAAGAATCCCAAACAAGGGATTGTGATCCCCTACTTTTAACATGTGCCTGATGCTGCTTATTGGATTCTGTTTTTTTAAGTACTGAAATGGGGGATATGCTACATGATTTTTCAGGTGGGACACACTTGGACTGCAACTGACTACCACAGCTACCTATGATTATTACTGGGTCATCATCATAATCAACATCAACTGGAACCACTATATCACAACATTTTTCAGGAGGGGAGGATTTAATGCCAACAGACCCAGACACAGCCACCTTGACTTTCTTTTTCTCCTGTTCCCAACAGGGGTCACAGACATCATCATCATGTTCATCAACATCGTCCGCATCCACATTTTCTGCTTGAATGGTGTCATATGGACTACATGTTGTAACCACAGCGACATCATCATCATCACCACTCGATATTTTTGCAACACACTGTGAATCATTGGATGGTAAAGACATGACCTCCACTGCAGTAGAAGAAATGTGACATTGTGCGTTATTGTGGCCATGATCAGAATCATGTTCAGCTACCATGGGGATATTACTGGGGATGGGGAGTATGACATCTTCTGCACTGTCACTCACTGCTTTGGACTCAACTATATTTTTTGACATTGTTAAATGATCAGAAGTGGAACTTGAGGCAGCAATACTCATGCCAGCAGAAACTGCACTAACACCACCAGATGGGACGTCATCATCTCCTCCAACTATGAGTGAAGCTACAGACTGCGTTGTAAAAAACACCGATAGAGAAATCCCTTTCCTCACATCAGCTCTGCACTTCTGCATACTACCATGCCCACAGATGGTCTTACCCCTGGCAGCAGTGCCATGGCCAGAAACAGCTTCACTTGCATATCTCTTTGCATGCATTTAGGGGGATCACCAATAAAATTTTAAACCTATTTAAATTTTGGAACTTTCACTCTGGCATGGTGGATGTGAGGTGTGAAGCCAAAAACAACAACAGTGGCTTGCAGATATAGATTGCGAACTAAGCAGATGCAAAGGCAGGCGCAGACAGATTAGATTGCACTGTGCAATCAAGAAAAAGATGCAGACGCAAAGTCACAACAGCACCTTAACCACTGCTGGTCGCAACAGTCACAATCCAAATCCAATATGGAAAAGAATACCATTTGCTGGTTGGGGGGGGGGCAGTACACTGCAGTAACAGTACAAAAACAATATACCACAATCCCAACCACAGAGCAGTACGAAATCACGCAGCTGAGGTGGATAGCAGTTTCACACTGCTGGAATTACTCTGTGGCACAATAAAAGGTGTCTGTGAACTATGATTTGATGGTACATGTCACACACACACACACACACACACACACACACTACAAGTAATGCGTGACAAATTGAAAACTTTGGTAATATAACCAGATCTTTTCAACAAACTGCAATTATGCACTGCTGCGCTGCAACACAAAATTCAGCAAAACAATATCAAAAATTACTGAAAATATTACTGTGTATACATTAACACAGTTATACAACAAAAATATAACCAAAACAAAAAGATTGCCTTTTTCTCCCAGTTAATCTAAATCTACCTACACCACACAGATATGCCCCTTCCCCAAAGCACATTTCAACTGTCTCTCAGTACACAGACTGAATGTTCAAAATAAACATTTAAAATCCACACATAAACAATAAACACTCAATGGTATGCGTACAGGAGGGTTTCCTGCAATTGATGTACTGTTTTAAGCCAAAACAATGGCTCAGAAAGGATTTTTTAACAGCTTTTATAGGCTTTCAGTCACAGAGCTCTGACAGCAAACTGTCTCCAACTAGTCTGCCACTACACACACACTACACAGACAGAACTGAGGCTGTGCAGAACAATCTAGAGCCCATGTGACCTGCAATCCCAAGAATCAATGCAAAATTCACCTTGGAACCAAAAACCAAGGTGAAGTGATGTGAAGTACATAGTAATCAATGTACTTCACCTAAAAATGGGCACTGAACTGGATGGGGAAGATGGAGTAACACAAAGTGCATTAAAATCAATGACATTGCGATCCTCATTATGACGCAAAGTACTCCACTTCACATTGCGGAATACTACGCGGATTCCTCACTACAATGCGAATTGCTTTATGGCTGTACCGCCACTTCGCCCAATTAGCTCACCATGGTTTTTCAGTAACTGGACCAAGGGGTTAATGTGGTCCACTTATTACTTCATAAACCCTGACTACTATACTGTCATCACTGTATCCAACCCCAAGCTACTGCTGTGTGCCCCTCACCTTTCACCAGAGCAATATACAAAACAAAATATACTATTCATATATTAATATGCAATATACAGGGGCATTTGTCCTCCTGCTGGAACTCCCTTCTGATGACATCTACCACTCCCACTCCTACTCTTCTCTCAAATGGCACCTTGGAGCTCTCTACTCTCCATCCTGCTCCTTCCACAAGCCTCTACTTTAGTCTACCTCTCACCAAAATAACACATGCACTGATGTTACAACCTGGTTTCCCTCAGGTTTATTTTTTATTTTTCTGTGGATTTTAAAGGGTGAAAAATAATCCTTGTTTTTTCATAACTACCTCTTCTGCTTACTATGACTTAATTTTCAAACACACACTCTCCTGTATTAGTGGGTTTGCTGTTGTTTTATTTAAATGTGTTCTTGTACTTACACTTTCACTGTGTAGAGTACCCCCACCACCACCAAGAAATACGCTTTGGCTTAGTGTGCCTTCCTGGTTACCAATTACTCTATAAATAAATACAGACCATTACTCAAATGAACACAAACCCATAACTCTATTTCTTTAGGGTTGTTGGTACTCTGCCTTTAAATTCAACCTTAATGATAATGAAAGAAGCCTTAGTCAAGCCCTTCTTTATATTGTGTTTCTGGCAGGCAGCCATTTCAGAGCCAAGGGTAAACAGTCACAGTTCAAGTATTTCAAACCAATTTAAAAAGACAAATTAGCAGGCCCTTATCTCCCATCCTCGGCCCCAGTGCAGGGGGAAATGGTGGGTGCACAGAAAAGTTTCTGGCTCATCTCAGATTGTTGCTGTGTATTTCAAGGCCTGTGATGGATGGAGACTCTTAAATAAAGCCTCTGATACCCTATTGAGACAAGGAGGCAAGTGAGTTTCAAAGGCATGCTTAAACGTTGGTCCAAGTGGCTGGCTGTAATGATTGCTTTATTGTATGATGTAGGGGAGGGAGTGCAATGCTCCCCAAAACATAAATCATGCTTGAGATATGACATACCCACAGATTACAATGATAGCTGCAGGGTCTTCCTACTGACTTCCTCCTTCCCTATCTCTCCCTCTGTCCCTGTCTTTCTCCCTCCCACTACTAGGAAGGAAGTATAGCCTAGAATTAAGAGCAGAGAGCAGCAGAGCTATGAATATAGAGATCAAGATTTGAATCCCAACACCCACCATTTCTTTATGGTGTGACCATAAGCAAGTCACTTACAGCAGTAGTATTTGTTGGGCACTGTGCAGTTTTCTTTTCAGCAGTAATGCATTTGTGAAAAAAAACATTAATAAACTCATTTTTCTTTTTATTCCTGAACTGAGATGACAGATTCTGAAGTTTGTAAAAGTTTCTCTTCCCTTCCCATGCCCACCAAAAAACAAACAAACAAACAAAAAAAAAATATATATATATATATATATACATATATATGTATATATATTGGTGAGAGGCTATGGTATTTACCATCCGAAATCTGTGGCAGCATTATCCTAATAAATTCACAGTATGGATCTAGTATGTACATTCCAAAGGTAATCTCAGCAGAAGAGATTTTTAAAACTTGGGAATGGTGGCCATCTTTAATGATTACAGGCATTAATTAAAATATTAGTTAGAAAAGCTGTTTTAAAAACATCTAAGGGAATTAAAAATATACTGATGATTTACCTCTTGATAGGATTTCAACAATATACAGTATGTACATAAACATGCTGTTACATATACGCATGTAATTTCCTCATGGAGATGTCCCTCCCCTACCCTGTTGATTTGCATCTATTAGTCTATTTGTAACTAAGGGCTTACTTTTACACAGGAGGAAGAAACCTGCACACTGAACATCTGACTTTCAGGGCTACATTGGGCAGAGCCCCTTTACTGCTCATTTTAGAGACCCATAGCCTGTTTTTATATGCATAGGTCTTTGCATCAGTTAACCATATGCACTATATCAGTGGAAACGAGAGGGGTGCCCCCTCTGTAGACCCCCCCCAAGGTCCTACAAACCATCAGAGAAGTGCTCCAAGTCCTATTTATGTGAGGTAACTGTAGAGCATGCACACGGATGTGGTACTAGGAAACCTACAAAATAGCATATCAAAAAATGTCCCTGTACACAATAACCTGTAAAGAGGGACGCTAGACAATGTCTTCATTTCCAAAAAAAAGCATTTTAATCAGACTCAACCAGGCTCTGGCATGACATGTTTTGGACTATGTCCTTTATCAAAGGCTGAGTCTGATTAAAATGTTTTTTTTTTTAATGAAAACATTGTCTGGTGTCCCTCTTTACAGGTTAGTGTGTGCAGGGAACTTTTTTGATATCCTATTTATGTGACTGGTCTGATCAAGACCATATCTTCTGTTTAAGGCTCTGTTGCCTCCCCCTATTTGTACCTCTACACCAACACAGCTTCATAAACTCTGCATTAAGGCAATTAGTTCCCCTTGTAATATAGCCCATCTTGTAACTTCAGGCAACCACTCCAGTACCCAATGCCAGCTATGCTTGGATTCCTCCCTTCTGCCCGTATAAGTAAAAGTCAGATGCTACATCAGAAGTTCACCTACTCATAGTCTGAGCTATTGTCCCTTACGTGGGGTTCACCCACATGTTTCGAATACATTTCTTTGACAAGATCAACATGATCTAATCAGAAATACATTTAAGCAAGAATGTATGTACAGGGGTTAGATTAACAGTCTGTTAATCATCCCCTTGAGGAGTAATGTGGCATGAGGTGCAGCTAAGTGCCATATTTCCCCAAAGGGAGTGATTAACTAACTGTTACTCTGACCCCTGTACATACATTATTGCTATTATTATAATTCTGAAACACAAAACTCACATTTTGTTTTTATTTATGGGGCATATTTTATTAAAAAATGCCAATTTTGATGGAAAATAGTCCATCCACCTTTTGTTGTGCTGTAGATGTGGACATGGGTATGTTTAAAAGCAGGACAACAAACACATTCACTATCAGTTGTGAATTTCCCAAGTATGATACGTAACAGCTGCTACCAGGTAGTCAAGTTTTAATGTACAAAAAGATGGTAATTAGGAACAAAACAAGTGGTTTAAGCACTATTTTTCAAATGTTTCTAAATGGGCGCTGCACAGGAGCATGCATCAGTTCAGATGTTAACTCAATGCATTGTGGTGAGTCCCGAGTTTTTTTCTGTGTTAGCATTATGTATTAAGACCATATTCTGAATGCAGATAGGGTGTTCTCTTCATGAATGTAATTTTATTAACAAAATGAGTAATCCACTGACATTTTAATCATTGTGAGTTTGCTAGTTTGGGGACGGGGGCCTGGTTCTCCTGATGTCATGCTGAGTATGGGGGGGGGTTGCGGAGTGGCAAGATGGCCACAGTGCTGCTCCGCTCCCTGCAGCTCCGTTTGTGAGTGGCGTTCTACAGCTCATACACCGATGAAACTATTGTTGTTTTTTATTTTATTTTAGATGGTGAATGAAACTTCTGTTGGTTTCAGTATTATTTGTCGTCAGGGTACTTTGTTACTTTGAATTTCATTATGGGGTCTGAAACCGGTCCTTGCAACTCCGGCTATGATCGGCTTTATATAGTTTATTCACCACTCTAACTAATGCTGTTTTATCTTATTTTATCTTAATTTTTTTTTAAAATAGTGAATGAAACTTGTGTTGATTTTAGAACTATTTGTCGATATGGCATTTTGTTACTTGAACCTCCAATATGGAGTTTGTAGCCAGTAAAACGGTGTCCAGATGGCGTACTTGTTGTGCTGAGCTAAATAGTTTTAAAGCAAAGAAAGTGCAGCTTCTGATGCCCTGTGATCTCTGAATATAATTAGTGGTTGGAGAAGGTTTTGGAATCAGAGAACAGTTGGAGACCATGGCGAAGATGTCAGTAGAAATTCAAAAGGAAAAATCCCAGCTGGGAAAGCTTGCTGGAATATATGGAACATTGTAGTCGCACAGTCTAAGCTGAAATGCCTGAATTTGCCTTGAAGAGGTAGGCTACCATTGCCTAGGGCTTCGGGATCCTGCCTTTATATTTAATCTATTACATTTACTGCACTCACTGGAGCATTCTTTTTCCCTTTTCCTAAGTGCTCACAGTCCAGAGATGTTTTGGAGCCAGAGAAATAGATGGAGGTGATACATGGCTTAAAACTGCCGAAACTGACATGAATGCTGATATGAATATATGAGCGCTAGGAAGTGGAGGTTTGGAGTTATGATTGGAGTTATGATTTATTAGCTGGAAGGACTCCAGGATGGAAAACTGGAGCCCATGCTTTCATGAAAGAACAAGGTATCCTCGTTTCTCTTGCTAGAATACAAAGAACACTGTTTCAGTGGCAAAAACTGCCGACTTGTGGGCGTATACTACAGAGGTATATTTGAATTATTTTTAGTGCCCTATATTGCCCTAATGTTTCTAAATGTGCATTGGGGAAGATGGAATGTTTGTGCCTCCCTAAATACAGCCATTATGGCCCTGGGTCGTTAGTCCTCCTGGGCTCCGGTCTGAAAATGTTGCTGACCTGGAGTTGGATATTTGACTAGTGGGACTCCTGCTTGAGGAGCCGATACACTGAATGTCTTTTGAGTGTGTGGTGCTTGAGGACTGAAGTGTTGAGGACATGGTACCCACGAAACTGCCTCTGTGTTTGGATTGTAAGAATACTAGAACATTTTGTATACTTATTGATATTTTAAAAGTTTTAACAGAAATCTCCAAAGTGTCAGTATAATTTGATTTAAGAATGAAGACTGCTGGTATATGATAGCTGTTAAAAAATATAGGAAACATCTAGGTTATTTTTCCTGTTTATAAAGTATTGGACTCCTAGAAATAAACGGAGGCTAGCAAAACCTCTGTTAACTGTATCTTTGGACTACCAGTTTTACTGGCTTCAATATTATGGCAGTTGATTTATGGTAGCTGCTAAACCTGAATGTATTTTGAAATACTGAATTTATTTTTGAAGGCATTTATAATCTAAAATCTTAAGAAGGACTCCATAATTTTTTTGTATATAAACAGTTTATTGAATGATCAAGAAATAACAAAAATGTGACCGTAACAAATGTCAAGACAATGCCAATAAAGAGAAAAAAAGAACATCCTCTACTACAGAAACCTATAAACAATGAACCCCTCCAAAAGAACTAATATTATTGTAATAGTGCAATTACATAGTTAATATTATGTAGTAGATAAAAGTTTAACTCTCCAACAGTAACCATCTTAACCAGGAACCCCCTTCCCCAAAAATAAAATAATCTTAAAAAACCTTTACGACAAAGTCAAAAGACACTCTGCAGATATCCCTAGTGAAACACCTCCTTAACTTAGCCTTTATCCCACCCTCTATGAAAGTGCATGAGCTGCTTCTTCCACCCAAAAATAACCTTGCAGAAAGCAGCTGCTTTGTCTAGAGCTTGCTTCCATCTTAACAAGGGCAGAACCTCAACTGACCTCCAGTGTAATAACAAAAGTCTCTTTGCTTCCAAAGCTGCGGCCAGCAAAAACTCTTTATATACCAGTATGTTCTGGTCCAAATAATGGGAGTCCTCCAAAATCCCAAAAAGGCAAGGATATGGGAATAGAAAGCTGTAGAGTGTCTTCCAAACATAAAATAATATTTTCCCATTACCCCAGTATTAAGAAGTAATCCCACAGGATGTGACATATTGTTCTGGGTATCTGAAAACATTGCCAGCATAAATCAGAACCCAGAACACACAGTTTTACCAAGTGAATGGGTGTATGGTGCCACCTGCTTAACACCTTTTTATGGATTAGCTGAAGCTGGTATACCATGATATGGGGCACTAGAAAGTGGGTGCCTGCTGAAACGATGACCCACTTTCAGCTAGTGCCCTGAAGGTGGGGGTGTGGGGTTGGCGACCGGATGGGGTGGGTCGCGAAAAGGTGACAGGATGTCACACGAGCATACGTGTGTGGGGGTGGGTGGGTGGGAGTGAGCCCACTGAATGTGAGGTGGGAGGATATATGAGGGTGGTGCAGTGGGTTTCTGGTGAGCTGGCATTGTGGCATGGTTGGCTAGGTGCTGGCTTGGGGTGGCAGGGATGCAGTGTTTGGGACTGGCTGGTAGTTTTTGTTGTAGCCGAGACAGTGTTTTGCAATGGATGCACCCCAACATGCACCCCCTAGTTGATAGTGTTAATTTAGGAGGTTATGGGGGGTGCAGTGGACACAGCCCCTGCATAAAAGAAAAAAAAAGTTGTCTGTGCCGTGTTTCCTTGTGCCGGGATTCCACATCGCCAAAATTGAATATCGGTGATGTGGGGTTGCAATAAGGGCATTCGGCATGCTGAATTCACCCTTATCACATAGAACCGCTGGAGCCTAGGGCTGGGGGAGGCCTGATGTGCCTCCTTCCAACAACCTGACCATACCTCTGGGTTCAACACTGTACCCAACTCCTCCCCCCATTTAAGTCAATGAAAATTCCAGTCCTGCAAAAACATCTATTGCAACTCCTTGTATAACAAACTGAGATGGCCCTTAGAGGCTTTGAACCACTTTTGTATATATGTAACCATTGGGACCCGTCTTAAACAAGACTGTTGAAAGAAGTTAGAAAATAAGACATGTCTTAGTTGTAAATATCACCACAAATGATGTGGCAGGATATGATAATGATACCTGTCTTGCAAATCATAAAATGAAAACATGATACCTGACAAAGAATCAATCACATTTCCTATTGTCTGAATTCCTTGTGCTTCTCAACCATGCCAGAAGATCAACCTACCACCCACCTTAATGCTGAGATTATTCCATAAGGGTTCATAGTCAGTCGCCTGATCGTGACCATTGGTACTTCAGCACAGAGGAAGACAAAGACTGCTATCTTTGTGCCTTTTTTCTTATCCAAATTAAATCTGGGAGTACAAGTGGAGATAGTTTATTTTCAACCGTATTTTGTCACTTGGGGCTTAACTCTGTGTTATATCTGTGCAACTTACTTTAAATTTCAACTTAAAACACCAGATTAGTAAAGCGCCAGTGGAGTTACTTTATCTACAGTCTATCTATAGCATCCTACTGTAATGTTTGCTTTAATGCATCCAAGCAAGTTACTTTAATTACTAGTAAAAGTTCTAACTTAGCAGGGCACCAGTGGAATTACTTTAACAACTATCTCTGACTGTATCTTCCACCTCTGGCTCTGTGAGCACCTAATGCTGCAAGCCCATGCAGAAAATGAACTGGAACCTGTCTCACTCCGTAAGCTTATACTACCTAAATTTGAGCCTGTAATTCTATTTCGTACTACTGCAGTAGCTGAAAAAAAAGAGCCCAAATCAGTTAGCCCAGGCAGGTCCTGCAATTTCAGAGTTAATCAGAGGCTGTAAACTGTGTTTTGCAAAAATTACCCTACAGAAATACTGAAACAGCTCAGCTCCCAGCAGTGTCCCACCCCTTCCCCTACCTAGTTAATCTTAGTGTTTCTCCCTCTCCTTCCTCCACAGCCGACCTCCCGAAGACTTAGGAGGTCTCGAGGGCTTGGAGCAGCCCTTCCCCACAGCCAGGAGCTGGAAAAAAAATTGTCCATGTACGGATTTCAGCTGCATGCAGTTGCCTGATCGCGACTGTTGGTGCTTCAGCACAGAAGATTGCCCAGCCGCCCCCACCACCACCCTTGGTCGGCTCGCTCATTTATAGGAACTATAGCACCATGTGAGAATAGAAATAACCTATCAGTCCACTTCTCCAGCAGCAATTTATACCAGCTCACCACTAGTGGCCACTAATTTCAATCACCCTATTCTTAATCCATTCTATAGTAAACATGCTCCCACTTCTCCTGATGCCTGTCCTCATTGTCTCACTGATCCCCATAACAGCTCAACCTCCCACCTCCATGGAATTTCCCCAATATGGATGCACCACTGCCTACCACACTATGGGCTCCTGCTTAATACCCTGGTGGGACCGCAATCTGCACACCTGCACGCCCCCTCCCAAGTTACGCCACATTATGCACACATACTACCTCCCTGCGCTAGTAACCAACCCTTATGCCCACAATGCTCGCTGTACTGCTACACTGTTCCCCTTGAGGCTATAGCCCCTACACCTCTTGTTAGCTAACATCTTGGTACCCATCTTCTTGTATCCCCCACCCTGATAACCCACCTCATACGCATCCTCCCAATCCCTATCACACAAGAAAAAAATCTCACTATCTCCCAGTCAAAATGCGCATCACCAAAACTGCTCAGATCAGCACTACTCCAACATGCTGTCCTCCTCCTGCTTCTGTCAGGTAATGTTCACCCTAACCCAGGGCCACCCACCCTATTGTCTCGTTGGAAGGCAAACATGGAAGCCTTCTGCTGGCCACCCTTAATATCTGCAGCCTGCAGAAGAAGTTCACCCCCCTACAGGGCTGGATTGCCCAGCACTCACCCGATGTCTTAGCCCTATCTGAGACCTAGCTCTCAGATAAAATACCTAATGGATTGGTTACTCTCAGTGACTGCACCTTGTATCGTGCTGACAGGCTTAGTAAGAGGGGTGGCAGCTGTGCCATCTACGTAAAATCCTCCCTTCGCTCCCTGGCAGTCCCCATACTGCCACCCATGCATGGAACCCAGACCCTAACAGTCAAGCTCAGCCTTGGCAACCCAGGTAAAACCCTCTGCATTATGGCAGTTTACATACCACCTTGCAACCAAAAGCTTGCTTTCGAATTTGTCCTGGACAGTATCACCCACCTCCCACCAAAGACTGAAGTTGTTTAACTGGGAAAGTTCAATGTCAATTAGCTATCGTCGGCATCGTGCCCCTACAAGGACTCAGCCCTAGCTTGTGACCTCACCCAGGTCATCCAATCCCTGACCAGACTGGACACAAGAACGGGGACCTCAATCCTTATTGATCTAATCCTTACCTACAGGCCTAATAATATCTCCCAAGTCACAGTGCTCCCTGACTCAATAAGCGACCATTCCCCAGTGACCTGCCTGTGGTCCACTAAATTCCTCCCCTCCCCCCAAAATGTCTCTGTACAAAGATGCCTCAAAAAAGGAACCCTAGCATGGCTCAAGTCTCACCTTGCCTCCTGCGATTGGTCCCCTATTCACACTGCCCAGTCCGTGGACTCTGCTCTTACCTACTTCATTGCCATCTTCAATACGGCCTGTGACATATTCGCACCCTTCTCCAAACAGATAGTAAAGCAAAGAAACACCCTCTGGATCACTCAAGCTCTTCTAGACTTAATGCACCACAGGGATAACCTATGGCATAAGGTCCTTGACTCTCAGCTCCCGCAGGATAGGCAACTGTACAGAGAAGCTAGAAACAGATGCACATGGACCAACCAGCAAGCCAAAGCTGCATACTATAAGCAAACCCTCACCTCCTCCTGGGCTCCGGAAAAAAATTTATGGAGCAATACTAAGGAACTCTGTGGGAAAACTGTATCCCCCACCTCTGTTCAGCTTATAGTAGACAGAATACCACCCAGGACCCTAATGTTATCTCCGATACCCTCAATACCTCCTTCTCTGATCTCTTGCATATTTTCCCACCTAACTTCTTTTGACTCAACCACCTACCCCCACCCCCACCCCAGATACTCGGCCATCTCAAACCCTACCCCTTTCAGGCTAAGAGTCATCTCTTGTAATGAGGCAAAATGCTATCTCACCAAAGCTCTGGTGAACACTCACTATAGTAGTGATTCCCTGGACCTCAAACTCATTCAGCTCATGCTGGATGTGACACTGCCTCATCTCACCAAAATCCTCAACCTGTCCTTATGCCTCAGCCAATTCCCCACTGCTTGGAAGAGAGCAATTATAACCCCTATTCTGAAGAGTGGCGACCCCACCGCCACAAGCAATTATAGACCAATATCAATCCTGCCACCCCTCTCTAAGGACCTTGAAAAAATAGTGTTGGATCAACTAACTGACTACCTTTCCAAACATGACCTGCTCTGCCACGAACAACACGGATTCCAGAGGGGTCACAGCACCTCAGCTGCCCTCATTGAACTTGCTACATTTACTCATGAGGCCCTAGAACAAGGCTGTATGGCAGGGGCTCTCTACGTTGATCTGACCAAGGCATTTGATACCGTCAGTCATGAGTTACTACTCTATACTCTCCCATCCTTTAATTTTGCACCAGAAGTCACGGCCTTGTTCAAAGATTATCTCTCAGGTTGGACACAACAAGTTAAAATCAGTACAACTAACTCCCCCAGCAAATCGGTCCTAACTGGTGCCCCACAAGGGTCAGTACTTGGCTCTCTACTCTTCACCCTCTTCCTGAACTCCCTCCCCTAAATCCTGCAGTGGAAATATGCTGCTTTATGCAGACAATACGGTAGTATTTTGGAAACACCCTCACCCAAATTCTCTACAAACTGCCCTGCAGGGCTTCTTTAGGGAGCTAGAAACCTGGTTCTCAGAACACTGACTAATTATCAACTACAAGAAAACTAAGTCTATGATCTTTGCACACCACCAAAGCCCCCATTGTCACACACCACTAATTGTAATAAAATGCCCTTGGCTCTGCACTTGAACAGGTCTCCAATTTCAAATACCTTGGAGTCGCATTAGACACCTCCCTCTCCTACCACTCACACATACAACAAGTCTCCTCCTCTATTAACACTAGACTAGGGATCCAGTACAGGCATAAGCACTTCCTACCCCCTCAGGCCATGCATCTCGCTGTGTCCACATCTATTCTATCTTTGGTGGACTACGGAATAGTGATTTATGGGACGGCTGCTCATACTGCCCTACGCAGCATCAACCTCGCCCTCAACAAAGCTTGCCGCCTAGTCATGGGATGTGACAGATTAACTCACACATGTGAGCTTTATAAACATACTGGCTGGCTAAACTTCCAAGGCAGGCTTAAGTACCATACCTGCCTCCTTGCAAAAAGATACAACTTAAGCAAGCCCCAACTGGCCTCCACCCACTTATCCACACAACCCCTCATAGGAGGGCACAAAGGCACTCAGCTAACCCCACCCTCCTAATCTCCCACTGTAGAACATCTCTTGGACAAAGATCCTTCTGCTATTGAGCTCCTCTGTGGCTGAACAGCCTACCATCATCCACCTCCGAGGCCCATAGTCTCAACCTATTTAAATCAGGTCTCAAAACTCTACTCCTTGACTCAACAACCTGTGACTGTAACTAAACCCCCACACCCTTTATGATCTCCACTCCCCTCTCAGAACCCCACTCCGGAGACATGTTGTACTCAGGTTCCTACTCTAGCTCAGTAAGTATCCTGTAGCCAAAGGATAGTTTGTTGTTGGTCTCCCTCCTATGTGTTTCCTAGATTCCCAATCCCCTCTGTTTAGATATTATGACTCTGGGTCCTTCAAGATCCTACAGAACTGTATCCTGTCTTAACCCTGACCCAGGACCATCCTTATGCTCCCTGTTGATGTAACCCTCAAATTACATATAAGCCAGGACTGTATGACCTTGTATTATTACTTTATTATTATATGTGTACTTTGTTTTTTTGTTTCCTCTGTACCGTTACTTTTATCTGACGTGGAGCCTTTGCAAAAGAGTCTATGACTCAAAAGATTGTAATTCTGATTCTATTCAATAAATAAATAAATAAATAAAATACCTACCTAAAAAATGAAAAGTCCTATCCTAACAGCTTACAATACCTGCACCACACCCACCGGGAAAACAGCATCGGGAGGGTTGCCATTTTAAATGAAACTTTAGATGGTGTCAGAAAGACAGTCGGAGGGATAGTACCTTCTAGTGTCCACTCTATCTCTACCCATAAGGAAGATTTCAAGGAGGTATGCGATGCCCACACCAATGCGTGTTTAACCCCCGTACATAGATGGTACGCCCATAACCAAGGCATATTCTTTAGGGAGAAAGTATAGCACAGTGGTTTAAGGCTCTGAGCTGCAAATCTGGGGACCTGGGTTTGAATCTGACAGCCCCCCACTCACATACTGTGTGACCCTGAACAAGTCACTTAACTTCCCTGTGCTCCCAGGTCACATCTGTAAACAAGCTTTCAGCTTAGTGTGCCACTCCTGGTTAAACAATTGAAACAACCTCCAGCTATCCCAGGAGCACATAAAACTTTCCTACTAAATCTTGGAGGTTGCCCCTCCCAGATAAAATCTGATAACAGCCTATCCAGTTTAGTCCAGATCACCTGAGATATTTGAAAAGGCAAGCTGCTGAGCATATAAAAAAGTTGAGGGAATGCCATCATCTTAATGGTAGCAACCTTGCCTAGGAGTGACAAACCAAGCTGTTTCCACCTACGAAAATCAACCCTTAGCTCTTCCAACACTGCATCTAGATTTTGAGAACACATGTTCTTGAGACTGTCAGAGATGAACATCCCCAAATTTTTTACCCCCTCAGGAGACAATTTCATAGACTAGGAGCCCATAGCTGCCCAGCCAGGATCTGCCACATAAGGAGGCAGGATCTCTGTTTTGCCACAATTAATCCAAAGCCCAGATACGCCACTAAGAAAAATAATAATTTTCCAAGCCTCCAGGAGTAAGGTTTCTAGCTCTGTTAACATCAATAACATATCATCAGCATGAAGTAAAGTAGTGTATAGCTGCTTCCCCACAGGGATTCCCCAAATCACTGGATGCTGACAGATGGCTAAATTTAAAGGTTTGAGGGCTAAAAGAAACAACAGAGGACTCAGGACAACCTTGCCTGGTACCCTGAAACAAAGGAAGACTGTCAGAGAGCACCCCATTAACCAAAACTTTCACTCTAGGAGCAGAATAGAGGCAGCCTACCGAGTGACTAAGTCTCGGACCAAATCCTAACTTGGTAAGAACAAACTGTAAATACTGCCACTCTATAGAATCAAACACTTTCTGAGAGTCTAATCCTATGAGTGCTGCAGAATCTGGACCACCAGCCATCACCTGAATTAGATTAATGACTGCTCGCAAGTTATCACTGCCTTGCCTACTCTTCATAAATCCAGATTGTGACTTACTGATCAAAAGAGGAAGAACTTGTTCTAAACGCATAGCTAGAAGTTTAGCAAAGATCTTACAGTCTATATTCAGCAGAGAAATAGGATGGTAATTACTATATAAAGTAGAGTCCTTCCCAGGTATAGGCAGGAGAGTGATAGTTGCTTCTTTCATAGTGTCGGGTAGCATGCCAGATTTCTCAATTTCAGTCATAACAGCCACTAAGCATCCTGAAAGGAGGGACTCAAATTCTGGATAAAGTTCAGAACTAAGTCCATCAGGACCTGGAGCCTTGCCATTTGACATAGCTTTAATGGCTTGTTTTACTTCAGATACAGTAATATCCGCCTCAAGCGGATTCACTGCCTCCGATGACAAACAAGGCAATAGGAGATTGGCAAAAAAGTTTCAAATTGTACTGGGGTGGGACCTACTGAAGAGGTATACAATTTCACATAATATCCCCGAAACTCTTCTGCCATCTGCCAAGCATCTGAAATATCTCCTTCTTTCCCTCAAAGAAATGGCACTTGAGCCTCTAAAGTTTTCTTCTTTAAGCAATAGGCCAACAGCTTCCTGCCTTGTCCCCAGATTCCCAATAAGCCTGTCTCATAAAAAATAAGGCTCTCGTGGCCTTTTGATGATATATGCTATTCAGACATTTTTTACACTGTAAAGGTTCGGCAAGTTTGCAATTCTTATCTTCTGAAGAGTCATAAATAGACTCTTCCAACAACCGTGCCTGGGTGGAAAGATCAACTACCTCCTTATGCCATTGCTTATTAATATATTAGGCATACAAAATAATTCAGCCCCTAATATAAGATTTAAAGGCATCCCAGACAGTCAGAACCATGATATTAGGGGTCAAATTAGACAGGAATTAAAATTCAGTTTCCCCCTTATGACAGATTTTAAAATCTTCCACCCCCAATAGTGTGGAGTTAAACCTCCAGTGGTGTGTTCAAACTATAACTTGCCTAGAAGTCCAGCCTAGATCTACTGGGGCATGATCCAATAATAGAATTGGCCGGTGCCGAACAGCCAACAGATCGGACACAGTAGAAGAGCTGATCAGAAAATAATCCAATCTACTAAATGACTGAAAACTTGGACATCTGAAAGTAAAATCCTTTGTGGTAAGGTGCAAAGTTCTCCAACAATCAGTCAGCCTAAATTCTGAAATAATCTGAGTCAAAACAGCCCTGGATGGCGATGGGAAGGGACCCCCTTTTCAACACTGTCTCTATCCATGATCACATCCAGAACTAAGTTAAAGTCCCCTTCCAGGAACAAAGTCATATGGGGAGAAAATCATTCAGTTAACTTTTGAGCCAAGGCGCAGAAAAAATCTTGGGCATTATCATTAGGCACATATAAATTGACCAACAGTACTGGCATCAGATCTAATTTATCCAACAGCATGACTCACCTCCCCTCCTTATCCTCCCCCCACCTCTCCACTATTAATGTACACCCACGTTTAATCAAAATGGATAATCCACATTTTTAAGAGCTGTAGGAACTTGAATAAGCCCTATTGAAACAACCCCACTCCAAGCAACCTACATTTTTTTCAAGGTAGCCAGTGATGATAGCAATAATAAATGAGCGACTGTAGAAACAGCGACTTATTTATATTGCTATCATGAACAGCTACCCTCCTAGGGCAGTGACCCTATAGTGGGGAGAGCGACTGGAAATGAAGGGATAGGGAGGTGGAGTGGAGCGACAGGAGGGAGGGTCTCTATGGGTGGTAGGATCCTGCTGCAGCCTAGCCATCCCTGTGGTGTAGTGGTGAGGGTGGCTGGCTACAATGCAGCAGGAACTGAGTTCAGGACCTGCTGGGAGATGTTGTTTTGCCGCTTCTTGCTGCTCTGTTTTTTTTTTTTTTCCATGTTTCACCCCTTCCTTGACATGCACCCCTCTGGAGTTGACAATCTTTATTCAGGGGGTGTGGGAGACATGCAGAAACATTTGTGTTTTTTCTGGAAGTCAGGTCACTCGTAGTTGTATATTGCCAAAATGCTTTTCAGCAACATACATTCACGGTGATAGCGACCTCTGTTTTTCGATCGCTATCATCACATGGAACCTTTTTTCAATATGTGGGTTTCTTGTAAAAATATAATGTCACTACCAGAGGACCTCAAAAAAGAATATACCTTTTTACACTTCATGGGGATATTTAAACCCTGAACATTCCAGGACAGTAAGGCAATTTGTACCATACAACTAGTTGTAACATAGCAGTAACAATATTAGAAATTATACTGATCAAATGAGCAACTACTCTAAACATACTAAATTATGTGAAGGTGGATTCCCATATTGGTATACAACCGTACCTGTTGTGCAAACATACATCCTCAAACCCCCCAAAACATAGTAATCCGCCAAACTCCCACCACACCTCCCACCTCCCCCTCATCCCCCATTCCTCCCCAAACCAGAAAATTGTCACTACAGTCAAATTCAATGAAAATAGAAACTCTTCCCCCCCTCCCATAACCCCGACCTTGCCAAGCATGAGGGGTGAGCTAAAACGGGCTAGTTGCCCTCTCACCCCTTAGCTGGTGCAGAGGTGGGCAATTAGACTCCCCCTGAAACGTGGGCAGTTCCTCCCACCACCCAAAAGCTTGTAATAATATGCTATCAACCACCTTTAATTTCCACAAACATCAGCACCAATATAATGTCCCAGAAGAAAATACTATTAGTACAAGGACTAGAAAGAACCCCGGAACCATATCCCGTCCACACCCCACGTTACAAAGTGCAAACCAGCCAACATTCAAACTACAAGAAAAGCACAGAATGACAAAAAAACATGTAATTATTAGTGAGGTGACTCCCTGGTCACCAGGCGCACATCCTTTCAGTTAAAGGCCGACCAGTCTGTCTACACTTGAGCCTGAGAGCAGATTATAAGTTCCACTGACCTGAATATCTTTCACAAATGGTAAGTAGCTGGTATGCAGTGGTAGCTTCTCGCATCCAAGAACAGATGCCCCAGCAAAGATCACCCCGGGAAAGAATTTCAGCTCATGTAGTAGATACTGGAAGTGGTCTCTCTACTGTCAGTGCAGTCACTAATGGGCAATTCCCCCTGAGATTGAGCCTCTGCATTACCAAGCACTGAAGTACCACTCCCTTCTCAAGCTGACTCAGGAACTTCTGCCAATGCAATCTGCGAAGCCACCAGTAGTTCAACTTCACCAATGTCAGCCCAATCCATCTCCTCTCTATCTGTCGGGGAGTTGAGCAAGGCAGGGGAGAGCTGGGGATGTTTCAGATCCGGAGTTGGAGAACGATCCTCCCCCATAATTGCTGAGCCATTGGGGAGGTTGTGACACACTCGTAGCCAGATCAGTTTGCCACTTCATTTCAGCAGGCTTCCTCAGTTCCCTCTGCCTTTTGGGGATGGCACCTCCCGAAGCCTTCTCCCCAGTCTTAGTGCTACTGTTCCAATCCAACTTAGGAGAGTCCAATGACTGGCTATCAGTGTAATGAGAGTCCTAGTGCACAGCAGGTTCAGCAGGGGGTCGCTCTGAAGAGTTCTGCAGTGCAGAGATAACAGTAGGCTTAACTGGTGACTGCTTAGGAGTTTTGATGATGAACTTTGTAAACACTTGGGCATCCTGCAGAGAGGTGAACCTGTGCCAATGATCCTCCCACCAAATCCATAATTCAGCAGGGTATTGCAATTGGAAGGTGATTCTCTGAGAGGCAAGATCTTTCTTGATAGCCAAATAAGCCCTTCTTTCCTCCGTTACCAGTTTAGAAAAGTCTTGGAAGAGAAATACTGTGGGGCCATTCCATTTTAGAGGTCCCCTCTCCCTAGCTAGATGTAAAATTAACTCCTTAATTGAATACCGGAGAAAGTACACAATTATCGGGTGGGGAGGGGTACCCTGGGATGGATGAGGGCCTAGGGAGCAATGCGCTCTCTCAATCTCCAATGGGGAGCTCCACTTACAGTTCAACAGCCGATGGAAAAAAGACTGGAGGAGCTGGTCCATTTTGTCCCCCTTGGTCCCCTCCAGGAGACCAATAGTCCAAAGGTTGTTGCACCTTCCTCTATTCTCGAGGTCATCAACCTTAACTGTCAGTAGGTGCACCTGCTACTCCAAGGTGGCTATTTTCTCTTGTTGTCAGGCCAGTGTGGAGTCAACCTGCATGACGAATAACTCTGTACCGGTGATCAGCTGCTTGGCCTCATCCATTCCATCCTCCAGCTTAGCCACTGATGCCTCAAGTGGAGGAATGTCTTGCACCAGCATCTGTAACGTGGAGTGAATATTGTTTAGATCCTTCCAATTCACCACAACTTCTGAAGACTCCATTATTGCTGGGTCACTCCCCTCCTAGAAGAAGTGATACAGTGAGCTGGTAAGTCCTAAAAAGCAGCGCAAAAAACAACCAAGGCATCATGAACTAATATAGCAAGGTTTAGCTGGCAGATGATGAATAACTTTAGTAATTTTACTGGTGGTTATCAGAAATTACAAAATGAAATCTTTTTGTGGCCAACGGAGCTCACGGTTCAAGCTGCCATCCTTCAGCCCTCCACACCGGAAGTCTCAGAAGGACTCTATCATGATAGATATTTTGTTTTAAATGTATGTGTGATATTTAAAGTATCTTTAATGTCATAGATTTGGTTAAACTTATTATTACTTAAGTAGTCTAGTTAATTAACCAATATTAACTACTTAAATTGTGTGTATTCTTCGGTTGCATAAAGGTAAAACTATCTTATACAGTATATATCAATTGTTAGGTATGGCCTTATGGAGCCTTTAACATCTTACTGAGTCAGCAGATTTGGGAAATGACTGTGGCTATTTTGATTAGGCTTCTTGAAGAGAGAGGGTGACAGAGATTATTCTCTAGATCTTTGAGCACTGAATGCTTAATATAGTACTATAAGGTAGAAATCCGAGGGACTGCAATATAACTCTGCAGAAATGGGGCAAGAACAGATATTTGCTAGTATTTGCAGGACAAGATACTGTAGTTCTGATATCTCTCCTGGTAACCTACAGATGATGAGGGATGATTTTGGGCCCAGATAACCAATTTGTCTCAAAGGGGGGCCTAGTCCCAGGTGTTACATTTAAATGGGATCTGGGGATTAACTGAGCTTTGTCTGTTGCTAGTATATATATATATATATATATATATATATATATATATATATATATATATATATATATATATATATATATATATATATATATATATATATATATATATACTGTATACACACACATACATAGTGGAGCCTCAAATGATGCATGAAATTATTGTAGCTTGGAATTCCGTGTGGCATTATAGATGGTATTTTACTTGCTGTCTAGATACTGGAGGGCTTGCTCTGCTCCTCCGAACAATAGCCTCTTCATGTTGTTTATTCCTCTTCCTTCTGTATTGGGCTGCTCCGATATAATGATATAATAATCTATTGGAGCATTTCCTTTTTGGCTCAGTGTTAATTCCCAGGCCTAGTTCAGAACTTAAATCTGTGCCCTTGGTTTATGGGAAAGTTTTACCAATGTTTTTTTTTTTTTGCAACTTCACTCTAAAATGAATTGATTGTACAGAGGGAAGGATACTTTTAATAGAGATTATATCATTTTTGGTATATTTTAAGAATATGTACTTCTTTTATGAAATAATCTTAACATGTTCTGCTCTGTAAAGTATAAGGTATAACCTTATAGTTCTGGAATTCTGTTTTATATGTGTTGTCTGTTTGTAATGGCTGTTGTGCCAAATAAATAAATGCTTTGACTTGACTTGACTAGTTTGGGGATGAACACACACATTTAGCAGTCAGTTGAACAGCTGAACTGACAGTAATAAGTAATGCACATGCTCATTACTGTATGCAATCCATGTTTTATAAAGATACAAAATTGCATTGCATCAGTACATTATCTGCTTCCGGAGTATGCTACTATTACCCTAATGTTAAAAAAAAAATCGGGTCTCACCAAAGTGGAGTTACCAACAGCTGATAGCTCACTCCCCCAACCCATGCTGTATACGACAGTTGGAGAACTACCTGGCTTGACGAAGGTTTGCATGTTGCACCTTGTCCATGCTTCTCCCCCACCCCTGTGCACTAGCTAACTCTGTCTCAAACTAAGTTCTCAGAAAGAAAGGGCATTTAAGCATATTTTTAAATCAGGACACTGACAATGAGCATGCACGCTACAGTCAGGCAAGTGGGTTAGCGGACAGTAATGCACATGTCAGCGTCCCAAATTAAAAATTATCAAAAGCAAGAGTTGTGTTGCTTGTTTAATAAAAGAAATACATGTGGTGGCACAGAATTCCATTGTATGGTATGTTGGATTGTAAAAGGAAACACCATTCATAAAATCTTATCTCGCCAACTGTCAGTTGAAGTCCCCTGGCATTCACTTCATTACACATACAACCAACAAACGGCTCTCACTGTAACAAAAATAAAAGCTAATAGGAGCTTCATATGACAGATGGCAGTCAGTGTATGTATGTATGTTTTTATGTATGTATGATATCAACTTATGGATGATGTGTATGAAATACAATACATGCCATGAGCAGCCATTTGTTCTAAAAAAAATGTTTTGCTTCACATCAAATTACTGAAATTTGTTTTAAAACATCTGCAGTTATCAGGTTCTACATGGTAGGATAACATGGGTTAATGTAACCCTTCTGGAACATTGACAACCAATCACAGTAAGAGAATATTTCTTGCATTATAATAATTTTGCTTAAAAACTATATGGTGAGGGTCTCATGATATGGCCTAGCTTAAAACAGCTCAGCCATACAGCTCCATCTGATTGGGGGTCTCATTCTACTGCAGTCCTGCTCACTTAAGCTTTTGAGCCAGCTAGTAACAGTAAAATCTGATAGTAAGAAGAGTTTAGTGCCAAAAAGCACAAATTGGCACTTTCACATACCAGTGAGGTAAACATTGAATCCAAGATGGCTGATACCTGCTTGGAATCTAAGAGCAGCAGGATCCTATAAGAGTTCCTAGAAATATAAAGCTTTATGGAAGGTATAACAACAACAGAACTGCCATGGCTGGGAAAAGCCTTCAACTCCTTGGAGTCATCGGTGGATAACCTTGGCACCTGAGTCATGGAAGTGGAGGACTGAGTAGAGAGACTGGAAGCCAGGTCGGGCCCCCTAGAGCAACAACTTGGAGTGGTAGAAATGCAAATACAAGCCATATGAGATAGAATAAAGATCAAGGAATGTGAAACCACTGCAGTAATGTGAGGATTTTCATCCTGCCTGAGAAGGTGGAGTGCAGTGACATGGCAGACTTTCTCCAGAGGATGCTCCCTAAAATGTTAAACTATTTCTGTGACAGTCTGGTTGAAATAGACAGGGCACACAGAATACCACTGTGGTCCTACCCAAATCAAAAGAGCTCAACACCATGCCTGATGATCCTCCATCTTCTATGCTACCTGTACAGGGAGACCATCTTAAATAAGGCCCGGGTACTTAAGGGCCCTCAATGGGAAGGAATCAAAATGTTGTTTCAACCCAGTTTCTCAAAGAGAGTGATTGAATGATGGAAAGCATTTTATTGAGTGTGAGACTTGTTGAGGAAAAAGGGACTGAAGTGCTTCCTGGGCCTGAGAGATGTGTAATGAGTGGCAATTGTTGGGAACTAGTACAGTTTTACATGCCTCAGAAAAGCCAAGGAATGTATTCTACAATACACAGCACCTAAGAGCCCAAGAAAAACCAAACAGCAAGGATACCCCCTACCAAAAGAACAGCACCATCATTCACAGGACCAGCAATGCAAGGGAACTGGAGCCAGAGAGCAGAGGCATAGGGCCACCAAGATGGAAACAAAGGTGGTGCACCAGGAGTGGGAAGTGGACTACCAAGGAGGCCCTGTGGAATGAAATATCTGGACTTGGTTCACTTTTAATTTAAAGTACTGAACTAAATGAGCCAGGATTTATCCTGACAGCACACCAGAAAAACTATCAGACCGAATGATGGGTATGCTGTGTATGGAAAGGGAAGCAAGTGGGGGGATGACTTCAACATTCTGTGTAAATGGTATCTTATTCAGTTTGGGAGATTGGGGAGGGAAATGTCAAATATTACAACTGTGAGCAATAAGATGATTTTCTGTTTGAGGTAGTCATTTTGGGGGGTGGGGACTGTGTTAAAGAAGCAAGCTCTTGATGGGGAGTCAGCAAACCTGCATGACAAGGCCACAATGACCAACAAAAGGATTGCTTCCTCAAAGGCAGAAAGGACAGGAGAGTGTGCTCATAGTCTGAGTGAACAAGCTCTATGAGCTGATCTCAAGCAGAGAGCTGACTTGGTCCCAATAGGAAGAATAGACAGTAGGGGAGATATGGATACTGCGCTTCATTCAAAGATTTACCTAAGTGCCACGTTTGCAGTCCTAATCCCTCACCACATAGAGAGCAATCACAATTAATTAGTCAGTGGGAGGTGGACTAAAACACTTCACACAGTAGTAAGAACAGAGGAACCACACATGTCAGATGGGGGGAATGGGTTAAGAGGAGGCATGTACACACAAGCCTCAGTATACAATAACAAACAGCACAACTTTCCCACCACCCAGCATTAGTGGCACTCACAGAGCTGCAAGAGGATGAACTGCCATGTACTTGCGAGCCATTGATGAGTTGGAGTGGTAAAGGGCCTAGAACAGGGGCTCATGCAGCAAAACTGATATTAGAGCGAGGGCAGGCATGCAGAAATGCCCCAGTGTGAACAAGAGAGGCTGGATGATGAGGGAGGGGGTATGTGTCATGTAGATAATTTATCTCAGGAAAGAGCAACATGAGATCTTAATCAGCAAGAGACACATTGCTTTTGTCCTGATGTACTATACTATGCACTACTCCTGACAAAGCTAAGGCTTTCCTATGGTCAGTAGTGTTGTGTGCAAGGTTTCTGTCTTCATTATGGTTTCTTTTTAATGTTTGCCCTGTTAGCAATTTTTGGCTTTGGGGCTTGAAAGTCGGTCAGCGGTGAAGGAGTGGGTGGGGAAAGTAGGCTAAATGATAATGGCGGCGTTGCATGCCATCACTCAGAATATAAGTGACTTCAACATTTCCATTAAGCATAAGTGTGCTGGACCACCAGAAAAAGCTGGGCAGTAACATCGTTCTCCTACAGAAGATGCACCTCTTGTGGGAGGAAGAAGAGAAGCTGGGTAAACTCTAGGGAGGGGCAGGTGTCTGAGAGCTCCCACAGCACTAAGGAAAGAAAAGTAGTAGTAATGTGTAAAAAGACCCTGAATTGGATACCAGTAATAGTTTGTAGAGATAAGCGGGGGGTTGCTGGGTCCTGGTAAAAAGGTGAATGGAAGGTAAGCCCTCTAATCCTGGTTAGTGTATATGGGGCAACAAAGAAGACCTAGAGTTTTACACACAGTGGCTCGTGATCTCCATGATTTGGGAGGGGGAGCTTATACTGGGAGGGATCATGAATATTCTACTAGGTCTTCTGTTGGGTGCCTCAGGACTGGGGGAGGGCAAGGAAACACCAAGGGTTCCAAGTGTAGTATATACTGTACAGAAATAGGCCCACACATGTTCACATTGTCGTAAAGACATGGGCTGCATATGCAAATCACCACTGGGATGTCAAACAGACAAGGCATACTGATGAGTCCTGGTAGGACGAAACACGTGTCTATGTCATCTGTGAGCACCCTTTGCAAACTGTGTGAGAGGCCTTTCGGCACCATGCAATTCTGCTTAAAGTTGAAACAGCATAACATTCTGTGGTGATTTGCATATGCAGCCCATGATGCTTTGCATTGTGTGGGCATGTGTGATTTTGTATTTTCTTGAAACTTGGCGTCCCAGCCAAATGCCCTTTGGGGTAACCCTTGCCTCAGTGTTTGCACACAGAGGTTCTTTGTCTTTTAAATAGTTTTTTTATTTTAATGGGTTCACCACAACATAACCCAGACAGACCGTCTTAGGGTAGCTGGTTCATTCCACTGGGGTGTCAAACAGACGATGCATACTGTTGAGTCCTGGTAGGATGAAACAAGTGTCTATGTCATCTGTTAGCACCCATTGCAAACTGTGTGAGAGGCTTTTCGGCACCATGCAATTCTGCTTAAAGTTGAACCAGCATAACATTCTGTGGTGATTTGCATATGCAGCCCATGATGCTTTGCATTGTGTGGGCAGGTGTGATTTTGTATTTTGTTGAAACTTGGCTTCCCAGCCAAATGCCCTTTGGGGTAACCCTTGCCTCAGTATTTGCGCACAGAGGTTCTTTGTTTTTTATACTGTACATGGATATGTATGGCAGTATATACATGGATATATATATATAGTAGGAAGTCTAAAGAACATCATTAGGGTCGTAGTTTATGCGTATGGATATTTGTAGTCCTAAGATACAAGTTCCTGTCATGCCCAGAGTGATTTTTTTTTGTGTATGTGCACTGATGTGTGTCCACTATCTCTGAGAGGAATAAAGATGGCCACTGAACATACAAGCTGTAACCTACCAGCTACAGTCATGAATTATGTTGATGCCTACATCAGCTTAAATTCCTGACCACAGCAGTAAAAGCAGCTCAACAGCAGCCTCTTCTGGCATAATAGAGAAAGTGTGGCACATACCGAAAAGCCTTTGAAAATAAAAGACAAGGCTTTTTTTTTTTGGTGGACACTGCAACTCCAGAAAAACCTGCTAAAAACATGACTGCAATTGGCTGAGTATCAGAATTTGATGAATCAAAAGAGGACTTTGATTCTTATTTGGAACACTTTGAATGCTGGTTAGAGGCAAATGAAATTCCTGATGCAAAAAAGGCAAAGATCATCCTAGCAGTTTGGGGACCTACAGTGTACCAACTCCTCAAGAATTTGACTGCACCTGCCAAAGTGGTGGACCAGCTGTATGCCCAACTCACAGAGGCACTTTCACTGCATTTCAAGTCCAAGCCAATTGCCATAGCAGAACACTTCAGATGTTATCATCAGAACCAAGAGGAGAGGGAAGCTCTTGCCAACTACATCATTGCTTTGAAGTGTCTGACAAGCACCTGCGACTTTGGACAGTTTCTGGAGGATGCCCTCCAGGATCGCTTTGTCTACAGTCTGAGAGGAGAAGCTTATCAAAAATGTCTTTTGTCAGAAAAGGACTTAACCTTCAAAACAGCCTGTGAGAAGGCCCTTGCAATGGAGCTTGCTCAGAAGGATACCAGGGAACTAGTGGGACATTCTGAACCCCAGAGAAATGGAGTTCACAAGGTCACCCATACTCCAGCACCAAGGGACATTTCGCACCATGAAGTGGTCCTTCCTCTGTTTATCAACAACCCCAAATATTTTGAAAGCCAGCACCACAGGACATGTCTGCAGAGTCCAAACCATGTTACAGATATGGAGGTAACCACTAGCAAAGCACATGCTGATTTCAACACGAGAAGTGCCGTGGTTGTGGAAAAGTGGGTCACATACTGAAAATGTACAAAAGTACATCACGGACTGCTACTGCATGGTATGTCACAGATTGCCCTGCAACCACTGAAACAGAAGATGAGGCATTGCGCCTGTTCATGGTTTATGCAACATGGTCAAAAGCAGCAGAAATTTGCCTCCAAATGGAGCTAGCAGGAAACCTGGTTAGCACGCAGCTAGACACCGAGCCTCAGTATCTCTCGCGCCAGAGTACATCTACGGAGAGAAACTTCCATGGTGCACATTGCAATCATTGTATATTCAACTCTCATCTTACTCAGGAGACTTAAGCCCTGTGTAAGGGGAGATTGAAGTACCAGTTACCTATGAGGGAGAAAAGTGGACCGTGCCTCTAAGCAAATCAAATCAAACTTCATTTATAAAAAGTGCCTTTCCAGAACCAAGGCACTTGTATATAACACAAAAATAAATCAATAAATAAAACAATCAATTAAAACCATAAATAACAGATAAAACTCATGACAGCGACATTAAAAATCATTACACGCTAGGCTAAAAAGAAATGTTTTTAATGCTACTTTAAAACTTTGGATAGTCTGGCAATCTCGCACCTGACGAGGTAGGGAGTTCCACAGGGTTGGGGACATAAAACTAAAAGACCTGGCCCCAGATGTCTTTAAACGAACCCTGGGAATCTCTAGCAATCCCTCATCAGTGGATCGGAGAGAGCGGGAGGAACAGTAGGGATGAAGGAGATCTTGCAGGTACTGTAACCAATCCCTGATCATGCAGGGCCTTATAGGTCAGCAAACTGACCTTGAAAGTGATCCGCCACCATATTGGCAGCCAGTGCAGTCCGCGGAGCACTGGAGTTATATGACTGGTTGTAGATGAGCCAGTCAAGAGCCTGGCTGCCGCATTCTGCACTAGCAGCAGGCGGTGGATATCAACCCCCGGTAACCCAAGGTAAAGAGCATTGCAGTAGTCAAGGCAGGAGGGAACAAAGGCGTGGACCAAAGTTGGAAGATCGACAGAAGGAGCCAGGTGCTTCACCTGGGTGATATTCCTTAGATGGTAAAAAGAGACTTTGACAACTGCCAACACCTGAGATTTAAGAGTCAAACAGTCAGCAAACACAAAGCCCAGGTTCCACACCCAGTCTAAGGTAGTTAGCTGAACACCCACAAGCCATAGACCTGAAGCTGATCCTGCCAACAAACTAGCCTACCGGTGACCTGGGTCCACAAACAACACCTCCATTTTTCCTGGGATTAATCACAGCCAACTCACATTCATCCAATCCTGGATTTTGGTGAGACAGCTGTTAAAGGCCCAAACAGCAGCATCCTGGCCAGGCACAAAGGACATGTACAGCTGAGTATCATCTGCATATCAGTGAAAACTCAAGCTGTACTGCCTAATAATCAGTCCCAATGGCAGCATGTACACTGCAAACAACATGGGTGCCAAAATGGAGCCCTGCTGCACCCCACAGGATAGGGGGATTGATGCCGAGAAAAAAATCCCAGACACCACTCTCTGAGTTCTACCCTCAAGGAAAGATCGAAACCAGCTGAGGACTGTACCAGACAGCTCACAGATGAACTGCAGGTGCTCCAATAGCACACCATGGTCCACGGCATCAAACGCTGCAGAGAGATCAAGAAGGATCAAGATGGAACAGGTCCTTCGATCTCTCACTATTAGGTCATTTAGTACCCGGACAAGGGTTGTCTCGGTACTATGTCTCTTCCTAAATCCAGACTGGAGAGAATCATAGACATTGTGGCTGGTCAAATGATCATCCAGCTGTGACACAACCACCTTCTCAATAACCTTACCCACAAAGGGCAAGTTAGAGACAGGCCTGTAGTTAGCCAGACAGTCTGGGTCCAAAGAGGACTTCTTAAGAAGGGGCTGAACCACGGCCTCCTTCATAGGATCAAGAAAGATCCCCCTCTCCAAAGACATTGAGACTATCTCAGCAAGGACCGGACCAATTTATCCACACAGCCCACTAGGAGATACGTGGGGCTCGGGTCCAATCTACAGTTGGTCAGACGCAATGACTGAATAATCATCAAAAATGTTACCCATTGTGGGAAGGCTGAAGTTGGACCACACAAACTGGGTGTCCAACATCTCCTGATGACCACCACAGCTCCCATTAGGGAGGGTCAAGCGGATACCGGACCTGATTGTGGCAACCTTATCCGAAAAGAATTGAGCAAACTCCTCACACCATTCTTGAGAAAAAGCACTTCCAGGCTGAAGACAGATTGGACTGCACAATCTGTCCACAGTCTGGAAAAGCTGAGCTGGTCGATTCTGTGCAGCAGCAATCTCTCTGGACAGGAATACTGCCTTCTTATGGGTGATTGCTGATTGATAGACCATATAATGGTCCATCAAATTAAGTTTGTCACAATCCAGGCCCGACTTCCGCCAGCGCCTCTCTAGCCTTCATCCAACTCTCCTCAACTCCCTCAGAGTCTCATCAAACCAAGGAGACCCGTGACGAAGAGTGAGGGGATGAACACGAACAGGAGCAATGGAATCCAGGGCCCCTACCACCACTTTATTATAGGAAAGTACCAGGTCCTCTGGATCCATGCACTCACTCGATAAACCCAATAGGTCCAGTACCACCATCAGGCCATCTGGGGAAACACCCCTCAAAGGTCAGTACCGGACCATCTCCATAGGGGCTGGCCTACTAGGGGTGGCCTTGAAACTGAACCCAATGGTCTCTAACTGAACCCAATGGTCCCAACTCTAGTGGTGGTACAAGGAGAAATACCTGCATTACTAGGCAGAGACTAGCTCATACAGATTAAAATGAACTGGGAAAAGATATTCAGCTTAAATACTGTGACCAAAGCACCACAAGATGTGCTAAAGAAAATATTGGACAAATATGATACCTAGGTTACTGGATCGATGCCTAAGGCCTACACACAACAGAGAGCAAGGGAAGGCTATAGTCAAGACACCTGCACCAACAAATGTGACAGAGTTAAAATCATTTTTAGGACTCTTGAACTACTATGGATGGTTCCTAGCCCAAATGTTTACATTGTTGCAACCACTCCATGGCTTGCTACAGAAAGAAACTCAATGGAATTGGTCACCACAGTGTGAGGAAGCATTCCAGGCTTGGAAGAAACGTTTCAAACAACATTTCCTAGTAGTAATTGGCATCCACTCCAAATGGCTGGAAGTACTGCCAAACAAGTCACGACTACTGACAAGACTGTAAACCTTTGGAGGCAACTTTTTGCCTGTTATGGCCAACCACAGGAGTTAGTGTTGGAGAATGGTCCCCAATTTTCTTCCCATGACTTCAAACTGTTCTTAAAGCAGAATGGTGTCCGACATATTTTGACTCCACTTTAGCATCCAGCATTCAGTGGCACAGCTGAAAGAGCTGTACAGGCATTCAGAAAAGCTTGAAATAAACCAGATTCACAACAAGTATCTACAGCTCAAAAATTGGCTCATTTCCTGTTTGCTTACAGAAACACTCCTCACACAGTCACAAAGCAAACACCTGCTTAACTGTTCCTAAAACATCAACCTCATATCCTTTTGCCATTTCTCAAGCCAGACTTGGCCGACACTGTTGCAAAGCATCAGCTACATCAGCAAAAGGGTCATGACAAGTCAGCCAAGCCAGTACAAATGTTTCAGCCTGGAGAGAGGGTGATGGTTCGAGACTGTAGACATCCCAAGATTTCTAGGATTCCTGGGGTGGTGATTGAAACACGTGGACCTTTGACTTATGCAGTTCGAGTGGGGCATCAGCTTGCTCACATACATATGGATCACTTGCTGCATTCCAAGGTTCCAGCAAATGCAGCAGAAAATGTCACTCCAGATGAGGACAATGAAACAGAGGACTTTGCTCCTGCCGCTGAAGTTCCACTGGGGCCAGTGCCATATAATAACAAAACACCTGTTTCATCAGCAGCGGGTGTTTCAGCCCGCAGATATCCCATTAGACACTGAACACCACCACAAAGACTTGACCTGTAAAGTCACATACCGAACATATACCTCAGTGCAAATAAACTCTTACTTCAATCAATCAATCACTCAATCAAAATCTTTATTTATTCAGGAGATCACTTTTGAGCATGCTCATTTACAAGATTTAAACTCTTACTTGTACTGTTACTTAGTGACAAGTTCTACCCAAGGGGCAGAATAATCCCCTGAACTTCTTTCTGGGTACCTAATAGCTTACTTTGGCCTGTTAGGAAATGTTACTGTATAAGTACTTTAGACAAGTTTCTGTCTAAGGGGAAGAGTGTAGTATATACAGTGCATGGATATGTATGGTCCTTTACACATGGATATACATGTATATAAATATACACACAGTAGGAAGTCTAAAGAACTCCATTAAGGTTGTAGTTTATGGATATGGATATTTGCAGTCCTAAGATATAAGTTCCTGGCATGCCCAGTGTGTTTTTTTTTTTGTTTGTTTTTTTAAATCATTTTTATTGTATTTTTCTTCCAGTGATCATTAGACAAACAGATACATATGCCCAGGACATGCTCGGGCCCACACCCCAAAACTGGGTGTGACCACTATGTACAAATGATAACTATGTACATACACAGCCACACTGCATACCCTTTAACAACTTCCTCATGCCTGGGCTTATAGCATAGTAATTAGGACAACCCCATCCAAAAAAAAATGTATATATATGAATCAATGTCTAGATCTCAATTGCCCTATGGTGCCTCTTAAGGCCTTATATCACACGCAAGGATCCTCAGGGATATTTCTTGCAGCTGTGTCCCAAGGGAAAAGAGAGAGTCCCCCCCCATATCAATATCCAGCAGATTACGTGTTCCAGTAACAAGAAAAACATTGAAGCGAGGCAGACCTGCTTCAGTAAGCTAAGTGCATTTAAAAAAGGCCACTATTACAGGAGTATCTACTCCCTACTCAGCTATTCTAATTACGTACCTTCTGACAGACAAACCCTTGTCCGGGGAATTTTGGACTGCAAGGTATATACCACCTCCAAGGTCCTCCATCTCTTATCGTAAGATGCCTTTCATCCAGTTCAAAGCATTTATCTTCTAAGCCTGGCCAAGATTGTCAACAAGTCTCCCACCCATTGGTCATATGAATAGATCAGCTCACTTTTCCAATGCTTTAAGACAAATGCTTTGACCAAGGAGGACATTAATGAAATGTGGCCTTAAACCAGCGTGCTAGGGATATCTGACATATCCCCTAGAACACAGATCTTAGGCACGATGAGTTCCTTATAATTTATCACTGGATCCATATTATGTTGAATTTGCTCCCAGATGGGGAAAGTTTTGGAACAGTGCCATAATACATGGAGTAAGTCCCCTGGACCTGCACTACACCTAAAACATAGGTCTGTCTGTCTGAGGCCCCTAGCTCATAGCTTAGTAGGGGTATAATATAGATTGGAAGCTATGAAAAATTGCATGATCTTATATTTAGGAATGGGAATATATCTACTACTCTTCCATACTTCTTTCCAGTCAGGTCGCTGAGGGCTAATGTCCTCTTGTTTATCCCAGTATGAAATCTTTACAGAAGAACCCCAGCTTAAAAAGTCAAGTAATATCTTATAGATTTTGGACAGGGGATTTCTTGCACAATTTACCTCCTTAAGGAGATTCCACGTAAATGAAGTATCATGAGATCTATCCGTCTGCCTTTCCATTTTTTGCAACAACTTGGTAATTTGTATTTTCTTAAAAAAATTCAACTTCTTGCACTGGTCCAGGAGAACCACCTTATCCCCTTTCAAAAAATCCACCCATCTTAAGTTGAGCAAGTGAGTGGTCTCCTGTCCTTTAATTGTTTGCCCTCCAATGCGTATGTTTGGATTACCCACAAGAGGTTGTTCTCTGGCGTCTTTTGGGGTTTTTCTTTGATTTGGGGACAAAAGAGTCCACCAGGCCAGAACTGCTTTATAAACTGGGGTTTGTTTTCCTCCATCCGGTAGCTCTTTTGGATTAATAAACAATACTGCTTCTGGGGAAACGCCCATATTCAAAAGAATTTGCTTCACAGCCTGAAGCCATGTTGGAATATATCCCCCCTGCTTCACCTGCTCATGCCACCGACTCATTAACCCTAATTGGTCTGCTATACAGTAAATTTGTAAATCCGGGATTTTGAGATCTCCCATGCTATAAGGTAGTTGTAGTATATTATACTTTCTTCTAGGGGGTTTAGCACTCCACAAAAAGCTAGAAATGAGCTTTTGTATTTTAGTGAACCAACATTTAGGGATCATACATGGGGATAAATGTATTGGATATAGAAGTCTGGGTAGCAGGTTCATTTTAACCAGACCCAGTCTTGCTGTCCAATTTAGAGGGGGTTTATTCCATCTAATTATATCGTTCTAATTACCGATAGTATCTCACCTAAATTTGCATCAAGGCCTTCATCTTCATTAATAGTGATCCAAATGCCTAAATACTTAAGCCTTTTTGGGGACCATTTCACATGGAGCGGTTCAAAATCGGCTTTATGAGTAAATATAGTAAGAGGGAGAACTCAAGTTTAACTTATAATTCGACACCATGGAGAATCTATCAACTATGTCTAGAATCCGCTTGAAACTCTCTGCAGGTTCCTGTAAGTGTAACAAAGTGTCATCAGCAAAAACAGATAGTTTCGCTTCTGTCCCCAATAACAATCCCTGTATCGCGGATCCTTGGAATGCCTTAGCAAGGGTTCCAAGTAGATATTGAATAATATTGGCGAGAGGGGGCATCTCTGCCTGGTCCCATTATCTAAAACAATTTCCTTCGATAAATAGCCATTACATAGAATCCTAGCCATAGGGGCAGCGTATAAATTTTTAATACCCCTAAGAAAGGCTTCCGGAAAACCCATACATTTCATGGTTGTAAATAAGAAATCATGGGAGACCCTATCGAAGGCCTTCTCGGCATCTAAAGCAATTACCGCCATAGGTAGCTTAGAGGTTGAGGCCTTATGTAGTATATGGTGGAGTTTCCAGAGTGCATCATGAGCTCCTCTACCCGGCATGAACCCCAGTTGTTCTTGGCTAATTAAACCAGGAGCAAGCGTCAGAATTCTATTGGCCAGTATCTTCATCAGCAATTTCAAGTCCTGGTTCATCAGGGCAATAGGTCTATAGCTCTCAGGGAGTTCTTTGGGTTTCTCTGGTTTTGGAATGAGTGTTATATAGGCCTGGTATAACTGTGGGTGCAGGACTCCATCCTGCATACTGTTTACAAATTATTCTTTCAATAGGGGTAATATAACTGCAGCATGAGATTTATAAAACCGGGCAGTTAGACCATCCGTCCCGTGTCTTACCATTTAGAGCGAAACAATCGCCTCTAATATTTTGGACTCTGAAATAGGGGCTTAGCCACTGGGCTTGATCTTGGTCTAACTCGGAAGAGGTATATCTCCCAGGAACCCCATAATGTCCCCTCACTTACTGAGACTCCCCTTTGATAGATCCCTTCGAAGTAGGCCACAAATGCATCAGCCATTTTCTGGGGTTCTGTTATTATTTCTCCCCGATGCTTTATGAACAGAATTACCCGAGCTGCCTCCCATTCTCTTATTCTATGGGCAAGAAGTCTGCCTGGAACATCCCCTTGCATCAAATAGTTTGCATAGACCTTTTTGGACCACTGCTCCAACTTGCCATGAAGTATATTTGCCATCTCATCTCTAAGCTCCTTGAGCTCTAAGTCTAACCCTTCTGCAGTACCCTCTAGGGAAGCCAATGAGTTAATAGCACCCAGGATAAACTCCTCCCTCGCCCTTCTCATATAAGTTCTCCTGGCTGCCAGTCTTTGAACCAGACCCGAATATAAAAGTTTACAGGTGGGCCACCTTAATCTACTATCTGTAAGCGTGGGAGTTGGGTCTGGATAGTTTCAACAGTATCTGTTTTGACTTGCTAGCATATGTTTATCCAATAATAAGGAATCATCAAGCCTCCATCGGTATGGTCTCATTGGGAGGGATTCTATCACCCAAGTTAGCTGGACTGGGGAGTGGTCTGATAAGATTCTAGTATGTGTAATCAGCTACCTTACCCCCTGAGTTGCCTCTTTATTAACCAAAAAGTAATCGATTCTGGAATGGGTTTTGTGCGCTCCAGAATAGAAAGTCATATTGTGCTCCCCTATATTACAGACCGTAATTGAGTCGATCAGCACCGCAACCTCTAGTAGTATGGCCAGTGATGCTTGTGCAATAGAAGGCAGTCTTTTTGATGGGGCATTTTATCCACCCTATTATTTAGACAGAGATTCCAGTCTCCTGCTAAAATTAGAGGATGGGATGGAAGTAGGGCTATGTCAACTTCTAGCGAGGCAAAGAAGTCAGGGTTAGGAGGAGTAGGAGCATATATAGAGCCAATCGATAACATTTTGCCCATAATAGTACCCGTAACATAGATCCCTCTGCAATCTTCTCTAATTTTGGTTTGTAAGACTATGAATGGGCAATTTCTTCCAATCAAAATGGCAACTCCCCCTGAAGCTTTGGCATTTCCATCTCAGAGCACCCGCCCTACCCATAATTTTTTAAGAAGGCCCAGTTCCTCCTTAAGGAGGTGAGTCTCTTGTAGGGCTACAATCTGGGCTCCCAGTTGGCAGATGTGCTTTAATATCACCATCCTCTTCTTATGCCCTCTGAAGCCTTTAACATTCCAGGTGATAATTTTAATGTTGATCATGCAATTTTATTTACCCCCCTGAACTCCACTCCCACCGAATCTGCCTTAACAAATATAGAAGCCTTGTACTCTCTCTTTTCCCTTTTCCCACAATCCCCCTCCCAGTCAGTCCCCGATCCTTGGATCGACCTCCTAGCTCAAATGGATACGTAGATGAGCTCTCTGGTGAGCACGCCCCCAGGCCCTCTAAAATCTCGCATTCACCTTTATAATTTCTTACTTACCCTTAGACATAGGCCCATCCTCCCAATCACTCCCCTCAAATTACCCTCATAACTATAAAAAACCCCTACCATACTTAAAAGACTTAAACAGAAGGAGCAGATCATATATTCCTGGTCGCAGAAGATATAAACTTCAAATATAACCCCCCTAAGTTTTAGTTAACATCAAGGGCATATTATAAATCTACATTCTTCTCTAAATCCCACTGCAGCCTGACTGAGCCATCTTTAATGATTCATCAGTTTCAACAAGGAGTAAATAGTCCCCTCCTAAACCTCTGGCTCAGATTAAAAAATAATATAGTATGAGTGCTCAATAGGACACAGTTAACACTCTTCCTCAAGTCTTCAGAGGAGATGCTGCAAGAGAGAAAAAAAAGGGGAGGAAGGGTGGGGGAGGGAAGGGGAGAGGAAAGGTAGGAGAGATAGAAAAGGGGCGGTGAGGAAGAAAAAACATGTTCTTCCTTCCATTCTTTTTTCCCCTTATCTTCCTCCTAGTCTTCCTTTTAGTCTTCTTCTTCTCTTCTTGCATTCATGTCTCTTCTTCCCCCTTCCAAATGAAAATGTAAGCAAACGCTTCCTTACTGTTGAACTGTCATTGAAAATGTCCAGAGCATTATAAAGAGCCCCAACTGGTTAGTGCACATCCTGTGGAGCCTTTTCAGGTCTTTGATTTAAATAAATCTGGGAGCTCTTGTCTCAGTCCTTTTGTCGCCTCCTTTGCCATTAGATACCTTTTATCTCCAGATTGCAGTTTCACTACCAAAGTGGCAGGGTGTTGGACCCTAAACTTCATGCCAGCCAAATAAAGCTTTTTCTTTATGTCCCCATATTCCTTCTGTTTCTCCCGAATCGCCGGGGTTGGTCCTGGAACATTAACAAGGGCGCACCATTCCACTGTAAATTTTTAAGTGTTCTAGCTCTATTTAGGATGTGTGACTTCTCCTTAAAATTTAGGAATCGCATAATAATGACCCTCGGTCTGGCCCCTGGTGGCGGTAACTCTCTAAGAGACCGATGGGCCCTTTCCAAGTTATAGGAGTCGCCGTAAGGTGTTGGGCCTAGGAGTTTCATTAGCATGTCTTGGATAAAAGTAATGCAGTCTGGTCCTTCCAATCATTCAGGCAAGCCAACCAGGATTAAGTTATTCCTTCTACTTCGAGATTCCTGATCCTCAATGCGTTCCTCTAATTTTCTCACTTGCCTACGTATAGCCACTAGCTCCTGTTCTTGAGAAAAAGATTTGTGCTCCTGAGATGCCATACGCGCTTCCACATCCCCCATTCTTTAAGCCGGGTTTGCAGTGCAGGCTTTACTGTTGAGAAGTCGGCGACTAGACCTTTAAGCAGAGTTTTAATTTCCATAATTACGTCGAGTGATGTCTGGCCTCCTCCGACATTCTCAGCGCTGTGCCCTTGGTCTTCCGGGACAGGTGATGGGGGTTTTGGGCGCTTTGTTGCCGGGGCCCGAGAATCCAGGCCCTCAGAGGTTTCAAAATCCATCTCGGATGCTGCATCTGGTTTCGTACGCCGCTAAAACTCCGTAAGTACAGGACCGGAATTTAGAAAAAAAAATGTTTCGGCAGGGCTAGGAGGAGACTCTAGAAAAATGATTCCTTTGTTTCCGCAGCTACCATAGGGTAAATTCTATTTTATAGCGCAGTTAAATCAATTGGGCCCGGGAGCTCTGCTCTGCGTGTCTCACCCCGATCAGCTCATCACGTGATCCCCATGCCCAGTGTGTTTTTTTGAGTATGTGCACTGATGTGTGTCCACTATCTCTGAGAAGAATAAAAATGGCCACTGAACATACAAGCTGTAACTGTGTGTCTCTGTGAGGGCACCAAGACTTACTACATCAAGGCCCTCAGAAGCCTTATGTAGGAAAGGGGCCTCCAAGATATATGGAGGCTGGGTATCTAGACTTGAGACTACTCCTGCTTCTCACAGATCCATGGAACCTACAGCAGATTAGATGTAATTCTGGAATCATGAGGGTTGGTAGGAGAGTCACTGGCAGTGCACATTCACCACCTTACGATATCAGACCATGCTCTGGTGATATATGCCACCAGATAGGAGACCAGCCCCTGGACCAGAAAAGGTGGCACTGTAAAGTTTCTCTCTGAGGAGACACCAATCTTAAACTCTTGCTAAGGGAGGAGATGAAGGGAGGCATATCTGGAAAAAAATAGGAAAGGGGACACAGACTCCAAATAGAGATTGTAGGGTTTCAAGACTCACATTGAGGGAAGGTTATTGTGTACTCATTGGCAAGAAAGATAACCAGGGAGGCCAAACTAGATGAGCTAACAAAGGCACTAGGGGAACTGGAGAAAAAGCACAAAGTGGGAGGCATTTCCCCTGAGCTGCTCAGGGGCATGAGAGCAGTGAGATACTGAATTAACACCCTCAAAACACAATATATGGAGTTTGGGCTCTACCAAACTCACCAGGTTTACTGGTAGGGAGGAAAGAAAGAAAGATTCCTGCTGACCCATGGGCTAAAAAGAATGATGGCAGACACAAGGATACCAGGCATTAGGAGGGAGGGAAGCAAATTACAGGCCCAGGGAAAGTTAAGCAGGAGTTCCAGGACTACTACAGCAATATTTATGCATCAAAAATGAAAGTGCAGGGAGGAAGCCCATGAGTCTGTCATAGAAGAGTTCCTGGGGAAAATAAAATTAACAAAGTTGGACATGGTGAACAGAGAAATCCTAGCTACATCTCTGCAGGAGGAAGAGATCCAAGAGGCTCTGAGTAACATGCAAGGAGGAAGGTCCCAGGTCCAGGAGGCCTGAAAGATGGGAGCCCTCCTCCAAGCAATGCAGGAAGTCACCATTACTGTATTAATAAAAAAAGGGAAGGCTCCTTTCCAGTACTATAGCTACCACTTTATCTCCTTTTGAAATGTGCTCTATAAAATCTTGGCCAAATTATTGACAAATAGGCTTAATGAAGTGCTGCCTCAACTAATCCATCTGGACCAAGGAGGGTTTGTGGAAAGACGAGATGGGGCAAACCACAGTAGAAGGCTGATCAACCTGATATATGCAGTAGAATCCTCGCTAGACTTTTTGTAGCCATTGTTCTGGACACATAGAAAGCATTCAACTCAGTTGAATGGCCTTACCGCCTCAAGGTCCTAGAAGCATTCAGATTTAGGGATGGATTCAAGAACTGGATCAAAGTACTGTACTCTGTACTGATGGCAGCTGTCTTGACTAATGGTAGGCTCTCTGCTCTATTTACATTGGGCAGAGGAATGAGATGGGGTTCTCCCCTCACCCAGGCCTCTTTGTCTTAACTATGAAGCCATTAACACAGCACCTCTGAGATAATGCAAACATCTCTGGGCTGCAACTCTGAAGGGCTTACTACAAACCTTTGCTGTTCGTGGATGACATCCTTCTGACAGTCACAGGTGGAAAGATCCCTCCCAGCTTTGTTGTGTCTGTTAGAAGACCACTCTCTTTTATCCAAGTTACAGAACAATTGAGACAAAATAGAATTAATGCCTCTAAACAAAAGGTGTGGGACCTTACTCCCAGAGGCTAAAAGCCTGACCTAGTAGAAGGGTAGCTTTAAATACGTAGCCATTCATATTTCAGCCAGCTGGAGGGCGTGGGGGCAAGAGAATGTGGGTCCATTGAAAAACTTTGAAAAAGTATGCACAGGGATAGCAGTGCTCTCAATATTAGTTCTTTGCAACAATAAACAAAAAATTATGCAAAAATTGGGCATTCACCATCTCCGGTATTTTAAGAATGACACCCCACTTCACATTCACTAATGTGCAAAAGTGACCAACTTTATGAATATCTCTTGAAGTACAATCTTCAAAGTCAGCAACAGCATGGTTTCAAGCCGGGGCATAATACTACCACTACACTATTGGAATATATTGACTTTATCCACAAGGTCCTGGACCGTGGCCACTTAGTTGGGTCTCTGTACATAGACTTAACTAAAGCCTTTGATACGGTCAACCACACGCTCCTTATTGAATCCCTCTCATCTCTTGGTCTCTCCCTGGATGCCAGCTCCTGGTTCACCAGCTACCTGAGTGGCCGATCTCAAAGGGTGAAAATTAATGATACACTCTCCATCAGCCTATCAGTACTTTCAGGAGTTTCCCAAGGCTCAATCCTTGGCCCGCTCCTGTTCAGCCTGTTCATCAACACCCTTCCACTAGCCTGCTCTGGTCAGATGTTACTTTACATAGATGATGCTGTAATCTTTAGTAGCCACCCTGACCCCTCTCAATTACAGAAAGATCTACAATTTTTTTTATGAATTGGAATCTTGGTTCTCCCATCATAAACTTATCTTAAATTATTAAAAAACCTGAAGTTATGGTTTTCTCCAACCCTCACAACAAGTATAAAGGCATTCCCCTAAATATTCTAAACTACCAGCTTGCTCCTTTGGAGCAGGTGCCCTACATTAAATATTTCGGCATCACTCTGGATTCCTCACTCTCCTTCCAGGTACATATTGACCTGGTACGTAAGGCAGTAAACACCAGGCTAGGCCTTCTCTATAGACATAGATCCTGCATGCCTCCTGATGCTCTGTACCTAGCTGTAACCAGCTCGGTTCTGTCCATAGTTGACTATGACATTGTTATTTATGGCTCATCTGCTGACTCTGCCCTTAGAAGAATCAAGGTCTCCCTGAATAAAGCGTGTCAACTCATCACTGGCTGTACTCAGCTCACCCACACCTGTGAGCTTTATGAACTAGTGGGCTGGTTGAACTTTGAGGGTAGGCTTTCCTATTATATTTGCCTCCTAGCTAGGCAAAAAGCTGCTGGCCTCCTTCCACCCACTGCCCAGCATCTCTTTACACCGGCCCCTGTCACCCAGATGACCAGAAGCTCCTCCAATGTCCCTTTCTCAGTTCCACTTTGTCGGACCTCCTTGGGGCAGGGGGCCTTCATGTATAGTGCCCCTCTCTGGCTCAATGATTTACCCTCTGAGGTCACTTCTGTCTGTAAGCTAGGCCCATTTAAATATATGCTCAAACAGCACCTTCTTGCCTCCAGTCATTGCAACTGCTTCTAGCGTCTTCATTTCTCTCGCCTTGTAACACCACAATCCATGAGCTTCCCCTAAGTAATGACAAAGTCTTCTCTGACTGCTCCCCCTAGTAAAGACTATGAGTGGGATATTCAAAGGGGTTGTGCTCCGGAGCGATATTCAAAGGGGTAGGTTGCTCCACGCAATCTCCGATGTGCTGGGGCACACCAGTAATGTATGCAGTGCAAGTGTGGGGGCGTGCTCATGTATATGCGATGCAACCTGATATTCAGCCCAGGATGTGCGATGTATATGCAGGCACAAACCCGCCTTGTGCTGCACAGGGGGACTCAAAGATGTGCCCGTCAAAACCAGGAACAAGTCGGGGAACACCCACAGGTGGGCTGCCGTATTGCTGGGCACAACATTGCAGCCGCCTGCCATGGGTGGCCACCTGACCTCCCGGGACACAGTCTGGGCATCCTGCCCCCCCTCGCCCGATCGTGGGCATAGTCATATCTAACCCGGGTGGTCCAGTGGACCCTCTCCCCTGCCCAATCATGGGCAAATGTGAATAAAATATCCTTGGTGGTCAAGTGGACCCGATCCCCTGCCCAATCGCTGGCACATGAATAAAATATCCCTGGTGGTCCAGTGAACCTGATCCCCTGCCCAATCACTAGCATATGAATAAAATATCCCTAGTGGTCCAGTGGACCCTCTCCCCTGCCTGATCATGGGCAAATGTGAAGAAAATGTCCCTGGTGGTCCAGCGGTGCCCTCCTCCCCACCTGCCCACTGAGCCCCAAAACCCTGCACTCCCCCAGTCAGTGGTGGGTGGCAGCTCCCCGCTGCAAGCCGCCTGGCTGCCCACTGACTGACAGTGTACAGTATGGCTGTACACCGATTGGTCCACCGCATGGGCCAATGGGCGTGCAGACCGTACCGTACTGTACTACACAGTCCCAAATGTGAATGATCCGTTCACAATTTGGGACTGTGTAGTACATATGGTTCGCACACCCATTGGCCCATGTGGTGGACTAATAGGCATACAGCCATACTGTACGCTGTCAGTCACCGGCGGCCGGGCGGCTTGTGGTGGGAGTTGCCTCTGACTGGGGTTGCAGGCAGGGTTCAGTGGGTGGGTGGGAGGGGGTACCGCTGGACCACCAGGGTTATTATTTACATTTGTCTGTGATCTGGCAGAGGATCGCCAGGGATATTTTATTCATGTGCCCATGATTGGACAGGAGATTAGGTCCACTGGACCACCATGGATATTTTATTCACATGCCCATGATTGGGCAGGGGAGAGGGTCCACTGAACCACCAGGGTTCTTTTATTGCTATGCCCGTGATCAGGCTACTGAGTGCAGGAGGCATCGGTCCCCGACGGCTGCAGTCTGGCAGGGTGCCAGGCGCAAGCCACTGGGGATCAGCACACTACATATAAATGGGGCCATAATGACTTGCAAATGGCCCCATTTGCACATTGCATACATAATGGCCTCATTTGCATGCTCATGGCTGAATATCGCTCTTGTTGCACCTAGCACAACTGCACTTGAGCTGGCACAGCCCCCTGCTCCCCTGCTGCCACTTGAGCTGGTGCAATGTGTGTGCCCTCAGTGCCATATTCAACAGTGCTGAGCCATGGCACAGCACCATTGAATATCGCCTGGACTATGCCCTGGCTCAACCATGTTGTGCTGTGCCCAGGCTTGCGCCCCAACCTGGCGCAGTCTGAATATCCCACCCTATGTCTTCTCCAACTGCTCCCCCCTCTGACTCCTCCCCTTTACTCTCCCCCCACTCTTGTCCATCGTCCTTTTCTCCTCTAGTTCTCAGCCTGTTTTCCCTACTCTCTCCCCATTCCTTCCATTTCCTGTTCCTGTATCTGGTTCCTACTAGTCTAGTTCTACTCTTCTGCCTCAGTTTCCCTCAAAATTATCTTCAGATTGTGTCTGTTCCTTCTATTTATTGTGCATGTACTTCGTTTTATTGTTTTTGATTTTTTCTTTGCTTATTTGCTGTATATATCCATCACTGACATTGTACCTCTGCATTTATGTATGTTTCTGCCTAATGTAACTTTTACCCAGGTTTCATCTTGACTATATCTTATCTTGTATTGTACCTTATCTTGTATTTTTGACACGGAGCCTTTGTAAATGAGGCTTTGACTCAAAGGTTTGTAATTCCAATATTTTGAATTATTAAAATAAAAATTAAAAGTGCATAATTTTATTTATAAAGTGCAAAACAAAAAAGAGGAAGACTCCAGGAAGCCAGTTGACACATTTTATAGATCTGCAAAGATTCTTTATCAACGGCAATATAATTCTGAAAGACTAGCATTTAAATAGTAGCTCTTAGTGATGAGGTAAAAACCTTACTAGTTCTTATTGGTGAATGGCTATTTAAAATTCTCTCTGAATTACATGGCTTCCATACTATGTGAACATGCAATCCAGGTATCAAAGATTAAAAAACATTATATTTACAACACACAAACATAATTTTAAAACCACATAAAAGCAATCACTTTGTAAGTAGTTGATTACTCTTATTGGCTATAGTTAATGTCTTAAAGACACACAATTCCATATTGCATGTCCTTCAGGATAAGAGATGGCCCAATGTCCTTTTCAGAGGATGGAGACAGAGAGGACCCAGGAAACCAGAGGTCAGTCATTCTGATCTCTTTGTTGGTGAGCTCCAGGGGACAACGGTCAAAGAGAAGGTGGTGGAGTAACTGGAGACCAATAGGTTACAGGACAGTAAACAGCATAAATTTTGGCAGGAAGATCATGGGAGGCTAACATGCTGACATTCTTTGACAGAGTAACAAGGGCAGTAGATGAGGGCCTAGCAGTTGATGTGCTCATGCTGGACCTCAGCAAGTCCTTCAATTCCATTCTGCACCAGAGACTACTGAAAAATCTGGAGGATCTAGGGTTAGGGGAAAGGCTTAAGAGGTGGATAGGGAGCTGGTTGAGGGAAAGGAAGCAGAGGGCTGTGGTAAATGGAGTCAAATCAATAAACAGGGAAGATACAAGCTGGGTGCCCTAAGAGTCATTTCTGGGCCCGTCCTGTTCGGTATGGTCATTAGTGATATCAGGGAGAGTATCCAATCAGTCAATCAAAATCTTTATTTATCCAGGTGAACATCGTTGAGCAGAGCTTATTTGTAAGATGGACCTGGTTAGGGTAGGTTGTTACATGTGTATATATATAATCAGACAAGGTATAACATGAAAATTTACAATTTACAAGGCAACATACAACAACATGGATAGGCATACAGATACTTTATTTACAAATGTGACATATGTACAAATGATGTTACGGTGGTATCAGCTTAAGTAAGCAGGTGGGCAAAGTTTGTGTTCGGGGGGGTAAAATAGCTGAGGTAGTACTATGTGGGCCTAGAGGTGCAGGGACAGTCTGTGAGGGGAGAGGACACCAGCTGAACAAGACCAGAAAATCTGATCCTGAAAATGGTGTTAGATAAAACTGATAGCGGTAGTGTAGGTGAATTAACAGAGGTGGATAACAAGAAGTGGAATGCAGTAGAAAGCAGTAGGAGGATGGTAATAACTGGATAATAGAGCAGGTTAGTAGACAGACAATATGGAGATGCTGTGGGAGTTAATTCCAACTGGTGGCGCAGATAACACTTGCATTGTTACTTCAGAAGATGCGAATAAAGGGTCTTGAATGAAGCAATGCTGATAATTAAGCTCAATTTTAAAGTTTTCTACAGATTGTTCCACAATGTTTGCAGTGCTAAGCTAATGGATGCTCTACCCAGATAGGAGTGGACTTTGGGAATTTTCAATAGGATATAGGAGTAACTTCTCGGGGCATAGATGCCTAATGGGTTTAGCGGGAGGCAATCCGTTATATTATGTGGACTTTTTTTGAAATAGCTCTATAGGTCCATATGGCAGAGTTTTTTTCTCGACAAAACTGGAGGGAGGTCCAACCTACGGCTGTGTATAGTGAACAATGGTGCATGTTGAAGGGAATGTCGGTAATAAATCTCAAAGCTCTGTGGTAGAGTGTATCCAGTTTTGAGAGGTGAGAAGTAGGACATTGACTATATAGGAAGTCCACTTAGTCTATTAGTGAAAGGAATGTTGCTTGAATCAGCCTTGTTTTGGCATCCCTTGTAAGAAGGTACTGTAGATAATCCTAAAGTAGAGTCCAAGTCTCTGATGCTGTCTTTTTAGCAAGTCCTCTAAGTGCTCGATGAAGGAGAGTTTATGATCTAACCAAACTCCCAGGTACTTAAACTTTATAACGAATTCTAGGTTTTCCCCAAGAATTGTAGAGATCTGTGGTATAGATCTTGGAATGACTGGGTTAGCCATGTGTATTAAAGGAGAGAGAAGCATCACTTTGGTTTTTTTAGAGTTGGGTAATAGCTTTTTGTGTAAAAGCTGGTTTTGTAGTAGGTTGAATTCGGTTTGTAGGTCATTACATGCGGCTTCTGGAGATGGGAGGCTCAGATACAACACTGTGTCACCCGCAAACAGGTGGATGTTAGCCTTAGCTATATTATCATCAATGTTATTGATGTAAATTGCAAACAGTATGGGACCAAGAATAGATCCCTGCAGCACTCACCTAAGTAGGGGCTTGATAGGTGAGAGTTTGCCTTGGGTCTTGACTTGCTGTAGACGGTTAGTGAGATAATTGGTGAACCACCGAAGTAAAAGTGAGTCCAGACCTATAGACTGAAGGGATGAAAGGAGCAGGCTATGGTCAACAGTGTCCAAAGCCTTGCTTAAGTCTAAGAATACGGCACAGATAAAGTATCCAGGAAAAAATCTGTCTGTTTGCAGGTGACACATAACCCTGTGGCAGAATAGATAATGGGGAGGCACTGGAAAGGTGGCTAAAAGTCTGACAGTTAATGGTTGATGCTAAAAAGTGCAAGCTGATGCACGGTAGCAAGCAAAACCCAGGCACAGACTACTGGATGAGAGAGGTCCAGGTAGCTACAATGACTGAGGAAAGACAGCTAGAGGTTATGATTAGTGACAGTCTCAAAACTGCAAGTCAGTGCAACAAGGCACACAGTAAAGCAATGAGTATGCTGGCATATATAGGGAGGGGATTTGATAGCTGGAGGATGGAAATAATATTACTTTTGTACAGGTCCACGGTTACACCTCACCTGTAGTATTGTGCTCACTTCTGGAGTCCTCATCTAAGAAAGGACAGAGACAGACTTGAGGGGTTGCAATGCAGGGTCTCCAAAATGATTCAAGGGAAGTAGAACAGACCCTACAGAAGAGTCTGGCAGACCTGAATTCTTTCACTCTGGAGGTCAAAAGGTAAAAGGAAAATGAATGAGACAAATTCCTGAGAGTAATAAACAAGGCAGACAGTGAGAATCTATAGTTTTTACTAGAAATGATAACACAGTGACTAGAGATCAAGTGGAAGCTGGCTGGGGAGATTTAAATGGGTTGTTAAAAAATTCTTCTTTACTGGGAGGGTAGTGGAACTATGGAAAAGGTTGCTGAATAAGATGGTGGAGATGTGGTCTGTAACCTGGTTCACTGAATGTTGGGACAGGTTCAGAGGGAGTTGTAGTCCCAAAAGTGGGGGGCAGGAGGCAGGGGAGGGAGAAGTGGTAGGTAGGTGGCAGCAGAAGAGGGATCACCACTCATGCTAATGCCCCAATCTCACTATTGGCCAATAGGTATGGTTTTCCAGTGGCAGATTAGATGGACCTCGAGTCTTTTTCTGACATCATTTTTTTCTTTGTTTCTAAAACATCTACAGTACGGTGATCCAGTAAGCACACCCTCTTCTCTCATTCCCTCTCCATTCCTCTTCTCCTCTCCTTTTTTTGCTATTGTTCTTTCCATCTCCACCTCTCCCAACTTTTCCTTCTATCTTGCTTTCTCTCCATTCCTGACATACAGTGTACATATTTTCTCCCACACTTACAAACATATATAGATTCATAAAGAAGGATGGTTCAAATGGACATTCTGACTTCTTTCTTAGATTTTTTTTGTAGGAACCTTTAGTATGAACATTGATTTCATGGTAGCTACCTGGGTGGGACAGAAAAACCAACAGATCTGTTCTCATGTTTTGGATTTTCCACAATTTCCTCTTCACTAGATATTGTTGCCGTTCTTGGCCGTAGCCTACTCCTTCTCTTCTGTAGTGCGCTTTTCACTTGTTGTCGAGATCTGCCTCTGCTCATTGATCTTGCTGGATGCTGCTACTTAAAAATGTTACCCTTTTCATACACTCTCTCATCTCTCCTGATTTTTATGTAGTGCTACTTCCTTCTCATGAGCTGCCGTAATACTTTTGGTTTTCTTGTCCAAGTAATTTTTTTCAAACTGTTATCCGGATGGTTAGCAATCATCTCTTCTACTAATTGAACTTCTTTTGTGACATCTTCCATATTAAGTTCATCTGCTTCAATTAGGGCATCAATTAAAGTCTCTGACCAGACATTTAAATATTTTTCCAATGTCTTTATTAGTCTAAATTGTGTGATAGCTGTTGTAGGCATGATATCAATTTGTGAGCCTCTAGGTACACAGTATTTATAATATGCCACAAGCTTTTCATTCATTAACAGGTGTTCTACTCTTACAAATAGGGTTTTTAAAATTAATATCACCTGTATCTTGCTGTTGCTCAAGACTGTGAAGAGAGCTTCTGCCTAAAGTGTCCTATAGGCACTGTTAATAAAGTCCAAACTGTTGCTAATATTAAGAGCCAGGTTTGGCAATCTCTCTAAACCATCTTGAATTAGTGTTTCCAACATTTTTATCAGTATCCTGAGTATTTATCCCAGCACCCATAAAAAAAGTTTAACAAAAAAGCACTATGCACAATGCGCTCCTAGCCATCACTTTCTCATTTTGTCACTTGCACCCCAAATGATTTATTTTTTAGTAGTAGTTGATTTTTTATTGTTCGACTTTTTAAGCCATTACAATAATCATATAACTAATACAAGTACATATATACACATCATAAAGCAAATTGCAATTAGAACACTATATTTAAAATGAAGTTCATTTTTAGGCTGTCAGAGTAAAAATACTTACAATCTGATAAAATAGACTAATGTTATACCCTTTACTATATAATCACCTAAAAAAAGGCATCTACACCTTCAGAATAATATAAAGTCTGACAGCCCTTTCTAATGAATCTAAACAAACTCTAAAAGAGCCACATTTTACCCAAAACTCATTATTTATTCTTGAGTAATCATTTCAGGCTATATAAATTGGAAAACCTACTATATCCCAGACCTTATACTAACAGATTTCCCACATCACATCAGAAGACCTAGAGACTACACAATCATTACTACACCATAACATAGAGCTATTGCTTTTCTATGTCTTTGTCCAAGAACACTTAGTGTAGTACCCTGTCTCCCTTAAAAGGGAATTCAGAGTAAGCTAAAGGGGTTATCATTCAGGTGCATTAGGATCCCCTATTAGGGTAAACCAAATTAAACCCCCCTAAATGGTACCTCCTGGGCAAACTTCCTGGAGAGGCCTTAAATAGGTCCACTGGTTCTTAACCCACAACTTATGGGGGGACATACACCAAATAACCCAGCAACATGGGAATGGGGCAACTACATGTCCCATCCCTGCCTGCCCAATTCATTCCTGTAACAATAGTTAGGCCCAGAATTTCCAGTTCCACAATTTAAGGTCAGCAAATTTTGTCACACATCCAAATCATTCCATCTGATCTGGAGCAAACTACAGAATGGCCTAGGTATATTCAGGCTTAACCCATTAAGAACAGCCTTTGTGATCATAATCAATCAACAATTATCAAACAATCCAAAACAATTAAATAATTTTTTTATAAAAAGAAAATTCTGCACTTCCTTATCTAACTACAAAATGGCCGAAGTATATTCAAATTTAATTCCTTGGAAACAGCCTTAATAAAATTATACACTCCCTTAGTTAAAAGCATCTGTAAACACCTATAAGGGGCATATAAACTTAAGGCCAAATACAAATTATTTACCAATTATATTCTTAGTTAAGCTGACTGAGTTCTGCTTTCCATTTTAAACTCTCTAGCACAGTGTCAGAGTGTCACAGCTTAAAAAAAATATATATCTCAAAACATAAATAAAAAAAACACACCAAGTAGCTAAAACAATTTCACAGTAATTCAAAAGTAATGCAAAAAATTTTTCTCCAGGAATACACAGATGGGTTGTTTAAACTACATAAGTGTTTAAATAATTTCATCTTACAACTGTCTTCTGCCAGTCACTAGGTCAGCACCATGCTTTGCCCCAAAAACTGTTCTGGTCACAATTCAAAAGTTCAGACCTAAGGATTTGTATCAGAGTCACTTTATCATCATTAAATGCTCATTGAGTGCTCCATCACTTAAAAGGAAAATATTCCACTCCCATACCATAAAGTGCATAGTGCAATTCAGTTCTCCATAAATCATCCTGATACTGGGCATAAGCCACAGGGAGATGCTTTTGAGCTAAAAAAGAACTTTCCTCACAGCAATTATTTTTCACCAAAAAGCATTTTACAAACTGCTAATAGTGAGGATCAATATACTTAGTTACAGCCTCTGAACACCTGTAGACTCCTCCATAGGTCTCCAGCAAACAGTTAATGCAAGATATCATTCCTGCTTTCCAGTCTCCCATACTGGAGTTCATTTTAGCTCAGCAGGCTATATTCAGCATTTCTATTAGCTCCAAACAGACTCAGGGCACTACATAGCAGCTTCTCCCTCTCCATGGGGGGTCATCTCACTCCACCACCCCCATTTCTCCAAGGAGATTTTAACTCTTGGAGTGAACACAAACAAATAATTTCCAACAGTAATATGCCGTCTCCTTTCTCCCTTCTCCAGTAATGTCCCTGTAATAAACAAGCAAACAAAAGTGCTTCTCTACGTGCAATAACTTCATGGAATCAAGCCCACTGCTAATTAGTCTAACCCCCAACCCCTCGGGTAATGCTGGCATACCTTTTGTATTTAATATACAGTATATGCATATCGGCATATTAAATGCCACATCCTTCTCCTCTCAGGCCTTCATCCTCCTTTTTGTTTTCCACCACAGGAGCAGTCCTGATTCAGCCTGCAAAATTCAAGGCAAAAGAATCCATGCATTCACGGCATTCAGCCACCTAGAATGCCATCATGCTTGTTCTGCCACAGCTCCACATTTAATTATATCAATATTAAAGCTTATTACTTCAGGGCCGACAGCATAATAGCAAAATAGTATCGGTTTCATTCATCAATTACACAAAAAGGTTGATGCCAAAGAGTTCTAGAAACCAAAAGCACAGCATCCCTAGCCATCACTTAAATTACTGCTAGAGTGCACGGGCTTAGGTGCCACAGACCATGGTAACAAAGCCTGTGTATTTTTAACAGTAGCTCAGCAACAGAAACATAGACTGTGAGTACTATGTGCTAGTTAAAGGTGCCATTATCATTGCTTACAAACACCTAACAGAAGGCAATGCACTCAAAAGTTATGATATTTACTAAATCTATTGAACCTAATGTTACCATAAAGTGCAAGTAGTGACATAACTTTTTAATAAAAATATATTGGTTACATTACCACAAGCAGATTGACCCATTACCACCAGCTCCCTACATATTGAGGTCCACTACCTCTTCATCAAGGGATGGATTTAGTTTGTTAGTATCCTATTTTTATAGGACTGTCCTGCTTTACATAATTAATTTCAACAGGTTCTATGAATTTACCAAACTGGCTACAAAATTGAACTTTCCCACTGATCAGTTTAATTTGCCCCAAAAAATTCAATTTATTTTACATGGATACTATCATTAAAAGACATAGTCACATAACAAAGTGTTATTAAACAGTGACTAAAGTGCCCAGTACTTAAAATACCTAAAAACATAGACATAGTACTTTAAGAGCAACACTATTACATAATATATTTAAATACAAGTTAAACTAATGATTTTCTTCACAGTACTAGCACACTATCTCACAGATAGATGTATACAAGACAGTTTTTAAGTTATATATAGTAAACATATAACAGCTATTACTGTTTGCACTCTAATGATAAATCTCTGCAGTAACTTCCTAATACCCTTTCATAGAAGCTGGGATAAAAATATCAACCAATATTAAAGGCATCCATTAGAAAAGATTCATTATTTTTATTAACATTGATATCAATATTCCAAATAATACAAAACTTACTTTTTACTACTTAAATCTACATATACCGTTCCATAGTTCTAAAAAAAAAATATTAAAGCTTCATTTTTCTTTTTCTTTTAAACAGATTATACACAACAATATTTACAACTAATAATATACAGAAATCTACATATACAATTCCAATAGCATGCCCCTGATGTTATGTTCGATGACAGTTTTTCAAAACTCAGTTGTTCTATTTCCTTTGGACTACGTAGAAGATGGTGCTACAGGAAAGAGAAGAGAAGAGAAGAGAAGAGAAGAGAAGAGAAGAGAAGAGAAGAGAAGAGAAGAGAAGAGAAGAGAAGAGAAGAGAAGAGAAGAGAAGAGAAGACTTTTGGACACTGTTTTGTATCAGCAGAAGCCTGTAACTTTACAATTTTTATTTTTTTCTAAAATCCTGAAAGAATCTGGACTGATAACTGATGTCAATTAACAAACCATGCTCCATGGAAGACTGAACATGTGGACCAGAAATTCACCAATAAAATATCTCCTGTGTCCCAGCCAAGACTGCAGATAAAGATGTTTCATGCCAGCTAATACATATAAGTATTTACTCAACAATACTCTTGCTCAAAGGTATGTGTTGGAAGTCTTGTGTGGGTGGGGGTCACATTTGATTTTCAATGCAACCTAATGGGACTTCACAATAGCCTAACATATCTGATCATGTCTGCTAAGAGAACAATTATGGTGCTGCTTTCAAATAAATGTTTTATTTGCAAACTGAACCTAATGGCTTCCTGCGAAAGCATTAGGCGGTCTATTTATTTCAATGCAATGCATGTTTGTTTAAACCCTAATGAATAATTAGATATCTTGTGGTGTGTATAGCTTACTAAAATAAATATACTGTATGTATATCATATTTACAGAAACATTTGTTTTGATCTTTCCTGGGTGACAAATGCATGATGACATTCATATGAAAGAATGTTTTAAGCGTTGACTGTGAACAATATATATATATATATATATATATATATATATGTATGTGGTGTTAGAGTGTGCAACCATAAATCCCCACTCCCATCCCACCCAAAGCAGCAAAAGGAAACATCATTAGGGTTTCGGGTCACCAGAGTCTTGGTGAATCAGTGGTGGAGTCTTCTTTGGAGCTGTCAATCCTAACGTTCACCCCTTCCCCACTCATAGCCTCCTATACAATGCACAAGGAACAGCTCCAAACCACTGCTTCATATTGATGTACTCTTCAAAGGTAGAGAAGTATGTCTCATCACATTCTGACAATACAGTGTGTTGTAGCTTTCTTCATGTACAACCAGAGAAAGGAGATCACATTTCACCTTCTTTGCTCAGGGAACAGGGAGGGCATTAGGGTTAACAATCCCAAGGAAGACCCCACCACTGATTCGCCAAGACTCCGGAGACCCAAAACCCTAATTTTGTTTCCTTTTGCTACTTAGTGGATGGTGGTGGGGAGTTAGGGTTGTAATCCCTAATTGCACATTTCCATACTTTTGTGGCATTAACTGGAATCCTAACTGGTGCATTAAATGCAGGTTCTTGCAAATAATTTCCTTTCTTTCTTTAGAGATAGTGGAATTGTATATCATCATTTGTGCTGGTGGCCCTCCTGAAGGGATCTGAATGAACACATACAGATGTGCATGGCCCAAGAGAAGACTCTGTCCACCTACAGAAGTGCATGGCCCTGTTGGGCCTTGCAGTTCTGTGCAGCAACAGAAGCCAAGAATTCATGGTGCTGTCTGGTGGGTTACAGAAGCACAGGACTCACTGTTGTCTGCACTTTCATGTGGTCACAGATACAGACACACAGGGCATTGAGTCCATCTGTCATCCAGTGCTAAGGACCTTCTGCCACTCACAGGTGCAGAGGTGCAGGACCTTACAACCCAGATATTCTCACTTGAGATCCCATTGGTTTGATGGGGATCTCAAGGCAATGAAGAGCAAGGGTCAGAAGTTGGAGGGTTGCTGGCCGAAGACCTAGCTGGAGGCTGACAAACTGGCCCTGTGTGCTCACTATGGTGAGTACCAGTGGACAATCTCCCATAAGAAGACAAAATTCCTGTCCAAGGAGATTGTGGCAGAGAAGAACAGACCTTCTCAGCTTTTTTGGACTGTGGACAAGCTTTTCCATCCTGCCTGTCTACAGCTGAAGAATATCTTTTCATCAACTCTACATGAAGTGTTTGCTCTGTTCTTCTCTGACAGAGTGTCGTCTATTCGATTGTGATTCCTTCTGGCCTAGGATGAACAGAGGCACTCTGCCTGTCTGGGGAGTTTAGGTCAGTGGAGGTGCCTAAAGTGACTTAAGGTGATCTTAGAGCTGAAGCACACATTTTGCGAACTGGACTCAGCCCCGACGTGTTTCTTTTTTTTTTTTGCACATTCTATTTCTTGCTCCGAGGGACCAAGGCATCTCTTAGAGGTACTCTCTCGACTCATCGCCTCTACTCCCTACTGAGACTTCCCTCCTCTGGCACCCCTAACTCCCCACCAGGGCCTTCCAGGCCCCCAGATCACCCCCAAGGGGAGGGTCCACCCCACCTACCTGGTGGCCTTTCTGCAGTTAGCGAGTCAGTCTGGTGTATGGCCCTGGGGGGACCGTTGGAGGGATGATCCAGCACTGGGGATGTGGGCTAGGTCCCTGGAGCCCTCATCACCTCCCTGGTCCTCCAAGGTGTTTCTTCTTTGGTTTCCTCCTGAAGCGCAATCATGCAATGATGTCCTGGCAACATGCCAACATCTGCTGCCACTCTACCCCTCACTGCTGTGCCACAAGTTCCTTGTGATGCCCCCGAACTCCATCAGGGGCTGCTAAGAAGTGCTGAAAAGCCCAGATTCCTCCCCAGGAAGAGAGAGCAGTCCTCCAGATGCTCGATCCCTTCCCTCCCCTGCTGACCCCCAGTGGCCTGAGTCCATTCCCAAACCCAGGTCTCCAGCATGGCATGAAGTGTGGCATCCAGTGACTCAGCCCTCAGTGCCACTGGGCCGGCTCTGATGCATTTCTTAATGGGATGTGCCAAGGCTGTTGGCCCAGTGTTTGCCAGGATTGCCTGGTGCTCAATGGTGAAAGAGATATTCCCAGTGGCTTTGAAAGAAGCGCTGGTGAGGCCCCTTCTGAAGAAATCTTCCCTCAACCCTGATGCCCTCGCGAATTACTGTCCAATCTCCAACCTACCATTCTTGCATAAGGTTGTTGAGAAATTGGTGGTACAGCAGCTCAAGAATTGCCTGGTATCCTTCAGCATCTACTGTATGAGCCATTTCAGTCAGGTTTTGGGGTTAAACACAGCTCAGAAATGGCTCTAGTTAGGGTGCATAATGATCTGGTCATGGCTAGAGATAGAGGAAACAGGTCAATTCTTGTGCTCTGTGATATCTCATCAGCATTTGACACTGTGGGCCATGTCATGCTTCTTGATTGGCTCTGTGAGTTTTGTGGACTCACCGGTGCTGTCATGAGATGGCTTGAGTCCTATCTCTGTGACAGGGTGCAGTAAGTAGTAATGGGGAATTTCTCCTCCTCCCTAATGCCCCTGTCATGTGGAGTACCAGAGGGATTGATTTTGTCGCTGATGCTGTTCACAGTGTACATGCTGCCCCTGGGTGAGATCATTTGGCAATACAGCGTGGAGTTTCATTGCTATGCAGATGACACCCAGCTGTATTTATCATTTGCACCCAGAACTTCCGGGGCTGTTGACAAACTTATTTGTTTTCTGGCTAAAATCAATGACTGAATGGCTTCCAGCTGGCTGAAACTTAGTCCAGATAAGATGGAGGTGCTGGTTGTTGAGCCGGCTCGCGGGCGTGAGGGGTTGTCACCTGGAGTGAACAAAGGGTTTTTCCTGGTGTCTGCTCCATTGGTGGCTTCCCTGAGGGTGCGTAATTGTGCTGTGATCCTTCAACCTTGCCAAGTCCCTTCTCATCCTTTCCACCCCACTTTGTGTATCAACCCTGTTGTAGATCTTTGTGTCGTCTGCAAAGAGAAATACTTTTCCTTCCAGTCCCTCTGCAGTGTCACTTATAAAGACATTAAAGAGGACCAGTCCCAGTACCGAACCCTGCGGTACCCCACTAGCAACCCCCCTTTCCTCAGAGTGGACTCTGTTTACTATTACCCTCTGTGTCCCGTTGTCCAGCTATTTCTTTACCCAGACTACCACCTTGGGACCCACTCCCAGGCTGGCTAACTTGTATATTAATCTTTTGTGTGGGACTGTGTCAAATGCCTAGCTAAAGTCTATGTAGGCCATGTCCACAGCTCCACCCTGGCCTACTACTTTGGTCACCCAGTCAAATAAATCTATCAGATTCATCTGACAGGACCTTCCCGCTGTGAATCCATGCTGCCTTGGGTCCTGTGCCCCACTGGCCTCTAGGTACTCAACAATTCTTTCCTTCAGAAGTGAGTCCGTCATTTTCCCTACCACTGAGGTCAAACTTGCAGGTCTTTAGCTTCCTGCCTCTGCCTAGCTCCCACTTCTACAAAGTGGAATCACATCCACCCATCTCCAATCCTCAGGTACCACCCCATCCTCCCATGATTTGTTAAAGAGGGTAGTCAGTGGTTTCACTAGTTCTCCCCTTAGTTATTCTAAAATTCTGGGGTGAATCCCATCAGGCCCCATTGCTTTGTCCACTTTCAGTTTTATGAGTCCTTTCAGAACCCTTTCTTCTGTGAATGGACTGATATCAACCCCCCATCCAGAGTCTTTCTATTTTTTGGGTTAGGTACCTCCCCCTTCTCTTCTTTTATGAAAACTAAGCAGAAGTATTCGTTCAATAGCCCTGCTTTTTCACTGTCACCCTCTGCCCACATTATCTCCCAGATAGTTGGTGAGACCCCATCTGGTGTACTGCATGCAGTTCTGGAGACCCCATCTGAGCAAGGACATAGACAGCATAGAGGCAGTCCTGAGGAGGGCAACTAAAATGGTGTAGGGTCTGCACCAGAAGCCATATAAAGTGAGATTAAAAGAGTTTGATATGTATACCCTTGAGGAAAGGAGGGAGAGGGGGAACATGATAGAAACTTTCAAGTACCTCAAGGAAATCAACAAAGTTCAAGAGGGTAGCAACTTTCAGAAAAAGAGATGTGCAAAAATAAGGGGGTACAATTTAAAGATAGAGGGGGGACAAATCAGAGGCAACGTGAGGAAGTATTTTTTCATGGAGAGGGTAATGGACACATGGAATGGCCTTCCTGAAGAGATCATGGTGTCAAAAACAGTGGATGAATTTAAGAATGCATGGGACAGACATAAGACAATTCTAGTGGGAGGTAGGAGGAAGTAGGCTGTTGGTAAAACTAGGAACTGCGTACCAAAATTGCAATTGTATTTTTACCTGTTTTGACCCCAAGTTTTTAACATAGTCTTCTTATGACCCCACCTCATAAACCCAATAGGTGAAAATTTTCAAATCAGTTGAAAAAAGCCATTCCATGCCACAAGTGTGAAAATCCATTTTGGGCAATATGTGACAAATGACAGCTGTACTATTCATAAGGTGGCATGAAAAAATGGCTATGTTGAAAATTTGGAGTCAAAATAGTAAAAATTACCAAAGTTACCCCATGCATAGAAACATTTCAACAGACAAGATAAGTCAACCATTTATAGGAATTTTCCACTACTAGCATGGGTTTTTTAGACTGACTCATGAACATTGGCACTGACATTTTGTTAATTGGTCCTGAAAGGTGATTTCATGCAGTGACCGCAAAATCAACTTCCAGACCCAAATAGCAAAATGACAGTGACAGTGTTCATGAGGTGGGGTCCCAAAAATCCCATGTTAAACATTTGGTGGGAAAATACATAAAAATGGCAAAGTTATCAAGATAAGGATGATTAAGATGGTACAGGGCTTGCACCACAAGACTTACAAGGAGAGATTAAGGGACCTCAATATGTACTTGCTGGAAGAGAGGAGGGAGAGAGGGGACATGATAGAAACATTCAAGTTCCTCAGGGGCATAAACAGGGTGCGGGGGGGAATCTTCCAATACAAGAGGAGTACAAGAACTAGGGGGCATGACATGAAATTGGAAGGTGGCAGGTTAAGAGGGAATGTGAGGAAGTTTTTCTTCACAGAGAGGGTAGGGGGGTACATGGAATGCTCTGCCACAGGAGGTGGTGGGAGTGAGCACTGTGGTTGGATTTAAACATGTATAGGACAGGCATAGGGGAACCATAGAGGTTAAGCGGTGGTGGGAAGGTAAAAAGCTGTAATCAAGTACAGGACTTATGGGCAGACTGGATGGGCTTAGCAGTCCTTATCTGCCAACAATTTCTGTGTTTCCATTTAAGTTCAAAACGCCGTTGAAATACATTATACGGCACTTACTGTACCTTGATCCTTCATTTTGCAGTTCAGCTTTAAAGAGTGCAGACGTGTACTGGTCCACAGAAGATGACATCGGATGACCCCCGGTGGTAAGTATAAGGCAAGGGGAGTGTGGAGTGTTGGGTGCTCAGTGGGAGGGTTGGGATGGGGTTGTGGGTGGTGGGGATGATGAGGGACAGTTTTCTTTTTTTTCAGGGTGAAAATCAGAAAAAGACATCGGTGGACGGTTTTGTTCTTTACAGGATAATAAAAAAATATATGGGGACACTGGGAGTAAACTCCCCAGTGTCCCACACTACTGGAGAGGTCAGCTTCCATTGCCAGCATGTGGATTGAGTCCCCCACTGCCAGCAAGCAATAAACAAAATGACTGAGGTAGGGGGTATCTGACATCAGGAGTGGACATCCTAGTGTTAGATAGTGTATATAAATATAGAAGCATGGCAATGGGAGGGTGGAGGGGATGCCACAGCACAGCAGGGCAACATAAGAAGGGGGGAACCACTAGAAATAAGAGAAAATGGGCAGTTCAATGGTGACTCTGTGGCTGGTAGCATGAGTTTCAGCTGCGGCTGAAGGAGTCATGAAAATCCCCCTGTTCTCATACAGAGAACATGGCAGAATCGGTCCTCTCAGTAACCTGGACACCCGGGTTATCGGGTACCAAAAAAACTAATTACAGCCAAAATAATAAAAAAATATATATTAGAATGTGACTAAATGGGCCCTGTTTATCTAAGTTCTGATGTTTGTTTGTTTGTATTAGATTCATTTTTATATGTTTTGTTGATTTGGAGTCTCTTGCTAATGGGAAAACAAGATGGTGGACAGAACAGAGGTCTGCAAAAATACACCAGACTGCCTGTAACACTATGACCCTGTCTGCGAAACAAGGTATGGTCCTGTGAAAACAAGACCACTTTCCTGGGAGCACAACACAGCTCTGTGAAAATACAAGCTCCCTGCAAAACTATGAGACCCAGCCAGCAAAAATAAGATACCTCTCTGCAAAAACAAGCTTGTTTTTGTGTGGGACACTTAACTTTTCCCATAGGAAATAATGGGTAAATTAAAAATGCAATAACTTTTGAATGGATTCATGTTTTGTTTTCACCAAGCTTTTAAAAGGCACATCTGTGACCCAAAGGTGTTCTACCTTTGAAAATTTCAGATGAGAACATAAAGCTGTTGCTGAGTAATGGCTGTAGAAAAATAAAGTCAAAAAAGTGAGACATTTAGGATTTTTTGATGCCCCATATCTCTAAACCACACAATGGATTTACACAAAATGTGGCAAGTCAAGGGACCTATCCCGAGAGATTATGCATGCCAAATGTGTATCAAATCCGCTGAACGATTCCAAAGTTATTAAGGTATACACATTTGGCTTTAACAAAGAAGTTTGCACTCAACTCTAATATATATGTACTATATATATATAGATATTTTGTTTACTACATCAAATTTTAACAAGCATTTGTCAATGCCAAATGTTGTCGCGCTGGCATTGGCAGTGGGAGTGGCGTAGCTAGAGATGCATAGTGCTGTGATTTTGTGAATGTGTCTCTAAAGGTGATTTTGCACAGCGAGCATGCCATTGTGCACCACAGCTGTGGAAACACGTTTTGGTTAAGCTGTGAAAAATGGCAGCTGGACTGTTGATAAGGAGATGTGCACAAATGCCAGTGGTGAAAATGTGGCATGAAAATATTGCAGAATGACGAAGTTATAAGGGTGCGTGGAAACTGCGCAATGCACGCTTGCAACACAGTCATTGTATGGAGTTTCGGCACCAAATTTTCAACATAGGCATTTTAGGACTTCTGCTCATGACTAGTGTCACTGTCATTTCCTCAAACTGTCCCAAAAACTGATTTTACACAGCGGCCGGGCAATTCTGTGTCGGACCTGTGAAAACACATTTCAGGCAGCTACAGTGTTCATAAGGAGGTATGGAAAAATTCCAGTGAAGAACAGCTGGAGTGAAAGTATTACAAATTCACAAAGTCATGAGTGTGCATGCAAACTGTGCAACACACGCATATAAAACATTCATTTTATTGACTTTCATTCCCAAATTTTCAACATAGGCATTTTAGGGCATCTGCTAATGAACAGTGTCACTGTCATTTTCATAATGTGTCTCGAACATGGACTTTCCACAGTGACCACACTATTCTGCGCCGGAACTGCAAAAACAGATTTTGGTCAGGATGTTAAAAATGACAACTGTACTGTTCATTAGGAGGTGCAGAACAATGGCACTGTAGAAAATCTGGAGTGAGAATATTAGAAGTTTGCGAATGTATGAGCGTGTGTGCGTACTGTGACAAGGTACCTTTGTCAAATGAGCCTATGGCTCAAAGGTTTTCCAAACTGCTGTCTAAATAAATAAAACTGCGCAATGCACGCTCGTAACACAGTCATTTTATGGAGTATTGTCACCAAATTTTCAACACAGGCATTTTAGGACCTCTGCTCATGAACAGTGTCACTGTCATTTTCATAATGTGTCCTGAACACTGATTTTGCACAGTGAACATGCTGTTGTGCACCGAAAGTGCGAAAACACATTTTAGCTAGGATGTGACAAATGACAGCTGTACAGTTCATAAGAAGGTGTAGTAAAATGCCAAATTTGAGAATCTGGCATGAAAATATTGCGAATGCACTAAGTTACAAGCGTGCATTGCGCAGTTGCTATGCACCTCGTAAAACAGTCATTTTATGGAGTATTGTTGCCAAATTTTCAACACAGGCATTTTAGGACCTCTGCTCATGAACAGTATCACTGTCATTTTTGTAATGTGTCCCAAACACTGATTTCACACAGTGACCGCGTTATTCTGTGCTGGAAGTGCAAAAACATATTTTGACAAGGATGTGAAAAATGACAGCTGCATGGTTCAAAAGAAGGTGTGTTAAAATGCCAATGTTGAGAATGTGGTGTGAAAATATTGCAAATGTGCTAACTTACGAGCGTGCATTGCGCAGGTGCTACGCACACTCGTAAAACAGTCATTTTGTGGAGTATTGTAACCAAATTTTCAATACAGGCATTTTAGGACCTCTGCTCATGAACAGTGTCACTGTCATTTTTGTAATGTGTCCCAAACACTGATTTCACACAGCAACTGCGCTATTCTGCGCCAGAAGTTTGAAAACACATTTCAGGCAGGATGTGAAAAATGACAGCTGTATGGTTCACAAGAAAGTGTGGTAAAATGCCAGTGTTGAGAATCTGGCATAAAAATAGTGTGAATGCACTAACTTACGAGTGTACGTTGCGCAGTTGCTACGCACGCTTGTAAAACAGTCATTTTTTTGGATTTTTCCCACCAAACTTGCAACATAGGCTTTTAGACAGCCCCCTCATGAACAGTGGCACTGTCATTTCATTACTTGATCCCAAAAGGTGATTCCATGCAGTGACTGTGAAATCACCTTTCCGGAGAGGTGTAGGTACTGATAGAGGGAGCAGTGGTGTGTGCTGGGGACAGTGAAGGGTGAAATGGCAGAAATAGTGGAAAACGGTGTCCAGTCTGGTTAAGGTGGTCTTGGGAGCAGCACAATAGACTACATCACCATAGCTGAAAATTGGAAGGATCATTTTCTGTACAAGCGGAATGCAGCCACAGTTCCAGTATAGGGCCCCAAGCTTGGGGAGCAGCTTCTTGTGGAGCACCTCGATGTGTGCAGAAAAATCAAGGTGTTCACCGAGCTATACCCTGAGGTATCTAAAGGAGGAGCAAGCCTCCAGCAATGTCCCATCTAGGGTGTGGAAAATGGGTGTGGAGGGGAGCTGAGATAGTCTCTGCCTTGTGCCAAAGGTCATGGAGACTGTTTTCTTGGCATTGAGGAAAAGATGATTTGAGTGAAACCAGAGCTGCACTTCATTGAAGTCTTGCTGCAGTCTGGATGCCATGTCAGAGGTAGAGGGGCCTGATGTATACAGGACTGTGTCGTCTGCATACATGCGAATGGATTGTGTGGGCAGGCAGAGGGCAGGTCATTTAGGAAAATAGAGAACAGCAGGGGCCCTAGGACTGAGCCTTGTGGGATGCCAGAAGTGATGGGGAGAGGGGAGGAGATGGAGTTATCAATCCTTACGGACTGAGTCCAGCCCACCAGATATGACTGGAAACATTTGGTTGCTATGCTGGAGAGCCCAGCTATGAAGAGCTTGTTGAGAAGGAGAGGGTGCAAAACCCGGTGTCCTATATCCTTTGCCCTACCTCTTTTCAGACAGTTCTGCCACCAGTGAAGGTGTCGTCCAATCCCAGAGGACATGAATATGGTGGGTAATACCACAAATACGTCTCAATACTTTTTTAAACAGTATTTTTTTTCACATTCCCCATTATTTTGTAATGTGTTGAATTGCATGTGCCTGCAACTATCTGGGTGTAGAAATAAACTCCCCTTTCACTTCTAAAAGACCTACTGTACATGTAACTGGTGTTCTTTTGGCCTTTATCATACATAAATTGTTATTTCTTGAGTTGTAATTTTTGACCAGGAAAGGCACACTGAGCTATAACAACTTGCTTCCAGGTGTGTCAGCAACATAGACCAGTTTTAATAGACAGAAAGAATGTTGAAAAGGACACTGGGGAAACTTTTCTACTCTTCAGAACAGAGTATAGCATAGAACTATAGCTGGCTTACATCATAATGCAAAGAATGTGTCATTGGATAGAGACTCTCTCATGAGCGTGATTGATGATTTCAGCTAAGAAAGCTTTGGGGTTCCATTCCATACATTTCGCAACCCACTGTAAGAGAATTTGGAAATCCCTAGTATACTGGATAACCTGCTGGCAGAATTAACTAGCCCCATTCAATTGATGGAAATGGATGATGCAACAGAAAGTTTATAGAATAATATAGCTCCTGGATTTGATGGGCTTCCATCTGAATTTTATAAAAAATTTAAAACCTGTATTTGACTGACTCAGCAGTTTTTATATAATCATGTTCTGAGTGTTCAGTCTTCCATCATCCATGTTACATACTACATTGATCTTTTCATATAGAAAGGAGATAAAACATTGCTATAAAATTGGCATCCTCGGTATCTTATGAGCACAGACCAAAACATATCTCCAGAATAAATACTAGTTAATAGACTGGCTCTGACATCTCTGATAATTATTTCCCCACTTCAAATATGTGCCATGCAGCAATGACATATAAAGGACAATTTAATAATACTGTGGGAGCTACTGGAATGGGGCAAACAAGGCCTAGACTCCAGTTTTCTGTTGTTCTTAGATCAAACTAAAACTTTTGATCATGTCAGCCATGAATTGTTGTTTATTATGTTGGAACATGGTGTACCTAAAACTATTATTACATGGAGTAAGACATTGTATAACAATGCTGTGATGATTCCACATGTAAACTCATGGCAAGGCCCCCCAGTTACACTGAACAAGGGTATAAAGCATGTCTGCCCTTTAAATCCAGGCTTGTATGTCTTCTCTATTGACCCCTGCTTAGATTACTTCAGGGTAGTCAGAATATTGAAGGGATTCATCTTACACCAGGAACTCTAGAAATTAAAGAATTAGTGTACGCAGATGATGTATGTATAATTTTGAAACAACAGCATTCTGGGCAAGAAGCCCTCCCCCCCCTCCATAAAATTGTTATTGTCTTTCAAACAAAATACAATATACAGTTGTCACACACATTGAAAAATATTCAAAACAGCTGATACAATAAAAAGTAAGGTTATAGAAATTATAACTGACTAACTCAAGATAAATCATATAATTAAATAAGAAATGAATAAATACATAAAACTACTACATTCTTATTTTTCACTTTTTGTTTAAAGCCATAGTAAATCCTTTAGTAAATAACCCTGCATTGAGTAAATACCCATATCGGTAGAGAACTACTAAAAGAGCTAATGTACTGCCTAAAAAATAATATTAGATTTTAAAAGCAGCAGCCATTACCTTTTATATCTGAAGAGCTTTTCTTTTCCCTTGGTTTAATTAAAAGATTGTTTACCTGCTGTTAGTAGGTGTGATGTGTGGAACAACTTATAGCCTGGCAGCTGACATATCTTGCTCTACTGGCCCACACTACATCATCAGCATTGACTGTGACATCACTGCTACTTAGGAATAGCAAGTGAGTGACTGCCAGGTCATTCACCCTTGATGTCACTGTCAGTGAGATCATAATGCTGATGATATAGTATGGAGTAGTAGAGTTAGATGTGTCTGCTGCCAGGCTAAGAGCTGTTCCACACATCCAGCACAATATTATCACATAGAAGACTTTCTGATGAGCAAAAGGAAAAAGAAAAGTACTTCAGAAAAGTTAACAACTGGCTACTACTTAACATTTGTATTATTTTCCTATCTGCATGTTTTGGCTCCATTAGATCTTTAATGTCTCTTACCTTATATCTTGAATTGGATTCTCTCCCCTGAACCAGATCCAAGACATCTTTTCCGTATTTTAGAAGAAGTAAGAAAGAAAATTAGAAGGAAATAATCCAGAAGAAAGAAAGAAAGAAAGAAAGAAAGAAAGAAAGAAAGAAAGAAAGAAAGAAAGAAAGAAAGAGAAACTACCTGAGAATTCCAGACTGTTAAGAGATTTTTCCATGTACTATCCATTAGTATATTGTCAGTTCTAGTAATAAAAAAAGTTATACTGCTTATAATCACATCCTGGAACTACTTGTCCAGGAATTATTTTGATGCATTGTGCGTATCTTAAATAAAGATTACCAGTTTCTTTCAAAACTGTCATTGTCATTTCATAAGCCTCTGGCTAATCTTTCAGCTTTAAATGCTTCCATCAATTCTGCTTTCCATTCAGGTTTTGTAGGTGCTTGGGGGTCAGTCCATCATCTAAGTGTGATATTTCTGACTATCATTGACAGTAGGGCAATGATATATATTTGATCTCTAGTTATCAAAGGTATTTCAAAAAAGTTATCTATCATACATGTTTTAAAATTCATGAGCTGTTGTATATTGCCCAGGGAGATCTGCACTGTCTTTTCCACATTTGGAACAGTTACTATCTGCTTTTAGTTTCATGATATACATCTTTTTTGGAGTAAAATATAAGTTATGTAAGATCCCATATTGTGTGAGTTTATAATTTACTACTGTGAACGTTTTCATTGAAAGTCCCGTATTTTATTCCACTGCCAACTGGTAGCTTCTGCACCCATCCTTTGCTTCCACAATAATTTGAACTCATTTGCCTCTCCTCTCATTTGAGCTACCAATAGGTTGTAAAGAGTTGTAACAGTATACGCAAGACTGCAATATAGTAAGTAAAGAGTTGGTGTTTGAATCTAATGAAAACTTCAATTCACCATCATTTTGTTTCATTTGTATAATGTTTTGCAGTGTTATTATGTCAGCTTCTTCCTCTGGGGTTAATAAAAATACATGTCATTGATTTCCTCTGTTGACAGCCTGACATTATTTTTAAATAAATGCTTAACTTGTGTTATGCTGTTATTATTCAGGATGTGGCAGTATAATGTTTTATTTCTGACAATGAAGCTGGCATCTTTCCATAAAGGTTGAGCCATTGGTGTCTTTAGGTTGACCTTTAATAAATTAGATACCTAGGTGATCATTTGATGGACTCTCCTATTATCCAGTTTTTTACTTTTTTTTAGACTTAGAAAACCAAAGGGCATTTGTACTTATGTCTACATGATTAAGTATGTCCTACCTAATTTTTAAACAGCTTGGACTATATGAATTTGGTAGCGGGTTATTTATCCAGTAAGATAATTGTTGATGTTTGGAGGTGAGAAAGTATAAAAACAAATCAGGGACCCTGAGGCCTCCATTTTCTTTGTTTCTGATTAGCTTAAAATATGCTTGTCTAGGCTTTTTATGTGCCCATAAAAATGTATGTATTAAGTTTTGGATGATTATAAACTTTGGGGGGATGTTTTTAGGAATAATATTAAATACATGTAAAGCTCTTGGTAATGTTACCAACTGTATTGTCTCCAACCTTTTCTAGAAACCCAATGGTAATTTATGTCATTTATTGTGACCTGTTTATTTATTTATTTAAAAGTTGATAACTGAGAAAGGCACACTGAGCCAAGGCTCATTTCCAGGTGTGACCCAGGGGTTTAATTCACATACAGGGGAAAAACACAAAAGGCACATTACAAAAGAATAACAGTTAATTACACATGTACAGGTTGGTAATATGAAAAATACTGTACCAGGTATATACAGAAGCATTAAAATATGTACAAGGTAAAACAATAGTTACATTGTCAAATACAATAGATACAAAGAATTGAAATATGTACATAATAATACTAAGGTAAGGATTTGCGACTCAAACTTCAGCAGTAATAGAGGAGGCACGAAGTAGGTAGTGAACTCAAACAAAAGAAAGGATGTCCAAATAAAGGAACTGGGGCCCGTTAGGTGGATAAAGATGCTGAGCCTTTCAGAGGTGAGGGGGAAGGGTTGGGAGGGGTCAGGGGATGGGAGGAATGGGAGAAGGGATAAGAGCATTGAGCTCTGAGGGTGGCACGGAGCAGGGATCTGAGGACAGGGAAGGTAGAGGCATGGAGGGTGGCCCATGGAAGTTGATTTCAGAGCTGAGGAAGATGGTAAGAAAATGCCACCTGGCCCGAGCATGATAAAGGGAATGGGAGGGAGAACATTCGAGCATCTCTAGAATGAAGGGAGTATTCAGAGGGGCTAACTGGAGAAAGACAGGAGCTGAGGTAGGAGGGGAGAGTCCCAAACCAGAATTTGTAGATGAAAGAGAGGGTATACAACTGGCACCTAGTGGGTAGGGGCATAAGGGAGAGAGAGGAGTAGAGGGTACAATGGTGAGTGAAGGGGCAGGAGGTTGCAAAATGGCAAAAAGAGCTTAGTAGGATATCTAGTCTGGCTAGTGACATTGCAGAAGCAGAGCAATAGACGATATCGACATGGTCTATAATTGGGAGAATGGTTTGGGTGACTAAGTCACGTGGAGTACACATTGAAAGGCAGTTTTGTGCTGGTGAAGGGCACCAAGTTTGGGGTGAAGTTTGGAGCAAATGGAATCAATGTAGGTTGAGAAGTCGAGGCTGCAATCCAGCCAAACTCCAAGGCTTTTGAATGAATTGACTGATTGGAGGGGAGAGCCATCGAGGATGGTAAAGGTGGGAGGTGGTTAGAGATTTGGACCGTTTTTGCCTTGCACCAAAGAACATTGAAACTGTCTTTTTGGAATTTACTGTAGATTTAGTTGGTTTTGATAGGACCAAGTCTGCACTTTACTGAAGTCGCTCTGAAGGGGGTCAGTAACATCTGCAGCAGATGGACTGGAAATGAATAACACAATGTTGTCTGCGTATATATGGATTTTGGAGGGAGAGCAGACAAAGGGGAGGTCATTAATAAAAACTGAAAATAAAATGGGGCCCAGTATGGAAAATTGGAGGACACTGGCTAAAATAGGGAAGGGGTCCTACTAGTACAGATTGCTGCCTACACTGAAGATACAAACTGAACCAGTTAGTGGTGGCAGGAGCCAGCCCAGAGGAGTGAAGTTTCTGTACAAGGAGGGTATAGAAACTTAGAAATTGTTGGCAGATAAGGACCACCGGGTCCATCCAGTCTGCCAGTAGGCCCTATACATTGTATGTGGCCACTAATCCTATGTGATCAATGGCTTTTCATCACTCCTTCTCCTCTCAAAGTTCCCTTGTGCCTGTCCCAGGCATGCTTAAACCCCTCCACTATGCTTGCCCCCACTACCTCCTGTGGCAGACTATTCCAAGCATCAGCTACCCTTTCTGTGCAGAAACATTTCCTCATATTATCTCTTAATCTACCCCCCTCCAATTTCATATTGTGCCCCCTTGTTATAGTACTTTTTCTACATTGGAAAAGGTTCACCCACCTGCACCTTGTTTATGCCCTTGAGGTACTTGAAAGTTTCAATCATGTCCCACCACTCTCTCCTCTCCTCCAGTGAGTACATACTGAGGTCCCTTAGTCTCTCCTCATATGTTTTGTGGTGCAAGCCCTGCACTATCTTTGTCACCCTTCTCTGGATAGTCTCCACCTTGTTTATGTCCTTGTGCAGGTGTGGCCTCCAGAACTGCATGCAGTACTCCAGGTGACACCTTACCAATGTTTTATACAAAGGCATCATCACCTCTTGCTTCCTGCTAGTGATACCCCTGCCTATGCACCCCAGCATGCCACTGACCCTCCCCGCCACCATTACACACTGCTTTGAAACCTTAAGGTCATCAGAGATGATAAGTCCTAGGTCCCTTTCCTCAATGGTGACAGTCAGCTCCCCCCCCCCAACCTGTTGCTCTCCCCTGGGTTCCATCTACTATTTTGTACTTTTTTGCATTGAACCTCAGAGACAGAGAGACAGAGTCAAAGGCCTTGGCCAGGTCCACTAAGATAGCTGCTGTGACAAGGCCTTTGTCCTTGGCTAAGTGGATTGCATCAGTTACATGGAGCAGGGAGGAGACTGTGGAGTACTGTTTCCTAAAACTGGATTGGTGAGGAGTCTGTCAGTGGTGGTTAGATGTTCCAGGAGAATAGAGTAGATAAGGGACTCCTGGAGGATGGCAAGAGCTGGTAGGAGAGATGTGGGTCTGTAGTTGCCAGGTGAGGTGGGGTCCTCACCTGTAGCTGGTATGCTGGCTAACGCTATTACAGATCATAACCCTACTTTCTGCATTTGGAGCCATATAGCAACACCTTCCCCTCCACCTCACCATGTAACATTTATAAACTGTGCTAACCTGGGCCCAGAAGCATTCCTATGTGAAGTCTCAAGCATAAAGTGGTCTGGCATCTATCATTCCTGTGATGTTGAGACTGCACTCGGTACTTTCTTGGATGAATTCCTGGCCGTTCAGGATAAACATGCCCCCAAGGTAAGCCGGAGGGTGTGGGGTAAACAATCTAGATGGCTTCACAAAGAACTCCTGGCAAAGCTACAGGAACATGATAAATGCTGGAAAACGTTCAAAGTGTCTGGGCTGCAAGCTGACTACAAATCTTACAGAGAACAGAGGAACTTCTGCAAAACATAATTCTCACTGCCAACAGTACCTACTGCAGGAACCTGCTACAAAGTTCTGCTGGGGTCCCAGGAAATTTTGGGCGCACGTAAAGACTTTCCTAGGGGCTTCTCAAAAGACTTTTCCTGGAAACATGATACTAAATCGGGTACATTGCAATGACTCAAATACCATTACAAACTCCTTTAATCGCATGTTCTCAGATCTATCTCCATACACCTTATTCTTCCCATCTCCTCCAACTGGCTCAGAGTCCTCCTTTATGACTTATTCGCCTACCCACGACCCTCCTCTTAGCAAGCAGCATTCTACACCTCCATTCCTTTTCAAGAAAATATCAAGGACTGAGGTCCCAAAACTGCTACAGTCCATCTGGATGCTTTTAACTACCGAACACCACTATTCTGGAATGCCCTACCTGCCCCCATAAGACATGCTCCTAACCCCTACCATTGCAACCGCCTACTCAGAGCGCATTTCTCCTCCAGCTGCTCCTGTTTCAATTAAACTAACCCTACACTCATGTTGTAATTTTAATTGGTTTTACAACTTTTTCTACTCAAGTGTATGTCTACCACTGTCTATAATCACTCTCAAAATGTTGTTAGCACATTGATTATTGTTCCTCTTTGTATCACGTATGTAAAAAAAAAATGTTTTGATGTAAATATCATGTTATAATTGGGTCTCGGCCCCCAGGTCACATCTGGAATCGAGCATGTTTGCTCAGTATGCCTTCCTGGTAAAACTCGTAAATAAATAAATAAATAAATCTCAGATAATACCAGCTCAGGTTCTGATACCCTTGAACCAAAGCTCCTAAAGCTAGCTGCACCTATTATTAACTCCCCATTGGCTAAAATCTCCACAATGTCACTCTCCTCCAGTCTAGTTCCTGACCTCTGGAGATTGCTGACATTACGCCTGTCTTTAAAAAAGGAGATCCTGCTGAGATAACTAACTATAGGCCCATAGCCGTCCTCTCAGTCCTTAGTAAAATTCTTGAGAAACTTTTTGCCAATCAAACTACAGAATACCTAATGAAATACAACCTTCTCTCTGATGCACAGCATGGCTTTAGAAAAGGACATAGTACTTGAATGGCTCTCCTTAAATTCACAACAACTGTGCTTTCAAATTTGGATGCTGGATTATTCACGGGGGCAGTTTTCATCGACCTTACCAAGGCCTTTGATCTTGTTGATCACTCCTGCTCCTTTCCATTCTCAAAAATATGAACTTCTCTCCCTCAGTAATCAGCTGGTATAGCAGTTACTTGTCAAACAGGTCTCAAATTGTGAAGTTTAACTCTTCTCTGTCTGACAGAGTCATTATCAATATTGATGTTCCCCAGTGGTCCATTCTGGGACCCCTACTCTTGTCCCTTTTTATTAATAATATTACTGATGTGTTTCACCCATGCACTGCCTTACTTTATGCAGACGATCTAGTCCTCTATTCCAGCTCCAAAAAATGTCTCCTGTATAAACACTTCACTCTCATCTGATTTCAGCAATGTTCAAAACTGGCTGGCATCTCACAAACTTGTCCTAAATGCAAAGAAAACTCAATCCATGCTATTTGTCTCTGCCCCCAAACTCAGGACCTGTCAGACTTCCCTGATGATATGTGACTCTGGTGGCTCATTAATTGAATGTGTATCCTCCTTTAAGTACCTTGGAGTCCTCCTAGATCAATCCTTGGATTTCAATCTGCACATTCAATCTATCTGGAAGACCGTAAACATGAAGCTGGGAATTGTCTACAAAACGAGCTATATGCTAACCCCCCAGCTAAGCTGGCAATCGCCAGGGGGTATCCTCCTCCCTGCCCTCACATATGGTGCTCCAATTTTTGTTTTGGCCAATAAAACTATCCTGTACAAGTGGGATGTTACCTGTAATCACATCTGCAGGTATGCCTCTTCATCTCCCAGGCTAAAGCATCACTGCCAACTCTACAGTGACTTGGGGTGGCTCTCCCCTTTATTTATTGTTGCACTATGTTATGTTTCCCATTATATCTGTCACCTTGTTGACTACTGTTTACTCCAGTGTGAGTGCATGCTGCCCTATCTGATTGTATGCTATGTTTACCATTTTGTATTTACTTTTACTGTTCAGCAATACCTCTAACTACTGTACCATACATGATGTTCCGGCACTGATGTAATGTGCTTGTCTTACCAATCTTTTTGTACTCTCCCGGGTCATACCTAAAAATAGTCATTGTTTGGCTAGTGTACCCACCTGGTTAACAAAAACTAAAAAAATAAATGTAGTGGGAGCACTTTGGCTAGTTTCCAAGCTGAGGGGACAGAGCTGGTTGAGAGGGAGAGTTTGAGATGAGTGAGGGGGGCTGCTATAGCAGGGGTGGAGATGCAGAGTAACTTTGAGTGGGGACCATCTAGACTGGAGTTTGTAGGGTTTGGAGACATTAGTGCCTTGTAAACCTCTTGTGGGGAGATAAGGGGGGAAGTGAAACCAGAACCAGAGGTGGTGGGAAGTAAATCAGAGGCGGTGGGAGTGGGGTGCTTAGGGAGGGCACTGGTGGTAAAGAATTTGTTGAAAGCCTCAGAAACAGTAACAGGGTCAGAGACTGTCACACTCTTGATGTTTAGGGTTCATGGGGCTTGAGAAGAAGGAGGGGGTCTATAAGGTTGTGGAGCAATTGCCAGCCATTGACTAGATAGCCTGATCTAGCCTGTAGCTGAGACTTAAAGTAGCTAGATTTAACTTTTCTGATGGCCTAGGTGCAGGAATTACTGAGGGATCTATAGAGCTTGAAATCAAAGGGTTGGAGGGAAGCCTTGAATTTCGCCCAACATTTGTCTCGCGATTTATAGAGGGAAAGGAGGTTTGGCATAATCCATGGAAGGTGATGCCACTTTAACCTAGCCTTTTTTAAGGGGCATGAGTGTTCCAGATTTGGGTTATGGTGTGGGAGAACTGTTGTAGAGCTGTGTCAGTATACTGTCACTACAGCGACAACTTTACTGCACCCAACACTACCACAACAACAGCACCAGGTCGCTGTAGTGTCAGCGTAGGACCCTGGTACTGCTTGCTGGGGGTATTGAACCCCCTTCCTGAAGCCACTCCAACTTGAAGTTGATTAATTAAATAGCAGGGGGTGTGGGGGGGCAGAGAAAACACAGTTAGGAGTGATCCCTTTATGCTGACTGCAAATGCGAACAAAACAATAAAATTGTTGACCAACTGTCATAGATCTGAGCTGTGTCTACATTTAGGGCTGAGTACATAGGCGATCAATCTGCTTGGAATATATCTTGTAGGAGGGAATCAGAGTCCAGGTCATTGGTGGAACCAAATATATTTGGGGGCCATGTCGGGCCCCCAAGCTTGGCTTTAAAATCTGCTAGGTCAATATTTATCATTTTGTTAACATTCTTACACAATTTTATGCCTAAATAGTCTGTGTTCTCACACCCATGACAAACCTAGATTAGTGATTTTTTTCTTGAGTTATGCCCCCATTTAGAGATAGGTATTGTGTCTTATTTCTATTAAGTTTGTATCCTGAAAAAGCACTAGATTTTGTAATAATTGTGAGAAGATTTTTAATTGAATTCACTGGATTTGTGACCAATACAAGTATGTCATCTGCGTATATTGCATATTTGTAAGTGCCTTCTCCTTCTGTAATTCCTTGAGTTCCCTTCTCTGCAACTGATTTTAAAACTAGAATGTTAAAGTGTCAAGTTAAATACCAATGAAGAGAGGTGACAGCCTTGCCTGGTCCTTCCTTGTATGTCACAGTATGAGGAAACTGCTCCATTGGTGAAAATTGCTGATCTAGGTTTGTCATATAGGAGTTTTACCCATATAAATAGTCTTGTGGGAACTGGTATTGACTCATGGAGCTGAAAATATGACTCCACTCACTCTATGAAAGACTTTCTCCACATCAAAGGCTAAATTGCCATTGGTGCTTTAGATCTGTCTGATTTTCTAATTAAAAGATTTTCCTTACATTATCAGAAGCTTGTCTGTTTTTCAGAAATCCCATTTGCTCTGGACCTATCAGTTTTTGCATAACTGGCATTGTCCTCATTGCTAGAACTTTAGCCAGAATTTTTGTGTCTACACTGATTAGGGAAATCAACCAATAGCTGCTAAAATTTTGCTAATCTTTTCCTGGTCTTAAACTTAGTATAATTATGCCCTATTGTGATGATTGTGGTTTGTTTGTTTGGTTTCTCTGTGAACCTCCAGTAACACAGGAATGATAACATCAGAGGAAGTTTAGTAGAAGTTTACAGAGAATCCATCATGTCCCAGTGCCTTATTAGATTCTGTGCTCTTAATTGCTAGCCTTATTTGTGAAATGTGGTTTGCCTGTTTCAAAGGCAAGCCCTTTTGTCACTAATCATGTGACCAAAGGCAGGTAAGTTGAAGGAGGGTGGGGGATTGGTAGGAGAGAGAGTGGAAAACAGAGGAGTGACATCAGAAGAGGGGAGGGCAAGGAAGGGGGAGTTCTGGGAAGGGGATGGGATGGAGGAAGTAAATGACTGACAAGTCAGTGGAAGTGAGGTCAGAGATTAGGGGAGAAGGGATTGGCCAGCAGAAGGTGGGGGTAGTGTAGCGAGGGCAAGAAAAAAGAGTGAGCAGAGAGGATCAGCCTCTTTTGTTATCCAACTTTTTGGTTCCCACCCTCCCTTGTTGGAAATATGAAAAGGTGATAGAGTAATATGTGAAAAGGCCACAGTGGTGCTGCTGAAGGTGGACAGCAGCAGCGGGGGGGGAGATAATTCATAGGACCAGGATGAAGGGGAATAAGCCCAAGCTTTAAGGAAAGAAGAGGAAAAGGAATAGGAGGGGGAAAGAGGGCAGAGAAGGATAGAAAAAGGACCAGGGGTAGGAGGCAGGGAAGGGAAGAAGTGAACCAGCTAGGTGGGGTACCTCTGGGTATGAATCCAGAGGACAAAACAGGGCCCAAGTGAGAATCTGGGCCTGGTAGAGTTCACAAAAGGTGAATTAAGAAATGCAGCATGGAGTAGCTCAGGTGTGCATCTAAGACAGTGTAATATGAATGGAAATGGAAAAGGTTATTGAATAAAGTGTATATGTGCAATAATAAAGTTTGACTTATGTAATATGAGTATGAGATTAACAGTTGTAAATGAGAACATGTTGTGATGTGATCTGCCTGTGTTGGTCCACGCCTTTGTGACCTCGCACCTTGACTACTGCAACTCCCTATACTTAGGGCTTCCTGGGGTTGATATCCACCACTTGCAGCTAGTGCAGAATGCTGCGGCACTATTGTTGACGGGGACTTCCCAGGCTTCACATATTACCTCAATGCTGCGCGATCTGCACTGACTGCTAATTCAGTGGCGGATCACCTTTAAAGTTGGTTTACTGACTTATAAAGCCCTACATGGACTTGGCCCTGACTACTTGCAAGAGCTTCTTGTTCCCTTCTGCCCTGTGCGACAGCTGCGTTCGGCTGAAGAGGGATTGCTGGAGATTCCAAGGGTGAATCTGAAATCTTCTGAGGCCCGTGCATTTATGTTTGTGGCCTCTACCCTCTGGAATTCTCTACCCCATAAGCTTCGGGAGTGTGTGACTGTGGGGGGATTTAAACAGGCATTTAACATTTTTTTTGTGGTGACAGGCCTATCAGTGACTCATTGTTGTATGGATCTGTTGTGTTATTTATTATTGTATTTGCTGTTTATGAGTTCATGTTTTAATCATTGTAAAGTGCCTTGATATCCTGAAAGGTGCTTAAAAATAAAGTTTATTATTATTATTATAAATAAAGGTGAAGTTGACTGAGCACCCAAAAGGTCTGGTGTGGTGAGGTTTTCTTTGGGCGGGTGATTTAGTGACAATATATATTTGGGTGCCTAGTTCTTTTTATGGTCTTCTGAAATTTTGGGGATATCTAGACCCTCCACAAATTCAATAGCTAAAGTTTCACCATTGGGTTGTTCTTCAGTGGAGTACAGTTGTTTAAAATATGAGATGAAGACTTTGTTAATTTTGTCATTTTCGTATACTATTTTGTTAGAGCTATTATCTTTTATTTATAGAATAATTTTTCTATCGGTCTTTTTTTTTAATCTTAGTACTAGAAGTCATTGTGCCTTGTGTCCTGTGGAGACATAGTTTAATCTAGATTTCCATATACAGAACTCTGCTTCACCTATCAAAATGTCATTAAATTCTGTTTTATATGCAGGCCATTCACTCTACATCACTTCAGTGTTTTTTGTGACTAGCTTAGCTTCTAATGCCTGGGTTGACAATGAACTCTCACAATTTGGTCAAGACTTCCTCCAACTGATAATCTCATTGGGCTTCACACAGATTGTTACCTCTGCTACCCATAATTGTGGTCATGGTCACTCATTGGATCTGGTGTCCCTCTCGGGGATGGAGATCTCCGATTTGGTGGTGGAGCTAGTCAGTTGTTCTGGTCATCACACAATAGGGTTTCGTTTTGTGGCTCCCCCCAATAGACCTCCCCCTGTGGAGATGGTTTGGTACTGCCCATTAAGGGTTGCATCCCCTACTGGTCTAATGGTGGTGCTGGACATTTTGTGTAGGCCGATGGGATGCATGGAGTCAGGTGACCTGCTGCTGCACTATAATAGTGTGGTCACAGAGGCCCTGGACTCCAATGCTCCTGTCCAAGTTCACCCTCTTACTCTTCATCCTCGTCCGCTTGGTTTGATGGGACCTTGAAGGAGTTGAGGTGAGTAGGGTGAAGGCTGGAGCATTGCTGGTGGAAATCCGGCCTGGAGGTTGACATACTTAGATTGATGGACCATTATAAGGACCATCAATTGGCTATCTCCCATAAGAAGGCAGAGTTCCTGTCCAGGGAGATTGCGGCTGCAAGAAATCGACTGGCTCAGTTCTTCCAAACTGTCGACAGATTGTGCAATCCAAACTACCTTCAGAATCGGAGAGCTTTTTCACAACTTAAGTGTGAGGAGTTCACTCCGTTCTTTGCAGATAAGGTTGTCACCATCGGGTCAGAGATCCATTCTGCATGCTCCAGTGAGCAGCACAACGGCTGGTGGGAGGTCGCTGGTGCCCAGTTTGTCTGGTCTGACTTTGACCAGCTGGGGATCACTGATATCATGAGGATTGTTCAAGTCTTGCAACCTACTTACTGCAGTTGGGATCCTGATCCAACCCGCCTCCTGGTGGAGTGCATGGAAGTCATCAGGCCAGTCCTTGCTGAGATAGTCTGGAGTTCATTGGAGAAAGGGGTATTTCCTGACCCCTTGAAAGAGGTGGTCGTGATCCCCCTTTTGAAGAAAACCTCCCTCGACCCAGATTGTCTCACAAACTACAGACTTTTCTCTAACCTGCCCTTTGTGGGTAAGGTTATTGAGAAGGTAGTTGTGTTGCAGCTTGAGGACCATCTTACCACCCACAAGGTCTATGATCTTCTCCAGTCTGAAGTCAGGAAAAGGCATAGTACTGAGACTACGCTTGTTCGGGTACTAAATGATCTCCTGACGGTGAGAAGTCGGAAGAGCCGTTCGATCTTGGTTCTCCTTGGTCTCTCTGCAGCATTTGACACTGTGGACCATGGGTTGTTGTTCAAGCACCTGCAGTTGATCTGTGTACTGTCTGGTATGGTCCTCAGATGGTTCCATTCTTTCCTCATGGGCAGGATGCAGAGAGTGGTGTTGGGGAATTTTTCCTCAGCCCCTTTCTCCCTGAACTGTGGGGTGCCGCAGGGCTCTGTACTATCTCCCATGTTGTTCACTGTGTATATGCTGCCATTAGGAGACATTATAAGGTAGTATGGGCTGAGTTTTCACTGCTATGCAGATGATACTCAGCTATACATGTCCTTTGTGCCCGAGCATGATGATGCTGTATCGGACTTCAACAACTGCCTGGCCAAGATTCAAGACTGGATGAGTGCCAGCTGGTTGAGGTTGAACTCAAATAAGATTGAGGTGTTGGTTGTGGACCCTGGTCATTGGGTAGAAAGATCCTCAGCTGCTTAGCCCTCTGGGCTTGTTCTGGGGCCAAACAGCTGAGGTCCTCTGAATGGGTGAGGAATCTGAGCATTATTTTTGATAGTGAGTTGACACTTAAATCTCAGGTGTCAGCCATCGCCAACTCCTCATTTTATCATCTGAGGAATATTGCGCGGATAAAATACCTTATTCTGCCTGATGACCTGCCTACATTGGTCCATGCCTCTGTGACCTCCCACCTTGACTACTTCAATGCTCTTTACCTAGGGTACCGAGTGTGGACATCTGCCGCCTGCAGCTGGTGCAGAATGAGGCAGCCAGGTTGTTGACTGGCTTATCTTGATTTAGCCACATCATGCTAGTGCTCCATGGACTGCACTGGCTGCCAGTGCAGTGGAGGATCACCTTCAAGGTTGGTTTGCTGACCTTTAAGGCCCTACACGGACAGGGACCGTCTTATTTGCAAGACATCCTGCATCCCTACTGCCCCCTCTGTTCCACTGATGAGGGATTGCTACAGGTTCCCAGGGTCTTTTTAAAGACTTCAGGAGTGAGATCTTTTGCATTTATGGCCCAGACCCTGTGGAACTCTCTACCTTGTCAGATTAGAGAGTGCTTGTCCATCGAGTCTTTTAAGGCTGCCTTAAAAACTTATTTATTTAAATCTGCTTTCTCTCGTGTTTTTTAATTGGAATGTGCTGATTTAATATTGTTTTATCTGATTATTGTTTTATTACTATAGTATTTTAATCTGTTTCATAGTTGTGTACAAGTGCTTTGATGTTTTGAAAAGCTCTGTTTACAAATAAAAATGACTTGACTTGATTTAATTCCTTAACTGTTTCCATTCTCCTGTTATAATTTTGAAGTTTGCCTTCATTTTAGAAGCTATATTTATTACTCTCACTGTGGTGAAACACTTAAAAAACTCCAAAATCATTGTCCACTTGGTGTCCGTTGGCTTATTTTTTCTGAAGAATTCTTCAAATTCCTTTTTAAGCTGTTCTACTGGCTGGAGATTTTCTAAAAAGAAGTTATTTAATTTCCATATGGACATTTTTGAATTTGAAATGTTACATTTTAATTTTACAGATACTGGAGAATGGTCCAATATAACTATTCTGTGAATTTCTGCACAGACCATATCTCATATGAGTGATCTGAGGATATAAATATGGTCCAGCGCAGACCTTTTCCTATGTATATGAAACCAGAAAGTAAACTCTCAGGCTCCCTGATTTAAAACTCTCCATGAGTCTACTAAATTAAGATTTTCAGTGATAAGTATGAAGTCTTTATCTGATCTTGATAATGTATACCGAGGGCACCATATTCAAAAATGTCTGGCCAAATCACGCAAGTATATTCAGAAGGTGTGCAGTAAAATGTGATCGTGCAAGTGCTGCTGAATATCCCAAGCATGTGCGATCATGCAGTGGGAGATGAGTGGCACGGCAGGTGCCCAGAGCCCAGTGTAGAGTATACTGAAGTGCGCAATGCAAAGCCACTTGCGCAGCACACAGAATTGCAATATTCAGCTAGAATATGCAATGCATCTCATTACTGGAATGTATTCAGGTCATTTGCATACCATTGGCGTGTGCAGACCCAGCATTTCAAGGCAGCACCACCACTCCACAAAGGTGATCTGGAGGTACCGCAGCCTAGCAGGCAGGTTAGAATGCATGGTTGTGTGTAGGTGGTCTGCATTGACCTGAGTATAGTGCTACTGTTCATACCCCCAACCATTTAGAACCCAAATGTGTGCCAAGGTGTGTGACAGCTGGTCAGAATGTGTGGCACAGCATCACACATTACAGTGCAAGCTCAGAAGACTGTGGAAATAAGTGCGCTAATGTTGCTAATGTGTGCTGATAATCAAGCATCTCATACTATTGTACAAGGCTACAGAACAGTCTCAGTGGTCAGAGTGTACTGTCACCCACTCTATGTGGGTCAGAGGGTGTCTGAGAGATAATATGAGTGCTGTACCCCATCCTTTGTAATAGTTGAGAGATTTGCAATGCTACACCACTGGAAGAATCTGGTGTCCTTGGGGTATGCCCCTGCCACCTCCAGGCCACATGTGGTGCTACCCCTGCCCTGCGCTGCTCACAGTTGTGCACAGTCCACCACCAGTACACCATAGTGACCCAAACCCAGGGCACCTGAGGCAGTGTCACACTGCAGGGATGGCATCAGTGACATGTTTGTGGTTGCTGGTGGTGCGGGTTCGGCATGGGTGTGCTCTGTAAACCTATGGTGGGCCACCATGGGTGTGTGCCACTGGGCTATCCCTGACCCATGCCATACTGTCACCATCACCGCCATGCATCCTGCTCATCATTGTCCCAGATGTCACTGTGGGCATATACCTCAACCGGGTGGCACTCTGAAGGCCACATGGGTACAGGCCATGACACCTGGTACATGTGCCACATTGTAGCTATCGGCCCTGCTGGTGTGCTGCAGGATGCCTGTGTGTCATGTGGCAGCTGGGCATCCCCAACCTGGGTGTGGTGAGGGTTGTGGCTGACTGGGTGGTGCCAGTGGTGCCACCCACCGGCACCCGGCATTTTCCCAGTGAGGCTTGTCTGTTTGCAGATGACACCAAGATCTGCAACAGAGTAGATGATCCAGATGGGGTGGGCAGAATGAGAAGAGATCTGGATTAACTAGAAACATGGTCAGAAGAGTGGCAACTGGGATTTAATGCAAAGAAGTGCAAGATCATGCACATAGGGAAGAGAAACCCTGAAGCCACCTATAGGCTGGAAGGGGAGTTGTTGGCAGTCACAAAGGAAGAAAGAGACTTGGGCATCATCATCACCGATGACCTGAAATCATCCAAGCAGACCTCTAAAGCAGTAGGTAATGCTAGGGGGATATTAGGGTGTATTAGTAGGGGTATCACAAGTTGTAAGAGGGAGGTAATAATCCTCTTTACAAGACACTAGTTAGGCCCCATCTGAGTACTGCGTGCAGTATTGGAGGCCACACCTTCACAAGGATATTAACCAAACTGAGGCAGTCCAGGGAAGGGCAACCAAAATGGTGCAGGGACTGCATCAGAAGACATATGAGGACAGATTAATGGAGCTCAATATGTATACCCTTGAGCAAAGGAGGGAGAGAGGTGATATGATCGAAACATTCAAGCACCTTAAGGGCATTAACAAGGTGAAAGAGTCTAACATGTTTAAATATAAGAAAAATAGCAGGACAAAAGGACACAGCATGAGAATAGAGGGAGGCCAATTAAGGGGGAATGTGAGGAAATTCTTTTTCACAGAAAGAGTGGTGGGTGCATGGAACGGCCTACCTCAAGAAGTGGTGGCTATGAATACAGTGCAGGGCTTCAAACAGGCATGGGATAGGCATAAGGGAGCAATACAGACGAATATGGATAGATAGATCATTGATAGTGTAAAGGTGTGTGGCACATTCATAAGGCAGAAAAAATGGGCAGACTGGATGGGTCTTGTGGTCTTTAACTGCCGTTAACCTCTATGTAAGACACAGCATGGCTGTGGCTTTGGGTACTATCATCCTGGCATGGCTGCTGTGTGTGGGTGCCTGGAGCACTTCCTGGTGCACCTCCGAGGACTGTCTCACGATCATCTGTCTGCAGTTCTGCAGTCTGCCTGTGGGTGGGTGACCGATTTAGGCAATCCCCTTTCATACCTAGCTTTGCATGGCACATTTCTGTGTTACACAGCACGTGTGCTGCACATTTTGGCTGAGAATGCACTTGTGCGGAATATTGAGGTGCCTGCGCCCTTTTTCTGTGCTGCATCTATTATTTCTACATGATCGTGTGTTCAAACATGCATGACGCATCTCTCCCTTTCGAATATCATGCTTCTGAGCATTTTATAAGATGCACCATGCATCTCCATTTTGGACCGAGCATCTCCTTTGAATATGTGGGCCTCATGTTTGATTTATCAAGCACTGGACCTGTGATGCAGTTAAGATCTCCAGCTAGACTATTCTGCTATCTAAGGAATTTGTAATCTCATTTTGCACCTTTGAGAAAATGTTATGGTCCAATTATTAGGGCCATATTTGCAAATTAGCATTGTTTTAATGCCAATTAAAATACCATGAGGTATTATACAGTAACCAGACAATAGACAGAGCTGCACACGGGTATAGGGTGCTCTGTGACTACTCACAAACTGGAAAGCAAATAAGTCACGGTACTCACCACAGAACCCAGAAATAAGAAACTGTAGGCAATAGCATTGTGCAAAACAAAATGCCTTTACTTGTTGCAGCAAAACTTGTGAAATGGTATAAAACTCTGCAAGATCTTACATTTCACCCAGACATGGACTTTTTCAGTAACCATTTTGCCCACACAATTATCAATTAAATGAAATGCCACCCTCCTAGATGTAAGAATTGACACACCCTCTTTATTTCTATTTTCACCTGCCCCATATACCTGTCCCACCCATTCTCTGTGAATAAACTGATTATCTTGTTTTCTGAGATGTGTTTCTTGCAGAAACACATCTGCCCCCAGTTTCTTCAAGTGATATAGCACTTTATACCTTTTAGCTTTTGTCATTTAGACCCCTCACATTCCATGAGGAAAAAAATTGTTTAGCCTTTATACTGTATATTAATTGACATTTTACAGATAATGGGATACTCACAAGTCTTCTGCTTCCACTGAAGTTCCCAGACAATCTTTCCAAAATGGTCCGCAGTAAGATGAGAAAAAAGAGAAATTATTAAGTAAAGAAATAGTCAAAAATAGCAAAAAATAGAATAGAGTACAGCAAGACATGAAATGAACTTTTCCAGATCAAGTTAAAATTCGAAAGTACCCCCCTCCTCATCTATACATCACCCTCACTTTGAAAGTTGCTTCGATGATTTAGGAAATGACCCCCCATATCTAAATTACTCCTTAGTGAAGCTACAGTATATACTGAGTCAAACTGGTTAATTTTAGAAAACTTCTTTAAATAAGAGTTCAACCTAAAAAATAAGATTACAAACAATACTACCACTAGGCAAAACAGTTTCTACTACTATTCTGTTTCAACCCTCTGTAATACTAATATACGTATCCAATTCAAAGCTACCCAATTAGTGTTTTTCAGCTAAACATTTATTGGGGAAGGGAAGGAAGGAAAAGGGAATGTTTTTTAACCAGGAGTAGCACACTAAGCCAAAGCTTGTTTCCAGCTGCAACCTGGGAGCACAAGGAAGTTAAATGACTTGCTCAGGATCACACAGTATGTACCTAGGTGGTGCATACTGTGTTATCTGTATCAGTGTTTTAAGTCACAGCTTTGGTACATATTAACTGTTAAATCATTCTCAGATTATCTTATTTAAGTTCTAATTTGATGGTACGTGAGTCCAAATTTCTCAGGAATATTAATTTCCAAATAACAAAAGCAACAGGTACTGTATGATACAGGAGATAAGGCATTACATGTCATGCACTGTGTCACAAAATCATTGAGGAAGACAGCATTGCTATGAAAATAAAGAAGCACCTACCTGGAGTCATCTTGACTTGTCATCTCTAAGAGATGGCATTCATGGAGCAATACATTATTACCTTGTAGGTGAAACACAGTCTCCTGCCCTAAAAAAGAAAAATATAACTACAAAGAAACTAGATGACAAACTGTGTGACATATAAATGTGTATATAGAGACAAGCATACAGATTTATTACACAACACTGGTTTGAGTGTCCCCATTTACATTTGTAAGGAGATAGTATAAAAGGCAGGGAGAAATTTTATTCTATACCTGTTTTGGGTTTAGGGTATGCTATAAAAGGTTTCCAGTACAGATAGTAGGTTGGAAAAGTGATTGCAGCTACTGTATATGTGATAGGTGATCTCAAGCAGCAGTTTTTGTGAGGGAATTTAGTAGTTATAGGGTGGTAGGGATCTCAGTTGATCTCCATCTGCATAGGAGAAACCTCTTAACTTGCATACCTAGTATAGCCAGCCATTTGCACTCAGGGGTGATCAGGAGGGGTTCTTGTGTTGTTATTCCCAACAGCCATGAGGTAGCTGAATGAGGTATCTGTTTGTGGGTGACTTCTGAGGCTAGGGCACAACTTGCCACCAGATAAAGCTACCTAGTTTTATTGGACATTGTAAAGATCGTTAGTCCCACTGAGTAAATATAAATAAGAACACTTTTCAGCTTAGATTTGAGTTCTGCTTACAGCCATGCACCTATCTATGTTATCTGCTTCAGTGTTTTAAGTCAGAGCTTTGGTGCATGTTAACTGTTTTACCATTCTCAGATTCTCTTATTTAAGTTCTAATTTGATGGTACATGAGTCCAAGTTTCTCAATTTACTTATCATTAAAGCTGGAGATAGGGGAGCACATCTACTTGAAGGTCATAGCATTATTCACTTTAAATTATTAGTGACTGTTACATAACCAGTATTTAAATGTTAATTGCATGGGTTGCATTTCAATCACAGCAACTTCTAAGCTGATAAATAAGTGTTTTACTCTAACTAGATTTCACCATTTGCTATTTACGTAGTATCTACAGCACCATTCATTTAAACTTTGCATTTGGTGGCTATTGCAACCTTTTTTATTCATATGTAGTTTGTGCTTTTTCCCCCGTTTTCTCCCCACCCTGAACCCTGGCAGACAGACTCGTGCATGTGCCTGGAGGAGCACATGCATGCCGGGTTCCAGCTCGGCCCCTTCCACCCCAACCCGGATGATCGTCTGCCACACCTTTCACCTATGCTTCCCATCGGACCTCTACCTGATGGGATAGGAACTACCGGGGGGGCAAGCACTCATCCCTCACCAGGAGAGGATAGCCACCTTGTGGCATCTCAGTCCCACTCCTCAACCCCCCCACTGACCCCCCAACAACCCAGGCTCATTCCTGAACCTGGGTCACAGGCATGGTGCGAGGTGCAGCGTCCAGTGCCTCAACCCTCAGCGCCACTGTGCCAGCTGGCTATTGCAACCTTTGACACATTTAGGAATATGAGCAGACTGTAAGCCCCCACAGTTCATGGTAGCGTGAAATCCTTACACACGAGTTATGGAATCAGTTTCAAATCTGCAACTGAAAACATGCTGCTGGAAATTCAAAATGCCCAAAACTGAGATTTTATTGTTCACCTTGGTAAAATCTTTTCTCACTAAAGCACAAACATCTGTCCCAGAGACTAGAAAGCTAGTCTCATTTCCTTAGCCAATTTTGCAACCATCAACTCATTTTAAATGCAGTACATCCCATCAGGATGTCTTTTAATATACATGCTAAACAGCTATATTGTAAAACTGTTCCATTTTGATAGCAAACCCCCTGCATCTCACAGTTCAAGTTAGGCATCTTAACATAAAAACATTATTGTTCTGCATTTACTGTAGTACGACTCAAAAACTCTCTGAAGTTAAATTGTTTAGAAACCAAATAGGAAGGCTAAACCAAATAGTCTGATGCTGATTTGTACTGACATTATAAAAGTACTGAGCTCCACTGGAGAAGCATGTTCTATTAAGGCATGTAGAGAAAGAGAGAGAGAGAGAGAGAGACAGAATTTTACACTGCATATTACATATTTGAAAGGGTGGAATTACCTACCGTGTCAGCTAGGTAAGCAGATGAACCCACACCATCATCTTCATCCATCTCCCATGCCGGAAGGGCTCCCCTACCCCATGGGGGATGGTTGATACAAAAACTGAAGCACTCCCCTCACCAGCAGATAAAGCAAATGGCTTCCCCCTTTGACTGTCAGACATACATTACATCTGGCAAGGCTCAGTTTACCAGATAATCTCCGGTTCAGCCTGATTTTGGATCTAAAATCATTCACTTGTGCAAGTAACTAGCATTGAAAATCAAATGTAGCAAAAAGTGTAGGCAAGTCTTTTTTTTAAACCAGTCTTGGCTTCTTCATAGCTCAAGTAGCTCTTAACACTGTCAGGCAGCCAGACTTTTAGCAGGGTTGGGTGCAGAAGGCTTTACTTGTGTTGTGCTACTCTGAGTACTTTTTTTCCCTCTCCTTTTTCAGGAAGTGCCTCTGACTCAGGTGCTGAAGCCTGACTTGGCTGCAGCATGCCACTGTCCCTGGTCAGCTTCATCTCCCTTCCACAAGTAGACTTCAGGAAGTGCCTCCAACCCGGGCACTGAAGCCAGATTTGGTTGCGGCACAGTCACTGTCCCTGGTCAGCCACTTCTCCCTCCCACAAGTAGACTTCAGGAAGTGCCTCTGACCTGGGTGCTGAAGCCCGACTTGACTGTGGCACAGCCACTGTCCCTGGTCGGCCACATCTCCTTCACACAAGCAGACTTCAGGAAGCACCTCCAACCCAGGTGCTGAAGCCCAACTTGGCTGAAGCATGGCCACTGTCCCTGGTCGATCACCTGTCCCTCCCACAAACTGACTTCGGGTACGGCTTCCAGGATCACAAAGTGGACCTCTCATTGGCCGTTGTCTTCTACATCTCTGTCCACTATTGGATTTTTGCATCTAGGCTCGCCCTGCTGTTGGCCACCTGTGCCTTCCTGACTCTGGGGAATGTCTATGTTTTTTTGTCAGCATTCTCCAGGCTCAGGCTTTAGTACAGATAATTATTGTCACAGCCTAGTATTTTAGTCCAGCCCACCCACCCCGGACTCGACCTCGACCTCTATTAAATAGACTTGGGCTCCTCCCTGTTTTCTGTGCACTCTACTATTGGCTGCTAAACCCTGAACCTTCTTAAAGCAATGGGCCATTAGCTGCTGATAAAGTAACCCAGCCTTGCCAGGAATAGTGCACCTCTATTAACAGTGAAATCTCTTTGACATTTTTTTTCCTTCCTTCACCTGTCTCTTCCTCCCGCTCCTTATAGAACCCCAAGCTCTGTCATGTCCCTGCTTACATGTACTATACTCGTAGGGTTTCTCCCTTATGTCTCACACCCTCTCGTAACAGCAAGAAGACCAGTAATCTCTACCTGCCTTGAACTGTCAAGATACACCTCGGACAAGAATTGTCCTGTTATACTACTGGCCACACTTTTGGGCAATGGATGCCACACTGAAACTTGTTACTTCATGGAAACATTCCCTCCGGTAAGCTGTTCCCTCCACCCCCCCTGGCCCCTCCCCACTAACTCTATCAGTGCAGGTGGCTATTTTACTGCAATAACAATGTCATGTAAATCCTATGATTGTGTAGTTACCCCCTTATCACTTGCTGAAACCAAATGGAGTAAGTTGTGCCTCCGAAAATATCTGATAGCTGCCTTAAAGAAACTGCTTCTTCTGCTTCTATTGCATTCAGGAACTGTATAACTAAACTCTGGTCCTCCTCTATCCATCTCAGCACCCTCTGATCTCCTGCACTCTGAAGGCCTAACCTTTCTGCACATAAATGCATGCAGTCTCTTATGGAAATTGGACTCAATCCAAGCATGGATTGCTCATATAGAACCTGACATGCTAGTTATCTCAGAAACCTGGTTGAAAAGCCCTACTCCTAACCATGAAATTAACATTCCCAACTATAATGTGTACCAGGCTGATAGACCTAGTAGAGGTGGGGGAGTTGCAATTTATATGAGGGTTAGGTTTTCTGTTACCATGATTGACTGTACCTCTATCTCTAAGGAATTAGAGCGTGTCTCCATAAGGTTCCTTCTCCCATCCTCCGAAGCCATCAATATCTCTGACAGCAATCATCCCCCATCAGGTGATCTTGAGCTGCTCAGCTACTCATGTAAACTCGTTGACCTACAGTCTGGTGAAACAATTGTTATGGGAGACTTAACATGGATCGCACTCCAACTCCTCAAAACCTCTACAAGACCTGTGTGATGAGCTTGGACTCACTCAGCTTATAACTGAGTGTACCCACCCTAACACTAAAAATCCAGCTAACAGTACGCTCCTCGACCTCATCCTAGTAAACAAGCCACACCTTTTTAACTATGCTGGTGTATTTTTTCAATTATATCAGTGACCATAGCACTATAGCATGCGTAAGGTCAATTCCCAAACTACCCTCCTTCTCCATATACACCTTAACAAGAAATAATTGGAACTTCAATCCCATTAGCTTTCTAGCAGATCTAAACAACATCAGATGGCAGGACTTCTATCTGGCTTCCTCAGTTGGCTCAAACTTTGTGCTGTTCCAAAAACTTGTTTTACATGTCATAGACAAACATGCGCCTCTAACAAAAACCAGAACCGAAAAAACATCCTTCCCTTGGTTCTCCACCGAGCTAAAATCTGCCCTATGCAGTAGAGATGATCCGTGGAAGAGGCTGTGAAAAACTAAGGCTCCAGCAGACTGGGTAGCTTTCCAGAAATCCAGAAATCACTGTACAAAACTTCCAAGAGCTGCTAAAGCTAGTTATTTTAAATCACAGCTAGCCTCAGCCACAAGCAACTCTGCCAAATTCTGGAAAATTTTAAGGGAAGTAGAAGGCTATTATTCGAGCAATGCACTTCCTGCCAAGATTAACGCTGGCAGCACATGCACCACAGATAAGCAGGGCATACTTAACCCACTAAACAACCACTTTGCCATGGCCGGTCTCGCGTTTGATATATCTACAGCTAGTAAGCTCCGTAATAAGGTTCAAAATTCCATCTCAGCTTGCCCCACTGCAATGGCTTCTTTACATGAGACAAAGTTCTCCTTCAGCCCTGTCACTTACAAACAAGTAAAAGACTTGCTCATGAATCTAGACACCAGGAAAAGTGCTGGAGCTGACGAGTTAGAACTCTATTACCTAAAATTAGGGTACCATATATTGACTGCATCTATAGTACACCTTTTCAACATGTCCTTGGTACATGGTGAAATTCCTTCTGTATGGAAAATAGTGCACGTAATCCCTCTCTATAAATCCAGCGACCCTAGTGATCTCAACAACTATAGGCCTATATCCATATGATCCATTCTATCCAAACTCTTTGAAAAATTAGTGAATGCACAGATCGGAAACTACCTTGATTCCCTTCAGTTAGTAAACCTTATTCGATCCAGGTTTAGAAAAAAATCACAGCACGATATCTGTGCTAGCAAAGGTAACAAATGACTGGCATTTGGCACTTGATTCTGAACACTTCATGACCGCCTTATTTCTAGACCTAAGTAAGGCCTCTGACACAGTGGACTATGACTTACTGTTGTCTGTATCCCATGATACTGGCCTGGATGTCACTGCTATCAGCTGGTTCACATGTTACCTTATGAACAGACAACAGCAACTAAAGGCTCAAGGGGATCTGTTGGAACTTAAAACATTACTTAGAGGTGTTACTCAAGGCTCAATATTAGGACCTCTTCTTTTTGCATTATATATCGGTAACATCAACAAAGGTATCAGTCAAGCAAGTGTTCATCTATTCGCTGATGATACTGTTATCTATGTTGCTAAACCCACCCTCGAAATGGCATGCAGTATGTTGCAACTAGAATTCAATTTACTCCAGCAAAACCTCCTGAGTCTTAAGTTCTTGTTGAATTTTAAGAAAACTAAAGCAATGTTCTTTACCCTGAAACAACACACAGCCAGTTACTCCTTAGAGGGCACTCAGCAACAAATGACATCCCTTTTGGGGGAACCTATTGAGACAGTGGACAGATGCAAATATTTATCTTTAACAACTATCTGAAAGAAATCCCAGAGTGGATGGATTCTAGCTGGCTGAAGTTGAACTCAGAAAAGACAGAGGTATTGGTTGTGGACCCAGGTCAACTGATAGAGGGGTCGGATGTTGGTGAGCCTTCAGGAATTTTTCTTGGCGGCATTTCTCTCCTGACCTCTGAACGGGTGTGTAACCTGGGGGTGGTCTTTGATGATAGACTAACACTGCAGTCAGGCATCTGGTTCCATCTGATGATCTTCCAACATTGGTCCACGCTTTTGTGTCCTCATGCTTGGACTACTGCAACTCCCTTTACTTTGGGCTTTCAGGGGTTGAAATTCACCACCTTCAGCTGGTGCAAAATGCAGCAGCCCAGGTTTTGACGGGCTCTAGTAGATCCTGTCATATCTCTCCGGTGTTGCGTAAACTGCACTGGCTGCCTATACAGTGGCGGATCACCTTTAAAGTCAGTTTACTGACTTTCAAAGCCCTTCACAGGCAGGGTCTGGCCTATCTGAAAGAACTTCTGGTTCTCTACTGCCCTGGTTGATCGCTCTGTTCGGCCAATGAGGGGTTGCTAGAGATTCCAAGGGTGAACCTGAAATCATCTGGTTCTAGAGCTTTTTCTTATGCTACGCCCACCCTTTGGAATTCTCTACCCCGTCGGTTATGGGAGTGCACCTCCGTGGAGTAATTTAACAGAGGATTGAAAGCTTTTCTTTGGCAAAAGGCCTTTGTGGAAAATTGAACTGTATTTTGATTATGTTTCTTCATTCATGTTTAAGATTTTGGAGTTTAATGATTGTTTTAAATTGTTTTAAGTTGTAAGGCACCTTGGAAATAGAAAGGCGCTGTAGAAATAAAATTATTATTATTATTATTATTATTGCACTATAAATGTCCTATAATAAATAAGACAGGATAACACTAAAACAACAGAGCTTGGTATGATACTATGACAATATGGCAGTATTCTTGATTAATAACTGTCAAATACTTTTAATGACCTCTGTTTTCTAAGTGTAATTTCTTTTCCTCTATAATTCTGAGGAAGGAGGCTACAGAGATTAACATATTTTTGCTTTTAGATTTCAGGAGATATGTTATTAGATGGTCTGGCTCGTATTCTAGTGAGCCCAGAATTTGGCCTAGTAACTGTGCTCTGTATCACTCATACAGAGAACACAAAATCACTAGGTGTGTCAAGTTATCTAGTCCCATCCTACATTTACAGAGAACATTCTTCCTTCTCTCTTGTTTAGTATGCAAGTTCAATTTCCATTGACTGGATATACACGCAAACCTATATCTGGTCACTAATGTCCTATATTCTGGTTTATCAATTTCTGTCAGATATTTTTCCATACCATTATATCTTTTATTTCAGGACATCCATTTATATACTGTACGTTGTGCTGTTTACACAGTGCTAGATCTTTTTGGATATATACGTCCATCACTTTTTGTTTGATATTGTCCTTCACTTGATTCAACGGCAGACTATGATAATCCATTATACTTGTCAGTAAACCGAAAGGTTTGAAGATTTTCTCCACGGTTTGCATACATGGAAACAGAACATTCTGACCCATATATGAGAAAGCTTCTTCCAGACATAGTCTGTGTAGTTTATTATCTGTCATCTCATAAACCTTTAGCCAATATATGGCCTTTCTTTGTTTAACCTGGCATTCCACTTGGGGATGCCCAATTTCTGCTCTTACCATGGTCAAAGGCACGCTGTTTGAGAGACCCAAAATTCTTTTATAGAATTTAGTCAAGGTTGTTTCTGAACTTATATTATCTATTAAACCCCATACCTCTGCCCCATAAAGTAATTGGCTCCTCACCTTGACATTCAGTACTTTGTTGTTTCCCTTGATAGATTCTCCCCCATATTTATATGAGAAATGAATTTAGTATTGGGAGGAATCTTTTTGCCTTGTTTTCTGCTTCCCAAATGTGTCTCTTCCATGTTCCTTCTTGTGTGAATGTTATCCTTAGGTAGTTGAATTCTTTAACCACCTCTAATTTTGTTGTTAATTATATTAAATCTAAAATAAAATGTTGTTAATTATATATTTGTATGCTTTATTATTTCCACCAAAGACCAGTACTTTAATTTTTTGGTAATTAAGTTTTAAATCTGCCAAATTGCATTCTGCCACAAATTTATTTAGCATTCTTTTGATTCCCAGAAAACTTGTGGAAAGTAGTGCCACGTCATCAGCATAAGCCAAGTATGGGCAAGTTCTTGATCCTACTTTGAGCATATGATGTTCAGGTGCATACGTAGTCTTTAATATTGTCTGGAAATACAAATTAAATAATAGCGGGGAGAGTGTACATCCTTGTTTGACCCCCACGTTTGATTTCAACCATTCACTTATTTCCCCTTTTTCATTATATCTAACACTGGTGTAGTTATCTTGATAGAGTATCTTAATTACTTCTAATATTGTTTGTTCCACCCCTAATTTCTCCAATCTTTTCCATAGGGAGTTTCTATTTACTCTATCAAAGGCTGTTTTCAAATCAATAAAAATACAGTACAATTTTTGTTTTTTCATTATGTTATATTTATAGATAAGATGGGTCATAATAAAGCATTGGTCAATAGTAGATTGCCAGCCAGCCCAGTGGCACTGAGGGTTGAGGTGCTGGACACCACACCTCACTCCACACCAGTGACCCAGGGTTGAGATTGACCTTGGGTGCTGGGGATCGGCTAGGAGGGAAGAGGATTGAGCATTCCTGGGACTGCTCTCCTCCTCCAGGGTGGGAGGGAAGGGATGACCATGGACATGCTGGCTCCTGGTGGTGGCTGGAAGCTGGTGCAGATTGTGGTCCACTGGGGGGGTTGACGCGGGCTGATGCTGGACGTGCTGTGTGCAGACATGTGCATGGAACATGCTTGGTGTCATTGCATGCCCGCTCTATGGGGGGTAAACACAAGAAGAGAAAAAATCCTCCATGTGCAGATGAAGGTGGTCCACTGGTGTCACAGCAGATGCACCCAAGTCAGCTCCCCTGGTGCTCCCCTGGCTATCCACAGTGAGCAGGGTAATTCCCCACTGTCATGTGTCTGGGAGAGGTGGGGCATAGGGGTCGAGCTCTGGCTTGAGCTGGGGCAGGGCCAAGAGAGACAGCCAGAAGGGGGGGGACCCATATGTACAAACCCCCCCCAGCTGAGAAGAATTAGATAATACAAGAAAAAAAAATATAGTAGATTATCCTGTTTTAAAGCCACTTGTGCTTCATCAGTTACTCCATGGACATCTGTCCAGTTTGCTAATCTGTTGTTTATAATCCATGAGAACAGTTCTGCAGTGCAGTTAATCAAACTGATTGGTCTGTAGCACTCAGGTTTCTTCTTATGTCTCTTTTTAAATATTGGCACTATAATATTCAGTTTCCAGCTTTCTGGTATAACCCCATGCTTCCAGATTATGTTAAATAGTGCTTCTAAAAATGGGATCCATTGAGTCCCCAATCAGTAAATGACATCCAAAGGTACCCCATCAGGTCCTGGGGCTTTGTGTTTTTTTAAAGGACGCCAGTACTTTGATTATTTCTGTTTGATTTATATTATGATTAGGCAGTATCCATGGCCCTTGGGCCCTTAAATCCAACATTTTTTCCTGATATCTGGAGTTATCCAGAAAAAATAAAGTTTTGTAATACTCTACCCATACATTCTGTTCAAATGTGTATCTATTCCATTTCTGTATTCCTTGATGCCTTTATTTACTATGCTCCAAACTTTTTTCTTATCTTTTGAGTGTACTGCTTATTCTAAATCAGTCCAAAATGAGTGGATGTACTTTTTCTTCATGGTTTCCAAAATTGTTCTATACTCTTTCCTTAATTTGGTCATTTTCCTGTTATTTTCTTTGCTCTGCTACTGTTTTTTTTTTGTCACTTTACATTCCTTGTTATACCATACCTTACCTTGTCTTTTATTGATGTTAATTTCTTTTGTTATAGTGTTACGAATACTACCCATAATTACATTATATTCAGCTATCACGGTCTGAATCTCAGTACAATTTATAAGATACTCCATAGTCAACAGGATTCCTTTTGCTTCTAAAGTCTGTATTAGATCAGTACTATCTATTATTTTCTACCCTATACAGTTTTTTTTCTTTACATCCGGGGCCATTAACATTTTTTTTATTATAAAAACATCCTATGTCTTTGATCTGCATTTCTATTGCTGAATGTTGACTTTCTGGTTTAATTACTACTTTCAGATGGGTACATTTAGGAAGCATGTTAATGTTGGTCCAAACATAGTCAATTAGTGATGAGCCATTTCCTCTTATATAGGTAAATTCAACTGATTGATCTCCTTTTGTTCTGCCATTTAATAAGAGAAAGTTTTTCTCCTTCATGGCCTTATGTATAGCTATACCTCTTGTATTTAATATTGGATCCCTATACACGACTCATATTGAGAAACTGCAAAAAATTGAAACAATGTCTAGGATTGTTTTTTAGAATTTGACACCTTCTTACCAGGGAAGCTAGGCAAAGGCTTGTGCAGTCCACATTCCTTCCTCTCCTGGACTATGCTGATGTACTATAAAGCCATGGACCTAGTACTGCATTGGCCAAGCTCGACACATTGTATAATAGGGCTTTAAGGATCATCACCAGTGCTCCCCTTAGGACCCATCATTGCTCCTTACATGCTGTGCTAGGCTGGCAATCCTTGAATACCAGAAGAATCATAAACATGGCTACCTGGACCTACAGAGCCCTAATTGGCAAGCTGCTGCACTACATATCCTGCCTTCTATCCAATACCGCTGGAGCTTATACACTTAGGAGTCATTCTTATCTCACATCCGATGTCCCTAGATATAAAACTTGCTTTGGGTACTCAGCCCTTAGCCGTGCCCTGCCAGCCCTTTGGAACTCCTTACAGAAATCACCTAAACTTTCCTCCCTTGTTAAAATGGCAACATTTAGAACATTATTAAAAAAATATGTCAGTGACTCTTGCAGCTGTTACCACTAATGACCATACCCTAGTAAGAAGCAAGCTGCCTGGGATTGTACATTTTGACCTTCCCTTCCCTTCCATCCCCCCTGAACTTTATCCTCAGCCCTACCACTAATTTCTCCTCACCTCTCATAAATTTAGCCATCCTTTTCCTCCTTGTTCCCCCTTAGGTCTAATACGCACTTATTCCCACCACTTCTTGTAACTTTCTCCACCTATCTAAGAGGACCATAGCTTGTCTCTAGTTTAGACAAAGCCATATTATGCTGTCCTTAATTGCACTTAGGGGGTAGCACCAATGTAGAGTGTTTATTATTGAGCACTGCACATTTGAGCGAATCAATAATAGCACTCTACAAGACAGCGAGTGGCGCAATACCTCGCTATATCCTGTATAGTGAGTACAGCAAGGAGCTGTACCCACTACTGCAGGATATAGCATCCTTTGTGGCCAATTCCTGCTGAACTGCTTGCATAGCATAGTGGTGTACACCACCACTTGTGATGCAAGCAGATCTGGGTTCGGGCCTGGCTACAGGCAGAAATATATATTTTTTTACACAATCCGGTAATTTGCCCCATGGTCTGCACCCCCTCGGAGTTAGTTATTTAAGTTTGCAGGGTAAGGGGGGTGCACAGCCTCCTGCATAAAAAAAGATTCCTGTGATTTACTTAAGTATTGTAGCGCCTGTCGCTATTTGCAATGGTCGGTACAATATCTGTCGCCCTTTTGACTATGGGCCAGGTTTGCTTGGTCTATGTGATAGGCGGTCTTTCAGACTCACCTTTATCACATAAAACCCACTTAGGGTACCTCTGCAAAGGGTTTACTCAAAATGTTTGTAAATAAACTGACTTCTTTGGCATTTTGTTTTTTCAAGTACTTATGTATATTGTTTTCTCATTTCCTGTGCTTGTAATGACTCTAGTGTATAATGTCTACTGCCCTCAGTTCCTGATTTTTTATAACCTTTGTCTGTTATATTTATCACTGTATGGATGTCCAGGTCCACTTTGTAAATGAGTTTTTGGTCAATGGTGTTTCACCTGGTTAAATAAAGAATTTGATTGATTGATGGGGAAAAGGCATCTCTTTTTTTTTTACATGAAAAATTTTGTTTAATTTCCAAAGTAAAGATAACAAAAAAAATCAAAATAAAGCAGAGCATATGAAACATAACTGCTGTGAAATGTACAAGGAAGACAATAACAGCAAACTGGGAAGAGACTGTATTAATGTACCAACAGTAATGCAATATTAATATACCAAAGTGGAATAAACAGAATTCGTTATTGAGTTGTCAGTACCAAATAAGTGCCCAACTCCAAAGGAGGCCACCATCACAGTTACTACTTAGCCAAGAAAAAACAAGAATGTAAGAAACTATCAAGCAGTGCTAGCTATTAAAGCCCTAAGGATATCATAATGGAAGGTCACAGTGTTATAGACCCCTTCCAAGTAGTAGCCTAGTATGCTAGAAGAGGCCCAGTCACCAAGCCGGTCCCCTGTCAAGCAGAAAAAAAAAAGGAAGTTTGGCTGACAGTGACCTCCTACAGAGGGCAGTGAAGGTCACCCTGCTCCAGGTCAACTGTACTCAAACAACAGAGACATGCATGACTACTCTAGTACAAAAGGTTGAAGGAGGGGTAGAGGCCAGTCCCAGCAAGCCATGCAACCCATCTGTGCTGCCCTTCCAACTATCTAGTCATTGGGAGGAGGGTTCTCCAGGGTAGGGGGGGAGTAACACAAAGCACAGGTGTATGTTAAGGTGTCTATTCCATTTCTGATAATAAAGAGGTACAGTAGTCTGTGATGGGCAGCATAAGATAACCTTTCAAATGCCACCAGCTTGCCAATGGCCAGAAAGCATCTCTTTGCTTTAACAGCTCTGCAGGGAGATCATTGTATAGTTTTATTCTGTGGCTATCATAATACAGTCCCAGTTTGTCTATGAGTGCTCTTTGAAGGTACACTTTTTGCTGATAACTGAGGAACTTGAGAATGATGGTTCTCAGTTTTTTCTTTGCTACTGGGTCTCAGTCGTAGGGAATGTGAGCTCTATCTAGTCTGTAGATCAGTGCTTCTGGTGGTGGGCCAGCAAGATGAATCAGTAATTTATTCATGAAAGATATTGTATCAGATTCCTCAAGACCTTCTGGAACACCCACTATCCAGATATTATTTCTTCCATTTCTATCCTCTTGATCTTCCAGCTTGGCCGCTATTTTAAAGATGTTTTGCGTATTGCTCACTCTTTCTTTAAACTCCATGGCAGCTGCATCTTCAGTGCTGCTTGTTCTCACCTCCACACCAATCCATTGTGTTTGTGCTTGCAACTCATTAGACAATCTGGGTGGGATATTCAAACTGCGCCATTCATAGGCGCAAGCCCTTGCACTGCGCAAAATAGTTGCGCAGGGGTGTGTCCGGGGTGATATTCAAAGGAGTTGCGCTATTGAGCAACTCTTTGAATATCACCCCCAACACCCACTGTGCATGGCGCAGTGGAACTTGCGAGCCACCGCAAGTTGACAGAGTGGAGCATTCAACTTGCAGTGGCACAAGTACCATTGCGCCATGTGCAAAATCATGATATTCAAAAGGTGACATGCAAATGGGGCTATAATTCATGCAAGGCACAGGGGGGGCCATTTGCATGTGATTATGTCCCCATTTGCATGCCATTAGCATGTAGGTGTGCCGATCCCCGAGGACGTGCGCCTGGCGCCCTGCCAGGCAGCAGCCATCGGGGACCAATGCCCCCTGCAGCCCGATCGTGGGCAGCCGACTTGTAAATCCCCACCCACCCCCACTGGCCCGATCGCGGGCATAGTGTACTCCCCCACCAGCCCAATCGGGGCAGCAATATGGCTCCCCCTCCCGAGCGTATCTCTGGTGGTCCAGTGGACCGAGAATGTCGATTCGCGGGCAGTAAGTTAATCACCCCCTCCTCCTGGACCGAAATGCCCGATCACGGGCAGTAAGTTCTAATAAAACCACCCTCTGAACATAGCCCTGGTGGCTAGTGTCCTCCCACCCCACCACCATGAAGCCCCACCCCCCCGGCGGCGGTAGGGTGGCAGCATCCACCGGCTTGCTGCCCGCCGCCCACCGACTGACTGCCTGGTAGGGCTGCATGCCCATTGGTGCAGAGCAAGAGCCACAGGAGCTCATACTGAAGATGACAGTTCAGATTTGTGAATGAAAATTCATTCATTCACAAAGCTGGACTGTCATGTATGTGTATGGGCTGCATGCCCACTGGCTCTTGCTCTGCACCATGGGTGTGTAGCCCTACTGGCAGTCAGTCGGCAGGTGGCAGGGCGGCAGGCGGGTGGATGCTGCTCCGCCAGCTGCCGGGGCGAGCGGGTGGTGGGGCTTCGGTGGGTGGGGTGGGGGGACACTCAGCCACCAGGGCTATGTTCGGGGGTGGTTTTATTAAACTTACTGCCCGTGATTGGGCATTTCGGTCCACTGGACCACCAGAGATATGTTCGGGAGGGAGGTGGTTTTATTAAACTTACTGCCCACGATCGGGCATTTCGCTGACTGACCCACCAGGGATATGTTGGGGAGCTGACATTGCTGCCCGCGACGCCAGTGGGGTGGTGGGGATTTACAGTTGCTGCCCATGACCGGGCTGCGGGGGGGACACAGGGATTGGGTTAGCCAGCCACAGGTGGCAGCTGCTGCTGTGGCGACTGAAATACAGCAGTTCACCGTGGGTGGCCTCAACTAAGCCTTTTTTGGGCTCAAAGTCGCAGGCACAGGTTGGGGTTGCGCCTGCACAACTCTGCACAGCCCGGCTGAATATCGGGCTGTGCAGTTTATGCATGGTTCCTCCCCCTCCAGTTGAGCTTGCATTCATTTGCATTGCGCTGTTGCTCAGCCTGTTTTCAGGTGCGCAACTGCCTCCTGCTGAATATCGCAGAATGGCACAATTTTGGGCTTGCGCATGCGCAACCCTATTGCACATGGCGCAACCCTTTTGAATATCCCACCCTCTGTCTGTATCTGAATTTAAGTCCAAAATTGCTTGTCTGATTGCATGAATTCATTCATGAAGAAATCTAGATGTTTGGCAGTTAGTGGTTAGTGAGTTACTTCCATCTCAGGCTGAATTTGTTTAGTGTCTAACAACAGTCTTTCGGTGGTTTAATTTTATACAGTATGTACAGCAGCAGAGTTGTTTTGGCTGATATAATTTGTGAGAACTATTGGTGATGTAGTGTCCATTTCTTGCTCTGAACTGGTCATTTTGAAGGTAAATAGTGTGATTAACCTTAAGATGAACCTGTATAGGCAGGGCATCATTTAATTACAAAGGGCCAGCTACATGGAACTCTCTACCACTTCAGTTTAGGAGTAACACAAGTCCAATATGCATTGGTAATATAAGAAACTGGCTGACTCAAGAAAGTCTCAAACCCCAGAGCTGTTGCCCTGATTTTGGGATAAGGTATAGTAGAAGCTTTTGTTTCTTTTTTTTTTTTATCTCACTCTGTATGTCTTGAGCGATTGTACAGTTTTAGCACCAAGTTAAGAAATTATGTATTCGTATTGAACTCACTTTACTGTGAATGTGTCTTGTGAAATGTAAAGTTATGTATATGACTGGGTATTCTATATTTATTATGTGCATTTGTATTTGTATATTTGCAACATAAGAAAATTTGACTGCACGTGGTACCCATTGTAAATAAGCCTTGTTGCTCATTTGGGATGTAACCATGTTCATGCTTTTTTCACACTGATTGACATGAATAAAATGTTATTCTACTCTACTTTAAATAGTGGGAACTACTGATATAAAAGACTGCTTCAGTTACTCCTGTCAATCATGAACACTGTCTTTTTTTACTCAGAATGTGTATTAATAGTTGAAATGTTATATGTATCTTTCTGTCTGGACAAACACTTTTCTACACTTTTATTAAATAGTCATAGTTGTAGGAGCTTTCCCATTAAACTCATCACGTTATTGAAAGTTAACAATTATTTTATTTAACTGCACTGAACCATGGACTAGTGGGAGGGATGGCTTTAGCACACTATGCAACCACTCTCCTCAGTGTCATCAATTCAAATCTCTGGGCAAGACGTTTGATGGGTTATAGATCACTACTCATTAGGGCTTGGCTCATATGTAAATTTTGAGAAAACCTCTGCTATTAAGATAGGGACCACTCAGAAAGTGCTACTCCCTTCTCAAGTGACTAGAATTATATTAACATCTGACCCAGTGATGATTCTAGTGATCATGCTTAACCATGAAAATGTAGATTTATTTAATTGGCAGTTATGCATTCAGAAAGCACACCATCAGTTATAGGTCAGGTCTATATTTGACTGTTTGGTGCACACGCTGCTTAATAATATATGCATTCCATCTTTTTTTTCTGTTTTAAAAAAGTCACAAGTGATGAGACAAGTAAATGCTACATTATTTTAATTACTTTGGTTACTTCATTTCATTTTATTTATATTTGTATGCCCTTTTCGTGCATTGTGTGTGTTACACAATTTGTTAGTAGGCAGGCTCTTAAATATGTATGTATTTCCCTTTGGGAAATGTTTGCTATTCAGTGTATTCTTGATGTATGTACTCATTTTTTAGATTGTAATGTACTTCAATTGTTTTTATGGTTTCATTTAGAGTATTAAATAAATCAAATCAAGTTAGCAATTTCGAGAATTAGAAGCCTTTGTAAAACCAAGCAAGTGTATTTGATTAAAGTCTTCTTTCTTTCTTCTTCCTTCCTTCCTTCCTTCCTTCCTTTCTTCCTTCCTTCCTTCCTTTCTTTCTTTCTTTTTTTCTTTCTTTCTTTCATTTTGTTAACCAGGTAAGCCCACTGGGCCCACAAGGTCCCTTTTTCAGGGGCAACCTGGAATTAGTTACATAGAATCCTATTGGATTCAGAACATTTAGATGGTATAAGACAGGTTTTGATTACAAACTTGGTGAGTCCAGAGGTCTAAACCCTTGTGATTACAAGACAAGTTTTTGAGTACAATCAAGGTCAGTGCATAGGTCTAAACACTTTGTGACTACAATCCATGGCATTACAGCACACACTTCTGAAGGCAAGTAGAAAGCAACAATAGGGAGCAGAGTAAATTAGTACAGGTTACAATTTACATGTTACAGCTATACAGGAAAACATACATGAAACCTCACTGGCCAGTTATCACTTTGCTTAGATTGTGTGGTATTGCTCTTATTATGCTGGGGCATGATTACCAAACTTTTTTTTCTTAGTTACTGCTTCCCTCCCCCTGTACAGTTAGAGGTGAACATTTATAATATATTTCATAGGGTCTATGGGTGTCACAGTTAAATCCAATTATAAGAGACCTTACTTACAAAACAAAATGAAATGGAGATGTTATTATAATAAGCCCACTGGCATTCTTTTACAGTATTTTTATGCATTTCAGTTTTACCCCTGTATTACTCAATGATCAAATTATATGGATGGCATTGCTGGAAGATTGGTTAATATCATTCATACAAGACTGGAAAGTGAATATGCTTCTCGACGCAAGAAGGGAATATGTATTCATTATATCGCAGTAAATTAGAAGTACTGTACCTTTGTAAAAATCAGTAAGTGGAAATTAAAGATAGAGGATATACCAGATAACTCCAGAAAACACTTACATATTGCAATTATGGATAAAAATGTCTCACATCTTATAGAACTGAAATATTGTCTGCAGAAAAAATGTACCTGCTGCCTTTAGTCAACTAGTGAACTCTAGACTCCCTAAAGGCATGTTTGATCTGGTATAGTTAGGAATACATGAAAAAGATATCTGTTTGATATACCCTAAAACATAAGAAATTGGAGGACAGGGGTTGTCCATATATTTCTTACCAAATATATGGGGAACCAAATACCATTTCTTCTTAGAACGACCTTATAGCAGACAGTTTTAGCAGCTACTAAGCCACACACGGTGTGAACAATTATTTAACCAGGTCACCTTTAATACAGTAGTCTTGAGAATCTACCAGTAGAGGTGGTCTACATTTTACAAAGGTGCCTTGCACCTCTGTTTTGTGGCTTGCAAATATTACCTACTATATGGCAAGCAAGATGCACCCTCACCATTCACAAAGACATGCCTCCCAACATGAAATGGTGATGATGATGATAACTAGTTTGCAGAAATCCTAAGACAAAGATGTAACTAAATGACAGTTCTTAAAGGTTCAGGAATATTGGAAGCATTGTCACAGGATCTTGCACAAAGCGTGATGAAATAAAGGTGTTTGACATATTTCTAGTGTTATACAAATTGAAAGTTTATTTCTCATGGTTGGAGTTGGTATGATTTGTTATACTTGTGATTTTTTTGAGTAGGAGTGCCTAATTTCTTTCAATTCATTTATTTATTTATTTATTTTTTTGTTACTGAATGTTGAAAATGTAATTCTTTCCTTTCTGATATTACTGATTGTCAGTTAAAATGTTTGTCTGACTACTGTAAATATGTTTTTCATATCTGTATGATGTGATAGGGTCGAGTAAGACCCTGTCCCATTTGTTATGCAGAGAGAGTTAAAAGCAAGGATCCATGTTTCTGTCCTCTCCTATTCTGTCATTTGTCTGTCTCTTGTCTGTCTGATTGCACAATCACATTTTCCTTGTGGAATCTTAGAACTGGCCTCTTCAATGGTCCCTCAAGTTCCTCCTGTTATCTCCCCTCCTTTGTTTGCTGTTTTTATTCTTTCTTTCCCCTTGCTTCTCTATGGTTAAAAATATATGTGAATATTTATGTGATATTGAATCTTGGTTTGCAAATGCATATACAGTAGTTATACTGTTGAAATTAATGCAGAACCTATGTGGGTTTATCTGGAACACAGGGGGTTAACCTTGAGGTGCATTTTGACCTTCCACAAGCTTGTTTGCAGAGCTGTCAGCAGGAAAACCATCTCTGGCCAGAATGTTTTAATTAGCTGCACCCATTAAAGACTGGATATACTGGTCACAGGAAATAAATTGACAAAGTTTGGTACATTGTGTGAAAACAGGAGATATAGCTTTACAAAAACAGAATGCAGAATTTAATTGCCAGGTGAAAACATCTTATACAAGACAACAATGTTTTGTTTAGGGATACAGAGAGAGAGAGACTGAGATTTAGATTTAGAAATATCCTCAGATGTAGGACTTTGTTTAGTTTGAACTGCCTGTATTAGAGTTATCACGCACAACATTATTATATTTTATTATTGATAATAATAAAACACTACTTGTGAATTTTATGACTTCTCCCAGTTTGCCTATGCTTCCTTACCTGTGCTTGATGAGATATGATTATTTTTAATAAAAATTCCCCTCAATAAGTGCCATGTGATCTTTTACTTCCACCTGGATGGTGACCAGGGATGGGTAGAAGGGACATTGGTTTAATGTTTTATCTGAAGAACAGTACCTCAACAGTGCAGCAACCACCTCATACTGTACTAGAGTGTCAGTTACTGGTGTTACCCCAAGGACCTGGAGTGGGACTAGAACCTATAACTGTCTGATCTTCTGACTTAAAAGGTTAGCATTCTACCTACTGAGTACTTAACCACTGACACTGCAGTTTCTTCTTTGCATTCGATATGTAAACTGTGCCTTGGAGTATCATCTTTAGTAATGTCACACACTGCAACAGAAAATTGCCCCTTACTTATCTCTTTTCCAAACTGAACAGCTCTATTTTACCAAATATGTTCTGTTTCACTTTCTTTCCAAACATAACAGCTCAGGTTTATCCAATCTGTCCTCATGTTTCACACGTCCCATTCCTATCACTATCTATGTTAACCTTCTCTGGACTCTATCCACCTATGAGACATCATCATTAAGTAAGAGGCCCAGACATAAAAATTTAGAAACATAGAATTTTCCAGCAGAAAAGGACCAGTAGGTCCATCTAGTCTGCCCTATTTTCATTGCCTATTTTTACAGCTTAGACCCTGTTTGGTCACAGGTGTCCCAACTCCTTCCCTTTCCTCTACTTATTATGCTCATGGCCCTATCCAATGTATGCTTGAAGGTCCCCACTGTCTTCAACTCCACCACCTCTTCTGGCAGGTAGTTCCAGGTATCCACCACCCTTTCTGTGAAGAAGTATTTCTTCACATCCCTCTTAAACTCCCCCCCAAGTTTCATTGCATGCCTCTGTGTTTTGGTACTCCTCCTTAACTGAAAAATACTTCCCTCTTGCAGCTTGCACCTTGTTCACCTCTGCAAAGTACTTACAGATCTCAAGCATGTCCCCTTTTGCTCTCCTCTCCTTTAGGGAGTACAAGCTGAGCTCCTGCAGCCACCCCTTGTACCGTTTCTTGTACAATCTCTCATACCATTTTGGTTGTCCATTTTGGTAGCTTCCACCCTGTCAATGTACTTGCAGAGGTGCGGTCTCCAGAACTGGACACAGTACTCTGGGGAGTCTCACTACTGAGAAATATAGTGGCAACATTACCTCCCTTCTCATGATAGAAATCCCCATTCCAATGCAACCCAGTATCTGGCTAGCCTTTCTCACTGCCTTGTTGTGCTGTCCTGCCACCCTGAGATCATCAGATATGGTTACCCCAAGGTCCATCTATTGTGTGATGACTGTAAGTACCTCCCCCCATCTTATACACAGCCCCCAAGTTTCTCCTCACCAGGTGCATGACTTTGCACTTTTTGGCATTGAAACCAAGTTGATACACCCTAGACCACTCTTCAAGTTTCCCCAGATCTCTGTGAATTCTCTACTCCTTCCTGGGAGTCCACCCTGTTGCAGATTGTTGTATCATCCACAAAGAGACACACCTTCTCCTCCAGTTTCTCAGCAATGTCACCTATGAAGGCATTGAAGATGTCATGACCCAGTACTGAGTCCTATGGTACTCCAGTTGTTACTATCCCATCCCCCAAGTTACTGCTGTTTACCACCATCCTCTGTCTCCTATCCTTCAACCAGTTTGATATCCAGTTTACCTCCTTCACTCCAACCCCTGGGTTGCTAAATTTCTTAATAAACATCCTGTGTGGCACAGTGTCAAAGGCCTTACTGATGACCAGATAGGCAAAATACACTGCCTTTTCCAGATCCACTTCCTTAGTTACCTAGTCATCATCATCATCATCATCATTTTATTTGTCGACCGAGGCATAACAAAGCGTCAAGGTTATTACAAAATTTTTTTTTTTTAAATACAAATATACATTAACATTTTCATTTTTTATTTATTCTTTGGTAACTGAGAAAAAGCAATGGACCAAAGGTCCCTTTTCAGGCCCAACCCGGACAAAAAAACATACAAAAATACACAAATACAATCAACAGCAATACAAAACCAAAAAATACAAATTACAAATTCAGTTACAAACAGATTTATGTAATAAATAACTTTTTAACCTTTGTTTAAAAGTTAAAACAGAGGGAGCAATCCTAACATCAAGAGGGAGTGAATTTCAATACAATTGGTTAGCTCTGGGCATTTCTACTGGCCCTTGTTTCTTTTTATTATTTTTGCAGTGACATTTCTGGTCATCATCCTTGGAGTTTGTATCCAGTTGGCCATTAAGATCTTGGTCATATAGAATACCCTGCTTGAACTCTGGTTGGATTTTTGTTCCGGACCTTACTGGAAAAAACAGGAACTGGGAACAACTTGGTCTGTGTGGATGCAAGTGGATATGAGTGGATACAAGTGAGCAGCCATATTTTATGTAACTATATCATACTGACTCCTTCGATTCAATATTTTGCTGTGATCTCTCAGGATCCTTTTAGGACTTTTTGGATGGACTTTTGCTTCTTATTCCAGTTGGACTTCAATATTGGATTTGCTAAGTTTGTAAACTTGGACTGCCTGGCTTATTTAATTGTACAGATTACATAGCATACTTTGTATAAAGTTGAAAACAAGAAGTAGTAAACATTATCAGGGAGTTAATGTGAAGACTAACTTACAGGAGGACTGTTTGAAATATTCTAATAATAACAAACAGATATCAAATAAAAAAAGAGACAAAGACGGGGAAAAAGACAAAAAAAAAATACAGAGGAGAATCAAACCAGAGGGGAAGTGTTTCAGACACAAAATAAGAAAAACATAAGGAGTTGGGGGATGGATAAAACGTTAACTGTTCAAACATTGATTACATTACATCTAGGAAAAGATGTTAGGGATAAGTTTGTCAAAGACATCTCTACCCCCATTTTGTCTATCAATTATAATAGTAAAAGTGTTAGTAATAGAGATTATAAACAGAAGGGAGAAAGGAAGACAGATAGTTGTGATATCAGTGGGAAAGGATCCCTGGAGAGAACTCCTAGGTTAGATTTTTCTGACTTTAGCCAGATGGAAGGTTCATGTTGGGATCATGAGGGTACAGCACAGGGATTATCAGTAACAGAAAATTACCCTGTGGAAATCCTAAAACACAATGATAATTATCAGCAACTTCCTGATCCTAGCCTGAAAATAAATGCTAGTATTAATTCAATTAGAGAGAACTTAGGGAGAGAACAGGAATGTAAGCAAATAAAACAGGATTTGCAAGGAACTATTCTGGGGATGAAAGAAATCCTAAACCCAAAAAAAGGAAATTCATTACAAAAAGATAAAATAAGTGAAGAATACTATTCTGAGTGTCCCCAGCAGCATACTTACTGCCCTTTTCTTGAAATTGATCTTATATAAATTTTAAAGGACCCCCATATTGATAACATTGTAATTATGAAACAAATTATCTTAATTAAAAATGAACTCTTACAACTCAGGGGAGAAATAGCATCTAATAAAATTATATTGGAGTCCCAAACAGCGCTGATTAATGAGTTAAAAGAAGTATGTAATTATACTGGGAAAGAAAGGTAACATAGAGGGAAAGAAACAGTATTGAAAATAATTCAACACAAGAATCTGACTGTAAGGCTCTACCATGCAAAAAGATTAATGGGAAAAAAAGAAGAAAACTCCAGGTCACTAAAGAAATAAGTGAAAAACTGAGGTGATGGCAAAGACTAAAGTAGATTCACATTTAGTGAGTAATCAAACAACAGATGATAGTAGTAAGCAAATAAAACAAGTAAAGATAAAATGGAACAGACTTACATGTAGGACAAGTAATACTGATTTTAAGAGAGATAAAGAAATTATCACTATAAGGAAAGAAAGGTCGGTAAATGAGACTTTGAAATTGGGAAATTTGGGGGAAGATCAGAACAGTTGGATGACAAGCAGGCTGTTATGGTGTTAAGAGGGATTAATAAAGAAGAGGATGAGATGAACAAATTCTAAATATTTTGACTCACCTTATTTTTAAAGAATGGCTTCAACTTGATATTCAAGAGGAAGATATTTGTAGAGTCACTAGAGCCTATGACTGTTCAGGAAATGATTTGTTACTGCTGTTTTTTGAACATGAAAGAACGGCCAATTATGTATGGTGAAACTCTAAACAATTAAGCAATTATAAACTAACTCTGAATCATCTGATGTTAGCATCTAAATTAATTGATAGTGGAGTTCTGTATATACAGGGCTTGCAGAACAAATTGGCCACTGTCCATTCCTTGCAAGATATTTTGATGAATGATTGCCCTCAGAATGTTTCACCAGACATAATACTATCCATATTTGGGATAAAAAGGCAGGGCTATGAATTGCAACCATGGTTAAAGCAACTTACCTTTTTTTTTTTTAAATCTTTTTTCAGTTGTTTTACCAGGAGTGACAAACTAAGTTGAAAGTTTGTTTACAGGTGCGACCTGGGAACACAGAGAAGTTAAATGACCTGCTCAGGGTCACACAGTATGCAAGTAGGATTCAAACCCAGGTCTCCAGATTTTCAGCTCATAACCTTAAACCACTGTGCTATACTGCCTCCCTATACCTATACCTATACCTATACTTCTCAGTTGTTTGCTAATATTTTGGGAATATAGTTTTACAGTAGTGATATACAGTAATTGCTGTAAACAGAGTGTATAAAATTGAGAAGAATGAGACCAGATGGATTTAGTTCTTAACAGTGCCACACTGGTGAGGAAAATACTGGTGAAAAGCCCACTACTGAACACCGTGGGGATACATATTGTGGCTGTTATGCTCTTTCTAAGTACAGCATAACTAGTGAAAATGATGTGTTTTATAATGTTGAGGTTGATAACAGGTACAAAATATTGTTAGATATTAGTGATTGACAAACTGATGAAAAAGGTAACAGCATAAGCAGTGTCCTAGCTATAGATCAAGGTGAAGACTTTCATTCTAATACCTCCACTACTGAAATATATAAAAAGTTTAGTGAACACATATCTATAATTTCATGGAATATTGCTGGGACTAATTCTAGATATGTGGATCCAGAATTTACAGACATCCTTGCACACAATGACATTCTAATGTTTCAAGACACATGGTATAGTTCAGAAACATTAGAAAAAACTAAATTAAATGGTTATATTCAAATTCAATGTACTGGAATAAAAGTTCAGAGAAAGGGCCATTATACAGTTTGGGTGGTTTAATAACTTTTATTAAAATAGCCGATTATATACAAATACTGGAAATGGTTATAGAGTCTAATTATTTGCTTGTTATTGTTAAAGTCAGGGGCCAACTATCACTTTTGGGTAATATTTACATACTCCATAAGAATACATTTTTTTTCGATAAAGAACTGAGCTTAAAAATAATAAAGGATATAAAAAATGACAATCTATAGACAGAATATAGAAATATTAATCATGGGTGATTTTAACATCAGGAATGCAAACAATAATGGTTCCTCTGCTTTAAAACAAATTATGTTAAATTTTGGAATTCTACAGAGACAAACCTTGGATAAAAAATATGCTGATAAACATCATCAAATTACAAAATTAATAGATGCTTTACAATTAGTAATATTAAATGGACATCTTCCATCTGACCTAGTTGGGAAAACAACATACCTTAATTCCAGGGGTACTTCAACTTTTAATTATGCACTCTGTTCACTGTATAATTTTGAAAATTATCTGAATTTTAAGGTAATACAAAGAATGGAAAGTGACCACCTTCCAATTGTTCTTTTTAAGAAATCTGTTTGCCCAATAACAAGAAAGGAGGATGAACATATTGAAGTTAGAAACAAAAGATTGTGATGGGATAAAATATCGGAATGTACGGTCAATAACATTATTGTACTATTTAACCTAGAAGTAGAACATCTTCAGGAAGCTGAATTTGAACCAGAAAAAATATATGATATAATTATGCAAATGTACTATAAACATATAGCAGTACTGTATAGACAGAACATTGATAAACAGAACAAAACTTATAGATACAAAAACTGGTTCTATAAATATTTCAGAAATGAGAAACAAATTAAGTAAACAACTTAGAATTACAAAATAAAATCCAACTAGAATGAATGTACACACTCTTAAACAAGTAAGGTAAAAATATAGAGGGCATGTAAAACAACAAAAAAATGTGAGCATCAACAATTTTTAGGAGAATCCATGTATGATGCCATTATAAATAAGGATGACAAAAAATTCTGGTCCCTTATAGCTTCTGGTACTAATACTTGTAGAACCAGTTTACATTCCTATATAACACCAGATAAATGGGCTGACTGCTTTTCTAAACATTTACTGGGATGGTAACATGAGAAATCATGAAGATGCCTTTGAGATCAATGAAGACTTTAAGCGGTTTATAGCAAATGAGATTAGTATGGCAAGTGACAGTTTCAAAAGAAATAAGTCACCTGGACCAGATAAATTATCTATAGACGTTTGTAAATTTAACACTGATTGGTGGGCTAACATATTAATAGATCTTTTCAATAAAATTGTCATGCATGCATACTTACCACTGACTTGGCATGGAAGTTATATCCTGCCTATATATGTAAGAAAGGAACAATACTCGATCCCAGTAACTATAGGCCAATCAGTTTAATAGACAATTTAGCTTTGCAAAGGTACTGCTGAATAGACTGACTGTATGGTTAGGACACTCACAAGTGTTATCCCAGTTGCAGGCAGATTTCACTAAAAATAAAAGTACAGTAACTCAAATCTTTCTTCTAAACCATCTTTTGAAAGAATACTGTAAGATAAGAAGGCAACCACTATTTGTTGCGTATGTGGATTTCTCTTCTGTGTTCGATTCACTTAACAGACAAATTCTATAGGACAGTATGCAAAATATAGGTATTGACATTAACCTAATTAACATCATTAAAATACTTTAGTCAGACACTTGGGTTCAAATTAAATACTCAAAACAAGGGAATCTAACAAATAAAATTAAAACAAATTTGGGTGTCCATCAGGGCTTCGTATTAGCACCAACTTTGTTTAATACCTATATCAATGATATTATTCTAACTCTGGGTAATGATAACCATCATGCCCCGAAGAGTGGTATGATGAAAATTCCAGTCCTAACTTATGTGGATGATCTGGCTATAATTTCTACCAGCAAACTAGGCCTCCAATATGCAATTAAGGACATGGAACAATTATGTCATGCAAAAAATTTTAAAACAGATTTACAGAAAACACAAGTGATGGTATTTGGAAGTAATAGATGTTATAAAAGTATTTTCTTAAACAATAAAAAACTAAAATATGTACAAGAATACCAATATCTGGGGGTCTGGTTTTCCAATAATCTAAAGTGGAATAAGCATATATGTTATATTCATAAAAAAGTTAAGAAATACACTCTTAGCCCTGTATAGGTCTGACCAGCTATATGGTGGACATTCAATTGTTCTTTTTTTAAAGACCTTGAATGCGAAGATTGTTGCTCAAATCCTGTATGCAGCTGAAGTATGGGAGTTGTTGCTCCTGTGAAGTTAGAATCGACTCTTAACAACGCATATAAAAAATATCTAAAATTATCTAAAGGTACGTCAAATGCCCTGGTTAGGTTCCAGATTGGACAGTCTAGACTGGAGCATATGGTCTAGGCTAGGCTGATCAATTTTTGGATTAAAACTAAAACAGACTCGAAGGATGACTTGATTAAGTCATGTATGAAAGATAAGGAATGATTATTACAGAATAATAAAAAATCGTAGTTGAGCAAAATCATATGTTTGTTGGAAATCTATGGGCTTACATACTTAAAAAATTGGGTTAGTCAAAATATTCCACATATATAGCTTTTTTCACTAAAAAGATTTATGATTTTTCTAGACAGCAAGATTTACAAAACATCAAATTATTGAAAACTGCTTCATGGTTGGTAAATAAAACAAAAGAACACACTGTAGTATAAAACAGTATTTTATCCTGTTTAAAAATAAAGGACATAGGATAATACTAACCAGATACAGGTTTGAGAATTTTGCCAGTAATGTTTTGCTTTCTGGATATAATAAAGACCAAAACATTTCTGCAAATTGTGATTGTGCATTACAAGAAACAGAAGATCTAAGACACGTGGTGTTACGCTGTTCATGGTATAATAGCCCAATAAGAAAATTTCTGGGAAAATACTTAAAATCCTGCAATATTCCAGAGAGATATTTTTTGGATCTCTTATTTAACTCAGAAAATGAGAAGATCCTTACTGATCTCACACTTCATTTAATTCTGATTGGTAAGGTATATGAGTGGAAGACTTTGCCAGTAACAACAAAAAGTTTGGACATTGCTCTGCTGGTTACCAATAATAATATCATATAGTGGCCATTTCTTTCTTTTGAGTAATGTTTCTAATCATTGCATGTCCCCCCTCTTAAAGAAATATTCTTAATGTAAGTATAGTATCATTATCATAAGGGCTTAGGCTCTTGTCTTTTAAGTGCTCATTTCATTTTAATGTAATTTCATTGTAAAATTTATTATAGAATATTTTGTATGTGATGAAACTTTTATATGAAATAACTAAAGCTGATCAATAAATATTTATCTGTCTATCTGAAACTGTTCTGGAATGAGGTGGCATGAGAATTAACTAATACTGGAGGGAGGCTAATGACTGACTCACTCCTCTCGCTGCTATTTGGTATGGAGGATTTAGGGGAAGAAGTATGGGAACCATACCCTAGATGGGTGAGAGTCATGATTACCATGGCGAGACAATGTGTAAAGAATACATGGTTCTCATGCATAATGCCCATTGTGGGCCAGTGGAAGACCTCATCTATACAGACCCTGGCACTAGACCCCATATCATAAATCCTTAAAGGAAGGGAGGAATGGTTCCTAAATGAATGGGGGAAGTTCTTGGACTCCCTATCCCCAATGGAGGCCCCATTGATAAGGGAGGGTGTAATTTAAAGGCCAGATAGGTTTAGAGGGACGATCCAGGAACAAACACACAAGTAAAGAAGAGAGCCATGACCAGATTTTGCACTATTTTTTTTTATTTCTATTTATTTCTAAGAATCAGTTTACAACCTTTGAGCCAGAGGCTCGTTTCCAAAGGTACTTCATCACTTAAAACTATTGAGCAGTTTCCATGTATATGCCAAATTTGCATATTTATTTATTAATTTGTTAACCAGGTAAGTACATTGAGCTGAAGCCCATTTTCAGGAATGACCCAGGGCCTACACTAGGCTAAGATACAGTATAACAACATAAGTCATCAAACACAATGCAATACAGTACAAATAGTGCAAATAACATCACATTAAAAACAAATATAATTCATTTGCTGTATCAAGTAAGATTTGAACTGTGTTTTGAAAACATTAAAACTACAGGCATTGAGATATGTTGATGGAAGTACATTCTAAATTGTAGTAGCTTGGATAAAAACAGAGTGTTCATCCATTGTAGTTGAAACCTTAGGAACTGACAATCGAATACTAGAGGAGGATCTTAGCACCTTACTTTTCCTCTTTGGTGCTATTAGTCTGGTTAAGGATAATGAACTATTAGTTCTGATGGAATTGTAAAGCAAGCAACCTAATCCATACTGAAACTTTAATCTACAGTAGGAGGTAACCAGCCATTCTCATCATAAAGTAAACAATGGTGAGTGTTATACAGTTTAAGTGTTGCAAATTGACATATTACATTAAATGTTTTTGTTATTAAGTTTAGATCAGATCTAGATAAGTGAGTAAGCAAAAATGAATTGTAATTCAAAGTAGGCAGAATATTTTTGAGGATTGCAAATCTAGCTTTCCTGGTTAAACCTTCTCTTAGTTTAAACAAAGCCCCCAATCTGTGATTTATTTTCTTACTTTGTACTTAATGTGAGAAGTAAAACACACATTGGAATCAAGAAAGATCTCCAAATATTTAAGCTCTCAAACCTGCTGTAACATCAATCTGCAGCAGCTGACAGAAAGTTTAGGTTTTGATCCAAACAGTAAATACTTTGTTTTATTTGAGTTTAACAATAAGCAATAATCCAGCAGCCAAGAGCTCAAAGCTATGAAATCAGTGTTCAGAGATGAATTTACTGATTCTACAGTACTTGCACTTGAATAAAGAATAATGTCATCAACATACAGCAATATTGATGAGTTAGTTGGGATCTTTGTAATTGGGTCTATGTGTAAAGAAAGTAATAGGGGTCCCAATATGGACCCCAGAGACACTCCCTGTTCAAGCAGTCTTACAGAAGAATTGGCTCCTTCACAGATGACATTTAGTGGGAGGTTAGCAAGGTAACTTACAAACCATTTACAAGGTATTTCAGCTAGGTCATCTCTTAGTCTCTGGAGCAGCATGGTGTGCTTTAGTAAATCAAAAGCCTTTGACAAGTCAACAAAGACCACACCAGTAAGTCTACCAGAATTCATAGACCTCAGTGCATGATCAGTGAAGCTTGTCAAGGCTGTATCTGTATTGAAAGACTTATGAAAACCGTGTTGCTCCAGGGAATGGAGACAATTGGTACCTAGGTAATTAACTAATTGTTCATTGATTAATTTCTCTAATATTTTGCTTAGTGGGGACACAATTGATATTGGACAGTAATTATCTAAATCCTGCAGTGAACCAGTTTTGGGAATAGGCTTAATAATGGTTTGCTCCCAGAGATAAGGACATTCTCCAGTGATTAAGGAAAGGTTGTACATGATTGTTAAGGGCTGATAAATAAATGGAGCAGCTAATTTCAAAAATCTAGGCTCTAATCAATCTAGCCCAGCACTTTTATTAGTAGGCAAATGATTCAGGTGCTTTAATACCATATGCTGATCCCACAGCGAAGCCTTTACAGTGATCGCATCAATGTCGACAACATTGACAGATTGCTACAAATTCCATCCAGGACTCTAGCAATTTTTCCTCTAGTGCTGCACTCCCTCCCCAAATTAACTTTGACTGGGAGTTGGTAATCCCAGATAAACACAGACAAGTTTTCAGACTGATTTATGCCAACTGCAATTTGCAGTCAACATAAATTCATCGCTATAATGTCAGTCGACAAAATGTTTATCAAACCAGTGTTGTAGATCCCTTTAATTCTTGACTATAATTTATTTTTTTTAATAAATAAATACAATTGCTGAATTGTTATCTGTATGTCTTTACTATATGGTATAAAAACAATAAAAATATTGAACCAAAAAAAAAGCTATTTGTTTGATCAAGTTTTTGGTACTGATACCTGACTTTATTTAGCAGTACCTCCAGATTTTTATTGTTGACTGCATTTATTTTGCAATATGTGTGTGTGTGTGTGTGTGTATATATATATATATATATATATATATACACATATGTATATATATTGTTCCTGTGCATTGGATGAGTTTGTATATAGATTTGACTGGTTATATTGTCTGATTTTTTCTTGTCCCCGTCCCCCAGTCACAACTGGAAACAAACCCAGTCTTGGACTCTGTTTGCTTACCTGGTAAAATATGTTACAAATAAACAAATAAATAAATGTGTTTTGATTAGTCTATGTGCACTGCCCTGTGACTTTGGCATAAGGCACTGTATAAATAAAATTTCCTTGTCTTGCCTTGCCTCCTTCCTCCTCTGCGAAGACCAAGAAGTATCTGTTTAAAATGTTAGCTTTTTCTTGTCCCCCTTCCTCCCTTCTGATTCTTACTATCACTCCTTGTTTTTCTCTTCTTGCTAATGTATACATATGCACCTTAGTCACCATCTAGTGAGTCTTTCTTCTCTGTCTTCACTCTCCTAACTGCCTTATCTGCTTCATTCTGCCTGACTTGACACACCTCCCAGTCCTTTCCCTTTTATTTCTTTGTACCTCTTGAATGCCACTCTTTTTTTCTTTCACTATCCTTGCCATCTCTCTGGAAAACCATAACTGCCTCTGTTTCCTTCTGCCTTTGCTTACTTCTTTCACATATTGGGTTGTTGCCTTAATTATACCCTCCCTTATTCTTCCCCACTGTGCCTCTACCCCATCCCTGGAAATTCCTCCTTTCAAAACAATTTCTGAGGCAGTCATTTTCTTGAAATCCACTCTATTGAAGTCCAGGAGCCTCATCCTTGTGTGACTCACCTCTGCTTCTTTCTTTATGTTGAATCACAACATACGATGATCACTGGTACCTAGAGGACTCCCCACTGTGATGTCTTCAAAGCTATTCCTGTTTGTTAGCACTAGGTACAACACTGTCCCATCCCTAATAGGTTCTTTTACTAGCTGCCTGAGAAAAGCTCTCTGATTCAAGGATGGCCCTGCTCTTTGCAGAAGTTGCAGCTAGAAGGTCCCACTCTATACCTGACAAACGGAAATCCCGAACTAACATCACCTCACCCTTTCCAGCCAACCTGATAATGACCTCACCCAGTGACCTGTCCAACTCTTCCCCTTATGCTGGCAGTCTGTACACTACCACCTGTTTAGACAGTGGTCCTGGAGCCCATTTCTAGGATGACCCACAGCACTGCCAGACCCTCCTCACCTCAATGCACCTGCACTTCAGTGACTGTTATTCCATCTCACATACAATGCCCCCCTCCCCCCCCACTCTGTTTCTCCTAAACAGAGAGTAGCCTGGTGTGGCCATATTCCAGTTGTGGTGCTTTGTACACCACAATGATGGCAATGAGATCCAAGTTATCCTCTGCCATTATAGCCTCTAATTCTAAGATTTTGTTTCCAAAGGAGGTGGTGGGGGCCAAAACAGTAGAGGAATTCAAGAATGCAGGGGATAGACATAAGAGTGCTCTAGCAATAGGGAAGAGAGGGTAAGCCACAAATCAACTAGGGTCTGTGGGAATGCATTAGGATAGGGAAAAGGGGCAGACTGGGTGGGCCACATGGTCCTTATCTGCCATCACCTTCTGTGTATCTGTGTAAGGCTTCAGTGTTAGAACACATGGCTCCCCTTTCCTTCTCACTACCATTGTCTGATGCTCTGCATTATCCTCTGCTTCCTGCCTATTTTGTCACCCAAAGCTCCTTCGGACCCACCCCATCAAGTTTTGCTTTCTCCATTCTTGGTACCTTTTGGTCTACTCTCCTTCACCACCTGAAATGTATCCCTGATTCCTTTTTTCTTTCCCTATGTCCCTGACTTCTTGAGTCTCTGTCCTTGAGGTGTTTACACCCCTTAGGACCTCACTCCCTGTCATTCTATCAGCAGAGGGTAAGAATTTTTGCCTCCCTTGGTTTGTCCACCTCCCCCCCAAATAGTTTAAATCCTCATCCAACTTGCATTTAAACTTCTGACCAAGGACTACAGTCCCCTTCCCAGGAGGGTTCAGGCCATCTCCTTAAAGAGGCATCCATCTTCCCAGGTCAGCCCTCAGTCCTTGAAGTGGCCAAAGCCTTCTTCCATGCACCTTTCCTTCAGCCAGTCATTAATGGTCCTGGTGCAGAGTACCCTTACCTGTCCCCTGCCCTTCACAGGCAACACCTCAAAGAATGCCACATGCATGCTATCTGCTTGATACCCCTCCCATCTTCCTGATGTTTCCCCTGCACTACCCCTACCCTCTCCCTTGCTGGGTCATGTGTATCAAGGTGGACAATAATTTCCAGCATCCACTACCTTAGCAATCCACAGGATCTGTTCACTGTCTGAGCTCAGGCACCTCTCAGGCACTTCACATCTATATCTTTCCCCATCCCGGCTCCCATCTCTGTGCCCCTCACTATACAGTCCCCCACCAGCAGCTGTTTCCTCTTGGGCTGGGTTGGCATCTCCCTCCCTTCTTAGGGCCTCTATTTCTAAGGAATCTCTCTCTTCCACTCCCATTATTAAAGGAACATCCCTTCAGTTGTCTTGTTCTACCAGTATGGTGAAGGTGTTCTGCAGTGGTACTGGTGGAGGAGTATGCACCTTTCCCCCACCTTCACCCTTCAGGAGCCCACCAGGGACCAGCCACTCTGTCTCTGTCTAGGCATTCTCTGGCAGAGCTGTGGTGGAACTGGAAGCCACTTGGTGGGACAGAAGGTCTGCTGTACCTTTGCCTGTTTTGCTTGGAGTCCAGAAAACAGTGCCTGCAATTCAGAGAGGTGAGTGCAGATGGTGCAGCACCTCAGTCTCCAGAAGATATCTCATATGATTGTGGCACTTCATCCATCCATTACACTGTACCCCACCTCAATCAGTCAATCAATCAATTACTTTATTTACCGGGTAAGTACACGGAGCCATGGCCCATTTTCAGGAATGACCCAGAGCCTCACACAGAGGCTAAGAAGCATGGTACAAAACACAACACAACAGAACACACATACAATAAATATAATAACAATTAACAATATTTAAAAAACAATTACAAATAGCTTGAGATTGCAAGTAAGTAAAAATTTTTTTTAAAAAAAATAGCTTGACCAGTAGTAATTTTACAATCCTGAGGCAAAGAATTCCACAATTTAGGACAAATGACTGAAAATGTCCTCTTACCCATACAAGTTGTAATTCTGGGTAGAACTAGGCAAAAAAAGGGAAGATGAATGTAATGTTCTGGTTTCATCCCTAAATTCAATAAGAGTGACTAAGGGAAACTTATGTTCAAGCGTAAGTATGTTATTGAGCAAACAGCCTAAATTATGTTGAAAATTTAGTTTAGGTGGTAACCACCCTAATTCATTACAGAGTACACAATGATGGGTTTTGTATGGCTTTTCTGTAACAAATCTACAAATTGAGTTATATGTTTTGTTACCTAAATCTAAATCACTAGCTGTTAGGTTAGTAAAGAGAAATGAATTATAGTTCAAAGATGACAATAAGATACTTTAGATATGGCCTCACTAGCTCCCCTGGTTAGGCATTCCCTGACCATATATAAAGCACCAAGTTTCTGGTTAACAGCCTTAACTACTCTTTTAATATGAACAGAAAACAAAAGATTGGGATCTAATAATAGTCCAAGGTACTTAACTTCAGTAACTTGTTCAGCATTACTCCAGTAAGATCAGATATGTTTAATGGTCAAGTATTTTTCAATTTGGGTTTAGAACCAAATAAGTTCCATTGTGGGTTTTTTTTTTTAGTGTTTAACACCAATTGATGCTGATATAACCATTAATCTAAAGCTTGAAAATCATTATTTAATGAGTCATTTATTTCTACAACAGAAGTCAAACTAGAGAATAATATGATATCATCAGCATAAAGAAGTAGTTTGGATTTAGTTGGAATTTTAGAAATTGGATCCACATAAATGGAAAACAGCAAGGGTCCAAGTATGGAATTCTGAGGTACACCCTGTTCTAACAATCATGAACCAGACATAGCTCCACCAAAACAAACCCTCATTGGACATTCCAAGAGATAAGTAGCTTTTAACCCAATCACAGGAAATATTTGCAAGTACCACATCCTTCAGTCTCTGAAGCAGCATGGCACGATTAACCAAATCAAAGACCCTAGGTAAATCAACAAATACCACACCAGTCAGCAGCCCAAGAGCCATTGATTTTAAGACATGGTTGGTAAAGCTGACCAGTGCAAAACCCATATTGTGAGACCTTTGAAAGCCATGCTGCTCTAGAGACCAAAGTCCACTGGCCTTGAGATAGTCTATCAATTGTTGATTGACAATCTTCTCAAGCAAGTCAAACAATTCAAAGTTTTCAAACACCAAGTTGGAGTACCCCTCTAACATCTTGTTAAGTCCCAGGGGCTCCTACCTACTGTTCTACAGTCACCTCAACTCACTCAATGACCTAGCCTAGATAGGATCTATCCTGCTTTCCCTGTCCAACCACCTTTTTCTGCTCTTATTTCTCCCTAGGTGTTTGCTGCCTGCTTCCCTTTCTACACTGCTGTTTTCATTGGCAGGTAAACTGTTATATAAGCTAGGAAACTGACTTTTAGCTGGATTGTTGGCTGTCACACTGTAACAGTTAGGAGTTAAGGTGTCACTTACTACCTTGTCCAGTGCTTTACCTCCAGATCTACTGCAGTCCTGCTGTCTTCCTGAACATTTCCTAAAGACATCCCCAAGTCAGACATCCCATTCCTGCTCTGCCCCACTCATGCAGTGGGATGCTTGGGTGTTTCTCCTTATATCTCTCCCTGCAGGCTTTCTCCTGTCCCCAACTGGCTGTGCAGTGGTCATGTGGTCTGCCATGACCTCTCCCACTTGCAGTACTTAAGATGTACCCACTAGACTCCATACCTCTGAACCTGCTCACAAGTAAGGAAAAAATAAAATATTTAAGTGATTACAGCTCCAAAGCCAACAAAAAAGCCTAGCATGTAGCTTAAGGCTTTGCCCTGCTTGCTATACTCTTGTATTTCTCTGTTCTCAAATTCAGAAAGAAAGTCAGTAGTCAAGTGCATGAGTAAGGTGAAACTTGGAATGTACTATTGGTAGAAATTTGCATGAGGGTTAGGACAACCTTTCCCTTGTAGAAAAACAGATATGGAGACTCCACACATAGCCCAGGGAGCTTACTCACCCATTAGACCAACGTCAGAGTGGCCAAAAGCCTGGACTTCCATGACAGATGTGACAGATCACAAGTGTCCATAGGCTTCTATGAGCTGACCATTAGCCGTGACAGCACAAGCACAAAGTTCCATGATGAAAGATGTTAACACACCAGAGGGGACAGAAGGTCCAGCCCTTTGATAAAATGGCCAACCACTTTGTCATGCACCATCACTGATATCCCTGCACAAGCACAGTATGCCAAAATAGCAGTCATATGCCCCTACTGAGACATCGCTCACAGCCCCTATTGAGACAGGGACCAGAGGTAGACAAGAATGCTGGTAATGGGGTAGGTAAGAGTGCCAGTGTGAAAAGTATGTCCACTTGCAAGTGTATTGCTTCTAAGTCAACTCCTTCTGTGACCCCTCTAGCATGTGGAGGACATCTTGGGAAAGCTTCTGAACCTGGAACACTAGCCACTCAGGAACAAGTTGGAAAGGTGCATGAAATGTTGGTCCAAATGGTTGATCATCCCTAGACCTTATCAGGAGGTCCAGTCTGAGTAGAAACCTTGAAGACCTGCTGTTGAGACTGAGAAGTTCCTGGTACAAGAACTGGCATGGCTAGTCTAGAGTTAACTGATCAGTGACACTCTGTCCCTCTGCACATTGAGGACCGCCAGAACACTACATACAAAGCAACTAATCAGGAAAATAATGGTAGAAAAAAATAGGGAGGAAGTAACAAATAAAGATTCTGATGAAGACTGGTACAAAATCCAGTACTGGAAAGTGGCTAAAAGAGGGCGTAAAGCCACTCAGTTTCAACTTCTGGTAGCAAATCCATTTGATCCCCTTCTAACAATAGAAATAAATCAGTATAACCAATTGCCAGACACTAATGAAATCCAGGAAGCACAAAACAATAAAAATATAAATGTATTACAGAATGACCAGGCACTAAAAGAAAATGGGGCACCTGGTATAGCAAATAGCTCTTATTCAAGTCCACCATTAATAGACTTTGAAACAGCTGTACCAGATATAATCAAGATACATCTGACTAACATGGAGCAAGATATCCTGGTACTGGGGGATTTCATGATAAAAAACTTAGACAGGGCAATATGTAATCCAGATAAAGCCAAACAAACATTATCTAGCTTTAAAAGTGCAAAAATTAACCATCTCACTAACATGCTGGGAGACATCCTAAAAAACACTACATCCAAATCTTTAGTTATAATACATGCAGGGGCTAGTAACATCTTTAGGGAACTAGCAATGAAAATAAAACAGGATATTGTAGCACTTACGAACAAGCTAATAGAAAATAGTTGTACACCTGTACTATCGGAAATATTGCCCATCCCAAGAGCAACACCAGGTCACGTAAAAAAACTTAAGATGGTGAACAACTGGTTAAGGGCTTGCTGTCTTCAACAGGAAATTGATTGCATTGGAAAGAATTTGAAGATAGATTTGACCTATACTGTGAGGACGGATTACACCTTAGCAGAAAGTGAAGTATAAAACTAGGAGACCACATCACAGCCAGTATAGGCAGATATTTAAACTACTAAAGAGAGGGAAGGAGATTATCTGTCAGCCCCAAACAAAACTGCAAGTCTCAATAAAGTCACTAAACCATCAAATGATAGTCATAGGACAAACAGATTCAGCAAAAACAATATACAAAAAGAGGTAATAAAAATGTTTCTAATTAATGCCACAAGTTTAAAAAATAAAATCAAGAAATTACATCAACTATTAGTGGTGCAACACATAGACATCTGTGGAGTCACTGAGACATGGTTCTCAAATGATGACTGGAATACTAGCATACCTGGATATCAAAATATATATAGGAATCATACAGACAAGAAAGGTGGTGAAGTTTCCTTGTATATAAGAGATAATATTAGTCACTGAATTTAACGATAATAATGTACCCAATAATGAGACTATATGGGCACAATAAAAAATTACGAACAGGATTCTAAATATTGGATTCGTTTATCACCCCCCCCCCAGTCTCGAACTGTCACAAAACTGTACACTGTTGACTGAAATTGATGACAGACATATAACTGGTGAACAAATAATCATGGGAGACTTTAACCTCCCCAAAATACAATGGAAGGACAACATAGGTAAAATTTTGTGGAAAATCAACTAATATACATCATGGCATCACATAATATGGAACAATTAATTAATAAAGCTCCTGGAGATAAAAATATACTCAACCTGGTCTTCTCTGATAATCCCATTGTAATTAAAAATATAAAAATACTCCCACCCTTGGCTGATAACGACCATAATATAGTCAATTATGGATACATGATTACACATCATATTACCAAAGGTAAGACTATATTATTTGATTACCAAAAGGCAGACTACACCAGTATGAAAACTTACCTAAATAACTGGAATTGGGAGACTGAATTAAAAGGAAAACATTTAAAAGACACTTGGGACATAATTAGCAAACACTTGACACATTGTATAAAGACTTGGATACCAACCAAAAGAAAGTAGAGGAATGGTCAAATGTATGGCAGCTTGGATTCCATGCTAAGAGGTGCAAGGTAATGCACCTGGGAAACAAAACCCAAGGGAAGAGTACACAATGGGGGGTGAGATACTAACAACAACAAAAATGGAAAGGGACCTGGGGGTAGTCATATCAGATGACCTAAAGGTGGGCAAGCAATGTGAGAGGGCAGCAAGGAGGGCTGGAGGATACCGGATGCATAGGAGAAGCATCACCAGTAGAAACAGGAAGTTATTATCCCTGTACAGACAGCTGGTGAGACCCCATCTGGAGTACTGCGTTCAGTTCTGGAGACCCAATCGCAAAGACACAGACAGGATGGAAGCTGTCCAGAGGAGGGCAACTCAAATGGTGCAGGTCTGCACTGGAAGACATGTGAAGAGAGACTAAGGAGCTTAATATGTATAGCCTCGAGGAAAGAAGGGAGAGAGGGGACATGATAGAAACTTCCAAGTACTTCAAGGAATCAACAAAGTCCAAGAGGAGCATCTTCAAAAAGAGGTGTGCAAGAAACAAGGGGGCACAATTTGAAGATAGAGGGGGGCAGCTCAGAGGTAATTTAGGCAAGTATTTTTTCACAGAGAGGGTTGTGGATGTATGGAACGGCCTTCAGGGGAGGTTGTGGAGTCAAAAACAGTGGTGGAATTCAAGCATGCATGGGACAATCATAAGGCAATTCTAGGGGGTTGGGGTAGGAAGAAGTAGGCTGCTGGTTAACTAGGATCTGCAGCTTATCCATCAGGTAGGGAAATGGGCAGACTGGGTGGGCCAAGCGGTCCTTATCTGCCATCAAATTCTATGTTTCTATGTTAAATATCTTAATGCACATAGGGTCCTACCTTGGTGGACACATAGAATAGCCAAATTAGAGAAAAAATAAGAAAAAACCTTATAAGGCATACAAAAAGGAAAACACCTGGAAACTGGCAGAGATTTAAACTAACAGCTAAATCAATTAAAACATGTATTAGAAAAGCAAAAAGAGATATAGAACTGAGTCTTGTAACTAAAGTTAAAGACAATAAGAAAAAATGCTATATTTAAGTGGGATCATTAAAAGGGAAACAAGCTAAAATAAGGCCTATTGAAACTAATGAAGGGATAATATCAGATGAAACTCAAATAGCTACAAGCTTAAATGAACATTTTCTCAGTGTTTTTGATTCAAAAAATGCCACACATAAACAAATTCAACTACAGGCAATAAATGTTCCAGTGTTTACGACTAAGGAAACCATTGATATTATAAATAATTTAAAAACAAATAGTTCTCCCAGACCTGATGGACTAACACCTGCATTTTTAAAAGCTCTTGTCCACCAATTAGTTGGACCATTAACCCATATGTTCAGTACATCAATAAAGGAGGGGATAACAATAGAGGAATGGAGAACCGCAGTAGTATCACCTATCTTCAACAGTGAAAATAGGGCAGATGTTGGTAATTATAGACCAATTAGTCTTATGTCTGTTGTTGGAAAAATTATGGAGAAACATCTACAGAAATGTATACTGAGACATTCGCAAATTACTAGTAAAACTGATTTAACTCAACACGGTTTTACAGTAGGGTGCTCATGTCTATCAAACCTTATTAGCTTCTTCGAGCCAGTTAGTGCTGCCCCAGACAAAAATATACCTGTGGATGTCATTTTTCTTGATTACTCCAAGGCCTTTGATAAGGTATCCCATGTAGTGTTACTAGAACAACTTAAAAAGATTAACTCACATACCAATATAATTACTGTACATGGATTGAATCATGGTTGGTGAACAGAACCCAACGTGTAACCGTCAAAGGACACTTGTCCGATTGGGGACTTGTGACAAGCGGTGTGCCTCTGGGATATGTTTTAGGTCCTACATTATTTAATATTGTGATCTCAACACTCAAATTCACCAACAGTGTGTGGACAGGCAAGTACGCAGATGACTGCAAACTTGGCGGGTTAGTTAAAACAATAAAAGACGCTGAGAGTATACAACAAAACTTAAAAAACATTGAACAATGGGCCACCAGCAACAAAATCAATTTAACATTGATAAATGTAAGGTAATGCACATTGGGAAGAATATCATAATGTATCCTTATAAAATAAACAATAACCTATTAAAAACTATAACTGAAGAAAAGGATTTAGGACTACTCATAACAAATGATCTCAACTTTGACAGACATACTATTGAGACTACTAGAAAGTGCCAGAAAATCCTGGGATGTATTTTGGGAAACATCAAGAGTAGGGATAGTAGAGTTATTGTGCCATAGTACACTGCCTTGGTACGCCCCCATCTGGAGTATTGTGCGCAGATTTGTGCACCACAACATAAAAAAAACACTAAAAATGGTCGAGAAGGTCCAGAGATGAATGACCAAAAAAATGTAACTAACTAAGAATATGGGATATAATGAAAGGCTTCATGTACTCAAACTACAGTATATTCTACTGAATACAGAAGAATTAGGGGAGACCGTTGCCTCATATTCAAAACTATGAAAGACAAATGCATGATGGAAACTATAGGTCTTTGCTATAACAAGAATATTACCTCTACTAGGTCACACAACCAGAAGTTATTAGGGGAGAATAACAGAACTGTAAAGAGAAGTACATTTTTTACTCAAAGAGTTGTCACTGTCTGGAATGAATTACCTAAAGAAATCACTGATAGTTCTAATATGAAAGCATTTAAATACAGTCTTGATAATTACATGGGTGAAGATAAATATAAGTTCCACCCATAATTTGGGTGGCAAGTTCACTAATGGGCCTTGGCTCACTGAACTTGAAGCCTACCTATGAACTTATGAACCTATATGGATCAAGGGGAAGACATACAGAAGGCCCTGGGCCCAGGACAAGATAATGCATCCTCCAGCTGAATGCCCCTCTATTATGTTCCATTAGTAACATAAGCCTAAAATATTAAAAAAAGTCCAGAAAACACAGATATGCACACAACTAATTTAGATACTAATACAAACACCAGAAACACAAATACAAATACCTAGAACTATTTCTGTGCACAGTCCTAACAAAGAGTGAGGTACAGAGAGACTGGTAGGCCCATAAGTGACAGGGAGAAACAGGCAGGCCCAGGAGTGACATGAAGAGACAGACTGGCCCAGCAGCGATGGGGAGAGAATGGCAGGCCCAACAGTGACAGGGAGAGAATGGCAGGACCAGCAGTGACAGGGAGGGAATGGCAGGACCTGCAGTGACAGGGAGAGAATGGCAGGACCTGCAGTGACCAAGAGAGAATGACAGGACCTGCAGTGACAGAGAGAGAACGGGCAGGACCTGCAGTGACCAAGAGAGAATGACAGGACCTGCAGTGACAGGGAGAGAATGGCAGGACCTGCAGTGACAGAGAGAGAATGGGCAGGACCTGCAGTGACCAAGAGAGAATGACAGGACCTGCAGTGACAGGGAGAGAATGGCAGGACCAGCAGTGACAGAGAGAGAATGGGCAGGACCTGCAGTGACAGGGAGACAATGACAGGACCTACAGTGACAGGAGAGAATGGCAGGACCTGCAGTGACAGAGAGAGAATGGCATGACCTGCAGTGACCAAGAGAGAATGACAGGACCTGCAGTGACAGGGAGAGAATGGCAGGACCTGCAGTGACAGAGAGAGAACGGGCAGGACCTGCAGTGACAGGGAGACAATGACAGGACCTACAGTGACAGGGAGAGAATGGCAGGACCTACAGTGACAGAGAGAGAATGGCAGGCCCAGCAGTGACAGGGAGAGAATGGCATGATCTGCAGTGACCAAGAGAGAATGACAGGACCTGCAGTGACAGGGAGAGAATGGCAGGACCTGCAGTGACAGGGAGAGAATGGCAGGACCTGCAGTGACAGAGAGAGAACGGGCAGGACCTGCAGTGACAGGGAGACAATGACAGGACCTACAGTGACAGGGAGAGAATGGCAGGATTTACAGTGACAGAGAGAGAATGGCAGTACCTGCAGTGACAGGGAGAGAATGGCAGGACCTGCAGTGACAGGGAGAGAATGGCAGGACCTACAGTGACAGGGAGAGAATGGCAGGACCTACAGTGACAGGGAGAGAATGGCAGGACCTACAGTGACAGGGAGAGAATGGCAGGACCTGCAGTGACAGAGAGAGAATGGCAGGACCTGCAGTGACAGGGAGACAATGACAGGACCTACAGTGACAGGGAGAGAATGGCAGGACCTACAGTGACAGAGAGAGAATGGCAGGCCCAGCAGTGACAGGGAGAGAATGGCATGATCTGCAGTGACCAAGAGAGAATGACAGGACCTGCAGTGACAGGAGAGAATGGCAGGACCTGCAGTGACAGGGAGAGAATGGCAGGACCTGCAGTGACAGAGAGAGAATGGCAGGACCTGCAGACAGGGAGACAATGACAGGACCTACAGTGACAGGGAGAGAATGGCAGGACCTACAGTGACAGAGAGAGAATGGCAGGACCTGCAGTGACAGGGAGAGAATGGCAGGACCTGCAGTGACAGAGAGAGAATGGCAGAACCTACAGTGACAGGGAGAGAATGGCAGGACCTACAGTGACAGGGAGAGAATGGCAGGACCTACAGTGACAGGGAGAGAATGGCAGGACCTGCAGTGACAGGGAGAGAATGGCAGGACCTGCAGTGACAGGGAGAGAATGGCAGGACCTACAGTGACAGAGAGAGAATGGCAGTACCTGCAGTGACAGGGAGAGAATGGCAGGACCTGCAGTGACAGAGAGAGAATGGCAGGACCTACAGTGACAGGGAGAGAATGGCAGGACCTGCAGTGACAGGGAGAGAATGGCAGGACCTGCAGTGACAGAGAGAGAATGGCAGAACCTACAGTGACAGGGAGACAATGGCAGGACCTACAGTGACAGGGAGAGAATGGCAGGACCTGCAGTGACAGGGAGAGAAATGGCAGGACCTGCAGTGACAGGGAGAGAATGGCAGGACCTGCAGTGACAGAGAGAGAATGGCAGAACCTACAGTGACAGGGAGAGAATGGCAGGACCTGCAGTGACAGGGAGAGAATGGCAGAACCTACAGTGACAGGGAGAGATGGGCAGGACCAACAATGACAAGGAAACACTGGCAGGACCAGCTGTGACAGGGAGAGACAGACTGGCCCAGCAGTGATGGGGAGAGAATGGCAGGACCAGCAGTGACAGGGAGAGAATGGCAGAACCTGCAGTGACAAGGAGAGATGGGCAGAACCAACAATGACAAGGAAACACTGGCAGGACCAGCTGTGACAGGGAGAGACAGACTGGCCCAGCGGTGATGAGGAGAGAATGGCAGGCCCAACAGTGACAGGGAGAGAATGGCAGGACCTGCAGTGACAGGGAGGGAATGGCAGAACCTGCAGTGACAAGGAGAGATGGGCAGGCCCACAATAACAAGGAAACACTGGCAGGACCTGCTTTGACAATGAGAGGTTGGTAGTGCCAGCAGTGACAGAAAGAATGGAAGAGCCAGCAGAGACAGGGAGAAACTAGCAGGTTGAGCAGTGACAGAGAGAATGGCAGGACCAGCAGAGACAGAGAGAGACTGGCAGGACCAGCAGTGACAGAGAGACTGCCAGGCTTAGAAGTGACAGAAAGAATTGCAGGACCAGCAGTAACACGGAGAGACTAGCAAGCCCAGTAGTGACAGGGGAGACTGGCAGCACTAGCAGAGACAAGCAGGCCCTGCAGTGACGGGAAGAGACAGGAAGGGCCAGCAGTAGTAAGTAGAGACTGGCAGGCTTAACAGTGACAGAGAGAGACAGAATGGCAGTCCCAGCAGTAACGAAGAGGGACTGTCAGGCCCAGCAGGGTAGAGAGACTGTCAGGACCAGCAGAGACAGGGCAGGACAGGGAAGCCCAACAGTGACAGGGAGACATGTGCAGGCCCAGCAGTGGCAGTGAGAGACTGGCAGGACCTGCAGTGACAGAGAGAGAACGGACAGGACCTACAGTGACAGGGAGACATGTGCAAGCCCGATAGTGACACAGACTAGTGGGCCCAGCAGTGCCAGGGAGAGACTGGCAGGCAGGCCCAGCAGTGACAGGGAGAGACTGGCAGGCAGGCCCAGCAGTGCCAGGGAGAGACTGGCAGGCAGGACCAGCAGTGACAGGGAGAGACTGGCAGGCAGGCCCAGCAGTGACAGGGAGAGACTGGCAGGCAGGACCAGCAGTGACAGGGAGACACATGCAGACCCCACAGTGACAGGAAGAGAGAGGCAGGCCCGGGAGTGGCAGAGACTGGTGTGTCCAACAGTGACAGAAAGAGCCAGGCTGGCTCAGTAGTTGCAGGGAGAGAGAGAGCATGGCAGGCTCAATAGGGCAGGAAGAGAATCTCAGGCCCAAGAGTGACAAAGAGAGACTGGCAGGACCAGCAGAGACAGGGAGAGACTGGGAGGCCCCACAGTGACAGAAAAACACATGCAGGCCCCACAGTGGCAAAGAGAGAGAGAGAGGCAGACCCAGCAGTGATAGAGAATGGCAGGCCCAGGACTGATGACAAGACTGACAGACCCCGCAGTGACACCGAGAGACTGGCAGGCCCAGCAGTGACAGGGAGAGCCTGACAGGCCCAGCAGTAATAGGGAGAGACTGTCAGGACCAACTCTGACAGAATGCTTCTGAAGGTAGCACAGAGCTGTAGTATCAGCGCCAGGAGTTACAAGGTGCTGGCTGTTATGTCCTTGATTTGTTTTTGTGTGTGAGCAGTTTAGTCTGAGATTCACACTCCCACACTCCTAGCTTGCCTGAGTTTTAGGACGTGTCCTTGGAGCAACTAAGGGATATGGAAACTTAGAACAAAGAGAGCTGTGAGTGGAGAGAGAGGGGGAAGGGAAAGGAAGGAAGGAAGGAAAAGAAAAGTAATGACATTAAAATGTCTAAAATAATAAACAGAAATGTATGAGTAGAGAGGTTCTGAAAATGAAGGTGGGTGATAGTGCACAAAAGCTGCAGTAAGGCTTCAATTGTCACTAAATAGGAAAATATACTGTACTTACTGTAGTCAGCTTAGCAGTCAAATCCACTGCATGGAAGAACTCCCCATAGCAATAAGAAATCATTTTTAAGAGTTTAATGGCAGCATATTTGAAAAGTGAGCACCGTCCTTACTTGGTTTGGGGTGGGCTAACTGCTTTGCTTACTTGAGATGTAGTTAGCACATCAAGTGCCATATTCAAAGGCATGCACAGTAAGTAGGGTCCAACATTGTTACTCTGGGAACACTAATGAAATTATGGTGTGTGTGCATGTCAGTGACAGGAGATGGTGTACATACAGGGCGCACTGGCCACAGTTGGTGGAACGCTTTTGGAACTCACTTACTGTGCTGTCTGGGCAGTACTAATCATGCTTCCAAAAGCACACAAACATGCAAAGATACCAGCAGATAAAGGCCTTACATTATATCTTGTCTGCAACATTGTGCAGGTTCCCCGTGTCTATACTTGGACCTTCCTCCTCCCCAAATCCCACCACCCTCAGTCCCCTCACCCCTTCTCCCCAGCAATATTCCTCTTCATTCCGTCCCACCCTTTCAGGGAGACCACCTCCTCTGTCAACTCATTCCACTTGGCCACCACTCTTCAAGTGAAAAAGTGCCTCCTCACCTCCCTCTTGGAGCTGCCCCTACCAGCTGTAGGCTATGCCCTCTAGTGGACCTGCTCCGACTAAGACTGAACATGCTCTCTGTATTCGCCCTATTAACACCTCTAAGGTATTTGAAGGTCTTTTTTTTTTTTTACATATTCTTTATGCTCCTGCCCAGCCCGGCCCCCTTCAGTCCGGCCCCCCCAGCCCCGTCACCCAAGCTTCCACTGGACTCACCTCTCACCCTAATGAGGTGCCAGCTAGCTGGGTGCAGAGCCTGTGAGGGGCCACCTTCATCCTACTGGCCGACATTTTTTCTTCTCCGGTGTTTGGTGTCCAATCCCTGAGCGTGGTGCGGCAGCATAAAATGACACCAATGGCTGAGCCGCACATGCTTCCATAGATGGCATAGGGGGCATCTGCCCCGCAACTGCCCCTTTCAAGTGGGCTCACTGTGCCAGCTCCCAGTCACCGCTAAGGATGAGGCAGGCAGCAGACTCCATCCCCACCCCTTCCCAGGAGCTGTCCTTCAGACCCTCGATCCTCTCCCTCCCCAGCTGACCCCCGGTGACCCGCTCACCCCACAAACATGGGTTACTGGAGTGGCAGGAGGTAAGGCATGATGCCTGAGCTCTCTACGCCACTGGGCTGGCCAGGTATTTGAAGGTCTTGATCATATATTCCCTCTCCCTTCTGTCCTCAATGGAGTACAAGTTGAGCCCTTGAACCGCTCCTTGTAGGTATTGCCCTGCTGGTCCTGGATCATCCTGATCACCCTTCTCTGGACTGTTTCTATCAAGCTGACATCATTCATAAGATAAGGGCAACAATAATGCACACTGTACTCTAGGTGTGGTCTTACCAGTGACCTGTACATTGGTAGAATGGCCTCTGCCTTCTTGCTGGTATTCCCCACGGCTATGCAGCCCAGCATCCAATTTGTTTTTGCAGCAGCTCACCTGTAGTGTACCATATGCTTCAGATCATTCTTGATGACAACTCCCAGGTCCTTTCCTTCATCAGACTTGGTGATCTGCACACCACCCAGCCAGTATTTGGTCTCTAGGCTCCATGCCCCTAAGTACATAACTTTGCACTTTTTTAGCATTGAACCCCAGTTGCCAAATGCCAGACCACTTCTCTAACTTAGCCAGGCCTTCCCTTAGCTCCTGTCTCTCCTCTTCTGTGTCCTCCCTCACACAGATCTTCATGTCATCTGCAGACAGGCAGATTTTACCCTTGATGCCATCAGCTATGTCACTAATGAAGATGTTAAACAACACCGGACCAAGCTCCAAGCCCTGTGGGACCCCACTGGACACTGGCCTAGCGGTCGAGAATTCCTTCCTTGACCACCATCATTTGGCTTCTGCCCTGCAGCCAGTTTTTGCTCCATACAGTGAGGTTGACCCCCACCAATAGATCTCTCAGCTTTTGACCAATCTCCTGTGAGGTACAGAGTCAATGGCCTTGCTGAAGTCCAGATACAGGACATCAACCATTTGGCCCCAGTTCACTGTCTTGGTCACACAGTTGAAAGGTCTATCAGATTAGTCTGACAGGACCTCCCTGACATAAACCCATGCTGCCTCTTGTCTTGCAAACTGTTTTCCACAGGCAAGACCACCAGTCCCAGTCTCTCCATTTAGGATAGTCTCCATCAATTTCCCCATTATTAAGGCTGGCCTGACAGGCCAGTAATTTCCTGGTTCATTCTTTGGACCATTTTTATGGAGAGGCACCACACACACAGTTCTTCAGTCCTGGGGCACACTCCTGGACTCCAGGGAGGTGTTAAGCAGGTCTGCCAGAGGTCCTGCCATCATCTCCATCAGTTCCCTTAGGACCCTCGGGTGCACTCCATCTGGTCCAGGAGATCTGTCCACCTTCAGGATCTTTAGACCCTTTAGAACCCTATCCACCTCTATTATGCTGTTGGTGACATCCCCCTTCCCCACCCTCACCCCCCTGCACCTTGCAGCACTGGTTTGTCCTTCTCTCTAGTGAAAATGGAGCAGAAATACTTGTTAAGTACCTCAATTTTCTTTTCACTTCCTTCTGCCCAAGCCCCCTCTTTTTTTTAACCTGACAATTTAATTTTTAATATTCCTTTTCTCCCTTACATATTTAAAGTAGGCAATCTCACTTGATTTTACTCCCTGTGCCAGCCATAATTTCCTAGCATCATTTGCCTCTCTAACTGCTCTGCACGCCACCCTTAATTTATCATTATAGACCTCCTTATCCTCCACATGCTGAGTATGTTAGTACTCCCAGAAGACTGCCTTCTTTTCCATTATTGTGTTTGGCACTTCCTTTCTTAACCAGCTGAGCTTTTTGGCCTTGGATTTCTTGCTGTACATTTTGGCACGCTCACTAGTGGCCTCCATCAGTCTCTCCTTTATTACAGCCCATTTCTGTTCCACCTCCACCTCCTTACTAATCCCAGCAAGATGCCCTACCAGTTTTTCTCCCATCTTATTAAAGTAATCCCTCAGAAAGAGCTGGAAGGGGTCAGGATCAGTTGTGTTCCAGGACAGTAGCTGCTGCTGTTGTTTTCACAGGGTTCTTGTGGATTTTACTTGGTAGGTTAGTTCTTTTCTTTCTTACTTCTAAGGGGCTAGCAGGGTATTGTTTTGGGGGATGCTGGATGTTTGTAAACTGATTTGGTGGCTGTAAGTGGGGCTCATTTTGTGGATGTTTCACTGTGTAACAGGCTGCACTGGTAGAGGCCTATTTCTTCTGATTTAAAACCTATCTGGTGGGATTTGCTTGGGCCTGGTTCTTTGGCTGCTGGGCTTGGAGGGGAGACACAGGGCTGATGCACTCTCTCTCGAGTCAGGTGTCTGCCCAGGACCCGCCCTCCCAGAAGTCTGCAATTTATAGGGGAACACCTGCCCTGCAATTGAGGAAAGGCTGCAGGTGCAGCTCATGTAGTTCTAGCCACTGGGGTTGGATTTAAAGGCTGGGAGAGAGGAGCTTAGGGAGTTGTTCATTTCCTTTATAAGTTTAATGTTGTACTGCACCTAGTAACAGGGTTACTGGTGTACAGTGGACTGTCTCTAAGATTAGTGGGTGACCTGATTAGGCAGTAGGGGTATCTTGGACTAGGGGGGGAACCTGGTGGCTCACCCAAGGAAACCTATTTGGAAGGGGATGGAACCACACATCATTAGGGCTGGCATCTCTGGGAGGGTGGTGGGGTGCACAGGGTGTGGAACAGCCATGATACTGGACTGGACTTGGAAGTTCGGTGGTTGCCCAGTGTGCTACCAGCTAGCACAGCTTAGGGAGGAGGTTGCGGGGATTAGGAGAAAGCTGGGGGAAGGGGGGTGGTATGGTTGGAGAAGAGGGCTGGGAATCTCCCACAGGGTTGCACCAAGCACTGGGGTGGGGGCATAGGGAAAGGAGTGCAGGAGAATACTCAGGGTACATAGGGACCTGGCAGAGGGGGTCCAAAAGGACACTACCAAGGAAGCAGGCAGGTAACTGGGACCTCTCAAAGGGGGACAGAGGACAACATTCTCAGGAAGTAGGCAGATGGCCAGGGCTGGACAGAAGGAAGCAAGGCGGGAGGTGGATCAGACCTTACACCTCAGTAACCGCTTCACTTCTTCTTCTGCTCAAGGATGAGGGGTGATGTAGCCACGACAGGGGTGGTTAGAGACGGAAAGGGAGTGGGAGTGGGAGGCAGGAGGCAGGGGCCAGATAGCAGGAAGAACGGGGGGGACCTGGAATGCAGAAGAATGGGGAAGCAGTGAATCAGAGCAGGAGGGGCAGGGGTAAGAGGGAGGAAAGCGTAAGGAGAAGGACCAGTTGGGAGGAAAGGTAAAGGAGAAGGACCAGAAGTACAAGGAGGATTCAGTAAAGGGAGCTGAGGGTTTAGGCCAGGGAGCACTGTACGAGCAAGGAGGAACTAAATGGAGACAGGAAGGAAGGGAGGATGAGCCAGGCTAGTTTAGCAGATGGGGAGAAGGACCAGTTAGTAGCAGTGAGGGGGAATTAGCAAGGTACAGAAGGATACTCAGGAGGAGGAGAGGCATAGGATTGAGGGGAGGTGGGCTATGGTAAATAAGGAGGGGTGGCATGTGGCACCCAGATAGGGGAGGAACAAGGAGCCAGCTGGGTGGAGGGGCCTGTAGAAAGGATGAGGGACATGGAAGGGGGAATGGAGGAAAGGAGTGGTCAGAGTGCTCTGCTGGGGATTCTATGATCAGGGTATCAAATGGGATAGGGAGGGAGAAGCCTGGCCAGTTAGAACAAGATGCTTCCCTGGACTAATGGTGCACAGGAGCTAAGCACGAGGTATATCAGCTGGCAAGGATTGTGGGGGTTCCCAGACATACTGGTCCACCTGGGTACAAATGACATTGAGGGAAATAGCTAGCTAGAGATACAGGCAAGATTCAGGAGCTCCCAGGGTCTGTCATGACATAGGATGCACAGTTTCCTTCTCAGAAATTCTGCCAGTGCCAAGAGCTAGTGGGGAACACAAAAGGAAAATTAGGGAGATAAACCAGTGGCTCAGGGAGTGGTGTGAGGCCAGAGAGTATGGGTTGATGGGGGATTGGGGGGAGACCTGGGAGGATAAGGAGCTGTATGCTAGAGATAGACTACATCTCAGTTTGGAGGAGGGAATCCTGTTGAAAATAGAGGGTTCATTGGTGAAAAGTGGGGTTTAAACTTGTGAAGGGGCTGGGATGGGAGAAAAGGCTGTCAAGGGGTGCCGATAAAGGAGGGACTTGTCTCCACCCCTGGAGACCAGGAGGATTGCAGGAAAAGGCCAACTGGCAAAGTGCAGACCAGGGAAAACAGAATCCCCATGGGAACACCAGCAGGGAAATGGAACCATAGGAAAGGGTGGAAGGTAGTCCCAGCAAATGCCAGGAGCTTGGGCACAAAATGTCTGAGCTCCAGGCGATGCTAACTGAGGGAGCAGGTGGATGTGGCAGCTGTCACTGAGACTTGGGCCACTGCAAGACATGACTGGGACCTGAACCTGGAGGGTTACACTATGTTCAGGAAGGACAGGGGAGGGAAGGAGGAGGGTAGCAATGATAGTCAAAAACTGCATTGGCATAGGGGAGTAGAGGAGGCGGAGGGAACCGTGGAGGCGACGGGTCACCTTGATAACAAGGTGGGGCAAGAGTAAAATAGGAGTGGTGTATAGACCCCTGCCCTGGCGGAGGAGCTGGAGGACAGTCTGGTGGCAGATGTTGAGACACTGCAGACTGGGCAGAGGAACGGTGGTGGTGTTGGGGGACTTAAACATGCCAGGAACAGACTGGGAGACTATGACATCCTCTGTGACCAGGGAACAGGTTGTTGGATGTCTTTCAAGATTCGTTCCTAACTCAGCAGGTGAGAGAACTGACCAGGGAGGCACGGGTACTGGATGTGGTCCTGATGACAGTGACCAGATTGGGGCCTGGAGGTAAGGGACCCATTGGTGGGAGTGACCATGCCACGGTCTGGTTCTCTGCCTGGACCTAGGAGGGGTAGAAGGTGCACAAAGACGGAAGTAACCGACTTCAGGGGGCGGATTTTAAGGAAATGGAAGGATCCTTAAGGAGCATTTGATGGGATTGGGCAGACATGGACACTGGATAGTAGGAGGGAAATCATCAGGAGAGGGTGCAGGATGCTACCAGCACCTGTGCAAGAGTAAGACGAAAATGCGGTAGGGCCCAAAACCTTGTTGGTGGACCAGGAGGTCCAGGAGGTGGTGGGAAAGAAAGCAGCCTATAAGCAATTCAAGTGCTCAAGGAGGAAAGGGATCAAGGGAGCACTGAGCTGATGGCTGGAAGGTCCACTAGAGTGGTGAGGGTGGCTAAGGCAAGGAAGGAGCAGAACCTGGCCAGGGAAATTAGGAGAGGGAACAAGGGGTTCTTTAGATACATTGGGGAAAAACGAAGGGTGAAGGGGCAGATTAGCAGGATTAAATCAGGGGAGAGATGGGCACAAGACCCGGGGGAGCAGGCTGAGGTACTAAATGAGTACTTCACCTCAGTTTTCACCAGCGAAAATGGGGGTGCTGCATCATACATGGGAGGAGACAGAGATACTGAAGGGGGGGACCCTTACCGATCGGCAGGTCTGGGGAGAGGGGGAGGCATCACTGGCAGGTGGGGGGAGGGCTAAGCAGGGAGAAGAGGTACCGGAAGTGGAAATCACAGCAGAGAGAGTGAGGGAAGCCCTCAGCTCCCTTAAGATGGAGAAAGCACCAGGGCCGGATAAATTACATCCCAGAGTGCTGAAGGAACTTGCAGATGTCCTGGCAAACCCCTGGCGGAACTTTCCATCTCTCTGAGGACAGGGTGGGTGCCCCAAGACTGGAAGGTGGCGATATAGTGCCTATCCACAAGGGGGGATCAAGGGAGGTGGCAGGAAACTACAGGCCTGTCAGCCTGACATCGGTGGTGGGCAAGGTGATGGAGGGCATTGTCAAGGAGAGGCTAGGGGGGGACCTGGATAGTCAGGGTGCCTGGACGATAGACAGCATGGATTCATCCTGGGGAAATCATGTCAGACAAACCTGGTGGAGTTCTATGACTGGGTGACAAGTGCCTTGGACCTGGGTAGACCAGTGGATGTCCTCTTTCTAGACTTCAGCAAAGCATTTGACTCTGTTCCTCACGTGGGCCTGTTGGATAAGCTGGGAGAAATGGGGGTCGGGAACCAGATGATCAGATGGATAGGCAATTGGCTCCAGGACCGGACCCAGAGGGTCGTAGTTGGTGGGATAGTCTCATCCCCAAGGAGGGTCATTAGTGGGGTCCCACAGGGATCAGTCCTTGGGCCCCTTCTGTTCAACGCCTACGTATCTGACATAAGGACAGGAATCAGGAGTGAGATGAGTCTCTTTGCAGATTACTTGAAACTGGGGGTGTGGTGGATGGGGAGGAGGGAGGTGGCCCACAGGGGACCTGGAGGCTCTGGAAAGATGGTCTAGAAAGTGGAAGCTGAGGTTCAATGCAGGAAATGCAAGGTACTCCACCTGGGGCAGGAAACCCAGGCCAAGTGTACACCTTGGGAGGGAATGCTACAAGTCTCGATGGCTGAGAGGGACCTGGGGGTGGTGGTGGATGTCAAGATGAACAACTCTGAGACTTGTAGGAGGGCAGCAGCCAAGGTCAACAGGATGCTGGGATGCATCGCTAGGGGGATCACCTCCAGAAGGAGGGAGGTGATACTCCCTCTGTATAACTGCTTGGTGAGGCCGCACCTTGAGTACTGCGTGCAGTTTTGGAGGCCACACTTAAAGAGGAACATTAACCTCCTGGAGAGGGTCCAGAGGAGGGCAACCAAAATGATTTGGGGCTTGGGGGACAGGACCTATGAGGAGAGGCTCAAAGAGCTAAATATGTACACATTGGAAGAGAGAAGGGACCGGGGGGACATGATAGAGGTCTTCAGGTACATGAAGAGGGTAAATAGGGGAGGAACAGTCAGGGTGCTTCGAAGGAAGGAGGAAGGGGCCACTAGAGGGCATGGGTGGAAGCTGGAGGGGGGAAGATTCAGGGGAGAAAGGAGGAGGTGCTACTTCACTGAGAGGGTGGTGGAGCCATGGAATGCACTGCCTAGGGGGCTGCTGGAGGCAGAGACAGTCGAGGGGTTCAAGAGGGGGTGGGACAGGTACAGGGGAAGGGTTCTGGAAGCAAAATCCAATGCAGCAAGAATATCCAGAACTGGGAAGGGAGAAGCCAGAGAAGGCAAGGGGGACAGCAAGGTCAGCACCCAGGGTGGGGGCTGACCAAACGAGCAGACACGAAAGACCGTTAGGCCAATTCTGCTGGCATTTTAGTATGTTAGTATGAAATTCCAAACCTTCATCTTGGTCCTGACTCTCTCTCTCTGTCCATGTCAAGGTGGCTCCACACTGCGCGGTGGTCGCTCCCTGCAAGTAGCACTTCCACCTTTACATCCTGGATGTCTCCACAGTTTGACAGGACCAGGTCCAGTGCAGCCCTCTTCCTAGTGGTCTCCATGGCATCTTGTATCAGAAAATCACTATGGAATGCGTCCAGCAGTACCTAGTCCCCGGTGCTGGAGATAGCCAGGATTTTCCAGTTGGGACCCCATACCTTGTGTAAGTGAAGGAGGTCTGTAAACTACCCCCATCTTTAGTTTTCTCCATTATTGGCTTGGACTTGCACCCATAATGCTTCTGCCTTTCCATCCACCCCTTCCTCTCTGGTACAGGTTATTGTCTCCTTCACATACAGAGCCATCCCTTTCCCCCCACCCATTACCCTATCTTTCCTATGCATTTTGAACCCAAGGACTGAGAGGTCCCAGTCGTGGTTTGGTGTGGCTCATGTCTCTGTAATGGCTGCTGTGTCCACCTCTCCTTTAGTCATTAGTGCCTGCAACTCAGCCATTTTATTTTTCAGGCTTCTGGTGTTCAGAGTCACTACCTTCCACCTTGACTCTGACAGCCCTTTATCCCTGTCCCCTCCCCCAGTCCCTCCTTCCCTCTTCTGCCTCTCTCCACTAGTTCCTATGGCCCCCTTTACCATGTTCCATTCCTACTGCCCCTCTCCCCCAGTCCCTCCTCCCTCCTCTCCTTTAGTTCCTTCCTATTCTGACCTGACTGGAGGGGGGGCCTATCTGCCTTTTCCATCAGGTGACTTAGGGTATTTTGCTTTGCAACCTGCTGCCCCCACTTTGTCATTTTAAATTAAGATCTTTCCCTATGAATTCTCCCAGCTTGTCCTTCAGGACTCTTGTGTCATTTTTATTTAGATGTAACCTGTCTGGTGCATACATGTCTTTATTCTCCCAGATCCCTTCCCATTCACCAATTAGCCCACACACCTCCACCTCACACCACCCTCTGAGCTATACACTGAATTCCTCAATTCTAACTTTCCTTGCAGTGCTAGCCCCTGGGACTAGTAGCATCTGTGAGAATGCTGCTGTACTTCCTACCTTTCTGCAGGTTTTCCCCACCTCCTTGAACCTCTCTCACCCCACCCCACCTCACATTCTGCAAGGCCATTTGTGCCAAGATGTACTATTATGTGAGGTTTCCTTCTCTCCTGCCCCACATGCTTGGCTAGCAAATATCCCATCCTCCCTGCTGTCATCCCTTGTATTAATTCTACCCTTCTACAGTTTTGTCTTGACCCCTTCCCACCCCACCTCACTCCCTTTACTATTGAATCAACCAAGAACAGCACCCTTCCTCCATCTTTCTGGGCCCCTACACCTATGCCTCTGCTTACTCCTGTCTGCTTTCTCCTTCCCTTCCTGCATATCCAGTACTTTCCCTCTCTTCCTCATTCCAGCTATCCCCTTCCCAGCCCTCACCCCTAACCCTCAGTTCCCCCTGGCACTTCCCCGCCCTTTCCCTTCTTCTCAGCCTTCTGCCTATCCCCTTGCTCACCCTTCCCCACCACCCCTTCCCTACTTCTTCCACTTGATCCTTCTCCTGAACTTCTTCCCTCTCTCTTCCCCACCCACCATCCCTGAACTTCTTCTTCTTACTGCCTCCTTCCTTACGCATCTCATTTTTCTTATTTGTTCCGCCACGTTCCCACTCTTCCTCTCTATCCAGTGGGAGGAACCTGTTTTGCACTAGCAACTTTGGTGGTGCTCCCACTGGACACCCTCCTCTCCCCACCTTGCCCATTTCCCTTAACCTTATCCAACCCCCTCCCAAGGCTTTCCTTCCCACTGGGGGAGAAGGACCCTGGGGATCTGCCTACTTCCTTCCTCCTTCCTCAACCCAACTGTGACCTTTCCCTTTCTGCTTTGGCTCCCTTGCTGTTCTCTCCACCATGCCTGCCTCCAAGTTTTGTGGCATGTTTTAATACCACCAAATTTGCATAGATCCCCACTTTCCCCATCTTCTCCATCCTATCCCTGGTTTATGGTGGTCCTGGTTCTATGTGATAACGGTGAATGTACATCACCAAAAATAACAATGGTAATGTACATTCGCAGCAAGGAAACTACCTTCAACAGTTTATGCAGGGGGGCTTCGCACCCTGCACCCTCCTACTAAAATATATTTATTTATTTTATTTTTATTTATTGAATTCTTGGATTACAACCTTTGAGCTACAAGCTCATTTACAAAGGTTCCATGTCAGGAATACATAAGGAACAACAGGAAACACATACAATTTCAGTATCGTAGGAACAGAGGCAGGTAAGGATTAAAAAAAAATTTGAAGTACAGTCATTTGCACAAAATCAGGGCTAAGCAGGAGCCAGTATAGTTAGAAGGTGAAAAGAGAGAGCAAATGGTAGACTAGGGGTGTTGGGTAAGGAGAGGTGTGTGTTGGTGAGGGCAAGTGGCAACCTCTGACACAGGGTCACCTTGTCAGTTGTGGGGAGGGGGGGTGGTGAGGGAGGGAGCGAGAAACAGTGGACAGGAGAATAGGAAGGAGGGGTAGGCATTGGACCAAGAGGAATTAGAGAGATAAGTGGAAGAGGTAGGAGGGGAGGAGGGAAGAGGGTAATTGGGAGATAAGTAGCAGGTCGGGCAGTTTTTGAAGTGCTAGTGTCGAGGGTTTCCAGAGTTTGAGTACAAGTGGAGGTGGTCATGGGGATAACAAACTCCAGGGGATGGAGGGGGGTGCATGTTGGGGAGGGGGGAGAACCAGGAAGAAAAAAAAACAACACACCAGCACAGAAAAGCACAAAATATTGTGTTCCTCCCCAGCCCCGAACCCTTCACCCTCCCCACCAGAGCCAGCCTCCCTAACCACCCTGCCAGTAAGCCAGCTCAGTAGCTTCCCCCCCCTCGCCACCCCTCACATACCTTCCAATATCCTGTCACTCTTTCCTTAGTCCTGCACTTCCCAGTCACTACCCTTTCAGGATCACTCTCTTTGCAGGCGCTGAGACTGAGTCACTCAAATCTGAGTCGCTCAATCTCAGTCGCCCTTTTAACAGTATTCTGGTGGTCCCCCACCCTCACTCAGTCCCTGTTGGAAAAGTCTCCAGCATCTGTTTTCAAACCCTTCACCCAATACCCATTAGAGAAGTCCCTTGCATTCTGTGGCATCCCCTCTTTCACCTGATCTCTGTTATAGAAGTCTCTGGCATCCAATGGCATCCTCCTACTCCATTCCTGTTAGAGAAGTCCCTGATGCCCAGTGGGGTCCCCTACCTCACCTTATCGCCATTACAGAAGTCCTTGACATCTGCTGGCACCCATCTCCTGCTCATGGGTCCCCATAATGTCACTATTTGGTATGCTGTGGCAACTGCACCCCAAGAACACCTCCATCCTCCATCCCATCCAACACTGGTGGCTGGCATAAAACTCTCCATTGACTTTCGCTGTCTGCTGCCATCTGACTCTGCAAATAATACAATGGAGTTGCTAAGATGAAATGCAGTGTCATAGATTCCTGCATGACAAAAAAGATTAACTGCCACTGTATCTTGCATTAACTGTGCATGCAGAATGCTGCAGTATTCAGTGCTGCATCATGAATTCTGCAATATTCTGTGTTGCATCCTGGCAGGCTTCATGCTAGTATGCTTATTAAGCACAATAAGATAACACCAGCTTATGTGGTACCTTGAATGATACTGCAATAAGAGGGAAGTGCTATATTGCAGTACCTTAATGTGATAAACATTTCTGCGGTAAAGCAAAAGATTACAATTGCCATGGTATATCAAGTTACCAGGGGATATCACTATAGCAGTTGTGAGATGTCTCTGACATACTACAGAGCTTCCATGATTTTTCAGTCACCTCGCAACTACTGTAACAATATTCCCATTGATATACAGTATCAATAAACTACAGTAGTTGCGGGAGTCAGACAGTGCTCTGCTGTGGAGGTGAGCGAGGGGTTGAGCTGATCATTGTCACTAGACTGGTGGTGGGCATTTGAGAGTTGTCAATGGACACCTGAAATTGGCTTAATGGGGACCAAGAAAGGCGTGCAACAGGATGATAGGAACACCTCTAATGGGGATTGGGAGGGGGTGCCACTGGGCAACAGGAATTTCTCTAACAAAGATTTGGTGAGGAGACCATCAACTACCAGGGATGTGATATGCATGCCTACCATCATTAGAAAGGTAATTTTGTGCTGAGCAGCTTTGTGTTTAGCTATTATCCTTTGTGAGCAATATATGCAAGACTTTCGTGGATGTTTGTAGGGTACACATGAACAATTAAGGTGCTGCCTACAGGGGTTGCAGGACATATACTGTAGGCTGAGTTTTCTAACACTACCCACAGAATTTACTAGGTAGAATGAGTTTTCAGACAGTGCATCTACACTGAATTTACCTTTGTTAAGCAATCTGGTTATAGGGCTCCCCATCACAGTCAGGCTGAGAGAGCATCTTATCTCTGCCTGTGATGTACTTAAGTACCTGACAGCTAAGCCAGGGAGCACGCTCTCAATCAATCACATTTTTTTTTAAATTTTAATTTAACATAGCTTTTTAAATTAGCATTGTGACAGACATGTGACCAGATTGCTCTAGTAATTTATTTTTATTTCTTCTGTTAGTGCAATTATGCTTCTGTTATAAGTGGGCAAATAATGGTTTCCAGGGTCACACGTCCAAGCAGGTCTCATGTGAAATATTGGCCAACTCACCTGCTCAGGGGAATGTTCCCTTGGGAACATCTAGCCACAGATCCTGAAAGACAGATGTGAGAGTGCCATTTTGAACACCTCAGGCATGCTGAAAGGCAAGGGCGTGAGGTTGCACACCTTGGATATCCTGGAAAACTGAGTCACAAAGTTGGACCAATGGATGTCTGGGCGTGAAGTGAGCCAGTTGGCTCAGATGACATCATCCACACATATGCAGACATACTGTACACCACACACACATTTAGGGGGAAGGGGACAGCAGGGATCTGTCACTCAAAGGTGTGAGACCACGCCTCACAGTGAGAAAGGGAATACATCGGGGAGCTGAAGCACACTCTTTCTCTGGAACATTCAACACCTCAAACCAGGGAGATGCCCTGCAGCTAGGTAAGAAGACATCTTGGGAAAAGTGTCTTCTTTGGGCTAGCATCAGGTAAATAGATTTTAAGAGTGAGGGAAGCTCAGTTTTTTTCTATCTGTCTACTGTCTGTTTAACATCCATATTTTCCATTCTGAGTAAACTTGTAAACGTTTTGTCTGACTGTAAATATATCTTGTTTGTAAATAATTGTAGCTCTTCTAGTAAATAATCCATTTTTAATAAGCCCAGTGGCTGCGTGCTTATTTTAAAAAGGTAATTTTTTGTTAATTCTGCTGGATTCTGTTTGTAGACCGTCCCTGAAGGCACTTTACCCACAGTTATTGTTCTGACCTTCCTGACCTGGCACAGGAGGTAAAAGGTGGGTTCCTGGTTCCAGGTAAAAATCAGGTGGTGGCAAAGAATTAGAAGTCCCCAAAAGAGGACTGCCCTGTAAGCAAAGGGCCCAAGGGGCAGTTTTTGTCACAACTGGTAACAGGGGCGAGGGATTTCCATCACAAGCATATTAACAAATTATAAAGATGAGTTTTATTACAAGGTTCTTTGGATTGGTTTACAGGTGCATTTTGGAAGCTGGCCCAGTGGCTTGGCAGCAGCACTAATGCCCACCATGCCAGTGACCCAGGTGCGGAAGTGGAGTCAAGTTGTTAGGGGTCACCCAGAGGGGAGAGCACTGAGTGTCTGAAGGACAGCTGTCTTCTCCTGGGAAGGGGAAGCATGCTGCTCTGCTGTCGATTGCCACCAGGTGGAGGCCAACTGGCAGTGCAGGCATTGAAAGGGTCAGGAAAGGAACGTGCTGCGGGTCTAATGAAGTGCATGTATGCCTCCACACAGTACATGCTGACATTCATGCCCCATCAGAGGAGGACTTGAAAGACAAAGAGGAAACATGGCAAAGCAGGCACGAATGAAGCCCTGCCTACCTCCCTGCCCCCCAACCCCTGCCACCAGCCAGGACACCAGGCCCCTGATCTGGATGTTCCTCTCCAGGAGGTGATGGATGCCTTCACCCTCCTGGCCCCATCACGGGGGCAATCCATAGGGGAAACTCGTGGACCAAGTAAGTCCTGGGGAGGTGCTTGTTGGTTGAGGGCAGGGCTGGGACAGAGAGATACCAGGAGAAATAAACACCATTATGGGAAAAACAAGTATGTTTTAAAGGATTTTCTTTATTTTATTTGGAGAGAAACTGAAATTTGCAAATTGTGTGGTCATGTGGACTGGGAGTAAGATGCACACACCCCAAAATGCAGGGTTAAAATGTTAAAAAATGTTGGTGGCATGGCTATCTGAGCACTATGGCAGATGAGTGTTAGCTCAGCTCCCTTGGGCACATTTTCTTACACTGCCCAAGAGAGAACTTCAGTGGAATTTCACCGGCATCACTACTGAGTATCGACACTCACTAGCCTGACACCCAAAAGCCCAAGACAAAGATCCCGATGCCAAAAATCCTGACAGTGGGATTTTGCCTGTGGCAGAGCTATTTATAATAATTATGGGGGGTGCGGGGGTGAAGCCCCTGAAACAGGGAAAAACAGTCCACTGTGGGCAAATTCCCACTGTCGGGCTCTAGGTGTCAGGATCTTCATCTTGGGCTTCTGGGTGTCAGGCTAGTGAGTGTCGGCATTCAGTAGTAGAAGGAAGGAGAAGGAAACCACTTTGGTTCTCAAATACAGTAGCAGAAAAGGTCAGAGCCAAAAGGCTGGCCTTCAGGAAATATAAGGGAACACAACGGGATGAAGATAGGGAGGCATAAGTAGGGAAGGCAGTAAGGCAGGCAAAGTCCCAAACTGAGGAAAAACTAGCACGAACAGTAAAAGAAGGTGACAAGACTTTCTATAGATACATTAGTGAAAGGAGAAAGTCCAGAGGGGGTATTGCTAAGCTTAATGGAGAAAAGGGAGCATGTGAGGAGGAGGACCCTGTAAAGGCATCTATCCTAAATAGATACATTTGCTCAGTATTTACTGAAGAGAAGGTAGGACAGGGCCCACAGCTCAGCATCATGGACACAGGGGGGAGGGAGGTGAGCACTACTCCCTTCGCAAAAGAAAGGGTCCTACAAGAGCTTGCTAAGATCAGGGTGGATAAGGCAATGGTACCTGATGGCATACATCCCAGGGTACTTAAGGAGCTAAAGGTGGAACTAGCAGAGCCATTAGCAGAACTGTTTAGTGAGTCTCTGAGCACAGGAGAGGTCCCAGAAAACTGGAGAAGGGCTCATGTGATCCCACTTCACAAGAGTGGTAGCAGGGAGGAGGCGGGGAACTACAGACCAGTCAGTCTTACCTCAGTAGTGGGCAAGATTATGGAGGCACTCCTTAAGGAAAGGATAGTGCAACACCTGGAACTATAGGGGCACAGGATCCAAGACAGCATGGGTTTACAAAGGAAGGTCCTGTCAAACTAATCTCATAGATTTTTGACTGGGTAACCAGAGTGGTGGACCAAGGGGAGCAGTCGATGTCGCCACCTTGAATTCAGCAAAGCTTTTGACACTGTTCCACATAGAAGATTGATAAATAAGCTGCAGGCTTGGGGTGGATCAGAAGTTGGTCAACTGGGTGGCAAACTGGTTGACGGCAGAAAACAGGAGAGTGGTGGTAAATGGTATACAGTCAGAAGAGATGCATGTCACAAGGGTACCTCAGGATCAGTCCTGGGGCCAGTCCTCTCAACATCTTCATTAGTGACCTTGCAGATGGACTAGAGGGTAAGGCTTGCCTGTTTGCAGATGACGCCAAGATCTGCAACAGAGTAGATGATCCAGATGGGGTGGGCAGAATGAGAAGAGATCTGGATAAACTAGCAAAATTGTCAGAAGAGTGGCAACTGGGATTTAATGCAAAGAAGTGCAAGATCATGCACATAGGGAAGAGAAACCCTGAAGCCTCCTATAGGCTGGGAGGGAGTTGCTAGCAGTCACAAAGGAAGAAAGAGACTTGGGCATCATCATCACTGATGACCTGAAATCATCCAAGCAGACTCCAAAGCAGACGTAAGGCTAGTGGGTGTTAGGTGTATTAGTAGGGGTATCACAAGTCATAAGAGGGAGGTAATCCCTCTTTACAAGACACTGGTTAGGCCCCATCTGGAGTACTGCATGCAGTATTGGAGGCCACACCTTCACAAGGACATTAACCAAATTGAGGCAGTCCAGAGAAGGGCAACCAAAATGGTGCAGGGACTGCATCAGAAGACATATGAGGACAGATTAACAGAGCTCAATATGTATACCCTTGAGCAAAGGAGGGAGAGAGGTGATATGATTGAGGCTTTCAGACACCTTAAGGGCATTAACAAGGTGAAAGAGTCTAACATGTTTAAATATAAGAAAAATAGCAGGACAAGAGGACACAGCATGAGATTAGAGGGGGGCCGATTAAGGGGGAATGTGAGAAAATTCTTTTTCACAGAAAGGGTGGCGGATGTATGGAATGGCTTACCACAAGAAGTGGTGGCTATGAATACAGTGTAGGGCTTCAAACAGGCATGGGATAGGCATAAGGGAGCAATACAAATGACTATGAATAGATAGGCCACTGACAGAGCAAAGGCCAATGGCACATTTATTAGGTAGAAAAAAGAAATGGGCAGACTGGATGGGACTTGCGGTCCTTATCTGCCATCAACTTCTATGATTCATTTCGTCCTTATAATAAGAAGTCCATGCTTTTCATGCTTCAACTTGTACACATAAGGAACAGGCGGCCAACTCCTCTTGGGGAGGGACTGCGGATCTTTGTTGAAAGCTTTGGAGGGGGGGGGCAATGCCATGTAGACTCATTGTACCCCTCAAGGGGTAACTTGCAGATCCGTTTGATGTTGATGACTGTTTGAATCAAATGTACTGTACATATCAACAGGATGTAAGCAGCATTTTACTCTGTTTCCATAGTTACCTGTATGCCTCTGTACTGTCACTACTGTCCTGCTTGCATTTAATACAAAGATTTTACAAAAAAAAAAGAAAACAATGGCAACTGGTCAAGATAAAAGTAAGCAATTAAATCTGTCATTCGACCCTGGGGAGCAACCAAAAGACCAGCCTGTAACCCACGAGGCAAGAACCAGGCTGCTGGCCCAAACTGCCTCCAATAAAGAAATCAGCATGTCTGAGTTAGAAAAATCCTTGGCCGGAGTCCTGGCCACTACAACCACAATCCAGGCTGAAATGAAAGCTGGCTTTGCTAACTTAACAGTGCAAGTTACTCATATTGAAGCAGTGGTCAATGGACTCTTGGAGACCTCTGCAGCTCATGCAAGTTGACTAGATGAATTAGAAAAAAGGGTCAGTGAGTTGGAGGACTCAATGGCCTCCTTCTCCTGGGAGAGAATTTTCTTTAAGGAGGGCCTAGAAGAGCTGCAATCCAGGGTCGACAATCAGGAAAACCGATCACAATGGTCAAACCTCTTCATTGTATGTCTCCTGGAGGGTACAGAGGGAAAACACCCTGAAAAAGATTTGCAGCAGTGGTTAGTGTAGCACTTGAAATTGGACTAGGCAGTTGGAAATCAAAAGGGCACACTGAGTGGGCCCCCCCACCTAAACTGGGGGAACACCCCCATCACTGTCTAATTAAATAACTTTATTACATGGATAAGGGGCTCATTCTGTGATAACAGACAGGTCCTGATATTCCAAGACTACAGCAGGGAACTTCAAGTGAAATGCCAGAAATCCAACCCCGTTAAATAAAAACTGCACTCGATGGGTTGGACCTCTGTGTTGCTTTACCCTGAAAAACTCCAAACTGAGTGACCTAGCAGACCTTCCCACTATTTTACAAGCTATCTAGAAGCTGAATCCTTCATCGAGGAAGAATTCACAGCCCAGGAGGGCTGCTCACAAGCTCGACAGACTGCTCCAGTGAAATGAGTACTCTCGCTGTGCACCAATCTTTTACGCTGCATTTTTTTTGCTGAAGATTAAGCAGTCTGAGCTCAATCCTGCATTTTAAAGAATTGGTAAGTCCTCCTACAGTGATTACCTGTCTGCAGCACCAGGTATGTTTGTTTTCTTTCATTACTGTCAAAGCTGCTAAGACACTGGATTATATACTTTGGTTAATACTTCAGTTTTAAGACAACAGAAGGCCAAGGCCCATTAATGCTGTCCCCGCTACTCAGTGGTGATAATCAATGTTACCATCCCTAATGTAACAGTCCAGTTTGGTCTTAAACATGGACAAGTTTGGTGCATGGATCAGATACCCAGGTAACTGGTTTCATAATCTGATAGCTCTTGGAGCAGAAGCATGTTTTCTTAATTCAGTTTTAGGTACCCCACCCACCAATTGTCGCTTATGTCCCCTTAGGTCATATTTAAGGTCCTTGTATACTAGTCCTAATTCCTGAATTAATATTGGATCCTCCAGTATTTTGTATATGAGTAGCATATCATGCTTTTTTCTTCTCAGAGTTAGGTTCCATAGTGTCAGGTCCTCAAGCCTATCTTCATAGGGTGTATTCCTACAGCTGGGAATCAGTTTGGTAAATCTCCTCTGACTTCTTCCTACCATATTCACATCATTCTTCAGATAGTCAAGTCAAGTCATGTTTATTTATAAAGCGCCTTTCGAAATCAAGGCGCTGTACAGAAATAGATAGGACAATAAAATCCAAATATTAAAACAATCATAACTAAGAAGAATAAGCCAAAGTAAAAAGATAAGCCAAAGTAAAAAGACATGTCTTTAAAGCAATTTTAAAACTAGATAGGGATTCCATTGCAGAGAATAGTAATCCAAATGTGGTCAGATGTATGTTTTGTACAAAAGCGGGAGCACTGGTGCAAATCTGAAGAAGAATGACCTGCGTACACTGTTAATTAGGTGTCCTGTTTTGTTTGCTATACAGTATGTCTACATTGGATCCAATCCTTAAGGCTTCTACTGATATAAACTCCTAGATCTTGTTCATTACTGACTATTCTTATTTTTCCCCCTTGGATATGGTTGTCCTGCATGGTATTGTTTCTGCCAAAATGCAGTACAACACACTTATCTAAATTAAACTGGATCTTATTTTTAACCCACTTAATAATGTCCTCTAGGTCTCTCTGGCTCCTGCTGCTATGCAGCTCTGTGTCTACAGCACCACCCAGTTTTGCATCATCAGTGAATTTAATCAGCTTGTTGCCATTCTTAAATTGAGATCAGTTATAAAGAGGGGGCCCAGCAAAGACCCCTGGGGCACACCACTAGTGACCCCTACCTCAGTTGACAGGTATCCATTATTTCCTATGATCTAGCACCTATCCAACAGCCAGTTCTGTGTCCATTTGACCAATGGCAGATCAGCTCCTAGTTGAATTAACTTTGATATTAGTATGTTATGTGACAGGGTGTCAAATGCCTTCCTGAAAATCCAGCATTAATACATCCACTGCCCTGCCCTGGTCTAAATTATGCCTGACATAGTCATAAAAGCTGATTAAGTTTGTAGTGCAGGACCTGTTGCTAGTGAAACCATGTTGTGTTAGGTCAACATGTCCCATATCAGCCAGTATTCAAATAGATCATTGGGGGGGATCAGAGACCTGCTGACGATCTTCAGGGGATTTTATTTGATGTTGGGTGTGCCTCTTTGTGGGAGTTTATGCCCTTCTGTGCTGGTTGGGGTCAGCTCACTGTTTCCACATTTGTACCTGTGCCCAGGTTTATAGTCTCGTGCATTTAAAGGGCTCCCAAATGTGGCTTGTGTTTGGTGCCAATTTTGAAATGTTGCCTGTCATGAACTGCATGTTGGGGATTCAAGTTGAATATGGCACTGCTTTTTCCTGTATAATCTGTCACTTATTTTATGTCTGAATGCAGTCGAGATCCCTAACTATTCCTTCTGAACTGCCAGCTTCTGAGTTCTTCTCGACCATGTCAAGGGGCATGGGTACCAGCGTGCTCTCTGGGAGGCAGGGACTTGAGAGGCAGCTTCTCTTGTTTTTTCTTTTTTCTCATTGATATGGGCTTATGATACACGATTAGTAGCTATCTGATTTTATTCATCTATTGGGGACTTAAGTTGGAGTCAGTTGATGTCTCCGGTGCCATTTCAAATGTTTAACTTCAATTGAAAAAGAAAAACAAATTGTGCACAGCCTCCTTTACTGCTCACCAACATGGGGTTCCTGCAAACAAGAAACCCTGCTGGTCAGCCCTCTATGGGTCAACCCAACCATGTCACGGGACATGGGTACCACTGGGTTCTCTGGGTAGTGGGAGTCTGGGAGGCACCTCCTCTCCTTTTGTCTAAGTATATCTATGGCATCTACCACCATTGCCACTTCTACTCCATCAGAAGTCAGACCTCAGTTATCTATGGCATCACATGGCTTCGTTTTGGATCACAGTCACTATTCCAACTGTGACCACTTCCAATCACAGTGATTCCCCTGGTTTGAGGACTGCTGCCCTTCATTGTCCATGAGGCTGTCATGCTCATTCATCCTCCCAATTACAGCTGTGCCCACTTCAATTGCTGTGATTCCCCCTTCTTAGAGGACTTCTGTCCTTCATTGTCCATTAGGTTGTCATGCTCATTAATCTTCCCAACTGCATCTGCGGATGCAGGTACCAGCAGGTAAATTGTATCGACTGCTGCACAGGACCCCACACAGGGTACAATTTTTCTGTTCTGTGTCCCGTCTGGCAGGAAACAGTCCTGATTAGGACAATTGTTACCATGGACTGAGACTCTCTTTGAGCATATTTATAAATTTTCAGTGTGTACTTATTCCTTTGTTACTTAAGAAAACTGACTTTATTTTTTGTATGTTCATTGTTAGTTCTGTTACCTGTGAAATTAAGGTCTTGTGAGGGGATGAGGATCTGTTTCATGTTTTAATTATCTCTCCCGTCTCTTTTCTCTTCTCAGGGGGATGGGGTGGGTGATCCTCCCTACATTTATTGGCCCCAACATATTGAAATAAAGGGGCATTCCCTTCATTATTTCTTTTACTATAGGTGCCTGAAATAAACCATATCTGTTCCACTGCTGCAAGGGAAACTATGCTGGGTGACTAATTGCTCAGCAGGATGGGGAGAGGGGGGTTTCAAAGGGTGTTTTCAATGTTTGCTTCTGCTGTTTATGCTGTATTCTACAAGTGTACTTGCCCATCTGTTTAGTGTGGATTACTTTTTTCCTGTTCTAGTTGATGGGGGGGGTGGGGGGACTCCTGTTTGTGGGGTTACTGGGGTGGAGGGGAGGTACTTACAAGAGAAAAATGTTTGTTTTGTACACTGATTATTTTTTTATAATGTATTAAAGTATTTACACCAAAGCAATATGTAGACCCCTAGCTGGGATCACATGTCTAGCTGCTTGTTGGCCTTTACAGTATCTTCCATATGGATAATATGGTTCACATCTCTACGTGGAATGTCTGTGGGCTTAAAAATGTTATTAAACATAGACAGATGGTGGCGGAGGCCAAGAGATCTTGGGTTAAGATCCTTCTGATGCAGGAGACCCATATGTTTTATACAGATGTGGCAAGAACCAGCGGGAGCATGGGAGGGATGTGGCTTACTTCTTGTTTTTCCTCTAAAGCCAGGGGAGTGGCAAGGCAAGGCAACTTTTATGTCTTATGTTCCCAATCTCAGAGGCTCTGGGTGCCTTACAAGCTAAAACAGTATACAAAAGGATAGCACAGTCATAAATACATAAAAAGAGCTAAGAAATGTATAAATATAATAAAACAGTAGACAGAGTGCAACAACAGCATTGCAGATATATCATAGAAGATCTTTACAGTTCTATATCCAGGAATGCTTGGTTGAATAAATAGATCTTAAGGTGGCTTTTGAAGACCTCGACTGAAGGGGCCTCCCTGACAGCTGGTGGTAATGAGTTCCAAAGCATGGGCTGGCGACACTGAATACCCTGTCACTGGCAGTTTGTAACCTCATCCTGGGAATCACCAGGAAGCACCTAGAGGAGGAAGAGAGGGAACAGCCAGACATGGCAGGTGTAAGGAGGCCGGTCAGATAGCCAGGGCCAAGACCATGCAAGGTCTTAAAGGTGAGCAAGCCCACCTTGAAGAGAATCCTCCACCTGACTGGCAGCCAGTGAGGTTCGTGCAACTCCAGGGTGACATGACTGAACTTGGAGAGTCCCGTCAGCAGCCTGGTGGCAGTGTTCTGCACCAACTGCAGTTGGCTGAGGGTCCCTCCAGAAACCCTGAAGTAGAGCGCATTACAGTAATCAAGCCTGGACATCACAAAGGCATGCACTAAGGTAAGAAGATCCTCAGGCAGAACTAGGGGTTTGATCCTGGCAATATTCCTCAGATGGTAGAAACTACTTTGGACAATGGATGACACCTGAGCTTCAAATGTCAATCTGTTATCTAGGAATACACCCAGATCATGCATTCTAGAGGAAGCTGTCAATGGTGTAGACCCCAGAAAAAGGGCAGTTGTCACACCAGAGGCAGTCCTATTAATGGGTTTGATTCCACAACCAGTACCTCCATCTTAATCTGGTTCAGTCACAACCAGCTGGAGGTCATCCAGTTGTTAATCTCAGCTAGGCAGCTATTAAGCACTTCTGCAGCATCAGATGTCCCAGGAGCAAAGGAAAGATACAACTGGGTATCATCTGCATAGCAATGAAAACCTGCGTTGTACTTCCTAATGAGTTCACCTGGGGAAGCGTGTACACAGTGAACAACATTGGCGACAAGACTGAACCCTGAGGTACTCCGCATGACAGAGGCTAGAGGAGGAGGAGGAGGAGGAGAAATTCCTCATCACTACCCATTACCTCCATTTCATGAGGAAGGATTCAACCCAGCAGATGACAGTGCCAGCAAGCCCAAAGTACTCTCTGAGATGGTCCAGTAGCACAACATGGTCCACTGTGTCAAGTGCTGAGGAAAGATCGAGAAGAATGAGAACTGACCCTTCTCCACTATCTCTTGCCCTAAGGAGGTCATTATGCACCCAAACTAATGCCATTTCATTAGTGGCCAAATGTTTTCCTCAAGCTGTCCAGATCACTGTACATAATAAGGTAATCAACCCTGCAGGGCATTATGCCCTAGCTCATGTTACCTTGGCCGGAGTGGGTGACATCTCTGTTGGATCTATATATGCCCCAAACATTGCGGATCCAGGATTCTTTCAGAAGTTGATGTTGGATCTGGCAGCCCTTCTGGGTCCATGGCTTTTGGGGGGATGACTTTAACTGTGTAATGGATATGGTTTTAGATAGATCAAATCCTACCCTGTCCCACTTTCCAAAAATTCAAAAGCACTGGGTGACATGGAAACTATGTTCAACCTAATAGATGCATGGAAACACAACCATCCTACTGGGCAGGAATATAGCTTTTTATCTTATGCTCACCACCCCATGCCAGATTGGGCAGGCTGCTGATAAGCGCATCTCTCCTCTCTAACATTCAATTGACTACTCTTCAGTTCTAATCTCAGACCATGCATTGCTCACGATGGCTGTAGTGGCATTGGGCTTGACTCCTGTGAGCTGCCTGTGGAGGCTGGACCCCTTTCTACTGCGTGAACAAAAGTTTATTGCCTTTATATCCAATGCTGTTAAGGAATTCCTGTCCCATAATAAGAGGGGAGACACATCCCATGGGTACCGATGGGAAGCTCTCAAGGCATATATCTGAGGTCAGGTCATTGCTTACTTTGCATAAGCCAGAAAACTAAATGACTCTGAGCTTGCTCAGTTTAGGCTTAAAATTGCAATATGTGTGAGGAGGCCCATATGAAGAGGCCCTTCCCCACTTTGTACAGAGTAATCCAAAAGTTAAAGTGGCTCTTTAACCAACTTAGTAGCTCCCATATTGAACATTCCATACTCCTTACACAAGCAGGTGCGTACTTTGATGGTGATAAGAGGAGGAAATATCTGGTTTGGCAATTACAGAACCATGAGGGTGAAAGAACTATAGGTCAGATTCAAGATCAAACAGGTACACTATCCACTGATACCGCTAAAATAGGTGCTGAGTTTGGTGCCTTTTACAAATCCCTCTATACAGCAGAGGTCTCCCCTCACTTCAGCAACTGGACAACTTTTTGGTAAATCCCCCCTACAGTCCATTAACCCCCCTGACGCCTGCTCTCTTAATGCTCCATTAACCAAGGAAGAGATCCATCAGGCCATCAAAGCCCTTAAGAGTAGCAAAGCTCCAGGATCAGATGGGCTTCTTATTGATTTTTTCAAAATCTTGGCTACTGACCTGATAGATCTGATGCGGGACATGCTAGTAGAGAGCCTAGAGCAAGGTTCATTGCCCCCATCCATGCAGTCGGCCATGATCACTGTTCTTCTGAAATCAGACAAGAACCCCATGTTATGCACCCCATTTAGGGCAATTTCTCTCCTTACGGTAGGCTATAAAGTTCTGGCCAAGGTACTTGCCACCCGAATTGAACCAGTTCTGCCACATATAATCTACTCAGATCAATCAGAGTTCATTAAAGGTTGCCAAGGGAAACACAACATTTGCAGAACCCTGAACATTATTTACAATTGGTCTAAAAAGTCTGCACAGCACAGTGCAGCAGTTCTTGCCTTAGATGCAGAGAAGGCCTTTGACCGCGTGGAATGGAGGTACATGTTTGAGTCCCCTGGGTGGCTGGGATTGGGGCCACAGATGATCAGTTGGATTAAGGCCATGTATACATCTCCTACTGCTCAAATCTTGGTCAACGGGGAGCTGACACCCTCCTTCACCTGGAAGCAGGGCATAAGGCAGGGATGTCCTCTCTCCCCTAGTTTATGTCATGTCCCTAGAACTCCTAGTGGCAGCTATGCAAGAACACTCTGCCATTCAAGGTTTCTTGGGGTAGGGAGTGAGCACAGAACTGCTGTCTTTGCAGAAGACCTATGACAATATTTGGAAAACCCATCCCGACACCTACCTATAGTGCACTGCCTATTGCATGAATATGGCAGCCTATGGGGCCATAAAATTAACTGGACCAAAAGCAAATTGCTTCCTTTGGCAAACTCAACAGAGTTCAACTGGTGACAAATCTTGGGGGATTGCAAATGGTGGATCTGATCAAATACCTGGGGATCCTCATTCCCTCCAGACTTAGTCTCTTATATGCAAAGAACTATAAACCCTTTCTTGAAAAACTCTCTGAGGATTGTAAAAGATGGCAATTTCTGCCCTTATCCCTCTTCAGCTGCATAAACACCATAAAAATGTCCATTCTGTCTAGATACCTGTACCTCTACTATCGATCTATCAGTATCTACACTGGTACCATTAACCCATTTTAAGCAACTTAATTCTATGACCTATAAATTCCTGTAGAAGGGGAAAACAGACCACATTAAAAGAAGCATCCTACACCTACATAGTAAACTACAGTGGTGTGAAAAAGTATTTGCGCCCTTCCTGATTTTCTCTATTATTGCATATTTGTCACACTGGATGTTTTCAGGTCTTTAGACAAAATGTAATATTAGATAAAGGGAACCTGAGTGAACAAATAACTTTTGTTTTTTTTTTATTTTACTTATTTAATGAAAAAGTTAACCAACACCAATTGGCACTGTGTGAAAAGTAATTGCCCCTTACACTTAATAACTGGTTACGCCACATTTAGCTGCAATGACTGCAACCAAACACTTCCTATAATTCAATATCAGTCTTTCACATCGCTGTGGAGGAATTTTAACCTACTCTTCCTCGTAGAACTGCTTTAATTCAGTAACATTTGGTAGGTTTTCGAGCATGAACTGCTTTCGTTTCAGGTCCTGCCACAGCATCTCTATTGGGTTTAAGTCTGGACTTTGACTAGGCCACTCCAAAACTTTAATTTTACTTCTTTTTCGCCATTCTGATGTGGACTTGCTTTTGTGTTTTGGATCATTGTCTTGCTGCATGACCAACTACGCTTCAGCTTCAGCTGACGGAAGGATGACTGGACATTCTCCTTAAGAATTTTCTGGTACAGAGCAGAATTCATGGTTCCTTTAATTATGGCCAGTCATCCAGGTCCATAGGCACAAAAGCATCCCCACACCATCACACTACCACCACCATGTTTGACTGTTGGTATGGTGTTCTTACTGTGGAATGCTGTGTTTGCTTTACGCGACATTATGGGATCCATGTTGTCCAAAAGTTCCACTTTGGACTCATCTGTCCATAGAACATTTTCCCAAAAGGCTTGTGGATCATCCAGGTGCTTCTTGGCAAATGAGAGACGAGCATTTATGTTCTTCTTGGTTAGCAGTGGTTTTCGCTTGCTACTCTACATGAAGCCCATTTTGCCCAGTCTCTTTCTGATTGTGGAGTCATGAAACTGACCTTAGCTGAGGCAAGAGAAGCCTGCAGTTCTTTGGATGTTGTTTTAGGATCCTTTGAGACTTCTTGGATGATTTTACACTGCGCCCTTGGAGTAATTTTTGCAGGTACGCCACTCCTGGGAAGGTTCACTACTGTTCCAGTGTTCTCCATTTGGAGATTATGGCTCTCACTGTGGTTCGTGGAGTCCCAGAGCCTTAGAAATAGCTTTGTAACCCTTTCCAGACTGATAGAGGGCAACAAAATGTTTTTCTGATCTTTTCAGGAACTTCCTTTGATCATGGCATAATGTGCTTGTTGAATCTTTGTCCTGGCAATGTGACTCTGATGGTAAGGGCCAAATAAGTGAGGTTTATATTGAGCAGGGCTGGCTGTAATCAAGCCTGGCTGTGTTCAATCAGCTGACTCTAATTATCCCTTTAATTGGGTTGATTTAACTAGGGGGCAATTACTTTTTCACACAGTGCCAGTTGGTGTTGGTTAACTTTTTTCATTAAATAAATGAAATAAGTAAAAAAAAAAAAGTGTTATTTGTCCACTCAGGTTCCCTTTATCTAAAATTATATTTTGTCTAACGACCTGAAAACATCCAGTGTGACAAATATGCAATAATAGAGAAAATCAGGAAGGGGGCAAATACTTTTTCACGCCACTGTAGATGGTGCTGGTCTTATCCCAGCTATGCAAGAAAAGGGCCCTTATACAGTCCAGTTCCATCAGTGGTTACTCAAGTGATGCCAGTAGGGTCTAAATACTGTGGCTCAGTTGTATGTTGGGGGGGGGGGTCCATGATTTCTCTGAGCTTTGATCAGAATGGAAACTTGACCCAGGAGACTTTTTTATATACTATACTGTAAGGCACAGTTTGTGGGCTGTTCTTGATGGCAACTCGGGTTAGGCCAACCCCTCTCCATTTGAAGAAGAGCTCTATAAGCCACAACCCTGTACCATGCCCCTAACAATTTTCTACCACACTCTCCAGGGCAGTGATGATTCATCTGTGGTGGACTTTGGAGCCAAATGGGAGTGAGATCTTTTGCTAAATATAGACACAGCCACATGGTGCCTCACTGCTAACCACTTCCAAACCTGCTCTTGAGTAACAATCTTTGCCAAATACAGCTGAACTTTATGCACAGAGCATATATCACTCCACAGAGGCTGCATTCCTTCAATCCTGAGACCTCCGCTGATTGTCCCAAATGCTATTCTGGTAATGCAGACATCCTACATATGGTCCTAACATGCCCAAAAGTAAGTCCCTTTTTGGCACACAATGCATGACCTCATGGCACAGGTACTGGGTTATGCTCCCTCTAAATTCCCATTGGAGCTCCTGCTGGGGGCAAATCCATATCAGCCTTGTCAAGGTGCACATAGTGCATTATGGTGCCTGGCCCTAATCATGGTCTGAAAAACTGTTACCCAAAATTGGATATAGACTAGTCCTCCTCAATTCAACAGTGGGCTATGAACATAAAGTCTTGTTTGTGCCTGGAAAGGATGCAGCTGAATGCTAACGGGTCATCAGGGCTTTTCTTCAAAATATGGGATCCCTTGGTCAGTGCAATTGAAAATGGCTTTTTTCCTTTATAGCTATGTGTCTACATTACTATCTGTGACATGTAAGATACTAAAGGAATAATGCATGACAGGATGTGTATCATGCTGGGATAATGCCATGCCTGGGGGGTTGGGCACGAGGCCGCAGGCCAAGTGCGTCCAATGTCCCAGGCATGGCATTATCCCAGCACGACACACACCCTGGAGTGCATTATTCCTATTATACAATGGCTTGTTGTTATATATAAAATAAAAAAAATTTAAAGAATGTTTTTATTAATGTGGAAAAATATTTTTGTTTCTTAAGAGGAGATGCAAAAAAAAGGGTATATGATAATGGTTCACAGTGCTGACACTAGATCTGTGGCATAATGCTGGGATAACACCATGGGTCCACCAAACTGACCAATCACAGTCCAAGATTCTTTCTTGTCATTGTATAATAATGTATTAACAATAGGAGCCCAAAGATTATACCACTATTATGCGCTTACTAGTTCCACCTATAGGAAAAGTTGTATGGTGTATACTTTCCAGCATTAACCTGTTCTGTGTATTGATTTTGTGTATGGTTTACTGATTTACCTAGCTTAGTGTATATGTATACATTTTGCTGGGTTTTTTTGTGTTTAAATAAAAATATTTTACAAAAAATGTTAAATGTTAAAGTTATGGGTGATAGAAAAAATAAACAGTGAAAAAGATTAGTCCTTGCATATGCACTATCAATGTATGTTTTTGGAGTTAATTTTTTGAAGCTGTTTTCTTTTCAATCAACCAAATATTTTTTTATTCCTTTTTTTTTATCAGATTTGCTGTTCGGGCTACTTACCCCCTTACCCACTTACCCCATTACTATTTAAAGGAAAAAATTCATAAACAGTGACTGTCATAGCTTGTACGTCTATGACAATCTCTTTTAAATGGGGCATTGGGCTTCTCTGTAGCTGCCAGCAGTAAAAAGATATCAATGACTAAGTCTGCCCCATATTGACTCTACATTGCCACAAGTTTTAGAAATCGCTGACAATCAAGCCACACGTTAACTAGCCACATTGTAATGAAGCACAGCTTGATTGTCAGTGATATCACAAGTTCTAAAAATGATGGCAATGTAGTATCAATATGGGGCAGAAGTAATCATCGATATTGCTGGACTTCTGGCAGCTACAGGTAATCCCAAACTTCATGTAAAAGTGCTTTTCACTGGCTTTTAAACTATGATGGGTGCAGTTCATGAATGTTCCCCTGTGGTGTTCAAACTTGTCCCTGAAATATGTTTGGGGGGGGGGTACAAGTTTCAAAGGTTTTATTTTGCTTAAAAATGATAATTCCCTGTGCATACTCAGTAGTGTTTCTTTTGAGCATTTCTTTTTCTCTTTTAGGTTGGCAGTGTCGGACAGAGCAGAATACAATGTCTGGCCAAGGTGGAGGGAGGGCTATGCTGGTCAATCACCATGAAATCAATGTAAATATATGTACCAGTGTGGCCATGGGGAAGCAGGGTGGGTGCTAGAGTTTGGGTAAGAGTATGGGATTTCTTTGAACATGGGTATGGGGAGGATGGTGGCATGGGTACTAGAGGGTAGACGAGGGCAGAAATTTCTTGGAATATGGGTGCAGGGGGGAGAAAGGTGGCATGGGTACTAGAGGGTGAGTGTGGGGTTGTACTACTTTTTAACAGGTTCACAATCACCATTGGACAAGGGATACAGAGACAGCAACTGGTTAAGGTGGAAGAAGGGCTGTGCCAGTCACCCACCAAGGGACCATGTTTTTAAAAATATGATTTGTGGTCATGCATAGGGCTGTGCATGGTCCAAATAGTATTTCCTGAATATAACGAATAGTAGGTTCCCTGAATATTCTGATGAACCTTCTGAATAGTCTACTCTTTGACTACTATTCAGGAAGCACCATTTAGTGAGATTTTAAATTCTAGCAGAGTTTTGTTGGCTAGTGGGGAACATTTCTGAAGCTCACAGCCAAGAATACCGTGAGCTGGCAGAGAACAGGAGACAGTCATTTCAGAAATATAACACTTCAAACTTCTGAGACCTAGATCTTGCCAAAAAAAAATGTCTTGTTTTTTTTGTTTGCTCTACAAACTTTGTTCAGTATTGAAATCTAATAAACTTTAAGAAACATTTGGCATGGCTTTTCTGATTGCATTGGAGGCTTTGGGACCTTGTTTCAGGTCTCAGTAACAGGGAACAAGTGGATTGTCCATGTGTCTGCTGACACCTTTCCCCACTGCTTTCACTTCCACGTAGGTCCCCTGAGGTTTTTTGGTGACACACATTTATGCTTGCTCCACAGGGTTTTTTTGTCAGCAAAGTCAGGCTTGGCATTTTTGATTGCATTTCTGGGGTTCTTGTAGCTGGGCTGAGTAACAGGGAGGGCTATTTGATGACTGCCCCCTCCCCCACTGCTTTCACTTCCAAATCCACACAAGCTCAGTGTGTTTTTTTAACTTTTTTTTTGTTTTTCTTTGCTGTTGTCTGAATCCAGGCTTCATTCCCGCATGGCTGTTGAGGGTGTTGGCTGCCTCCCCCACAGCTCACTATTCACATCTTGCCTATTAGTTCATAGCATTCCTTGTGTCAGGCTGCATCCGTGTGTACACAGCTGTGTTCATGGCTACATGCATTTTTTTGGTGTTTTAAAAGCTACTGCAGTTTTTTTTTCCAGTGGGTCAGGCTTGACTCATTAAATTGTTTCTCTATGTCTCTGGTTTGGGGCTCATTTTCCTGTTTGACTGAGGAGGATGTCGATTGACTCCCCCTCCTACACAGTTTACCACTCACATTTTGCCTGTGCATGCATAGTATATATATTTTTTTTGGTGAGGGTATATCCTGCTTGTGCACGATTGTGTACATTTAGTGTTTGCTAGTAGTGTTTTGTGTAATCCACTGCAGTTTCTCATTTGGTCGAGGTTGACTCATTGAATTGTGTGTGAATGTGTCATAGTGTGCAATTCTGGGCTCAGTTCCATGTTGAACAAGGACTGTCATTGCAGTGATATTAGTGATATAAAACAAATGTAAAACAAATATAGTGTGTATTATTTTGCATTGAGTAGGGGGTGTTGTACTACACTATTTGTTTCACAAGCATTTTACATAGTTACACACAGTCTACCTGTGCTATTACCTGTGCTACTTAGTTGTAGTTGGCTAGCATTGCTGCATAATTACAGCAACTGGATTTCTATATAGTTTTAGCTGAAGTAATAGCTATATTGAATCATGTCTAGAGATCAGCAATCATGCAAACATGCGTGGACTAGTCCCGGCAAATCTTCTGGCCCATCAGCCACCAGCGATGCAGGAAACAGAGAAGACACAGGTGTATTAACTGTATACTAAGTGTGACTAGCTTTTTTCTCTATCATCAAGCCAGGTTTTGGTAACGATATCAGCTGTGAGAGTGGAGGAAATAAGCCACACTAATACTACTGGAATATGGCGTCTCAGTTCTAAGGACCTCCTAAAAACATACTGTAGAAAAATAGAACACAGAAATATAAAATTTGTTTGCTTGCCCCACCTAGTCAACCCAGCTGTTCCCTGTCTAATCTATCTCTGCAGGCCCTAACTGGTCTCTGGTGGTCCTTCCTCCTCCCTGCTTGTTCTGTAATACACCTCTATGTCTGTCCCATGCATGACTGAAGCCTCATGAAAAGTTGTTGCTAAAAAACACGGTGTCCTTGTAGACAATGGCATGGTAATAATATTAGTGGTAGTCATGACAGTACTACTATGGTCAAAGTCCTAGCACTGCTTTAGCCAAGCTTGACACCTTTTGCCACCGAGCACTAAGACTTATAATGGGAGCGCCATACTCCACCCATCACCGCACTCTATACTCCAAATTATTTTGGATGTCACTTAAATTTAGACGGCAAAAAAACAAACACAGCCATCTGAACATATACAGCAATTATTAATAAGCTTCCCCAGTATATTTCGGATTGCCTGCCAACTTGTACTGCCAGAAGTTACTCCTTGAGAAACCTCTCCTTCATTACACTTATTATCCCTAGAGTTACATACTTTGGTAACTCGGCTATAAGCCATGCCCTTCCTGTCCTGTGGAATAACCTCCATAAAACCTTAAAGTTAGCTATCCCTGAAAATTTTTTTAAAAGACAAAGAACCTCTGTGCGAAAACACTGAGGCAAGGGTTACCCCAAAGGGCATTTGACTGGGAAGCCAAGTTTCTGTGGTGATTTGCATATGCAGCCCATGATGCTTTGCATTGTGGGGGCATGTGTGATTTTGTATATCCCTGAAAAATTGCCCACTTTTAAAACTATGTTTGCACTTTCTTTTAAGGAATGCTGCAGTTGTTTCCACTGATGTTCTGCAAAGCCAGTATCTGTACCTCTGACCACTCACTACCCCTTGGCTGTCCTTAGTCTAACTTTCTTCACGTCCTTTATATTTTCTCTTAACTTTTAACACTTCACCTTCAGTGGATCCTAATGTATATAATGTATATAAAGGGTGTATATTTTGTATTTAGAGTCGTTGCAGTTAATTGATGACTCCTCCTTGCATTGTTATTCTTTGTTACTTCAGTGTTGTATATTATTTTACTGAATCCAAATTGTTGTTTTTGTTGACTATGTGTACCTTGCCCAGGTCCATCTTGTAAATGATTTCATCTCAGTGGTGTTTTGCCTGGTAAAATAAAGGTTGATTGATTGATTGATTCCCCAATAAGCAGCCACCAGCACCACTAGTGGTAGCCATGTTGCCACATCTTCCATTAGGTTTAAGTGCTTATATAAAGCTATCCTAACACTTTTCCTGGCTGACTAGTAGCTAACAAATAATACATGGGACATGAATGCCTTTCATTGCATTACTGCCAGCTCTGTGTCACTCATTGAGGTGCCATAGAGGAAAACCAATTTCTGAAAAGATGGTTTAATGGTGTAGTTTAATTTTGTCTAAATGTATTCTTTACAAAACCACCTTTCCTGGCCAAATCAAAATACCGAATAATGATGATGAACTACAAGATATGCTGAATACCTTGTATTATGTTGCTTTATTGAAAGCTCTGTGTTGGTCATTGAGAGGTTGTTGAGATGTTTTCGGAACACCAGGTTCAAAGAGGATTTAATCATGTCATTTAATGGCTTTAAAAACAATTCTTAAAAAAAAACACCTTTCCTGGTTGAATACTGAATATAAATAATGAATATCCCAATAACTGGGACCAGAATTTCAGCTGAATATTCAGGAAAAGGTATTAATGTATCCCTTGCCATGAGGGGTGATGGTAAGAAGACCATCACCAAAATGTGGGGTTAAAATATAAAAAAAAAAATGTTAGTTGTGAGTGATAGAAAAAACAACAAGTGAAAAACTTTTTAACTCCCTGTGTATGTGCAGCTTCATGAGATTTGAGAAGGTTGCAAGGGCAATCTGCAAGTGAGCCTCAACACTGGGGGTGGGGCCAGTGGCCCTTAAGGGTTCAGTCGCTCCACTGTAATCTACCCTCTTCCATCACAGTCTACCTGACTGTGCTGCTGCTCCATGGCTGTCTTTACTGCAAACACTTCTTCCTGCCCTATCTAGCACTACAGGTAATTTTATTAACGTACGAAGAAGCCAGCAGAATAAGGCCATTTGGTCTATCTAATCTACTCATACTGCAGAGTCCTCAGCTTAAATTGCTGACCCTGCTCCCCTTCCTAATCTGCTCTTCCTCTCTGTCCACCCCTCCCTTAACACTTACTTTCCCCCTAACTCTATCCTAGCCTCTCTTGAAGCTGCCCACTGTCCTTGTTGAAGCCACCTCTTCCGGAAGCACATTCCAACTCACCACCACCGTCTCCATGAAGAAGTGCCTCCTAGCCTCCCTTCTAACCCCCCCCAACTTGAGACTGTGTCCTCTCGTGTTTTGGTTTCCAGTAAGCTAAAAGAGACCCTCCTTATCACTTACCAGATGCCAAGTCTGCTTGGCTGTATGTGGTTTGAGAAGGTTGTGAAGGCAACCAGCAGCTGAGTATTAGCATTGGGGGTGGGGCCAGTGGTCCTTAAGAGTACAGTCGCTCCATTAAAACATGGAAACATAGAACATAGAAGCTCTCAGCAGAAAAGGACCTCTTGGGCTACCTAGTCTGTCCTAAAGTCCCTAGATACTGTGCTACCATAGATCCTAACTGATCTCTGGCCTTACCCCCCACCCGCCCTGTTACCAAGGTCCCCCATGTCTATTCTATGCATGTTTGAAACCTGTTATTGTTTTGATACCCACCACCCTTGCTGGGAGACTGTTCCAGATGTCTGCCACCCTTTCCATGAAGAAATATTTTCTCATGTCTCCTCTATGTCTCCCCCTTCCAGCTTCATACAATGAATCCCTCGTCCTTGAGCAGTTCTTTTTGTGCAACATGCCACCCTCCTGCACCTTACTGATACCCTGGAGGTATCTGATGTTTCTATCACATCTCCCCTTTCTATTCTTTCTTCCAGTGAGTACATATTTCATTCCCTGAGTCTTTCCTTGGATGGCTTCTAATGCAGGCCATGCATCATTTTGGTTGCCCTTCTGTAGACAATCTCAAGCAAGTTGACATCCTTCTTAAGATATGGGCACCAAAACTGCATGCTGTACTCCAGGTGTGGTCATACAGCAACCTGTACAGTGGCAGAATGATCTCTGCCTTGCTGGTGGTAATTCCCCTGGCTATGCAGCCCAGCATTCACTTTGCTTTGGCTGCTGCTGTCTTGCAGTGTGCAGAGTGTTTCAGCTCACTTGTGATTATTACGCCTAGGTTCTTTTCTTCTTCTTACCTGGTTATCTGCTCTCCTCCCAACCAGTATTTGGTCCTGGATTCTTCTCCCCCAAGTACATAACTTAGCACTTTTTAACATTAAACCCCAGCTGCCAAATGCAGGACCACTTTCTAGCCTTGCCAAGTCCTCTATGAGTTATTGTCTTCCCTCCTCCATGTCCACCCTCCCACAGAGCTTGGTGTCATCTGTGAAAAGGCAGATTTTACCCTTGTTCCCATCAGACGATGTCACTCATGAAGATAAAAAATAACACAGGGCCAAACACTAAGCCCTGTGGAATCCCACTGATCACAGCCCTCTCTTCAGAGAATTCTCCCTCAACTACCACCCTTTGGCTTCTGTCCTGCAACCAGTTTCTGTCTCATCCCATAGGCGGCTTAGCTCCCAGCCCCAGATCTTCCAGCTTCTTGTGCAGTCTCTTATGAGGCACAGAGTTGAATGCCTTGCTGAAGTCCAGATGTTGGACATCAACTGCTTGACCCTTGTGCACTGTCCTAGTGACCCAATCAAAGAAGTCAATAATCTTAGTTTGGCAGAATATCCCTGACACAAACCCATGCTACCTCTCATCCAGGAGCCCATTTTCCTCCAGAAAGCTGATCAGTCTCTCTTTGAGGATGGTCTCCATTGGTTTACCCACTACTGAAGTCGTCAGACTGACTGGTCTGTAGTTTCAAGGTTTGTCCCTCAGTGCAGTCTTATGGAGAGATAGCACATGCACTGTTCTGGAGCATGTTTCTGGTCTCCAGAGAGGTGTTCAACAGGTCTGCCAGAGGACCTGCAAGAACCTTTGCCAGTTCTCTAAGGATTCTCAGGTGAATGCTATCTGGCTTTGATGACTTATCCACCTTTATGGCTCTTAGGCCCTTGAGTACCCTGCCGGCTTGAATTTCACCATCTGTCACTTCCCTCCTCCCAGCCCCCAGCCCCCTACCCCCACGTGGTACTGGTCCATCCTTCTCACAACTGAAGATGGAAGTAACTGTTAAGTACCTCCACCTTTTCATAGAAATTGACGGCAGATAAGGACCACAAGGCCCATCCAGTCTGCCCATTTTTTCTTCGCTACCCTTTGCCCACCCACCCCCTTTTTTAGCCTTACTATATAATTTTTCATTTTTTCTCTTCTCCTTTATATACCAGAAAAAGGCCTTCTCACCCACTTCTACCATCTAGGCTAGTTCTACCTCTCTCATGGCCTTTGCCTCCCTTACCGACCTGCTCACCTATCTTGACTTAGTGGCGTAGTCCACCCTATCCTCCTCCTTCTGAGTATGCTTGTACTTTTTAAAGGTTGCCCTCTTGCCACACATCACTTTTGTCACCTACTTGCCGAACCAGCTGGGTTTCTTGGCCTTAGCTTTCTTTTGATTTTAGCACACTCGCTAGTGGCCTCCATCAATCCCATCTTTAATATGGCCCATTTCTGTTCCACATCCATCCCCACTCTGACCCATCTAGGTGTCCTTGAAGAACTACTACCATCCCACAAAATCAGCCCTCTGAAAGTCCAAGACCCTTGTCTTGGTCCTAACCATTCCTTTAACCATGTCCAAGTAAAACCACACCATGTGGTGGTCACTTCCTGATAGCAGTGCATCCATCTTCAACTCCTGAACAAGTGGACAGTTGGACAGGAACAGATCCAGGACAGCCCTCTCCCTAGTGAGTTCCATGAAACCTTGAGTCAGAAAAGCACTCTGTAAAGCATCCAGCAATACTTCTTCCCTAGGGCAGGAGGTACAGTAGCAGAGATTTTCCAGTTCACCCTGGTAGATTGAAGTCCCCCATTAATTCTATCACCCCCTGCTGGGCATATCTATGATCTGTGACCACAGCACCCCATACAGTTCCTCATCCTGGGAAGGCAGCCTGTAGACCACCCCCATCCTTAGTTTCCTCTCTTTTATGGATAGGATCTGCACCCACAAAGTTTCAGGCTTCCCCTCTGCCTCTTCCTCTCTGGAGCAATTTATCTCCTTTTTCACAATCAACGTACCCCCTCTTCCTGTCCCACTATCCTTTCTGTGCATTTTATACCCTGGAACTGCTATATTCCAATCATGGTTTTGTGTGTCCCAAGTGTCAGTAATGGCTGCAGCATCCACCTCTCCCACAGCTGACAATGATTGTAATTCTACATTTTGTTCACCAGACTTGTGACATTTAAAGACACTACCCTCCACCGCAACTCTGGACTCCCCTTTATTTCCTGATCTGCCCCTTCTCTCCCCCTCCTTCCTTGGTCCCTTTATTTTTCTTCCTCTCCTCATCCCTTCCTCATCTTTCTGTCCTGGTTGGGGTTAAGGCCTATCGGCCTCCTCCAGCAAGTGACTAAGGGTACTGTGTACCCTGCTACCTCCTCCCCAGTCTGTCTAATTTTAGCTTTTTAATCATAAAGTGCACTGTTTTTTTCTTCAGAACCATTGTGCCCTTTTGACTTAAGTGTAACTTATCTGGTGCATGCAAGTCCTTGTTGTTCCATGTCCCCTCCCAATCACCAATAAACCCATACCCTTCTGCCTCACAACACCCTCTAAGCCATCCATTAAATTTGGCAGTCCTTACCTTCCTTGCTGTACAAGCCCTCAGAACCATAAGCACCTCTGAGAAGGCTATTGACTTCCCTTCCACCATGAAGATTCTCTCCACCTCCTTGAACCTCTCTTGCACTACCTTATCTCACATCCTGCAAGGTCATTTATACCCAGGTGCATTATAATGTGAGGTTTCCTTCTTCCCTGTCCCATGTACTATACTACTAGAGGTCCCAACCTCCCTGCCATCATCACTGGCATGCATTCTACCCTCTTACTGTTTGGCTCTTTCCCCATCTCATCCCCTTCATGAATAAATCCCTCAAGATCACCCCCATGCCACTCTCATCCTGGGTTCTCCCTCCCTTCTGTCCATACTGCTGCCCAGTCACATCTACCTCCACCTTTCTCTCCTGTCCCTTCTTTATTCCCTCCTGACCCTCTAGCCCTGCTGTCCCCTTCCTCTCCTCCTGAACCTCTTCCCCACTGGGTCACCTTCTATCCCTTCCTTCTGTCCCCCCCAGCCTGCCCCCTACCTATCTTTTCTGCCCCTCCTCCTGCCTATTCTGACATTCTCCCATACCCATCACCCCTTCCCTGTGCCATTTACCCCCCACCTGAACACACACATCCTCTCGTCCCTTCCCACTAGTTACCCTGATGTCCCCACCTTTTCCAACTCTTCGCCTCTCACTGTCCCTTTCCTTATCACTAGTTCCTCTACCTCCCCCAGGTACAGTGAAAGGAATATGTTCTTCACCAGCAATCCTGGAGATGCTCCCACAGAATCCCTCTCTTTTCTGCCTTATCTTTCCCTCTTCATCCACTCCCCCTCCCTGGGTCTTCTCTCCTGTTAGGGGAGGGAGACCCTGGGGACCTGCCTAGTCTCTTGTTCCTTCCTAGACTCCACTGCCCACCCTCTGTGTCTTGGCTCCACTCTTGCCCACTCCCCTTTACATACCTCCAATCCCTGTGGCCCCTCTGCCCCTCCCACTGTTACCCTATGAATCCCACCACCACTACCAGTGCACCTATCTAGTCCCTCAGCTGCCAAATCTCCACCATCTGCTGTCTAATATGATGACAAACCAGGAATCTCCCCATCTCCCAGGGGGTTCCCAGAAGCACTGCCACCCCACACCACCTGGACTCCACCACTGTACCCACTTCAACCTGCCTCCATTGCATGACCCCTCTCCAAATATTAACTTTTTAGCCCTTCTCAATGAATGTACTTATCTCTGTTTCTGTCCTTATTCTTCCTTTAACCTCTATGTGAATGTAAGACTACCCTAGATAAGGACCGGCTGCTAGATCCATTGCCTGTGTTACCATTGTAGGAGGATCTCAGATAGGAGCCAGCTTTCCTCTCTAGTAATCCTGAAATAAGTTATCTATTTACAAACTGACCCTAGATAGGGATTTGCTGCAATCTCTAGAAACACCTAATAGTGTATTCTCTGCCCTTCCTTTTATACTTACATACCCTCCACTGACCAGCATGGCCTGCAGTCTGTGGTTCTCCCTGTGGACATCCTGCTGACACCCCTAGATGCAACTTAGTTAGACACCACACTCCTGCTTCATGGCACTCATACTTTGAGGTCACTCACACTTTGGGGTCAATCAAAACTGTGGGAATTTATTTGGGACTGCAGCTGCGCAAGTGGCCAGCTGCAGTCATGTAACCAGCACCTCCCACAACAATGGCACCATGTTTTGCAGTCAAACTGCACTCTACCCTACCTCTCTCAATGCTTTCCTCCCTTCTCCCACCACCTGTTTCACAGAACAGCCATCACAAGTACACTTATTTGTTTTGTACTGCAGCTCCTCAGACTCAGCGATCCAGCAAAAAAGCACTGTCGCTCGGCTGCTGCTCCACTGCACACCACATATTAATGAAACAAAAAGAGAGTTTGCTTTTATATTTCACAGACTGTGGCCATGCGAATGACCAGCTGCAGTCATGTGACCAGCATCCCCCACAACAATGGTGCTATGTTTGGCGGCCAAACTGCACTCCATTCCACCTCCCACAATGCTTTTCTCCCTCCTCCCCTTCCCATTTTACAGAGCAATTATCACCAGTACACTTATCTGTTTAGTCTGCTAATGCTCCTGAAACCCGGCAGTCCAGCCAAAAAACAGTACGTCAGCTGCTGCTCCCTACTCACCACCAGTTAATGTAAAAAGATTAGCAGTAGACCTTGATCCATCCCTGTAAGGATAGAGTCAGTAACACATATTAAGGATGATACAGTGGAGTTGTGTTTATGGAAGCCAGACTAATTACAGCCAATCAGACTGACTGTGGGCATTACAGGGCTTATGGAACCTTTCTGGTACACAGTCGGAGAAAGATTCTTACTATAGAAATTTGAATCAAACAACTTCAGAAGAACAGAATCTAATCCCAGCATCATAACTGTGAAACTCTAACAAGGGTACAATCACGTTCCAAGAAAAGTGTATATTTAATTGCAAACTTGGTTGTTTTGCTCCTACAGAATAATATGTTTTTATCTCATTGTAAGCACACGTCTTGTGCTAAATAGCCAGGACACAGTGACCAAAAGTTTGTTTCTCACACTGAAGTAAGAACTGTCTATTAGCACAAACAGGAAACAACAAGGGGACTTGGTTGCCTACCCAATGAATTCATTTATTCAGTATACATTCCAAAGAGCACAAGTCTCATAATTTTCTCTGGCAACATATGCAAGTGTATTTTCAAACTGGTTTCATAGCTGATAGCCAAATTCTTCTTTTGGTTGTTTTTTTGGCCCAACAAACTGCTTTCACCGAACAAATCTCCTAGATTTTTATGTGCTCCCCAGGCTAGGGGTAGCTATTCGGAGCATGGTGGATGAAGTACAACATGCTGATTGACATTTCAGAGCTTAGATCACTCTTTCTTCAGAGCTGGTGCACATCTGCAAAGAGCTGGTATTTATCCTACTCCCGTCTCCACGGAGGTAAGGGTACAAAGTACATGACTATGGCAACCATGTACTTTAATGAAATTAAAAGGCAATTAAACAATGAACAGTTTTATAAAAGACTTGGTTGTGACTCAATGGAGGAATTCAAATTACAGGCTTTAACACTACTACAGAAAGCTAAAGAAAGAAAGCAAATGGATAACCAGGACAGAGATTAAATACTTCAGCATAAACAACCCAATACAACCCACTATCTACCTCTGGCCAAAAGTACATAAAAATCACAATAAGGTGCTAGGATGCCCTGCTGTGAGCAGTTTAGGCTTAATGTGTGAACCAATCTCAAATTTTGTGGACTTTTTACTGCACCCACATGTGAAAAGCTAAAATCTTACGTAGAGAACATTACAGAAGTTTTGGACATTGTTGAAAAATTACCAGTAACAATTGAGATAATATTGGCAACATATGATGAGGAGAGTCTGTATAACAATATTCCCTATGAGGGATGGATGAGATCCATGGAAAGGACTCTAACTCTGAATGCAAGAACACGGAGAGAGACGTGACCAGCGGAGTACCGCAGGGATCAGTACTGGGACCAGTCCTGTTCAATGTCTTTATTAGTGACATTGTAGAGGTGCTGGAAGGAAAGGTCTGCCTATTTGCAGATGACAGCAAGATCTGCAACAGAGTGGATGCTACAGAATGGATGCAGAAAATGAAGAGGGACCTGGAGAAGCTTGAAAGATGATCTGAGGTGTGGCAACTGAGGTTCAATTCAAAAAAAGTGCAAGATAATGCACCTGGATAGGGGGAATCCTGGGGAGAGCTACAGAATGGGGGGGGTGCTGACTGTCACCAAAGAGAAAAGGGACCTGGGGGTTATCATATCTGATGGCCTTAAAGTATCAAAGCAGTGTGTAAAGGCTGCAGGGAGGGCCAGTGGCATGCTGGAGAGAATAGGCGGAGGCATTACTAGCAGAAGACAGGAGGTCTTGATGCCATTGTATAAAACACTGGTAAGGCCTCACCTGGAGTACTGTGTGCAGTACTGGAGCCCACACATGCGTAAGGACATAAACAGGGTGGAGGCTATCCAGAGAAGAGCGACAAAGATGGTGCATGGCTTGCATCACAAAACATATGAGGAGAGACTAAAAGACCTCAATATGTACTCACTGGACGAGAGGGGAGAAAGGGGACATGATAGAAACTTTCAAGTACCTCAAGCCATACACAATGTGCAGCTGGGGAAACCTTTTTTAATGTAGAAAATATATCACAATGAGGGGACACAGTATGAAATTGGTGGGGTAGATTAAGAGATAACGTGAAGAAGTTTTTCTACACAGAGACGGTGGGGGACACTTGGAACAGTCTGCCACAAGAGGTGGTGGAGTCAAGCACAGTGGAGGAGTTTAAACATGCCTGGGACAGGCACAAGGGAACATTGGGTTGGGAGGCACAAGGGAACATTGGGTTGGGAGGGAGTAATGAAAAGCCATTGATCACTTAGGGTCCATCACTGCATACAAGTTTAGGGCTTATGGGCAGACTAGATGGGCCTAGCGGTCCTTATCTGCCAACAATTTCTATGTATCTATGTATCTGAGAATGTTCCACCAAATAGTTTTATCCCTGAAGTTGCAAATTTCATTTTGAAATCAAAGTATTTTCTATTTGGGAATGAATTTTTCCAACAGCACCATGGCACTGCAATGGACACTACATGTGTGCCATCCTTGGCAAACCTGTATGTAGTATACTGGGAAATGGAGTTTGTATGGAACATTAGTAACAACAAATGGAGACCCTATATCAGCAGTGTAAGTGTTAGTAGTGTCAGAGACTCAGCAGGTTGCACATATGCTTCTGAGGCCAGAATATCGGATAGTTGCGGGTTCTAGCACCACACCAGGAAACTGGGGTAAATTCCAATACTGATAATGTTGTGCAGAATGAGAGGGTGCTACACTCCTGATGTGCCATCTTTTGGATGAGACATTAAACTGAGATCCTGTTTGCCTGTTGTGGTGGCTCTTCAGGTAGACATTAAAGATCCCATGGTGTTTCATGAAAAGAGCAGGAGAATTTCCCCAGTGTCCTTGACAAATTTCCCCATTTACTAAAAACACCACAACAGCTTAACCTGATTCAGTATGTCAGTTTGCATCTGTATCTCCACCCCCCCCCCCAACACACACACATTCCCAGGGACAAGGCTGAAAATAAGCAGAATTACCTATGCCTCCTTTCCCGGTCAACAAAAACTAAATAAATATCAAACTATGGATACACTATATCAATGACATCCTATTGATATGGAAGGGACCTGAGGAGGCACTAAATTAATTCTCAAAATACATTCATGATCATTACCATAATTTGAGATTTACAGGGCAGAATGACAGAAACACTCTCAATTTTTTGGACATAACCATCGACAAGACTGGAACAAAGTTAGAGACAAAACTGTCAAGGAAAATAACATACAGAAATACAGTTTTGCACTCTGACAGTGAACATCTGGACCACACGGTGAGAAACATCCCAGATGGTCAGCTAATACCAGCTAAAAGAAATTGTAGCTCCAAAGAGAAAGAAAAGAGAAAAACAGCAGAGATATGTGGGAGATTTTTAAGGAGGGATACAAAACCAGAAACCCTTGTGTCAGCATTACAGATACAGAAAGCGAACCAAAGGAATCAGGGAAAAAAAACTTTTACAAAAGCAGACAAATGAAAATGAAGAGACTAATAGAGTCACCTTCAACACTGTATACAATACAGCCTAAAAAGAAGTAGACAATATCATAAAAGAAAAAAATAATAATAATTGGGGTGTATTGTGTACTGAGCCAATATTCAACAAAATGGTGAATTTGGGACTAAGAATCACCTACAGTAGGGGAACCAATTTAAAGTACATGGTGAGGAAAAGTCTCTTTGATGAAAAGAACTGTATTCAACCATAATGGATGCTAGTAGCACTACTAGGGAATAATAAGTGCGGGGCTTGTGCACACTGCAGCAACACTAGAAGCACTAAAACTTTTAATTACCCCTGCACCGGCAACCCTTCAATGTTAAGGGATTTATAAACTGTAATATGACAGCAACAGTGTACCTGCTGCTTTGCCCATGCAGACTGGTCTATATAGGACAAACGAAAAGAGCTTTGAAGGTACAAGTGGGGTAACATAAAACAGTTATAGGACTGAAAAAAAATTAACTATGCCATGGCGAAGCACTACGAGGAGAAATTACATAGCTTGGTAGTCATGTTATGATTCGTGGTTCTTGAACACATTCCTCAGTCAAAACGAGGAGGAGATCTGTGAAAAAGAGTGTTACGGAGAGAGTCCTTCTGGATTCATATCCATGTGAGAGACTTATCCAAATTAGACCTAGCGTCCATTCACAGAAACCTTGCACTCTCTAATTGGTCCTACGTTTTATCTGCTGGGGAAGCCTCTGTTGCCCTAAATCATTTCATTAGTATCTTCTACTCCTTACAAGATAAACATACCCCACTCATAAAGAGGAGTGCAAGGGGTTCTGCCACCAAATGGCTCCACAGGGACCTGCTATTTCTCATGAAATCTAAGGATAAGTACTGGCAAAGGTTTTAGGCTACCCAAGCTTTATCTGACTCATAAATATAGAAGACTTCATAATATCTGCAAAAAAAAGGCAAGACATGCAGCTAAGGGTGACTTTTGCAAATCTACCTTGTTGGGCTCTGCTAGAGATCCTATATGCTTCTGGTGTAATACTAAAAGTGTAGTGGGTAGCGCCATTAAATATAAAACTGTTAACTTGCTCATTGGAGGAGTAAACTATAACAATGCAAAAACAACTGCAAATGCCTTAAATAGTCAGTTCTCCGACTTGTCGGTCTTCACCTCCTTGTCTGCCTTTCCTTACAGGCTAAGTTTGTGCCCCCCCCCACCTGCCCACGTATCTCATCCCCCTTTTTACATTAAAACTGTATCAGGTTATGAAACCAGCAGACTCTTGGCAAGCCTCTTCCCCTTTACTAGCGCTGATCATGATAATATGGAACCTAAGCCTATCTGTTTTGGTGGCCCATTCCTTGCTTTGTCCATCTCCCACATCCTCAACACATTACTGACCAATGGAATTATCCTTGATCTATAGAAGATTGCCAGAGTTGTCCCAGTATTCAATCAAGGGGATCTGAAATCCCTTGAAAATTATCATTCCTGCTCTGGTTATTTAAATCTTTTCATAAATATATTGATCCAATTTCCATCCTGGTCAAGTTATGTGTAATGTGGTTTGGTTTTTCTTTTTAAATGCATGGAAATCATGATTTATGCTTCACTTGGATATTCACCAAAAGATGCCAGTTTCTTGACAGTCTCCTTTAATAGTTAGTGGACCCAATTCTCAAAGCTTCCCAGACTGGCACAAGGGGCTTGTGCCACAAGGAATAGTGTAAGTTACCTCATGCACCAAACGATGCAATAGGAGCGATTCTCAAATGCAGGCTGCAAGCATGAAAGGGGGCCTGCACTGTCCTTGTGGCACAAAATGGGCTGTGGCATGGTGCTAGGGGGCCTGTGGCAGACACAAGCTGCCATATCCCCTAATTTGAGATTCTCTAAACCTTCTCAGACAGTGAAATCCTAAGCACTGTAAGGTATGTAGAAATGTGTCCTCTGGGAGGGTTAGAGCACTTGCTCCACTCCTGGAGCCCTCCCTTGGTGGGAGGGAACATGTGCCATGGTCCCCCTTCCCTATCCTGGATCCCCTTTTATTAAAAGTTTTCACACCCATGGTGGTCTAACAGACCTCCCTCCCAATCCTCAATCCCCTTTGTATTAAAATTAATCACATCCCTGGTGATCTATCGGACCCTCCTTCCTATCCCTGATCTGCCCATATAATAAAATATGTCTTTCCCTGGTGGTCTAGAAGACCCTCCTCCCTATCCCCTATTTGCCCATATAATGTAAATATATAATTCCATGGTGGTCTAATGGACCCCCAACCTACCATCATGCACCCTTCCTCATCCCATCCCCGAAACAGTGACCGGCACAGCCCTCAACTCTCCACCACAGCTGGCCACAGACTGAGCTCTCAACGAGCACATACTATGTTCAGTACATGCTCATTGAATGACAGCACCCTGTCACCGAGCTATCAGTAAATCAGTGTACACTGTATACAGCACATACTCATTGAACGATGGCACCCTGTCACCGAGCTGCCAGTAAATGAGTGTGCACTATATACAGCACTTACTCATTGAATGACAGCACCCTGTCACAGATTTGTCAATAAATGAGTGTGCACTGTATACAGCACATATTCATTGAATGACAGCACCGTGTCACTGAGCTATCAGTAAATGAGTGTGCAATGTGTACAGCACATACTCATTGAATGACAGCTCCCTGTCACAGATTTGTCAATAAATGAGTGTGCACTGTATACAGCACATATTCATTGAATGACAGCACCGTGTCACAGCTGTCAGTAAATGAGTGTGCAACGTGTACAGCACATACTCATTGAATGACAGCACCCTGTCACCGAGCTGTCAGTAAATGAGTGTGCACTATATACAGCACTTACTCATTGAATGACAGCACCATGTCACAGATTTGTCAATAAATGAGTGTGCACTGTATACAGCACATATTCATTGAATGACAGCACCGTATCACTGAGCTGTCAGTAAATGAGTGTGCAATGTATACAGCACATACTCATTGAATGACAGCACCCTGTCACCGAGCTGTCAGTAAATGAGTGTGCACTATATACAGCACATATTCACTGAATGACAGCACCCTGTCACTGAGCTGTCGGTAAATGAGTGTGCACTGTATACAGCACATACTCATGTCATTGACAGCTCAGTAGATGGATGGCTGTGGTGGAGAGGGAAGGGTTGTACTAGTCTCCAGCTCAGTGATGGGATGGGGAGCTGCATGGTGGGGCACTGCCTGTCATAGTGGGGGGTGGAGGTCCACTAGACCACCAGGGAATGATACATTTATATTATATGGGTAGACTGGGGATAGGGAGGGGGGCCGCAAGACCACCAGGGATGTGAATAATTTAAATACAAAGGGAATCAGGGCTGGGGGGTTCTGTTAGACCACCAGGAACAGGATTCATTTTAATACAAAGGGGATTAGGGCTGGGGGGGGGTCTGCTAGATCACTAGGAAGTTGATTAGTTTTACTACAAAGGGGCTTGAGGAGTCTGCTGGACCACCAGGGATGTGATTCATTTTAATTCAAAGGGGATCGGGGTTGGGGATCACTAGCCACCAGGGATGTCCTAGAATGGTGCACAACCATTCCACAGCTTGCAGAAAACCATCCAGATATGCCACTTGTTTGGCACTTGGCCACATTTGCCGCAAGCTATGACACTTTGCCGCAGGACCTCACCCGATAGAGAATCAGGTGCAAGATCCCTGGCACACTGGCAATCAGTGCAAGCCACTGTCAGTGTGGCTTGTGACGAATTTTGGAAATTGAGTCAGTTTATCTTGTGTTTGATGCCTGTTACCTTAATCCTCAGAAACATCAGGGTCATTCATTCCTGACCAATGTTTAGAATGAGAAACTATGTTTCAATACAAAACATGTAAATGGTAGTAAAGACACATGCAATGACCATTACAGAAGTTTGGTGTTAATATATTGAAATAATGTTTCAATGTGAGACACGTAAATAGTAGCAAAAACACATGCAATGACCATTAGAGAAGTTAGGGGTTAATATACTGATGGTAAAAAACTTTTATAAGGAGCAGCGGATCATAAAGTGTTGGAGCTGTTTTCCAGTCTGGCTAAGTCACGTGACATGACTTTAACCAAAGATGTTAATGCTATGATTTTCTGATCAGGGCTCAAAATGATGTGCACTGTTTTATTATGTTACATGTACATATTAGTTACAAATATTTAGATTGACTGCAAGAACAGGTAGGTGACAACACATTGAGAAAAGATGTCCTAACGAACAGTGCATGTCTCATGAACTGTTTAAATGTCAGTTATAGGGATTATCTCTCCAAAGAAAATAGATTCATGGAAATATAACTGCAGTCTGCAAGATGTTATGAGATCCTTGTTACCCCAGCATGTCTGTGAAATTAAGCGCAACTAGCAAATGTTTGCTCGCATTACTTGAAATAAGTAATGTTTTCAAATTTTAGAAATTTTTTTATAAGATGAGCACAGCTTGCACAACACGTGTATTTGCACTTTAAGTACATATGGGCTCAGCATATGTAGTTTGCCACCTGCATGTAGAAGCTGTCAAACATGATTGCCATAGCCAAGTAGCTGGCAGCGATCATCTCCATGGAGACAGCAGTGGGATAAATTCTGACCATTAGTCAATGTGCACCAGCTTTGAAGAAGAAGTGGTCCAAGTTCCAAAATGTCAGCATGTTTACAGACACTGCATGGCATCAGCCATCCTCTGAATAGCTGTCCCTAGCCTGGGGCACATGTGAAAAGCTCACAGATTTGTTTGGTGAAAGCAACTTGTGCCAAAACAATTACAAGAAGGATTATGCAATTGAGCCAGAAAACCAGTTTGAAAATACACTTGCATATGTTGCCAGAGAAGGGTTATGAGACTTATGTTCTCTGGATGGTATACTAAATAAGTGAACACACTAGGTAAGCAAACTCAGATAAGACTGCTCTTACTCCAGTACAAGAAACAAACTTTTGATGTGTCTGTTTGTCAAGGCCCTAGATGCCAGTTTGTCAGGTGCCTCACATTAGTCAGAGAGCATGCATACTATCAGCACATGTACTGTAGCTGGTACATTGAAAATAAACTTCAGATAATTATTACTTAAAATAGCAGCACACTTTAATTTGCTTGTCAGGAGCGTTGGCAGTGGGGCACAGAGATGCCAGATATACTTGGTTTATACCATGTTTGCAAAAATGTCTGGGGGAAGGGCTGAAGGGGAATACCCAAACAGCAGATAAGTCAATCAAGAATAAAAAAAAATGCAAGGCAAGGACTGCCAGGCCCGGTGACACATATGAACAAGAAGCTAGGTACAGCAATAGATGGAGAGGGACAGCCAGACCCAGTGACAGTAGGGACGGACACAGAAGTTGTGTTAGTCTCAACCAAATGAATGATGCTTGGGGGGGGGGGGCAGTACAGCAGAGGCACTTAAATTAGAAAATAGAAACATTGTTCTGCTTGCCATGCATACAAATTGCTAATATTGTTTATGTTTTTAGAATATTTTTGCAACTTTAGAATCTGTAAGGCACAACAAGGTAAGTTTATTTATTTGCGCCCTATCCCAGGGCCTCAGGGCATCTTTTATTTTATTTATTTATTGAAATCTCAGATTACAACCTTTGAGCTGGAAGTTTGCTTACAAAACATGACATGACAAAACAGGGATACAGTAGTTAAATTATACAAGTCAAAACAGTGTTAACAAAGAAAGCAAATGGGCAATTCAGATACAACCATTTAACATGTAGGATTATAAAAGTACAGATATTATGGTACAGTATATGCAGCAACAAAATCACATGTAATATAAGTGCGGGTATTGTCAATGGGGGTGAGAAGGCTTTGAACAAGCCCTAGCACAGACTTTTTAGCTAGAAGGCATACCTGGTACCAAATTCTACAGTTCAGGTTTAGATACCCTGACTGGGAATAGAGGTCATAGGTATGTGTTAGGTGGGGAGCATCAAGGACATGCCATCAGGCTTTGTTGAAGGCTACTTTGACCTTCTTGAGGGTTGTACCAGCAGCAACACCGTATACTACCAGTCCACAATCAATCTCAGATGGGACAGAACTGGTAACAGCTAGGTTTAGGGGCACCATCTGTTAGGCAGTGCCAGTGCCTAAATAGTTGGTCAATCCTAGCATTGGCTGCTTTAGCTACTAGGTCAATGTGATGAGTCAAAGAAAGGGAACTATCCAAGATGACCCTGAGGTATCTGAAACTCTGAACCAGCTCTAGGGAGGCATTCTGAGAGTTCACTATGTGCAATTGGTAGGATTTGTGCCGGTTATGGAGGGAGGCAAACAGCATAGGTTTTTTTTTTTTTTTTTTGTAGTTTAATAGGAGCTTCAAGTTGATGAACCATTACTTGGCATCAGCGAAATTAAGTTGCATCTGTTTTTCCAGCATTACTGGGTCCGATTGGCTGGAAAAAAAGCACTGCATCATCAGCATAGAAGAGAAGCATGTCCAGACATGCTCTGGGGAGGTGGTTCAAGAACAGGCTGAAAAGCAGGGGGCCAAGAACTGACCCCTGGGGTACCCCTGTAATTACAGCCTGGCTTTCGGAGAGGATGTCAGCAATTTTCACTTGTGTTCTGTCAGAGAGGTAACCCCTAAACCAACATACAGTTTTGGGAGAGAGTCCTAAGTAGGTTAACCAGTCCAGTAGAAGTTCACTGTTGCCCCCACCAACTGGCCCCAGTTAAGAGCATTGTGGATGTAGCCTGTGAACTCTACCAAGATGGTTGGTGGTGCTGTGTTGTTTTCAGAAGCTATGCTGCTCTGGGTATAGCAGCTGATGTATGTCAAGGTGATCAACGAACTGGTCACAGATAATTCATTCTAGTGCTTTTGAGAGAGGGGGGAGAATAGAGATCGGCCTATAACTGGTGTGGCTTTCTCTATCCCCAATTTGAAGACAAGGGTGACCACAGCCTTCTTCCATGCCTGAGGGAATTTGTCGTTAATGAGTGAGAGGTTCAGGATTCTGGTAAGGGGTGGTAGTACCTCATTTAGAGTTAAGGCAACAAGCTTGAGATCAAGCGTGTCACTACCCACTCTGGATTACAAGGTGTATCTTATCTTATTATCTTACAAGGTGTATTAAAACATACCATAACAGAATGAATAAACAAGCTAGGAGATTATCATCACTAAAAATGTTAAAAAAATGGAAATATGCTGAATCAAATAAATGGGACATGAATGCCTTTTTGAAAGCCTCCACCAAGGGTGCACAATACAGTAAATGGTTTTGAAGAGACTTCCACAACAACAGGGCTGCCACTGCAAAAGGTTTGATTAATGACAACTTCAATCTGTATCAGGTGACTGACATAGGACCCACCTTGGTGAAGTGGAGAGGTTGGACAGGGGCATATACAAACAGTACATCTTTCTGGAAGCCACTGCTAAAGCCTGTACCATGCAAGGCTTTGTATGTCAGCAAGCCTGTTTTAAATGTTATTCAGCACCACACTGGCAGTCTGTGTAGATTGTGCAGAATCAGTAATTATATACTGTAAACTAAAGGACCAAGTAATCAGCCAAGCTGCAGAGTTCAGTATCAGCTACAGGTGGTACATTAATCTTCCAGATAACCTTAGATCCAGTACATTGCAGTAATCCAGTCAGGATGTAACAGAGGCATATAATAGTGTAATCAGGTCTCAAGATGTTAGATATGGTTTAATCTGGGCAATGTTATGCAGATGGAAAAAGCCACTACAGACTACCACTGAAACCTGATGTTTGAGCAGGAGGTTGCAATCCATAACGACCTCCAAATATCTGAGTCATGTTTCATTTATATAGTGGATGGCAACTGAGTAGCACCATTATCAGTCATTATGGACCATGGGAACATGATTCAACCAGCAGCAACCCTGTCTTTCTGTCTCTATAGAAACATAGAAGTTGTCAGCAGATAAAGGCCTTTAGCCCTATGCCCTATCTGTCTGCCCTATCATCCCTAACAAATGTGCTTTTTCAAATTCTGCCGGTAAGAGGTTGACCCCCTTCCCCACCTACCAGCAGCCCACTATGCCTGTCTCAAGCTTTTTTTAAACGCTGTAATTGTGTCTGCCTCCATGGCCTCTGCTGGCAAGTTGTTCTATTTGTCCACCACCATTTCTTTACTGGTTGTAAAGTCCTGCATTTTATTTAACCTGCAAAAATGCTGTGTCTGTACATTCTTTGCATTTGTTATTTTTCCAATAGTACTCTTCTATTTGCATTATGTATTTTTATTGTATTGACCACCCAGGTCCACCTTGTAAATGAGTTTTCCTCAATGGTGTTTCACCTTTAGTTAAATAAAGACTGATTGATTGATTGATTGATTTATTGATTGATTGACTTTGAAGAAGTACTTCCTCATGTCTCGCTGAACCTCCTTCGTTCCAGTGTCATCTTGTGCCCCCTTGTCCTTGAGCATCTTTTTCTTTGAAAAATTGTATTCTCCTGCACTTTATTTATCCCTGTGAGGTATTGAAATGTCTCAATCATATTTCCCCTCTCCCTCCTCTCCCCCACAGAATACCTATTTAATTCCCTCAGCATATCCCTGTAGGGTTCGTGATGCAGTCCCTGCACCATTTTGGTTGCCCTCCTCTGAACCGCCTCTAGTCTGTCAATGTCTTTTTGTAGATGAGGCCTCCAGAACTGGACACAGTACTTGAGGTGTGGCCTCACCAATGATCTATATAGTGGAATCATTACCTCCCTTTTTCTGTTGGTGATACCTCTGCCTATGCATCCCAGCATCCTGCTAGCCTTGCCTGCCGCCTTGTCACATTGCCTACTAACCTTGAAGTCATCAGAGATGATCAACCCTAGGTCTCTTTTTTGTTTTGAGAACTGAATCCCCCCTCCCAAAGATATATCGCCCCTGGGTTTTTGTACCCCATGTGCATTACCTTGCACTTTGGAGGTAAGGCATGCAGTGACACCAATGGCAATGTTATGCACAGTCCTGTGCATGGCACACCAGGCATCTGCCTAACCTCCACCCCCCCATGTTGGCAGCATCGGTGTGCCAAACCTCAGCTTCCACTAGGGGCCAGGCTAACACCAACCACTGGTCCCCTCCCTCCTTGGGAGAGGAGTGCAGTCCTCCAGACACTCGATCCTCTCCCTTCCTGGCCAGCCCCCAGCAACCCACTCACACCACGAACATGGGTCACTGGCAAGGCAGAAGGTAAGGCATCAATGCCTTAGCCCTCCACACCACTGGGCCAGCTATTCTTGATGTCATTTTTGGCAAACAAGTGACACGGAATTCTCATCTACAAAATATAAAACAAAACATAAAACAACAATAGAAAATAAGGGAATAATTAGATTTGAGAAATCATTCATTGACAATTCCTTTACACAGATAAGTTGCCAGGCTCAAAATGGATGGGAAATATGGATGCCAGGTTACAGGGGTAAGGAGTTAAAGATTGTAGAAAATTATTTCTGTAGGCTGGTGCTTGGTTTACCTTGGGATATGCCAATTGTCCTCAAAACAATTGAAACAGGTGCTAAGGCAATAACACTCCTAGGAATAAGTAGAGCAGTTATATACTGGGAGAAATAGTTAACATGAAGCCAGAGAGGCTTTCTTTCCAAGCTTGGCAAGAAGCTATCATCAAAAGAGTTAAAAAAACATGGTTTGGCAGCCTGAATGATATTCTGTCTAGGGCAGGAATTCCACAGATATGTGTCCCCTTGGTACATCAAAATACAAGAAATTATATGAATGAAACTATATAGGTATTTGAAGATGTAAGGAAAGAAGAGTGGACATTTCTGGGTTAACATTTTATAAGAAGCTTGAAACAGAGGGATAATGAATTGTATCTTTCATAATTGGGGCCTATGCGTTAAGGTGCTGATAGCCTACATTTATTTATTTATTTAGTTATTTGGATTTTGATGACCGGTTAAGTGCACTAGACATTAAATACTCCTGTTTTCAGGCATGACCCGGGAGAGTACGAGTCAAAAACAATCATGAAACATAGTAAAGAGAAACTATTAAAATATAAAATGTGAAGGGTAAAGCTAATAACAAATTACTAAGATGTTGCATGAGGAAATACAAGTAACAAGGAGAAATCAGCATTAATTTATTTATTTAAATTGTGGTGACCGGGTAGGCCCACTGAGACCAAAACAGTCCCTTTTTTCAGGGGAGACCCGGAATTATAAACATAACAAAATACATACATGTCATTTCACAATTAACAGTCAATACAGACATACTGACCCAGTCAAGAATACAGTGGCAGGTTAATTACAATTAACATCAACAGGACAAGAAGTACTATTATACATGAATCAGTCACAGTCAGATTAATATCCCAATAAGGTTAAATCAGCAGCAGGGAGTTGGCTGACTCACCGGTAGCAGTTGCAGAGGCTGAGTTCCAACATGTGGGCTTTAAGACCCTTCTTGAAGCCCCCAAGGGAGGTACATTCCTGGAGACTACTAGGGGAGACCATTCCAGATGGGAGAGATGAAGGTAGCATAGGACCAGAGTTCTAGGGAAGTCCTAACACTGGGGACTTGGAGAAGCTGGCAGCCAGAGGATCTTGGCGTTCTCCTATTCTTTTTGGGAGCCAATGTGTTAATTATGCTAGTAGGGGTGCCATTTTGCTGAAGCTTAAAAGCAAGACACAGTGAGGGATATGATAATCTGCCCTCAAGAGAAGGCCACCTTAGAGATAATAGTACATTGCAGTGATGCTCCTATGGTGGCACCCCTGCAGAGAAGCCCCCTATCGTGTGATACAGTATTTTTAGCCTTTGCATTTCAAAGCTTCTTACAGAATATAGTGAAGGGGACCCATATAGCAAGGTTGGAAGGAGTGTACAAGTGGAAACCTTGAGTTTGAATTCATGAGTGAAGAAAGGACATAGTGCATAGAGTGCATAAGGGCATATGAATATAGTGCAAGACAGCAAAATATACAATGTAGAGGGTAAAGTAATTGCAGTTATAAGAACAGCATCAAAATAGATATAGTGTAAACAGGGAGAAAAATCAGTATTTATTTGTTTATTTATTTATTTATTTATTTGAATAAATAAAGATTTGATTGATTGATTGATTGATTGATTTGTTTACGAGTTTAACCAGGAAGGCATACTGAGCAGTGTTGCTCAATTCCAGATGTGACCTGGGGGTCAAGACCCAAGACAATAGTACAAAACACTAGGTACAGAGTTAAACAACACAATGAATGGCCATCTGCCATACAGGCAATCGGCAGATAGATACAGACAATCGGTAGATCGATACAGGATCATTTTATATGGATACATCTGAGCACAGAAACACAGTTTCAATGCATAATTTGGCATTAGCTATAGCAAGAGCAGCTGGGGGAGAAGTGGATGCTAAGTAGGCGATTGCGATGGCTGGGGTTGGGTGAGTGTCTTATATCGGCTGGCAGGGCATTCCATAACTGTGGGATACAGTAATTGAAAGCGGCATTTCCTTTGGTTGTGCACATAAAGGGGATGTGGAGGAGCCTGGAGTCAGTGCTTCTGAGGGAGTAAGCGGAGGGGGTTGTTGGGAGAGGGTAGAGGCCAGGTAGGGGGTAGGAAATGGGACAAAAACCTGCTGCAAACCTAGCACAGTGGGTTAATCTTTCATCTTGGAGGGACGGCAGGGCTAGGGAGCTATATAAGGTGCAGAGGTGGGTTGTTTGTGGACAGTCGAGGATAAACTGACAAAAACAGTGGAAAAGGGTGTCAAGGCTGGCCAAGGCGGAGGTTGGAGTGATAGTATAGACTATATCACCATAGTTGAGTACTGGGAGGATCATCTTTCAGACAATAGCATTCCTAGCAGGAGAATGGAGGCAGCTTTTGTTCCTGTATAGGGTGCCGAGTTTAGGGAGTAGTTTCTTGTGTATGGAGTCAATATGAGTGGTGAAATCAAGGTGTGGGTCGAGCCAGATGCCTAAGTATCTGAAGCTGGTGTATTGTTCCAGTAGGGACCCATCCAGGATTTTGAAAGGTGGGCAGGGGGCTTGGAGGGAGAGTCTTTGCTGTGAGCTGAAGGTTAGCGACATTGTTTTTTTAGAGTTTAGGAATAGTTGGTTTGACCGGAACCATTTCTAGATGGTGTTGAAATCCTGCTGTAGGAGATTTACTACTATGCTTGTGGAGGAGCCTGTGGCATACAGTACTGTATCATTTGCATACATTTGTATGGATGGGTAGTGACAGACTGATGGGAGGTCATTTAAGAATACGGAGAAGAGTAGTGGGCCCAAGACTGATCCTCTGGGGACGCCGGAGGTAAGCCCTGAAATGAACAAAGCAAAGTAGCTAATCAGAAAAGAAGCAGCAAATTACATGGATCAGTGGTGCACAGGCAATCTTATGTGTGAATACCACATATCGGGATGCCTCAGACCCTTATGAACATGCACAGAAGGGATGTGCACCCCTTCAGCACTAGCTCCCCCAGCACATCGCATAGTTATGCATGCAGCCAGTCTGGGGCGTGCTCACACTCAACACCATTCTCTAAGGCACAGAGTGCCAGACAAGGAAGACACAGGATATGGCAACAGGTACCTTATCTCACCTTTCATGTGCTCCCATGACACCCATCAGTTGCAGCAAGACAGGGAATCCCTCCACCATGCTGCCTCAGCCCACCAAGCTGACAGAGAGGGCTGAAGGCAGCCATTTAGGCACTCACAAATATTTAAAAAAAAGGTGGTCCCATGCATTTCCAGAATTCCCTGCTTGCATGGAGCAGGGGATCTATCTTGGGATCAAGGATGGGCATCTGATTGGATGCCCACCTGTGTCCCTTAAACTGCCCCCTATGCAGCTGTCTGTCAGGAGCAGGGCAACCAACAGGCACCCTGCTGGTGCATGCAGTTGTGCATACCATGCACCCTGCTCCTGTCCCTGTGGATGTAGATAAATGGGTTAGGTATGCACAAATCATGCATACCCAGCCACATATTAATGCACAGCCCCCATTGTGAAAACATGTGACACTGAGTAGCATACTGCCTCTTTTGATTAAATATTTAGGAGCCAGGAGAAATCCTTGTCTATGCCCATGTTTTGCCACTACAAGGTTGTCAGTAGTCCAAATAATTTTTGATTATATAAAATGTGAAAATAAAAGAAACAAATTGATTAAACATGTATGGTCTCCTCCAGGGAAGATAGAGAATAGGCCAAAACTCCTGAAAATGTTACTTGCTTATTTTTCTAGTAAATCAATGCGTTGTATCATAAATGCAGCATCATTTGCCTATGATGTGCTTAAGAAACTAAAGAAACTATAGAGATGGATACCAATCATGGATATACTGTACACATAATGACTTAAATTTCTATTTTCTCTTTTATCATGCACATTCTGGGGACACCAGCTGAAACAGTTTTTGTTAGGTACACATATTTATGTCTGAGTGTGTACATTACAATGTTATTACATTTTTATATGCTTTGGAAGTAATAAACTGAACTGTCTCGCACTTACCCAGGTTGAAGCTTAGCTAGCTGAAGGACATCCAGTCTTTAATTTCCCTTAGACAGTGGCTCAGTACAGAGACCACATCTGCCCTGTCCAGATAAAAAGATAGATACAGCTGAGTATCATCCACATAGCAATGAAACTCGAAATCAAGCCATACCATCTTGTGACCTCGCTCAAAGGCAGCACATATACAGCAAAGAACATGGGGTGAGGAGTGACCACATCAGTACACCACAGCTAAGCACAGTTTGTTCTGTAGATGAAATTACCCAGCACAACCTGCTAATACTCAAACCAATGCAGTACTATTCTGGTGAGTCCCACAACATGTCTAAGATGACCTAACAGCACCCCATGGTAGACTGTGTCAAACGCCAATGAGTTTTCAAGAAGAACCTAGATGGAGCACTGCCCTCTTTTTTTTTTTGCCATGAGGAGGTCATTAAACATTAAACACCTTCATGAGAGTGGTCTCCATGCTGTGCCAAGGCCTAATGCTGATTGGAGAAGCTCATGATAATCAGATCCAAGGTCTCTCAGCAGTTCACTAGCAGCCAAAGAAGATCTGTGTCAAGCATACAGAAAGTGGATAACAGCTGAGAGATCACATGGAACACTTTGCCCACCAGAACTAGCCTTAATTCTTCACAATATGGCAGACTGCCCATGCAACATGATGTCAAAAAGTGCAAGGTGATGCACATAGGAAGAAAAAATATTGAAATCATGTGCTATATTGATAGGATGCTGGTTCAGGCCATGAAGGAGGGACATAACCTGGGAGTAGTGATCAACAATAACCTTAAGTGGCTGAGGGGGCTTCTTCCAATTTATTTTCACTGTACTCTTGTAGTTTGTTTCCATTAACTTGGGGTTTCTGTCACCACAAGACCTAACACATGAGTGGGGCTTGTGTGTGTATTTAAACTTTTAAAACTTATTTGTAGCGAGTGACTGAGTTGAGGGAGGCACGTCATCACGTCCGGGTACTCCACGTTTAAAAAGCCCGCTGTAGCGAGAGGGGTGAGAGAACTGCACAGTTATTGTGAAAGGGAGCTAAGCCTTGCAGCACGCTTTATTATTGGGGAAACTTTTTCCTATTTTAAATTCCTGGGCCACATTAACTTGGGGTTTCTGTCACCACAAGACCTCACGCATGAGTGGGGCTTGTGTGTGTATTTAAACTTTTAAAACTTGTTTGTAGTGAGTGACTGAGTTGAGTGAGGCACATCATCACTTCCGGGTACTCCACATTTAAAAAGCCCACTGTAGCGAGAGGGGCGAGAGTGTGCAGGGCCACGTGTGGAGGTGGGCGCAGAGACACATGCGTCTGCGCTTGTCTGCTGTGTCCGCTGGGGAGGCTGGGAGCTGGGTCACATACATAGTTTGTAAGTAGTACAAAACTTACAAACCAATAATAATTTAAAATGGAAGGCCCTTTTAAAATATGCACTGACTGTCAAATGTTTGTGACAGGATTACAAGCCAATTTATTTATTTGTGATAAATGTAAACTGGTAGAGATGTTGAAAGAAGAAATTGCATGATTGTTAGAAATGAAATCAGAGAAGGAAGAGATTGTTAGTCTGGAGAAATTTATTGACTCTATGGTCTCCAAAATAGGAAGCAAGGAACATGAAAATATTTGTTTTAAGGACGTGGGGAAACCTAATATAAACCCAAGTTTAGAACAGGAAACAGAAGAATGGGCAAAGGTAACCAAAGTCAAAGTTAGAAAAAGGGGAGGTCAAATTTATAATAGTGCACCCATAACATTACAAAATTGATTCACAGCACTACAATCTGAAGATCTTGGAGAAACAAAAACCGAGATTACCCATGAACAAAGCCCATAGTTACAAACTAATGAAAATAGTGAAACCAAGCATTTAAATAGGGATTTACTAGTAATAGGAGATTCCTTGATTAGAGGTATGGACACCATGTTATGTAGAGGAAGAAATGAATCTACCACAGTGAGCATGTTACCAGGAATGAAGATACAAGACATATATTCATTCCTGGATGGATTTCTGGAAAATACTACAAATCCATTGGTCTTGTTGCACGTAGGGATAAATGATATTCAGAATAGAAATTTACAGATATTTTTTCAGATTTCCAGAACACTTTAGTAAAAATAAAACAAAAAGGGGGGAACTACAATAATTTCCAGCATACTACCAGTTTTTATTTATCATTTAGCTAAAACTTCTAAAATTAATACGTTAAACAGATGGCTGAGAGATCTGTGTAAAAAAGAAGAAGCAGAATTCTTGGATAACTCGGTAGCATTTAATAATCCAAACCTGTTCAAGTACGATGAACTCCATCTTGAGAGGGTAGGGACCAGATATCTAGCCAAGAGATTTAAATAAGTCACAAGGACTGATTTAAACTAAATGAAAGGGGGCAAGGGGGACAAGATAGAGAAATCACAAACAAAGGGAAAAATGTTGATAAATCAGATAAACCTGATTCTTGGAACTGCATGCTAGTAAATGCTAGAAGTTTAAAAAATAAAATGGGAGAATTTAGAAATATATTGATCACAAACAATATACATATAGCAGCAGTGACAGAAACATCGTGGGATGTTAATGATGACTGGGGTCAGGCCATAGCCGGGTATACCCTATATAAAAAGTCTAGAATATATAGAAAGGGGGGAAGGGTAGCCCTATATATAATAAATAGTATTAAATCAGAAGAAATAATATCTACAGACATGATGGACTAACTATGGGTTAAATTATTACCGACATATACAACCAAAATAGTATTGAGACTTATTTATAGAGCTCGTTCATCAACCTTACAATATAATAAAAGTCTGATTGAAAACATGTTGTCTTTAAATCCAATGGATAGATTACTAATTCTAGGGGATTTAAATTTACCTGGAATAAATTGGGGAACATCATCTTCAGAAACACCCTTTGAGAGAGAGTTCCAAATTGCATGCAATCAACTTGGTCTAGTACAGTGTGTTGAAGATCAGACAAGGGGAAAAATACATTGGATTTAGTTCTAACAAACATGGGAGACACACTAAACAAGTGTAAGACAACTGCACCCTTAGGCACAAGTGATCATTCCAAAGTTGAATTTAAAATAGCTGAATTATTAACTAAACAAAGGGGTAACACAGTTACCCTTGATTTTGGCAAAGCAAACTTTGCCAAGATGAAAGCAAACCTTTCAAAATGGCAGTGGAAAGAAGATTTTGAAAATAGACCACTAAAAGATGTATGGGAAATATTTTCTTCCAAAATAAAGCAGCAAGAAATGGTTAACATACCTTTTAAACAAAAGTATACTATGAGAAACAAAACAACACAGTGGTGGACACCCACAATTAAAAAAAATTAATAATCAGGAGACATAGGCATTATAAAAAGTGGAAAACAAATAGATCAAACAAAATTAGGAATCAGTATACACAAATAACACACCTTATAAAAAAACAAGTAAAGAAGGCCAAAATAAACTATGAATTGCATTTAGTAAATAGGGTGGAAGGAAATCATAAGGCCTTCTATGCTTATATAAATAACATTAAAGGGAATTCAAACACTATAGGACCATTAAGAAAAACAAATGGGGACAGCATATCGGATAACAAAGAAATGGCTGATATTACAAATGAATATTTTTCAACAGTTTTTATTAAAAAAAAGGGTTTATATCCTGTTATAAGATCTGATCCAAATCTAAATGATAGAATATTATTAAACCAAATTGAAGTCCAAGAAAGATTGGCCAAATTGGATCCAACTAAATCCCCGGGTACCAATGGTTTTCATCCAAAAGTACTAAAAGAGCTGGCAGAGATAATAGCCCCCCCATTAACATACATATTTCAAAGATCATTGGATACTGGCGAAGTGATTGATTGCTGGAAATCAGTGGTTGTTGTCCCAATCTACAAAAAGGGTAATAAAATGGATCCTGCTAATTATAGACCTATTAGCCTTACTGCTATACCCTCTAAAATTTTGGAGGAAGTGTTAAAGGATAAGATAAATGAATATCTTGAATCAAATCATCTTACAGACCAATTTCAACACGGTTTTGTGAAGGGTAGGTCATGCCAGATGAATATGCTGGCTTTCTATAGCAAAATTATAGATAGATTAGATATGGGAATCCCTGTGGATGTGTTATTTCTTGATTTCTCAAAGGCTTTTGATAAGCTCCCTCATCCTAAATTATTACAACAAATGAGAAATTTGACTACAAACCCATATATAATAAATTGGGTTCAAAATTGGTTGGAAAACAGAAATCAACATTTGAGTATTAGAGGTGAACTGTCTGAAAGATTAGAGGTGATTAGTGGGGTTCCCCAGGGTTCGGTGCTGGGCCCTTGTTTATTCAATCTTTACATATCATTTCTTCAAATAAAGCAAGATTCTGTCTGGATACAAAAATTTGCAGATGACTGCAGGATAGGTGCATAAATAAATATCAGTCAAAATTCATCTAATTTACAAGATACAATTAATGACATAGATATATGGACAAATAAATTTAAATTGACACTAAATTGTGATAAATGTTTTGTTATGCATCTGGGTAATAGAAATCCAACAATACCCTATAAATTAGGAAATACAGTATTAAAGACAATAGTTGAGGAAACAGACTTGGGTATTACAGTTTCTAGTGATATGTCTTTTTCATCACATTGTCAAAAAGCAGCTCAAAAAGGAAATAAAATCTTAAATTGCATATTAAGACATGTATCATCTAGGAGTAGGACTGTTATTATGCCTTTATATATATATCACTGGAGAGACCAATTATGGAGTTTGGAGCCCAGGTTTGGACACCATATAAAAAACAGGATGTAATATTGTTGGAGAGAGTCCAGAGGAGAGCAACAAAAGCAATATACAATATGACAGGGAAAAACTATGAAACCTGTTTGAGAGAGCTGAATATGTATTCGCTGGAGGAGAGAAAGAAAAGAGGCGATATGTGCATAAGGCTTGGCAAAATGATGATGATCTCTGGAATATCACTGGTCTTGAACCGAATAAAAGTGTGTACAATACTAGGACTCATCCTATGCAGTTAACAGCATTAAATAGGAAAACAATACGTAGTTCATGGTGGTTTAATCAAAGAGTTGTGTATGATTGGAATAGATTACCATTGGAAGTTGTGGCCAGCCAAACAACTGCTGAGTTTAAATCTAGATGGGACAGTATATGAATAAAATTAGAAATTAAAACTAGATGGTGAGCATATAGGATGAAAGTCCATTTGGCTCAGTATCATTCCTATGATTCCTATGATTCCAAAGCACCTTAAAATACTTATTTTGACTTTGCGCGTTGGCTGATTCTTGCATAAATCCCTCCTATGAAGGTTTTGTACCATAACTTATACAGTAGAAAGTGAAAACTGAAGCTAGTACAAGACAATATCATGGGTTTTCTTCTGCTGACAAATGCGAGTAAAGCAGCCCTGGGCTGGGCTCAGATACAAGCTGTGGCTACAGGGACACTCCTAGTACAAGGTTCTGGAGTGGACACCGGAGTGAAGCCAAAAGAGATAAAAGAACTGACATCACTCTAAACCTTGATTACTGATTTTTAGCATGAGATAAGCACAGCAACAGTGGACCTGAAAGAGTAAATGCTGGAATTGTCAGGTCAGGTGTTTGCAAATGAAGTGAAACAGGAAGCCTTGGAACAAAGAATGGAAATGGTAGAGACTGCTGGTGCAGCTATAAGTCAGTACGTACTAACAATTGAGGCTGCATCTAGGCTTTGTTGTATGACCAAATAGCTCTTAATGCTAAGACTGAAAAGCTAGAGAATACCATCCTCTCCAGAAATCTTTGGTTAGATGGGCTTTTCTGCTGATATTCTGGATACTCAAAAATGTTAAGAATATTGCGCCTGAGTTTTACAGTGTTTTCCATCAAAGGATCCATCTCCACTGAATCAATTTATTAAGTTACACCTAGGAAAAACAATCTTTAGAAGGTTCACTGATTTTAACATCAGAAGCTACAATTATATAGGCTATATCGTAGCACCACCCACAAAGCATGGAGGAGCAACATGGCGGCTAATGCAATATAGGCTACACGCAACAGGTCCCTCCTAAACTCCACTCCCCAACCTTCAAAAATGAGGAATGAATGTTCTGCCTGAACCTACTACCGACAATGAAGCACAAGATAAAAAAAGATATTAAACTGTTATCCACATTTGGTACAATGACACCCAAGAAAGAGTTTAAACAAAATCTGCCTGCTTTCAAACCTCGTTCATATAAAACTTCAGGGATGACAACCAGGAAATCCCAGGGTTTACTTACCAAACAAAAGGCACTGAATGCTCTTTTAAAAAATGCAACGGATAAGGTAAATGCAATCCCTGGCATTTTTCCTATGTTCCAGCAACCAGAAAAAGATAAAGAAAGTAAAAGTAATGTTGCCAATACTTTAAAAATCAAATGGGAACTGCAACACCTGAGGATCAATTAGTCAAACCATTAAAACATGCAGGTATGTCTCCAACAAGATACCTCGTCAGGACAAGCAAAATAATGGGGCCCAGTTTAAAACACAAATGGAGTGTGCTGGAATGCCCCCACCGACACAGTTACCAGAAGGAAAAAATATTGTTTTGCACCAGAATGAACATTGGGGCCCAGGATAAAACGCAAGCAGCGTGTACTGGTTCACCCCTGCTGACTCAATCACAGAGAGTAACTAACTTTATTTTGAGACTGAAAGAACAACTTAATGGAGACCAACTGAATAAAAGAAATGGAAGCTTTGGAATCTCCCCGATGGAAAACCATCAGGGTGAAAACAGCAAGACTAACATCCCAACAGAGATGAATGAATCAGCTTTTGCTTCAGTATTAATGGACAAACTACCTACAAACCAGATGACCACCCGAGAACAAGCAGAGTCAGGAGATATGGAATTAGGAACCTTGCACCTTAAAGAACAGACCACATTTTCTGAGTCACCAACAATTGTGAAGCCTTCTACTTCTACGCAAAGTCCAGGAGTAAGCAAAACTTTTTGAAAATAACGAGGAATAATCATGTACTAAAAGTACTCAGCAAAATACAGAACTGTGATAATTTAACATCTAGTATGGTTAATCTGTCAGAGGTTGGTGTAGTACCAAACTCAGGAATAGTAAATCAAGCTAGGAATAAAAATATAACTTTACAAGATATTCATCAAAAGAACTCAAACTCTGATGATAACTCAGATAGTGAATCTTATAAAGAGAGCAGTGGTGAAGAAAAAAATGCCCCCCCCACCCCCGCCAAAGTCTTATTTAAACAAATAAGTGACATTTCAGTAAAAATAGAAACAATGATTACATAGCAATCCAAGACTGAAAAATATTTTAATTTGACCCGGGGCCTTATTAAAAAAAATCAAGAGATTAAGCAAGAAATGTCAAATTTAAAACAAACTATGTCCAAATTGTCAAATGAAATGATTGCTATTCCATGGCAAATAAAAAATATTGAAAATGCAAACCTGGAATTAAAAAGAAGAGAAGATTACTGACCATGAACTGCACACTAGAAGGAAGAATATACAGTATGTATCTGCGGAGTACCAGAGGCTTGGGACGACAGTAGAACTTTAAAAGAAACATTTAACCAGGTTGCTGCAGCTTTTATGGATGTCCAGATTGCAGAGGTAAACTTTGAAATTGATCAAACACATCGCGGACTGAGAGCTAAGCCATTTGATTCAGCACCTCCCAGACCAATTGTATTGAAATGTCTTAATTCTGGGGACAAAGATACATTGATGTCTTCAGCTAAAAAAAAAGAAAATCAATTTAATGGGAGCAAATATAACTAATTATAATGATCTCCTGCCTGAGACAGTACAAACAAGAAGAAAATTCTATCTACTCTGGAATAAATTATGGGCACATAGCTACCAGGCCACTATAACTTTCCCTGCAAAAATGAGAGTCATAATTAATGAAAAATGATATGTGTATGGAACTGTATATGAAGCAACTAACGATTTAAAAATTAGACTTCCAGAAATCTTTACATAACAAAATGATAAATAAAATGTCTTAGAAATTTAATTGAAAGAGAAAGTGAGGGGGCAGGGAAACTGAAACATGGGTAACCACTATGGGAAATTACAGCAATGATGAAGTCTGATATCTGAATGTGGAACTATCAAGGGAAAGATTTAGGCATTTGGGGGAAATTGTTATAAACTTATAAGAAAGAAGAATTTAAGCAGAAAAACTATGGGTCTTTCAAGAGATTTGTGCAGGGAAATATCTTAGTTAAGAATCTTATATGGACAAGTCTATTTAGACTTTATTTAAGACTATAGTGCAGCATGAAAGGGGTGCTGCACTTCTGAGGTGCCATCTTTCGGATGAGACGTTAAACCGAGGTCCCATCTGCCTGGATTGGTGGTAGTTCAGGTGGATGTTAAAGATCCTATGGCACTTATCGAAAAGAGTAGGGCATTTCCCCAGTGTCCTGGCCAAATTTCCCTCATTCACTATAAATACCACCAACAGCTTAATCTGGTTCAAAGTCAGGCATTCATCTGTATCCCCCTTCCCTGGGTTGTGCCTGAAAATGGGCAGGATTTGTCTAGTGCACTTGCCCGGTCAACAAAAACTAAATAAAATAAATAAATAAATATTTATTGTTGAATTTATGGGCAGATAACCAAGTGGTTTTTTTTTTGGGTTGTTTTGTTTCAGGAAGTCTGCTCTAGGAAATGTATACATGTATTCATAAATATAATACAATGAAGAAGGACCCTATAAAAATAATTATATATTAATGCAACTTGGACTAAGATACTGATGTGGGGGGAGGGGAGTGAATTCTGCTATGGAACACAAGCCATTGGGTATGCGCACTTACTATATTAATGTTTCTTTAACACTAATTTTTGATTATAGGAAGGGGGGAGAGGGGAAGGGAATAAAATTAAAAAAACAGGCATTGGTACTTAATAATAGATTAAGGCCCGGATATTCAAACTCGCCCAAAATATGCGCAACAGCAGGGTAAGCACAAATCAATTGCTGACAGAGGTGAATGAGTGATATTCAAACATGGGAGCAGAACAAACAGCAACCAACATCTGAATATCGCACATACCGCGCCATAAAGCGCAACCAGGAAGGAGAAGCTGAGCAGAAAGGTTGCGCTATAGCGCAACCAGGGCAGCCCAGCTGAGCAGTCCAGAGGTGCCATAGCACAAGCAGAGCCCCCCCAGAGCAATGGAACTGCACATCCAGGGAGGCAGGCTGGGGCCCACCGCCAGCCATGCCACACATGGGCACAGGAACACACTGCAGAACCAACAAGACACCTGCACACCCCAAGCACAGCATCACTGGGGGTGTGACGGATGATCTACTAGCCCATGGGGACAAGCCAACAAAGCACAGCAGAGCCATGACACCCCAGCACAACCACTGGCAGGCTGAGAGTGCCACACACAGGGGGGTTGACAACCACAGTGCACATCAGCCCCCCATATGCACAGCACACCCTGCAAGGTGACCCCAAGACACCACCCATGTGCAGTGACTGGCACTGCAGGAAACCATGCATCCCCCCCCAGCACACATCAACCCCGTGCAGCAGAGAAGCATACAAGCCAGACAGACCCTGTGCACCCAGCAGTGGGAGGCAGCAGACGGCAAGACCAACAGAAAGTCACTGCCATGCCGGAGATACCTCCCCCATGCACACACACGCACACACACACACACACACATACCCAGGACCATACCACCCCAGATGGCATGTACACCACTGCAACTGAGCACCCATAGCCAGCTGCAAATCAGAGACCAACACAGTATTCATATCAAAATATAAATGTATTTTCAAATTTTCAAAGAGTAAATTACAAAACAATAAACCAGAACTATTTACAAGGGGGGGACGGGTACAAGGTAGGGGTGGTCAAGGGGTAGGGATGAATAACTTGGAGAGGGAAGGCAGGGTGGTAGGGATGGGTGAAGTGGGAATGGTAATGTGGCCTAGGCCCAGCAGGCTGGTCGTCCTGTGCCTGGTTCCGCTGTTCCCTGTCGACTGCCCTCCTCCGCAGGCCATGTCTCCGGATGGAATTCAGGATGGCCTGGTTATCCAGGGACACTTGTGTCAGGCCCGTATGTCACGATGGATCCTCTGGAGAACTGTGAGGCCTAGAAAATGGGAACACAGTCAATGGCTGTGACTGACCACAACCCTGAACACCACCCAACCTGCAAGCCATATGCCCAATGTCCCGCACCTGTGATGGCATGCACCCACCCACAGTGAACATGCACAAGGCCATCACAAACAGGTGGCACCAGCTATGTGCACCACTGCACACACACACTGCCCATGTCCATCACAGCACAAACAAGGCTGTCAAGTGGCGTGGCAGCGTGGTCGATGCCAGTTACACAGCTATGTGCCCAGTGCATGCATGGACCACCAGTGGCGATACAGATGTGCTGTGATACTGGACAGTGATGCATGTCACCTGTGTCGTGCATACATACATAGATACATAGACAGTGTCGGCAGATAAGGGCCTATGGCCCACCCAGTCTGCCCATTTGAGCTTGTAAGTTCACTTTGTTTTCCTATAAGTCTGTTGCACTTACCCCGACCTCCAGAATTCTCTTTATGTCTATCCCTGCATTCTTAAATCCTTGATTGTTTCAGCCCCACCACTTCCTCTGGCAGGGTGTTCCAAGTGTCCACCACCCGTTCTGTGAAGAAATTCTTTCTCATGTTTCCTCTGAATCGTCCTCCCTCCAACTTCATCCCATGCCCTCTAGTCCTGGAACATCTTTTTCGCTTAAAAATAGTGTTTTCCTGCACCCTGTTCCTCCCTGTAAGATACTTGTATGTCTCTATCATATCCCCTCTCCCTCCTCTCCTCCAGGGAGTACATGTTCAGTTCCTTCAACCTGTCTTCATCGGACTTGTAATGCAATCCATGCACCATCTTGTTGCCTCCTCTGAACCTTCTCTACCCAGTCTATGTCCTTACGTAGGTATGGTCTCCAGAACTGTACACTGTACTCCAGGTGGGGCCTCACTAGTGTCTTGTATAGTGGAATTATGACCTCCCTTTCCTGCAGGGTTGTGTTGTGCATGGCTGGTGGTCTTGCCCCCCCCCCCAGCATGCAATAGCATCCATGAAGTAATGATACTCACACCTCAAGCAGCTGGGTCTGCCGCTGCTGCTGCTGCTGCTGCTGGGGCGCAACACCCACGGCACCAGGGCCCTGGCACGCCCTCCTCACCCGGGCCTGCATCCTCATCCCGGCCTGTGGGAGACATATGTTGAGACAAACATCAGTGTGACTCCAAAGCAGACTGCCCCCTGCCCCAGTGAGAGTGCCTGCCCACACAGCCAGACCCATGCATCTCACACCTGCACACACTGACACAGCCAACCATGGCAGAGCCATCACCTATGCACAGCCACCAAAACACACTCACACCCCTACAGAGAATACAGGTGCATAGATGGTACACCCACCTGGCCTAGGCACCACGCCCCTCCTGGCACGTGACCGCAGCCGATCGAGAAGATCAGGATCCCTCTGGCGGAGGTCACTGTACCAGTGCCGGCACTGCTCAGCTGACCGGCACCGTCCAGTGACCCCCACCAGGTCAGTGGCCACTTGCTGCCACACCTGCATCCTGGCAATGGTGAGGGGCGCCTCACCATAAATTGCCCCATAGTGGGGCTCCACTAGGGCCACCAAGTTGGCCACTTCGACAGGGCTCCACTGTACTGCTCTTCTGCGAGCCATGGTACCAACTTTACAGCAGGCAATATGGCCCGCTGCGCCGTAACCCCACGTGGAGATGTTGCGCAATAGACCACCACAGGTTCCAATCGCGCTGTTCGAACAGCGCCGTCACTTCACATAGCGCTGTCACCAGACAGCGCAATAGGGCCGTACACATGGCAGCCGAACAGCGCCAGGGGGCAAAGGTCGGACACAAGGTCATGGGCAAGGACACAAGGCCACGCACTGCGCCATCTGATGTATACGCATCCTGCGTGACCGACCAGCTGCGTACCAGTGCCACAGTGGACTATTGCGCAGTAGTGCCACAGCACCATATAGTGCCCAGTGCTGTAGCGCCACTGGCACAATGGTGGCCATGGCCTGAATTGCCGATCACGCACAGCACATCAGCAGCGCGGCAGATGCCTGTAAGCTATATGGGCCATGCGATGCAGTGTACCACACAGTCACAGATCTGCACCATTGGCTCAGCCGACTCAACCAGATGCGCAAAGCGCACTCGCGATATTCAGCTGACACATGCAAATCATCTGATCAGCCATTCAAAGGTGCAGTGGGCGCGATTTGCATGTCATTATAGTTGCTCCACTCCTAATTTGCATGCATTGCGCTATAAATGCGACATTGGGCTGCGCTGGCCAGATTCGGTTACTGCAGGTGAGAGGTGAGTTGCATGCTGTGTGATGTTCTGGACAATGGTCATGGGAAAATGCTGTAGACTGCACAGTGACAGGTGTCCACTTCCATACAGATTGTCATGACCGAGCAGAGCCAAGGTGAGGGTGAGGACGGTGGGCGAGAGGAGGCCCAACTTACCCCAGCAGAGACAGAGGCCCCTTCCAGGCCTACCTGGATGAGGAGCCAGTACTGAGTGGACGGAGGGGCACCCCTCAGTCCCGTGCGGCTGCATGGGAGGGGGTAGCTCGGGCCGTGAACCTGCACGGAAGCCACCAGCGCTCCATGCAGGAATGCAAGAAGAAGATGGGGACAGACCGCAGGAGGTTGAAGGAGAAGGTGGCAGCCTTCAGGGCAGCACGTGCTAGCACTAGCAGAGACCCGCCAGTGGTGTTGGAGCTGACCCCAGCTGAGGAGACACTGGTTGCATCAATGCAGTGGAGCGCTATTGAGGGCGTACCAGGAGGTGGATTCCAGACAGGTGGAAGCCCATCACTGCACGGTATGACATGGTGGTGGTGTTGGGGGGGGTTGGGGGGAAGGTTGTTCACATGCACTCACATGTACTCTCTTTCTGTTACAGATCCTGTTCGTCTTCAGGAGACGGTGGTGGTGGGTCCAGGCAGTGATGATGACCTGCTGGACATGGAGGAGGATCCATCCACCTCTATCACCAGCCAGCAGGCACTGCAGCAGCATGCACGCTGGGCCACCAACTCTGGTGTCAGTGATTCAAGTGCGGGGGGTGCACAGCCTGTGTCTCAGCAGTCTGGCATGCAAGCATGCCAGCACGATGTGACTATGGCTGTAGCATGTACCTGCACCATTGATGATGCAAGGACTGCAATGGGCAGTGATAGGTGTGTGTCCCATGACGGACACACAGCAGGCCAGTACATGCCCCTGGGCCTTTCTGGTTACAACTTGTGTACCAGCATGCTGGCACAGTCCCAGGCTGTGCCTGTCAGCACCGGTGGGGCAGCACCGGTGGCTGTGCAGGTGTCTGGCACTGTTGCTAGCACAGCGGTGGAACGAGTGGACCCTGGGGCACAGCGGTTGGAGGGGCAGCAGCAGCAGTCACCCACCAGGTCTGGGGGTACAGTGTCAAGCGGTGGCACATGTCCGCCGCCCTTTGATCCACCCATTCCTGGTCCTGGCGAACTGTGCCCACCCTCAAGGGGTGTTGTGCATCAGGACCCTCCGCACCCTGGGGGACAGGAAGCCATTGGGGCACAGTACCCATTGGATGAGCACACCCGCCTGCTGCAAGAATCAGTACAGCTGCAGAGGCGGGTTGCAATGTCCGTGGAGGCACTGTCTGTGGCTGTGGAGCGGTACAGCAGGGAGTGTGCTCTGGACTGTGCAGAGCTGGTTCGTATGCGGACGGATGTGACCGCCACCATTGACAGGCTGACCCAGGCAGTGGTCTCTGTCGTGGACGCATTGGGCACACAGTCAGGTGCCCTTGTACCGCACACCCCACACAGTTCACTCTCCACTCCCCATTCCCAGCGTCATGCGACACCAGGCCTGTCGACACCGGGTTCTGCTGTGGCCATCCCGAGCACCCCTGGTGCAGGTTTGTTCGGCATGCTGCAGACCCCTGTGCAGGCAAGGTCGCGTTCGCGCAGTGGGAACCCTGGTGGTGCAACAGTGCCACCCCATGTGGCCCCTGCTCAGCCTGCCAGTGCTGTTGGGTCACGGTGGGACCGACCACGCATCCGCGGTGGCCGTGGGACAGTGCTACATGACTGAGCTGTCTCCCAGTGCGTGCCCTGTCTGGTACTGCCATGTGTGCAATGTGTGTCATGGTGGGCAGTGCACTGCTGGGTGCTCTGCTCACCACGCTGACACACGGACCACCTGCACACCCTCCCAACTGCTGTCCACAGTGCTGCGCGATGATGATGCCTGCATTGTACTGTACACCAAGGTGCAAGGGTGCCCAGCATCTGACACACGTACTTGGACACTACAGGTGGTGGGGGTGGTCGGTGGTGCTGTGTGTTAGCAATGTCGGTTCTGCTGTGCTGTGCATCTGCCCATGTACGCTCTGTGCCTGGTGTGTGTGTGTCCATATGAGTGCTCACCCCTCCCTGATGGTGTGTTTGTATGCCTGGACCCTTCCACTCCCCTGGCCGTCATGCACCCCTGGTGTGTTACCCTGTGTGCCTGTGGTTTGCACATGGACAGTGTTGGTTGCACATGTCCCCTTGACTTACCTGTGTTCTGCATAGTGCTCCTCTGTGATGGTGTCCCGGTGCAGCTGGGCCTGCCGGATCAGTCGGGGTCCCGCCATCCTGGGGGGGCTGCTCATCACCATCAACACCGGCGCCACTGGCGTCCCCATCGCTGTCCCCCTCTTCAACCTGTACGGCTATCCCATCATCTTTGGCCATGTTGTGCAGGATGCAACAGGCCAGGAATATCCCACAGGCCTTTTGGGGGCTGTACTGTAAGGCACCGCCGGAGGTGTCTAGGCATCGGAAGCGTGCCTTGAGCATCCAAAACACCCGCTCTATGATGTTGCGTGTGGAAACTTGTGCCTCATTATAGCGTTGCTGCGATGGGGTCATGGGGCACTGGTACCGTGTGAGCAGCCAGGGATGGAGTGGGTATCCGCTGTCACCTGTGTGGAGATAGTGGAGATCAGTCTCATGTTCAGGTCCATATTGCCCATATCCCTGTGTGCCACTACCATGGCACCTGTGGCATTCCACCCTTGCCCGAGTTTGCATTCCATACATGTGTACTCACCCACTAGATGTCCTGTGGGATGTCCCCACTCGAATCGATGGCACAGTGCGGACTGATACCATATGAAGGCATCATGTGCTCCACCAGGGTGTGTGGCACAGACATTGATTATCGCCCAGTGGCATCACACACCACCTGGCAGTTGACACTGGAGAATCCTTTCTGTTCCTATATGGGCCCCATTGGGATGACCAGGTCAGGCGTCGAATGGCACATGGGTGCAGTCTATATTGCAACATACCAGGCATAGTACTACCCTGTGGAACTCCGCATGTTTGCTGTACGCCTGCCGCGGTGCTGGGAAATGGATGTACCCGCAGCTTGTGGCAGCAGTGCGCTGAGGAATTGGGTGAGGATGCGTGACATGGCCAACTGTGTGATGCCTGTGGTGTCCCCTGTCGGCCTCTGGAAGGTGCCGTGGTGAGCAGGCACATGCAGGCTGTCACCTTGGTCTCCACCGACACAAGCGTGACTCCGTCGTGAGGTGCCTGCATCACATCACTGCACAGCTCACAGAGCTGTCTCAGTGATGCCCTGTTCAGGCGGTACCCGGCCACGATCTCTACATCTGTGTACAGCTCAAAGCTGATGCGGGCACGGTACTGCCTGTTGGGGGCATACCGCCGACGGACCCTTCCACGGCCACGTCACCCTGCAGCATGCATTCTCACCCCCCTCATTACAGCTTCCATGTGGAAGCTGGCACTGTCCATCTCCCTGGCTTCTGACCCCGCTGCTGTTGCTGTGTTACCCCCGCTGTCCTCACTGCTACTTCCACTGCACCGGCACCCCGCTGGCCTCTACAGCCTATGGCCCACACTTTCCTTGCCTGCCCTAGCCTGTCTGTTGTCTGTCTGTCTCTCTCTCTCTCTCTCTCTCTCTCTCTCTCTCTCCGGCAGCCTTGTGGCGTTCTTGCCGCTTCTTGAGCCTTTTTATTTTGGCTCATTTCCACTAGTCTGTAATTTCGGCTGTGCACATTGCGCATCGCGCAAGTCTTTGAATATCATGTTGCTCTTTATGCATGGATCCACCCCTTTGGTTGCACATGCCTTCATTTTCATTGCGCTGTTGCTTAGCATGTTTTCGGTGGCGCAACTGCCTCCTTCTGAATATCGCAAAATGGCACATTTTGGGACTTGCGCATGGCGCAACCCTTTTGAATATCCGGGCCTAAGTGTACAAAAGTCAGAGTGGTGTGCTTCTCAATGTAGACAAGGAAACAAACTCTTATTATTTAGGAAGGTATCCAAAGATAACCTTCAAGCCTGGAACCACTGGGACATGTAAGGAAATTTAAAATGTAAAATGATGAATCCAAATCATATTAACATTCTATCATTAAATATAAATGGAATAAACTCCCCGGTTAAAATAGCAAGATTTTTAACTTATTTAAACAAATCAAATGCACATAGAATGTGTTTATGAGAGCCCCATCTCGAACATTCTCAACTAATTAAACTGAAAAGGAAATGGATTGAACATATAGTATGCAACACTGGTGTCAAAAAATGTAGGGGAGTAGCAATAATCATAAAAAAAGGTATAGACTGTAAAGTGTTACACCAGTTCTGTGACAATGAAGGAAGAATCATTATGATAAACACACTATTAAATAATCATAACATAACTCTTGGTTCATTGTATGTCCCATTTACACAGTATCATTTATTCTTGTTAAAAATATCAGAAGGCATTCACACATTCCAAAATGACACTATTATTTTGGCAGGTGATTATGATGTTCTTCAGAACCCGATTATGAATAGAACAACCCCCCCCCAAACCAAGGAAACATATATATTTCAAAAATACTTAATAATTTTTTAGATTCTGAATTACTTTTTGATGCGTGGAGGTATTTCCACCCCTCTACAAAAAGCTACTCTCATTTTGATAAACAACAAAAAATTTCATGAGAATTGACAATGTTTTTGTTTCAAATAATTTTCTTTTTTGTGGCTAGTTTTCCATTAGCAGGTTATACAGACCTGCCACTAGAGGGATTCTTGGTCTTCTACATAAATCACTGTACTCATTCGTGGGCAATATGGCCTGCATTATCCTTCTACTTCTTTCCCAGTGCTGCTACAAGGGGTGGTTGTAGTTGAGGTTCCCCGAAGCTTCACTCAACAGGCTGACAACTTCCTTAAAACTGCCTGTGCGACAGCTCTGCAGCTGAAGCGAAGCCCTCAGTATCTGCCATCCACCCTTCAGACTCAAGTCAGATAGATGCTGAGCACCCTATTATTACCTATGCTGTGCTGTTATACGATAGATACCGATAGAATCCTCTGCAGAGAGCCAGCACGCCTGGGCACCTTTGATTGGTGTGGTACTGCCATAGGGGGATTGTGATTGGTACGCCTGCTTGCCTGCTTTGCTCTGATTGGGGCATCTTCTCTATAGCCTGTTACAGTGTTCCCTTCTTAATTCTGACTTCTCAGCTCTCGTTCTGACCTGAAATTTTCTCCCACCCCCACCACCCCCCCCATGCCTCCTTTAAATACACTCATGATCCGCCTCTTATATCATATTACTGCTTCATTGGCCTAGTTTCGAATGCTGCCAACCTATGATTGGTATCTGAGTGTGGCCAATAAGACTACCCTGTGTGAATATCTCTTGAGCCCCGCCACTAACTAAGCTGCTCCTGCTCTCCTTGTTCCCCTTTCTGCTGTATTTTCTCATCTAGGTTTTAAGTGAGTACCTAGGTGGGCAAATTACTTGCCTAGAAAATATTGCACTAATACAAATCAACAAGACCACTCAATCTGGGACCACGGCTCTCCTTTTTGTGTTTTTATTGCTCCTAAGGTACAGAGTTTTCAGCAATACAGTGCACCAAGTACCTCAATGCAATTCAGTTCTCCAATGTACCTTACCAATACCTAATGTTATAACGGTTCACCATGCAGAAACTATGTCATTCTCCTCTCCCCTTTTAGCCTATTCCCCGGTTAGCCTACACACCTTGCTACTGTCCTCATCTATGTCTATTCAAGCACTTACATTGATCACGATCAACTGTCATTACAGTGGTGCCGCCTCTGCAGCACGATATGGGTTGCCTAAGAAATAAAAAGCAGTCTCCATTCTTATAAGCTCCTTAAAGAAAGTTATACTTCTGCTTCTTCTCTGCTCAGGAAATGTGGAGTTCAACCCTGGCCCCCTCCCCCCCACAAGTTACCTCGCCTATTGATTTTGCTGAGGCCACAGGTCTCAAAATGATGATGGTCAACATTTTAAGCCTGCCTAAAAACTTGTACAGCTGCAAGCCTGGGTTGCAAATCAACCCTGACCTTATCATAATTACTGAGTCATGGTTAAAAAGACAAACACTGATCAACAAATATCACTGCAGGGCTACAATTTATTTAGAGCAGATAGAGAGTCTAGAGGCGGGGGTGTGGTTATCTACGCCAAATCTAAGTACTCGGTCACCAATATTAGTTGCAAATCTCTAGCCAAGGAATTTGAGTTAGTTTCGCTGAGCCTTCATCCCCCCTCCTCGGAATGTATCACTATCCTAGGTGGCTATAGACCCCCCGTCTGGTGGTGGTGATGAAGTCCTTAATGTTTTGAAATCCATGTTCGTAGATGCAAAAACTGAAAAAATATTTCTAGGAGATCTAAATATGGACTGGCTGTCACCTAAATCACACGGCCTCAAATCCCTTTGTGATGAGCTAGGTCTTGGGCAATTAGTTAGTGAACCCCCTAGGAACAACACTCTAAATACTGCCAACAGTTCCATTCTAGATGTGGTACTAACCACCCATCCACACAAAATATCTCATTCGGCAGTGTTTCACAACGACATGAGCGATCATGGAATTGTTGCTTGCATAAGATCTCAAATTAAGGCCTGGCCGAAAACCCATCTTTATAACAAAAAGATCCTTTCGCAAATTCAGTGCAATAAACTTCCTATCTGACCTGAGCATGATCAGATGGCAAGATCTCTACCTAGCCAAAGATGTCAACAAGGCAGCTTACATCCTTAATGACAAACTCACTACAATAATAAATAAGCATGCCCCTTTCATCAAAGTAAGGGTACGGAACAATTCCAACCCCTGGTTCACCTCGGATCTCAAGGCAGCCCTTATAGCTTGAGATAAGCTCTGGGCTAAAGCTAGACATTCCAAAGAATCTTCGGATTGGCAGGCCTTTAGAACAGCCAGGAATAACTGTGTGAAAAAACTTTGCTCTGCTAAAGCTAACTATTATATTTCTACTCTCGAACAAGCTAAAGGTAACCCTCATAAAATATGGAAGACTATCAAAGCTATAGAAGGACGGTCCATGGCCTCCTCTGTCCCAACAAAGATAGTTGCAAGTGGCAAGATTATGGAAAACAAGTCCCTAATCCTAGAGGAATTTAACTCCCACTTTGCCACAGCTGGATTAGCTTTTGACTCATCACCTTATGCTGGTGCTGCGGTGAGCCAGCATACCCCTCCCCCTACATCTAGTCCTGCACCCAGCCCCTTCCAACTGCGCGAGATAACTTATAAAGAAGTAGAAGATTCTCTTCTTAACTTAGACACCAAAAAAAGTGCAGGGGACGATGGCTTGGAACCCTTTTTCCTAAGGTCAGGCTACGCCCATCTCACTGCCCCAATTCTCCACTCTTCAATCTTTCCATTACATCTGCTACTGTGCTGTCCTGCTGGAAATCAGCACATATCCTCCTCTATTTAACCGGTGACCCATGCGATGTAAACAACTATAGGCCTATTTCCATATTGCCTATCCTTTCTAAAGTTCTCAAAACTGATCCATATTCAGTTAAAATCTCACTTGAAACCTTCTCTCATTAACCCAGCTCAGTCCGGCTTCCGGGCTAATCACAGCACAATCACTGCACTAGCAAAAGTAACCCATGATTGGATCTCTGCTATAGATGGTAAGAAGGTAACTGGTGCAGTCTTTTTGGACCTCAGCAAAGCTTTTGATACTGTTGATCACAAACTATTAGTCAATTGCCTTGCAAAGTTGGGTGCTACATACCATACCACCCAGTGGTTCTCTAGCTACCTAACTGGACGATCCCAAAAAGTAAAGGCGGAAGGCTTTTTTACTGCTGCCTTGCCAGTTGCAAGAGGAGTCCCCCAAGGATCCATCTTAGGCCCTATCTTGTTTTCTTTGTACATTAATGACTTAGATGCTAACATATCTACGTCCAGTCTGCACTTTTTTGCAGATGATACTGTGTTGTATACTTCTGGCTCATCGTTATCTGAAGTCAAGGGAGTGCTTCAAGTGGACTTCGCACAACTTGAACATAATCTGATAAAGGCAAAGCTTCTGCTCAATGCTAAGAAGACTAAAGTGATGATATTCTCCCACAGTGCTGTCACAGGCCCCCCCAATACCCTTGCCCAAGACTTCATTGTCACCACGCTAAACGAGCCTCTGGAAGTTGTAACCAAATTCAAATATCTGGGTATCTAGATCGACAATAAATTATCTTTCAATGACCACGTCGAAGATGTCTCTAGAAGGTTAAAAGCAAGGTTAGGTTTCTTCTACAGAAATAGGCCCCTTTTCCCCCTTGAAACTCTGAACAAGCTTGTACAGGCCACTTTTCTCCCCCTACTCGACTATGGCGATGTAATCTATTCCTCCACCACTCTTGCAAATCTAAGTAAACTGGACATCCTTTATCACCATGCGTTACAGTTCATTACCAACTCCCTTACCGTTACATATCACTGTGACTTATATGCAGCTGTTGGTTGGACATCCCTTACTACTAGACACCTGCTCCATGCTGGGCTATGGACTCTTAAACTGCTCCTGCAGAAATTGCCAAGCTATCTCTTCCTTATTAGTATCTACATAGTGCATACTCATTAAGAAAATCTGACTTTATTATGCTTGACATACCAAGGACACGGACCTCCTTTGTAAACATGCTATTGCATATGCCCTTCCTCCATTTGGAACCACTTATAAACCGCGATTGAAACTAACTAGCACAGTTTCAATAAACTTCTAGAAATCGCTAAGTTCAGCCAAAATAAAAGACACCTGTAACTGTCATTAAGTCTCTTCCTTCCCCATGTGTGCCATATTTATCCACTGGTAAGGTATAATTGCTTTGTCATATTAACTGCTTTCCCTTCCCCTTCTACACCTGGCTTTATCTATGCTTACGCTCCACTGCTACTCTATCAAATCACTCCTCCCCCCATATCAGTTGTAGTCTGTTGTTTGTTCTAGCTACCAAAATATATGTATTGCACACACCAGTCATCATGTTTCATTTATCAGTATGCAACCTGTAAGTCACTTCCCTGTCTCATATTAATGTTTACCACCTGCGGTCACCCTATGTCGTACCCTTGTATGTATATCCAGCCTGTATCATATAACGTGCATTTCATGTATATACTGTTATTACCTATCTATGTTTGTACTTTAAGTGTTTATGTCACAGGACCTCCTTGTGAATGAGCTTGCTCAATGGAGTTTTCCTGCAATATACTTGAAACTTGAAACTTGAACTTGAAAACAGACATAGATACAATTCTAATGTCTGACCATGGGGCAGCAAGTATTATAGTCAACATAAAAAACTATCAAAAAAAATTTACACATTCATGGACTTTTAATAATGATTTATTAAAAGATGAACAATTTATACATTTAATAAGATTGACCATTATTGAATTCTGATATTTTAATTATTCTGGATGGTGTACAATTCTATCACTATCGGATGCCTTCAAGGCCACATTAAGAGGAGCTATAATAACTTACCAAATAAAAGTAAGAAAAGAAAGAAAATAAACGGAGAGGTTAACACCAGGCTAAAACAGCTGGACAATTTAATTTTACAAGACTATAGTAAATAAGAAAAAGAATGGTATACACTTAGGAATAAAAAACAAGACTTAATTCACTATAAGACTCAAAGATTAACATCAAAAAGATGAGGTATTTTCATACAGATAAATCAGGCAAATTATTGGCAAACCTACTAAGAACAAAGAAACAAAAACATATAGTAATTGCCATCAAAGTTACAGAAGGTATTATGCAAAATACTGATAGGGGCATATTAAATGTTACACAACAATTTATCAGGGGTGCAACATAATCTTCTCCTAGCTAGAGACAAAGTTATATGTTCCATTCCTGTTCTCCTTGCTAGCTCATCTACTTTTGGCAATGCAGACCATGGTATTTTAATAACTCGGCTGAGGGACTTTGTTGGACCCAAAGGCACTGTGTAGAGATGGTTCAAGTCCTTCTTTTCTGGTAGAGTGCAGCAGGTTGCATGAAAAAGTTTGTTTTCATACCCTGATGCCCTGATCTGTTGGGTCTCTCAGGGCTCGAGCTTGTCACCCATGTTGTGTGCAGTGTATAGGCTACCTCTAGGGGAAGTCATTCACAGGTATAGTCTGCAGTTTCATTGATATGCTGTTAATACTCTGCTATACCTATTGTTTGCCCCAGAGATGGAAATGTGCTAAATGATTGCCTTGCTGTTATTAGTGACTGGAAGGCTTAGGCTTAATCCAGAGAAAATGGAAGTGTTATTGGTGAATGGAGGTGTCCGAAGCATGGCCTGAGTGGGTAGGGTGGTGGCTGGATTATGACTTGGCTCCACCCCTCTCATAGCAAGGGATAGGCTGAAGAATCTAGACATCATCGTAGACTATAAACTGACACTGGAACATCAGATGTCAGCAGCGGTCCATGGTGGATTTTTCCCTTTGAGGAAAGTCACCCAGATCAAGCCCTATCTGAGTTGTCAGGACCTAAAGATACTGGTGCATACCTTCATAACATCTAGGCTGGATTATTATAATGCTCTGTACCTCAGGACATCTGGTGATTTAAGAATGTCACAGCCCAACTGATTGCTAAGGTATCCTGCTCCTGTCTTGCAGATGTTGCACTGGTTGCCTGTGATGTGGAGTGTCTCCTTCAAGATAGGTTCATTAACATACAAAGCCCTACACGATCTGGGTCTAGGCTACCTGAATGAGCTCCTTCATCCATATGCTCCTGACTGCCCTCTCTGGTCTTCTGAGGTGGACCTCCTGAAGGTTCCCAGGTCTTGCCTGAAATTATATGGGGACTAGGGTTTTGCAGTGGTGGCAAATGTCTTTTGGAACCAGTTGCCTCATGAGATTAGAGAGGCTCTGTCTTTAGAAGTGTTTAAATGTGGGTTGAAACATCATCTATTTTTAAGAGCATACTCTTCATATTCCTAAGAGAGGTTTTACCAACATTATAGATGAGTCTGTTGATATTTATTGATTTGTAGTGCTGCTATGTATTAATGCTGTTTTGTAAGATGCCCAGAGCCTGAAGGACTGGTACCAAATAAATATATATATATATATGCAAACAGAGTGGACTAAATAAATCTGTTCAAATTAAAACAAAAACAAAACAGCATACCTATCAGCGGCATGTGCCGTAGCTGAAGGCGGGAGGTCCAAAAAGGACAGTAAGAAGTATCACTTCATAGAAGGGGTGGTGGATGAGTGGAACAAACTTCCTGACAAAGTTGTGAAGGCAAAGACCATAGCAGGATTCAAGATGAAGTGAGATGCATATAAAGCAGTTATCAGATGAAAAGTGGAGGAGGAGGGGAGACTGGGATGGAGAATGGAAACTAGAGCATCTCTAAGTAGGGAATCTTGGAACAGAGTGGATGAATAGTTCAGATCTTTTTCTGCACATCACTTTTCTGTTTAAATGCTCACCTCGACTGAATACTACCGGCCCATGAAAGGCCGCTTGTTCAGACCCCCATACTAATGGAGGGTACCTTGTTAAGAAAAAAAAACAGTTAAACTCCTTGCACTTTTCTGCTGAAAACAGTCTTCCACAGTGTGGAAGTGTTGAGCTGACTGTTTTATCTCAAAAGCAATCATCCTTCTCAGTAACTATGTTTTGTTAGGGTAATTGTCCACTGATACTCCTTACAATGAGACATCAGTGCTAACAGAAAAATAGAAACATAGAATTTGTCAGTAGAAAAGGACCAGTTGAGCCACCCCATCTGCTCAGATGTTCCCTGCCTAATCTATCATTAATTTGTCTCCAGCGACCCTCCCTCCTCTCTATTTTCTAACATATCCCTATGACTATCCCAAGAATGCTTGAAGCCCACATTGTTTTCACCCCCAATACTTCTGCTCCCAGTCCATCCAGGGGCTTGAATTTCAAAACTCTGAGAATGTCGCAAGCCCCTTGTGCGCCAAACATATGGTGCATGGGGCTCACGTCATTCTCCTGGCAGGCAATCAAGATTTTCTATCCCATGCGGCAATTGTCACAAGTTACACCAACTTACTGTGGTCTAGATGCGGCAATCCTGAAGGTCTTTTTTTTACAGAGTTTGCACCAGATATTTGGTGCAAGCTGCTGTAAATCATAGAAACTGTCACAGCTGTGGCTGAGATTGTAAAATCGGGCGTAGTTATGGTGAGGGGGTTTAGCGCACTGCCAAATCCTAAATATCTTGGTGCAGGGCTTGACATGAGCCTGGTGCCACATTTTGAAAATCCAGCTCCAGGTGTCAATAATACTTTCAATGAAGAAGTACTTCCTCATATCTCTCTTATCCCCCCCCTCCCCCAGCTTCATTGCATGCTCCTTGGTACTGGTGCTTTTTCTCATTTGAAAGAGACTCCCTCTTGCACCCTGTTTACCCATGTAATGTACTTGTAGGTGTCTACCATGGAAGCTCTTGCCCTTCTGTCTTCTAGGGTGTACATGTTGATATCCCCCAGTCTCTACTTGTAGGGCTTCTCCTGCAACTCCTGCACCATTTTAGTTGCCCTCCTCTGCACTGCTTCCATCCTGTCTATATCCTTTCTGAGGTGTGGCCTCCAAACCTGGACACAGTACTCCAGGTGGAGTCTCACCAGCAAGCAATACAGTGGCAACACCATTTCCCTTCCCTTCCTTGCGGTGGAGATACCACTCCCTATGCACCCCAGCATCCCACTAGTCATATCAATGGCTTTGTCACACTGCTGTATTACTTTGAGGTCATCAGATATGATAACCTCAAGGTCTCTTTCCTGTTTAGTGACTGTCAATAGCTCCCCCCATCCTATACTCACTTACTGGGTTCTTATTCTCTAGATACATGATTTTGCACTTTTTGGCATTGAACCCAACTGCCACACTCTTAATCACTCCTCAAGTTTCTCAAAGATCCCTGTGCATTCTCTCCACCCCTTCCTGAGTGTCCATCCTATTGTAGATTTTGGTATCATCTGAAAAATACATACTTTCCCTCCCAATTCTTCTGCAATGTCATTTATGAAAACATTGAAGAGGACCAGTCTCAGCACTGAGCCCTGTGGCACCCCACTGGTCACTCTGCCATTGCTAGTGTGAGTGCCATTTATGACCACCCTCTGTTTCATATCCTTTAACTAGTCTCTAATCTACTTCACAACTTTAGATTCCACGCCTGACCTGCCCGGTATCTTTATCAGCCACCTGTCTGGCACAGTGTTAAAGGCCTTGCTAAAATCCAAATAAGACACATCAACTGTCCTCCCCTGATCTATTTCCCTGGTCACCCAGTCAAATAACTCTATAAGATTCATTTGGCATGACCTCATCCCCACCCACAGAACCACACCTGTTTCTAGTGATATGCTGAATAAGGTTGTCAGTGGGGCAGCTAGCACCTCTCTGAGTTCTTTTAGAACTCTTTGGTGTATCCCTTCCAGTCTCATAGCATTCTCCACCTTCAGAGCTGCACGTTCCTTCCAGACTCTTTTCTCTTATGTAACACTCACTCCTGCAGATAAGCAGAGTCTGCCTGTGCTTGTCACAGGAGTGGAAAAGGCTTTGTGTTTTTTATTTTAGATAGCATACAGTTGGTGTGGGTAAGTTGTGGTGAAACTTGTTTGAATCTGTGTGTTTGTTATTAACTGAAGGGTAAATCTGAGATCAGCTATAGTAGCCCACATTTAAGGACCATATTAAAGATATTAAAGAACTGTGTTTTGCCCAGTCACTTGGGGGAGGGGTGATAACTGCCTGGCCTGGGGCCTCAGCTAGTTGATGGAGCTGGACCAGAGTCACATTACTCAGTGCAGGTTGGTTTTGGCTTTGGCTTTGGCTCCCTCCACTGCCCACTGCTATATGCTGTTCTCCCAGTCCCAACTCACCATACAGGATTATCTGCACTCCCTCCATCCACAGCATGCTATGATACCCAGTTCTGTTGGCAGCTTTAGCTTGGAAAAACACAAAAGTCTGCAGTAAGAAAACAAAAGGCAGGCATTTAATCAGTAGCTGTTTCCTCTATTTTCTATAAGATTTTTTGGGGAGCTGTCTTGTCCGAAAGACCAGACCAAACCTCCAGGCTTTGGGGGAGAGCGTAATGGGAGAGCAGAGTGGGATACTGGGAGTGTACATCTCACATCAGAGTGAGTTATGCAGCCTATCTAAACAGCTGCTTGCACAACTGGCTCCTGAATGTAACACCAGCTCTGTAGCAACTCCAGGAGAAGAGCAAGAACTGACTTACCATGATCGGATAAGTGTCCACATGGCTGCATTTGCACTGCACTGCTGCAACCCAAGTGCTTGAGGTTGCTGCAGAAAATGTGTCTGTGTGAACTGGCCTTTACATTCCCCCTTCAGTCTTATTTAGACCATCATAATCATCATTGTGATCAATCCTATGACTCTCACTGCCCTTCATCATCATAACTGTGACCACTCCTATGACTCCCACCAATCTTGTCTGTCATTATTATTGTGACCAATCCTATAAATACCACCACTCTTACCCATCAACACTACGTCCAGTCCCATGACTCTCTCTGCCATTTTCCATCATCATTGGGACCAGTCCTATGACCCCCTCTGTCCATTATTCATCATCACTGGGACCAGTCCCATAACTTGCATTGCATTTTTCCATCATCATTATCAACAGTACAGAAACCAGTCTAGACATGTTATAAAGGGAGTTTCTACCCATTTTAGTGAAGTTCAAGGAGAAGAAATCTCAAATTAGGAATAATCTGTGATTAAAAAGATTGGATCCCTAACCACTGAATCTCTCTGGATCTGTTATAGTAGTCCCATGGCTCCTATGGCTCCCATTGCCCTTTTCCATCATCATTGTGACCAGTCCCATGGCACTCACTATCCTTCTCCATCATCATTGTGACCAGTCCCATGGCACTCACTGTCCTTCTCCATCATCATTGTGACCTGTCCCATGACTCTCACTGTCCTTCTCCATCATCATTTTGACCAGTCCCGTGGCTCTCACTATCCTTCTCCATCATCACTGTGACCAGTCCCATGGCACTCACTGTCCTTCTCCATCATCACTGTGACCAGTCCCATGGCACTCACTGTCCTTCTCCATCATCATTGTGACCTGTCCCATGACTCTCACTGTCCTTCTCCATCATCATTGTGACCAGTCCCATGGCTCTCACTGTCCTTCTCTGAAAACATTGAGATCAGTCAGTGACTACCAGTGACGTTTCCATCATCATTGTGACCAGTCCCATGACTCTCACTGTCCTTCTCCATCATCATTGTGACCAGTCTCATGGCACTCACTGCCCTTCTCTATCATCATTGTGATCAGTTCCATGGTTCCCACTGCCACACGCGATGCAGCATGCTCAAGTGGAGGGGAGGTGTCACCAGAAAAAAGAAAACTGTAGCAAATAGCAAATAAACAGTGCACACAAAAGTCAAGATAATGCAGAAAAGGTTTATTCCATTAGCTTCACAAAGGTAGGTGCAAACATCCAGATCCTTGGCACTTAAAGGTGCTCTGCTTCTTTGTCAGGGGGGCATGCCTCAAGACACCGGGGATCTGGCTGTTTGCACCTGTTTGTGCCAAGCTAATGGAGTAGACCTTTTCAGCATTATCTTGTTTTTAGTGTATGCTGTTTTTTTTTTTTCCTTGTTGATATTTTCCATGGATCCCACTGCCCTTCTCCATCATCACTCTGACCAGTCACTTGTCTTCTATGGCCCTGTTCAATCACAACTGTGATCAGCCTGTTGATTTGCACACTTCATCTGCATCATCTTCCCTTTTTCCAGTCCCATCACTCCCACTGCCCGTTTCCATTATCGGTGTGACCAGTCCCACTGCTTTCGTAGTTTTTCTACATTAATACTGTGATTATTCTATGAGTATCACTGCCCTTCTCTGTCATCACTGTAACCAGTCCCATGACTCCCAAGAACCTTTCCCATCCTCACTGTGACCAATACTATGACTTCCATCATCTTTCTTGATCATCACTGTGACCAATCCAATGAGTCCCACTGCCCATCTCAATCATCATTGTGAGGAGTTCCATAACACCCATCACCTTTCTTCATCATCATTATGAACAGTCCCTTAACTCCAACAGTGCTTCTCTATTATCATTGTAACTAGCTCTATGACTCCTACCATGACCAGTATCTGACTGTTATGGCTGCCATGGAATTTCTAGCAACTGTACAATACTCCTACAACCTTGTCTACTTGCGACACAGACTGTAACTGTTATTTGTCAAATTACTTGGATCATGACTGAAAATGAGCAAACTCTTAGCCCAGCGTTTCTATCATGTAACCAAATACACAAACAAATAAATGAATAAATAAATAAATTGTTGGTTCAGCACTCTTCTGTTTTAAATAAAGTCACAGTAGAGAGATGACTCCCTCATGTGTTTCATACAACTCACATTATGGTGAGGGGTGCTTGAGAACCTTAGCCTCTTACTGCACTACCTCCCCATTTCCCCCTTTTATCTTTTATCTTTGCTGGCATCTGTCCTTTCCTTATAGGATTCTTAACTATATCTTTCCTTCCTGTTTGTCTTTCATCACTTATATTCTCTCTACACCTGTCTTGCTGCTTGTGTCACCTTCAGAAGGGTGGGGTTACTTTTCTGGCTTTAGATATATTCAGTATCACTTCTGTTATCCTCCCTTTCTCCCTCCATACCCAACGCTGTTGCTGCTCTTACTACCTTCACTGCTGTGTTTTCTCCTCCTCCTCCTGTGAGGAAATTGATGTTGTTCTTTTGGGGAGGAGGCATGAATGCCAAGTGTTCACTGCCCACTTTCGGTAATAACTGCATGCTTCTTGTTAGAGTTAGTGTTGCTTACTTGTTAACAAATCTGCTTCTGGATGAGAGGATCATGTGTTGTAGCCCAACACCAGTCCTTGGGCTCATACTCTGAATACTGGCATTACAGTGTAATTAGTGGTGGAATGCTTGCACTGTTTGGTTGTGCCATCCATTAGATGAGATGCTGAGCCAGTTCCCATCTGTCCATATCTGGTGCCAGTCTGGTGGTTATCCAGAAAGAAGAAACTGAATTTATGGCACTTTTTGTAATATCAAAGCACCTTTGTGTCCTGCACAACATTCTCATTCCCATTAAAACAATTTCAGGCATTTGTCTATGGCTTTGTCAGAGTGCTTATGAGCAGAATGACTACCACTGCATGTTTGCAGTTACTGCACTGCTGGTATGTCCTATTACTTGTAAATCACTTTGGGATACAAGTGTATGAAAAGCACTATATAAATGCAACATCATTCTTCATTATCATGTGCATGATCTTTTCTTTTCTAGCTGTACTACTACGGGCAGGAAGTGGAGATGGACCAGTGTAATTAGTTTCCTTTTCTACAGGAAATAACAGCTGCTCCTTCTGTTTACTTTTAGAGCTCCCTCATGTATTGCTAAGCAGCAGTGAGGGAAATATTCTGCTGTAAACAAATAGCACATCTGTGGAGCTGTCTTGTTAGTGAGGTGGTAATGCTGCCACCTGAGGATACGACAACCCAGGTTCATGGCCCAAGCTCGGTGGGTCAGAGGGTCAGTGGGGGCCAAGAGAATCAGCTGTTCCACTGTATGCGCTCCTTCTCTGGGGAGGGAGCAAAAAACATGGACTTTTCAAGATGATGGAGGCCACTTTAGAAAACCCTTGCACTGACCAGTAAATCAGGGTGAAGCGGTGGACATGGCCTACCTAGAGTTCAGTAAGCCTTTCAACACAGTTCCACATAGGAGACTACTAAGCAAACTGTGTGGCTTAGGAGTGGGTCCAAAGGTAGTAAACTGGATAAAAAATGTGTTAGGGGATAGGCGACAGAGAGTGGTGGTAAATGGAGTTCATTCCAAGGAAGAGAAGGTGACCAACGGGGTGCCTCATGGATCAGACCAGTACTTTTTAATGTCTTTATAATATACATTGCAGAGGAGCTGGAAGGAAAGGTCTGCATCTGTGTGGATGGCATGAAACTTTGCAATAGGGTAGACACTACGGGGGTCATGGAAAGGATGAGCAGAAACATGAAAAAACCAAAAGAGTAATCAAGGGTATAGCAGCTGGTTTTCAATGCAAACATGCAAAATAATGTACTTAGAGCACAGCTTTAAAAAGGATTAACCAGTGCTAGGCATAAATTGCAAATTCAGATTTAGTGAAAATGTCATGGATTTCACAAAGTTTGCATCTTTTTCTGAAATTCTGACTTTGGCAAAACTTTAATCCACTGACTGTGTTCTGTGAAATTTTCATTCAGTTCTGTGAAATTTTTTGGCTGAATTGTGGAATGATATACATGAATTGTGAAATGAAAGTTCTATAAGAATTCCATTCTGCAGTTTAATACATCAATCCACAATGAATGCAATAATTTACAGTTCTTTAGATAACAGTGATCTGTTCTGTGAAATTCCATTCTGCAGTTTAATGCATCAGCCCACAATACATGCATTTTATTCTGCCGTTCAACATTGTACTTTCACGAATGTTGCCAAGGTTGGTTTTACCATGCTGCAGCGACATCCTATATGGAGACATCATCGACAGCGACAGCCGTAGTGCCGAGTGTTGGCAATGCGGTATCAAGGATGCCTCTGTGTTTCTATTGGGGGGCTGTGCCCCCTGAACCCCCCCATGTGGGGGGCTCTGCCCTCACACCTCTGGTCCCTATTATTCCAACTCTGAGTCGGAGATGGACCTGGGGGGGCCAACCACCCTGTGAGGCAGTCTCCTGGACCTGCAGAGACCATCACAGCGACATGTGGATTTTTCCTAAATCCTGTCACTGTGATGGTCTTCGCAGTAGGGGACTCGATGCAGCATTGGTATACCGCCAAGGTGGATTCCGAAATGTCATTACAGCAAAACTTTGAAGTTCACAGTAATGCTGCTGGCAGAATTATATTTTGCAGAGTACTAGCATTGAATTATAAGCAGTCAAATATTCCAAATTAGAAAATGGGCTTGGAAATTCCCAGACTCTGATTGGCTGATACCCCTGGCAAGCTGGGCATGTATCAGACAACAGAGCCCAGGTAAGAAGAAGTGCCAGACCCAACTGACCTAAGTACCGAAATCGAGGGGCCATTTCAAATTTTAAACAAATTGTAAGTCTTGATCTGTCGCCATGTTTTTCCTCTCACTTAGCTAACCAAACTCCTTCCCCAGCCCCCCCCGTTTGTCTTATTCAAATTTAAAAAAAGAAAAACGAAAGATGACAGCAAAAAGATGCAGCCAGTCTGACTGGCTGCAAAACCGCAAATTGATTTCAGCGATAGAAACAGAACGAGCACTACCTCTGGTAGCGCTGCTGTCTAAGAGCAGGGGCACTGTCTTGGTTTCCGTACCGCAATGCCATGGGTAACCTTACTGCCGTTTGTCTTATTCAAATTTAAAAAAAGAAAAACGAAAGATGACAGCAAAAAGACACAGCCAGTCTGACTAGCTGTAAAACCACAAATTGATTTCAGCGATAGAAACAGAATGAGCACTACCTCTGGTAGCGCTGCTTTCCATACCACAATGCCGTGGGTAACCTTACTGCCGACCACAAAGTGACAGGGAGGGTGTGCGAAAGCACAAACTGCCATTTTTCCTTAACTGTGCCTCTCACCACACCCACCACAAAAAAACTATTCATTTTTGTACGGTACCTCAAAGTTGCATATTCACTCTACACTTCAAAGCAGACAGCAGTACTTTTGGGATCGCAAAAATGCTGACAACAACTCCGACTCGCTTAGCGAGCAAGTTGGCAGTCAATTCAATCTCCTCTCCACCTCTGTCTCTCTCAATTTAAGTTCAATAAGGGGCCATGAAGAAAAAAAAAACAGCAGTTTTTATTTCTGCGGTCGGGGAGAGACACAAATAATAATTTATCAGCCGTGCTCTGCTGTCTCTCGATCGCAATCTCATGCCCGCTTCTCCAGGTGCCCGTCCATTTTGTCACCGCTACCAGCTTGCTCTTTCCTGCTGTTTCATTCTGGGTGTACTGGTAACAACAAGCTGGAGATCCAGATATGGTGTTCGCTCGATGGCGATTCAACGGCGGGGGGGGGGACAGACACATAGATGCAGCATACAAACCGATCATAGCTTGGTGTGTGTGTGTGTGTATGTGTATAACCATGACAACCAGCTTCAAGGAAGAACACTCATACAAGGCAGAGGAACTATTTTAGTACAAAACTTACTGTAAACTAAGTAGTTATTGTTTTTTTAATTAAACCATTTTTTTTTTACAATGCCCATTTTCTAAGCACAATAATACCCTCCAGGGTGGGCGGTATTGGGCTATACCAGACCTTCCAGGGGCTATAAGGCCCTACGCCTGCAGCGTCGGGCCTCATTACGCCCCTGGGCGGTCCGGTATAGCCCAATACCGCCCACCCTGTCGGGTATTATTGCTTACATGTTCCATGAAATCTCACAAGTAAGTAAAATGTGAGATTTTAAGCCTCTGTAGCTTTAAAACTAAGCAATACATTGTCACTATTTTTGCAGGTTCATAGACCCCTACAAAAGAGGTTGTGTGTGTGTGTGTGTCAGCATTCTAATTATATTGATAAATGGTCAAATTATGAGCAGCCAAGTATTTCAAAATAACATTATGTCTTGAAATCAAATGTCATGAGTTTTTGCTAAAACTGCAAAATTCTGTGATAATTTCATGGAAGCCATATCTGTAAATGTTGCCCGCCATACACCTGACATGCCACACAGAAGGGAAATACTGGGTAAAGTAGTTATAAGATAACATTCACATGTTACTCCACAGTAGAGGTAGCAGGAGAGTTGGAGGGACAGTGCAGAACCATGCAGGTGGTGCAGACAAGGTAATTTGTCTGCTTGCAGTACAGTCCAGATGAATGTAATGCCTAGCAAAGCATTTTTATTTATTTATTTTATTTAGTTTTTGTTGACCGCGTAAGTGCACTAGACAAATCCTGCCTATTTTCAGGCACGACCCGAGGGAGGGGGATATAGATGAATGCCAACTGACCTTGAACCAGATTAAGCTGTTGGTGGTATTTTTAGTGAATGAGGGAAACTTGGCCAGAACACTGGGGAAATTACCCTACTCTTTTTCAATAAGTGCCATGAGATCTTTAACATCCACCTGAACTACCACCAATCCAGGCAGATGGGACCTCGGTTTAACGTCTCATCTGAAAGAAGGCACCTCAGAAGTGCAGCACCCCTCTCATGCTGCACTACAGTGTCAGTACTGGGATATTAACCCAAGTACCAGATGTTTTTGCAGCTAGAGGGAAGAGCAGATTGTTTTTCTCCACATTTCCACAAATGGCATACAGAAAACAAGTCTTGTGAACATGAGGCAATTTGCAGACCTAGGAATGTTCCTAAAGAGAATGGTATTCAGACTGATCTTCTGAGAGGAATGACAGCAGAATATAAGGCAACCTACCACTTGCCCAGAGTCTGTTGCAAGAGAGAGGGTCTTTTTTTCTGGCATGGAAGAAGGCATTCTAAGGCAACAGGGTACTGGTTAGGAAAATATGCAAGCAGTTAGGGTCACTGGAACAAAAGCATATGAGAGGCAGCTGAGGCAAGGGATCTCCAGTGACAAGAGTCAGATGCATTGATTCACCAAGGACAGCAGAACTGGGTAGCACAAGAATATCAGATCTTCAGTTGGAGCAAGGGAACACAAAAGGACAGTAATTGTTCCTTGAATACAGGACATATGAGAATCACACCTGGCAATACTAACTAAGAACCTAATGCAGAGAAAATAAGGATGTAGATGTACTTACAGAGGCATGTGGTGGGATAAAAAAGGACTTGGGACTCTAAGACGGAAGAATTCTGACTTTTTTTGGGTGGATACTGCAGGTCTGACAGGAAACTGACTGGGACTGACACTGAGAAAACAAGGAGGATATGAGGCAGAAAAATAAGTCCATCTGATCAAACTCAAAGAAAAGAGCAAGGACGCAATATTGAAATCTAGGCAAAGCAGAGTGCAAAACGTAGTGCTGCCCCTTGCAGTTACCCAGATGTCTAAAATTGCTGTAGTCAGTGGAAGAGTGCATCTGCACTATTTGACTGAATATTGGTCCATTCAGACAAAGCATTAAGCTCCCTAGCGTTGGGAAGACATGCCCCTCCCCCAAATAGGGTGACACAATGGCTTGCACCCACACTAAAACTCCCATATTCAAACGGACCCATGCAAATGAGCTCATTGGGCATGCATGGCACTGAGAGGCCAGTTGCATGCCCATTATGGGCTCATATGCATGGGGAGCAAGGCTTGACTGCACCGTGCCACCCCCCCGATTGCCTGTTCACATCAAAGAAAGGATTCAGAGTATGCAACGCGATGAATAAATGGTGCACAGTAGTGTCCCTATTAGAGATATAAAAGCATTTCTATGTTAAACCCCAAATTTTCACTTGAATAAGGTGGCCATTTTTAGACAGAGTAGCCTGGTTAACTCCTCCCCCCACAAAAAAAAAAACAACAACACATTCAGGGCACAGTGACAGAAGTACAGTTATGTGTCCATGAGGAGAGGTAGTGATGTGTCCACCCTGGAAATTTGGGGTCAATTGGATCTGAAAAAGCCAAGTCATGACCAAAAGTTTTAAAAATGGAAACTTTTATTTCTGTGCCTTGTACCATACCAAAGCACGCCCCCCCCATCTTTTGTCTGGCATAAGTCTTCCTCTCCTGGACCTTGCTACACCAATCCTACCCCCCGACCACCATACCCAGGACCACCACAGGAGATCCTATGAAGGAGGGGTACTCATTGCAGTGGAGGTCCAGGGGTTTGGTGGTTGGGGTGGTAAGACTGGTGTGGTAAGGCCCAGGAGATGCCCAGGGAGGGTATGGAATCAGAATCAAGAACCATCATGCCTGGTTCACCTCCCAGGGCTCTGCCTAATTTCAACAAGCAGAAAGTAGCCCATCCAGACAACACTAATCCTCCCCTTCGGGATGTTTTCTGTAATGTAAGGTCACTGAGGAACAAGTTTGCTGTGATGGAGGGTTGCATCACAGGTTCCTTGGCTGACCTTGTTTGCATCATGAAAACCTGGCTGAGCAATGATGCTGGCCCTGTGCTGAGGGCATCTGTTCCTCCTGTTTTTTCTGTGGTGCATTGCTTGACAAGGGATTGCAGAGAGGGCTGGGTGGCCATCAGGTTTAGATGCACTCTGGGACTCACTCCACTCCCCATGAGAACCTTCAGATCCTTTGAATGTGTGATGGCTAGGTGTGGTCCAGGTGTCAGTAGCAGGATCATTCTCATTTACTGACCCCACATAGTGAGAGTGATTTTCTGCAGGAGCTGGCAGACCTATTTGCCGAATAGGTGCTTGGCACCCCCAGGTTACTGGTGCAGGGAGATTTCAATGCCTTGGTCACTGGTGAATCCTCACACTTTGGACAGGAGCTCCTACAGTTGGTCTTCACTGGGACTGACACTGGTTGTTGATTCTGAAATCCATCAGCATGGTCACACACTGGAGCTGATCTTCTCATAGGTACTTGACATTAGTGTGTTCAGGGTTGATCCAGTCTCTTGGTTGGATCATCACGTAGTTGTGTGCCAGTGTAGGGGGCCCTGTTTAACTACCACCTCTTTGGAGATCCAACCAAAACATAAACTGGAGCCTTGCAAACTCCAGGAAGCACTGGATGTCTCAGTTATTTTTTTTTTTTATTATTTTTAGTCTTTGGTAATCGGGTAAGGCCCACTAAGCACATGGTATGTTGCTGGCATGTGCACAATGTCCAGAGTTTGCCATGAAGCACTATAATGTGGCCCTTACAGCCACCCTTAGATTCTATTGCACCTTTCCATGTTTGTCCCTTAACCTTTGTAGAGGAAAATTTTATAACAGACCTAATGCTGCACAATGTAACTGTGCAGAAAGCACCATAAAATGGCTGCAGAACTGAAACAATCTTCATGAAATGGTGGATAGTGGAAAATTCCATAGCATGCATGTCCTTGGTGGATGGTGGAAAATTCCATAAGCAAGCATTTCCTTGTAGTAATGTATGCATGCCTTATAGATGATGTAGCTAAAGTAAGTTAGCATAATAATTAGCATAACTAGTCAGTAAGTGGCAGCAGTATTGTATTTAACATAGTATTAGCATAACCAATCAGCAACTAACAGCAGTATTGTATGAAGTTTACTGTCCAATGAAGTTGTGCCATGACACTGTTATGTGACTGGGCAAGTGTATAAGAGAAGGAGGCTTACTATTGTAATGAGCTATGCAATAACAACATGGGGAGCTGGCTCTCCATATGCATACATGAATAAATGGTTTGAACTCTGCACAAGACTGTTTCTTTGTCTCTGTATAACAAGTAGGAAATTTCCACGACAATCTTGGCGTAGTCGGCAGGATCTGCACGGCTCTGTTTGGTGGAGTCTTCGCTGGAATAAGACCTGAAGTACACCAGCAGATGTTCAGGGGACATTGCAGGGAGACCATCTCACAAAGACGAGGCAAGGACCCGCTTTGGGCTGTTCGGGCGAGGACGCACCAACCAGGATGGCGCAGATCGACAAAAAAGTAAGAAAGTTCTTGTGTTGACTCCAAACTAAGTAAAAGTAGTTTAAAGTAACATAGAAGTAAAGTGGTAAAACAGTGATGTAAAACTCTAGAGATTTAGGCTGTTAAAACAAGAGACAAGTTTGAGTCCTTTTAGTAAAAGTGGTCAGAAGGCTTGAGTTGCCAGGGCAAAAGTAACTGAAACATAGGTTTGAACTTTTGTAGCAAAAGCAGTCCAGGACCTGAACTGTTGGGACAAAAGTAACTTAAAAAGGGGGTTTGAGTTTTAACTGTGATGCTAACCCGGGAACAGAGCTAAGCAAGAAGGGTGTAAAGTGGAGGCAGTATAGCACAGTGGTTTAAGGCTCTGAGCTGCAAATCTGGAGACCTGGGTTCGAATCCCACAGACCCCACTTGCATACTGTGTGACCCTGAGCAAGTCACTTAAACTCCATGTGCTCCCAGGTCGCTCCTGTAAAAAAGCTTTCAGCTTAGTGTGCTATACCTGGTTAAACAACTAAAAAAAAAAAATTAAAAATAATACATAAACTAAACACAGGACAGTGACATGGGGGTGAAACAAAGCAAGGGAAAGTTGCCTGATCCCCTTCGTGAACCAGTAAAATGTATGGCTGATAAATATGGGAACAACTCAATTAGTGAGGTCCCGGAATGGAACCTGAGAACAGACGGATTATTTCCCCTAACAGGAACATTTAGCCTGGATATCTTACGAGAAGCAAGTAGCATTCTAGAGAAGGTAGAAAGCAAACAAAAGAAAGTAGTAATAGATTGGACAAAGTTCAATAGGTGGGAAAGAGAAGCAGAAAGTAAGTATGAAAGGTCAGTGAAGGGCATAATGGTAAAACAAGAAATAGAGGAGGAAAGGAAAAGAAAGCCAAAAAGAAATGATACATCACCCCCCACCAGCCCTCGCCTGCTGGCGGCACCGGCTCCTCAACCCACCACCCTGCTGCCAGATCAGGGGGCGGTGGGAGGGGGACTGGTGGCCCCGGGGTATCCCGGGGACGTTAGACAGATGCCGGCCAAGGCACAGGTAAAGCCCGATACAACTAGCAGGGGAATGGGTCCGCATAGTGGGCAACAAGAAGTCTGGTCTCCAGTAGGTTACGTAAAGACCAGATTAAGGGCTAAGAGGGAGGACCCTGTAGTTAATATGCCACTAGTATATTACCCCAACCCTAACCCGGCTGATGTAGCCAACCCCCGGATAGGAGTAGAGAGACCTTGGAGCCCTGACAAACTGACTGACGCAGTTAAGGGTATACCGCCCCCTGGGAAAGATGTAGATCTGTACATAGAGGAGATGCAAGCCCTATTTGCAATGTATGACCTGTCCACTCGAGAAATGACTGAGTGTTTCAGGAGAACTTTAAAATTCCAGTGGAATGAGTGCAAGGGAAATTGGAATATGGATGCTGCAAGAGACAACAGAGCAAACCAACTGCAAGCAGTTTGGACGGCAGTGCAGACTAAGTTTAAGAAAACTACTGATTGGCCCCACATCCACGCTACAAAGCAGAAAACAGGTGAGACAGTGCAGGAATATAGAGAGAGACTGGAAACCATATTTAAACAGCACTCGGGGGTGAAGCCTGGTGATACAGTGTATGGAAATTTGTTGGGGCATGCCTTGTGTAGTGGACTTTTGCCTGAGATAAAAAAAGGAGTTACAACTGCTTGTAGTGGATGGGAGACAAAATCATTAGCTGAGATTTTGCCGTATGCTGAACACTCTGAGAGACAACAGAGGGGAAACGAAGAAAAGTATCAGAAGAAACTAGTAAAGCCGCAGCTAATGTACTATGAAGGAGGTAGGGGCAGGGGAAGAGGCAGAGGGAGAGGGCGAGAAAGAGGAGGTCCCCAGGCAGAGTGAGGGAGGGGAGATCATAGCCAGTACCGCTGCTACCGCTGTAACCAAATGGGCCACATCACCAGAAACTGTCCCCAGGAAGGGGGAGCCGCCCAGTATGAACTACCCCCTCCCACTGCCGACTTTTCTGTGCACAACCCTTTGTATGAAATGCAACCGCCAATGTACAATTGCTAGAAAATAGCGGGACAACATCAAGCAATGCTCTCCCTCACCCCTGACCCCGTTAAAATACCGAAATTGACACTAACTGTTGACAACAAGAATGTTTCCTTTTTGGTAGACACCGGTGCATCATTGTCTGTGATACAAACCTGTGAACTGTACCTGCATCCCAGTGACACTGTGGTGGAAACTGTGGGCACCTCAGGCATACCTATGTATGAGCATCTGACCCAGTCCCTGACTGTGCAGTGTAACAAGCTGACGATACGACATGAATTCTTGTATAGTGAGACTTGCCCTGTTAACTTACTAGGTAGAGACTTATTGGCTAAGCTAAACATGACTATAAATATAAGCAATGAGGGACTCTCTGTGACCTCGGCCAGAGCTGGTATTTTTCCTTTGACAGTGACTGCAAGTGACTGGCTGTACTGATGGAAGCTTATAGGTGAGGAGCAAGTGTGCTCATTGATAGAATGGGCTGCTGGATTGACAGGGGGTGCGCAGGAACTACAGTACTATCTCCACTGTACTGTTCACTATGCAAAAGGTGAGAGGGATTTTGGGTACGAGACAAGTAGATGGAGTACTCAGCCAATGCTAGATGAGTTACAAGTAAAAGATCTATATGTAGCAAATGACCGCTGCGCTGCAGCTGTAGAACTTACTGCTGAGCAACAACAAGCCTATGTAGTGGAAGGGGCAGCCCCTCACATCTCACTTGCAAAGGAAAAAGGGGTACAGTGGAAGGGGCCGTGGGTGGCACACATGAAAAACCTAAGTGACTGGGAGCAAGAAGGTGACAGATGGGTGTCGCCATCGACAGAGTGTTATAAGTATGTTCTATGTGAGCAAGTGTCAGTGCAACTAGAGATAAAGGCAATTGGACAGGTTACAAAGGAAAAAGAAAGTAAACTAAATGATAGATTACCCCCTTGGCTAGATGAGCTGCCAGATAGTCTATGGGCCACTTCCAAGACCAATGTAGGATTAATAAAAAATGCACAACCTTTATCAGTCACACCAAAGTCCTCCTATAGGCCCCACAAACACCAATACCCGCTTGGAAGGGAAGCAGAAGAGGGAATTGCGCCTGTGCATGTGGCATTGGTAGAGAGGGGGGTTATCGTACCATGTCCCAATGCTACGGTAAACACTCCTATTCTACCGGTGAAAAAGCCAGATGGCACCTACCAGTTTGTGCAAGATCTGCGACTGGTAAATGCTGCTGTACATGCCAGAATGCCTGTGATCCCGAACCCTGTCACTCTTCTGTCTCAGGTACCTACAACTAGTTGTTTCTTTACAGTTATAGACTTAGCAAATGCCTTTTTCAGCATTCCCGTGGAGCCCGAGAGCCAAGAATGGTTTGCATTTACGTATAAAGGGAAAAAGTGGACATGGACTTGAATGCCCCAAGGGTATGTTGAATCCCCGGCTGTGTTCTCGGCCCAAATGAGTGACAATTTGTCTGCCTTTGTGCCCCCCAGTGGGAGTGTGTTGATACAGTACGCTGATGATCTGCTATTTCCTCCCCCTCGCGGGAAGCATGTGAGCAGGACTCAAAGGCGCTGTTACTCTTTTTGGCTGAAAACAGGCACAAGGTATCAAAAAGTAAACTACAGCTGTGCACAGAACAGGTAAAGTACTTAGGCCATACACTGTCGGCGCAAAGGCGCGCCCTAGCCCCAGAACAAATTGAAGCCATTACCAAATTGCCCCGTCCGATAAAACAGCAAATGATGTCCTTTTTGGGCATGGCGGGCTACTGCAGAGCCTGGCTGAAGGATTATGCCTTCTTGGCACAGCCCTTGCATGATGCCATCCACGGCAAGGGTATGCAAATGAAAGATGAGGGCAAGTGGACAACCAAATTAATGGAAAGCTTCACACAATTAAAATTGGCTTTAGCGTCAGCACCTTGTCTAGGGCTGCCTGACTTTAAAAAGCCATTTGACCTCTATGTGGATGGAAGAAATGGGTTTATGTCTGCTGTACTAACACAATTGCATGGGGATGCAAGAAGGCTGGTGGCTTACTACTCTAAGCATTTAGACTCAGTAATCAGAGGAATGGTGTTGTGTCTACAGTCTGTTGCCGCTGCTACCGAGGCGGTGCTGGCCTGTTCTGATTTGGTGGAGTTTTCCCCTCTAGTTGTACATGTGCCACATGCAGTACACTCAATTATACTGCAGGCTCGCACCACCCATCTAACTCCTGCTCGCTTACTGCAATATTAGAATGTGTTACTAACCATGTCAAATGTTACCCTTAAGCGCTGTACTACCTTAAACCCAGCTACCCTCCTCCCTACCCCGGAGGACGGTGATGTACATGACTGTGGAGAAGTAATTGAATCGGACTGCAGACCTTGACCTGATTTGACTGATGTACCGCTGACTAACGCAGACCTGGAACTGTATGTGGACGGCTCGGCTCAACAAGATGGGCAGGGTCGTCCAATTGTGGCATACGCCGTATGCACTGACAGCACTACTCTAGAGAGCCATAAGCTGCCGTCCCACTTGTCAGCCCAGGCTGCTGAGCTATTGGCATTAACCAGGGCCTGTGTTTTAGCAAAAAACCAAACTGTTAACATTTACGGACAGCAGGTATGCCTTTGGAGTAGTGCATGATTTTGGAACACTATGGAAAAACAGGGGGTTCCTGACTTCGGCAGGAAAGCCCATTGCGCATGCAAAACTAGTAGAAAACCTGTTGACGGCCATTCAAATGCCTAGGGCTGTCACAGTCGTGAAATGCCAAGCGCACACATCTGCTTCTGACTTTGTATCAAAAGGAAACGCCCGAGCTGATGCAGCTGCGAAAAGAGCAGCTCTCCTTGATGTTGTCCCACTACCGTTAATGCTTTCTCAAGAAGTAAAACCGGTAAATCTTTTTTCTGCCAGTGATGTAGCTGAAATACAATGGTCTGCTGATAAAAAGGAGAAAAATAACTGGCAAACTTGTTGCACCTATGATGCCACAGCAAAGCTATGGGTGGAGCCCGATGGCAGACTTTGCCTACCAGCAGTCACGTTTCCCTTTTTGGCCAAGTTGGCTCATGGAGCCGACCATGTGTCAAAAGGGGGGATGGTGGCTTTTGTAAATAAATATTGGTATGTTGTAGGCTTCTCTTTGTACGCTGAACATTTTTGTAAAAAATGTATTATATGTATGCAAAATAATATCAGCAGAGGACTCCAAGTAACCCCCTCTGCCCATCCTTCTCCTACAGGACCTTTTGAGCACATCATAATGGACTTTATTGAACTAAGCCCTTGTGAGGGCTACAGGTATTGTTTGGTTATAGTGGATATGTTCTCTAAGTGGGTAGAGGCTTTCCCTGCTCAAAGAAGCACTGCTTGTGTGGTGGCAAAGGCCCTATTGAGGGATATTATACCCCGTTGGGGCCTACCCTCACGTATATCTAGTGACAATGGTACTCATTTTGCAAACGAAGTTATCAGGTGCCTATGTGAGGTTTTTAAAATCGATTTAAGAGCTCACTGTGCCTACCATTCACAGTCTGGAGGGGCTGTGGAAAGGGCAAACCAAACTTTAAAGGTAAAGTTAACCAAACTGATGGCAGACACAGGACTTAATTGGGTGAAGGCCCTGCCTTTGGCCTTAATGAGTATGAGAGGTAGACCAACGCGGATGGGTCTGTCACCACATGAGATTCTGATGGGTAGGCCTCTGAGAATGACTAATGCACCTTTTCCCCAAAGCAGGTTAACATTGCATGGTATTGATAATGAAATGATTGCCTATTGTTTATCCCTTAATGCTGTGTTGAGATCTTTTTACCCTAGAGTAAAGGCGGCTTTCCCTGTGCCAAATCCAGAAGCAGCGTTACACTGCGTACAGCCCGGAGACTTCGTGGTGATAAAGGACTTTCAGCGAAAGAAGTGGAGTGATCCCCGGTGGTGAGGTCCTTTCCAAGTGCTCCATACGACACCGACAGCCGTGAAGATTGCTGAGAGAGACACATGGATCCACGTATCCCACTGTCGGTTGGTGATGGCCCCCGAGGACAGATGAAGAAAAAGACTGTTTTATTGACTGCAGGGGTGGCTTGCGTGCTGGGAGCCACTGTGGTTCTTCTGACTCTGATAAGTATTAAAGTAAACCACAAGACAGTGAGATGCAGCCGCAGCCTTGAACCCCTACACACCACTAATACCTGGTGGACTCTAATGAAGCTACATGTTACTAACACTAACCTAAGTGATTGTTATGTGTGTGCGCATTCCCCATTTTCTGCTGCCGTGGGACTGCATTTACGGCCCAAGCCTGTTGGCAATGACACTTACAGATTGACGGGAGGTTTAGAAACCTTGTGGCCAAACGACACTGATACTTCTTTTCAACAAAGGATATTAAATAAGACCAATCTGTTTAGGGGCCACCTATTCTCCAAGGTATATCAACCCCCAAACAAAACACATTGTCCTGCCCACACCTAAAACATCGATACTCCACCTGTGCCGTTAATTGTCTGTGTGCCACTAAGGGTAGCACAAACGTTGGTTCCTCCTGCTGTGCCTTAAATTACACTCACCAAAGGAACAGGGGGGCTGTAGGTGGCCTGTCTGGCCTGTATTGAGTATGTGGGGACAGAGCTTATGTGTTTTTACCAATGGGATGGATTGGGTGTTGCTACTTGGCCACTCTCCACCCAGCTGTACAGGTATATAAGCTTCACAATGACAATAACAGTGGTAAGGTGTCCCGAAAGAAATGCGCAATAGGCATGGGTGGGTCCGGGGTGCCCCGGGCACACCATAGGACACCCTGGTCTGAAAAGTTAGCTGCAAGATTCTTTCCATTTTGGGGAGCACAACAAGCTATGCATTATATTGATCAACTAAGTTACGAACTTGAGGCTTTGGTAAACCTTACAAATGAAGGGCTCACCCTGCTAAGTGCCAAAACAAAAGCATTAAGACTAGTAGCATTACAAAATTGAGCCACTCTTGATTATGTATTAGCAGCCCAGGGAGGGGTATGTGCAATAATTGGAGAAGAATGTTGTACCTATGTACCAAATGTGGCTGATAACATGACAGAAGTTTTGCACAAAGTACAGCAACTACAGAATAAAATTGTGAGTGAAAATAAGTCTGAGGGTGACTGGAATCCATGGGGATGGATTACAAATGTATTTGACCAATGGGAATCAACAATAATGACATATGTTGCTGCTGGCATTATCGCCTTGTTATGTATATGGCTTGTTGTACTTTGTGTAAAGCTGCTGCTTACAAAAATGTGTAACACAGCCTGTAACCCACCTACACCAACTGTACAATCACCTGTGATACATAATTATGACATAGTAAAACAAAATGCGCAAGAATTGCCTTACTATAACTGTGATATTGAATTTTAGCAGTTGATACAGAGTATCAAAAGGGAGGGTGTAGAGGAAAATTTTATAACAGACCTAATGCTGCACAATGTAACTGTGCAGAAAGCACCATAAAATGGCTGCAGAACTGAAACAATCTTCATGAAATGGTGGATAGTGGAAAATTCCATAGCAAGCATGTCCTTGGTGGATGGTGGAAAATTCCATAAGTGAGCATTTCCTTGTAGTAATGTATGCATGCCTTATAGATGATGTGGCTAAAGTAAGTTAGCATAATAATTAGCATAACCAGTCAGTAAGTGGCAGCAGTATTGTATTTAACATAGTATTAGCATAACCAAACAGCAACTAACAGCAGTATTGTATGAAGTTTACTGTCCAATGAAGTTGTGCCATGACACTGTTATGTGACTGGGCAAGTGTATAAGAGAAGGAGGCTTACTATTGTAATCGGAGCTATGCAATAACAACATGGGGAGCTGGCTCTCCGTATGCATACGTGAATAAATGGTTTGAACTCTGCACAAGGCTGTTTCTTTGTCTCTGTATAACAAGTAGGAAATTTCCACGACACCTTCCATCATAGTTCACCATGGAACTGTGCTGAGCTACAGCAGTTGAAGACAAAGGGGCAAAGGTTGGAGCATTCTTGGAGAAGTTCCAGATCTATGGAGGACAGATTGATGTTGACAATTCACTATGTTGAATATCAACGGGCAATCAACCTCAAAAAGACATGGAAGAATCACCCAACCCAGCTCTTTTGCACTGTGGAAAGGTTGCTAAATCTTCCCTGTCTGCAGTCTGTCAGAGCTATTTCTGCAAAAAAGTACAAGGAGTTTAGATGTATTTTCCCTGACAAGGTGTTGGCCATCAGGTCTTGGTCACCCTCCTCTGTATTCCCTGCAGGAACCTCACATCCCTCTTTAAGTATGGCTGCCAGTACTCCAAGTGTAGCCTCACCAATGAATTGTACAGTGGCAGAATAACCTCCTCCCTCCTGGAAGTGATCTCCTTAGCAATGCACCCCAGCATTTTGTTGGCTGCTGCTTTTCTGCACTGTGCTGAGTTATTCATATTCCCTGTGATTACCGCACCTAGATCCTTTTCCTCCATGAAGATGGATAACTGCTCCCCCCAGGTGGTAACAGTACCCTGGGTTTCTGGCCCTGAAATGCAGTACACTGCACTTCCAAGCATTTGACCACAGCTGCCATGTGTTTGACCAGTGTCCTAGTCTTTCCAGATCCTTCTAGAGTACCCTTCCTCACTATCCACCACTGCACCTAATTTGGAGTCATTGGTGAAAAGAATTATGTTGCTCTTAAAACCCTCCACTATGTCAGCTACAAATGCATTAAATAGCAGAGGGCACAGAACCCATATACCCATTTGCCACAAGTATGGCAACCATTTGGTGGAAGAGGTAGCCAATCATATGCACGTGGTTTCTTGATAGGCAAGTAACTGTGAACTAAGTGGTCCTATAGGTTTTACCCCTCCTGTAGGCAATCTTAAGAGGTGACTTTGCCAACCCAGATAAGGCAGGTGCAGATGCAAGAATGTGCCAGCATGTATTTAACCAGTCTTAAATGATACTGCTCCTTGTACAATACTGAGTGATAAACATCACTTTATCGTGTGATTGATCATTTCTGGTCCTTAACTGTAACAATTCCTGCCAGAGTATGTTACTAACTGCTTCCTGAGCTTGTCATATGAATGGTGCACCATAACCCCTGTCCAAACAGCATTGTGTCAGTTCAGCACTTCTTTCAGCAAATACATGTGGTCATGAAGAGTTCCTCTTAATATGCATGAACTGGGATTTTGGAATGTTGCTGATGGTGTGACAGGGATGGCAACTGCTGGCAAAGAGAAGACTGTTGCGGTCTTGTTGCTTTCCGATACAGATCTGTTTCTATGGTGCCATCACATATCCGGATGATGTCAAGATCCTAAAAATGTATACGATCCATACTGTAATGTACAGTAAATTTTAAATTTGGATTTGACATCTCCATGTATGTGACACATTGGAAAGGTCTGGTTGCACTGCTCTGCCACACCATCAGCACATCATCTATAAAACATTGCCATAGATCCATTTGACCATAAAATGAATTGCAATCTTCATTATAAATGACCCTTTTTCCCACAGGCCAAGGTACAGGTTGGTATACGTGGGGGCAAAAGTTGCCCCCATAGCCATTGCCTTGACCTGTAGGAAATGCTGACCCTGAAAAATAAACAAGATAGTGGTTAAAACAAATCTGGACAGGGCGCATAGAAATTCGATAAAGGATGGAGAGTATGTTGTTGAAAATTGTAGCCAATGACATAATGCCTCTAAACCACCATTGTGGTGCACATTTGTATAGAGAGACTGAATATCTAGTATAGCAATCATCTAGTCAGGCTCTAACTGCAAATCCCCTCGGACACTCAGCATCTGGGTGGTGCCTTGAATATATGACTGAAGTGTGGAAACAATGAAATTAATATGTTTATCCACAAATTTAGATAGTGGCTCTGTTAAATATCCAATGCCAGATACTATAGGGAATCTGGGGGGTGTCAAATTGAGTTTTATGGTCTTTAGGTAAAATATAGATAGTCTGCCTGACTTGATGTTGTACAGTTAGAAACTTCAAAGTACTCTCAGAAATTAAGCCATCATCAAACACCTGCAACAAATAAACATCAATTTCCTGTTTGAACTTGCTGATAGGGTCCATCTTCAATGCTACTTAAAAGCTAGTGTCTCCAAGTTGTTTAAATATATCTTGTGTGTAGTTCTCCGTGTCCATAATAACAACAGAATTATCTTTGTCTGCAGGTTTCATGACAATAAAAGGATTCTCCCTAAGTTCCACGAAGGCTGCTTATTCTACTGTGCTGACATTTACATAATTTAATATTGAAAATTCCAGGCTATGTTTTTCTAATTCATTAAACAAGGCCTTTTCAAAAGTCTGTACAGTAGGAGCATAATAAGGGACATGGGTGGGTGGTTTTCTTAAAGAATCAGCAACAACTGCAGATGCAGATGGATCACCCATATCATTAGTCCCACTTGACTCAATAAACATGTGATCTTCTGAATTCTTAGCAAAATGTACTTTGAGATTTAACTTTCTTGAAGATGTTTTGATATCAACAAATAAATCAAAACTATTAACAGAGTAAGCTGGCACAAAAGACAAACTAATAGCTTGGCAGAACACTCCAGGAGAAAGGACTGCTATGTGACTGAACTTCTCTGCTGGGACTAAAGTAGAAGAACTTTTGTATTTAGACCTTTAATTTAGGGTAAAAAAAAAATAACATACAAAACAAAACAAAAAAGTGTGTGTTTGGGTTAACTGAACTGAATGGGTAACTGAAAAGTCATCTAGGTGTAAATCTCAGGTGACTGAAAGGACTTAACTGTTGTGAGGTTTAAATTACTTGTAGAAACATCTGGTAAGTAGGGGGAGTAGCTTAGCTAGAAGGAAGCTACATTTAAAGACTGCCTTAGAAAGATTCTGCTAATAGCTTGGCAGAACACTCCAGGAGAAAGGACTGCTGTGTGACTGAACTTCTCTGCTGGGACTATATTGCCCTCCTTCCCTCCCCTCCACCCAAAGCTAGTTCTATTTTTATAGGCACAGGATTTGACTGACAACAGGAACTTCCTGTTTAGGAGCAGGAAGTAAGTGATCACAGAACCACCAAGGACCCACCATCCTAGAAGGGCAAGAGTAGCTCTCTGGCCCCCTCTAGCTGCTGGAGGTCTGCCTCTGAACAAGTAAGCGGTCTACTGAGAAATATAGGATATTCTTGTCTCAGAACAGGACAATCAGGAGCTTAAAGGGCACACAGGCAGAAAGTAAGGAGAGAGAAAAAAACAAACAGAGGAAAGAGTAAGGATTGCAAACAGTTAAGGGGACAGAAATAAGACATGATTGGAGTGGTGCAGTACAGTGGCTGTGGAGCAGCAGTCTTCCGGGAGATGTTCTGGAGGATGCGGTGTTGTCCCATCTGCAGGCACCTCTCTGGGCTGAGGGAGGAGGTTGCTCATCTCCAGGCTGAGTTGGCCAGGATTTGTGGGACCTCCTCTTCCATCCAGGGACCACCAGTGCCACTGCCGTTGCCTCAGAGATTGCCAAGAAAGAGGAGCGGTTGGACCACAGTGGGCTCAGGGAGGGTGAGGGTGGTGGAACAGAGGCACATTCCTCCTGTTGTACCTCTCCACAATTCCTATGCCATTCTGGCAAAGTGTGGTTCCTCTATGGAGGCACCTACAGTGGAGACCAAGGAGGATGCTGGGAACCTCCACAAAGAAGACCCACAGGAGGGTGGCAGGGGACCCTGCAGGGGAAGGAAACAACTCCTGGTGGGGGACTCCATTGTTAGGAAGGTAGAACTGGGCAAGGAAGGGGAGAGGGAGGTAAGGTGCCTGCCTGGCGCCATGGCTTGGAGGGACAGGGAGCGAATCCTCAGGATTGCCGGAGCAGCTGCACAGGGGAGGGAGCTGGATGTCATTGTCCACCTAGGGACAAATGACCTGGCTAAGAAAGGGATTAGAGAAGTGCAGGAAGAGTTTGTGGAATAGGGGAAGGGCCTTAGTCAAGTAGCACGCACGGTAACCTTCTCGGAGGTGCTACCCATCTATGGCATAGGAGAGGCTAGGGTGTTCCGTACCATGGGATTCAATCAGTGGTTGAAAAACTGGTGTGGAGCTCAGGGATTTGGCTTCATTGGGGACTGGGGTCCACCTGAGTGATGCAAGCCTATACTGACATGACGGGCTGCATCTGTCCGGGAGGGAACCAGGATCCTAGGTGATAGGTTTAAATGCTTCATTGGCAAGCTTTTAAACCAGCCAAGGGGAGGCACTGAAAGGAGCAGGAACATCCTAGCCCCCAAACAATCACGGCAGTAAGTGTAAAACACCAGCATGGAGGTGTCGAGGGAGAAGGGCAGGGTAAATGAAGAAAGTGACAAAGGCAAGAAGGACAGGGATGGGGCAAAGGGGTAAGGCCATCAGGAAATGGAGGGTAATGAGTACCAATGCCTGTAGTCTGGGCAACAAGCTCCCTGAGCTGGTGGCCTTAATGGAAGAGGGATGCCTGGATATCGTAGCAGTCACAGAAACATGGTACACAGAGAACCATGACTGGGATGTTAACATACCAGGGTACATAACCTACAGGAGAGAGACAGGCAGGGGAGAAGAGGGGGAGGAGTAGCTCTCTATGTAAAGGAAGGGATAAAAGCAACTGAACAAAAGAGTAAACAGGGAGGAGAGGAGGCACTGTGGGTCACCTTGGAGACTGGAAAGGGCACTACAATCCGCACAGGGGTTGTGTACAGACCCCATGTCAGGGGGAAGGAATGGACAAGGATATGATGGAAGGCATTCTTAGAATGGCAGAGAAAGGGAGATACTGTTGATGGGAGTCCTGAATATGCCAGATGTTAACTGGAGCACATTTGCTGCGACATTCAAAAGCAGGGCCATTCTTGGCGCCCTACAGGTGGCAGGCATTAGACAGCTAGTTTCGGAACCCACTCGTGAGGGAGCAATCTTAGACCTCATACTCTCAAACGGGGGCAGTGAGAGGATCTCAGATCTAGAAGTGGGTTGCCATCTGGGGACAAGTGACCATCAAACAGTGTGGTTCACGTTAAACTCAACTACAGAGTCAAGCCATACAAAAGTGAGGGTACTGGACTTTAGGAGAGCTGACTTTGGCAAGATGGGAGAGTGCCTCAGAAAAGCACTAGCAAACAGGCTAGAAGGAGGTGTGGAGCAACAATGGGAATTATCAAAACTGCCATCACAGAGGCAACAAGCCTTTGTGTGAAGCAAATAAACAAATCAAAATGAAAGAAAAAGCCACTATGGTTCTCAAGAGAGGTGGCTGTGAAAGTCAGGAAGAAAAAGATAGCATTCCAGAAGTATAAGGAAACACAGAAGGAGCAGGACAGAGAGCTGTACCAGTTAAGGCAGAAAAGAAGCAGGAGGAAGTCAGAATAGCAAAGGCCCAAACTGAGGAAAAGATAGCCAACTCAGTTAAGAAGGGGATAAACCTTTATAGGTACATCAGTGAGCGAGAAAGACAAAGGGAGGATAGTGAGGCTGAATAGAATAAACAGTGGGTGGGCAGAGGGACAGTGAAAAGCAGGAATACTGAATGAATATTTCTGCTCAGTATTCCAAAAGAGGAGGGGGAAGTGCCTAATCCAATTAACAGAAGCACTCTTGATAGGGGATCGATCCCAGTCCTTTCACAGAAGAAAGAGTTCTGCAAGAACTCCTAAAACTGAAGGTGGACAAAGCAATGGGTCCTGATGGAATTCACCCAGAATTCTAAAAGAATTAAGGAAGGAACTAGTGAAACCACTGGCTACTCTTTTAATAAATCATGGGAGGATGGTGTGGTACCCGAGGACTGGAGGAAGGCGGATGTGATCCCCTTCACAAAAGTGGGACCAAGACAGAGGCAGGAAACTACAGACCTGTCAGTCTGACCTCTGTGGTAGGGAAAGTGATGGAGTCACTTCTGAAGGAAAGAATAGTTGAGTACCTAGAGGTCAGTGGGCACAGGATCCAAGGCAGCATGGGTTCACAGTGGAAGGTCATGTCAGACGAATCTAATAGATTTCTTTGACTGGGTGACCAAAGCAGTAGACCAGGGAGGGGCTGTGGACATGGCCTCTTAGACTTTAGCAAGGCATTTGACACAGTCCCACACAAGATTATTAGTCAAATTAACCAGCCTGGGAGTGGGTCCCAAGGTGGTAGCCTGGGTAAAACATTGGCTGGACAACAGGACACAGAAGGTAATTGTAAATGGAGTCCGCTCTGAAGAAAGGGCGGTTACTAGTGGGGTACCGCAGGGTTCAGTATTGGGTCCAGTCCTTTTTAATGTCTTCATCAGTGGCATTGCAGAGGGACTGGAAGGAAAAGTATGCCTTTTTGCAGATGACACAAAGATCTGCAACAGGGTTGATACACAAGGAGGCGTGGAAAGGATGAAAAGGGACTTGGCAAGGTTGGAGGAATGGTCTGACGTATGGCAGCTAGGATTCAATGCAAAAAGTAAAATAATGCACCTGGGAAACAAGAACCCAGGGGAAGAATACACAATGGGTGGGGAGGTAGTAACAACAACAAAACAGGAAAGGGACCTGGGGGTAATCATATCAGATGACCTTAAGGTTAGCAAGCAATGTGAGAAGGCAGTAGGGAGGGCGGGGGGTATACTGGGATGTATAGGGAGAGGCATCAGCAGCAGAAAACAGGAAGTTGTTATCCCTCTGTACAGACAGTTGGTGAGACCCCATCTGGAATACTGTGTCCAGTTCTGGAGACCCCATCTCCGCAAGGACATAGACAGGATAGAGGCAGTCCAGAGGAGGGCAACTAAAATGGTGCAGGGTCTGCAAGAGAAGCCGTATGAGGAGAGACTAAAGGAGCTTAATAAGTATACCCTTGAGGAAAGAAGGAGAGGGGACATGATAGAAACTTTTAAGTACCTCAGAGGAATCAACAAAGTCCAAGAGGGTAGCATCTTTCAGAAAAAGAGACGTGCAAGAACAAGGGGACACAATTTAAAGATAGAAGGAGGGCGGTTCAGGGCAATGTGAGGAAGTATTATTTCACAGAGAGGGTAGTGGATGCATGGAACAGCCTTCCTGAGGAAGTTGTGGAGTCTAAAACGTGGGAGAATTCAAGAATGCATGGGACAGACATAAGGCAATTCTTGTGGGGGGCAGGAAGATATAGGCTGTTGGTTAAATAGGATCTGCGGCCTATCCTGTAGGTAGGGAAATGGGCAGACTAGATGGGCCTAGCGGTCCTTATCTGCCGTCAAAGTCTATGTTTCTATGTTTCTATGATTGCATTCTGTGCAGACGTCAGTTCAAAACAGGAAAGACTGACAAGGCTTATTTTCTCCCCCTATATGATCCCTTGCCCCTGTCCTGTGTTTGAGTCACCTGGATCTGTTGTTTCTGATGTCTCTGATAACTCTGTTTCTGTTTCAATCTGGTATCCCCTTCTGTTGTGCCTCCTTCCACCATGGCAGGTTTGTTTCTTTTGTCTTGAAGTACTTGAAACTGTACCACCATGGACTGTGTCTGGGAGTTGAATTGGTGCAGTGAGGTATTTTTGTCTCTTCTCTGAATCTAAAAAATCCTCCAAAGAATTGGTGGCTGACTTAGAAGCAAAATGGTCATGTGATGTGTGGGATATTCAGAAAACAGAAAAAACTAGTCTTGAACACCTCTAGGAAATAAAAAAGTGAAGTGAAGCTTCTTTCTTAGATAAACTATTTATTCATGCTTGAAATAAATTAAAAGTCAGCACCGAGGTGTACGCCCACAGTATCCACTGTCTCCTCTACGTTTTAAGCTGCACTGGCTCTCTGTCAAGATTGTGTAGGCTTAAATCTTACTTGAGTATAGCAAAATTCATCACATGGTACAAATATACAATTGCTTAATAAGAATCAATTAAGTTAACAAGTGACTATGTCAGGAACCCATCACAAAACACTGTGGATCCACCTTTTATCACCCAATTTTACTTCTATGCTGTAGATCCACCTTTTATCACCCTGTGCGGTCTTTTACAAACATGCATTGGATACTGTAGTTTCTTTCAGAATAGATAGCAGGGCTGTAGATGGACATGGTTCAGCATCAGTAGGTACATGTGAATCACATTGCTGCTTTCTCTTTTGTTTTCATTTATTTTTATTTTTGTGGCCCCTTTGTTTCCAAGTAAAAACTCTGTCCAACACATAGTCCTGTCAATCACACTCGAACTTGGTAAGTTTAATCTGCTTTAATCTATTGTCATCATTAGTGATAACTTGTATTAGTTCAGTCTCAAAATTGGATGTTGATTAAACATTGCAACCCTTTCGTTGTATGTTTTAGGTGTGCTTCAAGTCCTTTCATTGTTCCTAAAGGACCTGCATGAAGCAAGTTTGAACTCAGGTGTCGCTTTGTACAAGGCTCAAAAATAGGTACCTTGGTTGGAAGGGTCAGAGTAGACCTGTGGTTCATAGTACCAACCCTGTATGCCCTACATGAAGGAGCAGATTCATCAGACAAATTGTAGACCTTCAGCTTTGTTTGTGCAGGGTCCAGTGCACCACACACAAAGTAGCAGACCCACAGAGCCCAGCCCTGGATGTGTAACTTGTTTTACATGAGGCTCTGTGGGCCCAATGTGAAGCAGCAGACCCATGGAGCACAGGCACAGACCTGGAGCTGGCTTCAGCAGGGCACTTTGGAACCTTATGCAAAGTGGCACATGTATGGGGCACAGCCCAGGACCTATAGTTTGAAGAAGAAGAACCAAAAAGCACATTGCCAGACCTGTAGCTTACAGCCATGGTGCACTGCTACAGACACAAAAGATGTGACCCTAGACCAGTAGCTTGAATCTGCAGACCTGTGGGGAACTACAGTGAACCAGTCAATTTGTCTTAGGTCACATGGGTGGTATATATGGGAGAGGTGGCCCCCCGCCTTTCCTGCTAGGCATCTTGGCAACTGTAAAGAGTAGTGCTCATGCCATAAATATGTGTGTTAATAGTTAATGGTTTATGACTAACTATTAACAGTCGTTGTCTATGTTCATGTGTATTTTACAAGAGCTGCACGTATATATGTTTTCTTCCTTTTGAAGAAGTCTTGACTCACAAGTTTGTTATGAAAAATCTTGATTTGGGAAACTGCTGGGAAGCTGGATCTAAGCACCTCCCAAAAAACTTATGCCTTGTCCCATAATCATGTCTTTCTTTTTTCTATTATATATATAATTTTTTCATAACTAAATTCACTTGTGATAAATCAGGCATCACAGTCCACAATGAACTAAATACACATATTACTTTAGCTTCAATCTGCAATGTGATAAAGGAAGCTTAGTATGAGGTGAAGTAACCTGAGTTTTTATGAATGAAGTAATTATCTGGTGATGTCACCAGCACGTGATCAAATTTAATTACTTTTATCTCATTTCAATTGGTGGAGGAGTATACACTTGATCTTTTTAATGTGTTCTCACTGAGACTGTGGTTATTCTCTGTGGAAGCATCGGAGGGTGCCAACTTTAAGGACTTTCCTTGGAGCTGCACACAGCATGGGCTGGTGCTGCAAATAAATGAATTTTCTTTAAGAAGCAGCTTGTGTGTTTTTTGTGAGGAGGGGTGAGTGTGCTTAATCTTTATAAATCAGCACAAATTTAATATAACCTGCACAACCTCCCCATGGCGGTCTCTCCACTTTGAAGTAGGCATTAGGGTTGTAAACCCTAATACCTTCTTTATAACCGTAATGTATGCATTAACATAGTTTTTGGCTATGAGTATCCTTAGTTTTTGAAAAAGTGTGTAGTACCAAATTGTAATTTTCTTTTTACAAAAGCAGGAGATGAGTCATAACTTACATGCATACATACATACATACATAAACAGTTGCCAGCAGATTAGGCCTAATGGTCTATCTTGTCTTCCCGATGCACCTCACTGGTAGTGCCCAGTAGCTGCTCTACCTCTCCTCATTATTTCACCCCTCCCACCCACTTCCCCACCCTGTACACCTCTTGTGATCACCTTACCCCTACCCTGTACCATGTCTCTGTGCCTGTTCCAATCCTTCTTGAAACCTTCCACAGTTCCCAATTTTACCAGATCATCCGGCAGTGCATTCCAGGGTAGCACCACCCTCTCCATGAAGTAATGCTCCCTCGCCTCTCCTCTGTACCACCCCCCCTGCTAACTTTAGACTATGGCCTCTCGTAGTCCCCTCCTCCCTCAACTTGAGCAGACCCTCCTTGTTCACTCTGTTGAACCCCTTCAGGTATTTGAAGGTCTCCATCATATCCCCCTATCCCTTCTGTCTTCCAGAGAGTACATGTTCATTTCTCTAAGTCTGTCTTCATATGACAACCCCTCCAGGCCACTGATCATCCTCGTCACCCTTCTCTGGACTCTCTCTACAGTATGATGTCCTTTTTAGGTGGTGGTGCCAGAACTGGAAACAGTACTCCAGATGCAGCCTCACCAGTGAGGTGTACAGGGAAAGTATAACCTCCCTTCTCCTGTATGTTATCCCCCTGGCAATACACCCAAGCATTTTGTTTGCTATAGTTGCTGCTCTCCTGCACTGCTCTGAGTGGTTCCCTTTAGCATCAGTCATCACCCTCAGATCCTTCACCAGCATTGTGACAGTCATCTGTACCCTCCAAGTGGTAGGTATACCCAGGGTTTCTAACACCTATGTGAAGAACGTTACATTTGTGTGCATTAAACCACAACTGCCACATGTGGGCCCAGTTTTCTAGCCTCTCCAGGTCATCCTGTAGTACCCCCTCCCTCCTCGCTATCTACCACCAGCCCCAGTTTAGTATCATCAGTGAATAAACTCATTTTACTACCAACCCCTTCCCCAATGTCCACAATGAACACATTAAAAAAGGATAGGGCCAAAAACTGAACCCTGTGGGACCCCACTGATGACCTCTCTGGGTGTTGAGACTTTGCTCCCAATCCACCACCCTTTGCTTGTCTATTCCTAAGCCAAGTGGCATCCCCACCCTCCGATTTATATAAACCTTTTTTTTCATATGGCCATTGGGGTCATGTGGTACCCCCACCCTCCCGTGCCTGACCCTGTTTCTTGCTTTCTCCCCCCTAGTGTCTAGTGGTAGTCCCCACACACACACACACACTCACACACCTTTACATGTCCCAATTATCCTTAAAATAATAAAACGGTCCTACGATGTCTGTTTTTTTTTAATCTGTGTGAACAAAAAGTCCACCGTCAATGCTCACCTGCCCACCCACCCAACCTCCAACTGTGCACCCACCACTCCGCATCCTCCCAGACTTCCCCACACACCATCACTTGCCTAAACAGGTCCCATTGTGAAAATCCAATCTCCAATCCAAGATACATCTTGCTGCTGGAACTGGTGAATGCTATGAGAAATAATGTATTTCTCATATAGCAGTCATCACTTTCAGCAGCAAGATGTGTCTTTGATCAGATAGTGGATCTTTGCATCAGGACCTGTTCAGGTGAGTGAGGGTGTGTGGAGTGATCTGGAGGTGTGCAGGGGGTGCATAATGGCAGAACTGGTGTGGGACAGGTGAGCATCGGCGGTGCACTTTTTTTTTTACAGATTAAAAAAAATAAGACATTGAGAGACCCTTAATATCTTATTTTCAGGATAATTGGCACAACTGAGGATGTTGGGGGAGGTACCACTAGACACCAGAGAGAAAAAACAATGAACAGGGTCAGGCTTGGAGGGTGGGAGGTGAGTACCACTAGACACCAATGAGAATATAAAAAACACACAGTTTATATAATTCAGAGGGTGGGGGATGCTACTATACACCATGGCTATTTCCCAGTGACATTCCTTGATTTTCCCTGATGTCCAGCGGTACTAACCTCCACCCTCCAATTCTGCTTCAGTCCCCATTAATTTCCAAATAATAGCTCTGGTGTTTAGTGACACCCCCACCCTCCAATTTATATAAACAGTTTTTTTTTATATTGTCATTGGTGTCCAGTGGTAAATGCAAAAGTGCTCGTGAAACACTAAAACATTTAAAAATACCAAGGGTGACCTGGTGATAATCTGCTTTGACCATGGTACTTGACAAGACAGCATGATGACATTGACCATGGTGTCTGACATGGGTAGCATGACATTTCAGAGAGTCATTTTGCATGATTCCATTAGTGCGACTGTCATAATGGTGAGCATGTCAATACCGTGACAGTCAAAATGCCCAAATGCAACTTTTCAGCGATCCCCCGAGGCAATGAGCACCTCGGAGTTAGCATCTATTTGATGGGGGGAATCGGGGGCACAGCCCCCTATGAGGGGTGCAGGGTAGTGTAGCCCCCCTGAAATACAAGAGATGGTAATTGGATGACCCGAGGGAATGGGCACGGAGGACATCTGACAGTATGGCACAGGTCATCCTGGATAGTACTGCTGGAGCCCCTGATGCTGTGTCGGATGTCTAGCCTGAAGTCCGTGTGATGGGGCGAACTGTTCAAAGGAACCACCAGTCAGAGCGGGTTGCTCCTGTGACCCCTGCAACAGTCAGTGAGCTGATTATCCCCTATGACTACACCAGTACATTGGAGAGCTGTGAAAAAAACAAGCTGGTTTAACGTGCGCTGATATTGCCGGTTGCTGAAATTGTAGTCGCTATAAATAAATCACCAAAACAGCATTTGCTATTACAGAGTCACTGTAATGACATGGAGCCTTGACAAGGGAATGTGGAAGCAATTGTTCAATGTGATCATGGTACTTGCCAAGTGATTCAGATGATAATGGTTGGCAATAATCTGATCACAGTACATTGTCAAGGCACTGGTGTGACCATTGTGCTTTACAAGGGATTCAGATGGCAATAGTTGAGACTATTGCAGCCATGGCAATTGACTGGAGAGTCTAAAGGAAACAGTTAGGAATTTTGTGGATATGACATCTGACAGGGGAGACTGATAGCAATAGTTAGGAACATTTTGGAAATGGTGCAGACAGGAGAGTCTGCAGTCAATAACTGGAAACATTTTGCTCATGATACTTGGAAGGAGAGTCTGTTGGCAATAGCCAGAAAGATTGTGATCATGGTACTTGACAGGGGAGTCTGATGGCAAAAGCTGGGAATACTGTGGACATGGCACCTGACAGAAGAGTCTGATGATGACAATTGAGAATATTTTGACATGATACTTGGAAAGAGAGTCTGTTGGCAATAGTTGGGAACAGTGCAATTTTGGTGATTTATTTAAGGCAGTCAGAATAGCAAAGGCCCAAACTGAGGAAAACATAGCCAACTCAGTTAAGAAGGGGGATAACACCTTTTATAGATTCGTTAGGGAGTGAAGGAAGACCAAGGGAAGGATACTGAGGCTTAATAAAGGGGTGGGGTGGGCAGAGGGTGACAGTGAAAAAGCAGGGATGCTGAACAAATAATTCTGCTCAGTATTCACAAAAGAAGAAGAGGGGGAGGTGCCTAAGCCAAACAATAGAAGCACTCTGTATAGGGGGGTTGATTCCAGTCCATTCACAGAAGGAAACAGGAAGTTGTTATCCCTCTGTACAGAGAATTGGTGAGACCCTCATCTGGAGTATTGCATGCAGTTCTGGAGACCCCATCTCCACAAGGACATAGACAGGGTGGAGGCAGTCCAGATGAGGGCAACTAAAATGGTGTAGGGTCTGCACCAGAAGCCATATTTAGAGAGACTGAAGGAGCTTAATATGTATACCTTCAAGGAAAAAAGAGAGAGGGGGAACATGATAGAAACTTTCAAGCACCTCAAGGGAATCAACAAATTCCAAGAGGGTAGCATCTTTCAGAAAAAGAGATGTGCAAGAACAAGGGGACACAATTTGAAGATAGAGGGGGGGATGGCTCAGGGGCAACGTGAGGAAGTGTTTTCATGAAGAGGGTAGTGAACGCATGGAATATCCTTTCAGAGGGGGTCATGGGGTCAAAAACAGTGGGGGAATTCAAGAATGCATGGAACAGACATAAGGCAATTCTGGAGTGGGGTAGAAAGAAGTAGGCTGTTGGTTAACTAGGATCTGAAGCTTATTCAATAGGTAGGGAAATGGGCAGACTAGGTGTGCCAAGTGGTAATTATCTGCCAGCAAAGTCTATGTTTCTATGTTTCTATGTGGATGTGTTACTTGACAGGAAAGTCTGATTACACTTATTAGGAATACTGTGGCAATAGCATGTGACAGACACATATTATGGCAGTAGATGTGAATGTTGTGACCCTCCTACTTGATAGGGAATATAATAGCAATAGTTAGGAATATTGTGGCTATGGTACTTGACAGGGTAGTCTGCTGGCAATAGTTGGGAATATATTGGCCATTGTTCTTAACAAGAGAGTTTGACGGCATTAGTTGGGAATATTTTGGACATGGTTCTCAACAGGAGAGGCTGACGGCAATACCTTGAAATGTTTGGTGCATGGTACTTGACAGGAGTCTGATAGTAACAGCTTGGAATGTTGTAGACTTGGTGCTTGTCAGTTCAGTCAGACAGCAATAAGTGTGGGCACTGTGGCCATGGTGCTTGACAGGGAATTCTGATGGCAATCTTTTGACTGTGGTACTTGAAAGGGGAGTCTGAAGGCAATAGTTAAGAACATTGTGGCCATTGAACATGACAGGGGAGTCTGATGACAATTGTTGGGAATATCTTGGCCATAATACTTGCAAGGAGAGTCTGATGGCAAGACCTGGCAATGCTATGGCCATGGTACTTGTCAGGTTAGTCTGATGGCAATATTTGGGTGTGTTGTTTCTGTGGTTCTTGACAGGGAAGTCTGGTGGCAATTATAAAGAACATTATGGCCATGGTACTTGATAGGGAGTCACATGGCAACAGGTTGGAATGCTTCAGCAATGGTACTTGACAGAGGAGTCTGATGCTAGTAGCTGGGAATAGTGTGGCAACAGAATATGATAGGGGAGTCTCATGGAAATAGTTGGGATCATTATAGCAATGGTCACTGAGAGGGGAGTCTGATGGCAACTATTGGGAATACTATGTCCATGGTACTTGAAAGGAGAGCCTGATGGCAAGATGTGGCAATATTGTGGCCATCTTACCTGTCAGGTTAGTCTAATGGCAATATTTGGGTGTACAGGTATTGTAGCTAAGGTTCTTGATAGGGAATTCTGATCGTAACTGTAAGGAACATTATGGCCATACTTGACAGGAGTTTCATAGCAATAGTTTGGAATGTTCAGCAATGGTACTTGACATGGGGAGTCTGGTGGTAGTAGCTGGGAATACTGTGGCCATGGAGCATGATAGGGGAGTCTGATGGCAATAGTTGGGATCATTCTGGCCATGGTAGTTGACAATGGAGTCTGATGGCAATAGCTGAGAATATATTGGCCATAGTACTTAACAAGGGAATCTACTGGCAATAGTTGGCAACAATATTGCCCTGGTACATAACACAGGAGTCTGATGGCAATAGTTGGGAATATTTTGGCTATGATATTTGATGTCAGAGTCTGATGGCAATTGTTGAAAATATTGTGGCCATGGTATTTGATGGTTCCATGACAGTCGGTCGCCAAATTCATTGTTGACCGTAGTTACAATGACACCTTTATGTTGACCGCAATTGTGGTCAGCATAAAACCGGTCACTTAAGAATGTGTTTTCTTTGGGGGGGGCTTTTCCCCCAAACCCTCCATGCAGGGGCTGTGCAACCCCCTGCACTCCCGTGACTAAAATAATAAACTCTGAGCTGGAGCTGATTCAGGGAGGGGGTGCAAGACCCCCAGAAAGTAGTACTGGGGGCCCGCACTGACTATACAGTGGCCTATCGCTGTTGTCACTGTAGTGTCAGTCACAGTAAAATTGCCACTGTGGTGATGGCATACTGTATTTGACAGGGGATCCTGATGGTATAGAAACTGAAATTGATGATAAGGATGACTAGGCCCACCCAATCTGATCATTTTCTCTACCTGTGGCAATAGCTGAGAATATCATGGCCCTGACAGCTGACCAAAGAATCTGTTGCCTATAGATAAGAAGTCCATGATACTTGATAGGGGAGCCTTATGGCAATGGTTGGGAATACTGTGGCCATGGAACATGACAGGGGAGTCTGATTGTAATAGTTATGATCATTGTGGGCACTTTAGTTGACAGGAGAATCTGATGGCAATAATTGGGAATTTTTGACCATGGTACTCAACAAGGGAGTCTGATGGCAATTGTTAAGAACATTGTGGCCATGGTATTTGACAGAAGACTTTGGTGGCAATAGTAAAGAATACTACGGCCGTGGTACTTGAAAGGGGAGCCTGACTGTGATGGTTATGAATGTTTTGGCAGTGGTACTTAACAGGGGAGCCTGATGGCAATAACTGGGAATATTATGGCCATGATACTTGTCTGCTTTATCTGATAGCAATAGCTTGGAATTATATGACCCGGAGTAGTAGCCACAGACATTGCCAGTTATTTCCCATAATTTCTGTGATATTTCTGGAGAAATCTCCTGCTTTCTCGATTTCCACAGTAGGGGCAGCAGAGAGAAACTCTTTAGAAATTTTGTGAAATATCTGGAAATGGCTGGTAATGTCTGTGGCTACTACTTTGTACATGACAAGGAATTCTTATGGTAACAGCTGTGAATGTTTTGGATGTGGTACTTCACATGGGAATCTAATGGCAATAGTTGGTAATAATTTTGTCAAGTACATAACAGGAGAGTCTATTGGCAATAGTTGGGACTGGTATGGCCATGGTACTTTACAGAAGAGTTATATGGCAATAGATGGGAAAATTATGGTTATAGTAATTGACAAGGGAGCCTAATGTCAATAGTCAGGAATGTTTTGGCAATGGTACTTGACAGGAGAATCAGATGGCAATAGTTGTGAATGTCTCAGCCATGAACGTTGTTTTTATTTTTTTAATTTTTAATTTTATTCTTTGGTAACTAGTTTGTAATATAACGAACATGGTACTTGAAAGGGGAGTCTTATGGCAATAGTTGGAAAAGCTGTGGCTGTAGTATTTGACATGAGAGTCTGATGGCAATAGTTGGGAATATAGCAACTGTGATATTTGACAGGAGGGTTTGATGGCAATATCAATGGTTTGATTTGACCATGGTACTTGATTGGGGTGTCTAGCAGCAGTAGTAATTATGTTTACTAAAATCTGACTAGAACATTGCCAATGAGCCAAGTCTAATTTTAAATGGCATACCAAGCAATACTCAAGTGCCAATTACAGAATGATAGGCTTAAGAACAACAATAACAACAGAGAAAGGACATAATGGATAAATAAATGCATTGACCATGGTATCCAACCAGGTGTATGTAGCCGCCCCAAATGGTAGGGGCTTACCTGACTTTTCCTCTTTTTCCCAGGAAACACTAGCCCTCTTAACCATCAAATTGTGCCTTGCTATATGTTGTCTGAAATGTGGAACATATGTTCAGGTATTCAAAGTATAATTGTATGAGAGGCATCTATGCAGGCCTAATGCTACAGTGGAAACTCAAACCAGGCATTAATGGGTTAAGGTTCAAGTACCATTAAGCATGTGAAACAAGAGAAGTTTATGTCTTCTAAGCTTAGATTGGGGCCTTAATGAGTTATGTCAGGCTTCACCAGCTGACATTAAGGTCAGAGATAAAACTTCAACTTGGCCTGAGGAAAGGAGTTTCCTGTCTTAAAGGAGTGAAATCCACGTGGGTACTTCTAATTAAAAAAATATGTTTTCAGTGCTTTTTTGTTAACAGTCTGATATCACAGTCTGTGGTCCTACTTTTCCTTATTCTAGTGGGAGGGTCAAGAAGCTACAATAAGAATGAGCTCCTAAGACAGTATATGGAGAGATGAGTTGGCAGTGAGCTCTCAGAGAGTGAGGAGGGCTTGAGTTGCTGGCTTGAGGCATTCCAAGGAAATCTACCAGGGCTTCCATAGCCAACCATCAGGGAATGACTTCAAAGGTTTCCACCATCTTTGTATACATAGAGTGAACTGTGTGTCTAGTGGAGTGTCAAGATGACATTTTTCCTGTGAGAGAGACTTAAGCCTGCCTTGAGAAAAGGAGGTAAAAAAGTGACACAGCTGCCAGCCTCTGGGCATCAGAGTGCAAGACTGAGTACAACTGTGAGAAGATCTGCATCATGCCTGCAGACATTCTGGCAGAAGGCTGGGTAGTGCTACTGCTAGATACTAGTCAATGCTCTGCAGTAGACTCCTGAAGCCTGGACATGGGTGTGAGGCATGTGTCCCCTGCTTCTTAGACAGATCTGTCCTGCAAAGGAGAAGAAAGGAAGAGTCAGAGAGGTCCAGATGACTGCTGAAACAGAGCATGATCCACCAGCAGAAGCGCCAGAGAACCCCATCTTCTAACTGCCCCTCTCCACTGCACAACTGAACCATTCGCCAGAGAGGACCTGCACCTGCAAGAAGGAGGAAGAGGAGCCCAGTTGACAGGGAAGCTGGTACTCCAGAACCATGAGTACTCTCAGGGCTTGCCCTACAACTGAGAAGTTTGTATCAAGTTTTGCCACCAAATCTACAAATTTGGCCAAATGGCCAGGAGTTACAAGTACTGTACCTCATTTGGAGATTTTGCCATTTAAGCAACTGCATGGCCTGTGGGGTTTTGGATTTAACTGTTACTGTTTTAAAGTGTACCACTGCCGGCCAACCATCTACAATGTCATCAGGCTGTACCGTTCCTGTGGCTGAATACCCAGTGAAGCACAGGGAGCTCCCTTTAAGGTTTAAAGGTTTAACTAGTGCCAGTGATAGTGACCCCAGTACAAGTGGACTGGTAATACTAAAAGTTTTACAGTCTTGTTTGCTACTGCCTTATATTGCCTGGTGGGGGGTGGGTACTGTTACTGTGTTTTAAGTGTTTTACTGCCCGAGCCTTGTCAGGCTATGAATTTCAGTTCTACTAGTACAGTTCATGAGTTTCTTCCAAAAACAGTTTTGCTTTGCATTTCCCCATCCTTTGTGAATATCCCCTAATAAATATAAATATTTTTTTTCATATAGCATTTTTTTTCTCCTCTTCAGGACTCAGAGGGCAGGCATGCTGCTGTCCTCCCTCGGAGGATATTAAACCACTCTGTGCACAGGACTTCAATGAGCCTCCCTTGTGCCCCATTTTCCTGTTCTTTCCCCTGTTATCCCAAGACCCTAGAACATGGTCATGCATGCCTGTGGAGGCGTGCATGTGCTCCATGACTCTGGTGATGGTCCCTTCCTCCCACCCGGCCTTATGCCTGGCTCCTTATGGCTTGGCACTGCCACCGAGCCTCCACCAGCTGGCAGCCAAGAGCCGGGGAAGCCACACATCCCTCCCCGGGAGGGGAGAGCTGCCTTGTGGCTACTCAATCTAGCTCTTCGTCCTAGCCCCCGGGCCAACCACCAGTGCCTCAGGCTCATTCCTGAACCTGGGTTGCTGGCATGGGAGGAGGTAAGGCATCTAGTACCTCAACCCTCTACACCACTGAGCCAGCTCCCCAATAAATATTTCATTGATATTTTGCATTTTTTGTCATAAGCATATTATTAGAAGGAAGTCACTAATTGTATTTTGTTGAATTTAAGGTTGTGCTGTGATTTTTCATGTGTAGGGGGGCACTGTGGGGTGGTGGGTAGGTACTGCATCCCAGGGGGTTGTACTGCTCTGACACCAGGCCAGCTTAAATTTTACTCTGGGTGGAGATATCGTGCTAAACTTAAAAGTTCTTGATTCAACCCTCCTCCAGTAAGGAAAATCAGAACCCAGACCCTTCAGACTTGTTTGATCCCACAAGGCAGGGGTAATAACCATAATATCTATGGTGACCCAGTTACAACTTTCAAGGCACCACTGAGATCTCCTGTTTACTATCTAGACCCCACATGGAGTCAAGTGCAACCGAGAACAATTTGTCCCCCCCACCCCAAGCACAGTACCAGACATCATGGTATGTGAACTGTTGATCAGTTGGTGTGCAGGTAAGGATTTGGGTCCTCTGAAAGCCATTTTGCTCCTTGGAGACCCACTGGGTACTGATATGTGTAGAACTGAAGAAGTTCTGTCTGGAGTGAAGCATCTCGGCAAAGTAGCTGTACAATGAACTTCCCTGGTTAGCAACACCCAGAGTTTGATGGTATTAGTAGAGTGCTGAAATGCCATTCATGCCACATGGGTGCCCAATAGACTGAACCCAGATGGGGACATTGTCAGGTGGACCATAGTGATACATGCCAGTGTGATTCCCCCAATGCTATAAGTCCAGCCTGCAAATCAAAGCTTTGAAGAAAGGTTCCACAAGTGACTACAAGCTGAAGGGAAGTCAGCTAGTGAAATTTGGATGCTGTCAGGTTATCAAGGAGGTATGCCACCTCAGGACATAAGTGTCAGACTCACCTGGGTGGGGCCTGTATCCCATTCATATAGAAGATTGAGAATCGTCTTGGGTGCAAAGCCTACTCCTGTTGGAGATGACAACCTAGACACTTGGGTGGACTATGCTGCTTCACTGTTTGAAAAAATTGTCGATGTGCAGAAGCTGAAAAAAGAAAACATGGGGAAAGCCACCACAGTCCTGCATTAGAGACTATTTATTCTTTGATGTCCACAGATCCAGCCGCTCCCACTGAAGAGTATCTGACTACATCGGAAAGTGTTTTCAGAAGCTTGGAATCCACTGAAGATCTCATGTGGAAGTTCAAGGCAACAAAACAATGGAAAAGTGAACCATTGTCAGACTTTTTGAACCACCTAGAAAGGGCCTTTCAAAGAGTTTTTCAGAAGAGAGGTGTGGCATAACCGGACCTGAACCAGATGAGACTGAAACGTGTGCAAAAGACTGCCTTCCATTCCACATTGCTGATTCTCAAGTTACACTTGGCAGAGAGAAAGGACAACTCTCCATCTCACAGAGTGCTAATAAGAGAGGTCCACAAAGCTGAGGAACAGGATGAATGATAGAGTCTCTCTTCAGCAGCCATCATGCAAGTCATAGAAAATGTACCCTCTAGAGAGACTCAAGAGTTGAACAAAATATTGAAAGAATACAAAGAAGTTATCTCCATAGCCAAAATAGCTCCAAATGGTGAACAAGTTGCCCATCAAAGTGAAAGTGTTGCTCCAGTTAGCCAGAATCTCTCTGCCACAGGCACAGAAGTGCAAGCACACATGCCACCTGTGAACTGTGACCTCTGAATGCAACTCAATAAGACAGGCAGTCTGATAACCCATCTAAAGAGATGCAATATGCAGTCCGTGGCCTGGCAGAGTGAGGGAACCCAAGAGCAAGGACAAGCTGTAGTCAGCGCCCCTGTCAGAACCCAAAATACATATCCTCCAAAACAAAGTAACAAAGACTGGAGACCACCTCCTGAAGCACCACACAGACCCTGTCAGTACAAACAGGGTATATTCTGTTACAATTGTGGAAAAGATGGGCACCTGAAAAGACAGTGTTGGTCACAGGACGATTTGTGGAGAGTCAACACTAATCTTCTTGAAAGGTCTCAGAAGCAGGGAAAATTCACCAGGGCACAGTGAGGGAGTGCCCTGGAGTCTCATCTGCAAGATGCTCCAAACCTTCTGTGAAGCCCTCAGTAGCCAAGTCCACTGTTGAATCACAAGAGACTTTACAAGAGCACTTTGAGAAGTTAGCTGCTCTTTCAACTGAAACAACCATCATCACCACCAATGGAGTGTCAGCCCAGGCTGCTCTCAACAGTGGCTCACAAGTCACCATCATTTTCAAGGACTGGTATGACAAACATCTAGCAAAGAATTGAAAGCTACAACCTTTGGAAGGTCTGAATGTGCAGGGACTGACAAGTCTTACCCCACCTTGTTTGCATAACAGTCTGGATTGCTTTTCTGTCAACAGTAACTAGAGTTGGTGACACAACTGAAATATTGGCATTGGTCTGTCCACAATGAGGAATGTTCTACAATGTGTCCATCCTCATTGGAACAAATGCACACATGTTTGTATGCCTAGCCCAACTTTGCCAGGAGCAAGAAGCACAACAGAATGGAAAAGCACTACGAATGTACAGGCTAGTGAAGAAGGCCTACCAGGAGTAGACACAGAAGAGACCAGATGACCAAGGAGATCCCGATTGCATCATCTGATGCTAGGAGCCCTAAGGACTTGTCTTATCCCTGAATGCCAAGTGTAGCATTGACGGAGTGATGAGACTGAAGCAAATGTGGAAAAACAGATTCTGATGACAGAGGCCCCGAAGAGCATGGATTGCCAGAAGGACTGCTGGTTAACATGAGTGTAATGCCTATGTGAAGAGAATCACCATCCAGGTGAAGAATGTGACTGAGTGAGACACTATGGTATGGAAAGGTTGAATGCTGCTCCAGGTTTACTGTGCAGACACAGCAGTACAGCTCCAACCTAACATAGAAGATGAGAATGCTGCAACTGACCCTGAGTTCTGTGACTTTCTGTGATTTTGGAGAGTCCCCCATGCCTGAAAATGGAAGACCAGAGTGAGTCAGAAGTTGGCAGACTGGACCAAAGTATTTCCCTTCATGAATGGGATGTTGAATGCATCACCAGAGAGGAACACCACATCAGATTAAATGATGGTCACCCTTTTTGAGAACTATCCCAACATCTAACCTTAGCATACATTGATGATGTGAGATGACATCTTCAGGAATTGCTTGCGGCAGGAATCATCCAATAATCAAGAAGCCCCTATGCCTCTCCCATTGTTGTGTGCAAGAAGAATGGTACACTTTGCATGTGAGTCAATTACAGAACCTTAACTAAAAGAACCACCCCATATCAGTATACAATGCCAAGGATTCAGTACACTTTAGACTGTCTCAATATAAGTAAATGGGTTTCAGTTCTGGATTTGAGGAGTGGGTACTACCAGATTCTGATGGCTCCTGAAAATAGAGAGAAAACTGCTTTTGTATGTCCATTTAGTTTTTATGAATTCCTTCATATTTCCCAAGGCATATCTGGTCCTCCAGCAACACTACAACTCCTCTTGGGACATGCAGTTGGAGGCATGACCTGAGAATGCCTGGCCTACCTTGATGATGCCAAGACTCTCAAGGAGTGTGAGGCTCATTTATTGAAGGTGCTAAATCGACTGAAAGAGTTTAGACTCAATCTCCTTATCAATAAATGTCAATGTTTCCAAAATTCTGTCAAATATGTGGGACATATTGTGTCAGTCAAAGGAACTGAAACAGAGCCAAGCAAAGCTGAAGCCAGCCAGAGAACCTGAGAGACTTATAGTGTTTTGCTAGGTTTCTACTGGTATTACATGTGTTTCATCAAAGACTACATCTGAGTGGTGAGATCATTGCTTAATCAAAGCCAAGGTTACCAACAAACAAAGGCAATAAGTACCCTGCAGTTACAGATCCAAATAAAAAGTATTTCAAGCCAAGTGACCCATTCAGCCAGAGATGGGATGCCCAGTATGATAAGTCATTCAAAGAGATCATCTACTTTCTGACAAACACACGCGTACTTACAAATGGTGTTCTACATACAGATGCCAGCTTTTGAAAACTTGGAGCTGTACTGTAGCAAAGTTATCCTGGAGGACTGAGACCAATCTCATCTTCACTAATAGGAGCTTGAATACAGCAGAAAGGAACTACCCATCAACAAACTGGAGTTAATGGCATTCAAGTGGGCCACTATGGACCAGTTTCATGAATACTTGTAAAAATAGAAAACAACCCTTTGACACATGTAAAGACAACTGAAAAGTTACATGCTGCTGGTCACAGATGGTCATCTGCCTTTTCAATCTATGATAGTTGTGCAAAATACAGACCTTGTTTAAATCATGTGGGTGCTGATTCCCTATCAAGATGACCAAATCCACAGATGATCAAACATGGGTATGAATACCAGAACAAACTGTCAAAGCACTGTGTGAAATGCTTGACACAGATGAACCACAGTCAACTGCAATTGCTCATCATCTCATAAGACAGTCTTGGCACTCCTGGTGACTGTCTATCAGATGCCTACTGTCACCTTGCTGCACTAGATCTGACCACTCTCTGGAGTTGACTCCCCAAGATTTACAGAGAGAACAAAGAATGGACTTTTGCTTGAAAGACATTGCCTTTTCCATGTAGACAGGGAATGGTGCCACGCAAGTACGTACCACTGATCCTGAAACAAAGTTGTTGTTACTGCCGGTGTGGCCAAAGTCAAAATCAAAGATGACATGTTGTACAGAGAAATCCAAGGACCTCAGAGTTTCTTAAAACTGCAATTTGTGCTGCCATCAAAGATCAAAAAGGTTGTGTTGCATGCACCGCACGATGACATGGGATTCCCTTGAAGTGAACAAACTTTGGATCTTGCTCATGCTCACTTCTTTTGGCCACATATGGGGAGTGATATAAAACAATACTGTAAAAATTGCAACAGATGTGTGAAATGCAAAACTCTGCCACAGAGAACAGCCTCACCAGTAAACACTGTTACAAGTACACCCATGGAACTGGTATGCATAGACTTTCTCAGCTTAGAACTCGACTCTAAGAACACTGCAGCCAACTTAGTAGTAACAGTACCCAGTTATATTAGTGCTACAGGAATAGCGCCACTCAAGAGAGTGCTAGTCTGTGTAGCGCTACCATGGACAGTGAGTGGGGATATACAGCGCTTACTATATACACTCCCTGGTCACTGTCCATGGTACTGCCAAAGGACAAGGAGAGCCGAACACCAGGGCTTGGCCAAGCTGCTCTCATAGTGTGGAAGGCTGGGGCATGGAGCAGCTCAGCTGGGAGGCAGTGGAGACCATGGTTCTAATCCTGGTCTCCTATCATTTTAACAAGGTTGGGACTTGTATTTTTTTACAAGGGGCCATGGAAAAAGTATTCCACAGCCCCATAGATTTTAACTTGCCCCATGAGCAACCCCCCATAGTGAGAATCCTTTAAGTCCGGGGGGTGCAAGGGGCAGAGACCCCCCAAAAAATAAAACTGATGGCATTTTTGCTGCGCTGTTCTTGCCAACAGCATTGTGGTCAGCTATGTCTGACCCAGTGATTGAAAATGTGCAAGGTATGTGTGTACAAGATTCATCCTGAAAGAGAGTTAAGCAAATATTAAACTATCCAGCAAACCAATTTTTGCTTATTGGACCGCTGGTCATCAAGGACGTAGTGGACCCTGAAGAACCACCAAAACCACAACCACTCAATCTGCTACTAGCAGTCAGAATGCAAAGCAAAATACAAAGTCATCTGAAATTGTTCCACCCACAGCTGATGCTCAAGTAGATCAGGATGACTCAGACTCTGAATCAGAGGGAAGGGTATACAACCCTACAAGGGATCTCGCCAGAATGTTCAGGCAGTTGAATAAAACAATAAGTAATGTGTCAACTGTGTCTCTTTCGCAGTCCCCACCATCAATCATGGACTCTGTACAAACATTAGACATACCCTTAGATGATGGGCACATATCTGAGGAAGTACCAGAGAAGAAAGTGGCACTTCAACCAAGTGGAAACAGTGGAAACTGAAACCAAGACATTAATAGGTTAAGGTCCACGAACCATTAAGCATGTGTAACAAGAAATACTGTTGTGCCAGTAGAAACAAAAGAAATAATATAGACTACATAAGAAGTTGCAGAGCCCATTTTTGACAGATAACCCTTCATTGCTGGTGAATGAAACAGGGAGTGCACACCCTGGTGCTGAGAAGGAAGTAACTGTAACACTCTGTCTTTCTGAGAGATCTGTCAAACTTTTGTTAAGGTTAACCTATGACTCTCCATGTGCCCCTACCAACTTGCCAATGTATGTAGTATACAGAGGTCTCTGTCACACTCAGATCTCTGCCTCATATTGCCTTTTGTAAAGCCCAGACCATATCACTCAGAGCTGGAGGTTCAGCAAAGGGTAAAAAGGGAGGGTGAATAATATTGGTATTGCTTTGATTAATGTTACAATATTGTTAAACGTTACAGAATCACCCATTCCTAAGGTATAATAGAGGTTACTTCATAACAGCTATGTTTTGTAAATATGAAAGGCCTTTGACTTTTGTTGTTAGACTAGTTGTATTTGTCTAGACTAGGACATATTGTACGCCTACTCTGATCAGGAAATAATTGTTTAGCTAGACTGTGCATACTACCTGCATGTTGTGTTGTACATTGTTTGTTGTTACAGATTTACTCTATTGATGAACTTGACATGGATATCAAGTGTTTAGGCACGTAAAGTGTAGCCCCCCAAATGGTGGGGGCTTATCTGACTTTTCTCTTTGTCCCAGGAAAGAATAGCCCTTTTAACCATCAAATTGCGCCTTATTATATGTTGTCTGAAATGTGAAATATATGTTCAGATTGTCAATGTACAGTTGTAAAAGGCATCTATGCAGGCTTATTGCTACAGTGGAAACTGAAACCAAGACATTAATAGGTTAAGGTCCACGAACCATTAAGCATGTATAACAAGAAATGATTATGTCCCCTAAGCATAGACTGGTGACTTAATGAGTTATGTCAGGCTTCACCCGCTAGCACCATTATCAGAGATGAAAATAAAACTCAGCCTGAGAAAATAAAGAGAGGTTTTCTATCTTAAAAGAGTGAATTCAACGTGGGGCTTCTAATTAAAAAGATATGTTTTCAGTACTTTTTTGTTAAGAGTTTGTCATCATGCTGTTTGATCCCATGCTTCTCTAGTCTAGTGGGAGGATCAAGAAGATGAAGTAAAGATGAGCTCCCAAGACAGCATTGGGGGAGACAGGAGTCAGCAGTGAGCTCTCAGACAGCGAAGAGGGCTTGGGTTTCTGGCTTGAGCCATTCCAGGAAAGCCTTCCATAGCCAACCATCAGGGAGTGACCTCAAAGGTTTCTACAACCTGTGTATACAGAGACTGGATGGTGTGTCTACTGAAGTGTCAGGATAACATTTTCCTGTGAGACAAACTGAAGTCTGCCTTGTGAAAAGGAAGTATAAAAGTGTCACAACTACCAGTTTGTGGGCGCCAAAGAGCAAAACTGAGTACAGCTGCGAGAAGATCTGCATTGAGCTTGCAGACAGTCTGAGAGAAGACTGGTAAATGCTACTTCCAGATATTAGTCAATGCTCTGCACAAGGGTTCTGATGCTTAGATGTGGGTATGATGCATGTGGCCCCTGTTCCTTAGACAGATCTGTCCTATAGAGGAGAAAGAGGGAAGAGCCTGAGAGGTTCAGAAGACTGCAGATCCAGAGATCATGCTCTACCTGCAGAGGCACCTGAGAACTGCATGTTCTAGCTGCTCCCCTCAATTGAACCATCAATCTAAGAGGACATGCACCTGCAAGAAGGAGGAAGAGGAGCCCAGTTGTCAGGAAACTGGTGCGCCAGAACTGTGAGTATTCTCAGGGCTTGTCCTACCACTGGGAAGTTTGTACAAAGTTTTGCCACCAAATTCATAGATTGGGTCAATGAGGCAGGAGTTACTGTACAAATATCTCATTGGGAAGTTTTGCTTTTTAAACAGTTGCATGCAGCCAGCCTGGTGGTGCTAAGGATTGAGGTGCTGAACGCCACACCTCACACTGCACTGACAACCCTGGCTCAGAGTGAGTTCAGGCTGCTGGGGGATCAGCAGGGGGAGGAGAGGATTGAGTGTCTGGAGGACTGCTCTCCTCTTCTGGGGTGGGTTCTGGGGATTCCCTTGGTGGCTCCTGGCAGCAGCCAAGAGGTGCAACACCATAGGCTGGGACAGCTAATGGGGAGTCTGGTGTCAGCATGCATCTGTGGGAGGGGGCGGGAGTGTCCCATCCACATGCTGGCACCATTGCACATCTGCGCAAGGGTGAGGAACAAAGGAAAATGGCCCTATCCCCAGTAGGTGGGTTCAGGGGTGCTGCGCTCATGCCCATTGCTGGGTCCTCCATGCCTGTCTCTTGTTCTCTGCTAAGCTTGGTCACCCTATCAGATTATAGATAGAGCACCAGTAGAAGTCCCACCCTGGGGGAATCAGAGCCGGGGGGGTCGGGCAGTCAAGGTGATGGTGGAGTCAGCCTGCCAGAGTAACAATGGAAGACTTCAGGCAGGTGGGAAAAAGCGGCACTGAGCAACCACACTGGAGAGAGTCCAGGGATAGAGATTAAGAGGATAAAAAGAGAGTTATAAATAAAAGCAATTGCATGGCCTGTGGGGTTTTGGGTTTACCTGTCTCTATTTTAAAGTGCACCACCACAGGCCAACCAGCAACAGCATCACCAAGCTTACACTGTTCCTCCTGCTGAGTACACAGTGAAGCACAAGGAGCTCCCTTTAAGGTTTAAGGGTTTAAACTGGTAACAGTGTGTAGTGCCCCAGTAAAGGTGGGCTGCTAATACCAAAAGGTTTGCAGTATTATTTGCTACAGCCTTGTCTTTCCTGGTTGGGAGTGGGCACTGTTACCGCATGTTATAAGTGTTTTACTCCCTTACAGTGAGTGTTGCCCCAGTTTTCTGAAAAGATAAAAAAGAGAAACCAGGAAGATCCTGTTCCAACAGCATTTATCTAACAATGTCTAAAGCTGGAAATGAGGCTCACTCACCCCAAAACATTTCATATTCCACAAGTTTTTTATTTAAGTGTCAAAACTGTATTTTTCCAGCGTATCATGCTCACTGCACTTCATAGGGGAAATTATGTGCTATCTTTCTCTTATTCTTTTACTTAGCCTTTATTTTATTGCCAATTCAATACAGGTCCCCTCTGCCTGTGCTGTGGACCCCATTTTTAGGGCTGCTGTGGTGGAGCCCTGCAGACCTCCTGTGATCAACTGAAAAAGGGATTTTTTTTCTGACTGAACAACAGTGTGGAGTTGCATCACAGTTGCCTCCATGTCCGTGAAGCACTCTGCACTGTCCACAGCAGAAAACGGCATAGTCCACCATATCCAAGATGGCAGTCAAACTGTATTGCACATGTGCCAGTGGCCATCTTGGACATGGCAGACTGTATCATGTTCCACTGTGACCTCCTTTCTTGTTTTTTTATAATTTATATTCCCATCCCCCCACGCAACCCTTCCTCTCAGCACCCACCTCCCCACCCCCAGAAACATAACAGTGACACTGGAGGTTCCCAATCTCTCAGTGTCACGATCATATTCCTGCCGTGACCTCATTTTTAAAAAAATATTTTTTTTCCTCTCCCACCTGACCCTTCCTCTCAGCACCTCCCCAGAAACATAACAATGACACTGGGGTGCCCAACCCTGTGTCATGATTGTGTTCCTGTTGTGACCTCTGTTTTAACTATATTTTTTACCTCTCCACCCAACCCTCCTCTCAGCACCCACCACCTCACCCCAAAACATAACAATGATACTGGGAGTGCCCAGTCCCCTAGTGTTGTGATTAGAAACCTCGGTTCTGGGTTTTAGGTTTTTACCCTTACCCTGTAAAATGAAAACCATCCATCCATGCCTTTCATGGCCATTCCTGTCCACCCACCCAACCTCCCACTCAGTACCCACCACCCCACCACCCCAAGCCCTTACTTACCCATCAGGAGTCCAATATCGTAATCCTCTCTCAACCGCAGACACATCTTCACTCCTCAAAGTTGAACCGTGAATTGAAAAAACAAGTATGCCTTTTTAATGTATTTCTTTTGTGGTCATAAAAATTTTTATTGCATTTTTAGATTAGAACAAGTACCACATTATTCAAATACATCCATGTCCAAAGGGTACAAACAATTTACAAATCTGATTTTCAAGTTGCAAACAAAATTAAATAAATGGAAAAAAAGGTGTATGAATATCAAATACAGACACACTGTATTGGCTTAATTAAAAATAAATAAACAACCCAATCAAGAAAAAAAAAGTCAAATGAACAGTGTTTCAAATATCGCTTACCTAGAGCTGAAAGATTCATAACACTCATGTCAGAGAACTAAATATGACACAAATAACAAACGGACAATTACTGAAGAATGGGGAGTGAGAGGGAGAGGAGAGTAGGATGGAAAAGGGGCGGAAGGGGAAATCAGGGAGTGCAACAGGTAAAATGAAAGGGGAGTTTTATAGATCACAGAATGTGGGGTGTGGTTCACATAAAATGACTGGTCTGGGCCTGGTGTTAATAATTTGGGATCTCAGCCACTGGCTCGCTGTTGAAGCAAAGTTATCCAGGGAAATTTATTAACAAAGGGTTGCCAAATCCTTTGATAAGCAGGCAGTATACCCAGGATCCCAGGATATGATGTGAGTTTTTTTCATATCGGGCTGTGAGAGTCAGGAGGTTAAGCCAATTCTCATGAGATGGGGATCAGGCTCTCTCCAGTGTCGCAGGAACACACATTTAGCCACTATCAAAGCACAGTTCAACCAAAGGAGCTGATGTTTAGCTAAATATAGGTTTATCCGGAGAGCCAAACATGAATCTTGAATCCCTAGGTTTGAAGTAACCAGGGAACAAGTGGCCCATATTCTGCTCCTGAAAAGGTCTATACTAGGGCAAAATCAAAGGACATGGGCCAAGGATGCCCGAGGTGAGGTATACCTTCAACAGTCACTATTATCTGACAGACCAGTTCGGTATAACCATTGGGGGGTCCTGTAGACCCGGTGTAGAATCTTAAATTGGAGGGATTGCACTTGCAACTGTCTAGCAGACTGATGAGCTATGGTCCACACCTGAGCCAAGTCTGATGATGAAATCTGTATGCCCAGTTCCAGTTTCCACTTATCCTTTAGGCCTTCAAGTGTGGGGGGAAGGGGCAGGCACGAGCCCAAAAGGGTCTCGGTTTGGTTGTCAGATGTTGTGGGTTGTCTAGAGTGGTGATCCATTGATCCAGAAGATGTAAGGAAAGGAGGGTGATATTATTAGCAAATTTTTGCTTTATGAGGGCACAAATTTGTAAGTATCACCAGAAGTGAGTCCAAGGCAGGTCGTATATCAATTGGAGGGCATGAAAGTAGAGAAGGCAACCCGATGTCGAATTAAAAAGGCCTTAGGCAACAACGATACCTTTCTCTTCCCAGCTCCTCCAATGGACAGGTTGGCAGTTGATAGATAAAGCATGGTTAGACCAAAGAGGCCTTGTCAGGAAGTTTGAGTCTCCCAACCTAGTTGACCAATGTATCAATTCCAATATGCCTCATATAACAAGCACGGGGAGGAGATGCCTGCATGGAGGGACCCATCAAGAAAAATAAATGCCTGGGATATCTAGTTGGATTGATTAGGATTTAATTGAGGAGCATAACTAAGCACTACTTAATAAAAATAATAATAAACTTTATTTTTAATGCACTTTTCAAGTGTCAAGGCGCAGTACAAATTAAAAACAGTTTAAAACCAATGCTGCAATCACAATAAAAAATATACAGTACAGTTAGAATCTGTCGTCCTGAACACCATATGCCCTGTTCCATAAATGCATTTTTAATGTTTGTTTAAATCCCCCCCCCCACACAGTCATGCACTCCCTAATCCGACAGGGTAGAGAATTCCAGAGGGTTGGAGCCATGAACATAAATGCCCGGACCCCAGAAGATTTTAAAGACACTCTCAGAATCTCCAGCAACCCCTCGTTGGCCGAGCGGAGTGGTCGCTCAGGGTGATAAGGAACCAGAAGCCCTTTCAGGTAGTCAGGGCCCAGTCCATGTAGGGCTTTGTATGTCAGTAATCCAACTTTGAAGGTGATCCGCCACTGAACTGGTAGCCAGTGCAGTTCCCACAGCACTGGTGTGATGTGGGAAGATCAAGGAATCCCCATCAACAACCGGGCTGCAGAATTCTGCACCAGCTGCAGGTGGCGGATATCAACCCCTGGCAGCCCAAAGTAAAGGGAGTTGCAATAAAGTAGACGTGAGGTCACAGAGGCATGGATCAGTGTAGGAAGGTCGCTGGATGGAACAAGGTGCTTGATTCTAGCAATGCTCCTCAGATGATAAAAGGATAACTTAATGACAGCCAACACCTGCGATCAAAGTGTCAACCCATCGTCAAGTATCACCCCTAGGTCTCCAAATGTTCAGAGGTAGGAAGCTCGGAGTCCCCAAGGAATAATCCTGTGGGTTGACCTGCTCCACCCCCCTTATCCGGAGACCTGGATCCACAACCATCACCTCCGTCTTCCCAGGGTTCAACTTCAACCAGCTGGACTTCACCCAATCCTGGATTTCAGCGAGGCAGTTGTTAAATACCAAGAGTGCTCCATCCTGGTCGTGCACAAAAGACAGGTAGAGCTGGGTATCATCAGCATAGCAATGAAACCTCAGCCCATACTGTCTTACAATGTCTCCGAGGGGAAGCATGTACACCACAAACAACATTGGGGACAGCATTGAGCCCTGAGGAACCCCACAAGACAGAGAGATAGGGTCGGAGGAAAAAAACCCTGACACCACCCTCTGGGTTCTACCGGTGAGAAATGATGTAAACCATCTGTGGACCAAACCAGAGAGCCCACAGATGAATTTCAGGCACTCAAGCAGAACCCCATGGTCAACAGTGTCAAAAGCTGATGACAAATCAAGAAGCACCAAAACGGACCATTTTTTCTGGTCTCTTGCCATCAGGAGATCATTGAGCACCCGAACCAGCACAGTCTCGGTACTGTGCCTCTTACGGAAACCGGATTGGAGAGGTTCGTAGATGCTATGGATGGTCAAATGGTTCTCCAGCTGTGCAGCCACTACTTTCTCAATCACCTTCCCCACAAAGGGAAGGTTAGAGATAGGCCTGTAGTTTACAAGAGATTCTGGGTCCAATGAAGCCTTCTTCAACAAAGGTGTCACCACTGCCTCCTTCAGGGAGCAGGGGTACTCACCAGAGTCAAGGGTGCACCAGACTATCTGCTCCATAACCGGGCTGATAGCAACACCACAGCCCATTATCAGGGATTTAGGACCCAGATCTAAACTACAGCATGTAGGGTGCATACCCTGGACAATCCGCATAACATCCATAATTTCCAGCCAGTCGAAGGAACTCCAAGAAAAAGGAGGAACAGTGGCCAAGCATCGATCATCAACAACTCCCATAGAGTGTGCTGCATGGGTCTCCGACCTGATGTCGGACACCTTATCAGCAAAGAACCGAGCAAGCTCTTTACACTACAATTGTGAAAATGCTCTTCGAACTTGCAGACAGGATGGGTTGCCCAGCCTGTCCACAGTTCGAAAGAGCTGAGCTGGTCGGTTCTGAGCGGCAGCAATTTCCCCAGACAGCAACTTTGCCTTCTTATGGGAAATTTCCGACTGATAGAGTCGATAATGCTCTAGCAGTCTAAGATGGTCGGCATCTAAGCTGGATTTCCACCAGCACTGCTCTAACCTTTGCCCTAGTCGCCGCAACTCCCTCAAGTCCCTATCAAACCACTGATACCGAGGGTGAAGGGAGGGAGGATGCACATGGACTGGAGCAATGGAATCTAGGGCTGAGGTAATGGTCTTATTATAGGCCAGAACTAAAACCTCTGGATCCATGCTTGACCCAGGAAATTCTGATAGATCAAGCACCGCAGCTAGACCATCAAGAATCACATCCCATAAAGGGTGGTACTTGGCCATCTCCACAGCGGTTGGCCTACGAGGAGGGGTGCAAAAATCGAATCGCACAGTGTAGTGGTCATACCATCTGACGGATTCCACCCCCACGTCAGAGGCCTCAATCCCCAGGAGGAAAACCAGGTCAAGAGAATGGCCATGTTTATGGGCAGCAGAGATAACTACTTATGTGAGGCCCAGTGAATTCATCAACTGGAGGAAGTGTTGTCCAAATTGCGAGAGTTCATCGTCGATCCAGGCATTGAAGTCACCCAGGACCATCAGCCTGGGTGACTGAAATGCCAGGTCGACCACAAAGTCTACCACTTCCTTAAGGAATAACTTCCCATCCCCAGGTGGACAGTAAATGAGAGCCATCCTATAACCCACACCTGCTACTACGACACATTTCAAATGATCTGGCCTCCTCAACTGCTACACTTGTGAGATCCAATTTGGTCTTAAAACAGACTGCAACCCCCCCTCCCCTGCGGTCCAATCTTGGGCAGTGTATCACCGAATACCCAGCCAGAATTGCAGCCTCAAGTATGGGGCCCGCATTACCATCCAGCCAGGTTTCGGTGATGCACGCCAGATCTGTTGTCCCGACAAGATCTGCAATAATTGCAGTTTTGTTCTTAACAGATCTGGTGTTGCATAACACTGCCCGAGTTGGACAAAACTCCTGGGCTGCCTCGACCTCCTGCCCACCACCAATGGTGGTGCCCATGGGGTATGGAGACCAGACAAGATGGCCAATGTTCTAGACTCCATTTCGCCCCAGGGCATCTTCTGGGCTTAACAACCCCAATGTGAGTGCCTCGCTCTTCCACCCTCTGCTGTTCACACTCCCACCCCACTCCCCCTCCTGCGAGCAATACCCAAATCCAGACAGCATTGAAATGTGGAAAAAGGCAATGGTGGGGGGAAAAGGGGTGGAGGGCATGAAGAGCAGAGGCTGAATAGCGCATGACCTGGGGGGGGGGGAACAATGACATATATCCCAGGCCCAAGACATGGCACAGGGAGAACTAATACAATTCAGATCTAGCTTATAAATACAAATTTATACAAACATAAATAGGATAAAACCGCACAGATCTTGCCCCTTTCCTAAAATTCCCTATTCACTTTTCCCATAAAAGATAAATAATCTAAAAAAAAAATAACACAAACTAATCATTAATTCCCACTCGTAACTTAAAATAACAAACAACTAAATTAAATAATGAATTTAACCACCTAAATACATAAACATTCCTTAAAACATTTATTTAGCCCACAGATCCTCTCACTACCTGGGGCCCTACAAATCCTAAACTAACTAATTTAACTAAGTACAACCATAAAATATTTATTTAGCATACAGTTCCTCTCACTACCTGGTGCCCTATTTAGTCTAAGTGCTCTCACTGCTTATTACAAAACACTAAATACATATTAAAAATAATAAACTTAAAAAATAAACTTAAGAGAGGGATTTGAGGAAATATTGTAGAGAAACCACCCTCCAGACAATATATCTCACATATATCTGAAATAAGCAGATTCTCAGCTGTTACCAAGCACTCTCACTGCCGACAGAATTTCTCAAAAACTTTATATAAGATCACAAAGTACTTGCGGTCACAGAAAGTCCAGCCCAGCCGTAGACTCATCAGACAGACAACCTTTCACACACATAAGTTGCAGAGTCTCCAAAATACCGGCCCCAGTATCATCACAAGTGTCTAATAGGCCAAATAATTTGCAAACGTATGAATGATAGTTACATCATGAAATAATTTTAAATCAGGAAGCTCTAGTCCTCCATCTCTCCAGGGATGCTGCAGGGTCTTAAGTTTTATTTTGGAAGGTTTCCCTTTCCATATAAATGTAGATAGTTTAGACAAAAGATTCTTGAAAAAGTGACTAGGAAGTGCAAGGGGCAAATCTGACAGTACATACTGTAATTTAGGAAGGGCCACTAACTTCAATGCATTAACTCAACTCCAAAGAGACAGAAAAAGGTTCTTCCAACAGAGAATATCTGCATCTACAGTATCTAGCATCTTCTGGATATTAGCTAATAGGGTAGTGGATAAGGTGGGTTTAAGAATAATGCCCAGGCATACAAACCCATTGATATGGGTAGGCTGCACACAACCTTTTCATACAAGCATCATTTAGGGGTAACACTTGAGATTTGATACTGTTTAATTTATATCCAGATAGGGAAGAGTATTGAGAGACAGTCTCTTGTAAAGCTGGAAGGTAGATAGAGAGGTTAGATAGGTAGAGGGTGATGTGGCTTTGTCTACAAAAAGCACAATTTTATGGGAAGAGTTACCCACTACTATCCCAGGAAAACACAAGACAGGTCTAATTTTAATAGCCAATGGTTACACAGCTAGAAGGAAAAGGAAAGGGGAGACAGGGCATCCCTGTTGGGTGCCTCTATGGAGAGGAAAATAAGGAAATAATATTGAGTTTGTGGGAACAGTGGCCTTGGGAGCATTACATAAAAGCCAAACCAATGAGATGAAGGAAGAAGGAAAGCCAAATCTCACCAAAGCATCAAACAAATATGCCCACTCAACCCTGTCAAATGCCTTTTTGGCATTAAGTAACAGGGTGGCAGTCCTTTTGCAGAGGTACTGGCTTCCCAAATCAAAGCAAGGGTTTGGTGGATGTTGTCGGACCCTAACCTCCCTGGGATAAATCCCACCTGGTTCAGATGGATCAAGAGGGGGATGAATGGTCAGAGACACTTAGCTAGAACATTTGCAAAGATTTTCACATTGACGTTGAGCAAGGAGTTTGGCCTAAATTGGGAACAGTGGATGCTGTCTCTGATCTTCTGTGGCTTAAGGGTAATAATCACGTTTGAGAAGGTAGAAGGAAGAGCCCCAACTTTCCAAGCCTCATTAAACACAAGGGCCAGCCTAGAGGCCAACAGGTTTGAAAAGGTTGCATAAAATTCAGAGGGAAACCCATCTAGACCAGGGGATTTGCCCTGGACTATGCTCTGAATCCCCTGTGTATTCTCCAAGGGTTGGATAGAGGCCACAACAGTGTCAATGTAATGATCGGGGACTGTAGTAGGAAGGTGTAGGCCAGCATAAAAAGAGGAATACTGTTCTTGATTAGGAGTAACTTTGGAGGAATATAGGGTCTTCTAATAATTTTGAAAAGCCAGGTTAATGTCAGCTGGTGCCATCAACTGTGTACCAGATGGATCCATGATAAGAGGAATATACTTTTTCATGTTATAGCTATGGAGATGTGATGCTAGTAGTGTCCCTGGATATTTCTCGGCCTCCCAATATTTTTGAGTTAAATTTGTACAATGCATATTCAGTCTTGTATTGGAAAAGATCTTCTATCTCAGTTTTTAGTTGAGTAAGTCAGGCTTTTAGCTGAGGACTACCAAGGGAATTTGGAGCAGTAGATAGCTCTGTGGCTTTCAGCTCTGTTTCCCAGACATTGAGAGTAATATTCATGGACTTATTGAGGTGGTCTGCCTGTGCAATAAATTTATCCCGGATTACTGCCTGAAGTGCCTCTCACAGGGTAGCTTGGGAGCAGCCAGATGAGTCATTAAAAGAATAACATTCCTGGATAGTTTGTCGCAGACAGGCCCAGGTGTCTTCCTGGGTTAATAAGGAAGTGTTAAGGTTCCTGGTATTATGCCTACCCAAAGCGACATCCTTGTCCAATGTATTTCAAGGGTGTTTTGAACATAGTGGCATAACTTGAGCATGTTTGCATATTTTGGCCCAAATTTTTAACATGCCTTTTTTGGAACCCCACCTCGTGAACAATTGCACTGACATTAGGCAAATCTGTCCTGAAAGGTGATTTTGTGGTCCCTGAGCGAAATCACCTTTTTGACAGGAGTAGAAAATGTTGTCTTCCTTTGTTCATGAGGTTGAGCCATGAGAAGGCTATATTGAAAATCTGGAATAAAAATATTTAAAAATGACAAAAGGTATGAGCCTACATTGAATTTTTTGAACAGAGGCTCATAACTTTGGTAATTTTCATCTTTTTGCCCAAAATTAACAACATGGATATATCTTTCTAGTACCTCATGAATATAATGGCTGTCATTTTTCAAAATCCTGGCCAAAATGTTTTTTTTTTTTACATCCCGAAATGTGATTTCACAGTCCCTGCATGAAATCACCTTTCAGACAGGAGTTGAAAATGTTCTCTGCCCCTGTTCATGAGGTGGGGTCATAGGAAGGCTATGTTAAAACTTTGGTGTAAAAATATTTATAAAATGACAAGTTATATGCCTACATTGAATTTTACGAACACAGGCTCATAACTTTGATCATTTTCAGTATCTGTACCCCAAATTTACAGCATCACCATGTCTTTACAGCACCTCATGAATGCGACAGCTGTCATTTTTCAGATCCTGGCTAAAATGTTGTTTTTTTTACATCCCAAAAGGTGATTTTGTGGTCCCTGCAAGAAATCACCTTTCTGACAGGATCTGAACATTTTCTCTACCCTTATTCATGAGGTGGGGTCATAAGAAGGCTATGTTATAAATTTGGTGTAAAAATATTTAAAAAAAAAACAAAGTTATGAGGCTATGTTGAATTATGAAAATGCAGGCTCTTAACTGTGGTAATATTTAATATTTTTAGCCCAAATTTTCAACATATACATTTTGTTACAGTACCTCAAGAATGTGATAGCTGTCATGCTTCAACTCCTGCCCAAAATGTATTTTTGCATCCCGCAAATTGATTTAGCAGTCCCTGCGTGACATCACATTAAGACTAAGGTGTTGAACATTTTCTCTGCTCTTCTTCATGGGGCAGGGTCATAATTGAAAGGCTTTGCCTGTAGTTCAGTCACCAAGCAGCCAGCCACTCCCACTTCCTGAGCTATATAAGCAGTTCCTGTCAGCCTCGCTGTGAAGCATTTTGTCTTTGCAGCTGAAGGCTCTGCCAGTTTGTTCCCTGAGCTGGTCAGGCCTCCCTGGTTGGAGCCCCCCCGACACCCACCCTTTGCTTGTCTCTGCAGGGCTTCTGTGTTTGTTTTCCTGCTTTGATTTGTATTTTGCCTTCGGTTATGTACGCTTCCTTCCTTTTTTGGGGGAGCTTTTCTAGGCTCCTAGCATACTGTTATTCAGAGCTCATAATGCTAGCTTTCAGTTATTCAACTGTAACTGTCCATGTGGCATATTTTATTGCTCTCACCTGACTCAGATTACTTGAACCTAACTATACAGCTTACTCATGCTTGTTCTACTTACCTCATTGCTGCAATCTCATTGCACTGCCTGTTTGACAATGCTTAAGAGCATTATGCCTCCTTTATTTGCACTTACAACTCAGAGTACTCATTTATTTACTACTGCTGTACAGACCTACTTGCTTCCTGCTGCTGCATTGTTTACACCTATTCCTATTGTAACTTGTTTACTCTGAGGTAAGCTGAAGCTCCTGCTGAGGCTATTAAATTAGCTTTTATATCTGCATGTGGTTCTCAGCCTTTCATCGCTTCCTTGTTTATCCTACGGTGGGGACTGGGAGGTGTTTGGGAGGTTGTGGCCTATGTGGTTAATTAATTCTGTTCTACATCCTGTCTTCGCCGCCGAAAATCCACAGAGCTTGTCACCTTGATTTGGCTATTCCTGTCTGGCTGGCTTGTCCCTAACTCAGTGCTGTTTACTTGCTATACAGTTGTTATGCAGGTCCACCTATTACTACTACTGCTTACTGACCTATCAGGTCCACACTTGCTTACGCAATCATTGATCCTTACTTACGCAAACCATTGCTTCATGCCTAGTGCCATCCCCTCGGCTTCAGCCTGGGATTCTACTGCTCTCAATCTGCATTCGACCTTGCAAAGTCTCAGCACTCAATGTTCATTACAATCTCAGCATGCCGTGCTCATTCAGCTCACCAGCTTAATAGCTGTCAATCAATTCTGGGGCATGCCAGCCATTCTAATTTGGCACAGGTTCCTGCAGCCGATGGTCTCACTCTGCATTTAGTCTGCATCATCGAGCGTGTCCAGCTTGGGGCGGGATCCTTCTCACCTGGCCCATAGCTGGGAATGTCCTCACCCTGGGCTTGGCTTTAGCTGGCTGCTACATGACAGCAGCTCCTGGTGCAGAATTTAAGACTAGCGGTGAAGGGTGGTTATGACGATCTCCTTTGGCTCTAGTGTTCCACTATAATGGTTGGCCATTGAATTTAGTGGTTTCCTTAGCAAGGCACCTTCACCGCATTCTCCTCACGACTGCCTCTGGTTTACCTGGTTTGATTTAGAGCAGGTAGGCCAGGTAAGTGCCTCAGCAGTTGTTGCTCTCCTCCTGCTCCTTGGATGCTCATATTGTTGCAGAGTTTTCTTGCAGCCTTCCACGACGTTCCCGCTAGAGGGTTTGAGTGAGAGCCTTCCTCCAAATTGGAATATTTTCCACCTCCCTTTAATTGGGTTTTCCAAATTCCAGCCACAGAGCCATCACTAAACACATTTTCCCAAGCCTGGAGGGAAGGCAACCTAGGCCTTGGATCCCCAGAGATTTCCTCCTCATAGGGTTTTTTTCTCCCCTCCATTGCCTCAGGTCATAACACTTAGTTAGCATAGTTGTTTCCCCTAGTTTCCTTAGGTAGGTTCCATTGTTGGATGGAGGTGGAGGATGTTCTGCCATTTCCTCTCTCCTTAGGGGATCCCCTTCTCTCAATGCAAGCCATCACTATTCTTCTCTACTACTGTGCTGCAGTTACTGCTTCTACGTCACTGTTACTGCTTGCTCATACGCATCATGTTGCCTCCTTTTGGGGATGATACTACATTTCTTTTGGGGATTCCTAGGTACCTTTATCCACAGGAACTGTCCCGTGGCACCTCTAGGGGCGGAACCCTCTCCAAGAGTTCCTTGCTTTCGTACCCCTACAGGGTGGTAATTCCTCTGGAATAGAGAGTGCGAACGGCCACAACCCAAACTAACAGAGTTACATAAGCATAACACTATACTGGCTGCGTAGGTCAGTGAATTGAAAGGCTTTGTCTGTAGTTCGGTGACCAAGCAGCCAGCCACTCCCACTTCCTGAACTTTGTAAGCAGTTACTCTTAGCCTCACTGTGAAGCATTTTGTCTTTGCCCCACCATGCTCCCCATCTCCTCCAGTGGCAGCGCTCTCTCTCCTTAGGGGGATTCCTAAGGTACCTTTAGCCACGGGAACCATCCCGTGGCACCTCTAGGGGTGGAATCCTCTCCAAGAGTTCCTTTCTTTTGTACCCCTACAGGGTGGTAATTCCTCTGGAATAGATAGTGCGAACAGCCACAACCAAAACTAACACAGTTACATAAACATAACACTACACTGGCTTCGTAGGTCAGTGAACAAGGCTATGTTGAAAATTTGGCGTAAAAATATTAAAAAACAAATTTTCAATACTTTTACCACAAATCCTTCACCTGTAGCCCTATCGGCTCTGACCAAATCTTGTTATCAATTCTGGAAACATCCATTTAAGGTTTAGGCTTTTTCTTTTTCTTTATTTCTGTTCCCTTTTTAAAGTAGTTTTGTTTCTATTTATTTAACTTCATCAGAGGTGCTCTTTTCTTTCTTGACACTGCTCCCTTATTGAGTTTTCCTCCCACAGCGCTTCCACATTTGGACAGGGTCTAAGAAAAAGCATAGAACCTAAATGGGAGTTTCCAGAATTAATATAAATGGGGTACACAGCACTGGTAGAGGGGACTTGTATTGAACTGGGAATGAACTGAATATTACATAAACGAATAAAATAAAGATAATACAGAATCTCCTGATGAAGTGCATTGAGCATATTAAATTAAAAAACAAACTTGTGGAATATAAAAAGTTGTGGGGTGAGGGAGCCTCATTTCTAACTTTAGACACTTAAGAGTTTTACTGGCTGAGCCTAGTCAGGCACCTAATTTCCATCCTGTAAGTACAGTTCTGGAGTTTCTTCCAAAAACAGTTTTGCTTTACATTCCCCCATCCCTTGTAAATATCCCCAAACTAAATATTTGATTGCTATTTTACATTTTGGCCCAGATATTCAGAACTGCGCCAAAGGCCAGCGCAAGTCCGGCGCAGCGCAAGTCAGATGAGTAGTGGCCCAGCATGTGCCATATTCAGCAGGTGTGCATGCTGAACTGTGCCAGCAAAATGCAGCTGAAAATGGCACAGGTGCACTAATGCTCAACCATAAATGTGCCGGTGCAATCACGGAAGTGCTGAGCAAAGCCGAGCAACAGCAGTGGGGGGGGGTAGCGCAGAGACATGTGACCCAGGGGCACAGCCAGGGAAGTACACTTACAATGGCCACAGGACCATGCAAGCAGGGCACACCAGTGCACACACATACACAGTGCAGGGTGGAAGAATGGACCACAAGTGATGGAGCACAACCACCTGCAGTGGGGCCATGCACCACAACACCCATGGGCAGTACACTGGTAGTGGACAGGAACATGCCCAGGAACTGGTACCCAGAACACAGATGTGGCATGGCCAGCAGGTGACAGGAGGGGAGGATAGACACCACAGAGCTGCCAATGGAACACCACCCCACCCACCAACTGTCTGCCTGCTGTACCCACCTCCAGCTGCAATGGACGTCCACCCCCAGGCCCATGGAGCCAAACACACCCAGGCCTCACATGTGCACTGGCAGCCCACATGCTGGGCAGTGAAGGAAGCTGGACCCAAGCAGAGTGGCAGTCGACACGGGACTGGGTGCCCAACAGGGGATGCAGACTCCCCCACCCCAGTAGGAGGACAGGACCAGAAGGAGGACCATGGCAGTGTGGCAACACCACACAGACACCCCGCTGCCCACCCCTGACCACAACTCCATAGTGAACAGGAAGCCACATGGCATACCCGCCAAACTGAGCAATGAACCCCAGCACAACATGACATACCACTGCACACAGCAGGGATCCACAGTAGTACCACACAGCCCCACCCCCAAACACCATGGACAGAAACCAGAGCATTATGGCATGGCTCCACATGCCACCTGCAAAACAGAGACAGACACAGGCATGAAGGTGGAAAAGCTTTATAATAGTGAAATAGTGATACAAAACTGGGAACAGGAGTCAGGGACAGGGAAGCTACATAGAGGGACAGGGACAGGGAACTGGGGCTATACAATGGAAAAGGGGACTGTAGGGGAAAGGGCCAACAAGAGAAAGGGGACTATAGACAGTCCAGCTAGAGGCATCCATGTCTGCATGCCCCACCAAGATGCTGTCTCTTCCTGCTGGCCATCGAGACACAGTGGATCACCAACACAACATCCAGAACCCTCGTCACCATGGTCAGGATCTGGCGCAGCAAACGTGTCAGGACCCTCCGCCGCCTCCGAGCTGCTGTCTGCCTGACACCTATGGCATGGGACAAGACAGGTAATCAGTGGAATGGTCCAGGGAACCATGCCCACCCACAGAGCACAATGTGTAGGATGCAGACATACCCCATGGAGAACTTGTTCCGGCACGTGCTCATTCATTAAACTTCAGTCAGTGGGCAGACTGGCCGTGGAGAACAGGAGGGATGTTCTGGTCCACCCGCTGTAACATTTAGGAGTGGAAGGGAAGCAGGGTAGTTGGTTGGACTCACTTCAGCTAGGGTGGGGGATGGAAGGCACTAGAGCAACAGGGACTGGAGGGATTCATTAAAATGTGATGTGGCTGGGCTGGGAAGGGATTGGGTTGGGAGTTCAGGATGGGGAGGGCAGCCTATTATGGAAACCTCAAACCACTAGACCACTGTGGTATACTAGGGAATAGGACGGACAAGAGGGGGTACTGTAAATTTATACACTTGGGCTTGTGGTGAAGGAGTATAGGGGAGGGACCACTAGCCACCAGGGCATAATGGCATTTGTGTGTGTGGGCACTGTCAGATGGGGAGGGGTGCTATTTATAAAGAATTTTCTTTATGTCAGGTGGCCAGCGGGTGAACTGGTGGGGGGAAGGACCGCTAGCCACCAGGGATTTACCTGTACCTGTTGGGCGGGTGGGGGAGGGACCACTAGCCACCAGGGTGCATTTTTTAAAATATGGTTGAAATTTCACCCATAAAAGTGCATTTCACCCCCCTATCCGAGGGCAAAATTTTGCTGGGCAGAATTTCACCACGGAAGGCAAAATTTTGCCATGGAAGGTGAAATTTCACCATTCCGCCAGGTGAAATTTCGCCACTCTGCCAGGTGTAATTTCACATTTCACTCCATGAAATGGGCAGAATTTCACGGATTACTCTGTGAAGCCAATTTCCCCCACTTCGCCCACCACTATAAATGACACACGCTAAACTACATACTTCTCACTATACCAATAAGCATACAAGTTATACCTTTTTTTTGCAAACTTTATTTAAAGTAAAGAGCAAAAGCATTTACAATTAATACAGAATGGTGACATTATTAGGCAGGACAGTCCCCTCCATACAATTTATACATTTCTGTAAAAGAAAAAAACAGATCCGGTAGTCTGTAATAGTCGTAGTCCATGTCATCGGTCAAAAGGAGAAAAGTACAGAGTTTCTTCTAAACCATATGCAACATACCCTGGTTACAAATCTTGGCAATATAGAGGGTTATTAGGTGCAATTAGACTTTCAGACAGCCAGTGCTAGGTCTAAATGTGTCTAGGGATCGGTCTCCCCACATTTAATATCTGGGGAACCAGTCAGCTCGCATTGCCCTTTCCACTAGCCCCCACATACCCTCATAGCTCTCCATTTGATCTCTGACCCTATATTGTGTTTTCTCCAACGTCATGCTTTCTACCAAGTCTTTTAACCATGCAGCCACTGTAGGTAGCTCTGAAAGCCACCAGTATTGTCCTAGCAGCCTGAGGCCAATCACTACCCCCAAATGCCAGAGTTTCAAGTGTGAAGGGGGTGATCTAGACCTGCTCAGAGGGATCCCTAGTAAAACCTCTACAGGGTCCAGTCTTAGGGGCCATCCAACAATTTTAGCCCACTCAGAATTTTCTAGTTTTATTGCAAATCCCAATCATGTGATAAAAAGTACCCTTATGCACTCTACATTTTGGGCATCTGCTGGAGCAGTCTGGATCTATCCTATGTGCTAAGGATGGGGTGAAATAGGATCTCAACAGTATATTATACTGTACAACCCTAAGTCTATTATTGATAGAGCAACTCAGTGCATTCTTAAAGATAAAATTCCAGTCTCCCCCTGTGAGAATGTCTGGATGAAGGTCCTCCTCCCATTTTCTCCTTAAATCTTCCATAGGGTCCTGGAGCGCACCCACCAGGAGTCTGTAGCAGGCCCTAAGGGGTTTGAAAGTTAAATCCATGGATCTACCAATAAAAAGAGTTCCTCCAGAGGGGAGCACCCCACCACCCTCCTCCCCATGCATCCCATCTTTGCATTTATGCACTCTGACAGGCTCAGATGACTGAAATCAATCAATCAATCAATCAATCAATCAATCATAATTTATTTATAAAATAGCGTTATTCTAAAACCATAGCACTAGTACATAACCATAAAATAAATAAAACAACTACACACATAAAAACATCTATGACAAATCAAATAAAATCAGAAAATGCCAAAGTAAACAAATTCATTTTTAATGTAGATTTAAAGTTCTTCACTGACAGGCACTGTCGAATCCGATGCGGTAGAGAATTCTACAGAGATGGGGCCACAAATTCAAATGCACAGGCCCCAGATAACATTAAATGAACCCTGGGAATCTCTAGCAATCCCAAATCGGTGGAGTGAAGCAGCCAGGAGGGGCAATAGGGATGAAGATGATCTTGCCGATAATTCAGTCCCAGGCCTTATAGGTCAGTAAACCGACCTTAAAGGTGATCCGACATTGAATAGGTAGCCTGTGCAGATCACGCAGCATGCATGACATGACAGCTACAAGGCAGCCCAGTCAAAAGCCTAACTGCCACATTCTGCACCAGCTGCAAGCGGTGTATATCAACCCCTGGTAGCCCTAGGTACAAGGTATTACAGTAATCAAGACGAGAGGTTACAAAGGCGTGAACCAAAACTGGTAGGTCATCGAGCAGAACTAAGTGCTTGATCCAGGCTACATTCCTTAGATGGTAAAAGGTAGTCTTGACAACAGATGACACCTGATGTTTAAGCGTCAATCCATCATCAAGAATCACACCCAGATCCTGCACCCATTCAGAGGTTGTCAGCTGGCAACCACCGAACCAAAGCCCCGATGCTCGCTCCTCCGACTGACCCTCTGCCTCTCTACCCAACGGCCAGGGTCTACCACCAAAACCTCAGTCTTATCTGGATTCAACCTCTGCCAGCTGGCACTCATCCAATCCTCAATTTCAGAAAGGCAATCATTAAAACACGAGACAGTTCCCCCTTGATCGGGCACAAAGGAAAGGTAGAGCTGAGTATCATCTGCATGACAGTGAAAACTCAGCCCATACCACCTTACAATGTCTCCCAATGGCACCATATACACTGTGAACAACACGGGAGACAGTACAGAGCCCTGTGGAACCCCTTATGGTAGGGAGACCTTGTCAGAGGAGTAAACCCCACAGACAACTCTCTGAAACCTGCCAGTGAGGAAAGAATGGAACCATCTGAGGACTGTACCAGACAGGCCACAGATTGACCGCAGGTGCCCGACCAACACCCCATGGTCCACAGTGTCAAATGCCGCTGAGAGATTGAGAAGAACCAAGATAGAATGGGTCCTCTGATCTCTTGCTACCAGGAGATCATTGAGAACCCTAACAAGGGCTGTCTCAGTACTATGCCATTTCCAGAAACCGCACAGGAGAGGATCGTAGATGTCGTGGATGGTCAAATGATCCTCCAGCTGCAGCGTGACCACCTTCTCGATAACCTTACCCACAAAGGGGAGGTTAGAGATGAATCTGTAGTTAACAAGATAGTCTGGGTTGACAGAAGGGTTCTTAGGAAGGGGAACCACTACTGCCTCCTTCAGGGTGTCCGGAAAACCCCCGAATTCTAATGAACACCAGACTATCTCAACAAGGACTGGACCAATGGTCTCAACACACCCCACAAGGAGGCGTGTTGGGCTGGGGTCCAAACCACAGCAGGTCAGCCACAACAGTGCCTGGCATCCAGCCCATATTTCTGTACCAGTGTATGGAAGGACAGGGCCCTTCCCTCCTCCACTACATGCTATAGAAGGTAGATTCCCCTATGGTACCAACTATCCAGTGCCATACAGAGCCGTTCAGACCTCCCCCTCAAGGCTGTCAGAGCTGTGTCAGGGGAAAGATCCAGTCTATGTTGCAGTAGGTCATGAGCAGATTTCCAGGCCTTACATAATGCCCTGATACACGGGTTTTTGATGTTCATTACAGGGGACCCCAAAGGATTCCACCAGATGATTGTAATAGAGGGAGATTGCATGTGGGTTCTCCATCTTAACACAGGCCGGGCACCCATGACCCTTCTGTAGCGAATCATGAATGTGTGCCATCTGGGCAGCTAAATGGTAAAGTTTGACATTTGGGAGACCCAGCCTCCCCCCAACCTCAATGGACTCCATAGAACTGACTTTTTGATTCTGTCCCTTTTCCCAGCCACTGAAGTTAAGTAATGGCTTCCTCCAATGCCTTAATGTATTTATTAGGGATATTGATTGGAATAGTTTGAAAAATATATAAAAACTGTGGGAAAACACTAATTTTCACTAAATTAACTCTCCCTAGCAGTGTCAAGGGTAAAGCTCTCCAGTTGTAACAATCCTCCCTCACTTTGCGTACTACTCGACCCATGTTAATGTCTGACATAGTGCATAGTTTAGAGGGCAAGTACACCCGAAGATATTTAATGCTAGAGGATGGAGGGATGTCACTTCCTGATATACGAATGGGGAGTTTCATCTTTCCTAGGGGTAACCATTTGCATTTTCTCCAATTAATCTTGTGCCCAGAAAGGGGTCCGTATGTTTCAAATATTGAGGAAGCAATTGTAAGGTCCTACTAGGGCATCTCAGGAAAAGGAGAATGTGGTCGGCAAATAAGGATATTACATGATCTGTCCCTTGGACTCTTAGGCCTTCAGTAACAGGCTGTCCACTAATGGTAGCTGCTAGGGCCTCGATGGGGAGAACATATAAAAGGGGAGAGAGAGGGCATCCCTGTCTCATTCATCTAGTTAAATGGAAAGGGGCCAAAAAAGTATTATTGGTCAGAATTTGGGCTTGTGGACATCAGTACAGAATTTGAATCCATCTACTTTCCCCCCTCCCAAGCCAAATTCCTCCAGAAGAGCATACGTGAAGGGCCATTCGACCTGATCAAAGGCCTTTTCTGTGTCTTGGGCCAGCAAACCCCCCATCTCACCCCTTACCCTTGGCCATCTATACTTTAAATTTAAAGTTCTCTGAATATTATGTTTAGCTTGTCTACCCTTGACAAAGCCCCCTTGATCAGGATGTATCGACTGGGGGAGAATTTTCTCCAATCTACTAGCTATTAATTTAGCTATAATCTTGTTATGAAGTGAGATTGGTCTACATTATATGATGAGCTTTTAATGGGTTCTTTCCCCAGCTTGGGGAGTACCGTAATCATGGCCAAGAACTTCAAAGGGGGGAGGGAGCCACTACCTAAGGCCTCGTTTATCATTTGCAGTGTAAAGGACCTGAGAGAGTCCCATGTTACTTTATATATTTCCACTGGGATACCATCCGATCCAGGTGCCTTCTCCTTCCTGGTCTTCCATATTATCTGCTTAAGCTCCTCTAATTGTACCGGAGACTCCAGTATTTGTCTGTCCCCCTCACAGACCTCCTGTAGATCCTGGGTTCGCAGGAAAGCCTCCAGTGTTTTCTGCCCCCGTATATTCCGTTGCATAGAGTCCAGAGTAAAATGTTTCAAACACATCATTAATGCCCTGCTGATCATATGTAATATTGCCTGCTGCATCTGCCATTCTTAATATAGTTCTCTCAGCCCCCTTCCCCTTCCCCTTCACTAAGCTCACCATGCATTTACCTGCCTTATCCCCATCAAAAAAATTTGTGGACTTAGTGAGCACGACGTTCCTTTCTAGATTCCCATTGGTTATTTTATGGAGACTACCCTTTAATTTTTGTAGTTCAAGTAGCCCGGGGGGGTCATTGTTTTCATCAAGTCTCTTTCCAACTTGACAATCTTGGCCTCCAGAGAACCATCTTCCCTGGCGAGGTGCTTCTTGATGTAGAATGAGTAGGAGATAGCTTCCCCTCTCAGAAAGACCTTCAGAGTATCCCATGTATTTGCCATATTGGTATAAGCTGGGTGATTAGTAGTCAAAACCCTTTAACACTCTCATTGAGCTGTTGCACAAAGGCCCTATCCAAGAGGAGGGAGGGGTCCATCCGACAACTCAACCTGGAGGGCCCAGACTCCATAGGGAAACCATAACCTTCAGAGGGGCATGGTCCGATACCAGTATGGGACCATACTTGGATCTCACCCACCAAAGATGAAGGCAGCAATATGTAGTCTAACCGGCTGTATAATTCATGGGCATGGGAAAACAAAGAATATTCTCTTTCTTGGGGATGACAGTGCCTCCAGGCCTCGGACAATGGTCTGCCCTCTACTAAGCTCCTGAGAGCTGAAACGCTTTGAGGAACTGGCCTAGTTCTGACCCCTGATGGTCCAGCTGTGGGTCTCCATAAGTGTTAAAGACCCCCCCCCAAAAAAATTATATTGTCCTGGAATGGAGCCATGTGTAAAAAAATCTGGAGAGTTAAAGTTAGGACCATAGACAGACCTCAGAGTATATCTGGTTCCCCTGATATCTACAACTACCAGTACATAGCGCCCCGGGGATCTGAGAGGGAAGAAATTATTTTATGGGGGATTCCTGGCTTTATCCATACTGCCACTCCTCTTGCTTTTGACATAAAGGGGGGCATTACTAGGGAGCCTCCCCATGACATGGCAAGCCTAGAGTATTCCTCCCCAGTGGAGTGAGTCTCCTGTAAAAGAACTATATCTCCTCTTAACATTTTGATTTGGCTCCAAACCCACTTTCTTTTTACTACCGTTTGTAGACCGTTGACATTCCATGACAGTATAGTCAGGCAATCCATCTTTGCAAGAAATGAGTACTCAAGGGTACCCTTAGTGCTTCTGTCACCAACAAAATAGGTTTGCTGTCACCAAACAGTATAGGTAATAATACTCTAAAGAATTGTTTCAATAGCAAAACTATACAAACACTAAACTGAGTTCCCCCAACTTCATTCCCACCCTTTAATACCCTTAACAGCCGTACATATTGCTCACACATTCTTTTACAGTTGCAGCCCAGATTATCAAATAGCACATACTTATATATGGCTTCTGATAGGAAATAAGTGACTAAGCTCTGACTGATCATTGGAGCTACTCCCTCCCCTTTATAAACCTGACTTTTCAATTCTCACCCCTTTAACATAATGAACATCATAATTTTGAAAAACATCAAACCCCTACCCCACCCCACCCCTTCCCAGAAAACCTGACCATCACTTTCCTCTGCTTTTTCTGAAATGAGCAGTTGATCCTCCATGTAAACTTATAGCAGAAAAAAAGAAACTGCCCTCCATCTCTATAAAAGGAAAAGAAGATTACTGCCAGTGGGAGGGGGGTTCCCACTGTGCACCGTCCCTCCCCAACAAGTAAGGGTGATAGGTGAGGGGAGCACATACCAACCCAGATCCAAATTTCCCAAGAATCTATTGGGCACAGGCCCCATCAGAGCAGAACCTTCTCATACTGAGAGTGAAAGGAAGGCAATCCTCCTGAAAAATGCATAGCACAGATTAAACCTAAGTGCTCAAACTCCCCCGTGCAAAATACAGGGCCATGGGTTATCCCTTATGGTGGCCCAGGGTCAAGCTGTGCCCCCCTCCCCCAAAAGGCTAAAAAAGAACATAAAAAAATAGGATTAAATAAAAAACAACAGGGAGGGATGAGGAGCCCCCACACACCCCCAGCCAGCGAGGCCAGCTCTGCGGTCACCAAAGGCATGGTCCCACTCTACCTAGGGGCAGTACCCTTCCCAAACTGTAAAGTAGGAACTGGGAAAGGCGCCTCACCCATGCATGTAGTAGGTTGAAATTAGTGCTCTAGCATCCTCGATCTGGGTGGTTGGGATCACCGATGGGCAAACCCCACACTGGAGGGCTAGGCCCACTACCTCCCATCCTCAAGATTTCCAATCTGCTGCTAATCAGTTAAAACAGCTAACCATTAAACTGTAAAGCTAAACATGGCCAAAAATTATATAACTATAACATCTTAGAGTGTCTGAAGTCACCAGACCACATAGCAGCCTTAGTAAATTAAAGTTGTAATAGGCTGTGAGTTAAATCTCAGCCTCTGATGGAATGTATGCCATTTTACTGTAGCCTGGTCTTCAGCTAAATAAGGGCTCCAATTAAAGTCAGCCCACAGCTCAGAATACTTGGAGGCCTCACAGGGGCCAGGGAGCATGAAGGGGAAATCCCCATACACCAGCATTGATAGGCCACCATCTAGATGTTGCAGTCAGAGGAATTTACTCCCCCGCAACCAACCCATGCAGACCCCCCAAAAGAATAGTACCTGCCGCATCAGCATACTAAAAGAAAATTTATATACTGCTGCCTCATGCATTCTATAGCTCATGTCTGCTCCTCTCCAATTCTTGAGCAAATTCCAGGGCTGCTTCAGGATTAGTAAAAGCTTTCAGACTGCCTCCCGGCAGGTGGATTACCAGGTAAGCCACTTACACCAGAGAAAATGGGCATTCCAGAACATGTAGCCATTTTTTGACATCTGAGAAGGCTCTTCTCTGTTGTTGCAATTGTTGGGAGTAGTCCAGAAAAAGGCTAACTTGGTTCTGCTGCACCATAATTTGATCCTTCTTCCTTGTGGCCTCTAACATGCATTGCCTGTCTTGGTACCAAAGAAACCTGAAAATAATGTGCCTAGGACATTGGTCTGGTACAGGTTTTTGACCCAGGGACCTGTGGGCTTGTCGTATCTCCAGTGATACCTATGGGGGAATTTGCTAGGACTACCATAGCCAGGAGCTAATAAATGAAGCACAGTCTAAGTCTTCTTGCCCCTCCAGCATCCCCACAAGACAGACGTTACATCTCCACTCCCAATCCTCATGGTCATCTATAGATCGCTTTAGGAACTTGACCTCTTTCAATGCCTTTTGGAGATTAGATTGCATATGGTGGGAAGAGTCCTCTTGCACTCCCAATCTTGCTTCCAATTCCCCCAGTCTGCTTTCATGTTGGTTCTGAAATATTGTTAACAGTCTGCTGCAAATGTTGTAGCTGGGATGTCATGTTCTCAAAACCTGAGTCCATCTTAGTCCTAAGATCATATTTAATGTCTTTTAACAAGCGTTCGATGGTTTGATATTCTGCAGGCATTTCGATATTGAGCATCCCTTGCTGCTGAGGGGTACTGGCATTAGGGAGAGTTTCCAATCCCCAAGGCCTTTGTGCATCTTTTGAGTCTGCTCGGCTGGGCGTGCCCAGATAAGATAGGCCTTGATCTGACCGCAGATCTCCTGGAGGTTTAAAGTGCAGTTTCACTTGCTGTTTGAGCGATTTTGCTGCGGAATGCATCGAGGAGCTATGTGCCACCAAGTACTGTGAGTTTTACTGATAATCAGGCCAGATGGAGGTGATATATGGAGGATTCTGAGGAGCTCTCCGATTATGCCGACATCACACTCCCACACTAGCACAAGTTATACCTTTACAATACTATGGAGTAAGCCTTCAGTTTTGAATTGGGAACAAGAGGTTTGTATGTGAGTGATCTAATATTTTTCTTTTTTACTTAAAGGTGAAGAGTACTGAATCTGCAAGCCATTATTTTCTTTAGAAGCTGTGTGTTAAGCACTAGGTCACATTCTGTTAAGGTTCCATCATTACAGGTCTCTGATAAATTCATTGAGTGTTTCTGTTTTAAAAATTAGTGGTGAAGACCATTTAAAAATTGTAGTGATGTTGTTTCTGTCCTTGTCAAGCTCTTTCACTGTTGTCACAATGCACTCATATCCTATAGTAAAAGTCTGTGGTTAGAAGGGACATAAACTATAGTGGTGTCCACCAGTATAAAATGCAGTGCAACAGTGTGTCTCCTTTTTTTGCATGATAACTGCCACTGAATTTTACTTTTTCAGCATAATCAGACATCTAGTCCTGGAAAGCACCACTGTACATCATTCAGTTCTTAAATAGTGCTTACCACCAGTGTGTATGTAAGAAACACATACAATGTTGTTTTCTAAAAGTCCAGTAAAATGAAACAAGAACAGAACTGGAACTGGTATTTGAAAACCAACTTCTACAGGAATAAGTGAATTACAGGTTCAGTGCAGTTCAACTTTAAATGCATTTCTCATGGGCATTTATTCTTTGTACTGAGACTGGATTTTGCAAACAGCCAGTATTTTAGTTCATGTTTCTAGCAACATGCAGTTCCCTACAGCTGTTATTACAGTCACTACTTTGTGTTTAGCCATACAGGCCAACATTACAGCTGCTGTTCTCCTCCACCCCCTAAATATCAATGTGTTGGAGGAAAAACCACACACTCAAGGCCATTTCCATTCTCTATTTTCTGAACATGAGGTGTGCAACAATTCTGGTGTTCAGGCCGGCTCATCTGTAAGTACCACTTCAACCTGCAGGGCTAAATATCCATTCTGAGTAATCACTGTATGGTGGACAACTCAGATTCTGAAGAGGAATGTTCCCCAAAACAGGCCAGATCCACATTCCTTTTTGTCCTATAGGGGAAAGAGTCATTCTTTATGCAGAAGGGATAATAATAATGTTAATAATAATAATAATAATATACATTTTCTGAGACAGTGTACAGTATGTCCAACTGTGCATAAAAAGGCTGCAACTATATTGAACAGTTCTGATGGTTTTATAAACTAAGGCAGTGAAAGTTAATTTATTTTCATCACTCAGACTCTTAGATATAAGCAAAATTCATTTTTCATAGTTTGCATATATGTTATTTATTGTTTCTGCACCCCCAGGTGTTCAGGTTCCTGTTTTGTAGTTCTAACCGCCATTAAAATGAGAATTTACTATACTGATAGTCTATTTCTATAACATGCTATCTGCTGCAATTTTTGCGGAAAGGCATTCAGAGCACTGCCTTCTAGCCTAGTGACAAGTATACTAATTCACTATACTAGAGGGGCAGGATTGCAGATTAAGTCCAGGATGCTAACATTTTCCTTCCACTTCACCATCAGGCATGCTGATTTCCTATTGGCACCAAATGAGAGGCTTACTGTGCTGCATGGGTCAACCCCTGAGGGTTTGGAGAACACAAAATGAGGTAACTCTGGAGAGTTGTAAAAGATTTTGACAGCAGGGTCTAATGGTCAGATGGACCAAGAAAGGAAAAGAAAGAGGCTTAGAAACAGTATAAAGACATTCATTTTGAGATATCTACTCGATACAGCAGGTGTGGTATTGATAAGTCATTTTCTTTCCACAGCACAGTTTCTCCTCTCTGGACCATCCACCTAGTCTTCTGGCAATTGTCCTTGGTGACTTCCCAAACCTGACTGCTGCAACCTCGTGGATAGCAGTAGAAACTGCATACATTACCAAAACCTTCTTCCAGTGCACAAATGGAAGGAATAAGGCAAAGGAGAAGGCTGGGCAACTGAAAAGGGGAACTGGGTGAAGAATCTGTCAGAGAGTGAGGGGCCAAAACTGAGATACTGAATGAATAAACATTGGTGGTCACCAAAGGGCTACTGGAGGCAGAAGGGTGCTCAGTGGGAGGGACCATCATTGGGCAGCCTGAAGACAGCCCACCCACACTGGTATTAGACTTCCTAGCAAAGATCAAGCCAAGTACGTCACAAGGGTAGATGGGCTACACCACAGAATCATAGCAGAGCCAATGAAGAAATTGATGGGATCCCTTACCTTGGCACCTTAAATGAATCTGTCTGGACAGGTGTGGTGCCAGAGGACTGGGAAAAGATTGTTGTGGTCCTCATCTGCAAGAAGAGGGCAAGGAAAGACCCAGTAAACAACAGGCTAGTCAGCCTGACATCGGTGCTTGGCAACGTCATGGAAGACATTATCAAAGACAACATAACGGAGCATTTGGTTGAGACCAGTGTTCTTATGCCTCTCAGAGGGTTACTTTGTACAATACCACGATATCGTATTCTTTGAGGAGGTGACCAGGGAGTTAAACAGGGACAGGGCCAGAGCTGTAATCTACACAATCTCGACTTGAGCAAAGTACTTCCACTCTAGCACATGACAAGCTTCATGACAAAGTATACCAGTGTGCTATACAAAAACCATACACAAAATGGATTGCAAACTGCTTTGGGGGCAAACAGCAGATGGTTGTGGTGGGCAGCACTGCTTCCAATAGACAGTAGTACTAAGTTGTGTACCTCAGGTTCTGGCACTGGAGTCACTGCTGTTCAACAACTTCATCAATCTTCTGGAAGGATCTCCATCAGGCTGCTTAAAGAGCTGCTAATGCCTCATTAAAAACTTTAAAAAACGTAACAGTTAGCAAGAATTCAGCTTGTATTTCATATGTCTTGTATAGGTTTCTCCTATTGGTTTGCTTCATTCGTTTGGACCACGAAGCAAGATGGTGACTGTGTGTGAGCTGCCTGAATGTTATCAGAGCCAGCTCAGTTTTTAGTTTATATATCATTTTATGTTATAGGTTTTGATGCCCTGTAAAGTTTATTATGTTTTTGCTGTTACTTTTGAGTTAGTTTACTGTTTAGTATCACTTAGGAAAGTACAGTGAGTCAGGTAGAGAGGTAGCGTCATTTGCGGATCTTAGGGGGTTTCGGTGTGTGTAGTAGAGGGGATGTGTGTGGGACGCTAAATTGCTAGCAATCCACCTGCAGTGGATTGCTAGCATCCACTTTCCCTTGATAAGCCATTTCTTGCTCCTGCTATACGTTAATTCAATAGCAGGAACATTCAGTCTTTTTTCCTTTTACCCAGTAATGTCACAGCAGACTGTCAGCTGAAAAGCTATTACCGGCTCCACTAGTGCATGGGGTGAGCCTTCAAACCTGCAGTAAATAATTAGATTAACCAGACTGGAGAGTTGCATTTTTGCCTGGTGCTTACTGGACATTTTGGAGAGAAGGCTAGCTGGGGATGACAACAAGCTCGGCGAAGGAGCCTTGCTGAGAGGTGGTGACAGAAGATTGGGTCAACCGCTGGTGTGGTGAGAGCACAACAAGGATCTCTACAGCAGAGCCAACTTGCCTAGATCCATATTCTTTCCCCAGATACAGGTACTTGCTGCTGCTTTCCCTGAGAAGGATCCTGGGGAGGGGGGCGAGTTGTGATGGACTTCATGGAAAGGATAGTACTAGAGAGTTTCTGACTGGAGGGTTGCCCCTCTGGTGCTGTTTGGGGTGGGTGAACTCTAGCTGCCAGTGGATGGCTGAGTTTTCAGTTGCTCCTGTCTGGGGGGCTGGTGTCGGCCAGCAGCTACCTGGGGTTGCTCTGGGGATAGGTGAGGGGTTGTACTTGCCACATGGAGCTGCAGTGCCCTCCTTGGGGGTTGTGGCCAGGGCCTGACGGTGGTTCAGAGGAGGCATTGGGGGGAGCACAAACTGGAGGGAGTGTGCTTCTTTGAGTGGCCATAGTGCTGACTACTGTTGGCTGGTTGCTAACCTAGGGGGGGCGAGATATGCAGCTCTAAGGCGGGGTATGGGGAGAATTGAGCAAAGTGGCTTGGCCTGCCAATAAGGACTGGGTTTAAGTCGGAGCTCAATATCGGGTGGCCTGTTTTTCATTCAACAACAGATTCCCTATTACCATTGGGGAGGTAGTGAGAGTACCTCCAAAGATTGCTGAAGTGTGTTAATCTTAATCTTGCTTGGTGGCAGAGAGGAGAGAAATGTTTCAGCCTGACTACAAGGAGAGGTGAGAGTGAGGCCTCACTTACCTCAAAACATCTCTTTTGGAGTTTGGGTATACTCATTGTACCTGGACACTGGCTCTATACTCTGGACTACCAGGGACTTTTTAAGCTTATTTTTATTAATTCGGTGGGTGGAATTTGTTGGGTTAATAGGGGTGGGTTAGTGGGTTTGAGTAATTGTTTTTTAGTTAGACATTGTTAGGGGGGTTTATTTGTTTTGTAAGGTGGGCAAATTGTTTATTTTGTTTTATTAAGTTAATCGGTGGGATGGCTCTTAGGGTTGTTGGGGATCATGTGTTGGCAGGTGGCTCTCCCAGTCAGGCACCACTCCTCCATGGAGCTCCATGGCCTCTGCCCCTTAAACTGTCCTCCTCTGTCTGCTGACATTTATGATTGTCGAGCTTTGGGATAGTAGGGAGAAAGTGGGGTGGGGCCGGGATCCCGGGGAGGAGAGGACCGGGGTGGTCAAATAGGTGTGGTGGGGGCAAGAAGACACCCTGGGGTGAAATGGAGACTGGAGAGGGGTCTTCCTTGTCTGGTCCCCATACCCAAGGGCTCCACCTTGAGTGAGCAGGGGGTGCATTCTGCCTTGGAGTCCTATCTGACTTGGGCGGTGTTAAGCAATGCCAGGTCCATTAAATGATTGCTAATCTTGTTGGATCAGAGGACCTGGCTTGAATCACTGAGACCTGGCTGGACAAGAATACCAGTCCAGTTTTGGAGGTAGCAGTTCTGGCTGGGTTCTCAGTGATACACTGCCCAAGATTGGATCATAGGGGTGAGGGTGTTGCTATTTGTTTTAAAATGGACTTGGGCCTGATAGATGTACCAGTGGGGGAGACCAGATCATTTGAATGTATCCTGGGCGCAGGTATGGGGTGCAAAATTCTTCTCATTTACCGTCCACCCAATGATGGGAAGCAATTTTTGCAGGAAATCACGGACTTCGTTGTCAACACAGTGCTGGAGTCCCCATAGTGATGGTGCTGGGTGACTTCAATGCCTGCATCGACAACGAACTCTCACACTTAGGACAAGATTTCCACCAATTGATGAATTCATTGGGCTGCATACAGGTGGTTTACTCTGTGACCCATACTCCGGGTCATTCATTGGACCTGGTTTTCCTTCTGAATATGGAGAGCTCCAACCTGGTGGTGGAACTGGTCAGATGGTCAGACCATGTCACTTTCAGGTCAACTTCCAGGCACCCCCTTATTGGCCTGCCCCTTTGGAGATGATCCAGTATCACTCATTAAGGTATTTGACCCCAGAAGGCCTGATGGCAGTCCTGGACCTATTGGGGTTTCCAGGTGCAAGCTGGGACCCAGAGAACCTACTTCAGGTCTATAAAAGGGCTATAGTGGGGGCTCTGGTTTCCATTGCTCCAGTCCATGTTTGCCCACTCTCTCTCCACTCTTTCTTGTTCCCCATGGTTCAATGGGGCATTAAGGAAGATGAGGAAGGTAGGGTGAAGGATGGCGCAGAGCTGGTGAAAATCTGGCCTTGATGCCAACAAGCTTAGACTGATAGCACATTATGCAGACTATCAATCAGTGACCTCACATAAGAAGGCATAGGTCCTGTCCAGTGAGATTATGGCTGCATGAAACCAACCAGCCCACCCCTTCAGAACAGAATGTGCAATCTAGCCTGTCTGCAGTTATGGAGAGCATTATTACAGGAGAAATGTAATGAGTTTGCTTGCTTCTTTGCAGATATGATTGCTGACATCAGGTCAGAGATCGGCCAAACCTGCTCCAATGGTAGGGGTGGTGATCGGTGGGAGGTCACATCACCTCGGGCTAGTTGGTCGGCTTTTGACCAGGTGGCAATCTCAGATGTCATGATGGTCATCCAGAGTATGCGGCTGACCTACTGTAATTTGGACCCGGGTCCTACATGTCTCCTTGTGGAACGTGTATATGTCATTGGCCGGGTCCTAGCTGAAATAGTTCAGTGTTCTTTAGAGACCGGAGTGTTTCCTGACTCCCTGAAGGAGGCAGCGGTGGTTCAGCTCCTCAAGAAATCCTCTTTTTACTCAGACTGTCTTGCCAACTACAGGCCAGTCTCTAATCTTCCCTTTGCAGGGAAGGTTATTGAAAAGGTTGTTGCAATACTGCTTGAGAACCATCTTGCCATCCATGATATCTATGATCCCTTCCAGTTGGGATTTAGGAAGAGGCACAGTACTGAGACTGCCCTTGTTCGAGTGTTCAATGATCTCCTTATAGCGAGAGATCAGAGGGAGTCAGTCCATCTTAGTCCCCCTGGACCTCTCCACAGCATTTGACACCACGAACCATGGGATGTTGCTGGACTGCCTGTGGTTGATCTGTGTACTGTCAGGTACAATCTCAGAAGGTTTCACTCTTTCCTCACTGGCAGGTCTCAGAGAGTGGTGTCGGAGATTTTTTCCTCTGACATGTGGGGTACCGCAGGGCTCTGTGCTGTCTCTCATGCTGTTCACAGTGTACATGTTGCCATTGGAGGACATTGTAAGGTAGTATGATCTAAGTTTTCACAGCTATGCAGATGATACTCAGCTGTACATGTCCTTTGCACCCTATCAGGAGTTAGCAGTTTCGGTATTTAACAACTGCCTCTTCCGAGATCCAAGAATGGATGAGTGCCAGCTGGTTAAAGCTGAATTCAGACCAGACTGAGGTGTTGGTTGTGGACCCAGGTTTTCGAGCTGAGGGGTCTTCAGTAGGACAGGAGGTTGGTATTGTACTAGGAGGCTGCCAAATGAGGACCTCTGATTAGGCTCGGAGTCTGGGCATTATTCTTGATGATGGGCAGACCCCAAAATCTCAGGTGCCATCCATTGTCAAGACTTCATTTTACCGTCAAAGGAATATTGCCTGGATTTAAGCACCTGGTCCTGCCCAGTGACCTGCCTACACTCGTTCATGCCTTTGTGACCTCCTGCCTGGATTACTGTAACTCCCTGTACCTAGGGCTGCTAGGGGTGGAAAGCTGCAGGCTGTAGCTGGTGCAGAATGTGGCAGCCTGGTTAATGACTTGGCTTTCTCGATCTAGCCATACTATACCTGTGCTGCATGAGCTGCACTGGCTTCCAGTACAGTGGAGGATTATCTTCAAGGTCAATTTACTGACCTACAATGTCCTACACAGTCTGGGACCACACTACCTGCAAGAGTTTCTGCACCTCTAGTGCCCCTCCTGATCACTCTGCTCCACTGAGAGGGATTGCTAGCGATTTCCAGGGTTCAGCTGAAGTCATCTAGTGCATGCGCCTTTGCTTATGTAGCCCCAATCGTGTGGAATTCTCTACTTTGCTGGGTTTGAGAGTGCCTGACAGTAGAAAGCTTTAATGCGGCTCTGAAAACTCATCTATTTAATTTTGCATTTCTGTGAAGTTATAATGGGTTTAATTGTTGTGATCAGAATTTTAATTATTTATGGTTTTTATACTGTCTGTATTTTCTTCTTGTAAATCACAGCAGGTGATGAGCCCACAAGGGAGGGCATGTCCTGGACGTGGTTCTGGCAGATGGGGATCTGGCAAGGGACCTGGTTGTAGAGGATCCCCTGACTGGGAGCGACCACAGTACTGTCTGGTTTCAAATAAGCATGGAGGGGGGGTGAGATCTAGGACACTGGCAGTGGACTTCAGGGGGGTAGACTTTGTCGGCATCATGGCAGGCATCTTCGGAAGGGTTGTAGGCTGCACAGGCTGTGGGAAGGCAATAATTCTCAATTGGGCCTGGAGAGAGGGAGGTTGCCCACTCTGTAGACAGCTATCTTGTATCAGGAGTGAAGTATATTGGTTAAGGAGTAAGCTGGGGGAGCTGGGGGGTGTCCCAGGATAAGGGGTGTGGATATAGGCAGCAGAAGGGTGGGGCTGAGGGGAGGCTGGGGCGACACTCAGACATTACAGGACATTATGTTACATCAAGCAGGAGGGGGGATATCAAGGACAGAGGACCCTTGGATAGGGATGTTGACGCTAAGGGGAAAGCGTACGGGGTAAACATTCCGAATATAAAGAGAGTGGAGAGGGAAGAGTCAGGAGGGGCTGTTGTGGGGAAGAATAAAAGAGCAGACTGTGGGAAGGGAGCTCCTAAGGAGAACAGAGCAAGAGGAGAGGAAGAGGGGCAGTTTAGAGGGGCAGTCGGGGGGAAACTCGGGTTACTTGATGGAGGCCGGCATAGAGTGTTACAATAAATTTGAGCTACTGAGCAACCTAGAGGGGGAGGAAGGGGTTGGTGGAAATGAGGAAACTGATACAGAGGCTGGGGGGGAAAGAGTCGGATACCCATAGGGCATCACAGACCGGCAATGGAAAGGATAGAAATAGTCCCAGAGGGAGAAGAGGAAACATAAATGTTAAGCAGATGGGGGAGATGCAACATATTGCAGACATGAGGGAGGAGAGCACAACTGGAGAGAAACTGGGAGACAAGGAGGCGGGGGAGGGTTCCCCTTCAGCAGGGGGGTCTGTACCAAGGATGGAGCCTTAGGTAAAGGCAACCCACAGATGGCCTCTGGAGGCAGGGGTACTATTACAAGGGGAGGATAACAGTGTGGGGAAAGGGAAACCATCAGGACCAGGATAAATGGTTCAGATAAGAGAGGGTTAAAGGGGACACCTATTCAGGGGGTCTGAGTTAAGTGGGCAAAATAACAAGGCAAGCAGAAAGGGGAGGGTGACAAGGGGGTCTCTAATAAGACAGGAAGACTCCCATGGAATTGAGATCACGAATAAAGTGGGAGATGGGGGGTTGAGAGTGCATAGTGGAGGTAACCATAAGGATGATGGCGGTGTTAAGGTTCTGTTATTGGGAGACTCGATGATTAGTGGTATCCAGTGGGAGGGGACGGGGGTGGATGCCATAGCCAGGTGAAGGTAGTGAGTATCTCTGGGCTGACAGTGCACAGAGCAAAGTTCATGGTGTACGAACTGGTTAGGGATTGTGGAGGGAAACCGGATTTCCTAGTGCATTTGGGAACTAACGATCTAGAGGGAAATAGCGTTTTGGAAATCCAAGCAAGGTTCCAAGAACTTGCCAGAGTCTGTCGGGATAATGGATGCAACATTTCCTTTTTGGAGATATTGCCAGTACCAAAGGCCTCAGTGGAGAAAATAATGAAGATCACAGAGGTTAATGACTGGCTCAGGAAGTGGGGTGAAGAGAGTGGGTTGAGGGTGATAGGGAACTGGAAAGGAATTTGGGAGGATAAGGGACTGTATGCCAAGGACAGACTTCATCTTGCCTCATTAGGGAAGGAAGTCCTTAAACAGGGGATGGCTGACTACATTCAAGAAAGGTGGGGGTTAAACTTGTGGGAGGGGAGGGATAAGGGAGGGGCTGACCAGAAGCCCTCTCCTCCAGATGAGGGGAGTAGCCTTCAAACCCAAGGGGGGGGGGAGGGGGGAAACAGACTGGGGGTGGAGGTTTCAGGAGGAGCAGAGGGAGGATGGAAATATAAGGAACCTGGGTGGGGTTTGACAAAGGGGATCAGGGATAAGGGGTGGGGGGTGGTGTTAGTAAATGCCAGGAGCTTTGGAAACAAGTTGCCAGAGTTCCAGACCATGCTGTTCGAGGGGTGGGTGGATGTGGCGGAGGTCACGGAAACGTGGGCCAACAAAAGCCATGACTAGGACCTAAACGCGCGGGGGTACACTATGCTTAGGAAGGATAGAAAGGAGGGCAGAGGGGGTGGAGTGGCTATGTTCATTAGAGATGACATAGAAATTGCTAGGGTAGAGAGGCTGAGAACCGTGGAGGCCTTATGGGTCACTATGAGCCCCTGCAGAGACAAGGTCAAGCTGGGTTGTAGTACATAGGCTCCCGGAATGGGTGATGTTCTGGAGGATGGTTTGCTGGACAACATCATTGCCCAGTGTGGACCAAAGGGAAGGAATGGTGTTGATGGGGACCTTAATATGCCAGGTACAAACTGGGGAACCATGTCGTCTAAGGTGGCCAAGGAGCAGAGGCTGCTGGATGGCTTCCAGGATGTGTTCTTAACACAGCATGTGATGGAGCCCACAAGGGAGGGTCATGTCCTGGACGTGTTCGGGCAGATGGGGATCTGGTAAGGGACTTGGTTGTAGAGGATCCTGACTGGAGTGACCACAATACTGTCTGGTTTCAAATAAGCATGGGGGAGGGGAGATCTAGGACACTGGCAGTGGACTTCAGAGCAGACTTTGTGGCCATGGGAAATATTCTCAGGATCACTTGAAGGATTGCATCAATGACAAATGTGGAAAAGAGATGGGAGGTCATAAACGGGACTTCATGAGGTAGTCAGGACCTGCGCTAAGGTGAAACGTAGGAGCAAGGTCACATAAACCATGCTGGTGATCCAGTGAGGTTCAGGTAGCAGTCAGAGAAAAGAAGGCGGCCTACAAAAAATATAAAACAAGAGGGGATAGGGATAAGGAAATGTATCATCTTGCATCTAGAAAAGTCACCCGGATGGTGAGGGGGCAAAGTCCAGTAAAGGGCAGCGGCTGGCACAGGGGATACATGAAGGGAAAAGGGGTTCTTCCGGTACATTGGGGAGCGGAGAAAAACTAAGGGCCACCTCAGCAGATTGAGATCAGAAGGAGGGTGGGTGGAAGAGGCGAGGGACCAGGCAGAGGTATTAAACGAGTACTTCGCCTCTGTGTTCACTAGGGAGGGGGATGGGATATCTACAAAGCAAGGCACGATGGGGATAGAAGCAGCAGTGAGTGGGATCAGGGGAGCAACAGAAATGGAGCAAGAGGGAGGGAGAGGTACCCCAGGGGTGTCACATCAGGATAAGGATAAAAGGCCAGAAAGGTGGAGGGGACAGATGATGCTATCTCCACCAAAAGGGTGTGGTTAGCCCTCAAGGCCCTAAAGAAAGACAAATCTCCTGGGCCAGATGGCATTCATCTGATAGTAGTATGGGAATTGGTGAACATACTAGCTGCACCCCTGGTGGAGCTCTTCAACAGGTTGCTTGAGACAGGGAAGGTACCTAGGGATTGGCAAGAGGCACATGTGGTGCCAATCCATAAAGGGCGGTCAAGGGAAGTACCAGGTAACTATAGACCCATCAGTTTGACCTCGGTGGTGGGAAAATTAATGGAGAGTATACTAAATGAACGATTGGGGGTGTACTTGGAGGAGGTGGGAGATCTGGATAGTCAGCAACATGGGTTTGTGCCAGGTAGATCATGTCAAACCAATCTTGTAGAGTTCTCGAATGGGTAACATCAGAACTGGACAGGGAAAGCCTGTGGATGTATTATTCTTGGACTTCAGGCATTTGACTCTGTCCCCACAATGGTCTGGTGGAGAAACTGATGGGGTTGGGAGTAGGCCCTTTGATGGTCAGATGGATTGAAAACTGGCTAGCTGGATGCACCCAGAGAGTAGTGGTAGGTGGGGCGCTCTCGAACCCTAGAGAGGTCAGTAGTGGGGTACCGCAGGCTCGGTCCTGGGTCCGATCCTGTTTAATGCATACATATCGGACATCAGGGAGGGTATAGGGAGTGAAATGAGTCTCTTCGCTGATGACTTCAAGATGGGAGCAGTAGTTGAGGGGAAAGAGGGGAGGTTGGCCCTGCAAGGGGACCTGGACACCCTGGAAAGCTGGGCTCACACATGAAAATTTAATTTCAATATCACCAAGTGCAAGGTGTTACATCTTGGGTGGGGAAACCCTAAACACAGGCACACCCTGGGAGGGGAGGCGCTGGAGGCCTCAATAGGAGAAAAAGACCTAGTGGTCATGGTGGATGCATGTATGAATAACTCTGAGTAGTGCAGGAGAGCGGCTAGCAAGGCAAACAGGATGTTGGGATGCATCTTAAGGGGGATCACCTCTAGGAGCAGGGAAGTGATTCTGCCGCTGTACAATGGACTGGTTAGACCACACCTTGAGTACTGTGTACAGTACTGGAGACCACACTTGAAGAGGACATACAGCTCCTGAAAGAGGTACAGAGGAGGGCAACTAAGATGATACGAGGACTAGGGGATTTGACGTATGAGGACAGACTTGAGGAGCTCTGCCTGTTTTCATTGGAGGAGAGGAGAGACAGGGGGGACATGACTGAGGTCTTCAAGTACTTCAAGGGAATAAATAGGGTAAATATGGAGGGGATCTTTAGACTAAAGCAGGGAGGTATCACCAGAGGGCATGGTTTCAAGTTGAAAGGTGGAAGGGTGAGGGGGGAAAAGAGGAGGAGGTTTTTCACTGAGAGGGTGGTGGACCCTTGGAATGCACTGCCTGACGAGCTGGTTCAGAGATCCACAGTGGAGGGCTTCAAGAGAGGGTGGGACATACACAGAAAGTGGATGTATCAGATGATGGCCTGGCCCAGGGGGGTGGGGATGGATGATAGGGGTTTCTGGAACACAAGGGGGGGAGGGTCTCAGCACCCAACTAGGGATCTGAGGTTCGAGCAGACTTGATAGACCGTAAGGCCTAATCTGCTGGCAATTAGTATGTTAGTATGTTAGTAAATTGCTTCAATTTTAAGAATTGTACTATATAAAGTATATTGTTATTATTACTGAGGAAATTTGCATGAATACATTATCTTTCTCCTTGAGAGTTCATCAGCCTCTATAGCTTACTCCCAGATTCAAGTCATAACCCTCTGTTGTGATATCACAATCTTTTGCCATGAGAATAACTGTGATGTCACAGGCAGTGCATTATGATCTCAGGTAAGGAATGAGCAACAAGGATAGATGAACTCTTCAGTAGCAAAGATCCTATCTTCATCATAATTACCTCAGCACTGAATAATGGGGAGGAGACATAGAAACATAGAAACATAGAATTTGATGGGATGTAAGGATCTCTAGGCCCATCCAGTCTGCCCATTTTCCTTACCTACTGCAAAAGCTGCAACCCTACTTGATTTCAGGCTTTACCTTCTCGTTCCAATCGCTAGGGTCCCCTATGCCTGTCCCATGCATTTTTAAATTCCCCCACTGTGTTTGCCCCACCACCTCCACTGGGAGTCTATTCCATGCATCCACCACCCTTTCCATGAAGAAATGCTTCCTCATGTTACCCCTTAGTCTACCCCTTCCAGCCTCATGTCATGCCTCCTCATTCCTGAACATCTCCTTTTCTGAAAGATGCTACCCTCCAGTACCCTATTTATGCCCTTTAGCTATTTGTAGGCTCATATCTTATCTTCCCTGTCTCTCCTTTCTTCCAAAGTATACATATTGAGGTCTCCCAGTCTCTCCCCATATGACATTTGGTTCAGGTTTTGCACCAGATTTGTTGCCCTTCTTTGAACTGCCTCTACCCTGTCTATGTCCTTATGGAGATGTGGCCTCCAGAACTGAACACAGTACTCAAAATGTGGCCTCGCCAAGGATCTGTACAGTGGCATCACCACCTCATTTCTTCTTCTGGTGATACCTCTCCCTATGCACCTCAGCATCCAACTAGCTCTTCCCACAGCCTTGGCACATTGTTTGGCCACCTTTAGGTCATCAGATATGATTACCTCCAAATCCCTTTACTGTTTGGTGACCATCAGTATCTCCTCCCATCATGTGATCCTCACCTAGGTTCTTGAGACCCAAATGTGTAATTTAGCAATTTTTTGCATTGATAGCTGCACATAGAACCTTAGGTGGGGTCTGAATAGAGACTTACAAAGTTTCAAGATTACTTCCCTTGCTCCTGGGTAATCCCCTTTTAAAAAACAATGAGAAATACAAGCATAATTGTGTTTAAATATGATGTTTTGTTAAAGGTCTCATGAAGATGTCAACTGCTGTTCAAGTTCACTGATGTCACTCAGTTAGCCAGGGTGGTGGACTCTCTTGAGAAAGAGGGCAACTTCAGAAATGCCTGAACAAGCTGGGCAATTAGTCAGATTCCTGAGTCTTAGATTCATTGTAACCAAAGACAGAATGCTACACTTGGGGAATAAAAATCAGTGCAATAGGACCTACACACATTGTGAGTCTAGTCTTATTGCAGTAGGGGAGCGAAAAGACCTGGGAGCCATAATATACAAGAAGTTAAAGCATGACAAGCAGTCCACAGCTACTGTAAAGTAGGCCAACAGAATACTGTGGTGCATTAAAAAGGGGTTACCCAGGAGCAAGGGAAGTAATCTTGCAACTTCGTAAGTCCCTATTCAGACCCCACCTAAGGTATTGTGTGCAGCTATGTGCTTCTCATTATATAAAGAGCATTAAGGTGATCAAGTGGGTGCATTGCAGGACCACCAAAATGATTAGGGATTTGGGGGACAAGATCTGTGTGGAGCGGCTTGGATGAAAGGGACATAAAGTGGACATGCTCTCAGACTCCCTCAACTAGGGTATCAACAAGTAAGCAATAATACCTGGCAGGGTGAGTGGTATTGGGCTATACTGGACTGCCCTGGGGCAGAATAAGGTCCAACACCACAGAAAAGGACCATATAGTCCCTGAAACATCTAGTATAGCCCATACCACCCACCCTGGAGGGTATTATCGTCTACATGTGACATTTTATACAGAATTTAAAAATAAAGTAAAAACAAGAGTAAACACTGATTTCAAGTAACTTTTTGGTAAAGCAGTCCCTGTACTATACCTGCCAGTGGAGGTCACCGCAGTGTTTGACAACTTTCTTTGGTCAGTTATCTCAGTGGTACCAGCTGTCTTCACCCCCCATCTGTTTTGTGGAAATGAAGCTGCATTTATGAAGCCCTCACCCAGACACCCTCCCACTACTTTTGTACTCTGTTACGGCCATATGAAAGAAAGCGTAGTTGAGAAGGAGTGTTCTGGGATCAGGCAGGGTGGCGAGAATGGAGTGAAGATTGCAGGGATATTTTCAGCACTTTAAAAAAATGTACAGCTAGCGCTGCAAGCGTTGGGACCAGTGATCAGTATTGAAGCTGTAGTTGTTACAAGTTACTTTTTTAAATTTAAATAAAGACATAATTTGTAAGCAAATTGTTTTTTGTTTGTTTTTGCCATGCAGAGAGAATGTGATGGGAAAGCTATACTGTCAGCGGCATAGATTTCACTCTAACCACTTCAGCCGTACACTGCCTCCATTATGAAAACTGCATAATCTGGTCTCCACTTCACTCCAGTATGTGTGTGGAAGAAAGGGGAATGGAATATGGCAACTTTTGTTTTACTTTTTTGTAGTAATGATGGTGGCAGTAGGTGGTAGCTATCAGTCAGTACCTATCTTGCTTGGTAAGCAAGAAATTAAACTGGTGACTAGCCAGTTTTAAAATTCTGGGCTTGCACAATAATATGCTGAGGTAAACAGGTAGCTGGCACAAGGACTTGGTATTTCCCATTCTCTGTTGCCACATAAATGTATGGCTACAGAAGAGTTTCAGCCAGTCAGAGACCAGGAAGAAATGAGTTGACCATTTTCTAAGATCGAATATACAGACTTACTTTTACTGCCATGCTCCAGCATTATGGGGGGGGGGGGGCATGCCCTGAAGCTCAGTGGTAGTAAATGCAGAAGAAACTGTAGAAGCCACTTCTTCTCCCAGAAGGTGGGGCACCTCTGAAATAGCCTACCAGTGGTGATAGTAAAAATGAACACCAGACATGCCTTTAAGGTAAGCCTGGACAAGTCTCTGCTTGCCAAGGGAATTACTGGATACTCCGGGTATTACAGTAGTGTGGTTAGGGTACTCTTACAGATAACGACATGTTTCCATATCATGATTATTCATTCCTTTTTATAAAGTGGGGGAACATGATGGAAATGGAGTCTCTTCCAGTTCTAAATGACTATGTTAATACGCTATCCATGAAATCTTTAGTGCACAGCTGACACCTACTTATTAGGACATTTTACCTAGTGCTGTATTCATCCCATCTTGCTTACATCCTATAGTCTTCAATTGACAAGGATATTTGTTTGTAAACATTTTGTATAAGTTTAATATGTAAGTTGTAACTGTAGACACATGTATATAATAACTTTATATCAATAGGACACTAACTAGTGCGATTAATGTACATACTATATGTAAGCTACAATACGTTATCTATGTGACATTTTCTGCTGCTACTGCTGTTTTAGTGTTGTCCTTAGACCTTCCTGAAGCAAGCAATAATACCCATCAGGGTGGGTGGTATTTGGCTGTACCCGCCCACCCAGGGGTGTAATAAGGCCCGGTGCCGCAGGTGGAAGGCCTTATAGCCCCGGGAAGAGCAGGTATAACCCATACCATCCATTTTAGAGGGTATTATTACACTTAGAAAATGGGTGACTGTTGAGTATTTTGTTTTTAAACAAACATAAATTGTTAAAAGTTACAAAAAGAAAATAGAAAACCATTTAAACAGTGTTTCTTGCAAAGTAGTTTCTCTGCTGGTTGGATTACCAGTAGAGAGTTCTGATGTTTATGACAGCCTGTTTGCTTTTAACTTCTTGTCCCTTCCCCTTCCCCACCTGTGGCAGTTCACTGTACAGAACAATGTCCATTAAAACAAGCATTTGTCAATGCCGAATATTATCTCGCTGGCATTGGCATTGGCAGTGCAGGAGTTAGAGATGCGTAATAAGAATGGCAGTAAAGTATAGAAGTGATGCCAACCCCATCCCCACCCTGCAGTGACTGACAGGCATTGAGGTGTGCCTTTGGGTCTTCAGCTATAATGCTCATGCCATTTTACCTCACCTTACCCTGTAGACACTGACAAGTGTTGTGGTGTGCTTGGGGTCTTTGGGCATTATACTTACCCCATTCCATAAGGACTATTGTCTGTTTCTTTCTTTCTTTCTTTCTTGGCATTTTGTTTTATTAGTGGCAGTTGCATTCTCAGCATGATTGGCAAACAGACCCCATCAGGAGGATGAGAACAGCGGAGAATAGCAAGGGTCTGCATAATGAGGCAATAACTAAACTTGTTTTATGTTTTCCATTTCACTAGCATGCTTCTATGGGGACTAGATATAGTGTTCTTGCTCCCAAAGGAGTGCATCCAGAGGTGGGTGTGTCATGGTCAAGCAGAGGAAATACCCAATGGGGCACTGCAGCACTGATTAAGCCAGTTGTACTTTGCTGGTTTTCACTGCTGCAGATGGATACACACTGCCAGCTTTCAGACAGAGGAGGGGACATTAGTAATGCAGTGGGCAGTTTGTGGACCTAGATGTTGAATGGTCACCTATGCAGGAACTGTTACGTGTTGTAAACAGTAGGCAATTTTTTTAACTTAATTTAAAATTATATAGGACAACGGACAGAGTGCTGTGGAGGGGGCAGCTCAGTAAATAAGAATAAAAAATGGTGGCTGGTCAGATTTTGAAAGTGCTGGCACATTAATTTTTGCAAGTAAATAGGCAGTTGGCCCTGGGACTTGTTTTAACTGGGCATTATTGTCTCATAAATGCCCACCAAGGCAAGTCTGTTAGCCAACCAGGAAGACTGAAATTCTTAACCTATTTCTAAAACTAGTTGAGGCACCTAAATGAGGCCATCCTAGTGCTGAAAATATCAAAAGAAATACATAAATAAAAAATATGGTCACTGCTGTCAGATGCTCACCAAGAAGTTCTGAGACCCTATTATCTGTATTTTTTGAAAATGGCTTGAAGAAGGCACCCTCTAAGCAGAAAAGAAAAAGTAGAAAAATAATTTGAACTCAACTATAAAGGATACTATGCCACTGAAAATGGGGTCCAGTTGAAGGCTACATTTGTCCTGTTATTGCTGGCCTGGAGGAAGTTGCACGGGATTCTGTAAAGGCAACCAGAGGGCAGCAGATCCCTCCTGTAGCCTCAGCTCTCGAGGGGACAGCCACCTCTAACCCAGAATCCAAATTAAGCATTTAACAGGTTGTTTAAGAGTTAAAGGTATTCTTAAAATTGATGTGGTTTTACCCAAACAACTTACTGTTACCCCAGTTTGGAAATTGTGGGAATGGAACAGTTTTTTCTTTTTTGCAAAGACGAAATTCAAAAATCTCAATTAAATGTTAACAAGCTTTCAGGGTTTACTCACATTATATATTCAGTTTGATTACAAAAAATGACTCCATAAGGGATAAACAACCTCCACTGAAAAAGATCTGGCAGGAATCAAAAAGGATTGGACCAGTTTAAAAACACACGTGAATGGTACTGAAAATAAAGTCCTTTAAAATGAAGCCAATGCTGACTGTGCTGAAGATGGCTGCTTAATGCTGCTTCTCCCTGGGACTACCATCTATCATCGTCCATCCTCCTGATCCCAGATTGTCAGCGTTTACCAGCAAGTGACATATAATTTTTCTAACATCATAGCTCAACTCTGGTAAATTATTTTCTCTTTATCATAACTCTAGCTATAATTTTTCTGCATTTATACTGCTTCTCTGTGAAGGCCTACCGCAATGGCTGAGCAACTCCTGCAAAACAGCTCTCTTAGCAGAGTGGAAACTATGTTTCAACAACTCATCTGTGAAATTAACAACTTAAAAATAACATCTCAACAAAGCATCAATAACATGCAAGAGTTAGACCAAAAAATCAATGATGCTGGAGTTAAAGTTGCTCAAAATGAAAGTTCTATTAACATCCTGCAAGCCACCATCAGAGAGCAAGACAGAGTTATCAGAAGCCTACAAGATAAAATTGATGACATTGAAAACAGAAACAGATGCAATAACCTGAAATTTTGGGGTTTTCCTGAAGGTGCAGAACTCGGAGACACTAGTGCGTTTCTATTACATGTGCTGCCAGCCCTGCTCAAACTCCCACCTGGTCAAGACCTTGTTATTGAGAGATCACACTGTACTTTAAGCCAGAGGCCTGGTCCAGATCAGAAACCTAGGTCTATCATTGCAAGATTCTTAAACTATGCCCACACTGAACTGATTATCAATAGAGCAAAACAAGTGGGAACGCTTACTTGGCAAGACCATAGAATTTCTATTTTTAGAGACTTCTCTAAGGAATTCTCTAATAAACGCAAAGCTTTCAATCCTATTAAAACTACCCTACACCAACAAGGGATCAAATTTGCTCTGCGCTATCCTGCTGTCATGCGCCTGTTTCTTGGTGGCTCAATCAAAGATTTTAACACTCCCGAAGCCTTGGCTGCATTTCTTGGTGAGCCCCAGTGTCCAACTGCCCCATTTGGAAATACTGATGTGACTCCTTCTCCCACTGTCTCTGCAACTTCCAAATCAGACTAGCACACCCACATTATGGCTTCAAATCATGAACGCACTGAGAAACCTGTATCTCTCCAGACTGATGCAGCACCTCCTGTCCGAATCTCAGCCTGCTTGCTAAACAAAAAGAACTTGAATCCACCTTCTTCTAAACATGCCTGTTGTGCAGCTGCTACTCCTTCTAGGCCTACCTCTCAGCATGAGCGACATGTTGGCTTCACTACACCCCTAACCCTCTCCAATAAGTTTTCTTTACTACAAGAGGACTTAAACTCGTCTCAGGAAGACCTCCCGGAATCAGCTGTGGTTCCTGTTGGCAATGACCTTGGAAATGCTTTACAGGGTAGCAGGTCTCCTGATTCTTCTTGGGCTGAATTGGTGACCAGCTCCCCTTTCAAATCAGCAGATCCTCCTAAAAAGAAATGGAAGGGGAAGCGTAAAAACAAATCAAACTTATAAATGATGCCTGGGCATGTGTATATATTAGTACCTCTTGAAGTTAGTGCCTAATTAACCTCAGCTCTCTGATCACTATCAGAATTTGTCTGCCCTGCAACTGCGCACCGCATTCTTTCTGTATGCATACTATCGCACCCAGCTGGTTTGGAAAGCGATAAGCTATACACCGTGGTCACAGGCTTTTGGTTTAATAGCATGTCACATTATTTAGGCATCTCATTGTGACAGTCTTGGAGTTTTCTATCTCAGTGTAATGTCTGCTACATTATACATCCAGTTATTTCTGCATATATTACTCATAATGTCAGTTTTTGAGTAACCCCAATGTTGGGTATGTTCTTCTTTTAAAGGGACAATTCTTATATAATGTTAAACTAATTCATATGTGCTCAATGATTTTCTACATTCAATTAGAGGTGTCTACCATCTTTTTTGTCAGTATCTCCTTCTCACATAACCATTAAGGGAGGTTGCCTGCTTAACTAATTTGTGATCCAACATCACCCCACACATTTGTTACCATATATAAACATAATAAATTTACAGTATCTTGGGGTTATATTAATGAGGTCCTCAACAAGTTATTCCCTTAATTCACTACTACATCCCAGACTAACATTTAACACTTTAATATTTTTCTCTAGTCTCCTTCCCACTCCAACCCGCCTTTCTCTAACTTTTAAATCCCCTTTTCTTTAACCATGGTATACTAACTTCTTGTACTATTTGTTTATCTATCACTTAGTCTTCAGTTTTACCCTACAATTAGGCATTGCAGGCTATTTTCAAGGTGTCTCATCTTTATTATTTTACTCAATGTGCTGCAATCAATAGTAGATAGCACAGTCTGACTCGAAGCCCTTATGATAAGCTTGTGTTGTAATCTTATAGCTGAGCTCGTTTGACCCTTTCCAGGTCTTGAAATCTCACTATGTTAAAGCAACTCCTTCCCTGGGGCAATTTTTGGGTCTGTGGTACTATTAAATACCTAGTACTTATCAATAATATATCCAGTACCTCGAAGCCTGAACAAACTCAACTCTTATAAATGTCATATTGCCAGAATGACTACGTATTCCTCTTCAATACAAGACTTTCACCTGATACCCCCCTGTCAAAGGGTCTGGTGGTACAGTTCCAGGCCAGTCCTATCATATTTCTAACAAGGTTACTACTGTTGCACCGTGACTTGCTTCTCCCCCCATGTGTCTGTCCCTATTTGCATGTTTTGTGATTGTGACGTCTTTTGTGCATAGACTGGCCACCTATGCATTTTTTTTTGTTTATGTATTTTATCTGTCTGTCATTTCCCTGTTGTTTTCCCCATCCTAGCAAGTCAAGAATTAGCGATGCAGCAAGTAGTATATGCTAGAAAGTGAATGGGTACATTTTCTTTTCATATATTACAGCCCAGAAGTAGCGTGGCCCCTTTAAACCTCTCAAAAATTAGGAACCCTCAAAATTGCCCCTCTTGCCTCTGAAAGGCTCCAAAAGTGACTCCCCTTTCTAAACACACTGTTGGTTACACTATTTTAAGCTGTAAATCGAGCGTATTTGCAAGACGCCTCTTCGTGGCTGCTCGAATCAGCTGCATGAACGTGCGCACTGTCGTGCAGCTCGTAAATGCCATGAACACTCAAAACAGCCTTCTTCTCACACTGAAACCCCTTGGCTTTATGAAGCGCTTTCTCCTTAGCGCTAAAGTGCTTTTTAGCCTGCATTTTGAGCAAGTCCTTCTTCTTCAGGCTGTGGCTGACCTGTGTTTCTGCCATCCACAGCTCAGCAGGCAGCACAGTGTTTTCCCCTTTGCTCAGCATACAGTCAACCCCATTTACATTTAAAGCACAACATAATATGCAGGGAGATAATAGGAACAAAAGAAAGCTAGGGGGATATTTTTAACTTGCTGTATAATAAATGATGTATGGAGATATCTGAGGGGTTCTCCCTGATGGATCCTCTCCCTAGGAGCTGGCCGGCCTTATTGTTGTTAATTTTATAAAGAAAGAGATACAAAGGGGAAGGGCTCATCCCACAAAAGTTATGTTTGGAAGCTTTAAACAATATTAATGATTTATAGAGATGCTATATGAAAGTAAGGTTGCTGTAGAGATTTTCTATAAGCTTTGTATCACATAAATTAGCTTTTTTTTAAAAAACTTTTTGTTCTAGCTGATTGATATGTATTCCAACCAATCAGAGATACTCCTAGCTATATAGCTAGCTTCTCTAGAGAGAGATCAGATGTGGCTGAGGGTGCTGGAGCATATACACCCTTAACTAGTGCTCTCTAGTTACTATACTAAAGAAGACTCGCTTGTTTTAATTTGCTTGTTGTACAAATGTACTTATGATGTTATATGCTGCTCCATTCAAAATGTACTTTATTTGCTTTTGACAAAACAGTCCACCTTTATATTTTTTTTATATTGCTTTTGTTTCGGAATTCTCCAATAAAGCTACTGTGGAGATCAACCTAAGAAAATCATTTGTGTCTGAGTCCATCTGTATCCTATAGCCTCTAACACTGGTGTCAGTAGTGGGATACTGGTTGGAATTACACACAACTGGGAGAGTCTGTCCAAGACGCTGGTGGACTCTATATGCAGGAAGAAAAGGTGGACCCTGGTTCCTTCCTAGGAGTAGCTACCCACTCAGTCACAGCAGCTTATCAACTACCCCTCCTACCTGGTCTGGACCCTGTTGTGAGAAAAAAAGAAGGAAAACCTGTTACAAAGATGGAAGAGGAACCAGGAGCACAAGCAAGTGGAGGTGGTCCAGGAGAGGAAGTACCCCCTCTTGAAACCCATGAGCTGGTGAAGTGGTTGTGTATGCACCAGGTAGCAATGGAGAAACAGAGGGAAAGAGACAAAAGGGAGTATGAAGCCAGGTGGACTGATACATTAAGGGCCATACAGACCCTGGGCGTCAGTCTACCACCAGATCAACTGCCTGGCAGTCATAAAGACATCAAATTGGTCAAACTAACAGACAGTGACAACATAGAAGCCTATATTATGACATTTGAAAGAGTTGCAGCAGCATGTGCATGGCCCAGAGACCAGTGGGTGATTCGTCTGGCACCATATTTAACCAGAAAAGCACAGCTTGTGTACAGCCATGTGGAGGTTGCACATGCAAACAATTATGACCAGGTCAAAGCTGCAATTCTGAAATGCTATGACATAAATACTGAGACCTACCATCAGCGGTTTCGGACTTATAAGTATCAGACTGCCGACAACTCTCAGGATGCTTATATACGCTTGAAGGACTTATGCCTAAAGTGGCTGAAACCTACCACCCATACACTTGACCAGATACTGGAAACTATTGTTTTGGAGCAATTCATTAAAATCTTACCCCAAGATGTCCAACTTTGGGTGAAGGAGCACCGACCAGAGACCTCAGACATGGCAATTCATCTTGTGGAGGACTACATAGCAGCTTGACCTACATGACCTAAGGGAACAATGTTGCATGGACATCAGCCTCCTACTGCATTTCCAGACAAAATGTCCCATCTCCTACTCTGATGATCCCTCCATCAGGAACAAAAGTTTTTCTGAGGACACATAAAGGATACAATCCAGACATTATCTGCCAAGAGTGTGGAAGGAAGGGTCATGTAGCAAGGTTTTGCCCCCCAAAAAAGACTGAGCCCACACATTTATCCCTGGCCAACTGGGGTCACTATATGCTGCTGGTACAGGTTGGGAAGAATACAGTGTGTGGTCTCTTCGACTCTGGGAGCAGACAGACCCTAGTACAAACAGCTTTGTTGGATCCAAGACCTAATCACAAGCCACAGACAACTGGGGTAACTTGTATACATGGAGACACTCATCATTACCCTCTCTATGACATGGAAATGACCATACAGGGACATACATACTCTATACTGGTAGGTGCTGTTCCTAATCTACCTGTACCTATACTCATTAGGCATGACCATCCTGACTTTCAGACCTCATTAACCAACAATGTTGCTGCAATGGTTACTAGATCCCAGGCCAGGGATAACTTGGAATAGGTATTTCCCTTTTCTGATGACATTTTTGGAGAGTCCAAAAAGAGTAAGAAGTCAAGGGCCCAGAAGAGAAAAGATGAACTACAATGGATTCAAAATAATGAAGGGGGATCTAAGAAAATTATAGACTCTGTTGTTCCAACAATGGACTTTAGAACTGCACAACAACAGGATGCCAGTTTAAAGGACTGTTTTGCCCAGGTGTCTAATGTTAAAGAAGGGTCAGATAAATATAAAATAAACAATGGTTTATTGTATAGGAAATGTGTCAATCCAAAAAGTGGGGAAGTGATAGAACAGTTGGTAGTACCTCAGGAATATAGACAACAACTTCTAGAACTAGCCCACAATATACCCCTAGCTGGACACCTAGGTACAGACCACACATTAAGCCGCCTGTTGTGCCGGTTCTTCTGGACGGGTATCCATGAACAAGTCGCAGAATTCTGTAGAAGTTGTGCAGAGCATCAAAAAGTAGCTAGACTAGGAAAGAAGGATAAGGTACCCCTGTTGCCCTTACCTTTAATAACAACTCCTTTGAACGAATAGCCATGGATGTGGTAGGTCCCTCCCTAAAAGCACAAAAGGAATCAGTATATCTTGGTGATATGTGACTACGCTACTAAATATCCGGAGGCTATACCCTTGCGTAATGTTACTGCATCAAAGATAGCTGAGGAACTTGGCAAACTGTTCAGCAGGGTAGGTATACCAAAGGAAATCCTGACGGATAGGGGTAGCAATTTCTGTCCTGCTTTATTAAAAAAGCTGTATAACATCTTGGGAATTACTGCCATACATACTACCCCCTACCATCCCCAAACTGACAGTCTGGTAGAACGATTCAACCAGACCCTCAAAAAAATTTTACAAAAATTCAGTCAGGAGGAAGGCTGTAAATGAGATACCTTACTATCCTACTTAATGTTTGCATACAGGGAGGTAGCACAACCATCCACAGGGTTCTCTCCATTTGAACTGCTATATGGACGTAACCCCTAGGGCCCATTAGACCTTATGAAGGAGAAGTGGGAAGAAGAGCAAACATCACAGGGACAAGACCCTAATGACTATATCTGCCACCTTAGGGACAAGATAGTGAAATATATAGACATTGCTCACCATACTAACGCTAAACAACAGGGTATCCAGAAATTACACTATGACAAAGGGACAGGAACCAAAGAATTTCAAGAAGGAGACAAAGTATTGTTACTGTTACCATCCTCAGAAAACAAACTCTATATGAAATGGCAGGGGCCATACACAGTATCTAAATGGATAGGACGTGTAACCTATCAGGTAGAATTACTAGGCAAAAAGGAAAAGCATAACATACACCACGTCAATCTATTGAAAAAATGGGTAGAAAGAAAAGGTGCTTTTGTAGGCTACATACACCCTGAAGCCCTTACTAGTGAGTTAGACCTAGTGTACCAACAGTTAGAAGCAAAAGGGGGTATCAACAATCTAAACATAAATCCCCAACAAACCAGCCAACAAGTTGATGAGCTTCACACTATGTTACAACCTTTTTCTAGCTCTTTCACAGGAACGCCTGGGAGGGTAGCAGGTGTTTTGCACAAAATAAATACTACACAAAAAGAACCCATAAGGCAAAGGCCCTATAGAATTCCTGAACGGTTAAGGAGTGAAGTAGAGAAGGAACTCCACAAGATGCAACAATTGGGAATCATTGAGCCATCTCATAACGAGTGGAATTTCCCTGTTGTTTGTTGGAAAAAAAGAGGGTGGGGTCCGAATCTGCTTAGATTTCAGAAAGTTAAATGAAATCTCTAAATTTGATAGCTATCCAATGCCATGCATTGACAATATCCTTGACCACCTGGGAAAAGCATAATACATTACCACCCTCGACCTGACTAAAGGTTACTGGCAAGTTCCCTTGGATTCTAATGATAAAGAAAAAACAGCTTTTAGTACCCCAATTGGCTTATTCCAATTTACTGTTATGCCATTCAGGCTCCATGGAGCCCTGTCAACCTTCCAACGGCTTATGGACAAGCTTCTTCTACCACACGCTGCCTTTAGTGCAACTTATATGGATGATGTGGTAATCTTCAGTAAAACGTGGTCTGATCATTTATGCCATCTAGCCATGGTGTTAAACACCATAACTACTGCAGGCCTAACCATTAATCCATCCAAATGCTCCTTGGCTATGCAGGAGACAGAATATTTAGGATTCCAGATAGGTGGAGGTATGGTGAAACCTGTTAAATCCAAAATTGAAGCTGTAACCAACAGTCCACGGCCAGTAACTAAAAAGGATGTGAGATCCTTTCTAGGACTTGCCAGCTGCTATAGACGGTTTATACCAAATTTTGCCATAGTAGCTAATGCTCTCACTGAATTGACAAAAAAATGCCAGCTCAAGAAGGTGGTATGGACCCCTGCCTGTGAAGAAGCATTCTCCACAATCAAAACAATATTATGTTCCTCCCCAGTATTGCATACACCTGACTTCACACTACCCTTTATCTTCCAAACGGATGCCTCAAATTGCGGCATAGGGGCTGTGCTGTCACAAATTATTGAAGGAGAAGAACATCCTATAATATACATTAGTAGGAAATTACACAAGAGGTAAACCAGATATTCCACTAACGAAAAAGAGTGCTTAGCAATACGTTGGACCATTGAGGCATTGCGGTTCTATCTATGGGGAGTTGAGTTTGAGCTATGGACAGACCACAATCCTCTATGTTGGCTCAATGTCATGAAAGACCGGAACCCTCGCATAATGCTATGGTATTTGACATTACAGCTGTATTGCTTCAAAATAAAACATCGAAAAGGTACTGATCATAAAAACACAGAGGCCCAGATATTCAAAAGGGTTGCGCCATGCGCAACAGGGTTGCGCATGCGCAAGTCCAAAACTGCGCCATTTCGCAATATTCAGAAGGAGGCAGTTGCGCCCCCAAAAACATGCTGAGCAACAGCACAATGAAATGAAGCATGCGCAACCAAAGGGGCAGATCCATGCATAAAGACCGCAATGCAATATTCAAAGATTCTGCGAATGCAACAGCGGCACAAGCCGAAAACTACGAGACTACGTGAAATGAGCCAAAATAAAAGGCTCAAGGAAGCTGCGCAAGAACGCCACCAGGCTGCCAAGTGGGGAGAGAGACAGACAGAGACAGACAGACAGACAGAAAAGGGCAGGCAAGAAAGTGTGTCCCATAGTTTGTAGAGGCCAGCAGGGGGGTGCCCGGTGCAGTGGAAGTAGCAGTGAGGACAGCGGGGGTAACACAGCAACAGCAGCCAGGGGGATCAGAAGCCAGGGAGATGGACAGTGCCAGCTTCCACATGGAAGCCGTAATGAAGGGGGTAGAATGCATGCTGCAGGGGGACGTGGCCATGGAAGGGCCCGTCGGCGATATGCCCCCGACAGGTGGTACCATGCCTGCATCAGCTTTGAGCTGTACACAGATGTAGAGATTGTGGGCCAGTACTGCCTGAACAGGGCAATACTGAGACGGCTCTGTGAGCTGTGCAGTGGTGTGATGCAGGCACCCTCACGACGGAGTCACGCTCTGTAGGTGGAGACCAAGGTGACAGCCTGCATGTGCCTGCTCACCACGGACACCTTCCAGAGGCTGACAGGGGACACCACAGGCATCACACAGTCAGCCACATCACGCATCCTCACCCAATTCCTCAGCACACTGCTGCCACATGCTGCGGAGTACATCCATTTCCCCAGCACTGCGGCAGAGCGTACAGCAAACATGCAGGAGTTCCACAGGGTAGCACGTATGCCTGGCACTAGGGGCCATAGACTGCACCCATGTGGCCATCCGTCGCCACCTGGCCCTGATGGCCATGCATATCGAACAGAAAGGATTCTCCAGTGTCAACTGCCAGGTGGTGTGTGATGCCACTGGGCGATAATCAATGTCTGTGCCACACACCTGGCAGAGCACATGATGCCTTCATATGGTATCAGTCTGCACGTGCCATCGATTTGAGAGTGGGGACATCCCACGGGACATCTAGTGGGTGAGTACACATATGGAATGCAAACTCTGGGCAAGGGTGGGAATGACACAGGTGCCATGGTAGTGGCACACAGGGAGATAGCCAATATGGACCTGAACATGACACTGCTCTCACTATCTCCACACAGGTGACTGTGAGTACCACTCCATCCTAGCTGCTCACACCGTCCTGCGCCCACCCTCAAGCGCAGCTATGCTATAATGAGGCACATGCTGCAACACGTAACATCATAGAGCGGGTGTTTGGGATGCTCAAGGCACGCTTCGGATGCCTAGACACCTCCGGCGGTGCCCTACAGTACAGCCCCCAAAAGGCCTGTGGGATATTCCTGGCCTGTTGCATCCTGCACAACATGGCCAAAGACCATGGGATAGCTGTACAGGTCGAACAGGGGGACAGCGATGGGGACGCCAGTGGCGCCGCTGATGATGGTGATGAGCAGCCCCCCCAGGACGGAGGGACCCCCGACTGATCCGGCAGGCCCAGCTGCACTGGGACACCATCAAAGAGGAGCACTACGCACAACACAGGTAAGTCAAGGGGACATGTGCAACCAACACTGTCCATGCGCAAACCACAGGCACACAGGGGAACACACCAGGGGTGCATGACGGTCAGGGGAGTGGAACGGTCCAGGCATACCAACACACCATCATGGAGGGGTGAGCACTCATATGGACACACACACACCAGGTACAGAGCGTACATGGGCAGATGCACAGCACTGCAGAACCCACATTGCTAACACACAGCACCACCGACCACCCTCACCAACTGTACTGTCCAAGTACATGTGTCAGATGCTGGGCACCCTTGCACCTTGGTGTACAGTGCAATGCAGGCATCATCATGCACACGCACCTGTGGACAGCAGTTGGGAGGGTGTGCAGGTGGTCCGTGTGTTGGCGTGGTGAGCAGTGCACCCAGCAGTGCACTGCCCACCATGACACACATTGCACACAGGGCAGCACCAGACAGGGCCCGCACTGGAGAAGCTCAGTCATGTAGCACTGTCCCATGGCCACCACGGATGCAGGTGCGGCCCCGTGACCCAACAGCACGGGCAGGCTGAGCAGGGGCACATGGGGTGGCACTGTTGCACCACCAGGGGTCCCCTGCGCGAATGTGACCTTGCCGCTGCAGGTCTGCAGCACGCGAACAAACCTGCACCAGGGGTGCTCAGGATGCCCACAGCAGAACCCGGCATCGACAGGCCTGGTGTTGCATGGCGCCGAGGCGGGAGTGGAGAGTGCATGTGGGGTGTGGTACAGGGGCACCTGACTGTGTGCCCAATCGTCCCGACAGAGACCACTGCCTGGGTCAGCCTGTCAATGGCGGCGGTCACATCCGTCTGCATACGGACCAGCTCGGCTTGGTCCCGAGCACACTCCCTGCTGTGCCGCTCCACGGACACAGACAGTGCCTCCACGGACCTTGCAACCCGCCCCTGCAGCTGTACTGATTCCTGCAGCAGGTGGGTGTGCGCGTCCAATGGGTACTGTGCCCCAATGGCATCCTGCCCCCAGGGTGTGGACGGTCCTGATGCACATCACCCCTTGAGGGTGGGCGCTGTTCGCCAGGACCAGGTATGGGCAGATCAAAGGGTGGTGGACATGTGCCTCTTCCACGCCCCAGACCTGGTGTGCGACTGCTGCTGCTGCCTCCAACTGCTGTGCCCCAGGTCCACCTGTTCCACGCCCGTGCTGGCAACAGTGCCAGACACCTGTACAGCCACGGTGCTGCCCCATCGGTGCTGACAGGCACAACCTGGGACATCAGCCAGCATGCTGGTACACATGTTTGAACCAGAAAGCCCAGGGCACGTGTTGCCTCGCCGTGTGTCCGTCATGGACACACACCTATCACTACCCATTGCAGGTTCTATCATCAATGGTGCAGGTACGTGCTACTGCCATGGTCACAGCATGCTGGCATGCTTGCATGCCAGACTGCTGAGACACAGGCTGTGCGCCCCCCTGCACCCGTATCACTGACACCAGAGTTGTTGGCCCAGCGTGCATGCTGCTGCAGTGTCTGCTGGCTGGTGGTGGAGGTGGATGGTCCCTCCTCCATGTCCAGCAGGTCAGCATCACTGTCTGGACCCACCACCACTATCTCCTGAAGATGAACAGGATCTGTAACAGAAAGAGAGTACATGTGAGTGCATGTGAACAACCGCCACGCCCCCCAAACACCACCACCATGTCATACCGTGCAGTGATGGGCTTCCACCTGTCTGGAATCCTCTGCCTGGTATGCCCGCAATGGTGCTCGGTTGCATGGCTGTGACCAGTGTCTCCTCATGTGGGGTCAGCTGCAACACCACTGGCGGGCCCCTGCCAGTGCCAGAACGTGCCGCCCTGAAGGCTGCCACCTTCTCCTTCAACCTCCTGCAGTCAGTCCCCATCTTTTTCTTGCATTCCTGCACGGAGCACTGGTGGCTTCCGTGCAGGTTAACGGCCCGAGCTACCCCCTCCCATGCAGCCGCACGGGACTGAGGGGTGCCCCTCCATCCACTCAGTAGTGGCTCATCTTCCAGGTAGGCCTGGAAGAGGGCTCCGTCTCTGCCGCTCGTGAAGTTGGGCCTCCTCACGCCCACCATCCTCACCCCTCACCTTGGCTCTGCTCGGTCATGGTGATCTGTAAGTGGAAGTGGACACCTGTCACTGTGCGTCTACAGCATTTCCCCATGAGCATTGTCCTGAACATCACACAGCATGCAACTCCCCTCTCACCTGCAGTAACCGAATCTGGCAGCACAGCCCACTGTAGCACATTTATAGCGCAACACATGCAAATTAGAGTGGAGCAACTTTAATGACATGCAATTTACGCCACGCGCCTTGAATGGCTGATCAGATGATTTGCATGTGTCGCTGAATATCGCGAATCTGCGCTTTGTGCAATCACGGAAGAAGTCGGCTGAGCCAATGGCGCAGATCTGTGCCTGTGTGGTACACTGCATTGCGCATGCCCAGATAGCTTCTGCGTGCCGTCTGTCGACTGCTGGCGTGCTCTAGCGATCGGCAATTCAGGCCATGGCCACCATTGTGCCAGTGGCGCTACAGCACTGGCCACTATATGGCACTGTGGCATTACTGCGCAAAGTCCACTGTGGCACTGGTGACGCGGCTGGTCGGTCACGCGGGATACCTATGCGTCAGATGGCGCTGTCGTAGCCTTGTGCGTGCTCATGACCTTGTGTATGCCCTTTCGCCCCTGCCGCTTTCCGCCTGCCATGTGTACGTCTTATTGGCGCTGTCTGGTGACAGCGCTAGTGAGTGACGGCGCTGTTCGAACAGCGATTGGAGCCTGTGGTGGTCTATTGTGCAACATCTCCACGTGGGCTAGGGTGGAGCAGGGTGCCATATTGCCTGCTGTAAACTGGCTAACATGGCTAGGAGGAGGGCTGTAAGTTGGAGCCCACTGGAGGTGGCCAACCTGGTGGCCCTAGTAGAGCCCCATTATGAGGCACTCTATGGTGAGGCCCCTTCACCATAGCAAGCAAACAGAGGTGGGCAGTGGCCACTGACCTGGTGGGGTCACTGGATGGTGCCGGTCTGCTGAGCAGTGCCGGCACCGGTACAGTGACCTCCGCCGGAGGGAGCCAGACATGTTGGCAAGGCTGCGGGCACGTGCCAGGCGGGGCGTGGTGCCTAGGCCAGGTGAGTGTACCATCTATGCACCTGTATTCTCTGTAGGGGAGTGTGTGTGCTTTGGTGGCTGTACATAGGTGACTGCTCGGACACGGTTGGCTGTGTCAGTGTGTGCAGCTGTGCGATGGATGGGTATGGCTGTGTGGGCAGGCACTCTCACTGGGGCAGGGGGCACTCTGCTTTTGAGCCACAATGATGTTTGTCTCAACATATGTCTCCCACAGGCCGGGATGTGAGGATGCAGGGCCGGGTTATGGAGGGCCGTGCCAGGGCCCCGGTGGCAACGGGAGTCGCACCCCGGCTGCAGCAGCAGCAGCCACAGCAACAGCAGCAGCAGCAACAGCAGCAGACACAGCTGCTTCAGCAATGTGAGTATCATGATTTCATGGATGTTATTGCATGCTGGGGGGGGGAGACCACTAGCCCTGCACAATACAACCATGCAGGACAGGGGAGGTCATAATTCCACTATACAAGACACTAGTGAGGCCCCACCTGGAGTACAATGTACATTTCTGGAGACCATACCTACGTAAGGACGTAGAGTGGGCAGGGAAGGTTCAGAGGAGGGCAACAAAGATGGTGCATGGCTTGCATCATGGGTCCTATAACGACAGGTTGAAGGAACTGAACATGTACTCCCTGGAGGAGAGGGGGGGAGAGAGGGGATATGATAGAGACATACAGGTATCTTACAGGGGGGATCAGGGTGCAGGACACACTATTTTGAAGTGAAAAAGATGTTCCAGGACTAGAGGGCATGGGATGAAGTTGGAGGGAGGATGATTCAGAGGACACATGGAAAACGATTTCTTCACAGAGCGGGTGGTGGACAAGTGGAACACCCTGCCAGAGGAAGTGGTGGGGGCTGAAACAATCACAGGATTTCAGAATGCACACGGGACAGACATAAAGGAATTCTGGAGGTCAGGGGTAAGGGGCAACAGACTTCTAGGAAAATAAAGTGAACTTACAAGCTCAAATGGACAGACTGGGTTGGCCATAGGCCCTTATCTGATGACACTGTCTATGTATCTATGTATGTATGCACGACACAGGTGACATGCATCACTGTCCAGTATCACAGCACATCTGTGTATGCGTCACTGGTGGTCCAGGCATGCACTGGACACATAGCTGTGTAACTGGCATCGCACCACGTTGCCACGTCACTGGACAGCCTTGTTTGTGCTGTGATGGACATGGGCAGTGTGTGTGTGTGCAGTGGTGCTCATAGCTGATGCCGCCTGTTTGTGGTGGCCATGTGCATGTTCACTGTGGGTGGGTGCATGCCATCACAGGTACGGGGACATTGGGCTATATGGCTTGCAGGTTGGTTGGTGTTCAGGGTTGTGGTCAGTCACAGCCATTGACTGTGTTCCCATTTTCCTAGGCCTCGAGGTTCTCAGGAGGATTGCTCGCGATGTTCGGGGCCTCACACAACTGGGAATGGAGAACCAGGCGATCCTGCAATCCATCCGGCGCCATGGAGTTCGGCGGAGGCGGCACAGGACGGTGCGCCAGCAGGGGGAGGACCAGCAGCCGGCTGGGCCATAGCCCATATTACCCTTCCCACTTCTCCCATCCCTACCACCCTGCCTTCCCTCTCCAAGTTTTTAATCCCTCCCCCTTGAACACCCCTACCTTGTACCCGTCCCCCCCCCTTGTAAATAGTTTCTCTTGTTTGGGTTATTTACTATTTTTAAATATGCATTTCTATTTTGATATGAATACTGTGTTGGTCTCTGATTTGCAGCTGGCTATGGGTGCTCAGTTGCAGGGGTGTACATGCCATCTGGGGTGGTATGGTCCTGGGTGTGTGTGTGTGTGCATGTGTGTGCGTGTGTGTGCATGGGGAGGTATCTCCAGCATGGCAGTGACTTTCTGTTGGTCTTGCCGTCTGCTGCCACCCACTGCTGGGTGCACAGGGTGTGTCTGGCTTGTAGGCTTCTGTGCTGCACGGGTTGACATGCGCTGGGGATGCATGGTTTCCTGCAGTGCCAGTCACTGCACATAGGTGGTGTCTTGGGGTCACAGTGCAGGGTGTGCTGAGGTGACAGGGGGCTGCTGTGCACTGTGGTTGTCAACCCCCTGTGTGTGGCACTCTCAGCATGCCAGTGGTTGTGCTGGGGTGTCATAGCTCCGCTATGCTGTGTTGGCTTGTCCCCATGGGCCAGTAGATCATCCGTCACACCCCCAGTGATGTTGTGCTTGGGGTGTGCAGGTGTGGTGTGGGTTCTGCAGTGTGTTCCTGTGCCCATGTGTGGCATGGCTGGCGGTGGGCCCCAGCCTGCCTCCCTGGATGTGCAGTTCCATTGCTATGGGGGGGCTCTGCTTGAGCTATGGCACCTCTGGAATGCTCAGCTGGGCTGCTCTGGTTGCTCCATAGCGCAACATTTCGAGCTCAGCTTCTCCCTTCCTGGTTGCGTATGGCAGTATCGTCAATATTCAGACGTTGGTTGCTTGCGCAATTTGTTCTGCTCCATGTTTGAATATCGCACCTGTTGCGCATTTGCGCAACTGGTTTGTGCTTGCTCCTGCTGTTGCGCTCATTTTGAGCGCAGTTTGAATATCTGGGCCAGACTTTCTATCATGATATGGCTACAACAATAGCTAAACTATATCTTATACGACAGACCTCGGGGTATATAGAAGAAATAGTTAAACAAACTGCTAGAATTAAAATAAAAAAAATCCCTTTGTACAACAGTGAACAGAGGGTAATGTTCACTGTTGTATAAAAAGGGAAATTGTGTTTTGGGACCCCGAGGTGGAGCCTGAGGAGTGGGTGGGCTTTGGCTCCATCTCTTACCTGTAAGAGATCTGTACCTCAGTATGGGATACTTTATAGTTTAAAAAAAATATGTATAAAAACACATATAATTTGTGTTTTTTTTTGTCTTGAGTGGGGAGGAGAATGTCAAAGGGTCTGGTGGTACAGTTCCAGGCCAGCCCTATCATATTTCTAACAAGGTTACTACTGTTGCGCCGTGATTTGCTTCCCCCTATGTGTCTGCTCCTATGTGCATGTTTTGTGATTGTGACGTCTTTTGTGCATAGACTGACCACCTATGCATTTTTTTTGTTTATATATTTTATCTGTCTGTCGTTTCTCTGTTGTTTTCCCCATCTTAGCAAGTCAAGAATTAGAGATGCAGCAAGTAGTACATGCTAGAAAGTGAATGGGTACATTTTCTTTTCATGTATTACAGCCCAGAAGCAGTGTGACCCCTTTAAACCTCTCGAAAATTAGGAACCCTCAAAATTGCCCCTCTTGCCTCTGAAAGGCTCCAAAAGTGACTCCCCTTTCTAAACACAATGTTGGTTACACTATTTTAAGCTGTAAATCGAGCGTAGTTGCAAGACGCTCCTTCTCGGCATTCCAAATGAGCTGCATGAACGTGCGCACTGTCGTGCAGCTCGTAAATGCCTCGAACACTCAAAACAGCCTTCCTCTCACACTGAAACCCCTTGGCTTTATGAAGCGCTTTCTCCTTAGCACTAAAGCGCTTTTTAGCCTGCATTTTGAGCAAGTCCTTCTTCTTCTGGCTGTGACTACGAACATACGAAGATATGAAATTTGCCAGCAGATAAAGGCCTAGAGGTCTATCAAGTCTGCTCGAATGTGCAGCTAGCACCCCTTATTCTGCAGCTGCCCCTTCCTTCCACCCTTCCCCTTCATTAACCCTCCCTCTTGTCCTGTCCCATCCCCTTTTGAAGCAGTCCACTGTTCTACTGCATACCACTTCTGCAGGTAACGCATTCCACCCAGCCACCACCCTCTCTGTAAAAAAGTGTCTCCTCATCTCCCTCCTGAACCTTCCTCCCTCCCTCCAGTCTCATATCATGGCCCCTGGTGGCCCTCCCCTCTCTTACTTTGAACAGCCCCTCAGTACCCGTCTTGTTTATTCCTTTCATGTATTTAAATGTTTCAATCATGTCACCCCTATCCCTCCTCTCCTGAAGTGAGTACATGTTCAACTCCTTCACCCTCCTCTCGTATGATAAGTCCCCCAGCCCCTTCATCATCTTTGTCGCCCTGCGCTGCACCCCTCCAGTAACTTAATGTCCCTCTTCAGATACGGGCGCCAGTACTGCACGCAGTACTCCAGGTGTGGTCTAACTAATGACCTATACAGTGGCAGAATCACCTCATCCCTCCTCGAGGATATACCCCTTGCAATACAACCCAGCATTTTGTTGGCCTTTGCAGTTGCCTTCCTACATTGTGCCGAGTTGTTCATTGACCCTGTAATGAGCACACCCAGATCCTTCTCCTCCTCTGTCTGGGCTAGCTGCACTCCCCAGCTGGTAACTCCTCCTTGGGTTCTTCATCCCAAAATGCAGCACCTTGCACTTTTTGGCATTAAACCCCAGTTGCCAGGTGTCTGACCAGGTTTCAAGCTTTGTCAGATCATCCTGCAACCCCTGCCATCCTCCTAGGTCATCCACCACCGTGCCTACCTTGGTATCATCAGCAAACAGACTGATCTTGCTCTAGATGTCCCATGACATGTCTGCAACGAATATCCCAAACAACACTGGTCCCAACACTGAGCCCTGTGGAACACCGCTCGTCACTGCCCTTGGGTGTGAGAGCTCCCCACCCACCACTACCCTCTGTTGCCTTCCCTGAAGCCAGTTCCCTACCCGGCTCACCAGCTTTGCACCCGCCCCTGTGCCTACTAACTTCCTTCCCAGCCTTCCATGCGGCACCGAGTTGAATGCCTTACTGAAGTCCAGATACAGAACATCCACTGCATGGCCCCTGTCCAGTTGCCTAGGCCACCAGCCTCTCCTTCAGGATAGTCTCCATTAGCTTACCCACGATGGATGTGAGGCTCACTGGTCTGTAGTTTCCCGGTTCATCCTTGGGGCCACTCTTGTGGAGGGGCACCACATGAGCCATCCTCCAGTCCTGAGGTACACACCCCGAATGTAGTGAGGCATTAAATAGGTCTGCCAAAGGTCCTGCAAGGACCTCTGCTAGCTCCTTCAGTGCTCTGGGGTGGATGCCATCTGGGCCTGGTGCCTTGTCCACCCTCAGTGCCTTCAAACCCTCTCGAACTCTGCCCTCCATGATTTCCCCATCTGTCACCACTTCCCCCCTGCTTCTGCCATTTCTCCCACCTTGGGTGTCACCCCCCTCTTTTCTTTAGTAAATACTGAGCAGAAGTACTCATTTAGTGCTTCTGCCTTATCGCACCCTGCTTCCACCCAACCCCCCTCCTTCCTAATCCTTACTATGTGGTCCTTACAGTTCCTTTTCTCCCTGATGAACTTAAAGAAGTCCTTCTCCCCTTTCTTAATGCCTTGTGCCAGCCTGACTGGCCTGTGTTTCTGCCATCCACAGCTCAGCAGGCAGCACAGTGTTTTCCCCTTTGCTCAGCATACAGTCAACCCCATTTACATTTAAAGCACAAAATAATATGCAGGGAGATAATAGGAACAAAAGAAAGCTAGGGGGATATTTTTTACCTGCTGTATAATAAATTATATATGGAGATATCTGAGGGGTTCTCCCTGATGGATCCTCTCCCTAGCAGCCGGCCGGTCATATTGTTGTTTATTTTATAAAGAAAGAGATACAAAGGGGAAGGGCTTGTCCCACAAAAGCTATGTTTGGAAGCTTTAAACAATATTAATGATTTATAGAGATGCTATATGAAAATAAGGTTGCTGTAGAGATTTTCTATAAGCTTTGTATCACATAAATGAGCTTTTTTGTCAAAAGCTTTTTGTTCTAGCTGATTGATATGTATTCCAACCAATCAGAGATACTCCTAGCTATATAGCTAGCTTCTCTAGAGAGAGATCAGATGTGGCTAAAGGTGCTGGAGCATATACACCCTTAACTAGTGCTCTCTAGTTACTATACTAAAGAAGACTTGCTTGTTTTATTTTGCTTGTTTTACAAACATACTTATGATGTTATATGCTACTCCATTCAAAACTTACTTTATTTGCTTTTGACGAAACAGTCCGCCTTTTTATTTTTTTTTTATATTACTTTTGTTTCAAAATTCTCCAATAAAGCTACTGTGGAGATCAACCTAAGAAAATCATCTGTGTCTGAGTCCGTCTGTATCCCATAGCCTCTTACACCGCCCCCATACAATTTGGATCATGTAATGCCTCGACGTCCCATAAATCCTTATACTATTTGGACCCTACTCGCTCCATTTTACCTGAACACTCCTCCTACATAAACACTTCTGTGTCTAAGCATTATGATTATGTGAGTAAGTACATAGTAGATGGCACAAGTACAGCTGCTCTTATAATTTTAGGACTTAGCCAACCATGATGGCATACTGTTTGTATTGCTGTAACAGTGTTTCAGCTCGGTTCTTTTTTCCAGTCTAACTTAGGTTCAAGATGTATTATTATGTCTGTGATTGCAAATATTTTCTGTAATCCCCTTTTCATATATGGTAAGATGTTCATGGTCCCCCCCCAAGGAATTATTATGTTCACTTTAGTTCTAGTCACAGTTATAACTTGATAGAAATAATTGTTTACAGTTTGTATCCTGGGTTTAAGATAATTTTCTCCCAAGATTTACTTACTATTCACAAGCTCTGTAGTATAGCGAGAGAGTCTTGGCGATTTCACTGACTCATATCTTGCTATATTACCCAAAGACTTCATAGTGTGTTAGTATAACATGCATAGGTTTTGTTTAGTAACTATATATATGTATTTTATATTCTTTTTACTACTTCTCTTCCTTGTGAGACCCAATGGAAACATTCACCCAGGATTTAAGTATTTCCACAAACTAAATATCCCACATGCATTTGACTGAGCTAGCCCTTTCCCTTCTGAGCCTGTAACATCCTCTAGCCCTTTCAATATGAGTCCTTTACTTCCTATTTGTGTTTTCATACTCATCTCCCCATTAACATGAGTGATCTAATTCTACATTCATGGAATGTTAAGGGACTCAACTCACCTTCTAAATGAAAGCAAATACTTTCTTACCTCAAAAAGCATAAAACATATTGCTTTCTTACAAGAAACAAAACTTTTAATAGAGGATGTCAACAGACTCAGAAGGGATTGGGTCAGTCAAGTATATGCGTCCTCCTCTACTTCTAAAAAACGGGGGGAAGGGAGTTGCTATTCTATTACATAAATCCCTTAACTGGACCCTTATGAAATCCATCTCTGATTCAGATGGCAGATGGATTATAGCCCATTTAAATACCCCTGCAGGCCCTCTTATGTTAGTTAACATTAATGCCCCTAACTCTAATTCACCTGAATTCTTTCATAATATGGCCCAACAAATTACTGAACAGTAACTTTAACAATTGTCCTATACTTGCAGGTGGGGATTTCAATTCAGCTTTGGAAGCACATTTAGACAGAAGTATCCCACCCCAGAAGTATTTATGCACTCTCAATGCCAATGAAAGATTTCACTCTCACAGACATTTGGAGACTACACCATCCTAAACAGCGCGACTATACTTTTTACTCACCACTTCATAAATCTTATAGCAGAATTGACTACTTGTTTTCTTCCCCATTCATCACTGAAAAAATTATTGACACAACTATCCTCCCGATTACTATATCAGACCATTTTCCTATAAAATTACATCTTATCTGGGGCCTGCCCCCATCTAAATTCCCCTCTTGGCGTCTAGACTCACTCTTATTGAAAAACCCCGATTTCTTACCTTGAATTAGATCCAAAATCCAAGAATTTCTTTCCTTTGACAATACTCCTGATGTATCCAAGGTACCATCTGGGAAGCACTTAAAGAAACAGTTAGACGGGAAATTATAAGCTATGCAGCACACAAGAAAAAACTAAGGGAACAGCAATTGGCAGATTTGGAGAAATCTCTTAAAGAAAAAGAAATTCAATATCATAAAACAAAAATCCGGATAATAACTCACAACTTCACCTTGAAATTCTTCAGCTTAGAATTAAAATCAATGAATTAATATTCAGGAAGCTGAACTCGCCCTCCTTAGACATAAACACCATTATTGGGAACAAGGGGATAAAAGCGGGAAGCTGCTTGCTTATCAACTCAAGAATCAACAGATGGAGAGACATATTGCCAGTTTGAAAGACCCTTCAGGCAAAATCCATACAGATAATCCCTCAATTAACCATATTATGCAATCCTTCTACCAAAAATTATACTCTCACCCCACTCCCCTACAACCTGAAAATATACAACAATTTCTGGACAGTTTACAGTTACCACACCTCTCCCAAGAAAATATGGCTTTGCTAGATGAACCCTTTTCCATAACAGAGATACAACCAGCACTAAAACCCCTTAAATATGGTAAAGCTCCTGGAAGTGATGGTTTTTCTGTAGACTTTTATAAACCCTTAGCTGATCATCTTATGCCCCTTACTGTTTAAGGTCTTCAAAGAGGCATCTTCACAAGGTAAACTTCTCTATTCTATGACAGAAGCCATTATAACTGTCCTACCAAAGAAAGATAAAGACCATTCTCTCCCATCCAGTCACAGACCGATATCATTACCTAATACGGACGGGAACATTTTTGCCAAAATATTAAATACTCGTTTAGAATCAATAATTTCAAAACTTGTCCACACCTCCCAAGCTGGGTTTAACAAAAATAGAACTGGTTCTGATCATCTCCGCTCATTATTTAATTTCATTTTCAAAACTAAATCTCTTAAATCACCTGCCACAGCTATAGCCATCGACTTTGAAAAGGTATTCGATTCTCTCAACTGGACTTATTTGTATCGTGTTCTATCCCACTTTGGAGTCACTAATAAATTTTTTACATGGATTCAATTACTATACACCCTCCCCTCTGCCTAGGTTCTTACTAACTCTACTCTGTCCTCATCCTTTCATCTGGCAAGAAGTACCAGGCAAGGGTGCCCTTTATCCCCCTCTCTTTTTATTCTAGCTATGGAACCCATATCAGCTGATTTTCATCAATCCTCCATGATCAATCCTCCATGATCCAAGGTATCCCTATCAGTAATTCCCACTATGCTTCACTATCCTACACTGATGACCTCCTCATTCTATTCAAAAATCTTGAAATTTCAAGACCACCCTTAATTAAGTTACTTAGCAACTTTACTTCACTTTCTGGGCTCACTCCAAATCTAAACAAATCAGAATCAATGCCACTGAATAATTATTGTAACCCTTCTATGAATACAATATTAGGTTTTTGCTGGGCCCCTCAAGGTATCTCTTACCTTGGAATACAGATCACCTCTAAATTAGACAAGATATGGGATGCCAATCTTTCCCCATTATTAGCAAATATTAAAAACACTCTCAACAGATGGAAACTGCTTAACCTCTCTTTTAATGGGAAAATCTCTGCTGTCAAGATGTCAATAGCTCCCAAAATACTGTATCTATTTTCTAATATCTCTTTAACCCTCCCTACTTTTTTGGTTTTTGTCAGAATTGATGATATAATTGGCAATTTTTTATGAGAAGGCAAAATTCCCAGATTTAGTCATAACAAACTGCGTTCCCACTGGTCCAAAGGGGGCTTCAGGCTTCCCTGGTTCCAAGCATATTTTTGGACCTTCTGCACTGCCCAAACTGTAAAATGGTTTAATAAACCCAGCAATAAATCACCGTTGTGAGTCAATATGATGACATCTCTATGTCTGGGCAATGTCACCACTTCCTTCATTTATGACCCTCCCCCCCAATTTAAAATCTCACCTTACTATAGCATCACCCATATACTACCGGAAAATAATTCATAAATACCTTAAATCCAACCCAACCCCTCTCATATATGCCCCCGTTTGGGGGAACCACAACATAACTCTTGATAATCACCCAGATTTTTGTTGTAATTGGAAAACAGGGCATTTTGTCTTGGAGGATATACTTATACCTCAGACTCTCAATTAAAAACCTTTTCTGACCTAAGAAAACAATGGAATCTTCCCCAGCATGATTTCTGGAAATATTTACAGTTACGCACGGCATGGAAACTTTATCTTCATACTATTCCTCATCAATCTATATATGATACTTTTATTTCTAAATGGATCAAAACAAACTCTAAATTAAATAGTATCATTTACAAACATATCAGAAATACAATTCCAGATCAATTATCATTGCAAAAAATAAATGGAGTACCCTTTTAAATTATAACATAACCAATCCACAATGGCATACTGTAACTGCTGGCTATCCTGCCATAAATCTTTCAAGGATAATTGCAGTTCACTCACACAAACCAAAATTCTGTATCTATGGTACAGAACTCCTGAGATTTTGCAAAAGATGGGCTTAATGAACAACAATAAATGTTGGCGCTATAACTCCCCCAGTGGCAATTTGCTACATATTTTATGGCATTGTCCTCCCATACATAATCTTTGGCATCATATTCATTTCTTTGCAATGAAAGTGATTAGTCTAACCTTTGCATTAGATCCAAAACATTTCATACTTGGTATTTTCAATGCTCATGCATACAAACTATCCCATTCTCAGAATAGGTGGTTATCCCTACTATTCCTTCAAGTTAAACACCTTATACTAATGCATTGAAGATCCAACATCATTACCACCCTCCCGGATATTCTCAAACAACTATCTCAATTGATCGTATGTCACACTTAGCCTCTGACCAATTTAATTTGTTTAATAAATGCTGGCAGGACTATTTTAAATATTTAAACACATCTACACTTATTGTCACTTAATCCATGGGTTGTTATATGTTCATACTGGAATCTTGCTTCTAACTCTTTCGTTCCTTTTTCATCTCCTCTCTTTCTATCTTATCTCCTTTTCTTCTTCCCTTTCCCTGTTCATACTTGTTCACTTTTATAAGATATTTTCTCTTTTTTATGTTCTTCCTTTATACAATCTTACACATACTTGTATTAAATTACAGCATAATAGAAGTACAATCACGACTGCTCATATTTCTTGTTTGTATCTACTCCTTTTACCCCTTGGAGCATAAATTGCCATATTTTCTCTGTATCATACAGATTGTACTGCTACATACTGTTTTCTCAACATTTGTTTTCCCCTTTAATAACACTGTATAATACTTCAGACATCATGTTTTTTCCTTCTCCTATTAAGAATTTCTGTAAGTGTATATTGGAGAATATAGTGTATTTGTACGTATAATCACAATAATTACAATAAAAAGATTAACTGTAAAATGAAGCCAATTAAACTACTACAAATGCATTAACAACTACCACTTCCCTTTCCACATTATTACTCCAAAGAAAGGTGGGAATGCCAGAAAATATCATGAGGTAAAAATGTTTGTGTGTAGTTGGGCTTCTTTTGTTTTGGATCTACAATAAATCCAAGTCATTATGAGTACTACTGCAAGAAATGTTTACGGAATTACTAGTATTGCCAGAAGATAATCTGCCATCTATCACTAAAACAATTTGGCTTCCTTTAAAGAAAAAAAGTTATGTTACCACAGTCAGACTCTAAAAAAAGGTTCCCTGTGCTACAAATGTTACCAGTCCGAGTTTCACCATGCACTTTTCCTCAGCTTTCAATACTGACCATGACTCATTGTAATATGCATGCTATCAAACATTTTTATTATGTCTTTAATTGTCATTTTGTCAAAGTATTGACTTGCTGAACAAATAAATGCTTGAATACTGAATACTGTTGTGACCATGATTTGATCTTGTAAACAGCATGACAAAAAGTTATGCTTGTCTTGCAAGATTGCAAATTTGGAATTTATCCAGACATTACAGCTGTTATTCTGAAAAGGAGAAAACTATTTTTTTGTCCACTGGGAAGGCCTACAGAAGCTGGGTTTTACTCCACAATTCCCATTTCTGTCATAATGTCAATTTAATTTTAAAGGAAAGGTGTGTCTGATTGAACCAGGTTGGGTATAATCCTGGATTTGATATTAAGTAACAGAGAAGGTCATATATCAGACTGCAGGGAAAGATACCCTTTGAGTAATAGTGATCACAACTAGAGGTGGGCAAAGTGGCCAAAATTGGCTCCGCAAAGCAATTTGCTGAATAATGAGGAATCCGCAAACTAATCCATAACACGAAATGGAGTACTTCGTGTCATAATGAGGAACACAAAGTCCATTGATAATGATGACTTTGCATTATTCCACCTTCCCTCAACCACTTCTGCACCAATTTTAATGTGAAGTACATAGAAATTAATGTACTTCGCATTACTTCGCCTTGTTATTTAGCTCCAAGGTGAATTTTGCAGTGATTCATGGGATTGCAGATCACATGGGTTCTCGATTGTTCTGCACAGTTTCAGTTCTGTGTAGTGTGTGTGTAGTGGTAGATGGATTCCTCTCAGAACTCTGCAATTCAAATCCTCTAAAAGCTTTTAAAAAAGCCTTTTTGAGCCATTTTTTTTGTTCACAATTTAGTACATGGATTGTAGGAAACCCTCCTGTGTTCATATCGTTGAGTGTTTATTGTTTGTGTGTGGATTTTGAATGTTAATTTAGAACATTCAGTCTGAGTACTGACATACACTTGAAGTGTGCTTTGGAGGAGGGGCGTATCTGTGGTGGAGGGAGGTTAAAACTGGGAGAAAAAGGCAGTCTTTCTGTTTTGTTTATATTTTTCTTGTAAAACTCTGTTAATGTACACACTAATATTTTCAGCAATTCATGACTTTTTTTGCTGATTGTTGTGGTGCAGCAGTGTATAACTTCAGTTTGTTTAAAAGATTTGGTAATATTACTGAAGTTTTCAATTTGCTACACATTACTTGTAGTGTGTGTGTGAGTGTGCGTGCAATGCATGCCACAGAGTAATTGCAGCAGTGTGAACCTGCTATCCACCCCGCCTGCGTGATTTTGTACTGCTTTGTGGTATCTTGGTTTGGGACTGTTACTGCAGTGCACTGCCCCCCACCCCAACTGGCAAAAGGTATTCTTTTCCAGATTGGATTACGACTTGTGAGCACTGGTTAAGTTGTTGTTGTGACTTTGCATCTGCATCTCTTCTTGATTGCGCAGTGCAACCTTAATCTGCCTGTGCTTTTGCATTTGTTTAGTGCTCAGTCTCCATCTGCAAGCCACAGTTTTTTTTTTTTTTTTGGTTTCACATCCACTGGCCCAGACTGAAAGTTAAGAGATCTAAATTTGTTCAGAATTTTATTTCTTGGTGATCCCCCAAAATGCTGCAAAGAGACATGCCAGCAAAGCTGTTTCTGGCCATGGCACTGCTGTCAGTGGCAAGATCATTCATGAGCATTGTAGTACGCAGAAGTGCATAGTGCATAGCTGATGTCAGTAAAGGGATTTCTCCATCAATGTTTTTACAGTGCAATCTGTAGCTTCTCTCATAGTTGGAGGAGATGATGTTATCCCAGCTTTTGGTGTTAGTGCAGTTTCTGCTGGTATGAGTATTGCTGCCTCAAGTTCCACTTCTGACTGGTTAACCATTTCAAAAAATATAGTTGAGTCTAAAGCTGTGACTGATAGTGCAGATTATGTCATACTCCCCATTAACATCCCCATGGTAGCTGAACATGATTCTGATCCTAGCAATGATAACTCACAATGTCACATTTCTTCCAGCAATGTTGCGGTCATGCCTTTGCCATCCAATGATTCAAAGTATGGCACAAAAATATCAGATGATGATGATGATGCTGTGGTTGGAGCATGTTCTCTACATGACAGCATCCAAGCTGAAATGTGAATGAGGATGATGTTGATGAATGTGATAATTATGTCAGTGACCCCTGTTGGGAACCAGAAAAAATGAAAGACAGGGTGACAGTGTCTGGGTCTGTTGGCATTAAATGCCCCCCTCCTCAAAAAAGTTGTGATTTAACAGTTCTTGTTGATGATGATGATGATGGCCCAGTAATAATCATAGGCAGTCATGGTGGTCAGTTGCAGTCCAAATGTGTCCAGCCTGAAAAATCATGTAGCACTACCCTCATTTCAGGGGCTAAAAAACTGGAGTCCAATAAGCCACATCAGGGACATGTTAAAAGTAGGGGATCACAATCCCTTGTTTGGGTTTTTTTTTTTTTTTGTCCAAGATGCAAATAATGAGTCAGTTGCAATCTGCCAGCTTTGCCATGCGGGTGTGAATTGAGGTAAAAAGGGGAGTCATCTCGGCATGGGAGGGCCAGCATACACATCTTAAGAACAGGCACATGGCATTATGGACCCGGCACCAGATGGCAGCTAATGCCATAGCGGGGTATTATCCCTCATCATCAACCTTACTGAGCATGTTATCCCCTTCCATGAGTGTAAGACCAAGAAGAATGTCTTCAGTAGTGATGAAATAACACCAGAGGATTACTACAGGTGAGGGGAGGATTATGATTTAGAAATCTTGTCAAGTGGTGGTCAGAGTAGCAGTGGTGGTGGTGGTGGTGGTCAATGCAGCATGTTTAGTTCAAGTGGTACATCAACCCCTGTATGTAGAACAGGGAAAATAACATCATTTGTAGACATGTCACCTGTGCACTCCTCTTCATCACATGTCCACACCCCTTCCCTGGCAATTTGCAGAGCCATTTGTCACACCCCATGCAAAACATGTAAGTCAGCCCACATTGGAGAGTGTTTTTGCCTGTAACCTCCTACCTGCCTGCCTGCCTGAAACATGTGACCTACACTATGTAAGCCATGTGATGTGTGTGGGCTGCTTATGGATTCTCACTCTTCCTTAAGACGGAATAAGGTGGAGTGCACAACGAAAAGTCATAATTACAATGTGAAGTAGTGAAGTGAGGGTTTAAAATGGGCACTTCGCATAGTGGAAATTCGCAGGCTAAATTTTACTTTGTTGCATCTCTAATCACAACATGGTTCAGTTCTCACTAAACTGTAGAAATCAGTGGGTGAAGGGGATAATAATCATTCAGGACTTCAGGCATGCAGATTTTAATATGCATAGGAAAAAGATTTCTAACTGAGATTGGCAGTCATGTTGTGAAGGAAAAGGTTCAGAGGAAATGTGGAATTTATTTGAGAAAAATGTTAAGGAGCTGGGGAATAAGTATATTCCATCAGTAAGAAAGTACACCTCAAAAGGTAAAATTCCACCTTGGCTTATGAGTAAAATCAGAAGACATTCAAACAAGAAAAAAGCTATGTATTGGGTGGATAAATTAAGTAATATAGTTGAGGATTAGGAGAGGTACAGGAGACTTTTGAGGATGCATAAAACCAAAGTGAGAAGGGCAAAAAAACAGCATGGAGGTAGCTATTGCTACAATATCTGGGGATAATTATAAAGAGTTATATGGGTACTTCAGGGCAAAAATGAAAAGGAGCAATTAATTCAGCTGGACATTAGTTAAGTATAGAAACATAGAAACGTAGATTCTGTTCACAGAAAAGGGCCACTTGGCCCACCCAGTTTGCTCACATGTTTCCTGCCTAGTCCAATAAACAGAGCTGCTCCACTGGAGAAGTAGTGCAGGTAGTGACCAGACACGCAGTAGGAAAAAGAGAACCACAAACACACTCACGCCAGCAGGTATAGCTAAAGCCAATAGCAGGGACCACCACAAGAACAAGGCTGTTGTGCTCTGGTTCAAAAATGCTTCATTTCCCATACAGTACAGCATAGGTGCAGGAACAACTTGGAGTGCAGCAAACTGCCCCAGTATTTTGCACTTGCACGCTTTTCCCAACAGGCTACTATGGAAACTGTCATCTTTTTTTTATAGGTCCATGTTCTTAAAAATACAATAACCATAGACAATTAAGTTCAGTGAGTTCACCAGTTACAATACTTGATAATAAAGGTGCAAAACAATTATTGTGACTTGCATATACATGAAACCAACATTAAAAGAAGCACTGTGACCAAAGCCTACTTATAAAGACACCCCCAGATACAACAGAAGGATACATTGTAATGAGGAAGGATAAAGGATACAATTGTAACAACAGTAACAGTAGTGTCATTGAAATAAATTGATACCTTGTATGGTACAAGTGGAGGAAGCAGGATAAAAGAAGAATCACATAACAACCACGCATAAAAGAAAATGTTTACAAAAATGTGCCAAAACATGCAAAAAGACACTGAACATAATATAGCTAATTATTATAGGTACAGAAACTTCAGCAGAGTATCTACTGAAACTCTAGAGGAAGGGCGCAATTTCTACCCAATCATTAAAAATGGGTGGGGGGGGGACTGTGGATGGTAGTTTGAAGATCCAAAAGGACTCTCTACATGCCAACATAAGGTCAATGTCACCACCCCGAGCCCCCATGTATACCTTCTTGATACATGTGAAGGTCCACCACTGTTGCCTGTAAGTGAGGGGTTATGGGCGTGCTCTGCCATGACATAATTGAAATTTGGGTTACTGATTGCCCTCATATGTTCCACTACAAGCTCTTTTCACTTGTGCTTAGTTCTCCTTACATAATAGCAACTACATGTACATGTTCCTAGGTAGGTCACATATGTGGAGTCACTGTTTATAAATCTTGTGATTTTCATAGATTCTCCACTTGCAGGGTTGGCTAATGTGGGGAAGATGTTCATATCCTCCCAGCATTTAAAATGAAGACATTCATGGCTATCAGGTGGTAGCAATGGTAGCCAAGCTAAGTGTCCTGTTTCTCAGAGATCAGTTGTAAGCTGTGTGTTACAAGTAAGCATTAATGCACAACACAGGAGGGCTTTACTAGGGAATTAATGCCCGGTTGGGAGGGTTGGGGGCACAAGGCTGAAGGCCGAGTGCCTCCAACTGGGCATTACTTCCCTAGTAGAGCCCTCCATGCTGAAATAAACTCACTAAACTACTCGAAAACTTTTCTACAACATTCTGTGAAATGTTTTACAGCATTATGGGATACATTATTAGCATATTTCTCCCCGATAACTCAGCATACAACTTCTGCTAATCTACTTTACAACTGGAAAATGGCAGGTAAACATTAAACATACTGATAGTTCTTTGTTGTTCCTACTTGCTAAGATTGGTAGGGTTTTTCTTCAGGTGCTGCACTCACTTCTCCATTGCTGCCATAGTAATTAAAGTTAACAGTGCCATGTAGAGTAAAATGGCTAACATTGAAAGGGCTCCTAGTGAAGTCACGTGATGGCCTTGCAAGACTAGCAGCTCCACATCAACTGCTCTATTTTCTTTATTTAGCCTGCTAAACCACAGTTTTTTCATTAGATACCACTTGACACTTCTTATTGCCTCTCTATTCACTTGAGGCGAAGTACTCGGTAATCAGTGCAGTCTGCTACCTACTTGTTGCTCTACCCACAGGATTGTCAGAAATGAGCCATGCCCCACCACTCCACACACCACCTCAGACTCTGGAAAAGGCCTCCAAAGGTACCAAAGGTCAGCCTGACAACACCACAAAATCCACGATGGCATCAACAGCCCAACCAACTCTAATACCGCTTACTGAACAGAAGTTCATGGAAGAATTATAACCCTTCAGGGAGGCTGTACAAGATCTAACCACCGAGCTTAAGTCTATGTGAGGGGACTTAATGGATGCCACAAGAGCCATTACTGATGTGGCGGCCCCCACTACATCCCTGGAGGGGTGGCAGGACAACATAGACTCTGAGCTGAGCTCCCTCAGACAAAAGCGACACAAAATGGAATTCAAGTTGGAAGATTTGGAAGGCCAAAGCTGCCGCAACAACATAGTGGTCTTTGGCATTTCAGAAGATGCAGAAGGAGTCACCATGATCCTGTTTCTACAAAAAATGCTGACAAAGATAGCTGGGCCCTCTCCCGACAACACTACATACATCATCGAGAGGGCCCACCATTCGCTAAGGCCGAAACCAGCAGCTGACCATCCTCCCAGGCCTTTAATTCTAAAGTTTTTAAATTACCTGGCTATGGTACATGTCCTAAGTAAATTCAGGCACCTGAAGGACGTTCTCTGGGAGAGCCAGTGATTACAATTCACCCAGGATCTTCCAGTAGCCACCAGTACAGAGGAGGGCAGCTTATCACCCCATGGTCACAAAACTGATCGCTGCTAGTATCAAATATAAGGTGATGTACCCCTCTCGCCTATCAGTGCTGAACAAAGGTTCCTAGCAGAGTTTTGAATCTGCAGAACAGGCCCTTCCTGCTCTACAGGCCATGTTCCCGGATCTCTTCAGTGCGTGCTGAAACCCACCACTAGAGGGCTCTCTTTGTCGTGTTCTTTATTGTGCTAATGTGAGCATCATTGCCTGTGCGACACACCTCTGCAAATCTGGTTCTCCACTAGAAGTCAGCATTGCCCAGCAACACGGCTAACTGCAGATTTCTCAGTCTATCTATTTTTTCCACGTTTTTTTTTTTTCTGGTTCTCTCTCCACTAAGGATTTCCTGATTTAATGGCTTACTTCCCAGCTCTTCTGTACAAGCCCCCATGGTCTGCATACGGCCCATCTCGAAGTATGCAAGCATCAGGATGCAGTTTGAGGGCTGTCCCATGCTAAATCCAGGTGAAACTCCCAACTACCTTCTCTCCCCTTCAAAATGGTAATCATCTAGTTATTCATTTGAATCCTTGCCTGCCAAGTCTGCTGGACATGTTAGCCCTATTCTGGACAGATGTTATTCACCTCAAGTTCAGGCTTAAAAGTTTCTGGAACTCTCTCTACAAACTTACACTTGCAAGTACTTTTTCCTAGTATACATACACATTTTCTGTGGCTTTGGCACTGTTTTCATGATAGCTTTAGTTGAGGGCTGGGGTGGGAGGGTGTGAATGTAGTCGAATCTGCTACCTGGTAGCGCATTGCATATTGTGGTAAAGGAAGGGGGCACAAACAAAAGTTTCATGGGTGCCAGGCTATGTTCCTTATTTCTATTATTATGGGACTGTGGATGGTTCTAGCAGTCCAGCTGCATGCAATGCCAGGCCTTTAAGGGTTCTGTTTTCTTTGTTGTGGGAAGGGATATATTTGGGTATGGTGGGGGGATTTACTGGATTAAACTACTTGGGGGGGTCTCTTTATTATTTTCCTGATTGCAGTTGGTTTGTTATTATTCAGGGAATGTATATAGTTGGGTTTTGGGTGGGTGAAAGGGTATCAAGCGGGATCTACTCCCAAGGGTCTTTCTTTATTGGGTTACCAAATTTTACAATAATCCTGCCTACTGTTTGAGTATCTCTTGCAGGGACATGGGGATTAGGGATTAAAGCATGCACCTCTACAGCGATTATACTGTGCTCTGAGGGGACAGCAGGAATTCATTTAGATAGCCCAGTTCTAAAGGTTGTCATTCAATTTTATATTGGTCATGGCTGACAGTTTCAAGTTCTGTTGGTGGAATATAAAGGGTGCACAATCTCCCACCAAGAGGGCTAAAATTCTCCTGCATCTACGTAAGTTAGACGTTGATGTTGCTTTTCTTCAGGAAACCCATTTGCTCCCTTCCCAGGTACTCCCGTTCAGGGGATCCTGGGTAGATCAGGCACTCAGGACAGGTCAAGATACCTGCAAAGGGGGGGGTAGTCATTCTGGTGGCTCAAAGGAGACCATTCTGACTGTTGGACTCCAATATTTCATCTGCACAACTGGCTCTCTGGGAGTTGATGGACTCAGTTGGCCTTATTGATTCCTGGAGGGCTCTTTTTCCCTCCTAGAGGGAATATTCGTTTCATTCTCTCCCCAATAATTCGTTTTCCTGCATTGACTACTTCTTGTTGGGAATTGGGCACTTTCCCTCGGTTTTGTCTTGTAATTTTCTGTCTATTTTCTGACCACCACCCTGCGTTACTGAGTTGGAATCTGGGCCCTCCCACTAGTCGGGACAAAGTATGGAGATTTAACAGCCAGCTGTTGAAATCTGATTATTTGGTCTCCCACCTCAATACCTTTCTCTCCACTTTTCTTGACAATAACTCTTCCATCATGCCCAAGCTTGATCTTCTTTGGGGAGCATTGAAATGCACCATAAGGGGTGAAATTATGAGTTTGGCCACTATTAGGAAAAAGATCACTACACAAGTCACCTCTAATCTCCTCCAAGAAATCCGGCAGTTGTAATTGTCCCTCTCCACCCAGCCCACCCCCACCAAGCTTAACAATCTGGAAATTCTCTGTTCACTGTATAGTGCTTTATTGACGGACAAGGTGGAACATCTTCTCCTATGCTCAAAAGTCCACTATTTTGACTAGGGGCATAAGGCTGGTAAACTACTGTCTCTCCGTCTCAGGGCCCAAACTGCAGATAAAATTAATCCCTCTCTTCGCATTTCAGCTGGTAATATCATTACTTCTCTCCTGGAAATTGTGAACTGCTTTCAAGAATATTACCAGAATTTATATTCCCAGTCCACCTGTGCTCTTAAACCAGATCTTGTTGATCAGTGCATGCAGGGCATACAGCTGCCACAATTAGAACTACACCAGGTCACCTTCTTGCAAGCACCCCTCTCGGTTATTGAAATCAAGTCGGCAATTGACGCACTACCCGTAAACAAAACACCAGGCCCTGATGGTTACACTACTGAGTTCTACAAAGTCTTTCAGCACCAACTGACACCCGTTCTTCTAAATACCTGTAAGTACATCTATTAGCATGGTTTGTCAGACTGTTCCCTTACTGAACCTACAATAGTAGTACTCTTTAACCCTCCATGTCTCCAGTTATCAACCCATTTCTCTGAAAAATGTTGATCTTAAAATCATGGCTAAAGTCCTTGCAAATCGATTCTCTCACATCTGGCACAGCCTAATAAGTCTGGAACAGGTGGGCTTTGTGGCAGGCAGGTTCTCAGCTGATCATCTGCGCAAGCTAATGTACTTGATCTCTGTGTGCAGGGACTCCCCGAGCCCTTCTGCTCTGGTTTCCCTGGATGCAGAGAAAGCTTTCAACAGGGTTTCCTGGGATTATCTTTTTCAATTGCTGCCCAAATATTGCTTTCCCCTTCAATATATCAAATAGATTAAGGTTCTATATACACAGCCCTGTGTCCGAGTCCTCTGTAATGGTTTACTCTCACAGCCTATTGCTCTTCAGCAGGGCACTAGAGGTTGTCCACTTTCCCCTTACTTGTTTAATCTCTATTTAGAGCCCCTTCTCCAGTGAATTAACACCTCTCCTCTGGTCTCAGGGATCATTATTGGAGCCAATTAATATAAATTATCTGTGTACACAGATGACATACTCCTTCACATCACATATCCCCCCACCTTTATTGCTGCCACCCTAGACATTATTGAACAATTTGGTAGTTTTTCTAAATACAAACTCACTGTCTCCAAAACAGAAGTTATGTCTCTAAATATTCTCACACTACAAGCAGATATATCACATCTGGGTCTCCAATCAGTCAAAGACAGATTGAAATATCTAGGGATTTATCTTTCCTCCTCCAGCTCTAACATAACACAATATAATCTTGACAAGGACCTCACTTAAATTAAAGTTGATCTAAACCAATGGACCCTATTTCCCCTCTCTCTTTGGGGCCATATAAATGTTGTAAAAATGAATGTCCTTCCCCATCTTCTGTTCCCACTACAGATGTTCAACTATTTCTTCCCAAAAACCTGGTTCTTGCAGGTACATCGGATAGTCTCCAACTTTATCTGGTGCAGCAAAACCCCTAGCAGAGCTCTATCCACATTACAGCGTAATAAATTTAGCAGCAGCCTGCAATTACCCAACTTTCTCCTCTATTATTTTTCCATCAATTGTTCAGTCCTTCTTCATTGCTTTAAAGCACTAGAACATACAAATCTGCTGCCATATTCTCCTCTATGGCTGCAGATTGAGAAATCTCTTTGCGCTACACATGAGTTTGAGTTACATTCACTGCTATACGTTCCCCTTAAATACTTCCCCCAGGTGCTGCAAAATACTCCCATCATGGCAGCACTCCGTGTACATTCACAGTGTAACACTATCACCCACACCTCTCTAATAAAAGATGTATCACAACCCATACTAAATAATCCCAATTTTAAAATTGAGGGTCACCCTCTTAGTTCAACCTTCTGGTCACATAAGATGAACGAAGGGTTAGCGACTTGTTAAGAGATCATAAATTGTTATTCTTCCAGGAAGCCCAACTTAAATTCGATCTCCCAACCTCTTACTGTTTTAAATATATCCAGCTATCATACTATATAGAGCTATCATGAATCCCACAGCTTCCACTTGCATACTGTGTGACCCTAAGCAAGTCACTTAACTTCCCTGTGCTCCCAGATCGCACCTGTAAAAAAGCTTTCAGCTTAGTGTGCTACTCCTGGTTAAACAACTAAATAAAAAAAATTAAAAATACTTCTCCATCCTTTGGCTCAGGACCCTGGGATCAGAATCAGTCAGGCCCAATACTCTCTGTTATTTCGACCTCTCCCTCATCTCTTTTCCTTTTTTTACCATCTTTTATGGGACCTGGTCGATGAAGTGAAGTGACATCCACATTACATCTGGGATCAAGTACTGACCCTCATCCCCCCCAACACTTGATCCTGGTCTCGGATATGATCCCAGCTATACAGAGATATTAAGTGGGATCAATAGCGCGTCCTCCAATATTATGTCATTCATGATTTATATTATACTCCAGTTAAGCTCCAAAAAATGGGGAAACTCCCAACTAATCTCTGCTCCAGATGTGGTGATCAACCTGGCACCTTACTCCATATACTATGGGATTATATTAAATCCTCCCCACTCTGGACTGCCATCAGAGCAAAGTTGGATCCCATTTTAGGCCTCTCTGATGCCTTTTGTCCAAAAATATGCATCTTAGGGGATTATAGAGACACTTTGATTGGTAACCAACATCAAGAAATGGCCTTAATATCTCTATGTGCTAAAAAAGTGATTCTGCATCACTGGTTAGACCAGAGCATCCACTCTCTCACAGAATAGCCATGTGAGGTCCTCTTTGCTCTACAAGTGGAGAATCTCATAGCTTAAATATCAAAAAAAATTTTATTATTAAAAGGTCTGGGTGCCTCTTTATACCCTTTTGACCATTTGACTATACTAGCATTTTTTATGCTGTCAGTTTATTTGAATCCCCATTATCCTGCTGGTTAACCCCAAACTTGTTATACTCATAAGCTGCAATTGGCTGTACCCTTTCTACATCAAATTACTATTGGTGCATGCAGGGCTGGTAGGGTGGGGACTGGGTGGGAGGGATACTGGGGAGGAGGAAGGTTTTTTAGTGGTGGGTTCTTTTCTTTGCTTGTTCCACTCCAAGATGACATAGCTTTTATGTCATGTTGTATTTACTATGTAATATTGATTCTATTTGGAATTCTACTAGTTCCTAATGTAATAATTGTCAAGTTTCTAATCTGCTGCTTTTCTGCTTGTTAATATTAAACCACAGAATAAAGTTTATTAAATTTGAAAAAAAAAAGACAAGGCTGCTACTACACGATGCCTTGAATTGCATTTCTGGGTTGGTGGTATGTTTTCTGCATCCTTCTGTGTATGACTCTTCTGGAACAAGTAATCTCCTTCTCCTGCATGTTTGGGTCTGATTCACAAGCTTTCTGTGCCACTGTGCACTTTGAGGGACTTGATGCTGGCAACTTGGGATTATTGGGTTCTGGTTTTCTCCCCGAACACAATGTCACAATCAGTAAAAGCGCTCATTGTTTTTACTGTTTTCACTTCTGCAGAGCTTGCAGCAACTGTACAATTTCCACAGGGTGAGTGGGACACTGGATACCCTTCTCTTTTATACAGACGTGATGGCGATTTCAATCTGGTGGGAGACAGTATTACACTATGAAGTGGGCATTACTAAGAAATTAATGCACACTTCATTTTGTGACACATGTTGTCTTTTAACCTATGGTACTGCTGTAGTTTATGCTTCTGTTTTTTGCCATGTTACAAAACTGTCTAAAACTGTGGGAGAATTCAAGAATGCATGGGACAGACATAAGGCAATTCTTTGGGGTGGGGGGGTAGGAAAAAATAGGCTGTTGGTTATCTAGGATCTGCAGCTTATCCAGTAGATAGGGAAATGGGCAGACTAGGTGGGCCAAGTGGTCCTTATCTGCCATCAAAGTCAATGTTTCTATGTTACAAGGTCCCTTATGTTATGAGGACAGCAGTGCATTATGCATGAATACTCTGATGCATGCTAATTTAGTTTAGGTTCAGTTCTTAATATTTGCCAGGTTCCTCTTATTATGTTTTCAATGGCATGCACTGCTGTGCTGAATGTTGTGACAAAATCAAGGCATTTTTAGGGGGTATGCTTCCCTTTGTCTGTGTACCAACTGGGCATCCCTTTCAGTGTCAGCCACCCTAGTCCTAGCCTGATTATTATCATCCCTCCTGTAACTTCTTTGCTCAAAGTGCGTGCAAAGTAAGGTAGCATGTTGTTCAAAGTACATTTGTGTGTTGAAAACTGTGCCTTACTCCGATGAACTGACTTGTGGGGATAGCTCTGACAGTTTGTCGTGGGTCACAAAAGCTAGCTAACAGAACCATGTACCAGTCAGTCGGCCAAAAAACAAAGATTGCTATTGGTGGATTTGAGATACTGCATATTTGTCTGGAGCCCGAGTAATATCACTGCTTAGTTTCTCAGTTCTGTTCCAGCTCAAATAGATATTGCTCTTTTTGGCCTCTTAATCGACTACTATAACTCTGCTGTTATATTTTTATTTATTTATTTAGTTAGTTTAGTTTCGGAATTACAACCTTTGAGCCAAACCGACTCTTTTACAAAGGTTCCAAGTCAGTAGAAGAACAGACAAAACAGTACAATTTACATCATATGATGAGAACATACAGTACAATAGCCAAGTGACAAGACTATTTTACAAGCAAGATAATTGTGGGGTATAACCTCAAATACAAATACTTTTATTACAGAAATATCTCTAGTCTATAGGTCTAGTTACTAAGTGCAGGTTGCTTGTAGTTGGCAGCCAAAATTGGCTTTGTCAAAGAAAAAGGGAGAAGGGAGGAGGTATGGAGAGTATTGGCATGGGTATAGAGGAGGCATATTGTATAATGTTATTAGGGGATAGGAGAAGGGGGTTTGGTGATGAGGGAGAACAAGCTGAAAAGTGCTGTATGCATGGGGGCAGCCATGGGGAAGTGTAAACCAAGTGGAGGGGATGGGGTGAGGACTTGTGGGGTGAGAGGTTCATACTAAGGGATTTAGGAGCATAGGGAGTGGTCAGCCCATGTGCACTCCTGCCTCATTACCCATAATAGGAAAGTATACTCGCTTCCATAATGTAAGTATCTAACTTGATGCTTGAATTGCCTCTTCTCATTGCTGACAATAACTTGTAATGGTAACTGGTTCCAGGGATGTAACACCCTCTGGGAGAAGAACACCTTCCTAGTATTAGAGTTAAACTTCTTATGTCTGAGTTGCAATGGATGTCCTCAATGGCTGCTACCTCATGTTTAAATTCCATATTCAGTTCACTCAATAAATATGTATCCTGCATAATGTCATAGCACATTAACAAACCCCCTTATTCTTCTGGTTTTTAGAGACATCAACTTCAGTTTGTTTAAATGTTCTGTATAAGGAAGGTCCTTCACATTAGGGATTAGCGTAGTAGCCTGTCTTTGGACCCATTCAATCTTATTTACACAAACTTTTTTTAGAGGCCTCCAAACTGGGCTGCCGTAGTTCAGCAAGGGCCTGACCCAAGTTTTATAAAGGAGCATGATAACCTGCTCATTCCTACTTCTGAAGTTTCTCTTTATGTTCCACAGAACCCTTTTAGCCTTAATTTTTGCTTATTACAATGTGTATTGAAGGTAAGATGTTGATCCATTACAATACCAAGACACCTCTCCTCTGCTGACTCTCAAAGTGGCTGACCCATCAGCTATTAAGTACCTTTTAGGTTTCTCCTTCCCACGTGTATTGCACACGACTTCTCTGTGTTAAAACTCATTCCCCTTTTTTCTACCCAATCAGAAATGTCATTCAGATCTTTCTGTATAGATGCAATTTTGTCCTCATCCAAGGCTATAGGGATAAGAAGGTGGGGGGGTAAGGGTCGGAATCTAGGAATCTAGGGCAGAGCATGGAACTCCTATCGTTATGCATAGCAGTTGCACTCTTGGGATTCTACCAGAAGGCGATGGAGTTCTTTTTTGAATTGGCTGAGTTTCATAAGGTGAAAAAGGGAAGGAGGGTAAGTCATTCATCCAGAGAGGGCCTCGATAGGAGAGGGACCTCTGGGCAAAGGAGGTTTGTTTGTAAAGTACATGCAGTACCCCTCTAGCAGAGCTTTGGGTTGTGTTAGTGTTGGGGTTATGCTGGAAAAGCTTCAAAGTTGATTCTGGGACCAGTTCTAGGAGGGTTTTTTTTCCTATGATACATGTCTGGTACTGGGATCTTAGAGGCAATGGGAGCCAATCAGTTGTGGAGTAGAGACTGCAAGAGTGGGAATATCAATTAGCTCCTGGAACAAGTTGGCAGGTTTTGTTGAGCAGGAGTTTAACCCTTTTGAGAACAGTTTCAGTGGCCTCAATATAGATAGTCAGTCCATAGTCAATGATGGACAGTATTGAGCTTTTGGTGACAAGGCTGAGGGCCTCAGTGGTCATAATATTTCTGTGTTAGTAAAGGAGCCCGAGTCTGATGTTGGCTGTTTTCATGGCATGGTCAATATGGGTGTTGGAATAAAGGGTGTTGTCTAGGAATAATCCCAGGTATTTAAGGTAGTAACCTGTTTGATTACATCCCTTTTGTTACTTAGTATGATATGTGGGCTACTCTACTTTTTTGAGCTTTGTAGGGTAAAGTGCATTGCTTTTGTTTTTCTGTAGTTCAAGAGGAGTTTGTTGTGAGCAAACCATGACTCCAGTTTGGTAAAGCTACTTTGAAGGGTAGCTGTTATTTTGTGGAGATGTGTTCCTGGTACGGAGATCACTGCATCATCTGTGTAAAGCAGCATCTTAGCAGGGCATGTGCTTGGCAGGGAATTGATAAAGTGGCTGAATAGTAAGAGCCCTAAAATTGATCCTTGTGGGACACCCAAAGTAACATTCCAGGGTTCAGAGGATACACCTTTTATCCTAACACACTGGGACCTGTGCGAGAAGTAGCTTGAAAACCAAGACAATGTACTGGTGGAGAGGCCAAGGGCTGCGAGGCTGTTGAGCAAGGATGTGATGACTGATGGTGTCAAACACTTTGGTTAGGTCAATAAAGATTGACCCAACCATTTTACCACCATCCAGGGAGTCATACAGGTGTAAAGTAAAGTCAGTGAGTGTAGTAATAGTGCTGTGGGATTTATGGAACCCATGCTGTTGAGGGCAGAGTAGGTTATATTTGTTGAGGTAATCCACAAGCTGATCTTACCACAATTCTCTCTAGGGCTTTTGAGAGGGATGGTAAAATAGATATGGGGTGGTAGTTGCTTATGCTGGTCATGTCTCTACTTTTAAAGACTGGGGTGACAAGGGCAGTTTTCCAGTTGTCAGGGAATATGTTCGACTTAAGGGATATGTTAGATGGTTGCATTAGTGGGTGGGCAACCTCTTCTAGGGTGATGGTGAGAAGCTTCATGTCGAGCATATCACTACCCATTCTAGTTTTGCCAAGGATCTTCTTCACATATCTAATAGTGTCTACCTTCATGATCATTTTGAAGTAGAATGGGGGTTGAGTGGTGTTTGAGGTGGTAGCAAGGTTTGGGGGCCAGCTGTTAGGGTCAGTAACAAGGAACTCTGGTGGGAGGATGGAGCTGAGGTCTGTAAAGGCCAGCTTAAAGGCATTAGCTAACTCTTTGGGTTGCTGGAGAGGGCCCGCAGGGGTGACAATTAGATTTGGTGGAGCTTTTGATTTTTTTCTAGTCAGTGTCTTTACATTCTCACAGAACATTCTCCCATTCCCCCAGCACTTTTCAAGTTCCTTTCTGTAATAGGAGGGCTTAGCATTCCTTAACAACTGGGTGCATTTATTCCTTGCAGTCTTGTAGGCCATAAAATCTGCCTGTCTTCCAGTAGCTCTCGCTACATGCCAGAGGTTGTCCCTATTCTTCATTATTTCTAAGAGGGGGCCGTTAAGCCAAGGATTGGATGCCCCTTTTGTTTTGGATGTTCTAAATGGTGCAAATAAGTCACAGGCTTTTTTGAAGATAGTAATAAAGTATTCCAGAGCCTGGTTAGGGTCAGGGCAAGTGACAAGGGGAGAGCAGTCTGCATCTCTCAGGTAGATCTTGAAGAGACCAAATTGCCCTTTTCTCAGGGAGCATTTTTTTCTGGTTTGCGGCATGTCCTTAGGGTACTTGTTAGACCAGGAGCAAATAATGGGAAAGTGGTCTTTCAAGGTGTCTGGCAGGACGGTGATATTTTTTAGGTGCTCAGGGCAAGTAGCTAGGAGCCAATCAATGAGCGTGCCAGTACCTGTTTGATAGTTCATCCTAGTTGTTTGATTTACCATCTGCGTTAGGTAAAGGACATGTATTTTATCCCTGACGGTAACTGCATCCTTAGCTAGCCAGTTCGAATTAAAGTCCCCAAGGATAACCTGTTCCCAGCCCTGTCTTGGTACTTGGTTTGTTTAGAAGACTTTTTTTTCCAGTGCTTTTGGACATTTTGTTGTTTGAATTGCTATTTGTGAACACGTGCCTTGTAGGCCTCACTACTTGTCTCTATGGAACACTTGGCAGCGGCTTCAGCCACAGCAAATATGCAACAGTGAACTAGCCACCCTCCATCACTGGAATACATTGCCTCCCTGCCAGAGACCATGGTACTTGACATATCCGAAATAAAAGCCACTGTTGCCTTGATGACCTCTGACCTTATATCCTTGAAAGATCAAATAAATACTGCTGAACAGCAGGTCTCCAATCCAGACGATTCCCATCTCATCATCTTGTACCAACTGGAAGTCCATAAGCAACAGCTGGAACAACTCTTGGAATGGGCCAAAGTGTTGGACAACCGAGGGCGTTAGAATACTATACATATTATAGGTGTCCTTGAGGAAGGAAAGGACCCTGCCTGGAGAGATTTGTGTCTGAACCCCTCTTACAGTCAGTAGCCCTGACCTGAAGAGGCTCTGTTGAAGTAGAATGGGCCTACCGGAGTCACCAGTCTAATACCTTCTGGATTTCCCAACCCCAGCCTATTATTGCTAACTTCCTAAGACTCTTAACTAAAGAATCCTTGTTAAAACTTGCACAGGACACAGGTCCACTTACTTGATGTGGCTCCAGAATCTCTCTGTACTCCAATTTTTCTGCTGAGGTGATACAAAAATGATGGCAGTATGCTCCCATTCAGTCTGGCCAACTTTGTTATCTATGATGATGGAAGAGACCATCTGTGCCATTCCTCACAAGAAGCTAGGGCTTATATCCATCGTAGGTGGCCACAGTTACTTATGGACTCACCTTATCCCAGGAGATCAGGGTGGGACTCAAACAAGCTAGCTGACAGGAACAGTCCTACCAGGTGGACACTTTTTTCAGTGCCCACAGAGGTACGTGATACAACCAATCTTAAATGCACAGGCACAGACTCAGCCCCTCCTCAAATGACACTGCTTCAGCATTTCCTCCTGCCCAGCTCCCTGAGGTTACACTACAACTGGAGAGTTACCACTCAGTTCTATTTCATTCCCAGAATGCAGCAGGTTGTGGCATTGGGCTACAAGATCCAGTTCTGGTTCAGACCAGTCACACTCCTCCTCCTACCCATCTGTCAAGTCTTTAAGGGATGATCCCATTCTCATGCCAAAGGACATGGTTAGGGGTCACCCCCAGCTGGACCCAGGACGGGTGTCAGGTTCACAGCTCCATGACATTACAGTGAATGCAATTTCAGGGACTTTATCTTAGTGATGCCAATTTCAGCAAACAGGAATATTGGCAACTGCATATTCAGCACACTTCTTTACACCTGCAATTGGAAAATGTAGGCTAATCCCCATAAATGATCATAACGGGAGCATATACTGTACCTATAGAAATTAGTATCGGCATACCTCCAATGCACTTTATGGTCCACCTCCTTATCCCTCCGTTAAATGAAACCACCATAGATTACCATTGGAATGCCTCTCTGACTATGGAGAAATTCTACCAACATCTTGAGAGACCATCCCACCATGCACAGGGCCACCTTAACATACCTGCAACACCTGCCAGCAATTAATCTATCTGTTTGTGCAGAGGGGCTATGCCACCCTGAGCCCTCTACAGGGGGCTGCACCCCCAAGCTCTCTCATTTCTATTATAACATCTTCCAAGTCGCTTAGTGACTCAGGAGGATCGCTGTATTGTGTTATCGCTGAAATGCTGCATTTTTCTATAATTGCTATCATTGAAGTCCATTCACTGAATTGCATTCACTGTAATGTGCTCACTGTATTGATGTGCTACCCAAGTTCACATATAAACACCTTACTGGGTTCTTCCCTACAGCCATGTCTCTCTGACTCCCCGGACTTAATGGATACGCTGCTGATCTCCCCTTCAAAAACTAAGTCTTCACCTGGGGATAAAGTTAATGATACCACTTCTTTGCTACAGCATTGTGAAGAGGCCTGAAGGATCAGGCTCTGGCTCTTAGAGGTCTCGTTGAGTTGCAGGACTTGTTCTGTTATGCAAAGGGCTTTTACTAGAACTGCATCTGTTCTATAGGATTGGTGTTCTGATTGATTAGGTTTTATTAATAATTCTATTGGCCCATTTGAAACAGACAAACTTGGGGGGAGTAGATGCAACACTGAGTCTGATGTTGGTATACACTGTGACTCTTCTGAGTCTTTCCTGTTATTAATCAGTTATTGTTATTGTAATGTGTTTTTTCTCTTTTTTCACTCCATTGTTTCCTTTCTGCTAATCCACTATTCAGTTCTTTTTTTCTCTCAGTGAGAATCTCATTTCCTCTCGATACTCAGTGGGTCTGCTCTTTCTCCTTTTTCACTCTGTTATAAGGTCAGTAGTGCTTTCTTTCAAGTGGTCACTTGTGAATTGCATTGCTATGACTATCCCCTGTTTGGTTTTTGTACTTCTTTCACTCCCTTGACTCTTCCCTTTCAGTCTGGTTCTCCTTTTACTGATGTCTTTTCTTTTTTAGGGCTGCAGTGGGCAGAGCCCTGCAGACCTTTTATGATCACTGAGAAAAATGACTCTTCATTCCTTCTGAATGAACAATATGTTGGATTGTGTCACAGTCGCCTCCATGTTTGTGAAGCAGTCCACCCATGTTGTCTCTACTGACAGTGACACTGTCTATTTCACAGTGCCAGCAGTCAAGGTGGAACACGGCACACTCTGTCATGTCCAATATGGCCATCACACTCTACAGTGCATGTGCTAGCAGTTGTGCATGTGCAGTAGCATTTGGCAGCCATCTTGGTCACAGCAGAGTGACTCATGTTCCACCATGACCAACTATTGTATTTATTTCAATATTATAAAAATGCTCCCCACCTGACCCTCCCTCTCAGCACCCACTCCCCCCCCACAAACATAACTGTGACACTGGGGGTGCCCAATCACCCAGTGTCATGATCGGGGATCGTCAGTCTATTTTTTGCATTTGCGTTGTATTTTTATTTTTCACCTTTAAAAAAAATTGCCCATTGATGTCATACCCCATGTAACTGTGACACTGGAGGTTTCTAATCTCCAGTGTCATGATCAGGGATCATTGGTCTTCTCTTTTTCATGTAAAAAGAACCATCCATTGATGTCTTTTGTGATATTCTTTACCCCCCACCTGACCTTCCAATAAGCATCCAGCACTCTGCACACCCCTTATCTTACTTACCCATCGGGGTCCAACGCAATAAACCGAACTGGACCGCATACACATCTTCACTCTTTGAAGCCAGACCACAAACTGAAGACACAGGTTTGCAGTTCAATGTATTTTTTCATTATTTATTTATTGAAGTCTTGGATGACACCTGTGAGTAAATGCTTATTGAGAGATTCCACATCAGACACGTTAACACAAGAAGACACAATATAGTTCAGTAAATTATACATACAGAGTACAAAACATTCAACAGTACATGGGTTGCAATGACAAGCAATTCACAAATTGTGCTAAGGCATTGTACATGGTATGCCAGCATCCTGCGGAAGAGAGAGTGGCAGAGGCAGACTGTTAGAGTGAGGTAGAGAGGGTCAGGGAGGGGCAGTGGGAGCTGGGATAGGGAGGGCATAGGGAAAGAAAAGAGCAAAGGAGTAGGGGTGGGAAGCAAGTGCTAGGGCAAAGGGTATGGGAGGCAAGTGCTTGGGTAAAGACTTAACCTGGTGGGCCAGGAGTTGGAAGTGCTGAGGTAGACAAAAGCTGTAGGCACAGACTAGTGGGGGCACCTACAGATACTATTGTTGGTGAGGTGTTGACAAAGTTTGCGCTTAAAGGAACCAAGGGTTGTGGCTCCAGTGATGTCAGGTGATATACCATTTGTCCACAGAGGGGCCCGGTGAGCAAAAGATCACTGAGCCATAGTTGTGCGGCACCTGGGCACATGGAATACTTGTGTAGTCGAGCTTCTGGTTTGCCTGGCATGTATAGGTGGTGACAGAAGCTCAGAACCTCTTGAGGAAGTAAGTTTAGTGAGACCTTTTTGTGAGTAGGCAGGTTTGATAAAGTATTCTGTCTTTCAATTGAAGCCAATCCAATCGCTCATAAAGCTCACTGGTGTGGGTGAGTTCATGACCAGTTTTTGCTCTTTGAACCATTTTTCAGCCACTGCTAAGCTGCTCTGGAGGTCATATTCCAGAAGTGCAGGGTTGAGGTTGCTAGTAAAGATCACCACATCATCTGCGTAGAGGAGCATGTGACTATTGCAAGCAGCCAGAAGGTTGTTAAGGAAGGCACTGAAGAGCAACGGACCAAGTATGGATCCTTGTGGTACCCCTGATCAGACTGGCTGACTTTCTGATAGGATGTCCCTGATCTTTGCTTGCTGTGATCACAGGCTACAGTAGCTACAAAACCATGCTATGGTTTCTAGGGCTAGCCCTATGTCTGAGAGCTGTTCAAAGAGAAGGGCGTGATGGACCATGTCAAATGCCTTTGATAGGTCAACAAAGGCTGCCCCTACAATGTGCCCTTTGTCAAAAGCACTATGTTTTAATCCAGTAAATTCCAGGACAGCTGTAATGGTGCTATGGCCGGCTCGGAAACCATGCTGTTCTGAGCATAGGAGTTAATATCGATTGAAGTATTCCACCAGCTGGTCAGCCATAATCCTTTCAAGGGCCTTGGAGAGCAGGAGGAATATATAGATTGGCCTGTAGTTGTTTTGAAGAGACCAGTCACCACTTTTGTGTACCGGGATGACTGTGGCAGCTTTCCAGATTTGGGGGAATTTGGAGTGGCAGAGAGATAGAGTAATTATCTTTGTCAGTGGACCAAGTACTTCATCTAGTGTTAGTCGAATAAATTTTAGTTCCAGAGAGTCCCCACTGTGCCTTGATTTGCTGAGGGCTTTTTCAAGGTATTTTCTAGCAGTTGCCTCAGAGACCAGTTTGAAATGGAAGAGTGGCCAGTTTGGTCATGCTGGGGTCTTCTCACTGACTCCTGCAGCAGCAGTATTGAAGAAGTTCATCGGGAGCACACTACTGAGATCTGAGAAGGAGAGGTTCAGAGAGTTAACGACGAGCAGAGGGTGCAAAGTAGGGACGCTCTCAACATTTAGCAGGGCTGGGGCTATTTTAGGGTCCTTCCCAGAGATATCATTTAGATTTGCACAGAACGACTTGCTGCTATTCCAGGTGTTAGTGAGCGCTTCCTTGTAGAATTTGCTTTTTGCCTCACAAACTGCCTTTGTGCACTCATTGAGGGCCTTTTTATATCTTTGGATGTTAGTTGGTGTGCCATGTGCCTGCACTGTTTTCCAGAGTTGGTTTCTTTTGTTTAGTTGTGCCTATAGTTCCAGGGCAATCCAGGTATTTATAAGTCCTCTGGTTTTTCTGTCTGTAATGGGAGCATGTTTGTCACAGGCTGCATTGAATTTTGAGATAAAGAGATCTAGTGCAGTGTCCACATCCATGGTTCCATACAGGTCCGACCAGTCGTGCTGCCTTAGGTCTTCCTTTAGCTGCGGAAGGTGGCCCTTTAGGAGTAGGCAGTTTTTTCGGTTCTGGCAGGAGGTTTGTGATAGTTGTTATTCCAGAGGAAACTGATAGGGGAGTCAATAGCTCAATGAGTCAGGGAGCATGGTGAGATCTGTGATATGGGAAGGGCAATTTCGAGATAACCCAGTCCAGAAGTGTGCTGCTGCCCATCTTGTAATTGGTTCGAGTTGGCGTGTGTTCCTAGCATTAGTTTGTCATTGCTGGGTGGTGGGGGTATGACATATCCCTGGAGTGTATTTCTGTTGTAAGTGACACATCATCCACTTCTTTTCGAGCACCAGTCCTGTCGGTACAGGGTGTAGCTGGGCAGGGATATGGCAGTATCTGGTATTTTTGGGGAAAGCCTTGTTTCCACAACAGATATCACATCAGGGTGGTGTTGAGAGACTCAGGCCTTGAGACTGTCCATTTTTGGGGAGGAGGCTACAGATGTTTAGGGGTGAGAACACGAGACCTGAGGTTTTGTGCTGTCTTGTATTTTGGGTCATTGGAGGGCTGCCAGGGTTGGGATGCACATTGCCAGACATCAGGAGTAGGAAAAGCAAGGGTAGCCTTAGGAGCTGATCCAGTATTAGTTTTTTCTGTCATTGCTTTACTCATTTGCTGGGTGCCTCTGTTTTCATTTTGTGAATATTGCCTGAAGTAGTAGTAGTAGTAGTAGTAGTAGCAGGTGAGTAATGTGGTCCAGTAAGAGTTTATAATTTCTTGACCATGGCCTTTTGCTGGACGCAAATACTTTAGTGGTGCTAAAGTGGGCAATGAATCCAGAGATGAGCAGTACCAAGGAGGGATCTTTTGGGTGACAGCACTGTGACCAGGTCCTGGGATGCCCATGCTGGGTGTAACTTTTAGGCCCCTGGTAGGGGGAGGTGATTGAGACATACACATTAAGGAATGTCTCCTGGTGGTTTAGATGGGAGGAAGGAAGGAAGGCAGCAACCTGGTGCACGGAGGTTCAATTGGGGATAACAGAGTGAGTATGACGATGCATAATAGGGTCCCAGAGGTCCTAATCGACACTGTGATGCACAAGCCTCAGGAATGAGATATTACCCCTTTAAGGGAAAGCGAGAGAGTATTACCTGAGAGAAGTAAAGGCAGGTCACTGGGAGACAGAAAATGTATTTACTAAAGGAAGGAGGTGGGGAAGGGTGGGTCAGCAACCCAGCGAACTGCACAGAGAAAAAGCTGCAGTGATCACAGCTCTTCACCCTGATTAAGGACTTTCCCTAAGGTAATTAAATAAAAATAGGGACAGTACGAGGGCATTGCTCAGTTGCAGAGGTAGTCTGTTAAGCTGCCTTCAGGTCCAGTAAAGCAACTTCAGTTCCAAATTGTACCGTGCCTCTTAAGCAGTGGGGAGCAGGCAGGCAGTTGCTGCCTGGAGGGATGTGGGGGAGCCAACCCATTCAGGGTGCAAGGATCCCCTAAGAGAAGGAGAAAAACATGGGAATTAGTAGTGGGCAGAGGAGGAGGAGGGAACTTAGAAGATTAACAGCCACAATAAAAGGACAAGGATGGGTGTAATTTGAGCAAGGAGACAGGGAGGAGACTCAGAGGATTAGCCAGGAGGGAAAGGAAAGCCAGGGAGTGGCCCAGGAAAGAAAGAAACAAATTAAAAGAAAACAAACAGATGGGGGTTGCAGACTGGGAGCAGGTAGCTGCTATGGGGGGAAGAGTCAGACCCCAGTTCAGCAGGGGCAAACAGACCAGAAAAAACACAGAATTACAATTAAATTACACTCTAAGTTGCAGTTACAATTTAAATTACAATCTGAGCTGCAGCTCAAGTAAACAAACAGTGAACACTCTAAAAATCAAAAATCACCCAGAGAGCTGCACAGAGAAAGAGCTGCAGTGATCCCAGCTCTTCACCCTGCTTAAGGACTTTCCCCAAGGTAATTAAATAAAAATAGGGACAGTCTGAGGGCACTGCTCCATTGAAGAGGTAGTCTGTTAAGCTGCCTCCAGGTCCAGTAAAGCAACTTCAGTTCCAAATTGCACTGTACCTTATGCAGTGGGGAGCAGGCATGCAGCTGATGCCTGGGATGATGTGGAGGAGCTGACCCGTTCAGAGTGCAAGGATCCCATTAGGCAGTGGGGGGCAGTCAGGCAGCTGATGCCAGTAGGGATTTGGGGGAGCTGACCTATTAATGGTGCAAGGATCCCCTTAGGGATTTGGGAGCAGGCAGGCAGCTGATGCCTGGAGGGATGTGGAGGAGCTGACCCATTCAGGGTGCAAGGACCCCCTCAGGCAGTGAGGATCAGGTGGGTGGCTGATGCCTGGAGGGATGTGAAGGAGCTTACCCATTCAGGGTGCAAGGATTCCCTTAGGCAGTGGGGAGCAGGCAGACGGCTGATGCCTGGAGGGATGTAGAGAAGCTGACCTATTCAGGGTGCAAGGATTTCAATAGAGTTTTGAACTTAGTGCCATAACTTGGGTATTCTTAAATATTTTGGCCCAGATTTGCAACATTCCTTCTTTGGGACCCCACCTCATGGACAATGTCACTGTCGTAAGGCATATCTGTCCCAAAAGGTGATTTTGCAGTTCCTGCACAAAATCACCTTTTGGGCAGGAGTTGAAAATTTTCTCTCCCTTGTTCATGACGAGGGGCCATAAGAATACTATGTTGAAAATTTGGTGGAAAAATATTGGAAAACAACAAAGTTATGAGCCTACATTGAATTTTGCGAATGCAGGCTCGTAAAGTTGGTACTTTTCAATATTTTTACCTCAAATTTATAACATAGCCATATCTTTACAGCACCTCATGACTGTGATAGCTGTCATTTTTCAAATCCTGTCCAAAATGTTTGTTTAACATCCCAAAAGTTGATTTCGTGGTCCCTGCATGAAATCACCTTCTGGGCACCAGTTGAAAATTTTCTTTGCCATTATTCATGAGGTGGGGTCATAAGATGGCGATCTTGAAAATTTGGTGCATAAATATTAGAAAACAACCAAGTTATGAGCCCACATAGAATTTTGCGAATGCAGGCTCGTAACTTTGGCAATTTTCAATATTTTTACCCCAGATTTGCAACATAGCCATATCTTTACAGCACCTCATAAATGTGATAGCTGCCTTTTTTTTTTAATCCTGGCCAATAATGTTTTTTTTTTTTTACATCCCGAAAGGTGATTTTCTGGGCCTTGCACAAAATCACTTTTCAGCCAGGAGTTGAACATTTTCTCTGGCCTTATTAATGAGGTGGTGTTATAAGAAGGCAATGTTTGCAATTTGGTATGAAAATATTAAAAAAACCAAAAAGTTATGAACCTACATTTATTTTTATGAACACTGGCTCGTAAGTTTAGTAATATTCAATAGTTTTGCATTAAACTTTCAAAATAGCCATTTCTTTACAGCACCTCATGAATATGATAGCTGTCGTTTTTCAACTCTGGCCCAAAATGTGTTTTTCTGTCCTGAAAGTTGATTTCACAGTCCCTGTGCAAAAACACCTTTAAGCCAGGAGTTGAGCATTTTGTCTGCCCGTCTTTATGAGGCAGGGTCATAACAAGGCTATGTTGAAAATCTGGTGTAAAAATATTACAGACCAACACATTTATGAGCCTATGTTACATTTTGCAAATGCATGCTTGTAACTTTGGTAATTTACAATATTTTTACCCCAAATTCCTCAATTGCAGCCCTATCGGCTTGAGCCAGAATTTGTTTCTACTGTGGTGCTATTCCCCAACTCTTATTATTGTCTTCATATCTTTCCTCTCCTCTCTCCTTTCCCTTTACTTGTGACCCCCTGGCTTTCTTATTCTGGTGAGCTTGAATCAGTTCCTTTATTCTTTTCTTTTATCTCTTTCTTTGCTTTCTGTGCTCTTGGAGCTCTCTGCATGTGCTGCTTACTTATCTTCCTTGTCTGTCTTGCTGCACTACTCTTTTGCCTGCAGAGCATGCTACCATGGCTTACACTTTCACAAGCTACTATATATTGCCTGTTGGCTCTTCCTACCCACTTATGTGTGTAGAGGGCCTGCATCTACACATTTCTTCACTGTATAGTTGGGGTGGGGTGGGGATTTGTTAGGTTCTCCTGATTTTCCTCCTCCCCCTCTGGTGTCTTTGTTAGCGGGGCATGGAGGCTACATCTTCCTCCTTCCTGCATAGGCAGTGGACACACTAGCATATAACTCCTTTATTACATTACTGCCTCGAGGTTGGCTTTACTATTTCCTGTTCTTATAAAGTTTTTGTCATAGTTGGTTTCCTCATAGGTTGTAATATACTTGGTTGAGTTTTGCATAGTTTATTATTGCATAGATTTGAATCTTTAAAGCTGGTGTTCTTAAACATTGTCTGTGCACTTAGAAATTGTTGTTCTTATTTTAGTGCTAATTTTGGAAAACCTTTAAAGAAAAACATTAGAAAACTACCAGCTTTCACCAACTGGTGCTAAAATGCCAATTAGCACTTTTACACAGCACAGGAATTTTGTGCAGTACCTGTACCCATTTTGTTATTCACCGAAACAGTGCCGGTTTCCATTGTGGGACAGCACCATCTCACAAGCAACCGCATGCTTCACACATTTACTTTATGCTAATATGCCATGCTGACTTCAGCCATCACTCAGCAGGGCATATTAGTATAAAGTAAGTGAGGGAAGCATGCAGCTGCTCGTGAGATGGTGCTTTCCAGCAATGGAAACCAACAGTTGAGGCACATTCTATCTGTGAAAAAAAAAACATGTACAGGTGCTGTAAAAAATTCCTGTACTGTGTAAAAGTGCTAATCAGGCATTTTGGGACCAGCTGGTGAAAGCTGGTAGTTTTCCAGTGTTTTCCTTTAACTTTGCACAGTAGACTCAAACCCTCCCATTATTGTATTTCTTTTATCTTTGCAACTCTTATACTTCTCTTCACAACTGTTTTATTATGACCACTCCAACCATAAGCTCCCCAGTGAGGATGGTTTCCTGGAATGTGAAGGGCCTTAATCATCCTGTTAAATGGGTTAACAGCCATCAATATCTGAAATCCCTTCATACCACTATTGCCCACCTCCAGGAGATTAACCTCACCGGGCGGACTGTCTCATGGATGCAGAAAGGACGGGTGGGTCAAATGGCACATAGTGTGGCCTCAACTAAGTCCAGAAGTACCATGATTTTGATCAACTGCACCCTGAATTATAGGCGCAAGCTCACTTCTGCAGACCCATTGGGTAGGTGGGTCCTGGTCAAGTTGAGCTACCCTGGAGGTTTCATTCTTTTTACATCTATATATATGTCCCAAATGAGAATGACCCAGAATTCTTTTCTCACCTGTACCAGGCATTGGAAGAATTACAGGGGGACATCTGGGTCCCCATTCTGATAGAGGGCAATTTCAACTTACTGATCGACCCATTCATAGACCATTCAAAGCTCTCTCCAGGCACTCATCCTAAATCCAGAGCCTCTCTTTTGGCCCTGATGGCCGAATGGGGTCTTGTGGACATCTGGCATCTGGCTAACCCTACGGCTCAGGACTGTACATTTTAGCCAGGGGTCCATGACATGTTTAGCTGCCTCAATTTTTGTTAGGGAATGACCTTGATATCCCCTGTGTCACCAATATGTCAATTGGAAGACTCCTCATTTCAGATCAGGCTCCTTTTGCACTCTGCTTTCAACACCCCAATGCAGAGCTCCAGTCTACCCAGTGGCATTGCAATCTCCTTCTTCTCTCTGATCTCCACCTTACATAAAAACATAGAAACATAGAATTTGACGGCAGATAAGGACTGCTTGGCCCACCCAGTCTGCCCATTTCCCTACCTACTGGATAAGCTGCAGATCCTAGTTAACCAGCAGCCTACTTCTTCCTACCCCACCCCCCAGAATTGCCTTTATGACTATCCCATGCATGCTTGAATTCCACCACTGATTTTGACTCCACAACCTCCTCCAGAAGGCCATTCCATGCATCCACAACCCTCTCTGTGAAAAAATACTCCTTAAATTACCTCTGAGCCGCCCCCTCTATCTTCAAATTGTGCCTCTTGTTCTTGCACACCTCTTTTTGAAAGATGCTACCCTCTTGGACTTTGTTGATTTCCTTGAGGTACTTGAAAGTTTCTATCATGTCCCCCTCTCCCTTCTTTCCTCGAGGCTATACATATTAAGCTCCTTAAGTCTCTCTTCATATGTCTTCCGGTGCAGACCCTGCACCATTTTAGTTGCCCTCCTCTGGACAGCTTCCATCCTGTCTATGTCTTTGCGGTGATTGGGTCTCCAGAACTGCACACAGTACTCAGATGGGGTCTCACCAGCTGTCTGTACAGAGGATAATAACTTCTGTTTTCTACTGGTGATGCCTCTCCTATGCATCCCAGTATCCCCAACCCTCCTTGCTGCCCTCTCACATTGCTTGCCCACCTTTAGGTCATCTGATATGACTACCCCAGGTCCCTTTCCATTTTGTTGTTGTTAGTATCTCACCCCCATTGTGTACTCTTCCCTGGGTTTTGTTTCCCAGGTGCATTACCTTGCACTTCTTAGCATTGAATCTAAGCTGCCATACATTTGACCATTCCTCTAACCTTGCCAAGTCCCTTCTCATCCTTTCCACCCCACCCTGTGCATCAACTCTGTTGCAGATCTTAGTGTCATCTGCAAAGAGACATACTTTTCCTTCCAGTCCTTCTGCAATGTCATTATAAAGACATTGAAGAGGACTGTCCTATCTGAACCCTGCGGTACCCCACTAGTAACCCTCCTGTCTTCTGAGTGGACTCTATTTACTATTACTCTCTGTGTCCTATTCTCCAGCCAATTCTTTACCCAGGCTGTCATCTTGGGATCCACTCCCAGGCTGGCTAACTTATATCTTAATCTTTTGTGTGGGACTGTATCAAATGCCTTGCTAAAGTCTAGGTAGGCCATGTCCACAGCCCCTCCCTGATCTACTACTTTGGTCACCCAGTCAAAGAAATCTATCAGATTTGTCTGGCATGACCTTCCGCTGTGAATCCATGCTGCCTAGGGTCCTGTGCCCTTCTGGCCTCTAGATGCGACAATTCTTTCCTTTAGAAGTGATTCCATCATTTTCCCTATCACTGAGGTTAAACTAACAGGTCTATAGTTTCCTGCTTCTGCCTTGCTCCCACTTTTGTGAAGGGAATCACATCTGCCCTCCTCCAGTCCTCAGGTACCACCCCATCCTCCCATGATTTGTTAAAGAGGGTAGTCAGTGGTGTCACTAGTTCTACCCTTAGTTCTTTTAGAATTCTGGGATGAATCCCATCAGGCCCCATTGCTTTGTCCACCTTCAGTTTTAAGAGTTCTTTCAGAACCCTTGCTTCTGTAAATGGGCTGGTATCAACTTCTGTATCCAGAGTGTTTCTACTGTTTGTTTTATGTACCTCCCCCTCTTCCTTTGTAAATACTGAGCAAAAATATTTGTTTAGTATCTCTGCCTTTTCACATTCTCCTCTGCCCAGCCTCCCTTCCCTTTATTAAGCCTCACTATCCCTCCCTTGGTCTTCCTTTGCTCCCTGATGTACCTATAAAAGGTTTTATTCCCCTTCTTAACTGAGTTGGCTATCTTTTCCTCAGTTTGGGCCTTTGCTGTTCTGACTGCCTTCCCAGCCTCCTTTTGCTTTAACTGATACAGTTCTCTGTCCTGCTCCTGCTGCGATTCCTTGTACTTCCTGACCTTTATGACTGGATCCACAAGAAGCACAATTGTATTTCCACACCAGTGAGGCAGTGAGGGTAAAAGGCATAGGTGCAGAGTTCATGCTTTCCTGGGGGGCTCAGACTCAAAACTATTGGCCTAAACAGTTAACCTATTTTAAAACTATGCTTTACAAGGTTTTCACAAGACATGATGCAGGTATATCTACCAACACAATTCAACCAGAATTAGCTAGTTAGGTTTCAGACACAGAACCAGATGTATTTTTTTTTTTTACCAAGAACATGAGTATACAACAATATAGCCCAAACACAAAGTTCAATTGGTCTCCTTGAAGGGCAGAGCTGGCATCTTCAACAATGGTAAAAATAATTTGTAGCAACTCCAATTAGAAGAAGGTGTCAATTTTTTTTAAAGACTCAAAAAAAACATAATCTTCTGCATCACATGCCTTGTAATCAGGATTTTTATCCAATTCTTCCAGCCATTCAAGAAAAGAAACATAATTGCTTGTCATGGTCATTAAGGAGGGTTTCCTCAAAATCCACCAAATTGGGCAGAAGGGCTTTAGGTTTATTCCTTCTGGTGTCTGGAAGTGCTTGAACCAAGCTAACCTCTTTGGTGGCCCACAAGTAAAGGCAATGTGTTTCTGGACAAAGCTCATTATATTATGCATTTCTCTGTTATTCTAAATTGCCTCTTGAACTACTAAATTCATATTATGTGTACAGGAGTGCACAAAAATTGCACATCCCTCAATTTCCCTAGTTCTGTTCTGTAGCCTAGTACCATGCCCAGCCATATCGGCTGCCCCATCATAACAGTGTCCCTGCAGTTCTTAATTGACAGATTGAATCTGGTTAGCGGATCTATAGTGATTTTAAACAGAATGCCACTAGTGGTACTTTCACTTTCATAGAAGCCAAATAAAAGTTCATGGGCAGTGAAGTCATTAGTGACAACACAAAAACAGACAGAAATTTGTTCCTTGGCTGATATGTCTGCAGTTTCAGCTAGCATGGTGCCAAAGGAGGGACTCCCCTGCACTTCTTTACACAGTTCATGAAGGACTGCACATGAAAAATCTTGAAAACTCTCATTTGAAATTTCCTGTAAAAGCCACTTAAATGTTTTAGGTCATTCAAGCCATTTTTTTAGAACACGCACATTTATCGAACTTTCACTCAACAGTTACATAGAAACATAGAAACATAGAAACATAGATTTTGATGGCAGATAAGGACCGCTTGGCCCACCCAGTCTGCCCATTTCCCTACCTACTGGATAAGCTGCAGATCCTAGTTAACCAGCAGCCTACTTCTTCCTACCCCCACCCCCTAGAATTGCCTTATGACTGTCCCATGCATGCTTGAATTCCACCACTATTTTTGACTCCACAACCTCCTCCGGAAGCCCATTCTATGCATCCACAACCCTCTCTGTGAAAAAATACTTCCTTAAATTACCTCTGAGCCCGCCCCCCTTCTACCTTCAAATTGTGCCTCCTTGTTCTTACACGCCTCTTTTTTTGAAAGATGCTACCCTCTTGGACTTTGTTGATTCCCTTGAGATACTTGAAAGTTTCTATCATGTCCCCCTCTCTCTCCTTTCCTCAAGGCTATACATATTCAGCTCCTTAAGTCTCTCTTCATATGTCTTCCGGTGCAGACCCTGCACCATTTTAGTTGCCCTCCTCTGGACAGCCTCCATCCTGTCTATGTCCTGCGAGATTGGGTCTCCAGAACTGCACGCAGTACTCCAAATGGGGTCTCACCAACTGTCTGTACAGAAGGATAATAACTTCCTGTTTTCTACTGGTGATGCCTCTCCCTATGCATCCCAGTATCCCCCCAGCCCTCCTTGCTGCCCTCTCACATTGCTTGCCCACCTTTAGGTAATCTGATATGACTACCCCCAGGTCCCTTTCCATTTTTGTTGTTGTTAGTATCTCACCCCATTGTGTACTCTTCCCCTGGGTTTTTGTTTCCCAGGTGCATTACCTTGCACTTCTTAGCATTGAATCTAAGCTGCCATACATTTGACCATTCCTCTAACCTGCCAAGTCCCTTCTCATCCTTTCCACCCCACCTTGTGCATCAACTCTGTTGCAGATCTTTGTGTCATCTGCAAAGAGACATACTTTTCCTTCCAGTCCCTCTGCAATATCGCTTATAAAGACATTGAAGAGGACCGGTCCTAATACTGAACCCTGCAGTACCCCACTAGTAACCCCCCTTTCTTCAGAGTGGACTCCATTTACTATTACTCTCTGTGTCCTATTCTCCAGCCAATTCTTACCCAGGCTGTCATCTTGGGACCCACTCCCAGGCTGGCTAACTTGTATATTAATCTTTTGTGTGGGACTGTGTCAAATGCCTTGCTAAAGTCTAGGTAGGCCATGTCCACAGCCCCTTCCTGATCTACTACTTTGGTCACCCAGTCAAAGAAATCTATCAGATTTGTCTGGCATGACCTTCCCACTGTGAATCCATGCTGCCTTGGGTCATGAGCCCCTCTGGCCTCTAGATACTCAACAATTCTTTCCTTCAGAAGTGATTCCATCATTTTCCCTACCACTGAGGTTAAACTAACAGGTCTGTAGTTTTCTGCTTCTGCCTTGCTCCCACTTTTGTGAAGGGGAATCACATCTGCCCTTCTCCAGTCCTCGGGTACCACCCCATCCTCCCATGATTTGTTAAAGAGGGTAGTCAGTAGTGTCACTAGTTCTACCCTTAGTTCTTTTAGAATTCTGGGATGAATCCCATCAGGCCCCATTGCTTTGTCCACCTTCAGTTTTAAGAGTTCTTTCAGAACCCTTTCTTCTGTAAATGGGCTGGTATCAACTTCTGTATCCAGAGTGTTTCTACTGTTTGTTTTAGGTACCTCCCCCACTTCCTTTGTAAATACTGAGCAAAAATATTTGTTTAGTATCTCTGCCTTTTCACAGTCACCCTCTGCCCACCCTCCCTTCTCTTTATTAAGCCTCACTAGCCCTCCCTTGGTCTTCCTTCTGCCTCCCTGATGTACCTATAAAGGTTTTATCCCCTTCTTAACAGAGTTGGCTATCTTTTCCTCGGTTTGAGCCTTTGCTGTTCTGACTGCCTTCCAGCTTCCTTTTGCTTTAACTGATACAGTTCCCTGTCCTGCTCCTTCTGTGATTCCTTGTACTTCCTGAATGCTTTCTTTTTCTCTTGAACCTTCACTGCCACTTCCTTTGAGAACCATAGTGGTTTCTTACATCTTTTGTTTTGTTAATTTGCTTCACACAAAGGCTCGTTACCTCTGTGATGGCAGTTTTTATTATTCCCCATTGTTATTCCACCCCTCCTTCCTGCTCATTTGCTAGTGCATTCCTTAGGCACTCACCCATTTTGGCAAAGTCAGCCCTCCTAAAGTCCAGTACCTTTGCCTTTGCATGGCTTGACTCTATTGCTGTGTTTATTGTGAACCATACTGTTCAATGGTCGCTAGTTCCCAGATAGCTACCCACTTCTACATCTGTGATCCTCTCTTCATCTCCATTTGAGAGAACCAGGTCTAAGATTGCTCCCTCTCGAGTGGGCTCCAGTACTAGTTGTCTAAGGCATGCCCCTTGTAGGGCATCTAGAATAACCCCACTCTTTGAAGTGGCTGCTGCAACTGCATTCCAGTTAACATCTGGCATATTCAGATCACCCATCAGCAATATCTCCCTTTTCTGCCATTCTAAGTATTCTTTCTATCATTTCCTTGTCCATTTCCTCCCCTGAGAAGAAGTCTATTATACAATCCTATGCGGATTGTGGTGCCAATGCCAGTCTCCAAATTTACCCACAGTGCTTCTTCTCCTCCCTGTTTTCCCTTTTGTTCTGTTGCCTTGATTTCTTCCCTTATGTAAAGAGCTATTCCTCCTCCTCTTTTACCCTCCCTGTCCCTTTTTTGCATTACATTTGAAGCCTCATTGGTTTTCCCTCTAATTGCCAGTCCCTGTATGGCTAAAAAATGAATGGTAGAAAATATTCTGAGCAAAGCAAGCCAAGCTTCCCTCATTTCCTAATTTTCCTGTGCAGAAAGCTGAATGACAACAGATTCTCCTTTAATTGCAGAAAGGTTTGTGACAATGACAGTCCTGTGAAATCCAGACCTTTCATGTTTGGAGAACCTTTCGAAAGCATTCTTCCACTTGGAAAATCCATTGACAACAAATGCCAAGTGCAAGTCCTTTTCCCTGGACTCTGTTGAAAGGGGCATTTTTAATTCTGCTGCTTTGATACATTCAGAACAAAAAACTTTGTCCTTTTCTGCATCATACGTAATCCAAAAATGTTTGTTTACCTATCCTGGGAACAATTTTCGGCCAGATTTTGATGAGACAGATGATGCTCTGCTGTCACCTAGATTTCTATTATTATCCTCAGTAGAAGACGAAGTTGATGTATTTGATTTACTTACTGTAGTCATGGTATCCAAATCTGTATGGACCTGAACTTGTTCAGAATTGGTAGACAAGTCCCTTACTTTGGAGCCAGGACAACTCACAGCTTCTTTTGGCAAACAAGTGACAGATCTGTCCATTTTTAACAAGTAACTAAAGATTTGCTCTTTGCACCACTCAACAATTGACAGTACACATACACCAAGTTCTTCACAGGCTTGGTACGAGAAAAGAAAGATGTTGCCATACTGGTGTAAGCAATCTGATGTAAAGATGGGTGTTTCGTGTTTGACAACTAAGCCTGATCTGTCAAATGGTGGGGGCTTTTAAAAAGTTGCTTCACACTAACTAAAGTATAAAAGACACTTGTTGGTTGACAGTCACAAAGCTGATTGGCTATGAAGTAGGCGAGACAATACTCCTCGGGCCCCAGAAATGTAACTTATTTTTAAGATTCAAGCTTAAATGTATCTGTGTCTGTTTTATTTTCTTCAAGAAGTATACTTATTCAGAGTTTTAAAATGCAGTACTATATATATATATATATATATATATATATACAGTTCTAAAGATAGGGCAGAGCCTAGGAACACCTCAAATGGGGGGGGTGTTGCTGAGTGTTTAAAACTTTGTAATTATTTTTATTATCAGTAGAAGTACAACAAAAACATTATTGTACCTCTGTGTTTATATCACCAGTCCCCCCAGACACAGAAACTTGTTAACAAAGGGCAGAGGCAGACAGCCTCTGGACACCAAGCTGGAGGAGGGTGAGTGTTTAAAACATTCTATTTTTATCAGTACAACAAGAAATTGTACCTCGGTTTATTTCCAGTCACACACACACACACACACACACGCTTGTTAATACTGACTTCCACAGTTTGCTCTGCTCTCTTCTTACCCTCCACAGCTTAATTTGCCTCCTCACTCTCTCACTATTTTTTTTCTTAATATTGTTGCTGTGAGCAGCTGATTTTGTTTCTTCCCTCTCTTTATCAGAGCCTCCTCAGTCCTGCAGCCCCTACCATCTGGCATCTGCTCTTTCCCTCACCATTTGTCCTTTCTCTCAATTGTATTTTTATGTTTGCTTGCACGCATGTGCAAGAAACATAGTGCCATCATCGGAGATTTCGGAGGTGTGTCACCTCCTCCTCCAATTCAGGCAGTGTGCTGGCAGGCGCGGCCCCTGTAAGCCAATGCATTTTGGAGCTGCTCCATGATATGCTCCAAAATGCAGTGGCATACAGCTGAAAGGGAGCTACGCTGAGTGAGCAGCGACAAGAAGCTGCCCGCGCGCAGCTCCCCACAGCCGCAGGCGTGCGCACCCCCCGCACGCAGTGTATAGCCAACGGGGTGCCCAATCCCCATCAGCTGAGCTGCATCTGATGCCATGCTGGGAGCCCACCCCAGTGTGGCAATCAGTCATTTGCCGATGGGGTGCCCAATCCCCCATCGGCTGAACGCGCCTCTCAACGCCTTGTGCCACGCTGGGAGCCCACCCCAGCGTGGGCAATGGTCCTGATGTTCATTTTATTTTTTGTCAACGGGTGCCTAATCTCGTCGGCTGAACGCCTCAAAGTCCTTGTACCACACTGGGAGCCCACCCAGCGTGGCAATGGTCCCGATTTTTTTTATTTTTGCTGACGGGGTGCCAATCCCTTGGCTGAACGCCCCAATTCCTTGTAAGCCACGCTGGGAGCACACTCAACGTGGCAAATGGTCCTGATGTTTATTTTTATTTTTGCCGACGGGTGCCCAATCCCCGCCAGCTGAACGCCCCAAAGCCTTGTGCCACACTGGGAGCCCACCCCAGTGTGGCAAACAATCTCACAACATCTTTTTTTTTTCCTGTAAGAAAAACGGTCCCAGTCAATCGCCTCCGACCCCACAACCCGCACCACCACTCGCTTCCAGCCTCCCCACCCATACTTACCTCGGACTCTGGATGCCGTGACGATCGCCCGATTGGGCCGGAACCGTCTGCACTCTTCAAAGCCGACTGCGAACTGAGAATGCAAAGTCAAACTGTATAATGGGCTGAAGGGGGTTTCAACTGTACGCATATCTCAGCCATTTTGAGGAATTTTTGCAATTTTCAACATGAGGGTTTTGGGACCCTTTCATGAATAATTCACTGTCATGGTATTCAGGCGAAGGGTGATTTCAACAGTGACTGCGCGTGTGCAATCACCTGGTACCTGCGTGTTCTGAAACCAAATATGTTAATTATTATAAATCAAAAAAAACTGTAACAACGTGCATTGTGCAGTTCCTATGCAGCTCATGAAATTTCAATATTTTCACTCCAGATTTTCAACATTGCCATTTCACACATCTTCTTATGGTGGTACAGCTGTCATTTTCACATCTCACCCAAAATGTGTTTCCGCCCATGTAAACGAAATGGCGCAGTCAGTGTCTTGAAATCAATGATATGAGACAAATTAAGAAAATCACAGTGACACTGTTCATGAGTAGAGGTCTTGAAATGGCTATGTTGAAAAAATTCAGAAAAATTCCTAAAAATGACTGTTTTATGAGTGTGCGTTGCACAGTTCCCACGCATGCTCGTAGGTTTGCGAATTTTCAATATTTCCACTCCAGATTTCCAACATTGCCATTTTTCCACACCTCCTTATGAGCAGTACAGCTGTCATTTTTCACATCCTGCCCAAAACATGTTTCTCCCATGTAGCGCACAATGGCGCAGTCGGTGTGCAAACTCAATGTATGGGACACATTAACAAAACCACAGTGACACTGTTCATGAGCAGAGGTCTTAAAATGGCTATGTTGAAAATTTGGTGAAAAATTCCTAAAAATGACTTTTACGAGTGTCGTTGCACAGTTCTATGCATGCTCGTAAGTTTGCAAATTTAATATTTTCACTCTAGATTTTCAACATGTCCATTTTATTAAACTTCTTATGAACAGTACAGCTGCAATTTTTCATATGTCACCCAAAATGTGTTATCGACATGTAGCGCACAATGGTGCTGTTGGTGTCGAAAGCAAATGTTTAGGACAGATTAAGAAAATCACAGTTACACTGTTCATGAGCAGAGGTCTTAAAATGGCTATGTTGAAAATTTGGTGACAAAAGTCCATAAAATGACTGTGTTACGAGTGAGCATTGTGCAGTTTCCACGCATCCTCGTTAGTTCATGACTTTGTAATATTTTCAGTCCAGATTTTCACTAGTGGCATTTTTCGACACTTCCTTATGAACAGTACAGCTGCCATTTTTCACAACATGGCCGAAGTGTGTTTTCACACTTTCAGTGCAGAGATGCGTGGTCGCTGTGGGAAATCATTGTTCGGCACAGATAAAGAAAATCACAGTGACACTGTTCATGATCGGAGGCACCAAAATGCCTGAGTTGACAATCTGCTATTAAAAATCCCCAACCTAATTATATAACGGGTGTGCGTTGCACAGTTTCTATGTACGCTCGTGACTTCACCATTTTTTTAAATATTTTTACTACACATTTGCAACATAGCCATTTTTACACCTCCCCATGAAAGAGTACAGCTGTCATTTTTTACATCCTGTTTGGAATATTTTTGCACCTGTGGTGCTAAATGCCGTAGTCACTGTGCATAAGCAGCTTTCGGCTACCAAACTGATATTCCCCCTGTTCATGAGGTGGGGTCACAAAACAAACATGTTGAAAATTTGGAGTTAACATGCCAACGAATGCCTGAGGTATTAGGCTTTTCAACTAAATCACCCAACCCTATAGAGAATGACAGGAATCAGGGATGTGACTTGGGATTCTTGCCTGTGATGCTCATACCATTCCACACCCTGCAGTCACTGAGAGGCATCGAGGTATGCCTTGGACTCTTATCTAAACTTTCACCCCATTCTCTATCTCACACCCATCTCACCGTGTTCCTCATGAAATAGGAGTGCGCATAGGAGCCAAAGACCCCAAGGAACACGTGACACTTGTCAGTCTCTGCAGAGTGGGGTGTGGTGGAAATGTGAGGCCATTATGCCTGACGACCCAAACGCACACCCCAATGCCTGTCACTCTCTGCAGGGTGGTGGTGGGGTTGGCTTCAGTTCAATACTTCACTGCCATTCCTATTACGCAGCTCTGTAACTTCTACACTACCACTGCCAATGCCAGCAAGCAAACATTCGGCATTGACAAATGCTTGTTTTATATTGATGTGAGCAGACAGTAGCTCATAAGATTTTATCCTCCCTCCTCATCAGAACCTCAGTTGTGCTGCTCCTGCTGTCGCATCTCCTCTACCCCACTCGTCCTTTCTCTCACTCTCAGACCAGTAATATTTATTATTTTCTAATATTGCTGTGTGTGATAGAGCTTCTCAGTTTTTGATTTTGTTACGTTTCCTCCTTCCTTATCAGAAAGACCTCAGTCCTCAGCTTTTGATTTTAAGTTTCCTCCCTGGCTCCCTCCTTATAATGACCTCAGTCCACTCCTGCTTGATCCTGCTGTCTGGGCTGGTGAATCTCTCTTCCCTCACTGCTTGTCCTTCAGACCAATATTTATTTTTTTATTATTATTTTATTGCTGAACAACCTCAGTCCTGCAGCTGCTTGATCCTGCCATCTGTCTCCTACTCAGTTTTTTTTGAGTCTACACTAATGTATCAGTTAGTAGACAGGCAGATTTAAATTGTGGACAGATCAGCTCTTGAAAAAAGGTTTGAGTGAAACTTGATTTGACTTCCTCAGCTACTTTCTCTCATTCTCAGCCTCTGACTATCCACACATACACACACCAGTTCAGAAAGGCAATAAATTTTATGCGACTTGCTGAGCTCAGACAGCACAACTTCAATGTTTGAGAAAGACAAGGAGGAGGTGGTTCAATAAGGAAAGGACAATTACTTTTGGTGTCCGTTTATGATCTGATGCCTACCCCCTTCCATCTCTTAGGCTATCACTTATGTCAGTCACTGGAGTTGGACATGATGGGACTGAGGTCACAACGAACAGTCTCCGGCCCTTACCTCGACTCTTGTCTGGGTCAGCTGACCCTCTAATGCAGCACTACATGATCCTCCATGCTCTCCTTCTAATGTTGTAGCAGACATGCACAGTCTCCACTTGCTGATGCTCCTCAGCCTGCCCAGGGCCACCTGCTTCATTACTGACATTCACACATGGAAAAAAATCAGCAGTCGAGCATGCACCGGTATTTCCATGTGAACCAGTGAATGCACAGCCAAATATTTAAAATAAATATTAAAACAAGTCAGACGGTGTAGGGTAAGGGCTGCATTCCAATTTGGGGGGGCTCAGCTTTCCGGGGGGCTCAAGCCTGGAAGCCCCCACAAACTCTACACCTATGAAAAAAGGCAGCTTATGGGAGGCTTTCAAGGTCTTTTTGCAGGGCTGTATTATTGTCTTTTCCACTATGACATGTAAAGAATGAGAGTCTGAAATTTTGGAGTTAATGCAGACTCTCTCCCCGCCCCCCCACTGGAACAGCAGTTTAAACAGGGCACATTGGCTACTTCATCCCTCTTAGCTGAAATTACTGGGCTTAAATATTGCCTTAATTCTCTCCTGTCAAGCAGAATTGCAGTCTTAAATTTTGTGAATCTGGAGAGAAGGATGGCAAACGTCTAACTTACTGCCTCAGCAAGCAACAAGCAGAATCTAGGATACTCACCTTCTCTAGATTGGATGGTTCCATCACCACTACGCCAAAAGAGATTAATGACACCATGAGACAATTCTATAAGCCTCTATATTCCTCACAATTGGGCCCATTTATTTTATCCCACCTCTGTTCCTTTTTGGATAATGTTCCTACACCATTACTCTTGCCACAACTTCAGGAAAATCTGGATAAGCCTATCACCACTGATGAACTTTGGTTCATGCTTCTCTCTCTCTCTCTCTCTCTTGAAAAGCATAAAATTCCAGAATGAGGTGGTTTCACCACTGACCTCTACCAACTTGTGCCAAATATAATAATCCACCCACTTCTTGCCATTCTTCAGGAAGCCCTTGCAGAGTGGTGGCTCTCTCCCACCCTGTAGGAGGCAATCATAACCCTTCTCCCTTAGCAATCAAATGATCTGCTAGACTGTGCAAATTTTAGACCTATCTCCTTTATTTCTACTGATATGAAGTTGTAGCCAAAGCCTTAGCCTCTCGGCTCAAGTGAGCTCTTCCTTGTTTAAGACACCACACTAAGGTTGGCTTCCATAAAGGGAAGTATAGAGCAGACCATATCCGTACCCTACTCTTGGAGCTCTCTGCATATGCCTAATACCTCATACCTCATTTTGACCATGACCATTTGTGTCCATGAATCGAGTGGTTCAGATTTTCCCCAGATTCTGGACAGGCTTAGTTCAAAGGACGATTATGATTAGTTATAAAACTGGAAGAAAGGCTAGAATAGCAACAACCCCTCAGGAGGCCCATCAAAGGTAACACATGAAAAGGTACAGCATTCACTCATTTTGATCAATAAACCTGACACAGTCACTACCCTCAATAGATTCCAATGGCAAGAGGTCAGCATCCATTCTGAAAAACTACAGTAGCCTAAAGAAAAAATGAGCACCTGATGAAAATTTCCTGTAAAAGTGAACATTTATACAGGTAGCACTGAGAGTGACTATATGTAGCTGGTACTACTCTGCATTACTCTATGCTGCACACTTAGGTTTGCATATAGCTGATAGCATTCACAAAAATGCAAGCTAGAGTTTACAGAAAAGTTTTAAAAGTTAGCTATACTTTTCACTTGTTTGTGTTCATATTTATAGAGGCTTTCAAGTGGGGTCCCATTTAATGTAGCAGCCATTTGTATACCTTATAAGTGCATGTGAGACCACTGTTGCAACTGCAAGCATGTTCTCTGCAGCAGTATTGTTTTATTTAATTCTTTGTTATCACATAAGCAGCAGGATACAAAATAGCTGTAACCAAAAAAAAAAAGAAGAAATTCTTAGTCAAAATATCGCAGCAAGAGAAAAAGAAAAAAGAAAAATACAACCAGAGAATGATAAAATACAAGTAGGAATGTAGGGTTTCTAGAATGTCTGTATAGAGTTAAAAAAGAAAAGAGGGGAATAGGGGAACATTTATGATTCTAAAAGAGAGATCAACTGAGGTTCAATATGACCTTCACTAGGGCTTATTCTGATCTTGACAATAACTACCCCAGTGTTCAATTTAACATCCTTAGAGCCTCCACTGAGCTTATAGCTCTCCCAAAAGGTAGCCAGATTTTCTTATATAAAGTTAATTTACCTTTTGAGGAATTGTGAACCTTTTCTAGTCTATGTATTGACATCACATGATTCAGTCAGGTAAGATATTCGGGGGTGGGGGAGGCATCCTTCTATTTCACCAGAATATATTTGAATGCTGAAATTAAAACTATTCAGATGAACCTTTGATGAGTCCTAGGAACAAAGGCTAAGGGGCCGCCATGGCCTAACATAATCCAGCTGGTCCGCTTTATTAAGCTCACCCACAGAGTTATTGAAAAAGTATAAAGCACCTTATGCCAGAAAATGTCCAGTACTGGACGTGTCACAATCATGTGTTCTAATGTGCCCACTGCTACTATGCATCTGGGACACAAGTTTGATATATTTTGGTTAATCAGATTCAGACAATGGGGAGTATAATAAATTCAGTGAATAATGTTAAAGTAAATTTGTTGCAGTTTGGTAGATATGATACCTAATTTAGGGAGATTTACTGTATAGTGCCAATCATGCCCAGATATTTTATTGTCTATGTGTTCCTCTCATTTGATTTTAAGATTTTTCAAATCTGCCCCTAAATGCTTTACAAGAAATCCACAGATTTTTTATATCAATTTACTTTATGGGCTCATGAGTATATTTTCCAGAGCATCAAATGTAGGGCCTTTAGATATCTAAAAAAACAGTGTGAGTTGGGTAATCCATGTTTTTTTTAAGGCATTAAAGTCTAAAAGACCTTTGTCATTAAATAAATGGTCAATTTCTGTAAGACCCAAGGGAGGGGTTAAATGGCAATTTAAGTAGATCAGAGAATGAAAGGAAACTTTTGAGGGCAAACCAGTAAATGTTCTAACTTAGTCCCATACTTCACAGGACGTATTGGTACAGATTCTTAAATCTTTAATTTTATACAGTATGACACATGTTTCATATTATTATAAGGGCAGGTAGCCAGTTCCATATGGTAGGATACCTCACTCTGATTCTGATGAAATCAGGAGTAAATACTTGTCAAAATAGAAGAAAAATAATACCACAAGAAATTCAGGAGAACCCCCTCCCCCTTCCAATTTTATAGGAATATACAACTTGCCCATTTTTAGCCTTGTTTTTTTTCCCCCTTCCATAAAACTTTTTGAATTATGTTCTCAAGGCCCTTAAATGAAAACACTGGAAAAGACACAGCTTTCCTCAGACACTAACATAAACTCTCAATTAATGCTTTTGGACAGTAACAACTTATTTTTTTAGTGATTTAAAATGGCTGCCCCCAACTTCCATGTTCTGTTGCTGGCAGCCACCATCTCATGAGCAGCAGTGAGATTCCTGAGCTCACTGTATGCTAATATGTCCGTTTGACCTCTGCTATTGGTTGGCAGGACATATTAGCATAATGTGAGCTCAGGACGCTCTCTGCTGCTCATAAGATGGTGGATGCCAGCAATAGAAAGTGAAAGTTGAAGGCCACTATTTAAATCACTAAGAAAGCAATTAGAGGTAATTTAAAAAAATTACTGTCTGAAAGCACTAATCAGGCATTTTTGTAGAGCCTGGGTAAAGCTGTGACTTTTCCAGTGTTTCCCTTTAAAAGGGGAATCTTTAATATAGGTAGGGACTGAATCAAATATAAACATTTTGGTAATACATTTATCCTAATTATATTTACCTGACCTGCGAGAGTCAAAGGTAAAGATTCCCACTGATCCCAATCTTTTTTTGTTTTAGTGACTAAGGGGCTGAAATTTATTTCATATTCCAATAGGGTCCTGACCTAATACAATACCAAGATATTTTGGCAATGTAACTTTACGAATATTACTGCCCAGGGGAGACTGGAAGGGATTCAAATTTTTTTTTGTTTGTTTGTTTAATGTAATTCATTTTTCCCCAGTTTATTTTGTAACAGTACAGAACCCCAAATTCTACCAATAGCTTGTTTAAAGCTTCAAAGATTCAATTTAGGTTTGCAGTATAAATTAATACATTGTCTGCATAGAGGTTGATCTTGTGTTCTATAGCCTTGTATTTTATACCTTTTAAGGTTTTGTTATTGCATACTGCTATAGTCAACATTTCAATGGCTAAGGCAAATGTAAGGGGGATAGTGGGCAACCCTAACGGGTGCCTCATTGTAACTGAAACATGCCCAAAAGGTCTCTGTTAATCCTTACCCTAGCTATGAGATTACAATATTTTTACCCAAAGCCTAAAATTCAGGCCAAAACTAAACTTTTTTAATACTTTCTTCAAATAGCCCCATTCCAGTCTGTCAAATGCCATCTCTGCATCCAGAGAAAGCAAAGACAGATTAGTATTTTTAAATTTGTCAATTAAGTTTATTTGCATCGAATGTTAAATCTTAGCTGATGCCCCCTGACAAAACCATTTTGGTCTAGGTCACGGTGAATAATTGTAGGAAGGACTCTATCCAATCAATTAGCCAAAATTTTTGCCAGTATTTTAGCAGCCAAATTAATTAAAAATACAGAGCAATATGAGCTTGGACTTAATGTATCGTTATCCTTTTTTCTTAAATAAGAGGATAGTGGCCTCACAAAATGAGGAAGGGAGCTTCTGATGGCTTAGGGTATAATCAAATATTTTTTTTAATTTAAGAAGAAATTAGGGAGGAAAATGTTTATATAAATCAGTTGGAATGCCATATAGTCCCAGAGCCTTACCCAATTACTTAATTGCAAATTCAATTTCTTCCACAGTAATTTCTTTCTCCAATAATATGATTTGCTCCTGATCCAAAGTAGGAGTATGTATTTTTGAAAGAAATTACTCTATACCTGGTTTATCCTTACTGTGCTCCGAGGCGTATGACACCTTATAATAGTCAAACAACACATTTTTAACTTCTGAGGGGGAATTAGTAATGGGGCCGGATGGAGTTTGTCTTTTCAATATATTATTTTCCACCTGTTCTTTTTTGATTTGTCATGCCAAGATTTAGATTGGTTTGTCTTCCATCACATAGTATTTACTGCAGGTCAGTAATAATTGCCTCTCCGCTTCTTCTGCCACCATTTCATTATACCTATTTCTTAGGAAAATCAGTTTTTGTAACATGCATGGATCCTGTAAAGTATGATTAATTAGTCCTTGTTGATGAATTAAGTTTTCTATTTCTGCCATCTTGCACTGTCTTTTTTTTAATGATTTGAGTTAAATGCTTTCGTAAAATGAATTTGTCACTGAGTTTAATTTTGCTCTGAGACAGGCCCATTGCAGACTATGAAATGCTTTTCCTGTGTTAATAGTAATAGCCATCTGCTGTTCTTTTACATTTCTCGCTCCTGAATGACATTTAAACACCTCCTGATTTTTTCTGACAGGCGTCTGGTAGGGATGAATTCAGACTGGTCAGTGTGAACTCATTTTTGTAAGATCAAATTAATTCTATTTGCTAACACCTTGTGGAAATGTTCATATCTACATTTAGTAGAAAAATCAGGTGGTAGGAATTGCTCTGTAAGGGTGTCTTCCCTGCAGCATGCATGGAAAATCACCTCCATCAGGCCACTGCATAAAGGAGGCTCCAAATAGGAAATTGGTAACTATAGACCCATATCCCTTCTACCCTCCCCCCAAAAAAATCAAGGAGAAAATAGTCCATGCACAAATCACAGAGCACTTAAATATAACATCCTCACAGGGGGGGTTGAACATGGTGTCAGGGCAAAACACAATACTGAAACTGCCTTTGTGAGGTTCACCAATGACATTTTTAAGGCCATGGATGATGGACTATATACAGGCTCTGTTTTTGTGGACTTAACCAAGGCCTTCAACTTGGTGGGCTACAACCTGCTTCTAGCAACCCTCACCCAAATGAACTTCTCTACTAACACAGTAAACTGGATTGGGAACTTCCTCCATCCTAGGTACCACAAAATGGTAATTGAAGGTCAATCTTCGTAAGACTGTCTTAGTAAATATGGGATTCCTCAAGGGTCAATTCTGGGAATCTTCCTATTTTCTCTTTTTTTAACAATATTCCTTCAGTCTGTTTGCATACAAACATCATACTATATGCAGATGATGACACTTTATACTGTAATGATGGTAACCGTACTGCACTCTTCTCCAAACTCCAGAAGGATTTCTACAGTCTCCACACTCAGTTTACCTCCCAGGGACTGGTCCTAAATTACAAAAAAAAAACAAAATGTATGATTTTCTGAAGCAACTGAAAACCCTCAAACTTTGACTTCACACTCATGGATAATGATGGCTTCACCTTGAGTGGGTCTGTGAATTTAAATACCTTGGTCTAACACTGGACGAGCACCTCTCTTTTGGACTGCACATAACCCAGTTGATTAATAAAATACATCAAAGACTTGGGCTTCTTTACAGGATCCATCAATTTCTCATCCCCAACACATGAACGTGGCTTGCCTCCAGCTTACTCCTCCCTCTCCTGGACCAGCTAAAAGTGGCATACAGTAACATAATCAGATTTGTTACTGGGTTCCCCCATTGTACCTTTTATGAATCTATCAAATGGTTCTCTCTAGAAGACAGGTTTGCCTGGAAGACACATACATTCATGTATGAAATTCTCAGCAACCTCCTCCCTCCCAGTGTCTCCTCTCTCTTCATAAAATCAGATTCCACTCATCCTACTAGGAGTGCTTCCTCCTCCCTCTCTGGGGTCCCATTCTTCAACACCTCTCTGGCATAGAGATCACGCTACTTCAAGGGTCCTAAACTATTCAGCAGTCTACTGCCCAACCTTGCTGTTTGCCCCTCCATCAGTTCCTCTAAGGTTAAACTGAAAGAGCACTTGCTCAAAACAAAACCTGCAACTGTTTCTAGCTACTCCTTTCCAGGATATGTAAACTACCCCTCTCCTTCCCTCCCCTTTCTGTTTAACTCACCTCTCTTACCTTAATCTTTCCTCTTCCCCTCTTTTCACCTCCATCCCCTGCCTATTAGGTTCTGTTTCCTGTACATATGTACAGCGAGGCTCTTGCTTATTCTGTGTTGCTCATAGGTATACAGTGTCCCAATGTTTGTCTTTTGGACATGCTCTTTGTACAGTTAACATGTAACTGTCTTGTACATCTGTAATAAGTGTATTTCTGTAAAAATCTTATTTTCTGTAATTGTGTGTATATATATATATATATATATGTACTGTATATCCACCTATGTTTTTATTATAACTAGATGGTTGTGAAAATGGGTATTTTGCCCACATGCCTTTCAGTATAAAATAAAAATCAAATGAATGTTGAATCCCATTTGTCTACAGTCTTACCCAGTTTCCAGATAATGGAGATGAATGCCCCATGTCAGGAGTCTGGGAAGGCCTGCTGGTCCTCCCCTGAATTAAAGATCCCAGCATTGGAGCTAACAAGGACCTAAATGTTTTTAAAAAATCTGTATTAAACCCATCCAGGCCTGGAGACTTCCCAGACATCAAATCAAGAACCACATGTTCCATTTCTTAGGTTATGTGTCTGTCAATCATTTGCTGCGTTCATCCAAAAGAACCGGAAGTTCCAGCCTGTTCAGAAACTCTCAGATCTGATCCTGTCCATAACTGTCACTCATGGAACTATGATACAGGGATGCATAGTAAATCTGAAAATGATTAGCCTCATCTCTGGGAGTGACTCCCACCCTCCCTCCGTCTAACAGATCTAATCTTCACATAGTGATCTGCCTGAACCTTTCAAAATCAAAATGCCAATAAGAGGCCTGCCTTGTTCCCATTTTCAAAGTACATCTAGTTTGTGTATTTAAGTTTACCCTCAGTTTTTCTATCAGTTAAGTCTTATAGTTCTAGCTGGGTTAATTTCAACTACATTTCTAACTCTTCTGGTGGGTCAGCCTGCTGTTTCCCTTCCAGTTCCTGTAACCATTTTTCTAAATTTCCTGAATATCCCAGGGCCAGGATTCACAAAACTTTGCCCTGGTGCAAACCCAGTTTTGCACGAGCAAACCAGGTTTTGAGCCAAGTTAGTATTCACAGAAGCCCAGTTTGTGCACTCAAACCGAGTTTGCGCTGGAGCAAATTGTGTCGGGTGCACAATACAAATGAGGGGGAAGGGACCTGAATATCGTTGCAATTTGATTCACAGAGCATTTGCTTCATGCAAGGGCCTTTTGTGCATTCCTCTTGCATGGACCAAATGCCACCAAATGAGCTCTTGCCTTATCCTGTACAACCCTAGTGGTTGGCAGAGGTACTGTGAGGCCCCTCCCCCCACTGATAGTTAGTATATCATTTCCCATGGTGCTGGTGGCTCCCCTCCCACCACTGATTGCTGGCTCAATAGTACTGATATCATTTTCCCTGGTGCTAGTGATTCCCCACTGATGGTCACCAGCCCAATTGTAAATAGTGATTTTCCCTGGTGTCAGTGGTCCCAACCCACACACACACCCATACCTGACATTTATAGAAGTATTCCCTAGTGCCCAGTTGTCCCTCCTCCCACACCCACCCATGGACTCTGACCCTTGACCATCATGGCTTCTGTCCTGGACACAGTATGGAATCAGCTTTGGTGGGGTTTGTGCAGGTCATCCACCAGTACCTGGACCAGAGTCAACTAGCAATGGCAGTTTTCATAGACCTCAGCAAGGCCTTTGATCTGGTGACCCACCAACTTCTAATCAGGAGTCTTGGTGACCTAGGCTACTCGATGGAAGTGCTGGCCTGGTGTCAGAGTTACTTGACAGGGTGCATGCAGAAAACAAAGATCACTAACTACCTGCCGCTGTGATGCCTGTTTCCATCGGAGTCCCACAGGGGTCTATTCTGGGCCTGCTGTTTTTCAGTTTATTCCTGAACACTCTCCTACTGGCATGCAAAGGGACCAAAATCCTACTCATCCTACTCTGTGCTGATGGCGCAGTGATTTCCACATGCAACGATAACACTATTGACCTACAGAGCACAATCCAAGCCAATTTTGACTTTTAGCACATCAATGGTTCATTGATCACAAGCTTGTACTAAATGCTCCTAAAACTAAATACGTGACTTTCCACAACTCCAAGAAAAAACTGCCTGAAAGTATCAGAACTTCGGTCACTACCTTAAACAGAGTAAACATAGAAAAAGTCCATGTCTTCAAATACCTGGGCCTCTACATTAATTCCAACCTAACCTTTAGTAGCCATATTACTCACCTGATAAAAACAATGCACCAGAGACTGGGTGCTCTGCACCAGATAAACCCTTACCTGCTTCCCTCAACAAGACACCTCCTAGCCCAATCATTCCTGCTCTTGCTTATCGATTAAGGCATAACCCTCTACTCCATGGCAACTGATTCTGAACTCCAGAGGGTTAAAACCCTGCATAACCAAACTGTCAAATGCTCTACACAACTCCCTGCCCAGGTCCACAATTGTGACCTGCTCAAAAAGGCCAGCTTGCCTCCCCTGTCCACCAGAATCAAGTTTCCCATGGGTACAATGGTGCAGAAAATCATCATGAATAATGTACCACCTATCTACAACACTTTCTTCCAACCCAAAGCCCCCCTGATCAAACCAGATCAGCAGCTACTGTCCACTACAAAATCCCCTTGCTAAGAACAGGCCTTAGCCAAAGGGCCTTACTTTACCAGCTTCCCTATCTCTATAATTCATTATCTCTGCATGTGTCTGACCAAACTCGGTCTTTCCCTGTTTTCAGATCTAAATTGTGAGATTGGTTATGTATCACAGTTACATGTAAATGCCTGTAGTATGCTAGTTGCTTGCGTTGTAATTGCCAACAATATGTTAGCTGTTTACATTGTAAAGGTACACACATTGTATGCTTATAATTCTTCCACTTGTCTGTACTTGTCTGGTCGACTGTGAAAATGGGTAGTTCTGCTCACAGCCTCACCAGATATTAATATAGAGAATAATGGATGGATACCAATTAACAACAGCAGTGTGTTCACTTCGAGGAGTTGTCATGACAACCTAGTAAACCTCGAGAGCAAAGCTCAAGAGGTTCACCATTGGCATGACAACCTCAAGAAGGGAGCTCCACATTGTTGTTAACTGGTGCCCATCCATTATCTTTTAAAGTGTTATAGTGTATGGGCAACAGCTAAACAAAATGTGTCCTTACTTTTCTGTTTTTTGTTTTGCGCCACTCTCCTTCAGGGCCAGCTCTCACTGCTGCAGCCTTTCATCAAAATTCACAAAGACATTCTGTGTTGTTATACTATCATTGTGACATACTCAAGAGGGTATAACAACCTTCTGATGTAACAACGATAGAAATTCTTTGAATTCCATTATTAATAGCCCTCTCCCATACACTATAAACAAATAAAATAAATACATATTGGAATAAAATGTGAAGTCTTTACTTCATGGGTGAAGCTCCTGCCAGATATCTACAAGGGCCACTTCCCCCCACCTTGTTTGAACCATCCTGCTCATCTATTTATTTGTGGTTGCATTGCCTGAAGATGTAGCCATTTGAAGGTTTCAGACACATCGAAATCCCCTCCAACTATGATCGTCCTTTCTGATAAGGAGGCTATTTTCTAAAACACCAATGAAAAAAAAGATGGGAATGTCTGGATTTAGGGCATAGAGGTTTCTTAGATGAATGTGTTGTCCAAAAACAACTCCAGATACCACCACTAAATGCCCATTTTCCATAGTTTTGGAGATCACAGTTTCAAAAGGTATATTCTTCTGTACGGTGCCCAGAGCCTCCGGGATTGGGCATCGTTTAAATAAATTTTGGCTTGCCTTGCTTCTTCCAGAATAGTGTGAACGTACCTGCTTGTTAGCTAGATGAATTGAAAAGGATGCCACCAAAGTCCCAACCCATGCCCTGCAGAGCTTCTGATGTTCAGTCTCTGACAACCAATTTTCCAGTAGCATATTATAATGGCAACTCAAATTGAGCGACTCAGTTTTGAGCAACTCAGTTTGAGAGCCTGTGATGTGAGCTACCCTGAAGTGGTTAGCAAGGCACAGTCATAGTGCCAAGGTACGGGAAAAAGCAACGAGACAGGAAGAGGGTGAAGGAACGGAAGAGGTGGGTTCAGGAAGGAGAAGGAGAAGGAGAAGGTATGTGGGCTGTAATTTAGCAGTGTGCTGTCGAGCTGCCATTCTGATGTGGTGGTGAGGGTGGTGGGTTGCAGTGAGGGAAGTCAAGGATTCGGGGCTGGGTAGGGATTCTGTTTTATAAATGTATGTGGCACTTAATTTTTTGTGTCCGAGTTTCTCCCCGTCCGACATGCACCACCCTGGAGTTGAGAATCCTAATTTAGGGGTGTGTGGGGGATGCAGCCCCCCCCCCATAGATACAGTGTTGTTTTCCTGTCACTGTTGTTGGGTTTGCTGGGGAGTGTACATCGCCATTTTGATATTTGACAATGTACACTCGCTGTAACTGTAGTCGCGGTTTGGTGATCGCCATTATGACATGGATCCAATTTTCCTGGAGGAAACCAATATCACAGTGAAGCTTGGCTTAATTGGATCAGAATCTTGGTACTGCATGTTTCACTACTAAATTATACACTGAACATTCAGGGAAGTTATAGTGAAAGTATCCATATTGTATCCCCAGTAGCAGTTTCACCCAGTTTCTGTCCTCTGCTCCTTGCTCTAATATACAGAACACATCTGTTAACTGTCAGAAAGTGGCACAGATACTATAACCTAGTGGCAAAAAAAGACAATTCAGAACACATCAAACTAAACAAACAGTGTAAACTGGCACAAAAGGTGCAATTAATCAAATGGTCAAAAGTGCTAGCTGCCCATACACTGAACACCAACCTAACATCCCCGAGTCCCACAGGCAAATTGTTCCAACATATCAGTTACAAGAAGGTACCACAACCCCAACAAAGCTATCCACTGTAACCCTTCTAAAACATGCAGAAGAAATGTATAATTTGAAACAGGAATCTGAGTCCAGCATATACAGACACTCTCCAACTTACTAGTAATCCTTCTCTTGCCCCATTCACCTGGCAGTGTGAGATATCATTGAGTGCCTAGTGGCAAAAAGAGGAACAAAAAAGGTTTTTCAGTTTTGTTTGTTTGGAATTCCCCAACAACATAAAAGGAAGAGATCCCTAGTGCTCCAGCCAGTCAGTCTGATACAATAGGCAGCCTGCTAGGTACTTGCTTGGTACCCACAAGCTTGCTCCCTACCATTAGAGCAGACCATGGTTTGTGGTGTTTAAGCACTTCCTATTATCCAGGCTCTGATTGGTCCCAGAAGGTCAGTGCTGAGTCACACCTCCCCATGAGGGTGCACACCACAGACTTTTCACCCAGAATTCAGTACTCTAAAAAAGGAAGACCATGTGCAGGATGGCCTATACCAGACAAGACTATGGGAGATTTCTAGAGACAAATGTAATGGTTAACAACTTTGTGGAGATCCTGAAGTTACTACTGGTTTAACATATAGAACACTGGAGGGGAAGCAGTGTAGCCTGAGCCCCCAACCCCATACAGACCAATCCACCCTAAACCCCCTAACATACTATTCTTTAGTGATTGCCACTGGTTAAATTTAAAACACCAAGAGCTGCAGCGAACTGAGCCCCAAACCACAGCACCCCCCACCACCACCACCATGTACATAGGCCCATATTCAAGGCCTTCTTGTCATGTTTCCACATCACCCCACTATCATGCATGCTTTTCTGTAAACTTTAAAAAAAGCAAAAGCATTGAGGTTAATAAAATGTCCAACAAACACAGTAGTAACAGTATTTTCAAACATTTACTGAGCTGTCGAAGTAAATGCAATGAAAAACTCTGGGACTGTCCTCAACTCAATTGTTTTTCTTTGTTCACAGATCTGGAAGTATAAAACTCCAACATTTCATCAGAAAAGCTCCAACTTCCTCGGGGAGAATTTTACAGATCTAGAAAGATGGATGGAAAGATAGATATTTAGATAGATAGATAGATAGATAGATAGATCGATCTACAAAAATAGATAGATAGATAGATAGATAGATAGATAGATAGATAGATAGATAGATAGCTCTACAAAGATAGCTAGATAGAAGAAAGATAGATAGATCTACAAAGATAGACAGACAGGCAGACAGACAGGTAGACAGACAGACAGCCCACCAGACAGCCCCATGAATTCTTCACATCTGTCGTTGGACCGGTGCACTTCTGTAGGTGGATGGAGTTTTCTCTTCATGCAGGGCATCTGTATCTGTTCTGAAGGGACCTGCATAAATGAGGATACAATTCCACTATCTCAAAAAGAAAGGAAATTCTTTGAAAAAAAAACGTAATTAATGCACCAGTTAGGATAACTTCAATGCCACAAAAGTAGTTAAATGTGGCATTAGGGTTTCCAGCCCTAATGCTCCCTCCACCCCCAAGCAGCAAATGGAAAAAAACATTAGGGTTCTGGGTCTCTGGAGTCTTTGCAAATCAGTGGTGGGGTCTTCCTTGGGGGCTGTCAATCCTAGTGCTCACCCCTCCCTCCAGCCCCTGGCCTCCAATCTGAAACATATGTTACAGCTGTAGCCACTGACTCATAATGATACACTCTTTAAGGTAGAGAAGTAGGTCTCACCACATGTTGCCAAAGCAATTTGTTGAACCTTCCTTCACACAGGGCTCTGTGGAAAAGGTCCTGTGGGCCCTGTGTGAAGGAAGGTGATCATGTGTGACATTGTTTGCTCATGGAATGTGGTGGGCATTAGGGTTAACAACCCCCAAGAAAGACCCCACCACTGATTCACCAAGACTCCAGAGACCCAAAACCCTAATGTTTTTGCCTTTTTCTGCTTGGAGGGGGCAGTAGGGTGAGAAACCCTAATGCCACATTTCCCTACTTTTGTTATGTTAAGTTACCCTAACTGGTTCATTAAAGGATACCTAAACAACATTTTGACAACAAACTATTCAAAAATCTGACTCAGTAGGTGACTAAAGCAAAGGCTGCTGTATTCATTAATGCTAAAACTACATTTATGTAAATTTACCTAAATGTGGTCCCAGAGCATTTGAATATTGTAAAATCAGCCTTCCAATTTAAAAAAAACTGTCTTACCTACTTCCTAAAATGGCCGCCAAATGTGTTATGTGGTGACATAGTCGGAGCCAAAGTCAGAGAGATACTGTATATGGCTCTCTATAGTGCTAACTAGTTCTTTTTTTCCCTTTGTATAGAATTGTTTCACCCAAATGGTCAAAACCATGTGCATTATTTTGTATAATGCACATATAAGGCTATGGTTCTGTATATTTTGTTTACTGTAACATGCTGAAAATATGTTTTAATCCAACCGACTTTCCCTGTGGCAAACCACAGTGCAGTACAAATCTTGAATAACCTGGTGGTCTAGTGGTTATGATGGATCCAGGATGCTACAATGGGGGTGCTGGGGTGGTGGGCATGCTTAATATGCACTTTTTAACATTTTTATTAAACCTTTATATTGTCTGCTATTATTCTTTCTAGTATGTGTTTGACAGAACCTACAAATGTAATCCATAGTTTGAATGTAAACATTTGTACAGTCAAATCAGACTTCTTCAACAGAGTGAAATGCAGCAGCAGCAAGCAAGTATGTTACTATGTGGGGGGGGGGTTACAGCCACACCCTTCACCACCCCCAGATCCACCACTTTTTTGTAGCAAAGTTCTTGTGCAGTCCAATGTTAGACTTCATATTTTCTCAAAACTCAATTATATGCTTGTCTTTTCTTCTTTCTACATGGGAAATAATAATAATAATAACAAGAAAAAGATGAAGAATCAGCATTTATATAGTGGTTTTCATACACATTGTATCCCGAAGTGCTTTACAAACAATACTAGACTGATAGTGAAGTGACTGAACGTGTAATGGCAGCTGTTCCATACATTAATATCCACACACAGCCTTGGACAATTGCATGAACTGGTTTTATGGGAAGGGGAATGTTGTCCAGGACAAAGGTAGTGATCAAGGTGCTGGCAGCAACACATCTTATTTCTCACAGCAATCTGCTCATATTTCTCTCCTTCTGTCTTCCCCTTCCCTGAATATAGCAGTACCTTGCAAGAGTGGCCTTCTCAGCCCCCCTCTGGTATTCATTCTTCACTATTCCTCCTCACACCGAAAACTGGTGAGCTCATCATCCTTCTGCATCATGAATGCAAGTAGTACAGTCCCTGTTTTATTTTGACATATCAAATATAAACATATATTTCCAGTAAGTCAGGCTCATAGCAGCAGGGAACAAGGGGAATGATGGGCTTTCCTATCCTTAAAAAGACCTAGGCTACCTTTGATTAGGCTCTATTAAATGATGGGTACGCACATCATTATGCATGTGATTTAAAAGTGCCTAATCATAGGTGGCTTAGACCTTATATGGGTAAGAAAGCCCATTTTTCCACTTGTGCCATGCTGCTATCAGCCTGGCTTACCATAAGATCATGTTTAATATTAATATGTAACTATAACACAGGAGACTGTACTAACCACATTCATGATGTGGAAGGGTAGTGAACTCACCAGTTTTTGGTGTGGGGAGCAGGGTGAAAAGAATGAATGCCAGAGAGGAACTGAAGAGGCCATTCCAGTAGGGTACAGCTATATTCGGGTTAGTTGAAGACATGAAGGAGAACGCTGAGCAGATCACTGTGAGATCTGAAATGTGGGACTGCCAGCATTGTGCTCACTACCTGACTGTGGATGAGAGTAGCCAACAATGACAAATACTCAGTGTGGCAGGGCTGCACCTAAACTGTTACTTGAATTCAGTGTAGGGAGATTATGGGGGAGGAGGGATGTTGACAGTTGACATTTGTTAGGACAGTACTGAGGGAGCTGTGTATAGCTCATTCAAGATTTGGAAGGGTGGTAGCCAGCCAACTTGGATTGTGGAGTACATCACAGAAAAGTAGTGGATAAGAATTGTTGGCAACTGTCCTGTGGAGTTCTGCAGATCACAGGTAAAGGAGTAGACTGACACTGGAAGTCAGGTGGCTTCGCTTAAGGTATTAGCACGTCTCTCCTGCTAATAATATTGTTATCCATTGTAACTGCAGTCCTTGTGATGGCATGAACAGCAGTTTTTCTGGTGTGTCATGATGCTTATTGCAACCCTCTGAGGTACAAGATTACAATCTGAGGTGTGACAATTCTCTTCATGAGACCGCAAGCTCATATGCAGCCCCAGGCAGTACTAAGGACAGGGTGTGGATGGAGGGGTGTTCAACAGAAGGCAGGCTAGGTGCAGGAGGTTCACATGGAAAAAGAAAGCCTTATTTCTGGATTAACAAGACAGCATGAGCTTTAGAACTGAACAAGACCGGTACTTTGCTGTGTGACGCTGAGCAAGTCACTAAACTTCCTTGCGCTCCCAGGCCACACCTGTAAACAAGCTTTCAGTTTAGTGTGTCTTTTCTGGTTAACAAAAAACAAAATTCAGTGCATCATATAACCACTAGATCATCAGGTATTTGAAGTGTTGTACTGTAATGCAGTTTGCCAAAGTAAAAGTCAGCTGGATTGCAAAACATTTTCTGCAAGGTAAAGTAAACAAAATGAACATAATCATAGCCTAACATGTACTGATCAAAATAATCCATGAGATAATACATGGTGTTGATCACCCTGGTACAACAATTCAGAATAAAGAGGGAAAGAAGAACTAGTTAGCACTATAGAAATATATGCGGAGCTCTGGCTCTGATGATGTTATTATGACTCATCACTTAACACACTTGGGAGACATCTTAGGGAGAAGCCAAGGCTGTTTTTTGAAAGTGAAAGGCTGATGTTTACATTTTTCAAAAGCTATGAAACTGCATCTATGTTATTTACATAGATGCAGTTTTAGCATACATGTAAACAGCAGCCTTTACTTTACCTCGCAATGAAGCCAGATTTTGGAGTTTGCAGTTTTAAAAAACTGCTTGTTTAGGTACCCTTTAACACAGTTTTTTTTACAAAGAATATAGATATAGATGTAGATATATTCTTTTCAAAAAAAAAACTGTCTTAATGCATCAGTTGGGGTTCAAGTTAACACCACAAAAGTAAGGGCGTTGGGTCTTCAGAGTCTTTGCAAATCAGTGGTGGGATCTTGGGGTTGTCAACCTTAATGGTCACCCCTTCCCCCAGCCCATAGACTCCTGTCCAAATCACAAGGTACAGCTCCAAAGTAGTGCCTCATAATGATACCCTCTTCAAAGGCAGAGAAGTATGACTCGCATGTTGCCAATACAGTCTGATGTAGCTTTCTTCACGCAGGGTCCTGTGGGCTCTACATGAAGAGAGGAGATCACATCTGACCTTGTTTGCTCAGTGATTGGGGTGGGCATTAGGGTTAACAACCTCTAAGAAGGCCCCCTCCACTGATTCACCAAGACCCCAGAGACACAAAACACTAGTTTTTTTTCCATTTGCTGCTGGGGGGGTAGGAAGTTAGTGTTGGAAACTCTAATGTCACATTTCTCAACTTTTGTGGAATTAACTTGAACCCTAACTGGTGCAATAATATTTTTTTGCAAAGACTTTCCTTCTTTTTTGGAGATAGTGGAATCATATCCTCATTCACACAGGTCGCAAAGGCACCTGCTTGAACACATGCAGATGTGTAGGGCCCTCTAGACCCCATACCATACCTCTGTGTGCCTATGAAAGTGGCGGGCCCTTGTGGGCTCTGCACTTCCGTGCAGCAACAGATGTCAAGAATTCATGGAGCTGTCTAGTGTGCTACAGTAGTGCAGGGCCAACTGGTCCCTGTGCTTCCATAACAAAGGAGAGGATTGAGGAAGTGGGAAGGTTGTGTGAGGAGACTGGGGAGTCTGTGGTGTTCTCTGAAGTGCTCCCAGTACCATGCGCAAGCACAGTGAGAAAGGAGAGGATTAGGGAGTCGAACACATGGTTGGTAGGATGGTGTTAAACTAAGGGATATGGGGTTATGGGTGGCTGGAATAATTGAAAGGCTTTGCCTGTAGTTCGGTGACCAAGCAGCCAGCCACTCCCACTTCCTGAGCTATATAAGCAGTTCCTCTCAGCCTCACTGTAAAGCATTTTGTCTTTGCAGCTGAAGGCTCTACCAGTTTGTTCCCTGAGCTGGTTGGGCCTCCTGGTTAAAGCCCCCACCCACCCACCCTTGCTTCTCTCTGCAGAGCTTCTGTGTTTGTTTTCCTGCTTTGGTTTGTATTTTGCCTTCAGTTGTGTATGCTTCCTTCCTTTTTGGGGGGGCTTTTCTACTCTCCTAGCATACTGCTGTTCAGCACTCATAATGCTAGCTTGCAGTTACTCAACTATACCTGTCCATGTGGCATACTGTAGAACTTGAAATTTTCACTGTAAAATAATTTTCACTATTTTTGCTGAAGCACCAATTTGCAGTGAAAATAAATTTGCGCTAATTAGCACTTTTAGTATTTTTTCCAATATACTGAATGTGATAACTGTGACTTAGCGCTAAAATAAATTTAAGCAATTATAGTTGCATTTGTGTTTGCGCTAAAATTACTTTGCATGAAAATAACTAGTTCTACAGAGAGTAATAGTAAATGGAGTCCACTCTGAAGAAAGGCGGGTTACTAGTGGGGTGCTGCAGGGTTCAGTATTAGGACCGGTCCTCTTCAATCTCTTTGTAGGCGACATTGCAGAGAGACTGGAAGGAAAAGTATGTCTCTTTACAGATGACACAAAGATCTGCAACAGAGTTGATGCACAAGGTGGGGTGGAAAGGATGAGAAGGGACTTGGCAAGGTTAGAGGAATGGTCAAATGTATGGCAGCTTAGATTTAATGCTAAGAAGTGCAAGGTAATGCACCTGGAAACAAAACCCAGGGAAGAGTACACAATGGGGGTGAGATACTAACAACAACAAAATAGAAAGGGACCTGGGGTAGTCATATCAGATGACTTAAAGGTGGGCAAGCAATGTGAGAGGGCAGTAAGGAGGGCTGGGGGGATACTGGGATGCATAGGGAGAGGCATCACCACTAGAAAACAAGAAGTTGTTATCCCTCTGTACAGACAGCTGGTGAGACCCCATCTGGAGTACTGTGTGCAGTTCTGGAGACCCAATCTCCGCAAGGACATAGATAAGATGGAAGCTGTCCAGAGGAGGGCAACTAAAATGATGCAGGGTCTGCACCAGAAAACATATGAAGAGAGACTAAAGGAGCTTAATATGTATAGCCTCGAGGAAAGGAGGGAGAGGGGGGACATGATAAAAACTTTCAAGTACCTCAAGGGAATCAACAAAGTCCAAGAGGGTAGCATCTTTCAAAAAAAAGTGTGCAAGAACAAGAGGGCACAATTTGAAGATAGAGGTGGGGCGGATCAGAGGTAATGTAAGGAAGTATTTTTTCACAGAGAGGGTTGTGGATGCATGGAACAGCCTTCTGGAGGAGGTTGTGGAATCAAAAACAGTGGTTGAATTGAAGCATGCATGGGACAGCCATAAGGCCATTCTAGGGGGTTGGGGTAGAAAGAAGTAGGCTGCTGGTTAACTAGGATCTGCAGCTTATCCATTAGGTAGGGAAATGGGCAGACTAGGTGGGCCAAGCGGTCCTTATCTGCCGTCAAATTCTATGTTCTATGTTTCTATGTTTCTATGTTATTGCTCTCACCTGACTCATTACTTGAACCTAGCTATACAGCTTACTCATGCTTGTTCTACTTACCTCATTGCTGCAATCTCATTGCACTGCCTGTTTGACAACACTTAAGAGCATTATGCCTCCTTTATTTGCACTTACAACTCAGTGTACTCATTTATTTACTACTGCTGTATAGGCCTACTTGCTTCCTGTTGCTGCATTGTTTACACCCATTCCTATTGTACCTTGTTTACTCTGAGGTTAGCTGAAACTCCTGCTGAGGCTATTAAATTAGCTTGTATACCTGCATGTGGTTCTCGTCCTTTCATTGCTTCCTTGTTTGTCCTACAGTGGGGACTGGGAGGTGTTTGGGGGATCGTGGCCTATGTGGTTAATTAATTCTGTTCTACATCCTGTCTTCGCCGCCGAAAATCCTCAGAGTTTGTCACCTTGATTTGACTATTCATGTCTGACTGGCTTGCCCCTAACTCAGTGCTGTTTACTTGCTATACAGTTGTTATGCAGGTCCACCTTTTACTACTGCTGCTTACTGACCTATCAGGTCCACACTTGCTTAAGCAACGGTTGCTCCTTGCTTATGCAAACCATTGCTTCATGCCTATTGCCATCCCCTCGGCTTTGGCCTGGGATTCTACTGCTCTCAATCTGCATTCGACCTTGCAAGGTCTCAGCACTCAATGCTCATTACGATCTCAGCACGCTGTGCTCATTCAGTTCACCAGCTTTACATCTCTTAATCAATTCTGGGGCATGCCAGCCATTCTAATCTGGCGCAGGTTCCTGCAGCTGACAGTCTCGCTCTGCATTTAGTCCGCATCATCGAGCATGTCCAGCTTGGGGCAGGATCCTTCTCACCTGGCCCATAGCTGGGAGTGTCCTCGCCCCAGGCTTGGCTTTAGCTGTCTGCTATGTGACAGCAGCTCCTGGTGTAGAATTTAAGACTAGCGGTGAAGGGTGGTTATGATGATCTCCTTTGGCACTAGTGTTCCACTATAACGGTTGGCCATTGACTTTAGTGGTTTCCCTAGCAAGGCACCTTCACCGCATTCTCCCCAAATCTGCCTCTGGTTCACCTGGTTTGATTTATGGCAGGTAGGCCAGGTGAGTGCCTCAGCAGTTGTTGCTCTCCTCCTGCGCCTTGGATGCTCGTATTGTTGCAGAGATTTCTCTCAACCTTCCACGACGTTCCTGCTAGGGGGTTTGAGTGAGAGCCTTCCTCCAAATTGGAATATTTCCTCCTCCCTTTAATTGGGTTTTCCAAACTGCAGCTGCAGAGCCATCACTAAATACATTTTCCCAAGCCTGGAGGGAAGGCGACCTAGGCCTTGGATCCCCAGAGATTTCCTCCTCATAGGGTCTTTTTTCTCTCCTCCGTTGCCTCAGGTCATAACACTTAGTTAGCATAGTTGTTTCCCCTAGTTTCCTTAGGTAGGTTCCATTGTTGGATGAAGGTGGAGGATGTCCTGCCATTCCCTCTCTCCTTAGGGGATCCCCTTCTCTCAATGCAAGCCATCACTATCCTTCTCTACTACTATGTTGCAGTTACTGCTTCTACGTCACTGTTACTGCTTGCTCATATGCATCATGTTGCCTCCTTTTGGGGCTGATACTACATTTCTTTTTGAGATTCCTAAGGTGACTTTAGCCATGGGAACCATCCCGTGGCACCTCTAGGGGCAGAACTCTCTCCAAGGGTTCTTTGCTTTTGTACCCCTACAGGGTGGTAATTCCTCTAGAATAGAGAATGCGAATGGCCACAACCAAAACTAACACAGTTACATAAGCATAACACTATACTGACTGCGTAGGTCAGTGAATTGAAAGGCTTTGTCTATAGTTCAGTGACCAAGCAGCCAGCCACTCCCACTTCCTGAGCTATATAAGCAGTTCCTCTCAGCCTCACTGTCAAGCATTTTGTCTTTGCCCCACCATCCTCCCCTCCTCCTCCAGTGGCAGCGCTCTCTCCTTAGAGGGATTCCTAAGGTACCTTTAGCCACGGGAACCATCCAGTGGCACCTCTAGAGGTGGAACCCTCTCCAAGGGTTCCTTGCATTCGTACCCCTACAGAGTGGTAATTCTTCTGGAATAGACAGTGCGAATGGCCACAAACAAAACTAACACAGTGACATAAGCATAACACTATACTGGCTGCGTAGGTCAGTGAATAACAATCTGTTTGCAAGGGATAGGCTGCACCTGAGTGGGGAAGGGAAGGAGGTATTAAAGCAAAGATTGGGGAGGTATATTGTGACAAAGGCGGATTTAAACTAGATGGAGGGGTGGCAAGTGGACAGCAGGTAGGCAGGGATCTGATAGAGTGGCACCTACCCCCCCCAGGCTAGCAGGGAAGGACTCAGGGTGGTCAAAAAAGGAGGGAGTAAAAGGAAGGAAATGGAGGCTAATGAAGGGAAGGGGGCAGGATGGAGGGTGATCTCACTGAATGTAAGAAGCTTAGGCAACAAATCTGCTGAGCTACATGCACTCTTAGCAGTGTGGAGGGTGGATAGTGCAGCTGTCACAAAAATGTGGGCAACTGAGCACCAGGACTGGGATCTGGCAATCCCAGAATACAAAGTATACAGGAAGGACCATAAGGAAGGGAGGGGCGGTGGGGTGGCAGTCTGTGTGAGGGATGGGATCAAATGCACAAGGGACGAGGGGGAAGAAAGGAGAACAGAGGCAATTTGACTGCAGCTCCTAGACACAAGGGATAGGAAACTGAGGTTTGGGGTGGTATACAGGCCACTGTTTCAGTCTGAGGAGCTTGACAGAGAATTAGCAGGACAAATCAGAACGGTATGTAAAAAAAGGAAGGTGGTCATCGTGGGGGATTTCAACTTGGCGGGGGTTGACTGGAGCATTCCAGTCACCTCCAGTGCTAGGGAGCAAATGCTCCTGGATGCAATCCAGGATGGTCTCCTGACACAGTTGGTTAGTGTGCCTACTAGGCTAAAGAACACCTTAGATCTGGTGTTGTCGAATGGGGAGGCAGTAAAGGAAATAAAGGTGGAGGACCCACTAGCCGACAGCGATTACCAAACGGTGTGGTTTAATATCACGATGTGCGGGGAGCCAGAGAAATCAGTTACTCAGGTAGTAAACTTCAGGGGGACAGACTTTGGGAGGCTGCAGAAAGTACTGAAAGGGAAACTAGAGGGCATAAGGCAGGAGACGGATGCAGAGTAGAAATTGGATATTATTAAAAGGGGGATTACAGAGGCAACAGAAGCCTGCACCAAGACACAGAGTAAGAGGAGCAGAGCAAGAAAACCATGCTGTTTGAACAGCGAGGTAGTGGAGGTGGTGACAGCAAAACAAGAGGCACACCAGAGGTATAGAAGGACAGGGAAGGAAGTGGATAGGGAGGAATATGCAAGATGGTCCAAGGAGGTGACCAGAAAAGTGAGAGAAGCCAAGGCCCAGAGGGAGCTGAGATTAGTGCAGGGAATTAACAGGGGGGAGAAAGACTTTTTCAGATACATCAGGGAGAAAAGGAAGTGCAAGAAACAATAGAGAGAATAAAAAGGGGAGGGGAGTGGACAGAAAAGGGTGAAGAGCAGACAGAAGCACTGAATGAATACTTTTGCTCAGTGTTCATGGAGGAAAAGGGGGGACCACTACCACCATGGACTGGTAGGGCGGGGACAGGGGGAGAGGAGGCAACAGATGGAAGAATTGAGGCAAGTAGAGTCCTAGAGGGACTGAGGGCACTGAAGGTAGACAAGGCATCAGGGCCAGATGGTATCCACCCCAGAGTGCTGAGGGAGGTGGCGGAGGTGTTGGTGGAGCCACTGGCGAATCTGTACAGCACCTCACTGGAGTCAGAATGTGTGCCACTGGACTGAAGGATGGCACATGTAGTGCCGTTACACAAGAGTGGACCAAGGGATGAACCAAGTAATTATCGCCCTGTAAGTCTCACCTCCATAGTTTGCAAACTCATGGAGACAATACTAAAGGAAAGACTGGTGTCATACCTGGAGGACAATGGCCTCCAGGATGTGAGGCAGCATGGGTTTGTTTCAGAGAAGTCTTGTCAAACCAGCCTGATACAATATTATGACTGGGTGACAGGTGAGCTGGATAAGGGTCATGCGGTGGATGTTCTTTACTTGGACTTCAGCAAGGCCTTCGATTCGGTGCTTCATGGGTGGCTTGGGGGGAAGCTAACTGGTGTAGGGGTAGGGGCAAAAATGATGAACTGGATTACAAGCTGGCTGAGTGGGAGGCTGATACAGGTGGTGGTGAGAGGGGAGCTCTCAGCTCCAAGGCCAGTGATGAGTGGGGTGCCACAGAGCTCTGTGTTGGGGCCAGTGTTGTTCAGGTTCTTCATATCAGACATTGCACATGGGGTGGTGAGCAAGATAAGTCTGTTTGCTGATGACACCAAAATCAGAGCAGTGGTAAATGGAGAGGAGGGATGGAAACAGCTGCAGGGGGACCTATGCAAGCTAGAGGAGTGGTCAGAGAGGTGGCAGCTGGGGTTCAATGCAAAGGAGTGTAAGGTTATGCATTTTGGGGTGAAGAACCCAAGGAGAGAATACTGGCTGGGAGGTGTTAAGCTGGGGATCACTGAGGAGGAGAAGGACCTAGGGGTAATGATAACAGGGACCATGGACAACACTGCCCAGTGCAGGAGAGTGGCTGCAAAAGCAAACAAAATGCTGGGGTTCATAGTGAGGGTTATTTCGTCCAGGTGAAAAGAGGTGATCTTGCCCCTCTACAGGTCACTGGTGAGGCTGCATTTAGAGTATTGTGTGTAGTTTTAGAGGCCATACCTGAAGCATGATATCAGGATACTGGAGGGGGTGCAGAGGAGGGCAACAAAGATGATATGTGGAATGGAAGGGACAGACTATGACAGCAGGCTGAGAGACCTGAATATGTACACCCTGGAGGATAGAAGGGACAGGGGTGACATGATAGAGACATTCATGTATCTGAGGGGAATCAATAAGGATGGGGCAGATGGGGTCTTTAAGTTAAGGAGGTGAGGGTCACCAGGGGCATGCGCTAAAAAGAGAGGGAAGATTTAGGAAGGAAATGAGGAGACAATATTTCACAGAGAGGGTGGTAGCAAAATGGAATGCCCTACCAGAATGGGTGGTATCATGTAAATCTGTGAACAGTTTCAAAAGGGCATGGGACAGGGAACAGGGGAGAGTGAGGGTGGGGCAGGTGGGGGGTGGCGTGAATGACAAATGGGAGGGAGGTGGGGCAGCTGCAAACTAGGGGTGCTAGCTGCACACTCGAGCAGACTTAGATAGACCAGGTGGTCTGTTTCTGCTGGCACCGTATGTTCGTGTGTTGCCACAGATACAGATGTACTGTACAGGGCAAAGAGTCCATCTGTCAGCGAATACACAGGGCCCTCTGTGACCTGTGGGTGGAGGTGTGCAGGGGCCTATGCCAAGAGAAGAGTTGTCTTCACTTTATGGTACCCAGGCATGTGTGGGCAACCCTGCAGCTTTCATTCACTGGCTCTGAGGGTGTCAGATAAGAGCACCATCCCTCTACCTGTACCCCATCCTGCTGGGTCACTCAGCTCACCCTCGAACTCAGCTAAGCAGCACGGGATCACAAAGCATACCCACTGGGGTCAAGACCTGACACTGCACACAAAGTTTCTAAATTTTTTTTTTTTTGACCCCAAATTTTCAAGATAGTTATTTTACAACTCCCCTTATAAACATGCCATGTAGTATTTATAGTATATTGGTCGAAATGTCATTTTGCATCAGAAGTGTGAAAACACGTTTTGTCCAGGATTTTGAAAATGACACGTCACGTTTATGAGGTGGTGTGAAAAATTGACTCTGTTGAAAGTCTGGATTCAAAATATTGAAAATGAGTGAAGTTCTGAGCGAATGTTGAACCATTGCAACGTTCACTCATAAGCTGGTTATTTTACCATATTTGCACACCAAATTTTCAGCCTTCTTATGACCCCACCTCATGAACTCGATAGGTGAAATTTTTCAAATTCCTGCTGAAACATCATTCCATGCCACAGATGCAAAAAAACACATTTTGGGTAGGATTTGAGAAATAATAGCTTTCATGTTCATGAGGTGGTGTGAAAAAATGGCTATACTGAAAAGTTGGGTCAAAATATTGAAAATCAACAAAGTTATCAGCAAGTACTGAAAAAATTAAATGAGTGCTTATAACTTTGTTGTTTCTTAATATTTTGACCCCAGATTTTCCACATTGCCTTCTTATGACCCCACCTCATGAACAAAGGCAGTGAAACCTGTTGTTCCCACCTGCCTTTCCCCACTGGCTCTACAACGTCCACTGGACAGCCTCTCCCTCCCTCAGACCTACTCCTTCCCTACTATGTCCAAACAGGGATGTAAGCCATTGTCTTCTCTGAGGACCTACTATATCCATGAGTGTAACTCACAATTTTGTAACATTATGTAACCTAAGTAACATACAAACTACTACATTATGTAACCTAAGTGTATCTATGTTAAATGTTCCTTTTACTGCACCTGTAATGTTATCCTCTGTTTTAATCTGCACTGTAATAACTGTCTTGATGTCTGCCCCCCCCGCGACAAGGTGCCTTTGTAAATAAGTCTCTGACTCAGAGGTTGTAAATCCGATTTGTAATGAATAAATAAAGAATAAATGTTAAAGTCCTGCCCAAAAGGTGGCTTCACAAAGTGACCACAAAATTGTCTTTTGGGCCAGATTTGGATAATTCCACTGCCCTTGATCATGATGTGGGGTCCTTTAAAGCCCATGTTGAAAATTTGGTTTAAAAATATGAAAAAAATGACAAAGTGGAAAGGATGAGAAGGGACTTGGCAAGGTTGGAGGAATGGTCAGAAGTATGGCAGCTTGGATTCAATGCAAAGAAGTGCAAAATAATGCACCTGGGAAACAAAAACCCTGGGGAAGATTACACAATGGAGGGGGGTAGTAACAACAACAAAAATGGAAAGGGACATGGGGGTAATCATATCAGATGACCTTAAGGTTGGCAAGCAATGTGAGAAGGTGGTAGGGGGCTGGGGATACTGGGATGTATAGGAGAGGCATCACCAGCAGAAAACAGGAAGTTGTTATCCCCTGTACAAACAGTTGGTGAGACCCCATCTGGAGTACTGCATCCAGTTCTGGAGACCCCATCTCTGCAAGGACATAGACAGGATGGAGGCAGTTCAGAGGAGGGCAACTAAAATGGTGCAGCGTCTGCAAGAGAAGCCATATGAGAAGAGACTAAAGGAGCTTAATATGTATACCCTTGAGGAAAGGAGGGAAGGGGGGACATGATAGAAATGTTTAAGTACCTCAGTGGACTCAACAAAGTCCAAGAGGGTAGCACCTTTCAGAAAAAGAGATCTGCAAGAACAAGGGGACACAATTTGAAGATAGAAGGGGGACGGCTCAGGGGTAATGTGAGGAACTATGTTTTCACAGAGAGGGTAGTGGATGCATGGAACAGCCTTCCTAAGGAGGTTGTGGGGTCTAAAACTGTGGGAGAATTCAAGAATGCATGGGACAGACATAAGGCAATTTTTGTGGGGGTAGGAAGAAATAGGCTGTTGGTTAAATAGGATCTGCAGCTTATCCTCTAGGTAGAGAAATGGGCAGATTAGGTGGGCCAAGCTGTCCTTATCTGCCGTCAAAGTCTATATTTCTATGTTTCTATAAAGTTATGAATAAAATTTCAAATCCCATTAAAATACATTAAACCAGATTTTGCTTATTTTCACATAAGGCAGTCATCATTTTCAATAGCAAGAAGTGTCTTCTATCAGAGAGTGGATCCATGCTGTGGGACATGTTCAGGTGAGGAAGTTTGTGTGGGAGGTGTGGGGTGCTAAGTGCCGAGTGGGAGGTCATAGTGGGATGAGTGGGGGTTGGGGGTCAGATTAGCATGAGACTATTTTCTTTTTTACTGTTTATAAAAAATCAGTGAGGAACAGTTTTCTTTATTTCAGAGAACTTTTTGAAACTGGGAATTGGGTATCCTGGTGTTGGGATAGTGTTCAGTGGCACCAGCAGTGGCCACAGTGGTACCATGATGTAAATAATTGGAAAGGGGGCAGGTGACCTGAAGGGGGGGGGATGAAGAGAAGTGGTACCTGGGTTGGGCACCCTGGTCTGCATATTCCATATTAATTAAAATATGGGAAAGAAAGAGAATCTGGAGGGTTCAGAGGGAGATGGTAACCTTCTTGGAGGTGCTGCCTGTCTATGGCAAGGGAGATGCGAGGGCACTTCTCACCAGGGAATTCAATGAGTGGTTGAAAAACTGGTGTGGAGCTCAGGGTTTTGGCTTCATTGGGGACTGGGGAGCCACCTGGAGGGATGCAGACCTATACTGGTGCGATGGTCTGCATCTGTCCAGGGGGGGAACCAGGATCCTAGGTGAGAGGTTTAAATGTTTCATAGGCAAGCATTTAAACTAGCCAAGGGAGGAGGCACTGAAAAGGAGCAGGGAACTCTGAGCCTCCCCCCACAAAACATGGTGATTAGTGAGGTAAACACCAAGGTACAGAAGTTATTAGGGAGCAGAACAGATTTAAATGTAAAAAAAGGCAAAGGCAGTAAGGACAGAAATGGGGCTAAAAGGGGTAAGGCTATCAAAAAGTGGAGGGTGATGAGTACCGACGCCCATAGTCTGTGTAACAAGCTTCCTGAACTAGTAGCCTTGATGGAAGAGGGTTGCCTGGACATTGTAGCAGTCACAGAAACATGGTACACAGAGAACCATGACTGGGATGTCAACATACCAGGATACACAATCTACAGGAGGGACGGGGAGGGTAAAAGAGGAGGAGGAGTAGCTCTCTATGTAAAGGAAGGGATCAAAGCAACAGAACTAAAGAGTAAACAGGGAGCAGATGAGGCACTTTGGGTCACCCTGGAGACAGGAAATGGCACCACAACCCGCATGGGGTTGTATACAGACCCCATCTCAAGGGAGGGAATGGACAAGGAAATGATAGAAGGCTTTCTTAGAATGGCAGAAAAAGGGAGATATTGTTGATGGGGATCTGAATATTCCAGATGTTAACTGGAGCACCTTTGCTGCAGGCACATCCAAGAGCAGGGTCATTCTTGATGCCCTACAGGGGGCATGCCTCAGACAGCTAGTATTGGAACCCACTTGGGAGGGAGCAATCTTAGATCTGGTACTTTCAAATGGGGATGGAGAAAGAATCTCAGATTTAGAAGTGGGTAGCCATCTGGAAACAAGCGACCACCAAACAGTGTGGTTCACGATAAACACAGCCATACAATCAAGCCATACAAAAGCAGGAGTACTAGACTTTAGGAGGGCTGACTTTACGAAAATGAGAGAGTGCCTCAGAAAAGCACTAGCAAACAGGCAAGAAGGAGGGGTGGAGGAACAATGGGGAGTGATCAAAACAGCCATCACAGAGGCAACAAGCCTTTGTGTAAAGCAAATCAATAAAACACAACGAAGGAAAAAACCGCTATGGTTCACAAAAGAGGTGGCAGTGAAGGTTAAGGAGAAAAGGACAGCATTCAGGAAATATAAGGAAACACAGAAGGAGCAGGACAGAGAACTTTATCAGTTAAAGCAGAAAGAGGCTGGGAAGGCAGTCAGAATAGCAAAGGCCCAAACCGAGGAAAGGATAGCCAATTCTGTTAAGAAGGGGGATAAGACCTTTTATAGGTACATTAGGGAGTGAAGAAAGACCAAAGGAGGGATACTGAAGCTTAATAAAGGGGAGGGAATGTGGGTAGACGGTGACAGTGAAAAAGCAGGGATACTGAACGAATATTTCTGCTCAGTATTCACAAAGGAAGAGGAGGGGGGGTTACCTAAACCAAACAAGAGAAACACTCTGAAGACGGGGTCCTACACCAGTCCATTTACAGAAGAAAGGGTTCTGAAAGAACTAATAAAATTGAAGGTGGACAAAGCAATGGGGCCTGATGGATTCACCCAAGAATTCTAAAGAGGACTGGAGGAGGGCAATGTGATTCCACTTCACAAAAGTGGGAGCAGGACAGAGGCAGGAAACTACAGACCAGTTAGTTTGACCTCAGTGGTAGGGAAAATGATGGAATCACTCTGAAGGAAAAATTGTTGAGTACCTAGAGGCCAGTGGGGCACAGGACCCAAGGCAGCATGGATTCACGATGGGAAGGTCGTGTCAGACAAATCTAATAGATTTATTTGACTGGGTGACCAAAGTAATAAACCAGGGAGGGGCTTTGGACATGGTCTACCTAGATTTTAGCAAGGCATTTGATACAGTCCCACACAAAAGATTAATACACAAGATAGCCAGCCTTAGAGTGGGTCCTAAGGTGGTAGCCTGGATAAAATATTGGCTAGACAACAGGACGTAAAGAGTAGTAGTAAATGGAGTACACAGTGAAGAAAGGAGGGTTACTAGCGGGGTACCACAGGGTTTAGTACTGGGAACAGTCCTTTTTAATGTCTTTATAAGTGACATTGCAGAGGAACTGGAAGGAAAAGTATGTCTCTTTGCAGATGACACAAAGATCTGCAACAGGGTTGATACACAAGATGGAGTGGAAAGGATGAGAAGGAACTTGGCAAGGTTGGAGGAATGGTCAAATGTATGGCAGCTCAGATTCAATGCAAAGAAGTGCAAGGTAATGCACATGGGAAACAAAAACCCAGGGAAGCGTACACAATTGGGGATGAGATACTGACAACAGTAAAAATAGAAAGGACCTGGGGGTAATTATATCAGATGACCTAAAGGTGGGCAAGCAATGTGAGAAGGCAGTAAGAAAGGCTGGGGGATACTGGGATGCATAGGAAGAGGCATCAGTAGTAGAAAACAGGAAGTTGTTATCCCTCTTACAGACAGTTGGTGAGACCCCATCTGAGTACTTGTGCAGTTCTGGAGACCCCATCTCCGCAAAGACATAGACAGAGTGGAGGCTGTCCAGAGGAGGGACAGCAAAATGGTGCAGGGTCTGCACCAGAAGACATACTGAAGAAAGACTAAAGGAGCTTAATATGTATACTCTTGAGAAAGAAGGAGAGAGGGACATGATAGAAACTTCAAGTACCTCAAGGGAATTAACAAAGTCCAAGAGGGTAGCATCTTCCAGAAAAGAGATGTGCAAGAGCAAGGGGCACAATTTAAAGATAGAGGGGACGGCTCAGGGGTAATGTGAGGAAGTATTTTTTCACTAAGAGGGTTGTGGATGCATGGAACAGCCTCCCGAGGAGGTCATGGAGTCAAGAACAGTGGGGGACTTCAAGAATGCATGGGACAGGCATAAGGCAGTCCTAGTGGTGGGTAAGAGGAAGTAAGCTGTTGGTTAACTAGGATCTGCAGCTTATCTGTTAGGTAGGAAAATGGGCAGACTAGGTGGGCCAAGCGGTCCTTACCTGCCATCAAATTCTATGTTTCTGTGTTCTATGTTTCTAAGTTTAAGGGAGAAAGAAGCAGTACCAGGGGGTGGGCAATCCAGTCTGCTTATTATTACCATGATAGATAGATAGATAGATAGATAGATAGATAGATAGATAGATAGATAGATAGATAGACAGACAGACAGGCAGACAGACAGATAGAGCTCACTGGGGCCTCACAAACTTTTAAGCAAGGGCTCTGTGGTGCAATGGATTGTACATTGGACTTCTAGTAAAGAAAAGGCACTCAAAAGATTGTGGGTTTAAGTCCCACCAGAGTCATTTAAGTTCCTCAGGTGGCACACTGGATATGTTCTAGCCTTGCAATCAAAGTGTTGGAGGTTTGATCCTAGCTGAGGGCACTTGTGAACTGTATCATCAAGGTCACTCAAGAATTATACAATCACTATACTCATGGTTTCACCATTTTTTTAAGATAGCATCTTTCAGAAAAAGAGATGTGCAAGAACAAGGGGGCACAATTTAAAGATAGCGGGGGATCGATCAGGGGCAACTTGAGGAAATATTTTTTCATGGAGACAGTGATGGACACATGGAACCACCTTCCTGAGGAGGTTGTGGGGTCAAGAACAATTGGGGAATTCAAACTTGCATGGGACAGCCATAAGGCAATTATAGTGGGGGATAGGTGGAAGTAGACTGTTAGTTAACTGGAATCTGCAGCTTTTCCAATCAGTAGGGAAATGGGCAGACTGGGTGGGCCTTGCAGTCCTTATCTGACATCAAAGTCTATGTTTCTATGTTTCTATATAGATAGATAGATATAGAGATGGAGGGAGCAGGTAATTGGTGGATCACTGACAGATAGCTTGAGAGAGTGAGATAGATAGCTAGATAGATAGATAGATAGATAGATAGATAGATAGATAGATAGATAGAAACAGACAGACACAGAGACAGAGAGAGCAAGGGATCACTGACTCACTGCTTCAACTGAAACAGGCAGCACAACTCCAGCTGCAGCTTCACATTTCAAGAAAGTCTTGCTGTTCTGATACTGAAAATGTGGGGAAATGCATCATGGGACATATTCAGGTGGGTGAGGATGTGTAGAGGGGTGTGAGGTGTTAGGTGCTAAGAGGGAAGTTAGAGTAGGGTGTGAGAGAGTACATGGGAAGGTCAGACTGGCAAGGGATCATTTTCTACAGGTGCAAAAAGAAAATCAATAGTGTATGGTTATCTTCATTTCAGGAGACTTTCCAACACTGGAGATTGAGCATGCTAGTGTCAGGTTAGTGTTCAGCAGCACTGAGAGTGGGCACCCCAATCCCATGATGTATATAATTGGAAAGTGGGCAGGCGACATCAATGGGAGGGGGTGAAGAGAAACAGTACCAGGGGTGGGCACCCCAATCCACTTATTCAATATGAAAAAAATCATGGGAAAGGGGAGGTAGGAGACCTGGAGGAGGGAGAAAGAATCAGTACTGGTGGTGGACATCCCAGTCCACTAGAGAGAGAGAGATAGATAGATAGATAGATAGATAGATAGATAGATAGATAGATAGATAGATAGATAGATAATGAGAGAGAGAGAGAGAGATAGAGACAGAGATGGAGATGGAGAGAGCCGGGGATTGCCGGCTCACCACTTAACTGAAGCTGACAGCATGACTCCAGCTGCATGTTCACAATTCAAGAACATTTATTTATTAAATTTTGGTGACCGGGTAGGCCCACTGAGTCCCGAAAGTCTCTTTTTCAGGGGAGACCCGGGATAACAATACAAGTTATAAGAATGAACAAGGACATAAGGAACATTCGAGGCATTGTGAGTTACATCATGAGGTGGTTACAGTAAAGAAAAATAGTGGATACAGGCATGTTTACAGGCATGGTAAAAGAAAAGCAGTGGATGCAGGCATGGGTACAGGCATGGTTATCATCATGACATGTAAGCAATTGGTAGTACTTTGCATATAGTTTATTCAGGGGTTACACGTGGCCTCTGGCGAGCAGTCTGTACAAGACAGGTTGTAGGAAGGTTAAGCTAGGATATGGGAGTTGGAGAGGAGGGGAGTACCTTAGGAGCTTTAAGTGCCATGACAGTGGTATGCGCTTGAGGTCAGCAGATGGGACTTAAGCCTGGTGCGGAAGTTCATGAGTGAGGAGGAGGTCTGGACCTGGGGAGGGAGCTTGTTCCATTGGCAGGCTGCTTGGGAGGAAAAGGATCTTCTGCCAGTGTTTGTCCTTACCCTAGGGACTTCTAATAGCGTTCTATCTGAGGTCCTTGAGTTGTATTTGAGGGTTATGGTCCAGGCAATGCTTGGAGGAGTGTGGGGTTTGAGAAGCTTGTAGGCCTGGATAAGCAAGGGGTGTTGGAGGTGGGCGACCAATGTGGGCCAACGAAGATTGGCCAAAGTGTCACAGTGGTGACATTCTCTGGGTGGTCTAAGGTTGTGAAACAAGCTATTTTATTATATAGGTTTGCATCCTGGTAATCTCTTGTTTAGCCATACCCTGTATAATAGGGGCCACAAACTTCCAATTGGGTAGAAGGATTCTGGTAGCTATGGAGAGCCTGGCTTCAGGGATGAGTTGGTCCCTGAGTCGGTACAGAGTTCAAGTTTCTTTTTTTTTTTTTTTTGCTGCCTCATACCCTTTTGGTTCCTTTCTTGAGATCCCTAGGTCGTATGTTCCCGTAGTCCCGCCCCAGGTACCTCCCTCCGGATGCTGGCCAGCCTGTCCCCATCCTGCCTTGGTTTATCCCCCCGGGAGGGGCTGAGAGGGGGAGACCCACACCCCTCCCATGGTCCTTAAGTCTGCATCAGAAGGCTTGCCAGCTCCTTCTATGGAGCCTGGTTATGGGTGTTCTCGGGCCGGCCGGGTCCCGTCTACGGGAATCCGGTGCAGGTTTTTTTTTCCATTTTCTCCCCAGCCCACAGGACGTCCACATGCTGGGGAAGCCAAGGGGCACAGCACGTCACGACATGCTTGACGCTTCAGCTCCTGGCAGACGTCCTCCCACCCTTCAGTGTGCGGTCTTGCTGCACCTCCACCTGTGGTCATCCAGGTGGCGGTATCGCAGTGGGACTTGCATCCCACCCCACCCGGAGGAGGAGAGCAGCCACTGGGTGCTCAATCCTCCTCCCCCCAGCCGGCCCTCCAGCTGCCCGAGTCCATTCCTGAATCCGGGTCACTGGCGTCGCAAGCAGTAGTCCTACCGCTGCGCCGGTGGGCTGAGGGGTGCCAAGTTTCTGATGTAAGGTCCTGGTGACCTGGTCCACGTGTTCCTTGCATGTGATATTCTGATCCAACATGAGGCCTAAGTATTTAAGGGAGGGAACTACGTTAATGGCTTTACCAGAGAGTGAGGTTAAGGAGAGGGATGAGGACCTGTCAAATCCCAGGGATCTTGGCCCGAATAGTATTGCCTTGGTCTTGTCGGCATTTAGTACCATTCTGTTCTTACATAGCCAAGTCTCTAGTGAAATGAGATCCTTTTGGAGTAGAGGGCCTAGGGCAACCATGTCATGCAGGGGTCGGAAGATGACAGTGTCATCAGCGTACTGCACAACCGAGCTCTCCCGCAGTGGGTATGTAGGTCGTTGGTAAACAAGGAAAACAAGAGGGAGCCTAGAATTGAGCCCTGAGGTACACCCTAGTTTAGGGGTAGTGGGTCAGACATGGTCCCTTTCCATGAGACCCTCTGTGCCCTGCCTGATAAGTAGCTCCCAAACCACTTCAGGGCATGATTGTCTAGGCCTATATTTTGCAGTTTCTGTAGCAGCAAGTTGTGGTCGATGAGGTTGAACGCCTTGGATAAGTCTATAAAGACTGCACCAGTGGGTATCCCTTTGTTCACTGCCCTAAGAACTTCATCCGTGAAGTTAATTGAGGGCAGTGTCAGTACCATGGTTTGTTCTAAATCCATGTTGGGAGGGGGCAAGGAGCTGATGAGCTTCCAGATAGTCCCTGAGTTGATTGTAGATGACTCTTTCTTGCACCATAGCAAGTAAGCAGAGGAGGGAGATGGGCCTGTAGTTGTTGAGTTTTTCCCTGAGCGCCCCTTTGTGAATAGGGACAACATTGGTATGTTTCCATGGGTCAGGGACTGCTCCTTCCCTCAGTGATCGATTGAGGAGCATGGTTATAGGCCAGGCTAAGGAGGTAGCTCCTGCCTTGAGTAGCCGAGGGTTGATACCGTCAGGTCCCCCTGACCCTTCCAGTTTCAGTTTCCTGAGGATGTTTAGTACTTCAGTGCATTTAGCCAGTCTTAGGTGAAATGGGGGTCTTTCCATGTGAGGTGGTTCATCTGAGGTAGGGGGGAGAGGCTGGGGAGACAGGCAGGTCTTGTAGGCCTCGAGGTCTGAGAAGTGCCTGTTAAGGGCAGCCGATATTTGAGAAGGGTCAGTTGTGAGCTGACTGTTAATCTCCATGGGATAGGACTCAGGCTTTTTGCTGCCCTTGATCAGGTCATTGATATGATTTCAGAATTGCTTGGGGTTGCCCAGGCTGGTTTTCTGGAGGCATGTTAAGCAATCTCTCTTAGCGAGCTTTATGGATCTCTTGGCTTTGTTCTTCAGGGCTTTGTATTCAGTGAGATCTGCCGGGAGGGAGGACAGCCAAAAGTTTTTCCAGGCTTTTTCCCAAGTAGCCATTAGAGTTTTGAAGAAGGTAGAGATCCACTTCTAACAGCTGCCTTTAGCCCTCATTCTCTTTATTGGAGCAAAGAGGTTGGCCGCTGTGGTTAGTCCATCCTGGAAGTATTGCACAGCCTCAGTAAGAGTAGGGAGAAGATTTATGGGGTTCCAGTCCAGACTACCTAGGTAGCGATTGTATTGTTGTTCAGAAAACTTGAAGAAGTCACGGGTGGAGAGAATTCTAGGTTGGACCTTGGGTGGTTTGTTTTTTCATATGCAGAAGATTGGGGAATGGTCACTCAGGGAGTCTGCCATTGTGCCCGCACTCTGTATATTAGTGGGGTTAGACACCAGAGCCCAGTCAAGGGTGGTGTGGTTCCCAGTTTTGTAATTACCTGTAAGTCTGGTCAGTTCAGAGATGACCTGCGTCAGACCTGCTTCATGGGTAAGTGACTTCGAGGCATGACCAGGGTCCTGGGCCCAGTTAATGTTGAAGTCACCCAGGATTAGTTGCTCCATTGTTACATTGATAGCTGTATCATTTATAATGGCTTCAAGGGATTTGAGGGCTGAATTTGGTGGGTGGTAGACGCATCCAATTGTTAGCTGTCTGGTGTGCCCTAGGGTTATCCGGATGTATATGCTCTCTCCCTCAGCAGTAAGTTTAGTCTCGCTGTTCTCATACTGAGAACATGGGTGAAGAACTTCTCTCACTAATCTGGGTGCCCAGAATTTTTGGGTTCCCAGAAACATTATTTCCAGGACACTTTTCAGAAAACAAACACCAGAATATACTGTAGCTTAATGGGTCCCATTTACCTTGATTCAGGTGCTTATTAAAAATGTATTATTTTTATGTATTTTCAATGTCTTTGAATTAAAAAGAACAAGATGGAGGCCATCACAATAATTTTTTTCTCTCAACAAGTAAATTTGTGAAAATAAGCACTCATGACCAATGTTTTTTTACCAGTCAAGCTTGATGATTATCCAAAAAATCCTTATAACTCTGGAACCATATAACATTTTTTTAAAAATTCCACACCTTCTAGGCTGTGTGTGGCAGCAAAAACAAAAAAAAAAAGAAAGAAAAAAGAAACATGTTAAGTATAGGAAACCCAAACACTGTTTTTTACATTTTTTTGGCACTCCAAATCTTGAAAACCAAACAAGATGTTGTCAGCCTGTCTGCCAGCCTGGCCATGCAAGCCAAATTTTGAGCTATTTCATCAAATGCCAGCAAAGTTATTAAGGTGCAAAAATTGGGATTTACCATCAAACAGCATATTCAACCTTAACTATAAGGGAGCTACTGCACCCCTATAATATATATTCTTTGCAAAAAACTGCATTAATACATCAGTTAGGGCTGAGGATAAAGAGACAAATGTAGAAAAAAATATGATATTAAGGTTCCCAACCCTAAAACCCCTGCCCCAACCCTGAAGTGAATGAGGGGTGGAGTCTTCCTTGGGGTTGTCACCCTCATTGCAGTAACAGAAATACTAAGATGTGATGGAGACAGATGTGTATGTTTCATGAGTACATACAATGGGGTGAGCATTAGGGTTCGTAACCACAAGGAAGAGTACACCCCTCATTCACTTCAGGGTTGGGGCAACAGTGACCAGATTGTCAACATATCCATCTTATTACCCCACCTCATGTACCCAGTACAGAATATTTTCAAATCCTTTCCAAATAATTCTGCACAACTGCAATGCCATTCCACACCATAGGTGCAAAAATACATTTTGATCAGAATTTGAACAATGACAGCTATGACATACATGAGGTGGGGTAATAAAAAGGCTACATTGAAAATTTAGGATCTAAATATTTAAAATTTCCAAAGTTATGAGTGTGCATAGCAACATTGCAATGAATGGGCATAACTTTGCCATGTTTTCATATTTTGACCCCAAATTTTCAACATAGACTCTTATGACCCCACCTCATGAACATGAGCAGGAAAAATTTCAAGTCTCACCCAAAAGATGAATTCACCAAGTGACTGCAAAATCACCTTTTGGGAAGGACTTGCATAATATCACAGATATTTTCATGAGGTGGGGTCGGCCATGTTAAAAATTTGGTTTGAAAATGTAAAAAAAAATGGCGGAGTTATGCATAGAAGTTGAAACCCCCATTGAAATCCATTGAACCTTATTGACCTTAGTTTCTCATATTGCAATAGCCAGTTCCAGCAGCAAGATGTGTCTTCGATCGGAGAATGGATCTTGAACATGGGACCCATTCAGGTGATTAAAGGTGTACTTTTTTTTGCAAGGTTAAAAAAACATCTGGGATGGTGATCACAGAACGGGGGAAGGGGAGGGATCACTGGACTACCAGGGAATAAAAATGCTACACAGGGATGGCAATTGGAGAACAGGGGAGGAGAGAGGAACCACTGGACTATCAGGGAATATAAATTTTACACGAGGATGGGAATCAGAAAATGGGGGCCGGAGGAGGGACCATTGGACTACCAACGAATAAAAATGTTAATCAGGGACAGCAATCAGAGAATGGGGGAGGGGCCACTAGACTACCAGGGAATATATATTATTTTATTCAGTGGATGCAAATCAGTGGGTAGGGGGTGCCACTAAACACCAGGAAGCCATGACAGTTCAAATTGCCATGGACCTTTGCTGTTCGCAGTATTTTCTGTTAGAACTGTAAAGTTCTAACTGCAAAGAGCTGTGGATAGTTATTTTCCACCTGAATAGACCTTACCTAAGTGAGTGATGGGCAAAATTATTCTCACCACGCTAACTGATATTTGCAGTGTTAATTTTAAAATACTAATAAAAAATCCAACAAAATGTGTGAAGGAAACCTAATTACAGGTCTTCTTTATTAGTTACCAAGCAATACTTGTAAGAAAAACATTGTAAAAATTAGGAAAAAAAACAAGATGACTGACATCACAAGCAGTATTTCTTTGAGTAAGAACAGTAAATCCTTGACAATTAACAATTCAAACAGTTTTCATTTACCTGCCTGTCTGCGGCTATCACAAAAATCATTTCAATTCAAAACTTGTAATATATAATTTCATCAAACCATCCAAAGACACACCCTTGGAACATACCTTATCATCCCTGAAAATTTTAGGTAAAAATGTAATGCCATCTGGGCTGTAGATGATGGCAAAAAATCCTATGTTAACCTATGGGAAAAAAATGATTTTTTTTTCTGTTTTTTATCACTTTATATCTAAAAGACCATACAAGATGCCATCACAAAACTTTTCACGTCTTGAGACTCCAGTGAAATGACCACGCATGACACATTTTAGGCTATTTTATCAAAGTACGCCAAAGTTATTAAGGTACAAAAGCTGGGATTTAACATTGAAGTGCTGTACCAACCCTAACTATACTGGTGCTACTGCACCAGTATAATATATATGTTACAGTCATATTGTGAAACTAGTCATTTCAAAAAATGACTAAAATTTTTTGTCATTTTGTGAAATGACTGAAAGTTTCAGACATTTCATAAAATGACTAGTGTTATGGGCATTCTATTACACTGTTTGACTGTGCCTGTTTCACTTGATCATTACATGAAATGCTTAAAAGTTTCAAGGCATTTCTTTATTCTTACAGTCATATTGTCAAACCTGGCATGATGTGCATTCTATTACACTGTTTGAGTGATCACTTTAACAATATTTCATAAAATAAGATAATTGTCAGGAAATGCAGATAGGATATTTTTTTTTTTGGTTTCTTAACAATATCAGTCAGATTTTGACTGACTCAGACACATAATTTCATTATCAGAAGAATGACACATGATAAGAAAGTAAACAATTAAGAAATGATAACTTTAAATAAGGAGTTGTGATCTTACTTCGAGAGGGCTCTTGCAGTAGGCAACACCAGAAGGACTCAGCCACCTGACTTCACGTGACTAATGTCAGCCTACAGTATATAGTGGCCGGTCCCCCCATGCTCCCTCAGTTCTTTCCCACCATTGACCTGCGCTCGTCGAACCTAGCAGAACGTTACTTCAGTTGACCATCACTTATAAGTATAATGTTTATTATTTTTTTGATTAGTATGATAGTTTTCATCATTTTTGACTGTCGGTTGCATGTCTTCACCAACTCTTTCAGTGGAATCCCAAAAATGTAAGTGTGCCTGCAGCAAACAGATTCCAGAAAGGGACTGCCATACCATGTGTGTCTTTGCCTAGGCCCAGACCAAGACGTTGAGGGCTGCCAGGCCTGCCAGAAATTTAATCAGACCAAGAGGGATTTCCATATAAAAGGAGGTTATTGGATAAGGTTTCTTCACTTGCTAACTAAGCACTGCTGAAGATAGCTCAGGATTTTGAAATTAAGTTCAGAGAGGAACTTTACAAAAAGTATGAGCAGTGCCCAAAGTATATGATACCAAAGAAGACAGATTGGCTGTACCACGCCCCTGACAGTAGAAACCATTTTGGGTCACACCCTAAGGTGGACTCCATTGTTATTAATGACCCCCATGATAGAACCAAGAAACCTAAACACATGAGCACATTCCCTCCAGACAAGGAGTGCAGGCAGCTGGACCACTTCAGGCTATCTGCCTTCTTTGGCATAGGGGGTACTGACGCTGGTTGTTGCCATATGGAAAATGAGATATCATCATGAGGTGGCACCAGTGGCAGCACCACTACTGGCATAAGCTCAGGGAAGTGCAGGTGCTCTGGTAGGCAGTGCGCTGGGGGTCCTGCTCCTCCATTTGCCAGCCTTGAGCTGTTTGGATGAGCCGCATCACTTCTAAGAAAGAAGGGTCTTCCAGCAGTGATTTGGGAGGGTCCTTGACACAGGGCTCCTCTACTGAGGAGCAGGACTGGGAATCTGATGACTCCAACCAGTTTGATTCATCATCCTCTGAGAGTTTGGAATCAGGCACTGGGTATCTGATCTGGTGTGTGTTGGAGGTGGCATAAGCCTTGCTACCTGCCCTGCTTTCTGAAGGAAAAGACCCAGAGCCAGATCGGACCTGGGCCTGCATCAGAGGTGATTCCACCATTGGTGCTCCTGGGGTCAGGGTCAGACATTGCTGCATAAAAGACCACCAGGAGTTAAACAGGGCATTATAGTTTATCAGTGCCTCAGGGGGTATGCCGGTGGACAAGGGTAACCTGAAGTCTGAAAGCCCAGCATCAGGTAACCCAGCATTGGGTAGGTCAATGTCAGGTAGCCTGGATAGTGGCCCACCAGTGGACCTGATGAGGCCAGTGATGACCAGTAGGGCATTGGATAACTGGGAGTCAAGCCTGATGATCCCAGTTGAGGGACCATAGGGTAACCCGACATCAGACCTGAAGGGTAACTGGGGTTCAGGTCTGAAGGCAGCTGGAAACCATGCATTGGCCCCAAGTGAACCAGTTAGTTTGGGGGTGGCCAGAGGCATTGCTTGACTCTCCATCCCCTGATCTGTCAATGGAAGGCCTGGGATTGCCCAGAGGGACCTGGTATAGTGCAGTCCAATGTCAGGTGTGAGGGAGGCCCGGCGGGCAATGGCCCTGCTGGTGCTTGGTTGGTGGATTCAAGGGGAGGGCCCACCAGTGGTGACTGGAGGACTGCAGGTAGCTGAGGGGGGACCCCTCAGGCATAGGCTGTGGCCCAGCCATAGTGGGTGACAGCAAGCGTGGGTCCAGAGGATCAGTGCTGGATCCAAAAAAAGGATCCAGCAAAGGTGCTGGGCCTGGGCTGGCATCAGTAGAACCAACATCTGACTTATCAGCCAAGCCACCTGGCTGAGAACTCTGTGTGGGGAAGGGCCTGAGCGACAAGGGCAATGGGGGAGAGGAGGAGTCACCTGAGCCCACAGAAGCACCACCCAACACTGTTGCCAGAGTGGGCGGTGGTGCCAGAGGCTACCCAGAAGAAGAGAGAGCTGGCATTGCAAAGTGGGGCCAACCCCCCCTTGGGGGGTGAAGACCCAACATCGGCAGTGGCACCCAGAAGTGACCACAGCCTGAAAGTGGACCATTCCTGGTCCCAATGTTTGTCCCACTTGTGCTTCTTTTTGGAGGAGTGGGAGGTCTCTGATGAGGCCCCAGGGTGAGGAAGAGTCACTCTGGGTCTGCAGCTCTTTTTCCATGGCGGTCAGTTTCGGTTATATAAGGTGGGCTTCCAGGACTTTCAGGCATCATAGGAGTAAAAGAAAGATATCAATAACTCAGATAAGGCTATTTTTGTGTTAGCAAGCCATGCAGAGATCAAACAAGCCCAAACTGAACTTAAGCACTGAGCACTTACGCCACTATTGTTATCCATGAGTACACTGAAGTGATGTGTATTACTGCATGGTTTTAGAAATAAACCTAAAAGAAAAATAGTTTTACATGTTGTCTTTTTGAGTTAATAAACCCAAATGACCAGGGATTAGGCATTTCATGTAATGCCTGTGACATGTTAACATGTTAACCCTCTACTAGTTATAATTATATTTGTGATATTAATATATGTTCTTTGAATGTCTGCTGGGAAAATATGGCAGCCAGAGCAAGGCACTCTGGAACATTAGGTTTGTGAAAATGGACTGTTCTTTCTGAGTGGTAGGAAACAGCTAACTTCAAAGAATCTAACACATGCCTGATAAAATCCTGTGTGGAAGTTGTAAAAGCCCTGTTCTCAGAAAACCAAGTCTTTGATCACTGGATGCTACTGTGAATTCTGCATTTTATGACATACCAAAGGGGAAGCTGTCCTTTTTGGTAGAGCTATGTCAAGTTGTAACCATCTATGTAAAATAGTTAATCAGGAAATTGTCTGAAGATCAAAGGGGACATGCTGATGTGGAAAGAGACTGTTACAATTTAATATTGCTATCTTTGCAGATTTCAAGCAAGTAGTAAAATAACACCCTTTTGGGTATACTTGGTCATGTTACAAATTAATTATGGACTAACAGTGACATCATGTGCTGTGACATCACAAGGAGGTTAGGAGTTTAACTTTCAATATTGCCAGGCTGTCTGAGGGGACTGTGGCAAACTCTTATTCCATCTTTGAAAGAGAACACACGCTTGTGTTCTGGACTTAAGGGCACTTCTGTCAAGGATAGGTAACACCCAAATGAAAACTGAGTTAGTACTTGAAATTCAAATACAAGGCATTTTGCTTCAGTAATTTTCATTTCTTTTGGACTGTAAACATTGATGTATATATGTTCTATGTTTTGTATGTATTTACTATTTTTTTAAATTTTAGTAAACATTTTGGTTTCCTTAACTCTGCTGGAGTCTTTTTTCATTCTGCACATGAATGCCGGAACAGTGTTGATAATTCAGACATAACTGTTAAAGGGCTTATAGTGTGTTACTATTTTGCACTAAAGATAAGAAAATACCTAGAACTCAACTGAGTTAAAAAGGGGGGAATTGTGAACCAGGTTGGGTGCCCATTGGGTTAAGTATTGCACTGCATTTCCCCGAAGAGAGTGTAGTATTTGATCCTGTTAACTGGGCGTGCTAGCAAAAAGGGTTCATATTTGACCTCAGGACTTGAGACTAGTAGGTGTTTCACACCCAAAACAGACAGGAGGGGTACCCTGTTTGTCTCTTGTTCACATATTGCACTTCGAGGTTTGGCACTGTGGGAGCAGGGGGCCTGCCCTGTGGAGTGCTTATGTGACAATGCCTACCTACATTTCACAAAATTCTTGAAATGTTTAGGCATTTCACAAAATGACTGAGTGAAATGGTCATTTTGCGAAATGACTGAAAACTTTAGTTATTTTGTGAAAATGACTGGTTTCACAATATGACTGTAACATATATATATATATGTAATATATGGATTTGGAAAATAATACTATTGAAATCGATGCAAAAAATTCCTGGTAATCTATCTCACAGGATTCAATAATACCACACTTCACTCTCAATAATACTATCGTTCCAACGAAAGATAGTATTATCACTGAAACATCACAGCGCAAGCGCACCCTTCAACCTCGCGCCCACCACGAGCCACTTAAGCAGCTAACAACTGTAACAGTTTAAAAAAGGTCATTCGCGGGAAAGTAACGCTCGCTTAACTGTCTCACAAAAAATCTCAATCTACATCGCAAACATGGCACTATCAAAGGTACAAACTATAACAGAAAGCAGACTTCAATTCATCTGTGAACAAGAAAATCAAAATACTTTAAAAAAAACAGCCTTCGATTTAAAACTCCTCAACAACTACCTAATGAGCATAGGTGAGTCACGCTGTATCGAAAATATTAAAACGGAGCAATTGGACACCTACCTAGCGGACTTCATATTTCAACTAAAAAAGCAGGATGGTACAGAATACGAACCCAGCACAATCAGAGGAATTCTCGGCAGCATAGACCACTATTTAATTAAAAAAAACTACCCAGACTCTATATTCCAAACTGCAAGTGTCACTTTCAAACAGACCCACAACACACTGATAGCTAAGCAAAAGTACCTCAAAAACTGAGGCATGGGTAATCGACCTAACAAGCATGACCACTAACGAAACTGAAATAAATCAACTGTACACCACAGGCACCCTCGGTCTCAACACACCCACTGCTCTATTACATCTATTATTTTTCAACATAGGACTCCACTTTGCATAACAAGCGAATAGTACCAACTGTGCTGGAGTGACATTGTGGCAGGCATAGACACGGAAGGCAAAGAATATTTACAATATCATGAGCGAGCCACAAAAACAAGAACAGGAGTAAATATCCGCTATGTCAGACCAGTGGCTCCCAGACTCTACCAAAACACACAGTATCCAGAAAGAGACGTTGTAGCTGCCTACCACATATATGCTTCCAAGAGGCCCCCATCCATGAACAAACCAGAAGCCCCTTTTACCTTGCTCCAAATTTGAAGCTCAAACCCTCAAGCCACTGGTACAGAGCAATGACTATAGGAGAGAACAAGATGCGAGGTATAATGAAGCTTCTTCAACAAACAGCAGGTCTTCCCCACAAAAAGAATTACAAACCATTCCACAAGGAAAACAGCAATACAGATGCTGATAGATTGAACATACCACCCACTGATGTTGCTCAGCTGTCTGGACATAAAAACATTCAGAGTATTAATAATTACTCTACCTTGTCTGAATCAAAACAAAAGAAAATGTGCTCAATCCTATCATTCGAGCAGCCTTCCACCTCCGATCCCCGCCACAAGCTGCATCTCCAAAATCCACTACTGATGCACACACTGTTGCACAGGAAATGACAGCAACTCAGACCCTCACCAATAAAAGTGCTCAATTTTTGCCGGACGTCCGACAATATTTTGGCTCCCACTCCTACTTTTTCGGAAACGTTGCCATCAACATACAAAAGTCTCCGAAACAGAAAAAAAGAAGATACGTAATGTACTCAGACTCAGAGTCTGAGTAACAACACCGCAATTAATCGTTTTTTTTGCCGCAATCATTGGCTATTTTTAAAAAAGTAGCACCTCAGTTCATCGTTTTTTCTTTGCCGCAATCATTGGCTATAAAAAAAAAAGCATGCATTTTAAAGTTTTACAAGGAACTTTTTACGAAGTTGACAAATTCTTGGCAAATTCTTCAATCAACTTCGTTCAGCTTTCAAGCCATAAGGAGTAAGAACTTCATTAATCCATATATTACAAAAATAACAGATGGGTTAGTGTGTATTACTCGGCTGTAATTTATCTCGCTTGGGGATACAGGAACCTCGAGCTTCGCTCTCGAGGTTATCTATGTCCCCAGAAACTCTCGATGAAATTACAGCCTTGTAATACACACTAACCCATCAATTATTCTATTTATATATGTACATTGAGTATATTTGACAAACAGTGAGCCAATATTGAAAATTATAATAAAATAACATTATAATGAATAGTCTGAAACCAATCTGTGTTATTTTTTAGATTGCAGTGTCATTTCATTCATGTACACTAATTCCTACTTATTTCAACACCTGTTATCAAATAACTATAAAAGTACACAAAAACTCAAGTTATGATACTTTAAAGCCATGATTGAATGAACAAATTACTTCAAGCTTAAACAGGTAAACTTGCTTCATTTCCTTATCTGATCTGAACACTCTGTGTTAAACAATAAATTTCTTTCTTTCTGTAAAATAAATATAGAGGAGAAAGGATATTTGTGGGTACCAATCCATATAAAATTTCAATTTTATATTTGAGTAACATCTGAAGAATTGAGTCTGCATTGGCTGTCTCGAACTTTGGTGACTTGCAATTCAAGTAGCTCAGTATTAAGTAAGCATTAATCCCCGCTGAAGGTGGCATCTAATGGGGAGTTAATGCATGGTTAGAACCGTAGTGGCACAAAGCCGGATGCTGAGGGCAGACAACGGCCCCAACCATGCATTAACTCCCCATTAGATGCCACCTTCAGCGGGGATTAATGCGCTTGTAACATGGACATACTCAGTGGTGGTGCAGGCCACACAGTCTGCTACTTGATTCACAATAAACACAATGGCAATTGCAGAAATTACTGAGATCTTTAATCTTACTTTCAGATTTCATCACAGTGCTGTGTTACATACAGATGTGGGTCAAAACTGCTTTCAGTATACGGACATAGAGTTCCTAGCTTGACGATCAGAACAGATCACCCATGCTTCGGAGCAGCCGTTTCCCTCACAGCCTGCCTCGGAGGACTGCAGTTCGCTTCATTCAGACCTGTGCATGGCTGTCCAGACTCTCATTTGCATGCCTGTGTCGTCACTGAGGGGGTGTGTTTCTAGTCCTTGCCACACTCTGCCCGCCCCCTTCATGGCAGCACACTTCCCTACCTCTCCGCCGTTACTGCTCATGTCCGGTATAGTGTCCGTGGCTCCCGGTGACTCCGTAATTAAAATTGACAGTTCCATGCATGGTAAAAGTCTGGCAGGTGAATGCGGAAGCGGATGTGGCTCCTGCTCTTGCGAGTCCCCCGCAGCTTCCTGGCTCACCCTGTTGATCGGGTTCCAGGTGACTGCATCTTTGTTTCGCTGCTGCTGGCTTCTGATGCCCTGTGCGGTGTTCTGCCGCTTGCTTTGCCGTGGCCTCAGATGCGTGCCCCTCACCTCTAGCGAGGTTGTCGCTGCGGCCAGTACTGTCTCTGTCGCTGCACCCCCATGGCTCCTCCTGGCTGCTGACTGTGTCCCTGCAGTGCTCCATGCCACGACTAGTGCTGGGCTGTGCGTCCCACCCAGTGGGTGTCATCTTGAACTCTGGGGGTCTGTGGCTCTGGTGTCCGCTGCCTGGCATGCCCTCCTGTGCTCGCTCACACTCCGTGCCCCCACGGTCATTTTGATCTCCGTCCATGAAGCAGTTCTGGAGTATCAGGCTGTCATCTATGTTGTCTACTGCAGGACGGCCATGGGTCTGACAGCTGGTCGCCTCGTAGCTCATGCTTGCCGGCGGGCTCGCCACCTGGCTAGACTTTCCTTTTGGGACAGACAGGATGCTGGACCATCTCTCCCTGTCCTGTTGTGTGGGTGACCAATAGTTCTGTATGCTGCTCTCACACCTGTGCCCTGTCACAGACATGATCTCACGAGTTGGCACTCCTGCCTGTGAGAGCATCTGGACAGCAGTGCTCCTGAAGCTATGGTTCGTATAGCATCTGCTGAGGCCTGCCTCCTCAGATATCTTCAACATCATTTCCCCGAGGAAATTTCTACCCATGGGCTGCCTGGAGTACCATATCTCCTTCTGGTCTACCACTCTCTGTGCCTGTTTAATGGGGTGCAGGTAGAAGGCAGCTGCAGACATAGGGCACCGGCTTATGTACTCTTTAAACAGTGCCACTGGGCAGTCCCTAGAGTCTCTCTGTGAATACAGCACACCTCTCAGTGCCTGTCTGTTCCTTTTCTCTGGCCGCCCATGATTTTTTGTCACCTCACTGAATGAGAGAGTGATATACTCCTGACCCATATCATCCTCTGCCACCTCAAATGATCTCTGTGTTAGCTCCCTTAACCCCTCCCATCCTCTTCTGGCAAGCCCCAGCTGCAGCTCAAACCACAACCTCTTCACCAGCCCCTCTGCAGTTTCTGGGTTCAGGCGCTGAGGGTCCCTTATTCTCTCCAGGTCCTCATCTCTGATAGCGGGATGGTGTTTTGTGGTGTCTTTGCCCTGTCTCCTATACTGCTTTACCACGGCAACAAATACGTTGTTCTCCCCTTGAAAGCGGGTATTGGCCATGATATTGACATTTCTCCTTACCTCCACGCTGTTGATATACCTGTCGAGCCCTGCTCTCAGCCCACAGAAGGAGATGATGCTATATTGCTCCCTATCCTCTGCCCTCACAGAGCCATAGAACTGCCTCAGAGTAGCACTCAGCCTCTCAACTGTCACTGTCCCTATGTTTACTGACATATTTTTGGATCTGAGCTAGTCAGAAAACACATTACATGCCCACTGTGTGTTCTTGGTTGCGTTCTGCTCCACCTTTCTCCTCTCCAAGTCACCCAGCTCTTTCTGTGAGATCTGAATATGTCTTTGGCTCTGACAGATGTATCCTGGACTAATGTCCACTGCATCTCCCACGTCGTCCAGATCCTCAGTGTCGCTGCATGGGCTGCCTAGATGCCTCACCTTGACACCTCTTTTCTTCGGCGCTGGCTCTTCTGCACCCTCAGGCACCTTCCTTGCATATGCCCGCCCACTGCCAGTCACATCCAGCTCCTTTCCGAACTCACTATCGGTCCATGCTTCCATGTCCATTCCTCCACATAAACTAAACTGCACTGCCATCTACTTCCTCACTACATTACCTCAAGCTGCCTACGTCTTTCTGCCTATGTCCCTCATCTGTACCTGTCTCTACTCCCTCCCTCTCCTATTGTCTCGCTCCTAGCTGGCTGTGTGGCTCTTTCTGTCACCGGCGTTGGGCTCACACACTGCTATTTCACTTCTCGTGGCTACTTTCAGCACTGCAAGAGCAACACAGCATTATCATCTCATAATGCCGTGTTGCTCCTGCACCATGTGATGCCATCCCGCCTATCGCCGGCATCCCTCCTACACCTCTCAATAGTGCTGTGTTACAGGTGTTGTTAGTGCCTGTTAAATAATATGAAACATGCTCTCAGTATAATTTTTTTTTTAAAAGTTATAGTTCTTTCTCACAAATAACATTCTGCTACATATCCTTCTCAGGGTGTTCGGCTCCACATTGGACTCCTGTACCTCCTTACTGAAACGTGAATGCCTCAAGCTGAATACCAGCTTTTATGCAGCAAGGGAATGGGCCATGGCATCTAACATCAAAGATGTCAGTGATTTTTACATGGTGACACACTGCATCACAAGCTCATCTGCCCAGACTGCATTCCAGCAGTACTCTTCAGGTGCTCACAGGAGCCACGTAGAGTTCCATCTATTTAAATGTTTACTGCAGATTGCTGCTGTTACTCAGTATTAAAAGGGAACTGTGTGCTGGCATCAGAGTAGTAGGCTGCAGTGAGAGATTCAATGGCCTGCAGTGCATGTTAGCACTTGTATAATCTATGATCAGATGTTTTTTAGGTCTCCTTTTCTCCAGGCACAAAGAACACTGGTCTGTGACTGTACTTAGCACAGGGACAACTGCAAGACCAGCAAACAAAAGATCAGAGCAAACATAATCTCTAACATGCACTCAGGGTATTGAATCTCCCACTGTTGCCTACTGCTCTGATGGCAGCTGCAGGGTATTCTGGGATTTGTAGTAACAGAAGATGTCAGCCTAGAACTAAGCAAAATTAGTCTAAATACAAACCACAATGCTGCAGTAAACAGTAAGCATGCTTTTGCACACAAACTGCACAATGGAACAAGCCAAGTGTTGGGCCCTTGGTGCTGACTGTTCCCCTTTGATTGGTCAGATAATCAGTGGTTCCAGGGATTAGCTCACTGTGCATGTCTCAGATGCCTCAGAGCTTGAATCAGGCTTTCTGCTTCAGCAGTCATTCAGACCTCTCGGGCTCTTCTGTCCTTGTCCTCCGCAGGTCAGAGCAGTCTAAGAACTGGGGGCTACACAACACACACACATGCACACACACACACACACACACACTCACACACATATCTAGGCTTACTGACTCCAGTGTGAGATGCCAGTCGGTGCCTAGCTAAAGCACTCACCAGCCAGATCACTAGATCATCTGCAGGCTTGATACAGGCTTTCAATCATCAAAGCATACAGTCTCTTTTCACACTGCAGACTGGCAGCTGTGGCTCTAGTGCTGGATAAGTACACTTCTACATCCTTTTACTGTGAAGGTAGGAATAATTTGTCTGTGTGTGTGTCTCTCTCTCTCTCTCTCTCTCTCTCCCTCTCTTCTCTATTTCTCATGCCATTTTGACACAGGTAGCAAACACTCTTCTCTGTTCCTTTGGGTTGTAGAAACCTCAAATTCTCCTCCTGTAGAGTGAATGTGAAAGCCCCTGGCAGGCTTCCTCAGGTGGCTTGGCCAGCAGCTGCAAACCCTCCTCACTCTGTGAGAGCTTTCTCCTGAATTCCTAATTCTGGAACTGCCATCAGAACTTCTCTGAAGAAGGACAGCATCTCATAGATCCAGAGTGCTGTCTGCCAGTGAAATAGGTATTCAAGGTTTTCACTCAATGCCCTATTGGTTGCAGACAAAGTGCCAAGTGGCATGCATTTTTGTATTCCCACAATTTTCTGCAGTTGCAGCCAGAGATTCCTGACATCCCATTGGCTGGTGGAGTGATTAAGGGTTAACAAGATGGTGGCACATACATCTTACAGGAGCATAGGCTGAAAGTAATTTATTTGGGCATCTGTCCTTATTTTGTTTAAGCTGATCCCCATAGTTGATAAGCACTCCTGTGCTTAGTTATCCAGTCAAGCTAGTGGCATTGTAGGGGATTCCTTCCACGCATTGTGAGCACTGAAATGCTGCTCTTGCTCATCATTGAGCAGCTCTTTTGATGTATGGCAAGCAATACATTGAGCACAGGTGCACACACATCCCAATGCACATCTCCCTCCCTCTCCCTCCCAATGTGTCTCGTGGACCCCTGATTGTTTGCTGATGTCCCTGAGGCTGGAGCACATTGAGAGAACTAACTAGTTAGCCACAGCTGTGGTGGTGATGAAGTGGATCTGAGAAGTACTGAGATCAAACAACCAGAGCAGCTGCAAATGAAGAGCTCCTCTGGTTCTACACAGGCTCCAGTCTCAGGGACCAGAATGAGCAAGAAACAGGTGACATCAGGTTGGATGGGCACTGGAGAACAAGGTAGGCCCCACCATTTGGGGGGGGGGGTATATATGTATTTTATTCAGTAACTTGACTATTCTCTTTTCCCTTTGTTCCCTTGAATGCAGCTGAAAATTTCCAAATTGCAGCTCAATGGGCACTCTTGCCATATACTGTGTTTCGAATAAATAATGATCTACCTCTGATAGCAGTGTCAGTTAATTTGTAGATTGCACACTTGCCTTTGATGCCAGAAGATTAAATGGTGGAGGACTCTAGTCCACCCCACATTAACATGGGATAATTACCCAATACTAACACTGAAGTGCAGCACCAGGGGGCTGTTTCACTGCTGAAGTGCCATCCTTCAAATAGCACTTTAAAACAACACTTTTGAACCCCAAATTATTTACGGAGTTGAACTGTTTACAATAGCCCTAGAGTGCAAATTCTTTCTAATGATACCATCCTGTCTCCATTCTCGTTCTCCAGAGGCAGGCACCAAGGCTGTCCTCTATTGCCATTACTATAAGTCCTTACAGTGGAGTCCCAGACAGTGGTAGTTTGATAGTATCCTAAACGTTTTGGCCTTATAGTAAAGGATACAAGTCATATTGTTTCATTGTTTGCTGATGCCATGTTGTTATATTTATCAAATCCTAAATGTGCAATGCCTGTGTAAATACAAATGTTTCATGAGTACCATATGTCCTTATATCAGGGCATAAAATCAACTGCTAAAACTGTGAGCTCATGTACAGTACATGGAGCAAAAACCAAGGAGAGCCAATCTTGGTGGGAGAAAATGTGCTTATACCCACATCTCAAATATAATCCTTAGAAGTATTTTTAACAAAGAGAATAGCATTTCTAGGAAAGACAAATTATAACCCTTGTTACAAAACTGGCTGCTGACTGCGAGAGATGGAGGTCTTTGCCACTTAATCCTATGTGCGGGGTCCAGACAGTTAGACTGTGCCTCCTCCCTAGGCTACTATATTTATTCCAGGTACTCCCGAGTTGCATTGCTGTAACATATTTTTTAAAACATTACAGCTCTAATGGCCTCTCTTTTATGGGCTGTATGAGCAACTCACATTAGACTAAGTGTAGTATAGTTGGGCATTGATAAAGGAGGCCTTGTTCTCCTCAACTTTGCCTTGTATTATGTAGCTGCATAGCTAACTTTCCTTGGAGGTATATCCAAGGATGAGTTTAAGCTCCCAAATTTCTTCTGTCTAAAAAAGATAATTTTAGAGACCCTTTGCTCTCACATGAGCTGTCTCCAGCCTTGACCAATATGCTTATCAAAAGCCCAGTAAACCCATTCATGCAAGCCTCAGCCCAGGCCTGGCTCAAAGAAAACCAGCTCATTAATCTCCGGGCAGCATTTTCCTCACTGGTAGGACTGATTTCTGGTCTGTTGTGTACCACTGGTCCTCCTCTCCCAGTCCTAGCAGGCATCTGCATAAGGGAGTAACAGGGGTCATGAACAATAGGCAAATCATATAAACAGACTATCTTAGTGCATTGCCATAGCTAAAGATCAAGTATGATCTATACTATCCCAGTGACTGTTGTTGTATCTGCAAGGTAGAAATAAATTGAGTAACCAGGACAGCTCATCCCAAAATAAGCCAGCCCCATCCCCACTAGAAGAGCAACTCCTGGGACACACTCCAGGGGAAAACAGTTACAGTATCCCCATCCACAATACAGGAGCTACTCTAGGGGCACCCTCCAGGGGGGAAACTGCTACCTACCTTGTTTTTAATATTGTCAGGAGATGACCTAGATGACACTCAGAATAGCAGAGATAAGTGGGTAGACAATCCGTGGGAGGGTTCCCTTACTGACAAGCCGTGGAATGAAACTGTGGATTTTGTACATGTGTGCACTAAAAACAACAAACTAAGAAAAATGCAATACAATTTCCTCATGCATACATACCACACCTGAGTCAAAGTGCAAAAGTAACACCCCTGAGGTTCTGATTTGTACTCAAAGTGTCTGACAGAGGCAGGCTTCCTCCTCCACTTGACTCTTCTCTGCCCTAATATTGCCCCTTTTGGAACCAAGTGAGGCAAATAATGAACAAGGCAGCAGATGGTCAGGAAAACTCCTCCACAGGTCAGCTTATGTTAAGAATCAGTCCCCAGTTTAGGAACATAGCAAGGGGGAATTCATCTCTATTGACCCTAGCAGCAGCAGCTCAACAATTAGTTGCCCGATGTGGGATAGGATAACATCCCCTTACTATTGTCCACTGGAGGACCATCTGTCTCTCAAATATGAAAACTGAACAGATTCTGTATAACACATAAAATAAGTCCAAGACATTCCAAGAGCTCTGATGGCTATTAGAGCAATCCATGTGGTGTGGGGAGGGGGTCTGCCTAGAGGCTACTTGAGGTACCAGGATATACACATGAGGTTCAATGATAAGCCCCAATGAATGATTATTGTCATCTGGCTTGCTATATGTAGAATTATTTATTGATATGTGTATGGATGTATCTGGATCAAGTTACTGTATAAGCCACACACAATGTTTTGCAAGGATTTCTAATAAACATGTCTTACAATAAAATATGTTAAACCAAGGTCCCTTCTTTTGTCCCTTTCTGGTGGCTGCCCATGTGGAAAGCAAAGGTTCCATGGCATTTACTGCAATAGCAGGGGGTTATACCTCAATGTCCTGCCAGCCCCCTACCCCCACCCCCCATACAGCACACCTGGAAATGAACTGGCATAGCTCAGTGGGGCTTTCCTAATCAAATATGGCAAATAAATAAATAAAACAGGTCCCATGTAACCCACCTTCAGGAAACACTGGAAATAAGCTGTCATAACTCGGTGACCTTTTCCTGGTCAAACAATACATGTAACCCCCTCCCCCATAGAAACTTTATCTTTAGGGCTCCCCGTAGTTCACACTTCAAAGGCATCAAACCCTGCCAATGGAATCACTGCTTTATCACTCCTGACTAATTTGTGACTCTCCGGATCATTGTCCAGATTGAACTGGACATGCAAAGGCACCCATTCAGAACTGTTTTGGGGGAGTGAAATAGTGTTTGCAAGTCAAACATATAAATGGAGGCATTTTGGAGAGACTGCTTGTGGACTACATGTCATCATCTCTGACCCAAGCTGGCAGGGCAATGGGGTCAGAGGGAGACTGGCTAACCAGTCAGGATCAGAAGCCTAAAGAGTGAGCCATGAGGGCTCATGGACTGGTAATGGATTCATTAACTCAGATGCCTTTATAGTTTCCAATCACCATTGGAGTGGCAAGCCTCCAGATCTGCTGCTGGTGACTGACAGCTATAATGGACAGTCAAGAGCCACCTTTCCTCTGTGAACAGCTCAGAATATTCTTAAACTCATTCATTCTGCAGCTGAGTGTGAAAGAGCACTCACAGACTGTGCATCTACACAGAAACAGAGCAAGAGGCAAGAGAAGCAGAGCTCCTTCTGCCATACAAAAGGAGGTAATCATGTGCTAGTGCAGTGTGAAGGAAAATGAAGGCTGCAGCTGCCATTTGAGAGACTGTGCTGTGCTGCAGCACTTTACAGCTAAACTATGACTGCTGCTAGTCTGAGAAGCCACCCAGGTAGTGTTATAGCCCAGTGTTGGTAGCCACAACACACTAGGGACTGGATGCCAGGATGTGGTGTGTTTGTTGGACTTGGTCCAGACTGCACAGGCTAAGCTGTCCTGTGTGTTTAAGGAGGTTGTCTGCTGAATGCAGAGGTCAGGGGGAAATCTTGACTGGAACTGGAGAAACGGTTTTGCTGGAGAAACCAATCTGCAAATCCTACCCATCAAAATCCTACTGGGTGCTCACAACAAGGCACCTACGATACTCACAGTCTACATCCCATCCAAAACAACAATTCCTGGCACTATCAACCTCATGGACTTTACTGGCATCCTGCGCCTTAACGCAGATCATTCTTCTTGGGATTTCAACATCAATTGGCCCTCACCTGCAGATGTTACGGTGACTTCTGGACTGGATTCTCTCAAACAGACCAGCCCACATCACCAACACCACGATCCTCCCTGACTCACTGAGTGATCGTTCACCCATTACCTGCACCTGGTAAAACAACTTTCAGCAAGCCCTGTCCAGATTCATAACTAGCTGTGTACTCCTGAAAGGGCACCTACCACAACTCAAAGTGGACCTCCAAGGTGTAGACTGGTCTGATCTACATGAAACAAATGATGCAGACATTGCACTCAACCACTTCATCACAAAATTTAACGCCACTTGTGATAAACATGGCCCCCTGAAAACAAGAAAATCTAAGGCTCCCTTCGACCCCTGAATAATGCCAGAACTCCTGCTACAACTCAATGCTCAGGACCAACTTTGGATAAAGGCATGCACAGATGGTACAGCTGCCAATATCCGACTATATAAAAAAGCTAGAAATGAGTGCATAAAGGCTATCCACCTAGCAAAATGCTCCTACTGTAAGGAAGCTCTCTCCAACTCCTAGAACTGCAGCAAATCCTTCTGGGCCAACATCAGTGATATTACTGGCAAAGATCCCAAAACAGCCCCCTCCATGCTCCTGGTCAGCGATGCACCCACAGTGGATCCACTCCAAATAGCAAATGCCCTAAATACTGTCTTCACGGACTTAAGTGGAGTGCTTCTGGTGGACTATTTCGATCCTCCAGTCCAGAAGCACCCAGTAGGTGATCAATCCCCTATGGGGGAACCATCCGCTTTTTTGCTTTAAAGAAATCAGCACTACTGAGGCTGGAAAGTACCTTGAGAAGGTGCTGGGCAAATCAAGGCACAGTGTAGACACCCTGGGCCTTAAGTTCATCACTATGGCACTTGAGGAAGTACTAAGCCCCCTGACCACCATCATCAACCTATCCCTCCACCACTCTCAGTTCCCCTAGCTCTGGAAGGCAGCTTCTGTAACACCAGTTCACAAAAGTAGAGACTGGGCACTACAGAACAACTACAGAGCAAGCTCCATACTCCCGCCACTCTCCAAAGCACTTGGACGGATAGTGGCTGATCAGCTTGTGGAATACCTGAACATATACCAACTCCTATGCCCAGAACAACATGGGTTCCAAGTGGGACACAGCACCATCACAGCCCTGTTGGAATTCACTGGTTATATCCACCAAGCCCTGGATCAAGGACAGCTAGTGGGTGATGCCTTCATTGACCTATCAAAAGCTTTTGATACAGTTCACCACACACTCCTCCTTGAACACCTGACCAACACTGGTCTCTCTTCTGATACAGTTCTATGGTTTAACAGCTATCTCGGCAATCACGCACAATGAGTTAAGATTGAGGACATCATCTCAGATAGCAAACCTATCTGCTCAGGGGTCCCCAGGGATCAATACTGGGGCCTCTCCTCTTCAGTATCTTCTTAAATAAACTTCCAGGCTCTTGCACCAGTCGCATGCTATTGTATGCTGATGATGCCGTCATTTTCATCTGCAACCCCAACCCCGAACTACTTCAAAACGACCTCCAACTAGGATTTACTGCTGCTGAAATGTGGTTTAAGGAACATAGCTAATCCTTAACTATTGGTGCTTTCAAGCGTAAGCTCAGGCAGCACCTTGCCGTGAAAGACAACTGTGACTGCATTGGCCATTCACGATGACCAAAACAACTTTCCTACATTTGGACCACAATAAAGCAGCAGCACTTAGTGTTCCACCTAATCCTAGGGGCACCTACCTTCACAGAACTTCACTGTTCCACCCCCCCATCTACCCCCCTCCCCACTGGACACTCCTCCCCCTTTCTGTCCCTGTCCTCATGCCCCTGCCTGATGCTCTCCTAGCTGCATTGTCTCCAATCTTCCTTAAATCTGTTCTTAACCCCTTACGCAGGCTTACACTTCACTATGCCACAGCTGTGCCTGTTTTCCTCTTGGTTTCTCCCCCCACAAGTATGCCAAACTCTCCAACGCAGGTGCCTTCTCACCAATGCCGTGGCAGGGTCTGAATGTTATACCTTAAGCTAAATGCTATTCCAACCTTGTAATTCACTCCAATTTATTGTCTACCTAGCTTGTAATGTATTGTTTTGTACCAGTGCAATTTTGTACTAGCTTGTAATGTAATGCTATGTACCTGTCAATTCTTTTTCTTGTAACTGACTTGGAACCTACAAATAAGCATCCACTCACAGGTGTTCTCCAAGATATCAATGTAACCCCCCTACAAATGGGGGTTACCGAAAAGTCTTCCTTGAGCTTGCCTAAATTCTCACTGGCAGGCTGGCAGTCTGTGTTTTAGTAGATTAAATGAGAGTGCCTGTATAGCTTCTGTGTGCTGTCTCTTTAAGAGCTGCCTGGATTGCAGTCTTAATTAATCTAAAAGGGAGCTCTGTTAGAAGATGTACTTGTTTGATAATCATTTGTTAGAGTAGTAATAATATTGCAGTTTGTTCTAACCTGCCTTCTTTGCAGTAAGGACTGTTCTGTTTATCTCCACCAACTTGGCCCGAGACTGTCAGAATGGGCACATCAGTACTGTTGGGGCTCTAAAATGGAGCCTACCTACAGGGGCTTGGTGGGGTCAAAATTTGTAGGAATGGTAGTTTTTACATTTTGGCACCTAAAATAACCTGGAGGGGGAGCTCTTGTTGTGACTGACAGACAGATCAGCCACCTGAACCTTTTGGATCTTGGGGAAATTCCCAAGCTGCTTGCAGCTAGTTTCAGTTCTGAGTTGGGAAGTGAAGAGGTAACAGCTTGAATGATTGAAGCAGCAGCCCCGGTGTAGATTTGGGCAGGAGAACTGTGGAAAGACTTGAGTTTTGGCCTGCATGCCTGCCTGCCTGCTGTCCCTGAGAGAGAACTTGTGCCTTTTTCGGACTGAATTCGAACTTGGAGAGCGAAGTAAGCCACTGAATTGTGACCAGGCTCCTACCTAAAGAAGACCAAAGATTTGCTGAATGTGATTGGCCTGTCTGGACTTCCAGCCACCTCTGAACTCCCAGATTGTGCAGAGACTCTGTAATTGCAACCGGAGAGCTTTTGCCTGGTACAGTGGAATTTCCTTACATGTGAATGTGTTATGTGCTTATAGTGGGTCGTGATTTGGTTTCCCACTGTGGTTTGAACTATTCTGCTCGCTGGAAGCTGCATCCAGCCCCATGGACTGAATCTAATCATTTCCTTTGGGCCTGAGCCTTGCCACACTGGCCCAGCCTGACTACCCACTGCACAGAGAAAGCCATCGATGAGAGACCTGCCTGGGGATCAGCCCCCTGCTCAACATTTGAACAGGAACGATGTCTCAATGATTCATGTGGGCCCCACTTCTCCAGGCACTCCAGCTCAACTACCTGCAGTCTTGATTTCATCCTGCCTGTGTCCTGTATTGGGTATCGTGAGTAAACATCAGGGTGGCTCCCTGCAACAACAGCTAAATCTAAAGTGTTGTCATCTGATTGTCTGGTTGCTTTTTCTATCATGAACTGAGCCCTCTGGCTCTGGATTACAAATAGTGTGTATTGTGCATGTTGTTTTCTTCCATCACAAGGTCCCAACCAACTGCAACGTTCCTGGCTAGCCCATCATCTCCCTACCTGGGTACTCAAAGATGTGACTGTGTGGGGACTTAAAGCACATGCATAACTGTTTGATTAATATAGTCTTTAAGCCAATCAACCTGATTACGCTCCTTCCTTGTTCAAGTCCCCTGAATAAATCAGATCTGACTTTTTGCTACATTTAACCTGACTGTGGTTCCAGTTTGCACCAAGAGTACTGTACTGTTGCTATTTACTGTGCATAACCTTGTTTTATAGGGGGTCCCCAGGATCGAGCCAGAGGAACCAGCCCTGGTGGTAAGTGCAAACAGTGTGGGTACTGGTATGGTGTACAAGAGGTACTGTGAAAGTGATTATCATATATTGCTCAGGCCACTAGAAGGAAAAGAGGGGGGTTACACTGTCTCGGAGGGCTGTGTCCAGGTTAGTTTGACCACTACCAACCCTGACCTCCGGGTGGAAGCACCTGTTTCAGAACACAAGCCCCTTAACTAGCCGTGCAGGCAGGGGTAATAGCCCTTGGCATAGCGCCACCAAGGGGTTACATCAATAAATAAAAATAAATAAAAGTTGTTTTCTAGTCAACACCAGAGGCCTTTAGAGAGGAGGAAAGCAAATAAAACCAGCAAGAGAAGGCCTTTCTGCAACTGCACCATTGCCCTGTGTACCACAGATCACTTGGTCTTGGAGGACCATGAGTTAAACAGGGCTTGCTCAGAAACAGCATAGTGTATCATTCTGCTTAGGAAATCAGTTACTGAACTAGGCCATCAGGCCGGGAATTACAAGTACCATTTCAGGTTTAATAACCTTTGGATTGTATGTTGAAATTGCAGCAAAGCATTGCTGTTTATTTGTTTAAATGTACCATCTCATTCAAGTCAAGTGTAATGCCATCAGACCTACACTGTTTCCATGGCTGGGTCCCAGTGAATCACTGGGAGCTCCATTGTATTGACTTATGGGTTTTACACTGGTACCAGTGTAGCAAGGGTATTGCTCACCAGCACAGTGCATTGTGTGGTTTGGAAGAGTGTTACATATGTTGGGCTATGTCTGTAAGGTCACTGGAAGCACAACCCTGGTGGCATATATTGTTTGGCTGTGCCTAGCAGGGCAACTGAGGAGCAAAAATGTCAAGTTATGCTGGGCCTGTACAGGCACCGAAGAACCAGCCAGGAACTATATATTACTACCTCATCTGCTAACCCCCCTTTTTCCTTTTAGGGCCTGAGATCCTGACCGAAAAATAAATCCCCAGTTTTTTGTTTCTAATCACTGAGTGGCTATTATTTTGAAGGGATACATTGCATGCTTTGTCTATTTGTTTTCCACTCTGAGATCTTCCAACTTTTTATCAGCCTCATAGGGGGAACCAAGTTGAAGGTTTTGCTAAAGTCCAAATACAGAATGTCTACCACCTGCCCATCTACCGCCTTAATCACCCAGTCAAAGAATCAAGTTGGTCTGGTATGAGCTCCATCATAAATGCATGCTGTCCTTGTCCTGGAAACCATTTACCTCAAGGAGCTCAACCAGCCATTCTTTCAGGATGGTCTCCATCAGTTTGCCAACTATAGAAGCCAAACTGACAGGCCTATAATTCCATGGGTAATCCCCTATACTGCTCTTATGCAGCAGCAGTACATTCATGATTTTCCACTCCTGCAGCACCACAACTGTATCTAGTGAACTGTTAAACAAGTCTGTGATTGGACTTGCCTGTACTGGGGTCAATTCTCTTAGCACCCAGGGATGCATGCCATCAGGCCCTGGGGATTTGTCCACTTTTAGGGTCCCTCCAGGAACTTGATCCTCTCCTTAGCCACAACCACTCTCCCTCCTATCCCTATTCTGATCCTCTCCTTAGCCACAACCACTCTCCCTCCTATCCCTATTCTGATCCTCTCCTTACCCACAACCACTCTCCCTCCTATCCCTATTCTGATCCTCTCCTTAGCCACAACCACTCTCCCTCCTATCCCTATTCTGATCTCTCCTTAGCCACAACCACTCTCCCTCCTATCCCTATTCTGATCCTCTCCTTAGCCACAACCATCTCCCTCCTATCCCTATTCTGATCCTCTCCTTAGCCACAACCACTCCCTCCCTATCCCTATTCTGATCCTCTCCTTACCCACAACCACTCTCCCTTCTATCCCTATTCTGATCCTCTCCTTACCCACAACCACTCTCCCTCCTATCCCTATTCTGATCCTCTCCTTAGCCACAACCACTCTCCCTCCTATCCCTATTCTGATCCTCTCCTTACCCCCAACCACTCTCCCTCCTATCCCTATTCTGATCCTCTCCTTAGCCACAACCACTCTCCCTCCTATCCCTATTCTGATCCTCTCCTTAGCCACAACCACTCTCCCTCCTATCCCTATTCCGATCCCCCCCATGGCACTAGTCCATCTTTTCCTTCATAAAGATAGAGCAGAAGTATTCATTCAATACCTCTGCCTTTTCTCTACCGCCTTCTTCACACCCAGTCCCCCTTTTAGTTTAACAATGCCCTCCTTCATTGTCCTTTTTTCACCTGATGTAACTGAAGAAGGCCTTTTCCAGTTCCTTGACCCCTTTCCTCAGTTGCATTTCTTTAATTGCCTTGGCTTGCCTAACCATCTTGCATGCCTCCTTTGCCTTCCCCAAGTAAGCTTCCCTGCCCTCCTCCTTTTGGGACTTCTTATTCTTTCTAAAAGAGGTTCTCTTCTCCTTCTCTGCCTTGCCCACCTCTCTTGTAAACCACAGTGGCCGCACAGATGATTGCTGAAGAAGATGGAGGATCTGGGTGCATCTAGAAACATATTAAGATGTGTAGATAACTGATACACAGATACATGGAAGGTGATGGCCAATAAGGACCATGTGGCCCACCTCATCTGCCCCTGTTCCCTACCTAATGCATTACCACAGACCCCAGTTGATCTGTGGCTTACCATCTCTTCCCTATTGGTAGAGTACTCTTATGCCTATCCCATGCATTCTTGAATTCCCCTACTGTTTTTCCCCCACTACTACCACAGGGAGGCTGTTACAAGCATCCATTACTCTTTCTGTGAAAAAGTACTTCCTCACGTTGTCCCTGAACCTTCCCCCCCTCTAGCCTCATATCATGTCCCCTTGTTCTTGTGCACCTTCTTTTCTGAAAGATGCTGCCCTCCTGTACCTTGTTTATACCTCTGATGTACTTGAATATCTCTATCATATCCCCCCCACTCTCTCCTCTCCTCAAGGAATGCATATTGAGGTCCTCTAATCCTTCCTCATATGACTTTTGGTGCAATCCTTACACCATTTTTGTTATCCTTCTCTGGAGTGCCTCTATTTTGTCTATGTCCTTCCGGAGATGTGGCCTCCAGAACTGAACACAGTACTCCAGATGTGGTTTCACTAATGATCTGTACAGTGGCATAACCACCTCCTTTTTTCTGCATGTGATACCTTTCCAAATGCACCCTAGCATCCCACTGGCTCTCCCTGCAGCCTTCTCATATTGTTTGGTTACCTGTAGGTCATAAGATATGATTACCCCCAGGTCCCTTTCTTGATTGGTGGCCATCAGTACTTCCCCCCATCTTGTACTCCTCCCTTTGATTTCTGTGCCCCGAGTGCATGCTTTTTCACTTATTTGCATTGAATTTTAGTGGCCACACTCTAGACCACTCCTCAAGCATGTTTAGGTCTGTTCTCATTTTTTCTACACACCCCCGGAATGTCAACTCTGTTGCAAATCTTAGTGTCATTTGCAAAGAGGCATACCTTCCCCTCCAGCCCCTCGGCAATGTCCCTTATGAAGACATTAAAGTGGACTGGTCCTAGCACTGATCCTTGTGGCACCCTGCTGGTCACCGCCCCCCCCTTGATTCAGCACCATTTACCACCAATTGGCTAAAGGGAAGGCAGAAGAGGGTTGTGATTAATGGGGTCAAATGGGAAGAGAGTGAGGTGAGAAATGGAGTATCACAAGGATCTATCCTGGGCCTGGTCCTCTTCAATATGTTAATCATTGACTGCGGAGAAGGAATTCTGGGTAGGTTGTATTTCTTTGCAGAGCACCCTAAGCTCTGTATGAGGGTTGATAGCGACAAAAGAATCAGGGAAATGTAGTGACCTGAAAAGACTAGAGAGGTGGTCTAAAGTTTGGTGGCTGAAATTCAATGCCAAAAAATGCAAGTTGATACCTAGGGAACAAGAACCCCAGGACGGAGTACGGGATGGGTGAGGTAAGACTTAGCATTATAGCTGAGGAATGGGACCTAGGAGTTATCATTAGTGACTTCCTCAAACAATCAAGCCAGTGCAAGACAGTCTATAGTAAGGCAAATGGGATGCTGGTATGTACTGGGAGAGGTATTGACAGCAGAAGAAAAGAGGTAATACAACCTCTTTATAGATCTTTGGTGAAGCCACACCTGGAGTACAGTGAAACCCTCTTATAATGGACACATTTATGCAAGCAGGGTTTATCCATTATAAGGGGTGTCAGCTATATCCTAAAATCTTAAAATATGAATCTCCTCCACCACAACTCACACACAGGAGTTAAAATGAGAACATGCCCCCTCCTCTGCCAACCAGAGGTATGGGGAACTGGTATTTGTAGCTGATTAGGAACTCAGCAGTAAACAAGATTTGAAAGATTTTGCTATACAGTACCTGTGCTCATTGAGATCAGGGGGGCTGAGCAGTAAATATGATTGGTAAGATTTTGCTGTACAGAACATGTGCTGATTGGGGGATCAGGAGGGTACAAGAGTAATCCCCTGGAGTTAGGTGTCAGGTATCAGGCATCAGGTAAGGTGAGTGATGTCTTTATAGTGTCAGACAAGGCAGCTGAATAATCAGTTGAAAATTAACAGGCAATTTGCAACATGTAACAAGGGTGCAGTACAGCTCACAGTGTCTGCTATACAGGGGTTGCAGAGTATGGTATAAATGGGATTTTTAACATTACTGGCATAGCTTTAGACATTTGACAAGGCTGATCTGTCCATTATAAGTGAATGTCCACTATAAATGTGTCCATTATAAGTGGGTTTCACTGTACTGTGCCCAGTTCTGCAGTCCTCACCTAAGGAAAGATAAGGATAGGCTGGAGATGGTGCAGCATAGGGTGACAAAGATGATTCAGGGCCAACAGGCAGGTCTAACGAGGGTTGTCTCAAGGCACTGAACACATACTCAGTGTAGACCAGGCTGGAGATGGGAGGTATAATAAATACCTTCAAGCAGAGCTCTTAGTGCTCTGTGGCATTATTTTCTGATTTCTGTGGCATGATTTATTCATTTCTGTGTCAGAATGCAGTCCTGCCATTGGCTAAAATATGTTGTGATGTCATTGATGACATCACATGCCATGCGTAGAGGAGGGGTTTCAGGATAAACAAGATGGATAAGGGAGCCTGGCACTATGGAAAACTATATTTGAATGAAATTAACCAAAAACAATGAAATTTGTGGCACTATATTTATTTTCTGTGACATGATGTAAATTCTGTGGAAAATTCCACAACCACAGAATTGTAGAATTCCAGGGGCCTAGCCTTCAAGTTCCTGAAAGGAATGAACATGGTAAACTGCAAGGTATTATTTAGCATGAGTAACAGTTCGAGGTCATGAGGCCATGAATGGAAACTGGCAGGAGGGAGGTTCAAGATGGATATGAGAAAGTACTTTTTTACAGCAAGGGTGGTGGAACTGTGGAACAGTCTGCCAGGAAAGGTGGTGGGTGCCAAACCATTAATGGTTTCAAACATGGCTAGGATAGTGTAATGGGTATAGTGGTTACTCAGGTGACAGAAGGAGAGGAATGGGGTGGGTAGGGAGAGGCTAGTACCCTGTATGGACAATAGGTCCTGAGGTTAGATAAGAAACCATGGACAGACTGGATGGCCCATCAGTCTTTTTCTGCCATCACTGCCATCACTGTCTGTGCTTCTGTGTTAAGATACTCTACCATCATTTCCTTTAACAGAGTTTTCTTTAATTTCCACACCACTGAGGTGAGACTGACTAGCCAATAGTTGCTAGCCTCCTTCTTGCCGCTGCTCTTATTTAGAGGAACCACATCTGCTCTCCTCGAGTCCACCAGAACCACACCTGTTCCAGTGAGCTGTACAATAAGGCTGTCAGTGCTGCAGCTAGCACATCCCTAAGTCCCTTTAGTACCCCTGGATGTATCCTGTCTGGTCCCACAGCAGTGTCCACTTTCAGAGCTACAAGTCCCTTCAGGACTCTTTCCTCTGAAAATTGACTTGTGTCTGCACCCCCCCCATTCCTGCTTCTCCTTGGTGGTCTGTCACTCCACCTCCCTCCAGTGTGAAGACTGAGAAGAAGTACCTATTCAGGATGTCTACTTTTTCTTTGTCTTCTTCTGTGCAGTTTCCCCCTGCCACCCTCCCTATCCTCACTATCTCTTCCCTTGCTTTCTTCTTCTCATGTTCTTATGTACCTGAAGAAAGTCTTGTCTCCTTTAGACATCCCTTTTGTTACCCTTTCCTGTCTGTACCTTTGATCCTCCTTTGCTCCCCTCACTGTCTTTCTTAGTTTTTTTTGCTTTGCTTTGCTTGGTACCCCTCCCTGTCTTCCTCTCTCTGAGTTTCCTTATACCTCCTAAATGTCACTTTTTGGTCCTTCACCACCTAGGTGCCTCCCTAGAGAACCATAACACTCTCATTTTGCTTCAGCTTTTATTCACTTCCTTCACACAGAGTCTGGTTGCCTTAATTATGCCCTCCTTTATTTTTCCCCACTCTGCCACTATCTGCCCTGGCAATACCCCACCGATGAAGCAGTTTCTGAGTCAGTCTCTTATTTTGTTAAAATCCACCCTCCTAAAGTCCAGAACACTTGTCCTCATGTAGTTTGACTCTGTTCTTAATGATAAGCCACACTGTCCGGTAATCTCTGGTACCTAGGAGACTGCCCACTGTGACATCTACAATGCCATCCCTACTTGTAAGCACAAGGTCCAGCACTGCCCTGTCCTAGTGGATTCCTTGACTAACTGCCTAAGAAAAGCTCCTCATAGCAAGTTAAAGATGACCTTGCTCCTTGCTGAAACTGCAGCTGGAAGACTCTAATCCACATCTGGCAGATTGAAATCACCAACTAGCAGCACTTCCCCCTTACCTGCCATCTGATGATGGTGTCCCCAAGTGCCTTATCCAACTCCTCTTCCTGTGCTTTAGGTCTGTATACCACCTCTGTATGGATTGTGGCCATAGAGCCCATCTCCAGGATGACCCACAGCATCTGCAAACCTTCCTTTGCCTCCAGTTGCCCCCGTACTTCTGTGGCCTTGATTCTCTCCCTTACAGATATAGTACAAACCCTTTACCCCCTACTCCCTTCCTGAAAATATTTAAAGAGTTTGGAATTCAACTGTTTTTTGTGAATAGGGACTGTTTTGTCAAGGGAATATCCAAAGTTATAAATTCTAATTGGAAGAGAACAGGACCAATTTAGCTAAGTATTGTTGGCATCCCTAGGGTGTACAATGAGAATAACAAAAAATTGAAGGTATACTTAGTAATTACTTTTGTAACTCACTGGAAATACCAATTGGAAGAAATGGTATTTTAAAAGTGATTAGACAATTGGAGGGAAGTCAAATTGACCTATTAATAAAAAATTATCATACTGTAGAGAAAATTTTGGAAAAAGAAAGATTACTGGATGCTATGGGCTTCCATTTAGTTAATATGGAAAAACTAATGGCTAGTGATAACCCTTACCCAAATAAAGATTCAGTTATGAAAGAAAGTACTCAAATGGACAGAGTAAATAATAAATACTACAAATTGGCAGGATATGGTAACTGACTTTTGGAATATAATTTGCTTAAGTCACCTGACAAAAATAGTTCCAGCTCTATTGTGGCTACAGAGTTGGACGAAGACTCTTTTGTAATATTATCTTGGAACATTGCTGGTTGGGCCACTAAGGTGGTGGATAATGATTGCATGAAATATGTTATGAAATATGATGTGTTATGCTTTCAGGAAACTTGGCACAAAATTGATGACCAGCTCACCATTAATGGGTATTTGGTTTTTCAACAGCAAGGTATTAGAGAAACAAACCATAGATAGATAGATAGATATGCAGGAGGTCTAGCTGTGTTTTATAAAACTGATCAAGATATAAAGGAAAAATGTGTGTGCTGTGGAACTAATTGTATTGCTATTTGTATTGAAAATCAAAAGCAAAAACTAATTGTCATTAATGTTTATATCCCACCGCTTGGTTCAACATATTACAATAATGAGATATGGTCCATATTAAAAAGAGATATTATTAACTGCAAATATATTTATCTAGATACAGAAATATTACTGATCGGGGACTATAATGCCCAGATCGTGGAATATGATGGACTACTGGATAACTCCTCATCTTATTATTTAATACTGATTATCTTTCTCCTCCAATAAGAGTCAGTCAGGACAAGCATGTCAATAAATCGGGTAAATATTTAATTGAGCTTATGAGTGATTTGAATCTCTACCCACTTAATGGAAGAGTAAAGGGAGATAAGAGGAGGAAATTGTACTTTTCTTAAGGCCTCCTATAAATCCATATTGGACTTGGCATTATGGACAGGGAGTTTAAATTTCTGGTCCTCATTGTATGTTCCCACAAAAGCAGAAAGTAACCATTTCACTCTGCGGCTGGGTACTAACCGTTGGGGAAATAAAACCAATGAGGCTCAAATTATGGTCCCAATAGAGTGTATAGTTAATAAGTGCATTATATGGGATGGCACATTAGAACATAATGTAATAGAACAGTTATCAGTTTATTGTAATCAAACAGATATTGCTTCATGGTTTGGTCAAGATGCCACAGGTCTATAGAATAATATTAATAATTTATTTGAAAAAATAGACAAAAGTCTGTATAAACCAGTTTCAATTACTATACATAATAAAATTCAGACTTGGTTTGATCATGAATGTGCCAAACATAAAAAGGACCTGAGAAAACAGATAAGATTGGTAAGAGAAGTTAAAGATAAAAAGCTCTCTCAGAATTTAAAAATTAAAAAAGGAATATAAAAAAATATTATTAGACAAGAAAAGGGAGTTTCGGAAAAGGAAATGGGCCCAAATATTACAAACAACAGAAACAAGAGACGATAAAGGATTTTGGCAGCTTGTGGCAAAGGGCTCTATGAATAGTAAGAATACCCCTGATTGTTATATCTCAGAGTCACAATGGCTAGCATATTTTGAAGGCATCTTTTTTAACTCAAATATTCTGGAAATCAAGTTTGGATCCTATGAGGAATATAATTCCATGCAAATTACAAATAAGGAGATCTATTTGGCCATTAAAGTCATGAAGTCTAATAAAGCACCTGGACCAGACAAAATCCAGATGGAAGTGTTTGCATGTAATACTCCATTATGGAGTTTATTATTATTAAATTTCTTTAATAAATGTATCCAAGAACAATATTTTCCATCTTCTTGGAAATGTGCTGAAATTATTCCCATACATAAAAATGGAAGTATAGGGGACCCAGCAATGTATTGTCCCATAAGTTTAGTAGATGTGAGTTTAAAAATCTTTTCACATATTTTACTTAAGTATTTGTTGACTAAAATATAGACAACAGGGGGATTAGTGAAGCTCAAGCAGGTTTCCATCAAGCAGCTTCAGCGATAGATAACTGCTTTATTTTGAGTCACTTACTGCACAAATACATTAACATTAGGAAACAAAAACTGTATGTGGCATATATTGACCTACCAGCAACATTTGGCACAGTTCATAGACCGCTGTTATGGGAAATAATGAGTACTAGAGGAATTGAGACATCTTTGGTAGCGATACTAGCCTCTTTACATAATGAAACTTGGACTAAGGTTAGATTAGGCACTAATGGCCAAATGACCAAACCTTTTAAAATAAATCGTACTGTAAGACAAGGTTGTACTCTTGCTCTGACCTTATTTCATCTATATATGGATCCACTTATTAGAGAACTCGAGTTAAATAATTGCGATGCTCCTAAAATAGGATCTAGGGTAACATCTATACGCGCATATGCTGATGATCTAATTCTAATTTCTCAAACTGGGGTTGTCTACAAACACAATTTGATGCTTTAGAAAAATGCTCCAAGAATCTGAAATTGAAAATTAATTATATCAAAACAAAGACTATGATCTTTGGGTCCAACAAAGCAAATTATCAATGGAGAATAGGAGAACATAACCGAGAATGTGTTAAATATTATACATATCTTGGTCTAACTTACTCTGATAATAGTAACTGGAAACGACATAAAGAAATAACCCGGGGAAAAATTGAAAAAACAGCAACTGGATTAAGGAAATTCAATTATACTCATGGTGGTTATACATTGAGGTCTCTGTTAAAAGCAATCAAAGCTAAATGCTGGGCACAACTACTCTATGCAACTGAAATCTGGGATACTACGGATGCAGATAGCCTCATGAGTCCTGCATACAAAACAATACATTCGACATTGGAAATATCTCCCTTGTGTCCTTTGGCATATCTTAGAGCAGAATTTGGCTTAATAAATGCCAATGCACTAATGGATGGGAGATAGATTGGATGATGAAAAATTGACAAAGATATGTCTTCAGGAACAATTAAAAAGGAATGAAAATGAATGTGGTAAACAAAGTTGGATACAAGAGATTTATTAAAAGTTAGATCAATATGAACTATCAATATTAAAAGTATACTATAAGAAAAATATTAAATTAAGCAGTAAATATAAGACCTAAATTCAAAATAAAATTAATAACTATTGGATAGAGCAGGACTTATTGAAAAGACAAGGTTCTGAATTCTTGAATTGGTATGCTGAAAATAATGGATTGTTTGAATTTAGAGGCTGTTGGAATATTACTCGGGGTGTAGCCAGGAATTTTAAACTTGCACTCAAAACTGATGTATTGTTGCCCTCACCCCATTCACTTTTATGTAAACATGAACCAAAATATGCAGCTGTCACCCACACTAACAATAGCCCCCCGTTTGCCATGTCTGAGTTCAAGTAATCAGTTTCTTCCTGTAATTCTTCTTTTCCTTTGTGTTTCTACCTGCTTGGTAAGTTGTTCTTGTTTGTGTATTTGGCTGGCGGCATCAGTGCCCCATAGCGAACAACAAAGGCAAAAGGGCTCAGCACGACACAGACTCAATGTGACTCATAATGTCTTTGCTTTCCTCTTTTTGTTGCCCCTGCCTGATTTTTTTTACTATACTCTGCTGAGTACAGTGCGTATGCTTGCTGACACACCTGATATCACTGAATAAGGTATTCAGGAATATGTTTATTAAAGCAAAACTGGAACTACTGGAGAGCAATATATTAAAAGTAAGATATAACAAATTGTACAAAATACATGAAATATATGATTGTCAGATGAGGGAGAGGGAGGATCTATTACACATGTTATGGCAGTGCCTTTGGTATGGTAGAGCCAGACAATATTGGTTAAGCCCATTTTCACAATGGTTAAAGATGTCAAAAGGTGACTTGACGTATATTTTAATGAACACTAATGATGCGGCTACTATCACTCGACTAGCAAAATATTTTATGACCATTGTTAAAATAAGAAAGAAACATATGTCATGGTGATACATAAAGAAGGTAAGGACCCCCTAGATTGTGGCTCATACTGCCCTGTCTCACTATTAAATGTACTGTAGATTATAACATTTTCACAGCCCTAGTGGCAGCCCGTCTTAACCCCCTACTCTCAAAAATTATACAACTTGATCAAACAGGATTTATTGATGGCAGACAGGCCCCAGAAGGAGTTAGGTGAACTATTGACATCAACATTATTAACAGACAGCACCCCCCCCCGCTTGCATCATGAGTTTAGATGCAGAGAAGGCATTTGATAAGGGTTACCTGGAGCTTCCTTTTCTCCGTCCTGCAGCGAATGGGATTCCTGTCAGCCTTCATAGAAGTAGTAAAAGCCTTATATGCTGCCCCACAAGCATATGTAAAGGTTAATGGAGGCCTTTCCCAAAGAGTTAGTCTGGGCAGGGGGACCCGACAGGGTTGCCCACTATCGCACCTGCTATTTGCTTTATACATTGAACCCCTGGCACAGGCTACTAGAGAGGACCCAGACATAGGGGGAATGACAATAGGTGAGATAGAGCAGAAAGTATCACATTTTTTTTTTTTTTGTAGTTTTTGTTGATCGGATAAGGTGCACTAGCCATAGCAATAACTATTTTCAGGCACGACCCGGGAGAATACAGAAACAAGAACATTTTGAACAAAATGACAGTACAATCATGTATATAGTAAGTGCTTTACATACATAGTGATACAGTGCAAGTAGTGGGAACAAGTAGAAATACAAATAGACACAACAAATTCTGCAAAAACTATATAATAATACAAATGAGGGAGGGCAACCGTAAGAGTCATCAGACAGCAATTAGGCAGCAGTCCAATTAGTTAAAACCAAGCAGGAGTGCCATCTAGTAGTCAAAGAAGATAGAATGCAAGAGACAGGAGGAGTAATTGGGGCAGAGAGGAGAGTGTAACAGAGGTGGGCTAGGATGGGATTGGAGGAAATTGGTGAGGTGAGGATGATGATTAGCTGTAATTAAAATTACACTGTAACAACCTAAAGAGACAGGACAGTACAGAAGCTATTTTGTTAAGGGAAAGGAGCATGGAAAGGCTGTAAGGGTAATGGTTAAAGTACAGAAAAACTGGGTTAAGGGGGTTTGAAGTGGGAGCAAGAGCACGAGATGGCAAGATGGTTGCACAGCAATAACTTGAAAGAGGCATGGGATGATGCCCGATGAATAGTTAGTGGAAGGGAGTTCCATTTTTGGGGGGCATGGCAGGAGAAAGCAGTAGCACCTTTGGAGTAGTGGTGTCTGGGAATGACAACTTGGGCATTGACAGCTGAGCGAAGTCCATAGCTGGATGTCTGGTTTATGAAAAGTTCCACCACAGGCTGGGTGTTTGATTTCGGATGACATTATCAATGACAGAGCAGAGTGCATAGACACAGGATGCTGACGGAGAAAGCCATCCAAGCTCAGTGTAGAGGAGGCAGTAGTGTTTTAGTCAATGTGAGGAGGATACATATCTACAAATATTGTTGTACATGACATCCCACTTCTGAAAGCTAGTCTTATCTGATGAGGCATATGCTGCCACCCCATACATGAGTGAGGGAAGTAGTAGGCCACAGGCTATGGCAAGCCTAGCAGATGGAGTGAGTATGTAGTTGGAGTGGTAGGCCATACCAAGTTTCATGTTAGTCAGTTTGCAAGTCTGCTGGATATGAAGATCAAAAGTGAGGGCTGGATCAAGAGTGACACCCAGATATTTGAAAGAGGGTACAACCATGAGTGACGAGCCATTTATAGTGGAGACATTAAAGGTGGGCTGGGCAAGTTTACGTTTAGCATTGGAACCAAACAGCATGGCTTGAGTCTTAGAGATATTTAGGACAAGCCTAATTCTTAACAGCCACTTTTCAATTTGTTGATAGTTTTGGGAGAGTTGTTGATTGATTTCAGAAATATTCTTAGCTCTGGTGTACAAGACAATGTCATCAGCATATAGTAGGGAAGCTGTATGGGGAAGGAGTGAGGCAACATTATTAATGAAAAAGGAGAAGAGCAGGGGACCTAGAATAGAACCTTGTGGCACACCAATATTTATGGTAGCGTAATCTGACAAGGTAGGAGTTAAATTTAACACATTGTGTCCGATACGTCAGGTAGCTGTCATACCATGCAGTCACATTATGTGAGAAGCCCAGTGATCTTAGAGTAGAGAGAAGGATAGGATGATCCACTAGGTCGAAGGCTTTCATCATATCAATAAAGATTGCCCCCGTTAGGAGACCTGAGTCCATGGCTGCTAGGGTATCGGACGTAAATTTGAGTAAAGCGCTGGTGGTGCTATGACCCTTGCAGAAACCATGTTGGGCTGATGTGAGAAGGTTTAGTTTCTACAGAAAGTCAACAGTTTGAGTGGCTACGAGCTTCTCAAGGATTTTGCTAAGAGGAAGTAATATGGCAATGGGCCTATAGTCTGAGGGATTTTTACGGTCCCCTTTATTGAATACAGGGGTAATCTTGGCATTCTTCCTTATATCTGGGACATAGCTATTTATTTATTTATTTATTTGCTTTTGTTAACTGGGTAAGCACACTAGACAGCCAAGTGCCTATTTTCAGGCGACCTGGGAGAGTTACAGGTAAAAATTCGTACATGAACAGTTGAGGAATCGAGAAAATACATAGGGAATAACAGGCATTTCAAGGCTAGCTCTAGAACAGGTTGGCACAGTGCAATACAATAAGATGGAAAATACAGGATGTAAATTAGGAGGTGAACAGTGGAGTAAACAAAAAACAATGACAATGATAAGTGCCTGCGGGGAGGTGCCCTAAGCAGGGGGTCAAGTACTAGCTTCTCGACCGGTTATTGAAGAAGTAAGTGCAAGTAGCGCTGAGTCCCCCACCCAACCTGGCTAGGGGGAGGAGTGGGCTCTGGTAGTGAGCTACGAGGTGCAGGGACAGGGGGAGGAAGGTTTCAAGAAGTTCCAGAGGGAAGCTTTAAAGCTAGGATGGGAGGTGGTGGACTGAGTAAGCTCAGGGAGCGAGTTCCAGAGTTTAGGGGCATATGTGTTGAAGGCCCGATCCCCCGCAAGGGTGCAGGTTCTAGGAACCAGGCATTCCCAGTTCATCCCAGATCTTAGGTGGTAGGATGGGATGCCTAGTTTGAGGGGAAGGGCAAGGGCTGAGGGGGTGGCCGAGCAGATAATGTTGTCAATGAAGTTTCTGAGTACGAAGGAGCGGTGCTTCTCTGGAGGAAGCCACTCCAGAAGGCTGTAAAGATCGCAGTGGTGGGTGAGGGGAAGGGCGGACAGCGCAAAGCGGCAAACATTGTTGTAGGCCATGTCCCATTTTGAGAGGCTGGTTTTGGGAACTGGGGCAAATGTTACGAGTCCACAGCAGAGTGAAGGGAGGAGGACCCCCCTGGCTAGGGCCAAGCGAGCGGCAGGGGTGAGGCAGTTTTTGGCTCGATAAGCTAGGCCAAGCTTACCATTAGTAGCCTTACAAACATTACGGATGTGTAGGGTAAGGTTCAACTGCGGGTCCAGGGTGACGCCCAGATACTTGGCGGTGGTTACCGTCTCAAGGGGCGAGCCGTCAGCTCCGAAGATTTGCAGGGGAGCGGGGCAGGATTTTATTTTGTTCAGGAACCCAAACAGCATGGCTTGGGTTTTCTTGAGATTGAGGGTGAGCCTGTGGTCTCCCAGCCATGTTTGGATGCGTTCAAAATCGGTATTCAGTTGGGAATTTATTGTGGAGATGTCCCGGGAGCTGGCCAGGAGGATGAGGTCATCTGCATACAGGGTGGTGTGACCATGGGAAGTGATGGATGGTAGATCATTAATAAATAGTGATAATAGGGTCAGACCAAGGACAGATCCTTGAGGGACCGCACAATGGACTGGTGAGAGGTTGAAGAGTGTCCGATTGAAGTTGGTGTATTGCTATCAGTTGGAGAGGTAGTTTAGGAGCCAAGCATAGGCGGAGGGAGAGAACCCAAGGGATAGGAGCGTGGAGCTGAGGAGGGAGTGATCAAGCCTGTCAAAGGCTTTGGATAGGTCCACAAAAATGGCTCCAGTGAGATTGCCTTGGTAAGCAGCAGTCCTGATCAGTGAAGTGACTACAGCAAGGGCGGTGGACATACTGTGCCCTTTCCTGAAGCCATGCTGTGCAGGAGAGAGGATGTTGTAGTCCTGGATATATTGTTAGAGCTGGGAGGCGACGGCTTTCTCGAGAAGTTTGCTGGTGGCTGACAGAATGGCAATAGGTCAGTAGTTACAAGGATCTTTGGGATTCCCCTGTTTTAAGACAGGAATGACCTTGGCCACTTTCCACAGCTCAGGGATGATCCCAGTATTAAGGGAGGTGTTGAATAAGTGTGAGACAGGCCTGGCAAGGAGGCAGGCCCCCAGTCTGAGCAGTTTCGGCTCAAGGCTGTCGTGACCTGCGCCACTGTGAGGGGAGAGGCCTGCAAGCAGCTTCTGGGTCTCCTTAGGTAAAACTTGTCTCAGTTGGAAGGGGGGCAGGGGTGAAGTCGGGTGGAGGGGCGCCAGGGGATTGGGGACTGAGGACTGGGGAGGTGAGGGGTGCAGTTTGGAAAACATGGAGTTAAAGGTGTTTGCAATGGTATGGGGGTTATTGCAGCTGACCCCCCCCCAACAAGCAGGTCAGTGACCTGCTCTCTAGCTGACCCCCCAACAGCATTTTTAATATTTTGCCAGAAACTCCTCGGGTTGCTGGCGGAAGAGAGTAAGGCAGCTTTACAGAACTCGCTTTTTGCTGAGCGGATGGCTCTTTTGCAGGAGTTTCTGAGGTGCCTATATGCCATCAGATCATAATTGTTTTGGGAGGCCTTGTAGGTCACCCAACATTTGTCCCTGGCCTTCATGAGGGAGAATAGGCCCCCACGAAGCCATTTGGTGATGGTGCCCCTCACCCTTCTCCTAGTGAGGGGGGCATGTTTATTCTGAAGGGGGACTAACTCGGCTAGGAATAGGTCCAGAGCTTGTGAAGGGTCGTTGGAGGCAGTGACCCCTGACCAGTCAATTGTTAGGAGGTCAGAAAGGAAGTCGTGTGTATTAAATTTGGAGTAGTCCCTCAGTTCAATCACTTTGCTAGGGATTTTTGGCTGTGAGATGCCCCAGACGCAGAAGATAGGTGAGTGGTAGAAGATGACATCCGGGAGAATTCCTGAGGATATGATATTGGCAGGCCTGTTGTACAAGATCCAGTCAATAAGGGATCCATTGTTCCCCCATGAGGAGAGCCTGGTGGGTTCAGTTATGATTTGGCTCAGGGCAAGGCCGAGAGCAGAGGGTCATACAATTTGCAGTTGGCACCCAATCAATTAAGGTTGAAGTCACCTATTACTAGGATTTCGTTACTACCCGCTTTAACGCCAATGCTGTCAAGCAGGGAGGAGAGACCAAGCAGACCATCCTTGGGGGGGATGTAAGTGCATATCAGGTGAAATTTCTTTGTGTGACCCAGCAAGAGGACAGCATGCAGGAACTCACATGCAGGAGGGTTGGTAGGTGAGTGGTCGATGGAGGACATGTCTAGGTGCGCCTTATAATAGAGGAGCACCCCACCGCCCCTCTTTTTAACCGGTGTATCTTGTCTGAAGTGGTTATAGCCCGGGAGAGTGCACTGGGCATCAGAGATATGGGGCTTAAGCCAGGTTTCAGAGAGGCCCAGGATATCCGGCTTGTGGTGGGTGACCCACGCTGTAAGCTCGGTTAGGTTGTGTAGGAGGCTACGTACGTTCAGGTGGGCAATTTTGAGTCCATTAGAGGAGAGCCGGGGGGGGGAGTTAAGAGATGGTAAGGTGGGTAGCGGACTGAGTAGGGAGGCCATATCCCTAGTGGGTCCTCTGAGCGCAAGGGGAACTGCCATAATGACTGCAGATAGAACACCTACTGTGGGACAGGGAGGAGGGAAAAATCCAGAGAAAACAAGCTGAAAGTTTGGGATTAGACCAAATATATGAAAGTTTGGGGATTAGACCAAATATGGGTGTCAGCCATTTGGAGTGAGCTGAGAGCGGGACAGCAAGTGTCAGCTAGAACTAGGGTGGAAATGTGAACGGCAGAGCAAGATTTTTGGTGGGCAGCAAATGGGAGTGAGTATGAGCTAGGCTGATAGGGCGGCCACTATTGGTGAGAGAAAATAACCTGCAGATGGGAAACAGGGCTGGTACGCCGACCAGAGAAGCTCCAGCAGTTTGAATTCGGCGCCAAGGATTAAACAGGGCAGCTGCGCCATGGGGGCGAGGCCAGGTGCAAGGCGCCAAAGGAGACATTTTAAAAGCACACAATGAAATTTTCCTGATGCGCCTCAACTCCACAGTCATCGGGGGAAGGGAAGCTCTGCTAGGCATGGGACTGCTTCCTTCCAGGGGCTGCGAAATTACCTTGTATTGGAACGGCGAGGAGGTGTCCTGCAGGGCTCCTGGGGCAGGGCTGCTATGAGCCCTCTCGACCGCCAAGTCTCCAGGGGGTCTTCTTGTATCGGAACGGCGAGGAGGTGTCCTGCAGGGCTGCTGGGGGAGGGCTGCTATGAGCCCTCTCGACCGCCAAGTCTCCGGGGAGTCTTCTTGTATCAGAATGGCGAGGAGGTGTCCTGCAAGGCTGCTGGGGGAGGGCTGCTATGAGCCCTCTCGACCGCCAAGTCTCCGGGGGGGGTCTTCTTGTATCAGAACGGCGAGGAGGTGTCCTGCAGGGCTGCTGGGGGAAGGCTGCTATGAGCCCTCTCGACCGCCAAGTCTCCAGAGGGGTCTTCTTGTATCGGAACGGCAAGGAGGTGTCCTGCAGGGCTGCTAGGGGAGGGCTGCTATGAGCCCTCTCGACCGCCAAGTCTCCAGGGGGTCTTCTGTGGAGAACAAGAGAAACCACACTATGGCAGAGAGAGAGGGAAAATACTTTTGCAAGAGGTGCTGCTATGTGTGGAGCTGCTAGCTTTAGGAATCTGGGTTCAAGGTTGTCCGACCCAGCAGCAGTGAAATCAGAGATACTTTTGAGCAGTCTTAGAACTTCAAGGCGAGTGACAGCCTTGAAATGAAATTTGGGCCCAGTAGCTTCAGATTGGACATTCAAGTATGGTCTGGCTGGGAAGGTAGAGGTATAGTTGGAGAGGTCAGAGAACTGGGTATTTAGAAAGTTTGCTATAGTGGTGGGGTTATTGCAGTGGACACCATTGAGAGATATATCAGTTGGAGTGGGGGCAGGATTTGATCATAGGAAGCATTTAATATGGGACCAGAATTTTTTTGGGTCACCATATGATTAAGTTAAAAGAACCTTGCAATAGGCACTTTTTGCCCTTTTGATTTCCTTCTTGCAGGAGTTCCTGAGGGCTCTGTAGGAATTTAAGTCAGCTGGAAGGTCCGTGCTTTTGTAGAGTAGCCAAAATTTGTCTCATTGTCGCAGTTTGGTGAGAAGGTAGGTCTTTAGCGACCGAATATTTTTAATTTTTACCCGACGGGTAACAGGAGGGCAATGTTTGTCCTGAACCTCCAGGAAGTAAGTCAATAATATATTTAGAGCAGATTGAGGGTCATTAGAGTTGAAGAGTGGGGTCCAGTTAACAGTGGCAATGTCCAGTAGGAAGGATTGTGGGTCAGACTTAGCATAGTTACGAAAGGTGATAAAATGGGGCTTTGAGGGGGAGGGTCTTGTTTTGCCCCATATACAAAAAGTGGGGGAGTGGTCTGTGATGGCATCTGCTAAAATGCCAGAGGAGATAATATTTTCTGGGTGGTTGGTAACTATCCAGTCCAGCAGAGTACTGGTATTTGAATGCAGGGCAGTTCTAGTGGGGTCGCTGATCACCTGGTGAAGGTTGAAACTTTGGATCTTGGACTGTAGTACATGTAGTGAGTTTCCAAGCCAGTTTAGATTGAGATTGCCAAGTAAAAGAACCTCAGTTCTCCCAGATAGAAGTGAGGTCTGATCAAGAAGTTGATCAAGTCCTTTTATACCACCTGATGGGGAGTTATAGGCGCACGTAACATGTAGTTTTTTTGAGCCAAGAGTTTGGAGGACATAAAGTGCTTCGCAGTGGATTAGGGGAGCTGAGGAGATAGTGGTGACCTGTAGGTGATCTTTAAAATAGATGGCCATGCCCCCCCCCCTTTTAGGAGTGGGTCTATCAAATCTCAGGTGATTGTAGGAGGGAAGTGAGCACTGAGAATCCTGAACAGAAGGTTTAAGCCAGGTTTCCGAAAGGCAGATGATATCCGGCCTGTAAAGAACAACCCAGGCTTGTAGTTCAGCAAAGTTATGCAGTAGGCTCCTGATATTCAAGTGCACTACAGTAAGGCCCTTGGCATTAGAGAGGAGCTTCTGTATGTTGTTGCTAGGTCCCGGGTTAGAGTGTATATCTCCAGAGAGCAGTAGGGCTAGTAGGAGGAGATACCAAAGTTTGTGCCGCAGGAACGGACATAGTGTCCTTGCGTTTAGGGGACAGCATTTTAGTGCATGGGCTACCAACAGTAGCCAGGGCCTATTAGATAGAAGAGGAGTTGTGTCATAATGGAGAGAGGGTAGCAGGAGGAGGTTAGAAAATATGTAGTCATGTGGCTGAAAAAGTGGAAGAGCTTTAGGGTCAGTGGGAACAGTGGGTAAGGGAAGGTGAAGCAGAGCAAGGGAAGGTGTAAGAAAAGCCAGTAGCATAATTAGTTTCATAGTTTAGACAGGTGTAGGTACCGGCTATGAAAAGAGAGAAAGACAGGTCAGGACGCAACAGGGAAAAAGGAAGTGCGAGAGTAGAAAAACAAAAAATAGAAAATTGAGCTAGGATTGAGGTTTTTGGATGAGATTGATTAATGAGTGAGCACAAAATGACTGTCAGGGAAAGAAGGAGGAGCTATAGATGCCACAAGCACTGAGAGAGGAGAGATGGACAAGGTGGGAGGAGTGCTTGAGTATTTAAAGGAGGCCTGGGAGAGGGTGTGGGAGTGAGAGAAAAATTACAGGGTTTCTACAGTCCCAAAGTTTATCGGCGGCCAAACTTAGTCCCTCGGATCAGTGCAAAAGCCCATAGAGAAGGCTCACCAATCCGAAGGGCTAGGAGGCAGAGAGTGGACCAGTGAGGATTTTCCAGCACAAAGCCACACCAATAGGAGGCTTTGGCACTGGAATTCAACTAGTGGCCATATCTGAAGGTTCAATCCGTGCTGGAGGACCACGAGGGCAGTCAGACTTGGAGAGGGAGTCGAGGCGGTGGTGGCCGGACTCGGCAAGTGGCCCACCTTGCAGTCTGTGAGCGCTGCTTCTGGTGCTGAACCCTGGAGAAGAAAGTAGGAGAAACAGCAATAAGTAGGGGTCAGGGAGAGGTGGGGGGGTGTCTGGTGTCAGACTGACACACGGAGGTGGGAAGCAGTTGAGGAGATAATAGAGCAGTAATTAGCAGTAGACAAAGGCTAGCAGGAGGGCCGGGAAACTGTGAGATAGCCAAGAGGGGGAGGATTAAGCCAAAAATAGCAGAGAAATATAGTAGTGGAGTGGGGGGGGGGTAGAGAACAGGAAATGGCAGTTTGTGAGAGTTTCAAGCAGAAGTTAGAAAACAAAATTAAAAAACAGTCATAGCGAGCCGTAGGGCAAGAAAATGAAGGTGGTGAGCGATATAGTTAGGATTGCAGTAGTATTACACAGTAGTCTATCAATTCTAGTACTCTAAAGCAGTCAGGTATGGTTTGCAGAAAATCTAAAACAGCTATAACAGAAAACAGGCAAATATCTTTACAGAGCTAGAACATGGTTTTAGAGAAAGTCTAATAAACCGTAACACAAGAATAGGCAAAGTATTTGTACAGAGCTAGTCAGTGGTTTGGGAAAAATTACAGGGTTTCTACAGTCCCAAAGTTTATTGGCGGCCAAACTCAGTCCCTCGGATCAGTACAAAACCCCATAGAGAAGGCGCACCAATCCGAAGGGCTGGGAGACAGGGAGCGGGCCAATGAGGATTCTCCAGCACAAAGCTGCACCAATAGGAGGCTTAGGCATCGGAATTCAACTAGTGGCCATACCTGAAGGTTCAATCCATGCTGGAGGACCACGAGGGTGGTCAGACTTGGAGAGGGAGTCAGGGCAGCGGCGGCCAGAGGCAGCAAATGGCCCGCCTTGCAGTCTGTGAGTGCCGCTTCTGGCACTGAACCCTGGAGAAGAAAGTGAGAGAAACGGCAATAAGTAGAGGTCAGGGAGAGGTGGGGCGAGGTGTCTGGCGTCAGACCGACACCGGGGGGTGGGGAGCAGTTGAGGAGATAATAGAGCAGTAATTAGCAGTAGACAAAGGCTAGCAGGAGGGCAGGGAAACTGTGAGATAGCTAAGAGGAGGAGGATTAAGCAAAAAATAGCAGAGAAATATAGTAGTGGAGTGGGGGGGGATTGAGAACAGGAAAAGGCAGTTTGTGAGTGTTCAAGTAGAGGTTATGTGGACGATGACCTCCTTTACCTGACCAACCCAGAAAAATCAATATCCAAAGTATGGGACCGATTAGAAACATTTGGCCATTATGTGGGATATGCACTAAATAAATCCAAAACAGAGATATTCAAATTTCACTGCAACCCCTCATCAAATATACACTAGCTCCTCCCTCTGAGATGGTCATACCAGAAAATAAAATATTTAGGCACCCAAATCCCAAAAAATCTGCATACCCTCTTTTCAAGTGACTTTGACCCCCTAGTGCAACAAGTCAAACAAGATGTAATGGGATGGAACTTATTAAATCTTCCACTTTGCTCCAGAATTCAAATAGCCACAATGAATATCCTACCTAGATTTCTTTACCTTTTTCAATGCCTCCCACTAAATATCCACAAGACCCAAATACAAACTTGGCAGAGAATTATCACAAAATTTATAGGCTGAGAATCAAAATCACATTAATGCAAGGTGACAAAACAAGGAGGGAGAGCTCTCCCAAACGTAGAGGACTATTACCTGGCTGCCCAACTTCGGTGTGCACTTTTGTGGTTGACTGGAGGATATAAAGCACACTGGAAGTCTACAGAGAAAGCATGTATAGACAGGGCCCCTTTGGGAGCTAGAGTGGTAAACCCTGAGCCAAAAACTCAAGATGAAAACATATCACTACTGTCCGTACAGAACACACTAAGAGCTACACATAGATTATGGAATAAATATAAACTTGTAACAGAGTTATGGTCCCTGAGATGGTTTGCCTGGGATGACACCTTCCCACCATCACAGCAGGACCTTATATTCTGAAGGTGGGAGAGACTGGGGCTACGAAACCTAGGTCAGTTTACAGAGGGAGGAATAATACAGGAATCTGGTCAAAGTAAAGAAAACTTTCAGTTAAGGCATTTGGATCACTTCAGATTCCTACAGATCAGGGCTCATATCCAGGGTCTCCAAAAGCAGTCCAAGGGCTCCTCTGGCTCACAGGGCCTACTAAGAGTTATAGAAGATATACTAAGCCTAAAAATGCAGAGAGGACATATCTCCACGATACATAAGGCCCTTAGTGACATGGGAGCCAAGAGCTCCAGAACTGTTAAACATAAATGGGAAACAGAAATTGGCGAGCAGCTCACGGGGAAGGACTGGGAGAGAGTGTTCTATCAAGCGAGCAAAACAACATATTCCCCAATGTGGAGAGAGTTTGAGTGGAAAGTCAGAACTTGCTTTTTTATCACTCAGGTTCTGCAGAATAAATGGGATAAGAACTGCCCAGCAACCTACCGGAGGAACTGTTCGGAATCCCCTGCAAATCATACACATGTATTCTGGCAGTGTCCAGAGCTAGCCCCACACTGGGACCAGATCATGCTGGCCCTGAAAGAAATCTTTTCTCTTTCAGAACCTCTAGGTCTGGTCCAGTTAATGCTGGGCCTGGTGCCTGGGGAGCTGAAGGACATGGACAGAATATATCTCTGGAATATTCTGATAGCAGCCGCTCGTAAAGCCGTAATGAGAAAATGGCTTGCTCCGGATCCCCCTACCTTCCACCAATGGCTTGCAATAGTGCAGGAGATCCAGGATATCTAGGAACTGACTCACAAAGTTAACCTAAACACAAATGCATTTGTCCGTAGATGGACACAATGGACTATATGGAGGGGGAGGGTTCCAAAGGGACATGTAGGCTCACAGTGAAGAGCTTGGAAGAAAATATAGGAAGAGGTAAATGTTTAGATCAGTCAAAAGAAATGGATATGAAAATGCTCTCCAACGTGTCCTACTCATTTCTAAAAGGAAAATTTAGAACATCATGAAGAGATTATATGTGCCAACCTGGAAATGGAATCATATAATGTTAAATTAAGAAAATACTCAGATTTATTAATTGTAACATAAATATAAAACAGTGAAATAAGGTTCTATATGCCTGTAACAAATTTAAATAAAATACTGGTGAATATGTAACATTTCTTTTTGCCCAAAAGTTGCAATAAACATGAATTTAAAAATAAGAAATATATGTCACTTTAATGTCTTTTTTACTGTGTATATGTTCATATTTGCTCCAAGGACATTTTGTCCAATATTAATGAGAGTCATGAAATTGGCCCCTTATAGGCTACTTTTAAACATGTATATGTATTGTGTGATTTCTGATTTAGTATTTTTATGGCTATTTATTGTATATTGTAAGGCTTTTTATGGTCAACAATAAAATCATTAATACTACTACTCCCTTCCTTGTCTTTCCTGAACAATAAGGGAGGGGCAGTCGATGTGGTCTACCTTGACTTTAGCAAGGCCTTTGACTCAGTTCCGTACGGAAGGCTGGTAAGAAAGCTAGATTACATGGGGATGGGACAAGAGGTGGTAAGGTGAGTAAAAAAATGGCTACATGATAGGATGCAAAGGGTGCAGGTAAATGGTAAGTTATCAGAAGAAAGGGAGGTAACCAGTGGGGTGCCCCAGGGCTCCATGTTGGGGCCTCTATTATTCAACATATTCATAGCAAACATCACAAAGGGGCTCGAGGGTAAGGTGTGTCTGTTCGCAGATGACAGAAAAATATGCAACAGGGTGGACTCTACAGGAGATGAAAGAACGAAGACTGACCTGGAGAAGCTGGAAAAATGGCCTGCAGAATGGCAACTGAAATACAACGCAAAAAAGTGCAAGATTATGCACCTGGGAAAAAGCAACCCAAAAAATGACTACTATCTGGGGGGAGAAAACTAGCAGCAACTAGTGAGGAATGTGATCTGGGGTCATAATAACTGACAACCTGAAGATGGGTAGACAGTGTGAAAAGGTGGCTCAAAAAGCTGGAGGCATGCTGGGTTGCATCAGGAAAGGAATCACAAGTAGAAGGAGGGAGGTGGTTTTGCCACTGTACAGGGCACTGGTCAGACCCCACCTGGAGTACAGTGTACAGTTTTGGAGACCACAGCTCAGAAAAGATGTAGACAGGTTGGAAATGGTATAAAGGAGGGCAACAAAGATGATTCCGGGATTGCACCAGAAGCCATACGAGGAACGGCTAAGGAATTTAAACATGTACTCCCTGGAACAGAGGAGGGAAGGGGCGACATGATAGAGACATTCAAATACATCAAGGGCATGAACAAGATTAAGGTGCAGGAACCTTTTCACTGCAAAGGAGGTAGTAGAACGTGAGGACATAATTTGAGGTTACAAGGGAGCAAGTTCAGGACAAACATCAGGAAGTTTTTTTTCACAGAGAGGGTGGTCGATGTCTGGAACAGCCGGCCTCCAGAGGCCGTTGGAGTCCAAAACTATCAGGGCTTTAAGCAAGCATGAAACAGGCACAGAGGTATCATTACCCAAAGTGGGTAATCAGGGAGGGGGGTAGCAACCTACAAATGGGCAGACTAAATGGATCTTGTGGTCCCCTTCTGCCGTTACCTTCTATGTATCTAAGTAACAGAGAGCAGCCTAGTATAGCCATCTCCCAGTCATGGCTGTCAGTGCACCATGACTCTGTTATGGCCTTCAGATCCAAGCTAGCCTCCACCATGAGAGCCTCCAGGTCTGAAATGTTATTTCCCAGACTCCTTGCATTAGCACACATGGCACTCCACACCTCACTCTATTCCTGCCTGCTTCCCTGTTTCCCACTCCTTCCTGTGCTGTTCCCTGATCCTCCCCCTGACCCACCTTTTCTCTCATTACCTTCTCGGTTACCTGTCTCCTTTACTCCTTTCTTCTTGCTTTCCTGATTTATACTTTCTTGTCTGCTTCCTTGTTCCCACCCATGCCTTCTTGAACCCCTGCTTTTGGGGAGCTTAATCACCTTGGGACCTCCCTCCCTACTGTGTCATCATCTAGGAGGGAAATTGTTACCTTCCTTAGTTCTACAGCCACCCCCAGCCGAGTTTAAATGCTCATCAAAGTAGCATTTAAACCTCCCACTAAGGAAAGATGAAAGTCATCTCCCCTATAGAGGCCCATATCCTCCCAGATTGGCCCCCAGTCCCCAGTGTACCTGAAGCCCTCATCCATGCACCATGCCTTCAACCTCAAGCTTCCTGTCTCTCTCTTCCCCTTGTCTTGGTGGTCTATAGATCACTCCACCCATATTTTCTTGCCTGAGGGTGCCATGAGGTGAACCCACAGTGACTGTTTCCCTTTTGCATCCCCTGTTGTGTTCATCATAACACAGCCTCTTGCCCTCCCTGACATACAGTATCGGGCTACAGTATGTCCCCTTTTTGCCTTTCCCTCTATCCTGTCCAAATGTTGTGTGACATGAGACTGACAATTCCAAGTCATTATTTTCTGTGGCCCAAGTTTCTGTGATGGCTGTGAGGTCTGCCTCAGTGCCTGCCACCAGTTCCTGAAGCTCACTGATTTTATTACACGAGGCAGATCCTCTTCCAACTAGCTCCAGATCTTTTCTTGCTGTTTTGTAATCCTACAACTGTGTTCCTTCCCATTCTCCCTACCTTCTTATTTTTCCTATTGCATACAGACCCTGGGAGCCGTCCCTCCTTTGTCTCTTCCACTACCCCTTTTTGAACCCCAACCTTATTTTTACCCACCTTATTGTTACCAGTCCCCAGTATAGGGGAGCACTAAGTAGGTTCCCCTCCTTCACTCCCTTTACCATGTTTCCCCTAGCCTCAGTGTCCCTTGCAGTCAGTTTAATGCACTGGCCCCCCCTTGTCAGGTGAGGGCTGTCACCTTAGAAGAGCCTCATGTCCCAGAAGTCCCCCACTTAGTGGTACCCTTTATACTGACACTATCCCTTTAACCACCCACTGAATTCCTTGATCTGTTTCCTCCTTACTCTATCTTTCCCTCCCCCCAGGGATGGCCTTGGAAAAGGCCAGGGAGGCCGAGTGTGCCTGCAATCTGTCCCTTAGTCTCTGAAGGTTCTGCTTCATGTGCTGCACAGGCTGGTTTGCCAGATAATTGGTACCCAAGTGTACCAGCATCTCCAGCTACCAACCCTCCCTCTCCACTATCATTCCTATTCTGTCGGTATCCTGGATGGCTGATGCTCTAGAAAGGCACCTAACTATCCCTCACCCCCTCCCCTCCACCCACCATCCTCTCTACTCCCCTTATCACAGAATTCCTGACTACTAAAACTCTTATAGCTGCCTTCTTCTTACTCTCACCCCTGGATGCCATCAGGTCATCACTTCCATTTCATCTATCTGACCCAGAGCCCCGGTGAACTTCAGCTACCTGAGTCTCCTCCAAGGTAGCAAAGTGATATCCTGTTGAGATGGTATGGGGCGGATCGACCTCCCTGTTGCTGCTTCTGTCACCTCTCCCTCCACCCTCCCTGGGTTTCTGCGGGGCAGGGCTGCGGGCTCCAACTGAGCTGGTATCTCTTCTGTTGCTGCTACCAGCTGAACATGGAGCTCTGCAAAGATCCTGCAGAAGTGGCAGTGACTCCTCCAAAGCCTAACCATGGAGAAGAACACCCCACAGTCCATGCAACTGACTTGCTCATATCTTCACCTCATCAGATTTAGCTGGCTCTACCCCTCTGATCTCCCTAATGCACTGCTTCTGAAACCAAAACAAACATGAAAATTAACCAAGCCTCACATTGCACCATAAGTTTAATCAATAGTACAGCAAAGATTTTTAACAAAATTATTTTGGAAAAATTAAAAGATTGGGTTAATATCAATAATATTCTTTCAGATGTACATGCAGTTTTTAAAGTGGGCTTTTCAACTATCAAACATTGTTTCTCTCTAACTCATATAACTCATAAATATGTTAATATTTGCAAACAAAATAATTTCATGCCTTTTATAGACTGGCCATCTGTTTTTGACTCTCTTCCAAAGAAACCTCTTTTGCAGAAACTGTCTGAACCTGGTTTATACTTAAATCTATTAAATATCATCATAAATGTATATTCAAATACCCGAGCAAGACTTAGCTATGCAGGAGATGGTTCCATGATGAGTTGCTTCTGCCCAAATAAGCGGATCAAGCAGCACGGCCTGTTAGACCCCTTCTGGCACTAGCCTTTGCAGATGATATTGCTGCTATAACTTTGCCTCTGGGGACCTACAATTGCTCCTAAAAAACAGTTACAGGAGCTCTGCAGTTGTTTCAAACTTAAATATTGCAAGAAGCAAAACTGCTGCAGTTAATTCATTAGTCAGTCAGTCAGTTAATTAGTTTTTATTGACCAGATAAGCTTAATAGACAAACACATGCATATCTTTGGGTGCAACCCAAGAGATTACAACGTTGAAAAAGGAAGGCATAAACAACACCAGTTTAACAGTTATGGAGATGTTTAAGGAACAGCATCATTACAGTGGTGCAGAGACAAAGACAAATATCACAATAAATAAGTAAGGCAACCGAGGAATAATGGAAAAGATTATAGATACAAACACAAAATATTCAAAAAAAGGCTCACAGGACAGAGATTTCAAAGGAAGATACACATAATTAATGAATAATGAGCCAGTCTCATTTGTGTGTAAAATGTATGACATAAAACTGGAAATTATCAAATCCTATGTTAACGTGTGTGTGCTACATTTTCTAAAAATGTTTCTTGTTAGTCATATTTCTTCTTCACAAAAAATTGACTTTGTCTATGCTAGGGTTAAGATTTTATAGCATTTATGGAGGAAGTTCAGTATTATCTGCCATTAGATCTGTTGATGCCAAATTAACTACAGAAACTGTATATGTCACTGAAATTTCATCTCTTATGAACACTGATATTCTAGACAGGAATATGTCAACATTTTGAAAGGGTATACCATAGGTGTCCCGATAGGCATCCCAGCATAACCAGCTAGGGTGGAACTGGGTCAATCTTTGATTATCTTCCCTTGCACAGACTAGAATATTGGGCTACTGACTTCGATTATTAATAATGTCAATTTCATATATCTCTTCTAATCAAATTTTAGAATTTAAGTATCAGTTCAGGCTGGCTTATTGATTTAATGAGCAGTCTTGAGAAAAGAAATTTGACTTCGTTGTTCTACTCGGCAGAGAAGGAGCGAGAGATTAATAAATCTTATACTAGACTTGTGAAAAAAAGACTTTTTGAATTTAATAAGCAAAAAGATCTAGGCCCACATATTCAAAGTAAATGTGCTGCCCAAAATGGAGATATGCGGTGTATCCCAGAAAATGTGCAGAAGCACGATATTCGAAAGGGAGAGGTGCATCACGCATTTTTGAATGTGCGATTGTGCAGAAATAATGTATGCAGCACAAAAAAAAGGGGGCAGGTACATGAACATGTCACACATCTGTATATTCAGCCAAAATTTGTGGCTCATCTGCTGCGCATCCCAGAAGTGTGCTGCGCAAAGTTAGGCAGACAAAATGATGGCCTAAATCGGCCAGTCTCCCATAGAAAGTTTGCTGAACTGCAGACAGGCCATCCTGAGACAGCCCTTGGAGGTGCACCAGGATGTGCTCCAGGCACCCACACACAGCAGTCATGCCAGGGCAGAAGTACCCAAAGCCACAGGTGCTGGCACACCACGGGCACTGCCCAGAAATCCATCCCCCACACTGCACCCAGTATGTAGACACCCAGCTGCCACATGCCAGTGCTGTCGGGTGCCCCCTAGCACACCAGTGGAGCAGATGGCCACACTGCAGCACATGTACCAGGGGCCATGGCCTGCACACAAGTGTCCTGCAGGGCACCACCCAGTGGTGGCATGCACCCAGCATGACTCCTGGGGCAATGGTACCCAGGTAGCCTGGTGGTATGAGTGGCAGTCTGACATGGGTCAGGGACTGACCTGTGGCACACACCCACGGTGGTACACCATAGATGCACACAGGTGGGACCCACCCAGGGTACCTAGTCACCCTCTGCACGCTGTCATTCCTTGCAGTCATCACCATGTTCCTCTCATACGGGGGGGTGTACTGCAGGTGACTGTACACTGCATACGGAGCTGGTGTATCACATGAATGTGATATATCAATCAGACTATGTCACCCTCTACCCTCCCCTGTTGCTTGTCCAGGTTGACCCCTGTGGCCACTGTCCAGGTGGGCCCCCAGTACCCCAGTCTGACCCTGTACATGACTATGGGTAATAGCACTGTACCCAGGCCAGTGCAGTCCACCCACCCACACACAACCATTCCATCACACCTGCCTGCTAGGCTGCAGTAACTCTTGTTCACCTTTGTGGGGTGGTGGAGCAGCCCTGCAAAGCTGGAACTGCACATGCCTGTGGTATGTAAATGGCCTGAATACACTGCGCATGTGGTGAATGGGCTTGGAATGTGCAATGAGGCCATTTGCATATCCTGGCTGAATACTGCAATTTCGCACACTGTCCATGTGGCTGCCTATTGTGCATTTTCCAATGTTCCGCATAGGGCTCAGGTCACTTGCCACGCATCTCCCACTGTGCAATCGCGAATGTTCGGGACATTCAACCAGACATGCATGATCACATCTCATGGTGCATCTTCTGAATATACCATTATTTGTGCCAGTACATCACAGTTATGCAGTGCAGGTAGTTGCACAATGCACCCTGGGACTTTTGAATATGGGCCCCCAGAGTCTTTAAGAACCGGTAGTTTTAGACCTTGGCTGGCTGATCATAATACGCTCCATGAGCGGGAATCATATTTGATTTCATTTAAAAACTTGTCTGTTAGGAATGCCTTCACAAGGTTTACATTTTTCTGTTTTGACTTGCATATGTTGCATGTGAGATAGTCAGGCAGGCAATTTCAAGGTTGTTTGTTAAGGATAAGCCACATGATATCAGACGTAAAAACACACACCTCAGATGGCATCAAAAAATATAGCTAACTACACAAAATAAATATATCTTAACATATGTAAAACATCAGACTATTAAAATGACATGCACTTTTTAAAACATACTGCATACAAATCTAAAGCACCATCTAGTCACCCAAAAGGTAAAGGAACCTAAAGCATATAAAACGGATTTGTTAGTGGATGTAAGCAATTTACAGCATTTAGCCTCATCTAGCAATGTTTCATCCCAGAGCGCCAAGTTGTCAAGCCATCTGGTTCCAGACATCACAGTTATTGGGCAATACAGCAGAAAATGAATCTATGGCTCTGTCTACACTACACTGAAAACTCCCCTCTGTAACGATACAGAGGGCCCAAACTGTTACCGCAATGGTTTGCATTTACACCTGTAACATTACAGGAGACGTTTTTGTAACTGTTGTTGAAACCACTTATGAGGTAGTTTCAACAACGGTTACAAAAACAGTTCTGCCTCTGTAACATTACCAGCTGTAGTGTGGATGCGTGAGCATGTAACCTCAGCACTGCCCTAAGTGCAGCACAAATTACATTATGGGATAGGGTGCCGACCGTAACGGTCACCCATCACCTACAATGTGGACCGGCTGTAACGGTTCTGAACCCTTATCATGATGATTCACTGGCAGTGTGGACACACTGTAATGTTTACTGTCTGTAATGGTTTGAAACCATTACAGGATTTTAGTGGTGTAGTGTGGACAGGGCCTTTGATTCCCAAAGCATTTTTGAGTCATGGATTCTGCCTAGGTCAAGTTGCCTCTCCACATCACAGAATCTTTCAATTGCAGTTTAGCGTGTTCAGTTTTAGCCTGGCTAGCCTCTAATCAGTAAATGGGAAACACCCACTTCTTTTTTGTTGCCCAGTGGGAGAACCTGACCTCTCATCCTAACATTTCATTTACGATCAATTTAAGCAGTCTTCGTTCCTGCGTTTGCATCTCTCAACCGCAATAGTTTATAGCCCCACATTAAAGCCTGAGCTTGAAGTGACCAACTGTCAGTTTGGGCTCTGATATGAGCCCCAGCTGTGAAATTAGGAAGTCCCAACACACCTCTTAAGAACTGGTTCTGTAAACTTTCCAGGCACAAACAACTATTATCCATATTCCAGACCTCAGTCCCATGTAAGATGTTGACTTTCATTTTAGATATGAACTGATGCTTTAAGGTCAAAAAGGAATTTCCCCCAAAATTCTGAGCAAAGCTATGAAGTCCTTTTGATTTCTGTTTAACTATCAGTGTACTATTTTCCCAGTGATCCTACCATTTACCTTTATTTGTAAAACATATCCCTTAGTAATTATACCTACTGACAATTTTTAACTAATTTATGTCATTATACCATCTCCTGTTAGACCTATCCTGTCTTTTGCCAAAAATCCTAATTTTTATAGAAACATCGAAATTGTTAGCAGAAAAAGAGCATTGGCCCATCTTGTCTGCCCTGTTTTGCCTGTCCTACCCTGGGACCTATTGTCTGGATGGGGTTACTGCCCTGGTCTCCCCACCTTGCCCCTGCCCTTCTGCTTCCTCCTGTATAACTAAGAAGTATTTTACTCAGTCCCAGCTGTGTTTGAAACCATTAATAGTTCTTGCACCCATCACCTGTGCTGCCAGTCTGTTAGGCTGTTCCATGGCTCAGACATAGAAACAGGCAGACAAGCACTGCTTGGCCCACCTAGTCTACCCATTTTTCCTTGTCTATAATATCACCGTAGAGCCCACTTCATCTCCAGATCATTCACCCACCCATTCCATTTCCCTAAGATTCCCTTATGCCTATCCCATGCATTCTTGAACTCCTCCCCTGTTTTCGCCTCCACCACCTCTGCGGGAAGACTGTTCCAGGAATCCACCACTCTTTCTGTGAAGAAAGTACTTCCTCACATCTCTCTTGACTCTATTCCCCTTCAGCTTCTTATCATGCCCCTTGTCCTTCAGCACCTTTTTTTCTGAAAAATACTTCCCTCTTGTACCTTGTTTACCCTGTGAGGTATTTAAAGGTCTCTGTCATATCTCCCCTCTCTCCTTTCTTCTGGGTGTACATATTTAGGTCCTTTAATCTTTTCTCATAGTGCTTCTGATGCAGACTCTGCACCATTTTAGTTGCCTTCCTCTGGACTGCTTCCACTCTGTCTATGTCGTTTCTGAGATGTGGTCTCCAAAAAGGGATGCAGTATTCCAGGCAGGATCTTACCAGCAATCTATACAGAGGAAACACTACCCCCTCTTTCTGCTGGTGAGACCCCTCCCTATGCACTCCAGCATCCTACTTGCCCTCACAACTGTCTTGTCACACTGCCTGGCTACCTGTAGGTCATCCAGTATAATCACTCCAGGCCTCTTTCCTGCTTGGTGGTCATCAGTACACCCCCCCACACACACATTGTGTACTCCACCCTGGGTATCTGTGCCTCAAGTGCATTATTTTGGACTTTTTCACATTGAAACATAGCTGCCATACCCTTGACCACTCCTTGAGTTTTCTCAGGATGCTGCTCACCCCACCCACCCCACCACCAAAGGGTCACCCTATTGCAGAGTTTGGTGTTATCCACAAAGAGGCAGACCTTTCCTTCCAACACCTCTACAATGTCACTTATAAAGACATTCAAGAGGACCAGCCCCAACACTGATCACTGAGGCATGCCGCTGGTCATGCTTCCTTCCTCTGGGTGAACTCCCTTTATCACCACCCTCTGCAGCCCATCCCTTAACCAGTTTCTTATTCAGTTCACCACCTTTGGACCCACTCCTAAGCTACTTAGCTTACTTACTAGTCTCCTGTGTGGAATAGTATTGAACACTTTACTGAAATTTAGGTAGGCTATGTCTACTGCTCTAGCCTGATCTAGTTCCTTGGTCACCAAGTCAAAGAAAAGTCTCCTTTGTGGAACAGTGCCAAACACCTTGCTGAAATCTAGGTAGGCTATGTCCATTGCTCCAACCTGATCTAGTTCATTGAATGCCCAGTCAAAGAAATCTGTTTGACATTATGCCCTTCCCCGTGAATCCATGCGGCCTTGGGTCTTGTAACCCATGGGATTTAAAATATTCCACAATCCTTTCCTTCAGCACTGATTCCATTAATTTTCCCACAACTGAAGTCAAGCTGACTGGTCTATAATTGCCGGCCTCTTCCCTGCTACCACATTTGTGAAGTGGGACTACATCTGTCCTTCTCCAGTCCTCTGGAACCACTCCTGTTTCCAATGAGGTGTTAAATAGGGAACAGGGCTGTCAGAGGTGCTGCCAGTACCTTCCTGAGCTCCCTCAATATCCTCGGGTGGACCACTTCTGGACCCATTGCTTTGTCCACTTACAGATTAGTGAGTCCTTCCAGGACTCTCTCCTCAGAAAACCAACTAGTCTCCACCTCCCTCCCTTCCTCCAATGCTCCTGTTACATTTTTTGTGGCCCCTCCCCATCTCTTTCCTCTGTGAACACTGAACAAAAGTATTTGTTCAGGATGTCTGCCTTTTCCTGCTCCCCCTCTGCACATCCCCCCCCCCTTCCCTTCTTAACCATTCAGTCCCACCGTTGTCTTCCTTTTTTCACTTACATATCTAAAAAATGTCTTGTGCCCTTTTGTTACAGCCTTCACTATTCTGGCTTCAGTTTGCACTTTTGTGCTCCTTACTGCTCTCCCTGCTTCCCTCTGTTTCCCCTGATACGCCTTCCTATCCTCCTCCCTCTGCATCTACTTGCACCTTCTGAATGCTACCCTCTTAGCTTTTACCTTTTCCACCCCTCTTTTGAAAACCATAGCAGACTCTTTTTTTCTATTTCTTTTGCTCCCTTGCTTGATGCCGAGCAGACCACCCTCTCTGTGAAGTAAAACCTTTTCACGTCACTCCTGAATCTACAACCCACCAGTCAGCTTCTGCTTATGTCCCTGTATTCTTGATTCAGCATTCCCAATGAATATTACCTTACAATCTACCTTGTTCGATCCTTTCAGGAACTTGAAGGTTGCTATAATGTTGCCCCTCTCCCTTCTGGTCTCTAGTGAGGCCATGGTCAGAGCCATAAGATCCTCAGAGGATCTGCCCTGCATGACCCAGAATTATGTTGGTTCTGCTGCACAGCACCATCTCTAGCCTGTTATGTCATGTTTTAGGTGAGAACTCCAGAACATAGAAGAATTTTTGCTTTTTCATGGTTGATGGTGAGGCTCAGATTTTAAAGCTCACCATAAAATACATACAAAGATTTATGCCAACCACCTGAGGTCAGGGACATGTATAAGATCGTCAAGGCTGTTGTGGTTACTACCCCTGCTTTGTGGGCTCAAACAAGGTTGAAGGGCCTGGGTTCTAATTTTCCTGACTTGGGAATTCAAATCCAGATCTTTTAAGTTTAGCATTGGTGCCTCCACCTAGAGTAATAGCCAGTTCTCAATTTTAGGTGAAAACTATTGAATGTGAGCCAGGATGTCACCTAGATTGGAACCTCTAGAGAATGTAACCCTGGGTCTAGGTCCAACAACATCAATAAGATTTGGATCAGGTGACAAAACTGTCCAATGCTTCATAACAATTCCTTTAATTTTTGATGCCATGGTGTAAATTTGTAATAAAAGTTTCCTCTTATTTACACAAATTTGTGGCATTTTTTGTAGTCAGTAATGATGTCCTTGAAGTTTCCTTTGCTCTTCTATATATTTTTATTTTATTTATATCTATTTAAATGTTCGGAAAATAACCTTTTAGCAAAGTGCTCTTTTTCAAAGGTTCCATGTCACAGAAGGCAGGACAGTACATAGTCAATGAATACAATTGCAAAACAAAAATACATAGACAGAAGTCGTAAGGACAAAAACACCTACAGTATCTGTGTCTTCTGTTTTCAGCCTTTTCTGATTGTGTGAAAGACCATTTGGCACCATGCACTCCTGTTTAAAGCAAAACCTGTCTAAGGGCCTGATCTGCAGAAGCTCTGCACCCCCTTCAGCACCTGCACAGGAGTGTTATGAGGGATTGTGGTGTGCAGATGTTTCACTCTGCACATGAGGGAACCTCAAGCATCCACAGTCCTGTCAGCTGGTCCTCTCCACACCTGATCCTGAGCCGTGTGTGTTACTATGTGTCTAGCAGGGACAGCATTAAATGCTACACACTTTCTCTGCCTGGACACATTTGGGATCCACTTGCAGACAGGCACAGGCATTTGACTGGATAATGGTGGTCTAGATCAGCTCTGCCCACTCTTGCCTCCCTGCCCCAGTGTGTCACTCAGCACCAGCACAGCATGGCGGGCAGGTGCTATGCTGCTGTCTGGTGCAGACATCCATCAAGGATAAAGAGCTGTAGCCAGGAAAGACTTACTGCCACCTATGTAAATTTGCCCTAAGTTCATGATGATGTACATGTGTGTCCCAAATTGCTCTGCATTATTGGGGTATGTGTAGTTCTGTATTTCTTTGAAGACTGGCTTTATTACCAATGCCCTTCCAGAGCAACTCTTGCCTTGGTGCCTTTATGTAGAGGGTCTTTGTCTTTTGGACTGTTTTCTTATTTTGGACACTACTTCATGCTTAATAAAGAAAACTTTAGCACTTGCCACTTTAGAAAATAAAATCTCAGTGGAGTGGCAAATTGGTGCACTTTGTAAAGGTTTTTCTATGTGAAGTGTAAAGTTTTGCTTTACATTCCCATGAAATGTGAACTTCGTATAGTGAAATACTGTTAGGTTCTGCACTTTGTGAAAACTACGGAAAGTACAAAGTTGTTTACTTTGCACAGAGCTAGTAGACAGTTTAGTGTCAACCTCCTATTTCTGCATTGCACCTTAGTAACTCAGCCATGATTTGACCGAGTCAGACAAAATCTGGCATGCATGGACTCGGTGCCAGCATGTCTGGATCCTGTAAATTTGGCAATGATCCATTCAGTGGCTGTAAAATTCTAGAAGGCTGAAAATACAGTAAAGCAACAAAAAATAAAGACTTTTTTTTTGCTGTCTGATGGCCAAAAAAATTGTTGAAATTCAAAAGTTTAAAGTTATAGATTTGCTAGAGTATATTCCAGTTGATTTCTTGCTTGTTAGTTTTCAGGAAAAGGCTTTATTTTTTTTAATCTATTAACAAAAATATGTTTAGGTGTTGCACAAGAACAGTGCAAAAACTAAGGGCAGGATTCACATACCGATTTGGAACTAAGTCTCACACCGCAACGGCAGTTGTGGACTAAAATCCCAGCAGCTGCGGAGATTAAAATTCACAGCAGCAGCACTTGCAGCTGAAGTTACGGCTGCTCCAACCAGCCGTAACAGATCTCCGTAGTTGCGGGGATTTCCCAAGCAACACCACCCGCAAGCTGCCATAAAACATGGAGCCAGTCTTAATCCAGCTCCACCTTAGTGAATACCCACAGCTGCAGGTAACCTGCAGAGCCACAAGTGGCAACCCATTTGCACCCATTTTTTTAGCTGTGGGTATATTGTTTTTTTTGTGAATCTAGCCCTAAATGTATGCAAGCATACACCACAAATACTCACTTTCTGGGGGATTTGAAAGCTGACATCCATAGGATTCATAAGGGTGGTAATAAAAACCTCTCGACAAAAATAATTAGGTAGAAATATTAAAATCACAAAAAAAAATGAATTAAAGTCATGCACTCCAGTGTCAGCAACTGAGCAGATTGTACCCTTACCTCTGAGGCTGGAAGATCATAAGGTTGTGGATTCTAGCCCCACAGAAGGAGCTTGGAGTGAAATCCTAATATTGACACTATTGCAGCATGGGGGGGGCTGCACTCCTGAGGTGTCATCTTTCATGTGTGACATTAAACTGAGGTCTCATCTGCCTGTTTTGGTGATTGTTCAGGTGGACATTACAGAACCCATGGCACTTCTCAAAAGGAGCAAGGGAATTTCCTCTGTGTCCCTGACAAATTTCTCTCCCTTTACTAAAATATAACCAATAACTTAACCCAATTTAGTATGTCAGTTTGCATGTGTATACTTCCCATTAGCACAGGGACATGGCTGAAAATATAAAGAACTGCCTATCCCTCCTTCCCTGGCAACAAAAACTAAATAAACAAAAGGTAAAAACATTGAAAGGTGTGCCCATTAATTTCACTTTTTTTAGTCATTTTTTTGTGTTTGACTATTTTTATTTAATTTTTTTTCTCTGACAGCTTGTTTACTGGCACTTCACAAATCATACCTGTGTCAGCTTTTAAACCCCCCAGAAATGGGTGTCTGTGGCCTATGCAACTGCATACACCCTTTTCAGGGGTAGATTTCAAAGCTGACAACCAAAGGGATTGTGGCATTGGGGGTAAAAATCAACTAGGCAGAAAAATTTGGTAAAAATAGTCAAGCACAAAAGTGTTACAACTAAAATAAATAAATTAAATAAATGGGCCTATTGAAATGAATTTTTATCCATTTCTTCATAAAAAAGTTGTGCTTCTCAAGGTTAGAGAAATTCCACAAGTCCCTACAAAGTAAAGGTCCCCGACATTATCCATTAGCATAATCATTCACAGTAGAAATAATCAATAGGTGCATGTACCCTGTATTCCTATCCTGAATTTATACTTCTAACTATTTAAACTTACCATATGATTTGTGGATGCATACAGCCTGCATAGGGCCCAGTGCATTCTGCTTTGTGCAGGGCTCTTCAGGCACTGTGCAAAGCAAGATAGAACTTACCTCCTATTTTGTGGATTCATACTGGTCCAAAAGTACTCTGCATGAAACAAGTTACAATCTTTTCCCCTAAAAGTAAGGAAATTCATTAACGCATACACTAGGGTTTCCAAAACACAAAGCAGAATGCTACTTTCTTAAAAGTATGGAAATTCATTGTAAACAACTACATCAATGAACATATTAGGGTTGCAAAAACACAAAGTAAGCACAGTAATGGTCAAGACTGACACTAGAGACAACAGGATATGTGAGACGCAGACAACCTTGAAGTTAAGGAAATGAGAAAATAGGAGTTAAGTCTCACGAGTCTTGGTAAATCAATGGTGTGGTGTTCCTTGGGGTTTTGCACCCTAATGCCAACCCCCTCCTCTGCCTGAGCCTCATGATACAAGGACAAGCTACATGTCTTAGGCAGGGGTCACTGTGTGAAGAAGGTATAAATGATCTCTTGCATCTTACAGGGCCTACCAGAGGGAGTGTGATGTACAAACAAACCATGTGGTTGCTTGCCGTGCCTGCAAAAAAGTGACACACTGAAGCAAAAGTGTAAGCAGAGATCAGTTTGAAATAAAGTGTTAATATTAAAAACTGAAATGTTGTTGTCGCCCTTGTATTCACAGAAAGTTACCAATTTTTCGATGTGGGGTGGGGCAGAAGGGAGGAGAGGGGTGATGGGAGTGATGAAAGGGGCACCACAAGTATATCTAAGTTGGGTGCAATTAGGTCTAAAACTTGTGTTGGGGCCTGAATGACCCTGCATGAAGAAATTTACAAATAATACTGATCTTCTGCTTTGTACAGGAACTCATCTTTCTTGCAGGGCCTACAGGGCCATGTGCAAAGAAAGTTATGATTGATTTTGCAGGCCCGTAGACCATAGGTGTCTAGTTTCAAACATCAGAACTAGGTGGTACAGACTTGGGCCTGTAGCTTGTCCTTGGGCCACAAGGCTGTGGGCTGAGGGAGGGGGTGGGCATTGTGGTTAAAAAACCTGAGAAACACCACATCACTGATTTGCAGCGATCCTTGAGACATTAGCCCCTAATTTTTGTTTTTTTAATTTCCTTACTTTCTTTTGTGTTTTTGCAACCCTAACGTATGCATTACCATAGTTGTTTTTTTTTTTGCAGTGAAGATAGATAACACAGACAGACAGACAGACGCATGATGTACAAACACACGCCTCCAGGTGGGAACACCACAGCTCTGTACATACACATAGACATGCCCTATCTAAAGAGTACTCTTATTTTATTTCTGGGTTTAGGGTCCTTTTTGGAATATAAAAGTAACATGGTTGCTCTGCAAGGTCAAGATAACAAGCAGAAGCTCCAAGTCTCATACACTTGCACTACTTTTGCTAGCTTGGAACCTCTGACCTTCTGACCCATAGTAGAGTGCTAGCTACCAAGTCACCAGCACCCTGTTTTGACAGGTCTCCTATGATGGATGATAGCCCTTCACCCTCTGCATGGCAATTATGTCACTATGTAGGGAGGAAGCAGCCAGTTCCAAGCTCAGCATTACGTCACCATGAAAGCAGATAAAGCTCCACACAATGGGCCGTTGGAAGGACAGAAAAACATCGGCTGGATAAAGTTGGCTCCTGACACTCGTCTTGATGTTAAACATTCGTACTTTGCACTTTCCCAGCTCCGTATCTCACTGGCAGGGAATTCCAGTTGTAACAAGCAAGAACACCATTTCCCTCCGCCACTGTGTCTGTGCCTGCAATAATACATTATACTTTTAAGAACATGCTTCACACATAAACACACGCACACACACACACACACACAGCATCCTGAAACATATAACAAAAAAATGAAATATCTGCTGTGTGTGCCAATTGATGCAGCTTTATATTAATTATATGTTGATATATTTTATTCTCATCTAGTAGTGGCTATCTACATATTTGTGTATATTTTCTCACATTAAATAATAGTAGTCACAATGGTCCTGTAGAACTAGGCAGACAAAGTTGATTGTTAGGTACCCTTTATCAGACCAACAAGTAATTTTCATTACACAAAAAGCAGTTATTATATACATAGTATTATAGTGCTACTTCCTTGCAGAAATTAACATTTTTACAAAATAAAGATGTTAGGTTTATCACAGGATGGCTACCAGCAAGTGTGACAGGCTCTCTGTAGTAAAGGATAATTCCTGAAAATAATCCCTTGGACCAGTGTACTTAAACAACCAACAAATAAATAAATAAAAGTAATGTTGGCCAGGACAAAGAGGATAGACTAGGTAATGTGTGTGGGGGGACACTGAGAAATAAGATATAGCTGGGCAAACTGGGCAGGCCAATATGAACATACATATATGATATGCAAAGGGGACCTGTGTGATTATTTATCTACACAAGAGCAGTTTGACCTCGGGTAGCCTTATGAATGGTGTAAGCCACTAATGATACACCAGATGTCAAACTGCTTGAATGTAGATAAATAATATATCACACAGGTCCACACTGCATGTCCTGTTTATATAATAGGTTGCAGTTTTTGTTTTTTTTTCATTTTTTTATGGAGAGTTGATTGACAGGTAGTATTTATCAGACATATGCATAATAAATTCTGGGTTCTAAAATTTATCACGCATATGTAGAGATAACATTTTTATGACATTGGATTTGTGTCCATACATATTGAGCCCGATTTTCAAAGGGCTTAGAGGGATGCAAGAGATTTGCATCCCAAGAATTTGATGCAAGTGGTGACTTGCGTCGCAACTTGCATCAAATGTGATTTTCTAAGGCAGCCTGCATCCAGTGTAGATGCAGCTGCGGCAAAGCCCACTACGCCACCAGATGTGCCACACACCCAGGTGCGCCAGGTCACAGGGGGGCCTGCATCATGGCATGGGCTGCAACATCCCCTTATTTGGGAATTTCAAAGCCCACCATGGATGCAGCTGGGGGCACCACTTAGACCAGCCAGGAGGTGATCTAAGTGGTTGTGTCACTGGGACTTGTGAGGACAGTGGTCCATAAGTACATAAAAAGCAGGGGAGGAGCCATGGGGGTGTTTGGGGCACTGTAGTCCCTCAGCATGACAAGCACATTCCTTAACGTTTTTACAAGACTGTAAAATAAATATGCTCCCTGGTAGGTCAGCCCCTCCCATTCCCGATGCCTATATCTCAACCCTGGACTGGTGGTATAGTGCCCCGCGGCAATCCCTGATCTCCCCCTACACAACTGCAGCTTGCTTCTGTGCTATAGTGCCCTCCCCATCCCCGATCCCCAATCTTCTGGAGAAAAGAAAAAACACAACAAACCTGGTAGTTGTCCCTGGTGGTATAGTGGTTCCCACCCTTCCTTCCCTGTCAAGCATTGTCAAACACCACCCTGCTCCCCTCCTCAATCCTGCCACTGGCATGCCCCTCCATTCACCATCTCAGCCAGCGACATAATGAGCTATCCAGGAGCATGTGTACACACGCTCCTTGATCATGCATTATGCGGCCAGCCATGGTGGTGAGTGGAGGGAAGTGCCAGTGGCAGGATTGAGGATTGGGACAGGGACCAAGGGAGGGGGAGTGGAGTGGTGTTTGGCAATGTCTGACAGGGAGGGAAGGGTGAGAACCACTATACCACCAGGGAAACTACCGGGTTTGTTGTCTTTTTTTCTGTTCTCAGAAAAATCAGGGATCAGGCATGGGGAGGGGTGCTATAGCACCACTGTATGGACAGAGAGGGGGGTGGCACTAGCCTGCCACCGTAGGCATTAGACAATAGTAGCACATGAGTGCCCCAAGCCTCCTTGGACAGTACCCTATGGAAGAGACCACAAGGGACCACCCTGTGCCATAACCTGGCATCAGCTGCCACCGTCTGTGCCACGGTTCTGGGGTTGCTGCTCCTTGGGGCACCTGGGGTGCCTCCAGTGCACTAGTTTGGAGATGCGCACTGGCCCTGTGCCACTGCCTCTCAATGCACCACTCATCTTGGTGTAGAGCCACATGTTGTGGCTAATCCAGAAGGTTTGCCACAAATGGCAAATTGCAGCAAACCTTCTAAAATAACTAATTTTGCCCTTGCCACAGCTGTGTCGGATGCAGCCCTCTACTTTGATGCAAGTTGCATCCAACACAGGCGGCTTTGAAAATCGGGCCCCCTGTGTCTACATATTTTATTATAGTGGCATGATAGTGCCACTATAGTTAGAGTTGGTACTGCACTTCAATGTTAAATCCAAAATGTTTCACCTTAATAACTTTGGCGTACTTCAACAAAATAGCCCCGAATTTGGCATGTGTGGTCATTCTGCCAGAGTGTTAAGACGTGAAAAGTTTTGTGATGGCATCTTGTATGGTTTTTGAGATATAAAGTGGTAAAACACAGAAAAATACTTTTTCCAGTTGATTAACATGGATTTTTTTTCCATCATCTACAGCCCAGATGAAATAGCCTTTTCCCTTGAAATTTTCAAGGATGATGGGGTCTGTGCCAAGGTGTGCCTTTGGAAGGTTTGGTGAAAAAATTTGTTATAATTTTTGAATTGTAATGATTTTTGTGATAGCCACCAGACAGGCAGGTAAATGAAAGCGGTTTGATCTGTTAATTGTTAAAGAGCCACTGACGCCTCAAGAAGAACTTTGAAAAACATAATATTTGGACACAAAACAGCTTATATTTCTTATTAGCTCTGTATTTTTTGTCCCCAGTATTTATTACCGAAATCATATGCATGAAAACAGGATAGTTGTTCCTTGAGGGTTCATCAGTTCCTGTTAATAATAATAATAATAAATAATAATAATAATAACTTTATTTTTAAAGCGCCTTTCAAAATATCAAGGCACTTTACATATCATAAACCACAATGTAAAATATCAATTAAAAATATATAAATACATAGCAACATCATATGCTGAAAACCAACAATAAAATCATCCATGCAATCAAAAATAATATTTGTACTCAGATATCGATTAATCTTCCAAGAAGGCCATATGCCACAGGTAGGTTTTCAAGTTTTTCTTAAATACCTCCACAACTGCGTCGGATGCAGCCCTCTACTTTGACGCAAGTTGCATCCAACACAGGCGGCTTTGAAAATTGGGCCCCCTGTGCATACATACTTTATTATGGTGGCATGATAGTGCCACTATAGTTAGAGTTGGTACTGCACTTCAATGTTAAATCCAAAATGTTTCACCTTAATAACTTTGGCGTACTTCAACAAAATAGCCCCAGATTTAGCATGTGTGGTCATTCTGCTTTTTCCCAACCTGATGTCATAACACTCTACTTGTGACACCACAGTTATGCACATGACAACAGACTGTGATGTCACAACATAGTATTATCATTTCAAGTAGGGAATAAGCTATAGATTTAAATGTACTCTAAGGGATGAAGATTATTTTTTGAGAATTCTTCATTAATAAATAATAGAGGGGAGAAGTCAATACTAGATATATGAAATACAAGTTGAATTGTGTCTGAATGTTATGTTTTCCAATGTTTTCCCAATGGCGACAGCAGCTCTTTAAGGATTTACTGTTCACACTCAGAAAAATACTGTTTGTGATGTCAGCTATCTTTGCTTTTTTTCGACTTTTAAAGATACCCACCAAGGTAATCCAAGAGCCCCTGTACTCAAGGGCATTGTTAGTCGACCAGTGCCTATGTTTCCCCACCAAATTGCCATTACAATGTAAAACAACAATTGGAAAGATACCACCGATAGAGTATAATGGAGCACATCCCCATGCTCTTCCTAGCATCATGTCATAACTTGGCAGAGCGCGTGGGTGGAGTGTGGGTGGCACCAGAAACCAGGAAGTTCTTGGGACCCAGTTTTCTGGATTTTATGAGGGTTACAACTTTTTTACTGCTGGATTATTTGGGGCAACATTCATATGAGGAAGTTTCCTATGAGGTAATGCACCCATATATTGGGTGCAGGGGCCAAGGCTGGTAAGTCTCTTTAACAATGTTTTTCTTCACAAGTACTGCTTGGCAACTAATGAAGAAGACTTGTAACTAGGTGATGTTTGTACAGTGCCCACCGCTTATAACGGGCATGTTTGTGTGAAAAGGTTATGCCCGTTATAGATGATGGATGCTATATTCTCTGGTGAAAAAAATCTATACCTGCCACAGATCAAACACACTAAAATAAAACAGCGGTAAACAGTTTTTGGTTTCAAGAAAGCAAGCAAGCTTTTTTTAAACTGCATTATGTGCAAATTAATGAAAAACTTTATTCAGTGAAATTTAAAAAAGCAAACTTTAAAGGTTTAAGGTAAACATCTCAATGGTGCTAGATTAGCACCAATCCTACTTTTTTTCAGCAAAGTACTCCGTAATCCTTGTCTGCACGGTCGCTCATCAGCAGTACAGATGCCAGGTTGTTTCCACTCTCTGGAGCATTTCCCAATCCAGTAACAGACTTTCATGTTGCTCCATCGCTCAGTGTAGCATTAAAATCACTGAGCGAATGTTGGCCGGGGAGACGCTAACCTCTTCCTCCTCCGTGTTGTCATCCAGGTCATGGTAACTGGCAGGTAATGAACCCCACGAAAACATCGTGGGCTTTTCTTTTTCTGATGACCAGTGGCTCTAACTTCTCAGAGCCATCCATATTACAACACAGCATAACTGAAATATACTCTTATCTTATTAAGAATGCCAATCTTCTGGCTCAAGGACATTGCCTTCCATTTCCCTGACATATTTGTTCCGTTTATTCTGTTTACTCCATTCAGAGAGCTCCCACTTCATCAAACAACATCAAACAACTGCAGTGAATATATAGGAGACAGACAAGGTGAATTTTTATCAGGTGCTAATTGCTGCCAATTAATACTATGAAGGTGTTAACACCTGTTAAACTGCCAAAAGCTGACTAAAATCTGTCAGTTATACCAGGTGGGCAACAATCACTAAAAACAGAGGGTTTTGTATTGCAGCCTATGGATCTGGCAAATGTTTTTCTATTTTTGCCCAATGTAAGTGGCTGCCCGCATTAAAGGTAGGCACCACAGTATAAGTGGTGTGGACTGTTCAATGTATTTCAATGGAGTTTTCAACTTTGATGCATATCTCAGCCATTTCTTGACATTTTGACACCAAATTTTCAACATGAGCGTTTGGGGACCCCCAACCCATAAACAATATCAGTGACATTATGCAACTCCCACCTGAAAGGTGATTTTGTGGTCAGTTGGTGAATTCATCTTTTGGGTGGGATTTGAAAACATTTCCTGACCTTGTTCATGAGGTCAGCCCTCATGCTCACCCCATTGTAGTAACAGAAAAGCTAAGATGTGATGGAGACAGGTGTGTATAGAAATATAGAAATATAGACTTTGACGGCAGATAAGGACCGCTTGGCCTACGCAGTCTGCTCATTTCCCTACCTACTGGATCTGGATAAGCTGCAGATCCTAGTTAACCAACAGCCTACTTCTTCCTACCCCCCACCAGAATTGCCTTATGTCTGTCCCATGCATTCTTGAATTCCCCCCACTGTTTTTGATCCCACGACCTCCTCAGGAAGATCGTTCCATGTGTCCACGACCCTCTCCGTATGTTTTATGAGTTCATACAATGTGGTGAGCATTAAGGTTGACAACCCCAAGGAAGACTCCACCCCTTGTTCGCTTCAGGGGTGGATCAGGGGTTTTAGGGTTGGAAACCCTAATGTCATACTTCTCTACATTTGTCACTTTATCCTCAGCCCTGATTGATGCAATAGCATAGTTTTCTGCAAAGAATATGTATATATATATATATATATATATAGATAGGTATATACACATATTTATATATTTATTTATATATTTATTTATTTGGAGATTCAGAATACAACCTTTGAGTCAAGGACTCTTTTACAAAGGTTCCACCTCATACTAACAATGAGAGAAAAACAGTACACAGAAAATACAGGTTTGGGGAGATTACATAGTGGTGTAGCAGTCAATAACATTAAAGATACAATGTGAATAAATCTGAGACAGGCCAGTTATTAAGCCACAAAAAGAGAGTTGTACAGGTTTTCAACAATCAGGGTTTTCAACATTTAAGGTGGTACAGCAAGGGAGAGGGCCCTTGTTATACAAGCATTGAGAACATGCAGTTCAACACAGTAAGACATTTTAATATACAGAATTACAGGGTTAAGGTGACCCAGGTCGAGAATACAGTGCAGGATAAACCAGATGTTACAGCGTAGTCAGCCCAGGCATTAACGAATGAATACTAGGGGCCAGGTGGCATGGGTAAGGGTCAGAGGCACTTGCATTTGGAATGTTCAAGGAGATAGCTCTTGAGGGCTGATTTAAAAGGACCAAGGGTGGTAAGGTGGGCAATGGATGGAGGGAGTTCATTGAGCCACATGAGGGCTCAGTATTGGAAGGCCCTTTGACATAGAGAAGTTCTGCACCATGGCACAGAATAGGTGGACCTAGAGGTACTTCTGGATTCTCAGGTCAAGGGCGCTGTGGAGACCAGGGAGTCAGGGCCAGGACGGGTGAATTTAAGTGAGATCTTCTTTCCAAGGATGCAGGTAAAATATTGAATTCTGGTGCCCAAGTTTAACCAGTCTGCAGACTTGTACAAACTGCATATGTGGGTCAGTCTGTCATGGCCCGTAACCAGCCTGCAGGCCTTATTCAAGGTATTTTTAATCCGAGAGAGGGAGGTAGGATCTGCTGAGCCATATAGTACCAGGCTGTAGTCAACTAGGGGGAGGACAAATGATGTGACAACCAGATGGAGAGTTTCAGGGGACAGGAGGTCTTTTGTGATGATAGAGCAGGCCAATCCTGGTGTTAAGTGCGGTCAGAAGGCCTTGGATATGGTCATGGAAGAAGAGGTGGGTGTCAAGGGTTAGACCTAGGTACCTGAAAGAGTGGACTTGGTCAATAGGGACATTCGAGGAGCTACAGATGGATAGAGAGACATTCCGGTGTTGGTTTTGACGGTGGGTAAAGACTATGGATTTGGTTTTGCTACAATTGAGAATTAATTTGAGAGTGATGAACCAGGATTCAATGGTATGGAAGCGCTCTTGGAGCATATTTTGAAGTGTGACAGGGTTGGGATGCCTTTCGAAGATAACTGCATCTTCCACGTAAAGAAGCAGATTACCCAGGCAGGACAACGGGAGAGGGTTTAGGAACAAGCTAAAAAGGAGAGGACCAAGTATGGAGCCTTGGGGGACACCAGAGAGAATGGGACAGTGGGAAGAGATGGAGCTGATCCTGACCTGTTGGGATCGTTCAGAGAGATAGCTGGCAAACCAGAATATTACCTCGGGGTTAAGTCCCACCGATGGGAGAGTATGGAGTAGAAGAGCATGACTGATGGAATTGAAAGCTTTGGTGAGATCTATCTAGACAGAACCCACCAGTTTACCACTGTCAAGGGCACAGGTGTATGAAGGTGGTGTACTCAAGTAGCACAGTAGTGGTGTTGTAGCTACTGCAGAAACCATGTTCGACGGGAGAGAACAGGCTATGGTTGGATAGGTACTCAGTAAGCTGATCCGTGACAACATTCTTCAGTGCTTTGGAGAGGGGGGAACAGAATGGAGATGGGGTGATAATTATTGGGGGAAGTACTGCGTCCTCCCTTGTGCAATGGTGTGATGACAGTGCATTTCCAGTCAGATGGGAATTTCCCAAGACAGAAGGAAAGGTTAAAGATTTTTGTAAGGGGGGAGGAGAACCTCATCCAGAGTGAATATTAGTAATTTCAAGTCGAGGGTATCACCACTATGTCTAGACTTGTTTATGAAGCTTGAGATATACCTTCGAGCAGTTCTAGGAGAGATAACTTTGAGACAGAAGGTGGGGGGTGTGGTTGATCAGGCAGAAGGTGGGCTGGTGGGAGGGGGGTGGCAAAGAAGTTCGAGGGCAACACACTGCTGAGGTATGAGAAGGCCTTGTTTAGGGTATTTGCAATGGTTGGTGGGTCTTGAACTAGCTCGCCTCCAGTGGAGAGCTGAGGGGGTTGATGGGCCACTTACCCTGTGATTTCTTTAATGTTTCACCAGAAATCATACCCTGAGCTCCAGATAGCAGAGAGGGCTTGGTGATAATGTGTGGCTTTAGCCTGGCGGATCCCCCATCTACATTTATTCCTGGCTTCTCGGCATAGTTGCCTGTCACGGGGATACCTAGAGTCAAGTACTCTCAGCCAAAGATTGTCCCAGCGGTGCATCATTTTAAGTAGGTCTGAGAAGACCCAAGGAATGTTTTTGTTTTTTATGTACTGCTTTCTTAGGGGGGCAAAGATGTCACGGCATGGTTGAAGATATTGATAAAGTGTGAGAGGGCAGTATCCACATCAGTGGCAGATAGATAGAGAGGGATAGATAGATAGATAGATAGATGGATCGATAGATATGTATTTAGATATACTGTAGATAGATCCAAAAATGGTGCAGTAGCGCTACTATGTTAGGGCTGAGTAGGCAGTTTAATGTGCATTCCCTCCCTTATGACTCTGGGATGCCCAATCTCAAGTATCACCCTTGGTATCGCTGTCTTTTTTTTTTTTTTTTATTAAAACCTAAAAAGCAGAAAACTGTCCATCAGTATTTTCTGTGGTATTCCCAATCCCCCACCCACTCCACCCCAACCCCTCACTCAGCACCCGCCACCCCACATCCCCATACCCCTCTCTCACCTAAAATAAGTCCAGCACAGAAAATCCACTCTGCAAGGAAAATACATCCATCTGCTTCAATGCCAACCGACAAGTGAAGAAATGAGGTAAGTGCAGTCAATGTATTTTCAGTGCATTTTTAAATATTTTTTCACCAGATTTTCAACATGGCCTGTTTTGGACCCCACATCATGAGCACAGTAGGTGAACTCTTTCAAATCTGGCCTGAAAGGTGATTTGTAGTCACTCCACAAAATCACTGTTTGGGCCGTATTTGAAAAATTTCATCTACCAGGTTCATGAAGTGGGGTCATGAAAAAGACTATGTTGAAAATGTGGGGTAAAGATTAAAAAAGAAACACCAGTTATAAAGGTGGGAGGACATTTTTCAGCAATCACTTATAACTTTAGTAATTTTCAATATTTTGACCACAAATTTTCAACTTAGCCATTTTTTCACACCACTTCAAGAATGGGACAGGTGTCATCAATGTGATCCAAGAAGTCAAGTTTGCTATGTAGCCACACGTCGAAGTATTAGAATGATTGAACCACTTCAATAAGTGTACTATGCAAGGTGGAGAAGAGAGGCAGAACTGAGAAACTGGCCAATTTTTGGCTGGTGCCAAAGGTCATGGACACAGTGTTTTTGGTGTGTGTTGACCCCTAATTGGTTAGATTGAACCAAGCACAGGACATTGTGGAAGTCTTACATGAGCAGACCTTCCATGGCTGTAGTGGAGGGACCAGAGGTGTTAATGACAGTGTCATCTGCATGCTTGTGGATATGCAAGTGAGTTGGCACAAGCCATGGGAAGGTCATTAAGGAAGATGGAGAACAGGATGGGTCACAGGATGGAGCCCTGTGGGTATCACCTGCAGAAGGGAGGTTCTGTTGCAACTGTATCGGTCATTGGTGAGATCACACCTAGAGTACTGTGTCCAGTTCTGGAGACCACACCTCAGAAAGAATGTAGACAGGGTACAGTTCATCCAAAAAAGTGCAACAAAAATGGTGCATGGGGCTGCACCAAATATCCTAGGAAGAGAGACTGAGGGATCTAAACATGAGCATGCTGGAGGGGGGCAGGAACATGACAGAGACCTTTCACTACCTCATCAGCATGACTAAGGTACAGGAAGGGAACACATGTTTCAGAAAACAAGGTTTACAACAACTAGGGGGCATGCAGTGAAGCTGGAGGGGGAAGATTAGGTGGGATGTGAGGAAGTATTTCTTCCCTGAGAGGGTGGCGGATGCCTGGGACAATCTTCCAGTAGGGGTGGAGGGGGTAAAAAACAGTGGTTGGCTTCAAGCATGCATGAGATAGGTATAAAGGAAAACTGGTATCAAAAGCAGGGGGTGAGGAGGTAGCCGCAGTCAAGGTATGGTCTGTAGTGGAAGAATAGGCAAGGAAAAGAGGGGCAGACTAGGTGGGCCAAGCGGTCCTTATCTGCTGACAAATTCTATATTTCTATGTTTCATGAAAAATGTGGCTTGAAATATCTCCAGTATTTGGTTTATTCCATTTCTAAAGGGACCTGCATTAATGAAGATACAATTTCACGATCATAAAAGGGGAAATTCATTTAAAAAAAAACTATGATAACATAGACAATTTCACTATTATAACTCTTGTTAGTAAATTGTTAGTTTTTGCCTCTGCCAACTATACCAAACAACTACACAGCAAATACAACAGGGTTTGACAGTAGTCCGACACCTCGGGCTACAAGTTTTGTCGGTAGACAAGCATTTTTGCAGCAACAGGTTGTCCCACGGACAACCGACTCAATGCTGCCAAGGTAGTGTTTTTTTTTCCTTTAACCTTACAGCGCAGTGCAGGTCCTGCCTAGACCACTAGGTGCCACCCAGAGTACCACATTGGCACTGCTTTTTCATCCTAGTCCAGATGGCAGTCACATTATGGCAAGAAAGCATAGAGGCAGCATCATGTGGGATCCGGAGGACAGTCGCCATTCACATTTTGAGCCTGTACTGGAGTGAGCGCAGCAGCCGGCCACACAGAATGATGGACCTTCCCCACCTATCGCAGCATCACTAGCACAACATCTTCAGCAGGACTGACAGGTGAGTCAGCCAATAGGAACTAGGAGACTACCTGTCAGTCCTTGCAATTGACCACGATGGTGGTGGTGGTGGGCTGGAGGTGGAAGAAGGGCAGACACTGGCACTCATGAAGAAACACCATTTTGCTTTTCATTTTGGCAGCAGGCAGTTGTTCCTTTCACTGTGTGAGCGAGTGATCGTTGGGCCAGAGTACTGTTAGGACACCAAGAAAGTGGCAGCAAAGAGAAAAAATCATTTAAATAAGGGAAAAAACCAAAGAGAAAGCAGAAAGATAAAAAAACATTTCCCTAAGTGGAAAGGATTGAAGCCAGGAGGGAATCAGAGATCGTGGGAACTGGGAACAAGAACACAATTGGAAAGGACTGAAGTCGGGGGGGGGAAGGAGACATTGAGGGACTGGGAACAGAAGAGTAGGGTACACCCTAAGTGGGGATGAAATCAAAGTAACAGAACAGGAGAGGGATCTGGGGATCATAGTCTCCTCGAACCTTAAGGTAGGAATCCAATGTAGCAGGGTGGTGGGAAAAGGCCAATGGAATGTTGGCATGCATAGGCAGGGGCATTACTAGCAGAAGTAGGGAGGTAATAATGCCCCTTTACAAAGCCATGGTGAGGCCGCACCTGGAGTATGGGTTTCAGTTCTGGAGGCCACATCTCAGCAAGGATATAGATGCATTGGAGAGGGTTCAGAGAAGGGCAACCAAGATGGTGCGGGGTGTGCAGAGAAAGTGATATGAGCAGAGGTGTAAGGATCTGGATCTGTACACACTGTAGACAAGGAGGGAAAGGGGAGACATGACTGAAACTTTTAAATATGTAAAGGGGCTCAAAAAGTGGGAGAAGAGAGTTTACTTAAAAGGAAGAAGGGGGTCAGAACTAGAGGACACAGCCTCAGACTGCAAGGAAAAAGATACAGAGGTAATGTGAGAGGGTGTTTCTTCATGGAGAGGGTGGTGGAGCCCTGGAACAGACTACCAGATGGAGTGGTGGGGGCTAAATTGGTGAAAGAATCCAAGAGGGCATGGGACAAGCATATGGGGCTGAGTATCCGGGGGAAGGCGAGGCTGGCAGGGAGGCGAGGTGTAGGGGGGGAAAAAAGGGCAGACTAGATGGGCCAGTATGGTCCTTTTCTGCCATCAAACTTCTATGATTCTATGAAACCTGAAGTCAGTGGGGTATGGGGGAGATTGTACGAAACAAAGGTGGGTGTACACATGTGATGTTGCCTGCAACAGGGAACACTGACCACTGTCTGATCAGGGAAAAGGAATCGACACATTGCACTGTTGGGCCAAGATTTGTGTACTAGCTGTACATACGCATTTGCACAACAGTGGCAAGTGAGCAAAAAAGAAAATAAAAAGGCAAAAGCTGCCTAAGGATTGGAAATAAAACATTAAAAACAAGCATTTGTCAATGCTGAATGTTGTCAAGCTGGCATTGGCATTGGCAGTGCCAGAGCTAGAGATGCATAATAGGAATGGCAGTGAAGTATTGAAGTGACGCCAACCCCACCCCCACCCTGTAGAGAGCGACAGGCATTGGGGTGTGCCTTTGGGACATCAGCTATAACGCTTATGCCATTGTACCTCACCCTACCCTGTAGACACTGGCAAGTGTCGTGGTGTGCTTTGGGGTCTTTGGGCGTTATACTTACCCCATTCCATAAGGAAATATGTTGACATGGGTGCAGTATAGGAGCATGGAGTGAACTTCGTGGCCAAACAGTGCAAGGCACACCACGATGCCTGTCAGTGGCTGCAGGGTGGGGGTGGGGGGTGGAATGGCGTGAGCACTACATCCGATGATCCCAAGTCACACCCCCGATGCCTGTCATTCTGTACCAGGTGGGGTGCTACAGTTGGAAACCCTAACACCGTAGGCCTGTGGTGGTAGTTTCACTCCACGTTTTCAACATGGGCTGCTTGTCAGGCCACCTCATGAAAAGCGGCACAATCACTTTGTTAGCTGAAAGGTGGTTTTGCACAGTGGCTGTGCTATTTGGAGACAGAGGGACGAAAACACATTTTTGGGCAGGATGTGGAGAATGACAACTGTATTGTTCATGAGGAGGCATAAAAAAATGGCAACGTTGAAAATCTGGAGTGACAATATGAAATATTGGTGAAGCAATGAGCATGCATACAAACTGCGCAACACACGTCTGCAACCCAATTATTTTTGGGAGTTTGGTAGCCACATTTGTAACGTAGGCATTTTGGGACTTCCCCTTATGAACAGTGGCACTGCAATTTTTTTAATCTGTCCCAAAAGTTGATTTCCCACAGTGACCACGCCATTGTGCGCCACAGGTGTGGAAACACATTTTGGGCAGGATGTGAAAAATGTCAGTTGTACTGTTCATAAGGAGTTGTGAAAAAATGCCAGTGTTGAAAATCTGGCACGGAAATATTGCAAATTTGCGAAGTTACAAGGGTGCTTGGAAGCTGCGAACGCACTCTTGCAACAAAGTCATTTTATGGACTTTTGGCACCAAATTTGCAACATAGGCATTTTAGGACCCATGCTCAGGAACAGTGTCACTGTCATTTCCTCAAACTGTCCTGAAAAATGATTTCGCACAGCGACCATGCTATTCTGCGCCGGACGTGTGAAAACACATTTGGGGCAGGATATGTAAAATGACAGCTATACTGTTCATCAGGAGGTGTGGAAAATGCCAATTTTGGAAATCTGGAGTGAAAATATTACAAATTCATAACGTTACAAGCATGCGTGCAAACACATTACAATGCTTCGTAAAACAGACATTTTGGGAGTTTGTACTAAAATTTGCAACATAGACTTTTTTGAGAGCCCCTCATGAACAGTGGCACTGTCGTTTCATTACTCGGTCCTGAAAAGGTGATTCAGCGCGTGACCGTGAAATCACCTTTGGGACCGAATAATGCTATGACAGTGCCAGAATTCATGAGCAGGAGTCCCAAAAACTCCATGTTGAAAATTTGGTGCCAAAATTCCAAACAATGTCTGAGATATGCATCAAAGTTGAAAAAACCCTGTTTATTCCATTATACAGCTTACCGGCATTTCCTCAGTGTGCGGTCAGCTTTGAAGAGTGCAGACGTGTTCCCGGACCACCGAAGATCATCACGCCAGACTCCGCAGGTAAGTATGGGGTGAGGGGGGTGTAGGGAGGCAGGGTGCACAGTGTGTGGGCGCTGGTTGTGGGAGGGGGGCAGGGAGACCGCCGAGGGACCATTTCCTTTTTCAACAAGTACAAAAAAAAAAAACATTGCGGGACCGTTTTTCTGTTTACAGGGCATGTGGCACTGGGATGGGCTCAGCGTGCCAATGGAACTGCTGTTGTTTGTTGGGGAGGGCAGCTGTAGCTGATGGGGACTAGGCATCCCCGCCCGGCACACAACAAAGGAGTTACTTTATGTCGATGGGGACTGGGCACCCCATCGGCACACAAGGAAAGCGGGGGAGTGGAGGCAAGAGCCGAGAGGGATTGGGCATCCCTTTGGCATATAACAAATGGGGGGGTTCTTTATGCCGACGGGGAGTGAGCTCCATCATCAGCACATACATTGGGGGCAGGGTAAGCTGACGGTGGGGATTGGACACCCCCAAAGTCAGCAGTTTGGCTGGCAGTGTGCCACCATGTTTGTGTTTCCAGGTAAGCACGTCTGGAGGTTCACTGCGTGTGACAAGCTTTTCTCACATTACAGCGGACCTTTCCTTAGATGTGCTCACCCGGGTGGTGTGGCGCCAGCATGCAGGCTGTTTGGGGAATGAGGGACGCACCTACTGATGTGTGCCCTGCATTCACCCAACAGTGACTGCGCCTCCAAATCTGCACTACCGCAAGATGTTGGCTGCGCAAGCGCGCCAACATAAAAAGGGAGGGTGCCCTCCTGGACTGCACTGACCAATAGTGGTGCTAGTGGAGTGTGGTAGGAGGAAAACTGTCTGCTTGAGGGTGGGACACTGGGACTCACTGGGACAGGACAAACTGCAGTTTTTAAAAAAAAGTTAAACAAAGCAGCAAAAAAAAATGGAAATAAAAAGTAAGCCCAGCAACACTGTCCTCCATCCTGTGGAATGAATCTACACTTGCTGTTCCTTCAATTTCACATCCCATTCTGCTGCCCTCATTCCTACCACCTACCTGCATGGCTGCCCTCCCTTGTTTACACTGTCATGACTTTCAAGAGTATACAGTAAGCTATTAAGCTAAGCAATTTATAAGCAATATCACTAGTGTCTGCCTGTTCCTACTGACCTGCCTACCACCACCCAGTGAAAGACTCATACCACAAAGTGACTGGTAAAATAAATGTTATTCGAAACCCCCGTGGGAGGGCCGATCAAGTTTGGGGTGGTATATAGGCCCCCAGAACTAGCGGAAGAGCTGTAGGATTGCCTGTAGGCTAGCATTTCGGAGGGGAAGCGTGGGGGATCTGAGTTGGTGGTCCACCCCCCTCGCGCTCACCACATTTTCGCCGACGGCTGAGTCTGAGGTGCCGGCTTGAGAATCAAGCTCCAGCAGGCCTCCTCAGTGGAGATCTTAACAAGTTGGACAAGTTTTCTCTCCCCTGCTGGTGCAGGAGACCCATTTCCCTGGACAAGCGGACTCTGCAAACACACCTTGCCCTACCTGCGTACGGGAGCCTTGCCTTGACCCACTGAAGCCGCTGAAACGTTAAACTTGGCGCCGTTTTTTTCTACTGCCTCCTGATTGGCCCCAGTATTGCTGTGCTCACCAGCCCTCCTGCCTTAAGGAGACCAAGATCCAGAACTGTGCAGCATTTCAGAGGGGAAGCACGGGGGATCTGAGTTGGTGGTCCCCCCCCCCCTCGCGCTCACCGCATTTTCGCCGACGGCTGAGTCTGAGGTGCCGGCTTCTGAATCAAGCTCCGGCGGGCCTCCTCAGGGGAGATCTTAACAAGTTGGACAAGTTTTCACCCCTGCTGGCACAGGAGACCCATTTCCCTTTACAAGCGGACTCTGCAAACACACCTTGCCCTACCTGCGTACGGGAGCCTTGCCTTGACCCACTGAAGCCGCTGAAACTTTAAACTTGGTGCCGTTTTTTTCTACTGCCTCCTGATTGGCCCCAGTATTGCTGTTCTCACCAGACCTCCTGCCTTAAGGAGAGCAAGATCCAGAATGGTGCAGCATTTCGGAGGGGAAGCGTGGGGGATCTGAGTTGGTGGTCTCCCCCCTCGCGCTCACCGCATTTTCGCCGACAGCTGAGTCTGAGGTGCCGGCTTGTGAATCAACTTCCGGTGGGCCTCCTCAGTGGAGATCTTAACAAGTTGGACAAGTTTTCACCCCTGCTGGTGCAGGAGACCCATTTCCCTGGATAAGCGGACTCTGCAAACACACCTTGCCCTACCTGCATACGGGAGCCTTGCCTTGACCCACTGAAGCCGCTGAAACTTTAAACTTGGTGCCATTTTTTTCTACTGCCTCCTGATCGGCCCCAGTATTACTGTGCTCACCAACCCTCCTGCCTTAAGGAGAGCAAGATCCAGAACGGTGCAGCATTTCGGAGGGGAAGCGTGGGGGATCTGAGTTGGTGGTCCCCCCCCCCTCGCGATCACTGCATTTTCGCCGACGGCTGAGTCTGAGGTGCCGGCTTGTGAATCAAGCTGCAGCGGGCCTCCTCAGGGGAGATCTTAACAAGTTGGACAAGTTTTCACCCCTGCTGGCACAGGAGACCCATTTCCCTGGACAAGCGGACTCTGCAAACACACCTTGCCCTACCTGCGTACGGGAGCCTTGCCTTGACCCACTGAAGCCGCTGAAACTTTAAACTTGGCGCTGTTTTTTTCTACTGCCTCCTGATTGGCCCCAGTATTGCTCTGCTCACCAGTCCTCCTGCCTTAAGGAGAGCAAGATCCAGAACTTTGCAGCATTTCAGAGGGGAAGTGTGGGGGATCTGAGTTGGTGGTTCCCCCCCTCGCGCTCATCGCATTTTCGCCGACGGCTGAGTCTGAGGTGCCAACTTGTGAATCAAGCTCCGGCGGGCCTCCTCAGCTGAGATCTTAACAAGTTGGACAAGTTTTCACCCCTGCTGGTGCAGGAGACCCATTTCCCTGGACAAGCGGACTCTGCAAACACACCTTGCCCTACCTGCGTACGGGAGCCTTGCCTTGACCCACTGAAGCCGCTGAAACTTTAAACTTGGCGCCATTTTTTTCTACTGCCTCCTGATTGGCCCCAGTATTGCTGTGCTCACCAGCCCTCCTGCCTTAAGGGGAGCAAGATCCAGAACTGTGCAGCATTTCGGAGGGGAAGCGTGGGGGATCTGAGTTGGTGGTCCCCCCACCTCGCGCTCACGGCATTTTCGCCGATCGCTGAGTCTGAGATGCCAGCTTGTGAATCAAGCTCCGTCGGACCTCCTCAGCAGAGATCTTAAGAAGTTGGACAAGTTTTCATCCCTGCTGGTGCAGGAGACCCATTTCCCTGGACAAGCGGACTCTGCAAATACACCTTGCCCTACCTGCGTACCGGAGCCTTGCCTTGACCCACTGAAGCCGCTGAAACTTTAAACTTGGTGCTGTTTTTTTCTACTGCCTCCTGATTGGCCCCAGTATTTCTGTGCTCACCAGCCCTCCTGCCTTAAGGAGAGCAAGATCCAGAACTGTGCAGCATTTCGGAGAGGAAGCGTGGGGGATCTGAGTTGGTGGTCCCCCCCTTCGCGCTCACCGCATTTTCGCCAACGGCTGAGTCTGAGGTGCCGGCTTGTGAATCAAGCTCCGGCGGGCCTCCTCAGCGGAGATCTTAACAAGTTGGACAAAATTTTCCTCCCTCCCACCCTCTTCGTTAGTGTCATTAAATCCACACTCGCCCTGCCCCTGCTCTGGCAGTACCCTATCAGACTGGATGGGACAGACCGTAAAGTGACTACCTCTTGTTACCAGTGAAAAGTGACTGCCTCTTGATAAGAAAAAAAAAAAAGATACTGTAACGTGTTTCTGATTCACCTGCCTTCTGAGGCCTCTCCTGCCTTGTATGACCTCTCTTGAATACCTGTACTGTGCTGCTTGCTGATACTACTGTACACGCTGTGCCAAACTCCACACAGGTTAGAGCTTATATATCACCTATCTTCACTTTCTTGTAACCTGCTCCGTAGGCATTACCCCTGTGAAGGATAATGGTACCTCCTAAGGACCCTAGGGGTTCTGCCCTGTCCCCAATAATCTGCTCTGTCGCCCTTGCTGGTCTCTTTCTGGGACTAGTTACCCTCCAAATGGTAACTGCCCCTATCCATACCTTGGGGGAAGACCACGTAATGATGTCTCCCTACGAGGTGACTAACTTCACCTTCTCAAATCTCCTAGCAAACACTGGAAGACCCTGTTATCCTGTATGCGGTCTGGTACCAATTCCCTCACGGTATCGCACCTGGGATAGGCGACGCCTAGCCCGCAAACCTTTGACTAATAGCATGTCCCCCAGAGGGTACCTCCTGTGGCTGATTCCACTGATCCTAGCACTGGCCGGCGATATCGAACCTAATCCTGGCCTCACCCTCCATGTGGAACCTAATCCTGGCCCCACTCTCCATGCCTCTGCAATTCCTCAGGAATGACAGCTGGGTAAGAGGTTAAAGGTGGCTCATCTCAACATTCGTAGTCTGCTTCCCAACCTGGACGAGCTCGTCGCATGGGTCGCACTCTACAAGCCCGACATCCTTGGTATAACGGAGACCTGGCTCAAGCCCTCAATCCCCGACTCAACCTGTGTGCTGCCTGGCTATAAGCTCATATGATTGGACAGGTCTCACAACAAGAGGGGAGGAGGCATTCTGATATACTACAGAAGCCACCTCAAAGTGTCCCTGGTGACCCACCAGACATCCCCTCAGTCTCCCTGTGAGCTGCTTCATGTCATGCTACTCCTTGGCAATGCTAAGAAATTACATGTAGTATGTACCTATAACCCCCCAAAGGGATGGCTTCAGGGTCTCACCCACCTACTGGGCACTGTTGGCCCCAGCATTGGTGACAATGAGCTTCTAATCCTGGGCGACGTGAATTTAAACTGGAATGGTGGTAACGTAAAGCAGTTCGAACCCCTACTTGCCAGCCTATCCCTGATGCAACTCATGCAGGAGCCCACCCGACGGTCGGCTAATGGAGCCTCCAGCTCCCTACTGGACTGGATCCTGTCAAATCATCCTGATAGGATCTCCTCTGCAGGGACCCTGTCCGACTCCATCTCAGATCACTCCCCGACCTTCTGTGTGTGGAAAATCCCCTTCCCTAAGATGACTCATAAAATCACCCACATCAGGAACTTTGCCAGGCTTGATCGGGATGTGTTTATGGAGGACCTAAGGCTCACGGACTGGTGAGGGGTGTATAGTGCCCCTGACCCCTCCGCAGCCTTAACGCAGTTTCTCAACTCCTTCGTGGCCCTGCAAGACAGGCATGCCCCAACCATCAGACGGAGGGTCAGGGGACAGCCACAAAATGGCTGCATGGGAGCCTCCTTGCCCTTATGCGGGAGAGGGACAAGTGCTGGGCCCACTTCAAACACTCCCTTGACCAGTCCCTGCTATAACAATACAGACAACTCAGAAACGAGTGTAAAAAGGCTATTAGGGTTGCCAAAAGTGACTTCTGCAAGTCCGCCCTCTTCAGCTCCACAAATGACCCTAGGAGGTTCTGGAGAAACATAAAAACCTTGGTCAGTGGTTCCTCTAACTCAGGAGTAACTGACATGTTAATTGGAGGAATCTCCTGCAACAACCCACAGACTATTGCAAATGCCCCCAACTCCCACTTCACTGACCTATCCACTCTCTCTCACAACCTAGCTGACAGGAGTGCCAACTGCCCCTCACCCCCGGATTGGCTGGACTCCGACCCCTCCAGACCTCCCTTCGCCCTAAGGGCCATGTCAGACAAGGAGATACTGACTCTCCTCTCTAGCTTCTCTCAGTACTCCAGCGCTGGCCTAGACAATCTTGAGCCCAAGCTTCTGAAACTTGGAGCCCCCCACATTGCCTTCCCGGTGGCTCACATTATCAACCTGTCTCTTGCCATGGGGGAAATTCCAGATATCTGGAAGGTCGCCAGGGTAGTCCCTGTGTTAAAGCAGAGCAACCCTAAAGTCCCTGATAACTATCGGCCAATCGCCATACTACCGGCCATCAGCAAACTACTCGAAAAGGTAGTAGCTGTACAACTCTCTGAATACATTCAAGCCTATGAGCTGTTGTCCCCCGCCCAGCATGGTTTTCGTAAAGAGGGCACAGCACTACTACGGCCCTGATCTCTGTCTCGTCCAGTATTAGAACAGCCATGGACCAGGGGTTACTCTCTGGAGCAGTGTTCATTGACCTGTCCAAGGCCTTTGACCTTGTTGACCATGACCTGCTTTGCACCCAGATGAGGTCCCTTGGCTTGTCCCCATCAGTTCTGAAATGGCTAACTGACTACCTGCATGGTAGAGTACAGTTGACCAAATTCAATAAAGTCCTCTCAGATTCCCTACCCGTGACCTCTGGTGTTCCTCAGGGCTTGGTTCTGGGACCCCTTCTCTTCTCTCTCTTTATTAACCATCTTCCTACCGTAGTAACCAAATGACGGGTCACCCTGTATGCGGACGACCTGGTTATCTTGGCCCACTCCCAGGATACTGCCACCCTTAATCTTCATCTATCTGAGGACTTTAAAAACATTCAGGCCTGGCTAACCCAACAGAAGTTGGTCCTCAACCTGAAAAAAACACAGGCTGTGTTATTTGGCTCAACAGCCAAGATACATGCCTCCCCAGTCCTGCTGCTAATCAATTGTGCAGATGGAACCCCACTTCTCACTGTGACCGCTCTCAAATACCTTGGGATGATGCTCGACCCCCAACTGGACCTAGGGAGCCATATCCTCAATGCCTGCAGAGCTATGAACTGTAAGCTGGGACTGGCCTACAGGGCCAAATACAACCTAACCCCTGCCGCTCGTCTGGCACTTGCAAGGGGTGTACTACTCCCTTCCCTCAGCTATGGCCTCCACCTTTTTGCTTGTACCTCGAAAGCCCTACTCACCCAATGGCACACGACGTACAACAATATTTGTCGTTTCGCTCTGGCCGCCCCCCGCCTTACCCATCATTGTGAACTCTATGACAAGCTTGGTTGGCTTTCCCCGACTAATCACTTAAACTTTGGACTAGGGTGCCTTGTGAGTAAGGTGATCAGTACTGGCTCCCCAGAGCTGGCTCAGCTCCTCTCTCCTGCTGACTCTCCTCCCCCTTCAGGTCCCATGGTCCTGGGATACTAAAAGTACCCCAACCCGCACCCTTATGGGGGACAGGGACTTCACTGCATGGGCTCCCAGGCTCTGGAACACCTTTCTTGAGCTGGTTCACTCCGCCCCTTCCCATCAGTGTCTCCGGAAATCCCTGTGGGGGCACCTAAAGCTGGCTTCACATTGCGATTGCCTTTAGCCACCCCTGCTCCATACCCCAGGTACTGTAACTCCTCGGTACTTCCACACTTGGAACACTCACCGAACCAACGAGATTGTTGACCTCGGGCCATCACTTCCTAAGCACTTGCCTATGCTTGTAGGCTCAATGTTACCGAATGCTTGCTCATTTTGTATTTTACCTTTGTCTGTAATATATATTGATGCTTTTTCTGCCTGTTTGTTCTGCTGACTCAATGTATTAAGTTGCAGTATTGTACCGGTTCACCTGCTATGCTGTTACAATGTGTTCTGTAACACTCAATGTACTAAGTTACGATATTGCACTTGTACACCTGTTATGCTGCAATGATGTGGTCTGTAATACCTGTTATAATGATGTGTTCTGTAATACCTGTTGTAATGATGTGGTCTGTAATACCTGTTGTACTCTCCCGGGTTGTTCCTGAAAATAGGCATACAACTTGTCTAGTGTACTTACCCGGTAAACAAAAGCTAAATAAATAAACATTAAGGGGCAGTGTGGACTGGAAGGGAAGGAGTGGTGTTGATGGGGGACCTTAATATGCCAGCTACTGATTGGGGTACTATGGCATCCACTGTAATCAGGGAGCAGAAACTGCTGGATGTCTTCCTGGATGCGTTCCTCAATCAGCAGGTGATGGACCCAATGAAGGATGGTCATATCCTGGATGTGGTTTTAGCAGATGGGGATCTTGTACAAGATCTGGTTGTGGAAGAAACCCTGGCTGGGAGAGACCACAACACAGTCTGGTTTCAGCGTAAACTTGGGGGGGGGGGAATCATTCAAGGACAATGAGAGTTGATTTTAGGGGGGTGGACTTTCAGAACATGGGGAAATTCTCAAGGGGCATTTGCAGGAGATAAAACCAGATTTGGACGCGGAAGGTAGGTGGGAGATCATAAAGTGGAAGCTATTGGAGGCCACCAGGACCTGTGCAAGAGTGAAGCACAAAGGCGGTAGGTCTCGAAAACTATGCTGGTGGACCAAGGAGGTCCAGGAGGTGGTAGGGGAGAAGAAGGCTGCCTACAGTAGGTACAAAAAAATGAGAGGAGAGAGGGAGGTTGAGAGAACTATCACCTTGCAACCAGGAAAGTCACCAGAGTGGTGAGGGGGGAAAAGGCCTGGAAAGAGAAGAGGCTGGTGCAGGGGATATGGGGTGGGGAAAAGGGGTTCTTTAGGTATATTGGTGAGTGGTGGATGGTCAAGTGCCAGCTCAGTAGGTTGAGGACAGCTGGGGGGGGGTGGAAGGGGCTGGAGAGCAGGCGGAGGTACTGAATGACTACTTTGCCTCAGTGTTCACTAAAGAGGAGGCTGGGGAACTTTCAAAAAAAGGGTTGAAGGACACAGAAGGCACAGCAGAACTGACTATTGGGGTACCTGCTGAAGAATAAGCCACTGGAGGAGGTAGGCCAGAGGTGAGATATCAAGCTGGTTCTGCTGAATGGGGGGGGGAACAGTTCTGATATTCCTATTGGTCGGGTGTGGAAAGCCCTCAAGTCCCTAAAAAAGGATAAATCTCTGGGGCCTGATGCTATTCATCCCAGAGTACTGAGGGAGTTGGTGGATGTTTTGGCTGCGCCATTGGCGGATCTCTAACTTGTCGCTCCTGTCAGGGAGGGTGCCAAGGGATTGGAAGCAGGTGCATGTTGTGCCTATCCATAAAGGGGGATCAAGAGAAGAGCCAGGAAACTATAGACCCGTCAGTTTGACATCGGTGGTGGGGAAGGTAATGGAGAGCATACTTAAGGAAAGCTGGGAGGTTTCTTGGAGGAGATGGGTTATCTGGATTACCTGCAGCATGGGTTTGTGCCAGGTAGATCGTGTCAAACAAACCTTGTAGAGTTCTGTGAGTGAGTGACATCAGCACTCGACAGTGGGAGACCGGTGGATGTACTGTTCCTGGACTTCAGCAAGGCATTTGATTCGGTTCCTCACATTGGCCTAAGGGAGAAGCTGGGGGGTTGGAGTAGGCCCATTGACGGTTAGATGGACTGGAAATTGGCTTTCAGGTTGCACTCAGCGGGTAGTGGTCAGAGGGGAGGTCTCATCTCCCAGGGAGGTCATAATTGGAGTCCCATAGGGATCAGTCCTGGGGCCACTCCTGTTTAACGCCTACATCTCCGATATCAGGGAAGGTATCAGGTGTGAAATGAGTCTCTTTGCAGACAACTCTAAGCCAGGAGCGGTGGTGGAGGGATGGAGCGGAGACTGGCCCTGCAACAGGACCTGGATACTCTGGATAGGTGGTCCTGCACCTGGAAATTGAAATTTAATTCCTCCAAATGCAAGGTGCTACACCTAGGGCAAGAAAACCCAAACTATGTGTACTCTCTGGGGGGGATGAGTTGCAGGCCACGGCAGGGGAAAGAGACCTAGGAGTCTTGGTGGATGTTAACTTGAATAATTCAGAGCAGTGCAGGAGGGCTGTGGTCAGGGCAAATAGAATGCTTAGATGCATCGCTAGGGGAATTACCTCAAGGAACAGGGAGGTGATTTTGCCACTGTGCAACAGCCTGGTCAGACCACATCTTGAGTACTGTGTGCAGTTCTGGAGGCCTCACCTAAGGAGGGGCATCCAACTCCTGGAGAGGATTCAGAGGAGAGCAACCAGAATGATCCAGGGCCTGGGAGATATGACATATGAGGAACGAGTAGGGGAGGTCAACCTGTTCTCGCTGGAGGAGAGGAGGGACCGGGGGAACATGATTGAGGTCTTCAAGTACCTCAGGGGAGTAAGTAAGGTAAGCCAAGATAGGATCTTTCGACTGAAGGAGGGTGGAATCACCGGAGGACACAGTTGAGAGATTGAGGGTGGTAGGATTAGGGGGGAAAGGAAGAGGAGGTACTTCACCGAGAGAGTGGTGGAACCGTGGAATGCACTGCCCTGGGAGCTGATACAGGCAGCTACGGTGGAGGGATTCAAGAGAGGGTGGGACAGGTATAGGCAAGGGGTGAAGCAGAGGCTGGTTTGCCCAGGGGGGCAGGACTGGGGGATGGAGTAACAGTGGAAGGAGACAGATAGAGGGCTACAGTACCCAATCAGGGTGCTGAAGCACGAGCAGACTTGATAGACCAACAGGCCTACTCTGCTGGCGTCTAGTATGCTAGTATGTTAGCATCATAAAACTGTTGTTTTACCTGTTATCTGATGCTGTACATCTACATAATATTAACAGTACAACCCCCACACTATGTACTTTGTTACTATATAAGTTTTTTTTTTTATTATTTATATTACATATACAGGACTACCACTCGAAACTCAGGGACTACCATTTTTGGCAAGACCTGTTGTCCTGGACTAGAATGCCATTTTGAAATTTGTTGATCCCTGAAATATAAGTGTAACCATCACCCCCCCCCCCCCGCTACTTTACACAGTTAGTTACCCATTGGTACTCTTGACTAGGCACAAGCTACTTCAGAAATGGTACCATCCCTAGCTTTGGGAATGTGTACCAGGCTTATTACTTCTAGAGGTCAGAAAAGGGGCGGGGGTGTGCAAAAGCAAAACTTACGACCAAAACCCAGGTCCTGAGGAAAGAACTTTTTGCTAGGGCTATGCTAGACCTATACTTCTGGAGGGGTACCCAGTAACTCAACACAGAAAGCAGTAACATGAATGTCCAAACCAGAGTTGGGGTTCTAGAGTGTGACTTTATTCCAAAAGATGTTCTCTAAAGCACTGGTGGACCCCCAAGATTTACACATCATGGCACAAGGCATTTGCAGAACAACAAAATGACTGTATCTGACAGAAACTCTACATATTCCCATACTTCATGTGACATTGGATTCTCTTCAGTGGCAATAGACTCATTTGAGCATTTCTTCTAGTGGCACTGGCCCCAACTGAGCACAAACATTTCTCATATGGCACAGGACTTTAGAACGTCTGCGAGTGGCACCTGGCCACAGCTGAACCATTTCTTCTTGTGGCACTGGCCACAACTGAGAACACTGGGGCTCATTACTAGCACAACCCACTCCAGGGGGTAAACTTCTCTTCAGACATTGGCCACCATGTCCTGAATAACGAGGCACCCTTTCGGAACCTGTAGGGCTGAACTGGTTACTCCAGATGGGGGGGGCTACCCACCATTTGCTTCTACATTCATAGCCAGCCATTCTTTCAGAATTGTACCTTAACACTTCTTGAAAAACACTTAGGAAAATGCATCTTTGAATGAACTTTCACATCCAGTATTAGGAAACACTACTCTTGGAGTGCAGGAAATTAAAGTCCTGAACAATGTGCATTAGTCTGCCTCTGGACCCCACACTTGTCAGCCAACTTTAAACTGAGAAAAGTCTCAAAGTTAGAACACAACTGGTGTACCTTTCCATTTTAACCAGAGAAACACCTAAATCACAAGTACTTTCTTCAGGAAACACAAAGTCAAATCTACTCACAGTTAGAACAGTACAGGCAGCTTCAAATTTTCCTTAATCAAATAGGGGATTGCCCTAGGATCCATTCTCTAGCAGTCCGTTTTGTCCCTCCAGGGATGAAAATCAGGAGATCCTGCTGTAGCCAACAGTTTCCACCACTTCTCTTGGCAGGCTGGTGACTTTCAGGACTAGGGTGAGAAAGTAGGCTCTCCTCTCAGAGCCCACAGCAGCTCTCACTCCTCACACTTCAACTGCTGCCACAGAACTATTACCAACTGAACTAAGATTCTAAAACTCCCCACTCACAGCCAGCTGCTGTGGCTTATGATGCTGCAAGAGTTCCAAATGACCTCATCTCTCTCATCTCAGCAGAGACCAAGTAAACAAGAGAGTGAGTAGGTGAAAGACCCATTTAACTAGTTATTCACCAGCTGCCTTTCCCTAACTAGCACTGACACTGATGGGATTCTAGTAACCCGCAGGGACTGGGTGGTTACACTAGTGTAACCCACCTACAAATGTGGGTTCCCAAAAAGTCTTCCTTGAGCTTGCCTAAATGCTCACTGCCAGGCTGGTGTCCTGCGTTTTAGCAGTTTAAATGTGATTACCAGAGCTTGTATAGCCTCTGTGTACTGTCTCTTTAAGAGCTGCTTGACTGCAGCATAAGTAATCTAAGAGGGAGCACTGTTGAAAGATGTAACTATTTACTGAAAATCATTTAGAGTGATAATGATAATGTAGTTTGTCTAACCTACTTTCTTTGTAGCAAGGACTGTTTTACTTGTCTCCACTATCTTGGTCCTGGACTGCAAATTGGACCAAACAGTACTAGTGGGACCTAAAATGTAGCCGGACTACAGGAGCTGTCTGAATTCAAAATCTGTAGGAACTTTAGTTTGGAGCTTTTTTGTGCCTTTTTTGCAACTGAAGGGGGAGCTGTTGCTTTGACTGACAGCCAAATCAGCCAACCAAATCTTTTGGATCTTGGGGAAGTCCCGGGCTGCTTGCAGTTTTCAGTTAGAACTAAGCTGGAAGCTGAGCGAGAAGGAGCTGAAGCGTTGTTGAGCAGCTATCCTGAGTGGATTCGCATGGGAGAACTCTGAAAAGGCTAAGTTTTTGGCCTGGATGTCGGTGTGCTGCTCCTGAGAGGGAAAGAAGAGGATTATTTTGGACTAAATCCAAGCTTGTGTGACTAAAGTAAGCTACTGAAGTGGGCCAGGCTCAACCTGAAGAAGACTGAATATTTTTGCTGAATGCGATCGGCTTGTCAGGAGTTCCAGCTACCCCTAAGCTCCCGGTGTGTGCAGAGACTTTGCGATTGTGACCGGGGAGCGCTTTGCCTGGTACAGTAGAATTCCCGTACATGTAAATGTGCTATGAGCTGCTAGTGGGTTGTGAGTTAGTTCCCCACTGTGTGAACTGTGTTCTGCTTGCTGGAAGCTGTATCCAGCCCAAAACGGACTGCTTCTGAACTTGTCTCCATGCAGCCTGGACTTTGCCAGACTGGCCCAACCAGACTACCCACTGCACAGAGAAGCCATCGACGAGAGACCTGCCTGGGGATCAGCCCCCTGCTCCATGCTTGAACAGGAACGATGCCTCTGCGATTTGTGTGGGCCCTGCTTCTCCTGGCATTCCAGATCAACCACCTGCAGTCTTGATTTTCGTCCAGCCTGTGTCCAGTCTTGGGTATCGTGAGTAAATACCAGGGTAGCTCCCTACAACAACAGCTTAATCTGAGTGTGTCATCTGATTGTCTTGTTGTTTCGTTTCCTTTATGAACTGAGCCCTCTGGCTCCAGATTACAAATATTGTGTACTGTGCATGCTGTGTTTTCCATCACAGGGCCCCAACCAGCTACAACCCCGGGCAACTGTCCTGGCTAGCCCATCTCTTCTCTACCCGGGTACCCAGAGGTGGACTGTGTGGGGGGACTCAAAGTGCATGCATAACTGCTTGATTGATACAACCTTTAAGCTAATTAACCTGATTTTGCCCCACTCTTGTTCAAGTCCCCTGAATAAATCAGATCTAACTTTTCTGCATGTAATCTGACTGTGATTCCAGTTTGTGCTCAAAGTACTGTACTGTTGCTATTTGCTGTGCTTAACCTTGTTTTACAGGGGGTCCCCAGGGTCGAGCCAGAGGAATCAGCTCTGGTGGTAAGTGCAAACAGTGTGGGTACTTGTGGGGTGTACCAGGGGTATTGTGAAACTGATTATTGTACAGTGTTCAGGCCACTGGAGGGGAAAGAAGGTGGTTACAGTGTCCCGGAGGGCTGTGCCCAGGTTAGCTTGACCACTATCAACCCTGACCTCTGGGTGGAGGCACCCATTTCAGAACTCAGGCCCCTTAACCTGCTACTAGCCAAGCAGGCAGGGGTAGTAGCACTTGAGATAGCGCCACCTAGGGGTTACACTAGCAAGCAAACATTCAACATGAACACGTTTGTTTATATGACAAAGAAGACTCTTCATTATTTAGTGCCCAAAAGTAAAGCTGTCTGTACAAACAAAATAGTCAATGCTGTGGGTGTGACTCCAGACATGTTATGCATGTCAGTGCTTTCTCAGCAAGGGAGCCAAACACAGACCTGCCTTATAAATCCAAATATTTAAAGGTATACACAAAATGATCAGCTGTTCTTAAGTAGTGCAGATGAGTGATTTAAAAGTGCTCCTCTTACTCACCTGTGTGATCTCTACCAATCTCTTTCCTCTCCCTCGAAGACAGACACCGCTCGCACTGCATCTCCTTCATCTCCTGCATCTCTTCTGAGGCTGGGAGATCAGAGGGCTGTGGGTTCAGTTCCCACATCTGACACTTGGGTTAATATCCCAGTACTGACACTGTAGTGCAGCATGAGAGGGGTGCTGCACTTCTGAGGTGCCATCTTTCGTATGAGACGTTAAACCGAGGTCCCATCTGCCTGGATTGGTGGTAGTTCAGGTGGATGTTAAAGATCCCATGGCACTTATCGAAAAAAGAGTAGGGGAATTTCCTCCGGTGTCCTGGCCAAATTTCCCTCATTCACTAAAAATACCACCAACAGCTTAATCAGGTTCAGTGTCAGTTGGCGTTCATCTGTATCCCCCTTCCCCGGGTCGTGCCTGAAAATAGGCAGGATTTGTCTAGTGCACTTACTTGGTCAACAAAAACTAAATAAATAAAATATCTAAACTCTGGTTAGGCTCTCTCCCTTCCTACCTTTCTTCCTCCCCTATCACCCCAGCCCCCCACACACACACACTACGCACCTCCCTCCGGAACTATGATTCTTGCAATTTGGCCGTCCCTCTAGATCTTTCACTGCTGGCCAGTCTTCATTTTCTCACTGCTTCCCTAAACTGTGGAACTCTCTCCCACTTGTGGTCCACCACACCAGCTCCCCTTCTGCCCTTTCCTTCCTCCTACGAAACTTTCTCTCCCCTACCTGCAGCTGATTTTAATCTCTGACCTCTTCCCAAGTGGAGTTTATGCATCTCTGTACATTTACTTTCTCTGTGATACTTCCTAATGTCATCTGCATTTTTGCTGTAATTGTTGCTTATCCCATTCCCCCCTTCCCCAAGACGCACCTGGAAAAGAGCAATTTTGTGCAGTGTGTCTTTCCTGGTGAAACATTTAAATAAATAAACAAAAAGGTGGGGGGAAGCAGGGTGCCAATAAGTGGCCCAGATAAAATACAAAAATAGAGACTGCCATCTCTTCTGCTGGCACTGGGCCCCTACATTTTTTTAGCAGTCAGGATTCCATCCCCGCTGCTGACAACCCCCACCTGCCAGAACTCTATAATAACCTGTGTTAGGCACCTAACCCCACTGCTGAAATCCCTTTCCCACTGATTTCTTTTTATAAAGGTCTTTATCCTTCTGGGCTGACCAGGCAGCTATTCAGTCCTGTCCCCAGGTGCCATCGGCCAGCCTACTGCCTCTCTCCTTCTTGGGGAAGGGTACTTCCCCCATGGATTTCACCCTGCAATGGGGCCAGGGGAGGAAGGGCTGTCCTACATTCCAGTGATGTTCATCCAAAAGTTCCCCCCACTTACCTATCAGAGTGACAGGGCAGGCCATAGCTCTTTGGGCAGGGCTTCATAAAGCCTGCCCCCCTTCCATTTTCCCCCTGTTTTTTCCCACTGTCCCAGAACTGCAGTATGGAACAAATAACATGCATGTGGAGGCATACAAGCACTCTGGAACCACGGCCTACTTCCACCCATCCAGATGTCCAGCTGCCCCCCATAACATTGATGCTACCACCAGATTAGAGCCAAGAGCCAGGAAGGCTAACCACCACTGCCTGGGAGAGGAGGGCTACCAGTCAGCCACTCACTCCATCTCCCAGCCCCCCAGCCCCCAGCAACCCTAGCTTGTTCCAGAACTTTGGTCATCAGTGTGGCGCGAGTTAAGGCCCCACACAGCATTACGGCCCTCTGCGCCACTGGGCCAGATTCGCCCACTGATCTTTAAGAAAGAAATGGTGATGAGTGCAAAAGCCTGCAACTGGCAGCCCCCCTCCCACTGCCCATTTATTAATGAAGCCTGGCTGGATGCCCAGTCACATCACTGAAACCCGCCTTCTACCTGATCCATTAAAAGGCAGATGGAAGGTGCCCAGTAAAACCACAGTACCCCCTTCCATGCTCTTGATCCTTTACAAAGCCACAGAGTGGACAACCCTAACTTTGGTACCCCCTCCTGCCCACCCAACCATTAACAAAGCCAGCAGTGGGTGCTCAACCTCACTGCTGGTACCACTCTCCTGCCCGATCCTTAACAAAGCTGTCAGTGGGTGCCTCACCCATAACCTCTATTCCAAACCTGCTCACCTAATCCTTAAAAAAGCTGGTGGTGGGTGCCTAACCCTGCAGGCAGTACTGCCCTCCTGCTCACCTGATCCTTAACAAAGCCAGCTGCAGAAGCCCAAGCCTATTGCTGGTATCACTCTTCCACCTTATGATTAATAAAAGACAGCGGCAGGTGCCCATCCCCACCACTAGTATCCCCCACCAGCCAGCTCAATTCTTGACAAAGCTACTAATGGGTGTCCAGCACCACTTCTGGTACCCTCTCTGCCCAAGGAACAAAGAAGTTAGCACTCCAATCCATGAAAATAAAACAGGCAAAAAGCAAGAGTAATGAAAAAAGTAGCAAAAGGTTTTAAGTAAACAAAATAGTGTGCTAAATGTGCACCACTGAGATCACCAGCACTCTATGTCATAGACATGAAATTCTGTCAGGGGGAGGAGTCTTGGTGCAAAAGCCTCCAAGTTTATATACATAGCTTAAAGGTATATGTACACATTTGTAAAAGTTATAAAACAGGAGGACGTGGAACAGCAATCTTGGCAATTCTTTTAGTAACTAATAGTGCACAGAAAGAAGGAAAAGAAAATCAATGATCTTAAAACACCTTCTCTTGAGACCCCGTTACCCCATCCTGTAGCGCACATTCCCTTAATTTTGTACAAAATGGAGGGTCTGGAATCCTGTAGCGCACATTCCCCTAATTTTGCACAAAATGGGGGGTCTGGATTCCACCCTTATGAAGGGTTCCCCACTATTATCAGTACTGATTATCCTCTGTTGTGCTCAGGTGGCAATTAATCCCCAGATGCCAGTGCATACAGAGCCTGACCCCTCTGAAACTTGTTACTCATACATCGGTCTACCTACCAGCTACTTATGTGCCATGCAATCTGGACTACTGTTGGAACACAATCCAGAAACTTATTGAGTCGGTACTCGTACTGTACAGCCTCCTCATGTTAGTCCTTCTGTTCCATATGGTGTTAGTCACCCTCTATACATCTCAGTCAGGGTGTTGCTTCATCTAGTACTAGGGTGGTATACCCTTGGGGGTGGTGATAGGCACACACGTAATGTTAAGAACCCTAAGCATACCAGGACCAAGCTCCTTAGGTTAACACTAGCTGCCTTAATGAAGATGCTACTTCTTCAACTAATTTGCTCAGGTAATATCGAACTAAACCCTGGTCCCATCTCTCCCCTCACTTTTCCGTCGGATACAGCCACCATCAAAGGAATGGGCTTCTGGCACGTCAATATCTGCAGCCTCCTAAAGAAGTTCACAATGGTTCAGGCGTGGATCAGTCATACCCAACCCAATGTCCTGGTAATTTCTGAATCCTGGCTTAGGCCAGCTTCCCAGGACAGTGAGATTAACATCCCATCCTACCAGCTATTCAGAACCGACAGGCCTACTAGGGGGAGGTGGAATAGCTATATATGTTAAGGAAAGATTTGTGACGTCCTGTTTGGATTCAAGAACTGCTGTAAACAAGTTTGAATGTCTAACTCTCAAGATTGATCTATCCTCCTCTCTGGCCATTAGAGTGATCGGCTGCTATAGACCCCCATCTGTGGGCAATCGACTCCTATCTCACCTTAATAACATCATTGATAAAGAGAACCTGGAAACTATCATACTTGGGAACTGTAACTTTGATTGGCTCTCCAAGGCCGCTTTACCACTAAATATCTTTTGTGACTCTCATGGGTTTGCATAACTAATACAGGAACCTACACGTCCAAATAAAAAGAACCCATGTAGCAGCTCATTGCTGGATGTCATTTTAGTTGATAAACCGTATCTTTACACGCATGCCCGGAACTTTCTTCACCAAAGTCAGTGACCATTGCTTTACTGCTGCAGTTAGGTCACTACATCATATAGGCACTACAACTAAATTCATCACTAAAAGGACTCGGTGCAATTTTGATTCAGCCACCTATGCATATGAACTGGGACATTCACCATGCTGGCAAGATTTCTACCTAGCTACTGAGGTAAACACGGCCTATGACATCTTTAATGAGATTCTTGTAAGAGCCCTAGACACACACGCCCTGAAGGTAAAAATCAGAATAAAAAGCAAAACCTGTCATTGGTTCACACCTGAACTGAAAACCGCCCTGTTAGGCAGGATTAAGCTGTGGAAAAAGGCGAGACAAACAAAACTGGACCCAGACTGGTGCCAATTCAGAAAGGCGTGCAACGCCTGCACGAAAATGATCAGAGATGCCAAAGCATCATTTTACCTCAAGGAGTTGAACTCTGCTGCAAAGTGTTCCTCTAAATTCTGGAGGACTATTAAGGATATGCCCAGTCATACATCAAGCAACTCCTTACCACCAAAAATCACGTCTGAAGGAAAAACCATATGCAAGAAACATGACATCCTAGAAGCCTTCAACAATCATTTTGCCACAGCTGGACTGGCCTTTAACAATTCCCCTGCAGCCATGGCCTGCGCTAAACTAAGTGTCCCCTGTGCTGACACCATTGCTCCAGTCCCTGGCTTCTCCTTCCAACCTGTACTATTGAAGGAGGTTGAAGATCTGATACTTCGGGTGGACGAAAAAAAGAGCGCTGGAGCTGACTCTTTGGATCCTTACTTCATAAAAATCGTGTACCACATCCTTGCTGTCCCTATTGCACACCTATTCAATTTATCTTTGGCACAAGGGTCCCTTCCCATCATTTGGAAAACTGCCCATGTTATCCCATTGCACAGATCTGGGGATGCCTGCGACCTAAATAACTACAAACCGATTTCATTATGCTTATCTTGCCTAAGCTTCTCGAAAAAGTTGTTAGCAATCAACTTAAAGCTTATATGGAAGTTAACAACTTACTAAACCCTATACAATCGGGTTTTAGGTCCAAGCACAGCACCATCTCAGCACTTGCCAAAGTAACTAACGACTGGTACAGTGACCTAGACAGCAGAGACTTTGTCTGCACAGTTTTCCTAGACCTTAAACATAGAAACATAGAAACATAGAATTTGATGGCAGATAAGGACTGCTTGGCCCACCCAGTCTGCCCATTTCCCTACCTGATGGATAAGCTGCAGATCCTAGTTAACCAGCAGCCTACTTCTTCCTGCCCCCACCCCCTAGAATTGCCTTATGACTGTCCCATGCATGCTTGAATTCCACCACTGTTTTTGACTCCACAACCTCCTCCGGAAGGCCGTTCCATGCATCCACAACCCTCTCTGTGAAAAATACTCTAAATTACCTCTGAGCCGCCCCCATCTTCAAATTGTGCCCCTTGTTCTTGCACACCTCTTTTTGAAAGATGCTACCTTCTTGGACTTTGTTGATTCCCTTGAGGTACTTGAAAATTTCTATCATGTCCCCCTCTCCTCCTTTCCTTGAGGCTATACATATTAAGCTCCTTAAGTCTCTCTTCATATGTCCTCCGGTGCAGACCCTGCACCATTTTAGTTGCCCTCCTCAGTACAGCTTCCATCCTGTCTATGTCTTTGATGAGATTGGGTCTCCAGAACTGCATGCAGTACTCCAGATGGGGTCTCACCAGCTGTCTGTACAGAGGATAATAACTTCCTGTTTTCTACTGGTGATTCCTCTCCTATGCATCCCAGTATCCCCCAGCCCTACTTGCTGCCCTCTCACATTGCTTGCCCACCTTTAGGTCATCTGATATGACTACCCCAAGTCCCTTTCCATTTTTGTTGTTGTTAGTATCTCACCCCATTGTGTACTCTTCCCTGGGTTTTGTTTCCCAGGTGCATTATCTTGCACTTCTTAGCATTGAATCTAAGCTGCCATACATTTGACCATTCCTCTAACCTTGCCAAGTCCTTCTCATCCTTTCCACCCCACCCTGTGAGTCAACTCTGTTGCAGATCTTTGTGTCATCTGCAAAGAGACACTTTCCTTCAGTCCCTCTGCAATGTCGCTTAAGACATTGAAGAGGACCGGATCTAATACTGAACCCTGCAGTGCCCACTAGTAACCCCTTCTTCAGAGTGGACTCCATTTACTATTACTCTCTGTGTCCTATTCTCCAGCCAATTCTTTACCCAGGCTGTCATCTTGGGACCACTCCCAGGCTGGCTAACTTGTGTGTTAATCTTTTGTTGGGACTGTGTCAAATGCCTTGTTAAAGTCTAAGTGAGCCATGTCCATGCCCTCCTGATCTACTACTTTGGTCACCCAGTCAAAGAAATCTATCAGATTCGTCTGGCATGACCTTCCCTGTGAATCCATGCTGCCTTGGGTCCTGTGCCCTCTGGCCTCTAGATACTCGACAATTCTTTCCTTCAGAAGTGATTCCATCATTTTCCCTATCACTGAGGTTAAACTAACAGGTCTGTAGTTTCCTGCTTCTGCCTTGCTCCCACTTTTGTGAAGGGGAATCACATCTGCCCTCCTCCAGTCCTCGGGTACCACCCATCCTCCCATGATTTGTTAAAGAGGGTAGTCAGTGGTGTCACTAGTTCTACCCTTAGTTCTTTTAGAATTCTGGGATGAATCCCATCAAGCCCCATTGCTTTGTCCACCTTCAGTTTTAAGAGTTCTTTCAGAACCCTTTCTTCTGTAAATGGGCTATTATCAACTTCTGTATCCAGAGTGTTTCTACTGTTTGTTTTAGGTACCTCCCCCTCTTCCTTTGTAAATACTGAGCAAAAATATTTGTTTAGTATCTCTGCCTTTTCACAGTCACCCTCTGCCCACCCTCCTCCCTCCCTTTATTAAGCCTCACTATCCCTCCTTGGTCTTCCTTTGCTCCCTGATGTACCTATAAAGGTTTTAGCCCCTTCTTAACCGAGGTTGGCTATCTTTCCTCAGTTTAGGCCTTTGCTTTTCTGACTGCCTTCCAGCTTCCTTTTGCTTTAACTGATACAGTTATCTGTCCTGCTCCTTCTGTGATTCCTTGTACTTCCTGAATGCTTTCTTTTCTCTTGAACCTTCCTGCCACTTCCTTTGAGAACCATAGTGGTTTCTTACATCGTTTGTTTTGTTTATTTGCTTCACACAAATGCTTGTTACCTCTGTGATGGCAGTTTTATTATTCCCCATTGTTCTTCCACCCTCCTTCCTGCCCATTTGCTAGTGCATTCCTTAGGCACTCACCCATTTTGGCAAAGTCAGCCCTCCTAAAGTCTAGTACTTTTGCCTTTGTATGACTTGACTCTATTGCTGTGTTTATTGTGAACCATACTGTTCAATGGTCACTAGTTTCCAGATGGCTACCCACTTCTACATCTGTGATCCTCTCTTCATCTCCATTTGAGAGAACCAGGTCTAAGATTGCTCCCTCTTGAGTGGGATCCAATACTAGTTGTCTAAGGCATGCCCCTTGTTGGGCATCTAGAATAACCCCACTCTTCGAAGTGGCTGCTGCAACTGCACTCCAGTTAACATCTGGCATATTCAGATCACCCATCAGCAATATCTCCCCTTTTTCTGCCATTCTAAGTATACTTTCTATCATTTCCTTGTCCATTTCCTCCCCCTGAGAAGGGGGTCTGTACACAACCCCTGTGTGGATTGTGGTTCCATTGCTGGTCTCCAAATTTACCCACAGTGCTTCTTCTCCTCCGTTTTCCCTTTTGTTCTGTTGCTTTGATTCCTTCCCTTATGTAAAGAGCTACTCCTCCTCCTTGAAAGCCTTAGCAAGGCTTTCGATACTGTGGACCATAGCCTTCTAATCTCCATGTTGAAGAGTATAGGACTTGATCATGGATCCTTGCAATGGTTTACGGAATACCTGGTAGGTCGGCAGCAACAAGTCAAAGCTGAAGGGAACTCTTCCCTCTTAAACCTTTGCTTAGGGGAGTGCCACAAGAATCTATTCTGGGACCTTTGCTCTTCACAATTTATATCAATAACATTGATTTGGGCATCAACAAGGCTAAAATACATCTGTTTGTGGATGACACAGTGGTTTACATAAGTCGTCTGACTGTCCAAGCTGCCTGTGCAGACCTTCAGGAAGAATTTGACCTGCTCCAGACCCAGCTTCTCCACAAAAAGCTTCTCTTAAATGCAAAAAAGATGAAGGCCATGCTGTTCGTACCGTATAGCCGTATGACTAATCCTGCCAGCTCCAGGACATTACCTCTGATCACTACTCTTCTAGGAGAGAAATTGGATTTTACCCCTAAGTCTAAATACTCAGGAGTGTGTCTTGACCAGAACCTTCATTCGAAGAGCATGTTGAAGGAGTGGTAAAGAAGCTAAGGCAGAAACTGGGCCTATTCTACAGAATTAGCCAATTCCTCACTTGTGATGCCAAACAGAGACTAGTCCAATCTACTTTTCTCTCCCTAATCGACTACAGTGATTTTTTATACAGCCACTGTCCTAAAGCCTCACTTATCAAACTGGACGTGTTATTTCACAGAGCCATCGAATACATTACCAGTCTTCCCCTCTCTACCCATCACTGCCTACTGTACAAAGTCGTAGGATGGCCATCGCTTACGTTCAGGCATGAAAGGAATGCAGCCCTCTGGACTTACAGAGCTGTCCTAAAAATGCTCCCTCAACATAGTACTGAATGTCTCCCTGTGGTTGAGCTGGGACCATATGGCTTAAGGAGTTCATCGTATATCTCTCTGTGCATCCCTAGAGTCTCTACCCACTTTGGTTGAATAGCCTTTAGCTTCTTGTTGACAACTGTATGGAATAAAATCCAAAAAATACTAAAACTAAGTTACATCCGCAGTGTTTACACCTTCAAGGCACTATACGCCCAAAGCGTGTGTGAATACTGCAGTTGTCACCCTGCTACTAATCACTAACTACAGTTAGATTGCCCCCAGAGCCTGACCCTAAATATGTGCAGCCATTCCCTAAGTCACTCTTGTGCATGCGTTATCAATCCGCATGTTTTCGTTACTTCCAGTCCCTGTGCCCATTGCATATTATAGGTAAGTATCCCTGAATCTTTCTGAGTTTCCTGAACCCAAAATAATATGTCATACCCCCGTGGTGGTTGTACCCTTGCATACTGCCTTCAGAGTTCTCCTGCCTGGTCTCTTCACCAACAAATTACCGTTAACACCACCAACCAACTGGATTGCAAGCGCCCTTTGGTCACTGCTTCCGATTGGTTCCTGCAATTCTCCTTGGCGATCCTCCGATACCGGCGATATATATCAAACGGTCCGCCGCACTCCGCTCATTCAGCTGTCACCGCGTCATCCCCGCCCGATGAAATACCTCCACATGGCTAAAGTGCTCTCATTAGAAGTATAAGCGCTTAAGCCCTCCACATGGCTAAAGTGCTCTCATTAGATCTATAAGTGTTTAAGCCCTCCTTTGAATCATAGACCACGTCTGGCCACAGGAGCTGCAATGTACACATCCTATCCCTGTGGTCTGTTGGTATCATGGATCTGGAAAATAGTGATAACACCTAGTACTGGACTAAATACACGATAGATGCTATTCCACCCGTGCCCAGTACCTCACTCACACCCTTCTACAGCATGCCGCGTCTCAACTGGCCACAGCCCCAATGTAAGCACCCCATGGGACTGCGGTATTAGTACCTAGCAGGCTACCAGCAGTTAGCTCCCTCCTAGCATAGATTCACCTGCCCACTCATTCGTGAACTGGTCAAGAAAAAGCTGTATCACTTACATCTGCCTGCCCTAATAGCATTACCTGGGGCTAGCCTATCCTTTTTCTATGACAATCACTGTAATACGGTCCATTTCCGTATGTCTCAGGTATGCCTATTCCAGCTGCATACTGGTTAACGCCTATTGTATCACCGATATTTCTATGTATGTATGTCTTTGATACGTGTTGTATTGTATGTGTGCTTCTTGTTTTGCACTTTCACGATGTTTTACATAGAAACATAGAAACATAGAAGTTGACGGCAGATAAGGACCGCAAGGCCCATCCAGTCTGCCCATTTCTTTTTCTACCTTATAAATGTGCCATCGGCCTTTGCTCTGTCAGTGGCCTATCTATTCATAGTCATTTGTATTGCTCCCTTACGCCTATCCCATGCCTGTTTGAAGCCCTGCACTGTATTCATAGCCACCACTTCTTGTGGTAAGCCATTCCATGCATCCACCACCCTTTCTGTGAAAAAGAATTTCCTCACATTCCCCTTAATCGGCCTCCTCTAATCTCATGCTGTGTCCTCTTGTCCTGCTATTTTCTTATATTTAAACATGTTAGACTCTTTCACCTTGTTTATGCCCTTAAGGTGCTTGAATGTTTCGATCATATCCTCTCTCCTCCTTTGCTCAAGGGTATACATATTGAGCTCCGTTAATCTGTCCTCATATGTCTTCTGATGCAGTCCCTGCACCATTTTGGTTGCCCTCTCTGGACTGCCTCAATTTGGTTAATGTCCTTGTGAAGGTGTGGCCTCCAATACTGCGCAGTACTCCAGATGGGGCCTAACCAGTGTCTTGTACAGAGGGATTATTACCTCCCTCTTACGACTTGTGATACCCCTACTAATACACCCTAACACCCCCCTAGCCTTACCTACTGCTTTAGAGGTCTGCTTGGATGATTTTAGGTCATTGATGATGATGATGCCCAAGTCTCTTTCTTCCTTTGTGACTGCTAGCAACTCCCCTCCCAGCCTATAGGTGGCTTTCAGGGTTTTTATCTCCACTGTAAATATTGATGTTTGTTTTGCAACATAATCTGGACTTAGCCAGGTCCATCTTGCAAATGAGCTTGCTCAACGATGTTTTGCCTGGATAAATAAATATTTTGATTGATTGATTGACACCTAGATAGTGAATTTAAAATAAAAATGAAAAAGTGCACCCAAAAGAATAATAGAGTGAGGATGAAAATGTTGTGATTAATTAATCCTTCAAATAGTGCAGAAGTCAAACAGGGCTGGCTGAGAGAGAGAGGGAGCATAATAGTAAAACATAAAGCTAAAGAAACTGAAGAAGATACATGACTTTGAAAATTGGGGATGGGGGACTGAATTAGAGAAGACAAGTATTCTGTAAAGCCAAACAGTCATAAAAGCCAACAGTAGGACTAGAAGCATCAAGGTAAAGAAATGTTTAATCACTGACGCTGCTAAGCAAATACAAAGGCTTAGTGAGGGGTGTGGCTAAGCCGCCAACAAGACAGCTGCTTAATTTCTTCCCTCTAAGAAACCCTTTTTACTATCCTGCATAATCTGCCCCAAGTTGTGTACATACCTCATTTTTGTCTGCGTAGTGCAATGGGGCAGCAGTTCTACAATCAATTGGTGTGTTTGAGTTCAAATCGGTGTAGTACAGCAGCAGAAGTATTGAGGTGTAGTTTTGCCCCAGATACCCTCTGTTCCAGTGCGCGGGGAAATGGCGACCATTGGTGCGACTCCACTTCAACAGCTCTCCCTGAAATAAAGAGTATGATCGAACAGTTACTAATGCAATGTAATAGACTGTAATTGCACACAGAGAACAAGTGCCAACTTACATTTAAAATTGTCCACCAAATCAATGTAATGAGCAATGAGTGGCAACCACAAAAGACAAGACAAAGCTCCTCATGGGTATTTCAGAGAACACAACCAGGCCCTCTGCCTCCTCTGGACAAGGTCAAAGACAATGAAAACAGAGGATGGCAGAATAATCTTTGTCTAGTGGGATTTCCAGAGAAATGTGAAGAAACCATAATGAATTTCTTCATGCAGCAGGTGCTATTGGAAATCTTAGAGGATCAATGCCCAATAAGCCTGGAAATCAATTGGTTACACCACTCAATCGGCCCCCTTTCAGGCCAGACTGATCCTTGCTATATTCCTTGGATATGCAGACAAGGAATTCATCATGGTCTGGGCACAGCAAAATGGTCAGCTCAACTGGCATGGGCACACAATTAAAATACTTCTAGACTTCTCCAAAGAGCTTTCAGCCTGGCAAAATCATACACCCCAGATAAACAAGCTCTCATGGACCTGGGGGTTCCCTACAGCATGAGCTAACTCACAGTGGTCCCATGTAATAATGGTAAACCATTTTGTGCGACTTGCAAAACAGCGAACAAACCCTAGTGAAAACCAATGCGACACATCACACTAAACGCCGAACACAAACTCAGCGCACATGAAAAATAATGTAAAAAAATACCTGCAAATGACAAAAAAAGTACCTGCATGCAGTTCCAAACCTGGGACCACCAGCTCTGCAGACAGTGTCCCTACCTGCTACGCTATGTAGGTAGCTTGGTGGCATCATGCTCCACATCCCGATTTAGTCCATCCCTCTTCCTCCCTTTCTCCCCCTTCTATCATTATTCCTGCCTCTCACCGTTTTCCCTTCCTTCCTCACTATTCCCTCCTCTCGATCTCCATTCACTGTCGCTCATCCTGAAAGTGACCAAAATGAGTCGTTCATTTTTGAGTTGCTCATTTTGGTTCACTCATATGACGGGATACTGCACACAGCTCTCTAAATTGTAAAATATGGGGTGATTCAACAATTTGACTCTCTTGAGGCCACAGAAATTGACATTGCCAGATCTTGGTCACAAACTGACTGGAGTAAATACCATACCTGTTGCAGGTCAGAGGGCCTGCATTGCCAAGCTATGGACACTACAGCTTCTTCCAAAGTGGCACACCAGCCTCAGGTCAGACAAGGCCCACCACTCAGAGATCCGCCAGCCAACCTGGACCCCTGGCTTCCCTCTCCAAAGAAGCACTGTAGCTGAAAACAAAAAGCAAACTCTGGATGCTGTTTGGACCGAACACTCCAGCCCAGAAGCTGGAGCCATAGTGCCTCCAGGGAAACCCTACCATCCTCCAATGTCAACTCACCTCTGGTAGGAAACAGGGGTACCAGGTCAATAAGCTACTGGAAGAACAGTGCGGTAAAACCCATGCTGCAGAAATGCCAAAACCATGTATAGCGACAAGGGTATAATAGCGATAGGGAATTGCTGCTACCCCGTCACCGTACGGACATATGGGAAAGGGATGAAAGAGCTGTGGTTGTGGTGCCTGGTCTAGCAGCTCCCCTGGTGGAGTAGCTAAGGCATTAGCGGCTGCAGCCAAGGAAACCTGGGGATCAGGGTTTGGTTCCCTGTCTCATGGTATTATACAGTTGTTTTTTTGTTTTAAAAAATACATTTTCCCCCTCCCAAGTTTCCCCTTGTCCCCGAGGTCCACCACACCCCCTCAAAGTTGATTATATTAGTTCCGTGGGGAGCAAAAACCCCCCATGTTGGGCGGTTTGGGGGCATAGCCCCCCCCACAAAACAAGGCAGTCCTCATGTCTTCCTATGGTGTTTTGGCATTTTGTGCTGGTCAATGTTTTCACTGACCTTTTATTTCCTTTCACTGTTTTGCTTGCGGCATTGTGTGCCGTGCTGTTTTTGTAAGCGGGATTATGACCCTATGCCAGAAACAGGTATTCTCCCTTACTCCAGGCTCCTCCAGAAGATGAGCAGGCCCTCTTGCCCAAACAGCTGTCTATGGTCTTGCAGAATGCTGCAGGCTAAGTGAAGTACTATATAGGTTTTCTCACTGTTTTTACACATTTCGTAATCTTTCCTCATGGCAAAAGTTCTCAGTATGGGGGAGGGTGCATAGATGTTGTCATCCCCTGAGCCTACCATTCCATATAGACATGGTATAACTTTGTTCAGTGTTCAGAGGTGTACTATGCGTCTCGCCCCATCCCCTCCACTCTCACAGCTTGCAACATGTACTAACACGCCCCTTGTCAGACTATGCTAACTTTACCCAGATTAGTACTTGGTGGTTCATTTGCTACCCAGTCGAACTGTCCTCTTTTTCAGAAGCTGTTTCTTGCCTTCTCTCTTCCTCAGGAGAGCACAGAAGAGGGAAACTGCTATGGGATGGGGGTGAAGCTGTTTGCTGTGCTTTGCATTTCTCTGTCTGCTCTGCACTTGGGCTCTTGTAGACCTATGTATTAGGCAGGCCAGAGATAGAATGTTTGTTTAAGGTCATTGGATGGATGAGGAGTGGGAAGATGATATGGGGATGGGGTGCAGGAGGAGGGTATGCTTCAGGGATTGATTCAGCCCCAGTTGGGCACAGAAGTATTTTTCTTGTTCTTGAGCTAACCATATTGTATATTAACTTTGTTTTTCTCTCTTTTAGATAATTCATGAAGAAGACCCATGGTTGAAACATTGATTCTAACTCTATTTTCTATTTTCAGCGTGCATTTAATATTACCGTTTTATATTGTATACTACTGTTGTGATATTTGCTGTCTTGATAATTTAGACTGATGTACCATTCAGGCCCCCTTTAATAGGCCATACTGCTACTGACCTGCCCAAGAGGAGGTAGCAGCAGTAATAACCCCATGTTGTACAGGGACTTACTGTCATGTACCAGCCTGGAGGACCCCAGCAAGCAGATCTAATGGCTGAGAGATGGGCTATAACCTGGAATGTCAGGGGCCTGAGCTGTACAGATAAAAGAAAAAAGTTTTGGCCCATTCAAAGACTCCATGTTTGAATTGCTGTCCTTCAGGAAACTCACCTCTCTCATAAGAAAGCTGCCAAACTCGAATAGGAGTGGATGGGTGTAGAGGATATCTATCCTCCTCCTCCTCCTCCTCCATAAAGCATTGGGGTGGTCTATCACGTTGTATATCTATATCTGTATCAGAAGCACAGTGTTAGGTCGACACTACAGTGCATCCCACACACCAAGCACAGCCAGTGCACACGCCGCCACAGTGACATAGCGAGGAGGCTGGCCCACCCCCCCACAGCATCAGCAGGTGCGCTGCTGGCAATATGAAAGAAGTGCGCTGCACCTGTACACACAGGTCCGCTGTGGGAGGAGGCATGTCGGTGGAATATGTGGAGAGCGCTAAGGGGCGAAGACTGCTGGTGGTGTCCAGGTACACTTATCAGTGTGAACGGTCAAGGGGTGAAAGGACATATTGGAAATGCTGCGAATACGCAGCAGACAGATGCAGGGGCCGTGCACTCACCGTGGGCGAGGAACCACCAGTGCTGACAGGCACCCATAACCATGTGCCTGACACCACAGCCGTTGGTGTCCACAAGGTACGGGCAGCAGTGAAGCGGAGGGCCCGGGACACAAACGAGATGAGCCAACAGCTCATAGTGGCATGCTGCTCCAGTAACAGTGAGGCAGTTGGAGGACATCTAGCCCCTGTAACACTCCTGAAGCGGTCGGTGCAACGTGTCCAGAGGGGCAGCAAGTGTGCTATGGTGGATCCACAACAGTTGTCCGAGCTCAGCATTCCCAATGACTACACCAGAACCCTGGCAGGTGAGCCATTCCTGCTTTACGATTTGGGATAGGGTGCTGAGGCCAGCATGGAACACAGGTTCCTCCTCTTCAGCACTGAGAGGAACCTTGAATTCCTGGGCCGTAGCCCAGCATGGCTTGGGGATGGCACATTCCACTGCTGCCCCAGGCTGTTCCAGCAGCTGTACACTCTGCATGGGGTGGACGGGGCAACTGTACTCCCTGTGGTATACGTGCTGATAGCAAGGAGAATGGTGGCAGACTACATCACTGTGTTCATGAAGATTGCAGAGATGTGCCCTGCAGGTGGTCCCCGCCACATGCTCATTGATTTTGAGCAGCCACCTATAGGGCTATCGCACGGTGCTGCCTGACATGGACATCCACGGGTGCTTTTTCCACTTGTGCCAGTGTGTTTGACAGCACATCCAGCAGCATGCAGAGCTGGCACATCTGTATTGCTCAGATGACGTCTGTGACATGCACCTCTGCATGCTGCCAACCCTTGCATTTGTGCCCCCTGTGGATGTGTACGTCACCTACGAAGAGCTCCATGGCTGGGAGTACTTCACCTCCCATGAGGATGTTCTCGATCCTGTCCTCGACTATTTCGAGGACACCTGGCTGGGCAGACCTGTCTACAGTGGCCACTGCCGCAAGCCTCTATTCCCCATTCCCCTGTGGAACTGCCATGCTGCCGTACTGGATGGGATGCCCCGCACCAATAATGCGATCGAGGGGTAGCACCAGGCGTTCAACACTCTGCTTGGTGCGGCACACCCAACCCTGTTGCGATTCCTGGATGTTCTGTGGGGGGAGCAGCGGCTGACGGAGGTGAAGCTGCAGCAGGCCCTGTCTGGCCAGGCTGTGGGGCGGTCCCAGAGGCGCTGGAGGGAGTCAGCTCGGCACATCACCGACATTGTCAGTGCATACAGTGTCAGGAGCTGCAGGGGCTACCTGATGGGGCTGGCATTGAATATCAACCTTCAGGTGTAGGTCCCTGGGCCAGGGGACACTCATGGGTGTCCCTACCTGGTGTCTGCACCCCATGCCGCAGTCCATACCCTTCTGCGGTACACCGTGTGGTCCCCTGTTCCCTGTGTTGCTATTACTGCCCAGTGTACCCCTGTGCAAGGGGTTTGCCGCCAAGGTTCTGTCGCGGTCTGCACCGTTGTGCCTCTCCTGTCCATCGGGTGGCTGTTCGTGCTGTGAGTCGCCGGTCGGCATTTCTGTCGGGGGGCTCAGTCATACACTATGCTGCTGCGTCGCTGTCATGTTAGTCATTGGTGCATCCTGTGCATCTGTGGTGTCAGCTTCACAGTGTTCACTGTGGGTGTGTGCCGATGTCCTGTGTGGCGTTTCCTTGTTGTCACTATTGGGGATGTCGGCATTTTTGCCGTCAAGCTAACACCATGCTTACATCTGTATCAGGGATGCCCACGTCCCACTGAAGACAGTCAGGGTAAAACACCGCCACCACCCCATGATCTCTCCAGAAATCCTGTCTGTGTGTAAATCCCACAACCTCTCTTGGTGCCATTTCAAAACCTCCAGCGACCTATCAGACCTGCAGTCTTACAGAGCGCTCCCTAATGGCTGTACAAAGGCAATTCACCAGGTGAAATCTAGCAATTTCAAAGCCCATTTACACCCTTCCAACAGTTACCCATTCTCCTTCAGGAATGACCTCTGCTCACTTCTGCTACCCTCATCTGAACCTCCCTTGCACACTCTTAGCGAGGCAGGTTCTCTTGTCTCTGATCCCTCCTCTGTCACAGCTGCCCTAAATAATTTCTTTATGACTTGTGCCCTCCCATAAGACCACCCCCCCCCCGCAATCCCCCCCTTCCACCCTGCCTTCTGGCTTTCAGCTGCCCCCTGTCTCCCCCCGGAAGTCCTCAGAGCACTTGGGTCCTTAAACATCTCTAAATCCAGTCCGGATGGCATCCACCCCAGACTTCTCAAAATCTCTGAGCCTTCAATTTTGAACCCTGTAACCTACCTCCTCAATCTATCTTTCTCCTCCTCTACCATCCCCTCAGCCTGGAAGTCCACTACGGTTCTCCCCCTTCATAAAGGGGGTGACCCTACCACCCCCGGAAACTACCACCCCATATCACTTCTCCCTTCACTTGCCAAGGTCCAAGAATCCCTGGTCCTCACTAGGCTAAATGACTTCCTCTCTGCCTTCAATACTCTCTTCCCTGTCCAATCTGGAATTAGGAAATTTCACTCCAACATCTCCTCCCTCCTTCATTTCACAGATGCAATCTACTCAGCAATGGATCATGGTTAGATCACCTTGGCCATATTTATCAACCTTGCAAAGGCTTTTGTTTCCGTCTCCCACCCTATCCTTCTAAACAAGTTAAAGCCATTGGTCTTTCCCCTGCTCTTGTCTCTTGTCTCCTGGTTTAGCTCTTATCTTACTGATCAGTCCCAGTCAGTAAAAGTTAACTACATCGTATCTGCCCTCTCCTAATCCTTGCAGGTGAGGTGACCCCCAGGGATTGATTCTCAGCCCTGTTCTCTTCTCTGTGTTTATTAATGATTTGCCTTCTGTATGCACCCACACCCACATCCACATGTTTGTGGATGACACCATCCTTTTCCTATCTGGTCCCTTTGCCCCTGAAGTCCAAACTCCCCTTCAATGTGATTTCACTGTTGTAACAAATTGGTTCAAAGCAAACAGCCTAAAAATGAATGCCAAAAAGACCATAGCCATGACCTTTGGCTCCAAGCAGAAACTTGCCAGGCTCCCTCCCTCACTGCCTTCTCTTTTCCTGGTAGCAGTCCTTTTGAAGAGGTCCCTGCTTACAAATACTTTGGAGTGTGGCTTGACACTTTGCTGGATTTCTCTTCCCACTTTAAAGCCCTTCATTCTAAGCTCCAGCCAAAACTGGGGCTTCATTGCTGTCTCAAGGGTAGTCTTTCCCTTCCAATCTGACGTAATCGTCTTGTCAAATGGATTCTCCCTGTCTTCGACTACGCCACCTCCCTTGCCAAACTCAATGTCCTCTTTAACTCATTCTGTCATTTTGCCTCTAATTCTCCCCTTGACTCATCACTGCAACCTCTACTCCTCCCTAGCTCTCCAATCCCTCTCACAGAGATGCCAGTCCCACTGTTCTACCTTCATCTCTAAATACTGGTTTGGCACTTTTCCATCCTACCCCTCCTTCCTCCTAGCTCCAGCCACCCCTACACCTATCACATGTGCACAAACTACCTTCACATCTTCACCCTCCCACGTGCCCGCATCTCTGCTGGGACACTTGCTTTCTCCTTCAGACTCCCTTCTTTCTAGAATAACCTCCCCCTCCAAACCTGCCTCACCCCCTCCTTTCCTGTACTTAAGCACCTTCTCAGATCAGCCCGTTACATCTTGCTGCTATCCCCTGACTTAATTCCCAAACTAAACTCCTGCCTTCCTCGCTGTCTCTCATTATTCTTTTATTTTCTCATGTAAAATTGTCTTTGAAACCTAAGTTCACAAGAACGACACTATTTGTGTATTGTATTTTACTGGAAGGTGAAGCAGGAGAAGGTTTGCCACTACAAGCTGGCAGAAGAAGTGACCAGGCAGCAGGATTGAAAGAGGCAGCAAAGAGGGAAGAATGGCCATGATCAGAGGGACCTTCCTCGGGGCAGTCTGCCCGAAGTTTGAAGGAGGAGCTGGGAGTGCCACTCAGGACCACTGCTGGCCAAAAATTCCTCAGAGAAGAGCTGTAATTGCTGCTCTGTTGCATGGCCTGAGAGGATCGCAGTGGCAGAGGATTTGTAGAGGAACTAACTTTGGGGACATTTTTCAAACTTTGGGAGCTGGGTCTCCATGAAGCCAATCCGAGATGCGGACCCAGCACCAATAAGCGGACATTTTTCTCCCTCCCCCACCCATGCCGCAACCCCTTCTTTGTTAAATGCTCCAGTCAAACCACTCCCAGGAGTGATTAGCCAATCAAGGGCTGGAGCAGTGGTGAAATTGAAGAAGTGGAGAAGGAGCAAGAACACTGGTAGAGGGGAACAGACAAAGGTACTATAAAGGAGACAAGCTGTATAGAAACAGTATGTCCTTTGAAAAAGCACAAGATATGTCTTTAACTTCAAAGGGAAATGTGTGGCAACTATTTTAAAGCCATAAGTGCTGTAATTTTGTGCAACTTAGTAAATCAATGTGGATGTGGGCACTAAGGGCTCCCTGAGAGAATAGGTGGGTCAAGGGAGAGCCCAGTGGAAAAGAGAATCCAGAAGTGGGTAAATGGAGCATAGGGGCCAAAAAGGGGGCAGGGGAAATGCTCTGGGAAGACTGACTGGGGTGGACAGTGGAAGGGACAGGGCAGGAGGGCAATCTGGGGGGGAGATCGATGGGAATGCAGAGAGCAAGGGGTCCTAAGGAGGAAGGGGAACAGTGGATGCAGGTGAGGGAGTATCATGGGATGTAATAACTGTGGGATGGCGGTATTCATGGAGGAGGACCCTGTGGAGGATGGGGGAATGCCCAATCTGTCAAAGATTAACAAGGCTGGGAAAGGAGGTACAATGGCTAAAAGGGGAAGTGTCTTGGATGAAGACGGAAATGACTTGGTCAGAAGGAGGGGAGGGAAAAACAAATCAAAACATGGGAAGGATATCCAATGGGAAAGAGGGGAGGGAATGGGGGTGGATGGGGGGATGAAACAGGAGCAGGAGAAAGGGAGGAAAAGCCACTGATAATTATGTCAATAGGAGGGGAGGACGAAGGGCAGACACAATCCTCTGCAGCAACAAAGGAGATGGCTGAAAGTGGGGGTATAACAAGAGTAGACCCTGAACTAGAGCAGGAGGGGATACATATGAGGGGGTTGTATAGGACAGGGCAAAAAGAACAATGTGCAGGAGGAAGAAAGAGAGGAGAATGGGAAGAGAAAAGGGAAGGGAAAATTGTAGGGGGGCACATCTTGGTGCTAGGGGACTCAATGCTAAGAGGGGTCAGGTGAGGTAGCAAAGGGGAGATGCACAGCAGGGTTTGGGTGGAAGCAATGCTGGGAATGAAAGCAGAAAGGGTGGGTCAGTCAGTGCTATGATGTGCTGGTAGAAGGAGGGGAGGGCCCCACATAATAATACGCCTGGGAACAAATGACCCGGCAGATGATACAGTGGAGGAGGTGAGGAGGAGTTTTGAGGAACTGGAACCTCTTTGCGAGGGGGCAGAAAGATCGGTCACTTTCTGGGAGGTACTTCTCATCCCCAGGGCAAGTACAGCAAGAAAAAAGAGAATCCAGGAGTTCAACGAATGGCTGGGAGTATGGTGTCAGTAGAAGGGGTATGGGCAGATAGGAGGGTGGGGGGACCTGGGAAAACAACAGTCTCTATGCGAGAGACAGACTACACCTCAATGAGGGAGGAAGGGGTACTGAAGAGTAAGATTGGGGAGCACATTGAGTCAAATTTAAACTAGGAAGGGGGGTAGCCAGTTGGCTGTAGGTGCTCAGGGGACCATAGAGGATATACCAATTGGGCTTACCCACCTTAACAGCAAGACTAGGATAGAGGCTAATACAAGGGGAAGGGACACAAGGGGAGAGGGTCTGAGGGGGAGGGCTGGGTTGAGGCTTAGAGGGTGGTCGCATTAAATGCCAGGAGCCTGGAGAACAAGGGAGCGGAACTACAGGCTCTAATGGTAGAGGAGGAAGTGGAATTGACTGCGATAACCGAGACATGGGCCACCGATAACCATGAGTGGGATCTGGCAGTACCAGTGTATAGACTCTATCATAAGGATAGGATGGAGGGGTGGCGCTATATGTCAGAGAGGGTCTTAAATGTGTAAGGGAAGAAGGGGAGGAAACTGGTACAGAGGATCTTTGGATGCAAATCCAAGATCCTAAAAACAGGTCACTAAGGTTAGGGGTGGTGTACAGGCCACCCTCCCAATCTGAGGAAGAAGATAGAATGCTGGCAGAGCAAATCAGGAGAAACTGTGGGAAAGGGGGAGTAGCGATAGTAGGGGATTGCAATCTGCCGGGGTGGAATGGGAAACACCTACCACCAGAAGGGAGCAGATATTACTGGACTCCTTCTAGTAAACTTTCTGGAACAGTTGGTCAGGAAAACAACTAGGGAAGAAAACACCCTAGACCTCGTAGTGATGAAGGGTGAATGGGTGAGGGACATTAGGGTCAAGGAACCACTAGCGGGCAGTGACCACCAGATGGTATCATTCCAATTACTGATGGCCAGGGAGAGGGGAACAACAGACACAAGGGTGCTGGCCTTTAGGAAAGTCAGCTTTAACAGGATGGGGGAAGTGGTGCAGGGTTACCTGGACAAAATCCAACCAACTATGGATAAAGATACAGTAAATGGTGGGAACTGATAAAACAGGGGTTACTGGAGGCAACCAGCACCTGCAGCAAGGCCCAGAGCAAAACGGCTATCGTGAAAAATACATGATGGATAAGCAGTAAGGATTTAGACAAGATGAGAAGGAAAAGGGGTGCATATAGGAGATTCAGAAGAACAGGGAGGGAGGAAGACAGGGAAGCGTATCTGAAAGAAGTGAAGGAGGTGACAATAGAGGTAAGAGCAGCCAAAGCATCAAGGGAACTCAGGCTGGTGCAAGACATAAAAAAGGGGGAGAAAGACTTCTTTAGGTACATCAGGGAGGAAAGAACCTGCAAGGATCGAATCGTGAGGATAAAGAAGGAAGGGGATGGGTGGAGGAGGGTGGTGCTAAGGCAGAAGAGCTGAACAGCTACTTCTGTTCAGTCTTTACTAAGGAGAAGGGAGGAGAGTTACCCAGAGTGGGAGGGAGGATAGAGACAGATGGGGGGGGATGACGGATGGTGAAATCATGAGTGAGAGGGTGCTAGAAGGGTTAAGTGCACTGAGGATGGACAAGGCACCGGGGCCGGACGGGGTGCAACCAAGGGTGCTGAAGGAGTTGGCAGAAGTCCTGGTGGGCCCCTTGGCAGACTTCTTTAATGCATCTCTGGGCACAAGGTGCGTGTCGTGGGATTGGAAACTGGGTCATGTGGTTCCCCTCCATAAGAGCAGTCCCAGGGATGAACCGGAGAACTACAGGCCAGTAAGCCTGATGTCCATAGTGGGTAAGATAATGGATATCATCCTAAAGGAGAGGCTGGAGGCGCTGCTAGAGATTAACGGGGTGCAGGACATGAAGCAGCATGGCTTTGTCAAGGGTAGATCATGCCAGACCAGCCCAGTTGACTACTATGACTGGGTGACTAGGCAAGTTGACGGTGGCCATGTGGTGGATGTCTTGTACCTGGACTTCAGCAAGGCCTTTGACTTGGTATCACATCAGAGACTAGGATGTAAACTAAAGGGCACGAGGGCGTGAGAAAAAATGGTGAGGTGGGTGGAGAACTGGCTACAGGGTAGGCAACAGAGGGTAATGGTCGAGGGGAAATTCTCCTCCCCTAAGCCAGTGATGAGTGGAGTTCCACAGGGGTCAGTGTTAAGGCCAGTGCTGTTTTGAATTTTCATTGCAGACATCTCGGAGGGTATCAGCAGCAAAATCAATCTGTTTGCAGACTACACCAAAATGGGGGCAGTGGTGGATGACCAGGGGGGGTTGGAAGGGGCTGCAGAAAGACTTAACAAGACTTGAGGCATGGTCTGACACCTGGCAACTTGAGTTCAACAGCAAAAAAATGGTGAGGTGGGTGGAGAACTGGCTACAGGGTAGGCAACAGAGGGTAATGGTCAAGGGGAAATTCTCCTTCCCTAAGCCAGTGACGAGTGGGGTTCCACAGGGGCAGGACAATGGGGAAGGGCAGCTGCAAAATAAGGGTGCTAGCTGCAAACTCGAGCAGACTCAATAGACCAGTTGGCCTTTTTCTGCTGCTGATTTTTGTATATTCGTATCTAAGTTTTTGCAACCCTTGTTGTCTTTTGAACCCCCTGTCCCCAGGTCACACCTGGAAACAAGCCTCACTCAGTGTGCCTTTCCCGGTTACCAGATTTTAAATAAATAAATCACTCAGTCCAAGGCAGATAAAGAGGGAAGTTGGATCTTAGTGCAGGTTGTCACTCCACAGGGCCCCTTGTTAGTGGCCAGTGTCTATGACCCAAACAAAGACACCCACATCTATTTCATATAATCAGCCATGAGATTCCCACCATGGCTGCTGGTTCCATGCCCATGCTCTGTCGTTGAGATTCCAACTTAGTGAAGGAACCATGCCTAGATCATAGACTTTCCACACACAAACCTCACAGCGAAGCCTGAGTGACTCTGGGGGAACTGCTCACAGAGCACAATTTAGTGGACATATGGTGGCTTCAGTATCCCTCCACTAGAGGCTTCACCTGTTTCTCTGTGGTCCACTCCACATCCAGTTGTATCGACATGTGGTTTTCCTCCTCCACTGCCCATAATACTGTAGTATAGATATGAATATTCATCTTATTGTGATATCAGATCATATCCCCCCTTGCATTCACGATGTTGTGGGGACTCTCACAACCTTGCATAAAGAACTAGAGATTGGATCCCCTACCACTAAGCCACCTGAAGTTCAAAGAATGGGTTAAGGCAGAAACTCAAACATTCTGAACTCAAACATTCTGCAAGACCAATGGTAATGGGGAGATCATGAAGGGCATACTGTCGGAGGTATATAAAGCTGGGGTTAGTTATTAGTTATGTCTCTAAGTGTAGCAAGGAAAGGGAGGCTGAGCTACTCTGTTTGGAGAAGGAGCTGAAGTCGCTAGAAGGGTCCTATAAAAAACAGAACTCCCCCATCTCCAGATTTGCTTGCTAAACTTACAAGCACAAGGATAAAAGTTCATGAAGTCCTTACTTGGAATGCTGAGCTTGCTATCTTCTGCCTTAAGTGTGCTTACAGGGAGGGGAGGAACAAGGTCAGTAAATTGCTAGCCTTCCGCATAAAGAAGAGACAAGCTGAGAAACATATCTCTGGCCTGTCAGACCACACAGGGAAGGTTCCGAACACCCCTGAGCAGAACAACAGCATCAAACGATCCTTTTACCAAACCTTTTACTCCTCCCCCCACCAGCATAATTCTAAACCAGCCCGATTCTAAAGACAATGGAGCCAGGGATGGGCAAAGCTGGGGTGGATTTGGATTTGGTTTTGGATTCGCTAGTTCCAGACTGAGTCTGGATTTGGATTTGCAAAGGTTTTGGATTTGGATTTGGATTCACCAGTTCCAGGCTGAGTCTGGATTTGGATTCACAAACGATTTGGATTTGGATTTGCCAGATTCAGCCTGTGAAGAATAGGAGGGGTATCAAGAGAAAAGCATCAGAAAATGTAAATGAAGTGACGGTAATATTAAAAGGGCATCCACTGCCTGAGTTGTATTGCATCCTGCTGATTAAAGTTTTAATTTCTGACCAGTGTACATGTTTTGACCCCAAATTTTCAACATGGGCTTTTTTTGGTGGTGGTGTTCAAATCCCAGCAGAAACATCATTTCGCAGAACAATGGTAAAACTGCATTTTATTTTTATTATTATTTTTTTTATTAACCTATTGGAATTACACCTTTGAGCTAACAGCTCATTTACAAACGATTTCCAGTGGGATTTGCAAAATGACACCCATCTAGTTCATGAGGTGGGATAAGAAAAGGGCCATGGTGAAAATGTGGGGTCAAAATCTTAAAAACCATGAAGTTACGAGTTGAAGTTGAAATGCACTGGAAACAAACTTATAACTTCATGGTTTCTTGACCCCAAATTTTCAACATCGGCTCTTTTGGCCCCACCTCATAAATGACTGGTGGTGTTTTTTCAAATCCCACTGGAAATGTCATGTTGCAGTACGATGGTGAAACAATGTTGCTGGTGTTATTTGAAAAATGACACCTGTCTAGTTCATGGAGTGTGGTAAAAAAAGCCTATGTTGAAAATTTGGGATCAAAATTTTTAAAAACCACGAAGTTATGAGTGTAAGTTAAAAAGAACTGAAAAAAAAAAGTACAAAAATCGTTTTAGACTTCGTTTTTTTTCTCAGTTTGGGGCTGGGTGCTGTTTGGAGAGGTGGCATACTGAGATAAGAGAGGATTACCATGAGGGACCTTACTGAGGTAAGTGAGTGGTTGGGGGAGCGAGGCGTGGTGGGCTGTGGGTGGGGTTGGGGCCGGAAGATGCGTCGGATCATTTTCTCTTTACATGTTGATGGGGGGCAAATGAGGATAGCATTAGACTGTTTTTTACAGGATTTCTCTTGAGTCAGGGGTAGGTGGGTGGCATGGGTGCTAAGAGGGTGGGAGAGGGTGACTATGTTTGTTGTATTGGCCACCAGGCTTGGGCAACCCAGTGACCGAAAAGGGGGGGGTCTGTGTGGCCGTGGGGCTTGGGCAACATGGTGTCCAAAAAGGAAATTGGGGGGGGGTGTCTGTGTGCATATCTCTCAACTGTCCCTGAAGGACGAAGGACATCCCTCATATTACCCCTCAAAATTGCTCTGTCCCTCATTTGTCCCTAGCGGAAAAGATGCTGCCCACTCAGAGAATGAACTTCAATTAAGAATTTGAAGCAGAAACTCATAATATTTTTAGATGTTAAATCAAAAGTAAAGCTTGTACAAGTAAACACAATGGCTTCCACAGCTTTCTAAGCTTGTATCTTCATGCTTGAGAATGTGTTTTTCATCATGAGTGTCAGTGTACCTCCTTCTGAGCGTCCGTGTCCCTCATTTCAGTGACAAGAAAATTGAGAAGTATATCAGTGTGCATACTTCTCTACTGTCCCTAATTACAAGGGACGTCCCTCAGTTTGCCCCTAAAAATTGCTCTGAACCTCATCTGTCCCTCATGGAAAGGGTTCTGTCCACACAGAGAATGTGCTGAAAATTCGAACTTCAAAGCAGAAATGTATGATTTTCTAAGATGCAAAATCAAAAATAAACTTTGTACAAGTGAAGACACTTTTTTTCACAGTGTTTCGCACTTTTATCTCTGTGTTTGATAATGTGTCCCTCATTCTGAGGTTCAGTGTCCCTTATTGTACCTTATTTTTTTTTAACTTGCCCGGCTCCCACGGCTTTCAGAGGAGGCCTCGTACCTCCTCCTACTCCATCCGCCAGGGCAATCCCCAAGGCAATCCTGCCCCAGGTTTCATTCTACTCGTGGGGTCAGGGTATTTGTAGTTTTTCCCCTTATTTTTCCCATCCCCCTGGAATGCCAGCACGAGAATGTACGTCCAGACAGGTGACGTGCTGATGCACGCCTACTGCCAAGCGCCTGACAGCGTCCTCCCTCCCTGACTCCACCGAACGGAGCCACCAAGCCCTCAGGAGCCCGTGCTTCCACTGTCTCTCTCGGGATGTTGGGTGCTTAGGACACCCCTGGTATCCCTCCCCAGAGGGAAGAGAGCATCCGTTGGGATGCTCAATCCTCCCTCACCCCACCGATCCCCGACAACCCGAGTCTGTTCCCGAACTCAGGTCACCGGCATAGCATGAGGTGTGGCGTCCAGCACCTCAACCCTCAGTGCCACCGGGCTGGTGATATTGTCCCTCATTTTGAGTGGCCATGTCCCTCGTTGCAGTAAAAAAAGAGAGGTATTTATGTCTGTGTGACCACTGGGCTTGGGCAACCTAGTGGCTGAAAATGAGATGAGGGGGCCGGAGGCATGGGGGGGGGCATCTTCTGTGCAGCCTGCGGGCTTGGGCATCCCACTGGCTCTAAAAAATAAAACAAGTCTGTGTCTTGACACCTCTGTGGCTGCCAAGAGATCCAATCCCTCCCTCCCCTGCAATCTCTAGCAGAATGACGCGCTGAGCAGCCACGCTGTCTGCTGTATGCCAAGTTTGTGCTCATGCGCAAAGTTAGTATATAGCTGAAGTATGTGCTGCTCAGGTGCCCTGTGACCTCTTCCCCATCCTTCTAAGTCTGTCACATGACAGGGAGTAAGCCTGCCACATGACAGGGAGGCTGGGGAGTGTGATAGCTGAGCTGAGCCGGCTGTCTTCAGTTCAGGTCTCGCAAAACCCCACCCACTTGTGTTCAAAGTGTCTCAGTTTTCAAGGGAAGGCTTTGGCCCATCCCTAATAGCAGCCTTTTGCAATCAGATCCCAGTACCTAGGATAACTCCAGTGCTATTATCCAAGCTGGATGCCATTTCTCCCTCAAGGAGGTCAATGAGGTTATACAAAGCCTCAACAAAGGCAAGGTACCTGGAGGGGACAGTTTCCCTATTGATTATTATCAGATGGTTTGAGAGAAGGTGGCCCCCATGCTCTTGGAAGTTTTCCAGGCCTCACTAGAATTGGGACAATTACCTGTAGCACACTTGGAGGCTACAATCACAGTGCTCACCAAGAAGGGGAAAGATCCCACCCTCACTGGGAACTGCAGGCCCATATCTCTAATTAATATGGATGCCAAAGTTCTGGCCAAGATCCTGGTGACCAGATTGGAGGAAGCCATTTGCAGCCTCATTCATCCAGCCCAAGTAGAGTTTGTGAAAGAGCGGAGGAGCACAGACTAGCTCAGGACCCTACTCAACCTAGTACTCACTACACAGCTGATAACTCCACAGGTCACAGCTATTGCATCAGATTATGAAAAGGCCTTTGATTCCATAGACTTCGAATTAATTAATTCAAACAATGAAACATATGGGGGTAGGCCCAATATTTCTTAATTGGATCAAGACCTTACACAGGTCTCTCAGGGCTAGTGTCCTGACAGATGGAGTCAAGTCACAGTCCTTTCCCCTCCAGAGTGGAACATGGCAGAGAGGAACATGGCAGATGGGGGCTGCCCAGGGGAGTGAGGGTATCAGGCAGGAGAAGGGAGCAGGGAGGATCACCCAGTATCCAGGGGTGCCTCTTCCTCAGAGAACCAGGGAGCCCAGGGTGGAAACATGGCAAGTAGCTGGGGAAGAGGTGGGACTGGAAGAGTCGCAGTAGGAGTGGGAACTCTTGAGGGGGTGCCTTTAATTTATAGATTTAACCCATGTTTGGTAAGGGGGGCATCAGGAGGTGGGGTAGGAGGTTGGGTTAAGTCAAGGTCAGGGGTGGAAGAACAGGGGAGGGCAGGTGGGACTAGTTAAGGTGGGCAGGGAAAAAGAAGCAGGCAAAGTGGAGCAGAGGGTGGGGGGAGTGAGAGGAGAGGGTAGGGAAAAAAGAGGGGAAAGTTAAGCAAGCATGGCTAGCCAGAAAGGGAATGGCATAGAGGGGGATGGAGAAACAGTTGGAGGGATAAGTAGTTGTTTTACACATCAGCAATACATACCTCTGGAGAAGGGGTATAGGGAGGTTTTTAGCCTTAGAACAGCAGATAAAGATAAAATATTAAGAGAAATTGACATTATAAACTGGAAGGCTTGGGGGGGTAAACCAGTTGAGGAAATGTGGGATATATTTAAAGAGCAAGTACATAAGATATGTAACGCAAACATCAGAAAAGTTAAGGTCTACAATAGGAAAGGGAAAAAAACTAAATGGCTTACAAAATCAGTGATTAAAATAATAAATAGAGAAAAATGGTTGTATCAGAAGTATTGGAGAAATACAAATACTAGCACCTGGGCAAAATATAAGCAGATGCAGACAAAGTGTAAAAATCTGATAAAAAGAAATAAACAAAGGATGGAAGAGGGGCTGGCCACCACAGCACATAAAAATAATATACAAAGTTTCTATAGTTATGTAAATTCATTAAAGAAAGCAAACAAAAATGTATGCACCATTAAAGAAGGAGGGGCACAATTAACATACCCCATAGAGGTGGCTAACACCTTTAATAAATATTTTAGTACAGTTTTGCTACTAAATCTTGTGGGTATGTAAAGTTTAAAACTAAGAAAAACTAGACATAGAGATAGCTGTTGAAATTATTCTTGATAAAATAAGGGCATTAAAAAACACAAACACTGCAGGACCTGATAATATAACCAATAACATACTAAAATTACTCTCACCTAGTATTAGCATACCTCTAGCCATCATTTTTAGGAGGTCATTAGAGGAGGGAGCAGTGCCGGGGAATTGGCTAAGGGCAAATGTGATACCCATTCATAAGAAGGGAGATAGAGCAGACTTGCACAAACTATAGGCCCATAAGTCTGACTTCAGTGCCGGTTAAGTTAATGGAATCAATTTTAAGGATATAATAAATGTGTATCTGACCGAGACTGGCCAGAATGATAGAGAACAGCATGGTTTTGTGGAGGGTAAGTCATGTGTTACAAACATGCTCTGTTTCTATGAGAATATTTTGGCAGCATTGGATAGGGGGGAATTGGTGGACTGCATATACTTGGACTTTGCAAAGGTGTTTGACAAAGTACCACACAAAGAAATATTAAGATGTTTAGTAGATACTGATATGGACTATAGAGTATGCCAATGGATCCAGGCATGGCAGATGGATAGGACCCAGAGGGGGTGTATAAATGGGTATCTGTCTGAGAAGATCCCCTGTGGCTGGGGGGGTTCTGCAGGAGTCAGTCCTAGGACCGATGCTGTTTAGAATTTTTATTGCTCAAATGGACAAGGGGGCTCAAAATTGGGTTAATAAGTATGCGGATGATACAAAGTTGGCTGGCCTAGTAACACAGTCTGCAGGGGCGGCGACAATTCAGAAAGATTTGGACGACATCCATAAATGGACCGTTTCAAAGGGAATGAGTTTTAAAATAGATAAATGTTGTGTGATCCATATGGGAAATAGAGATTTAAAATATAATTATAAGATAAATGGGCATACCTTGAGAAAGTCAGAAGTGGAAACGGACTTGGGTATATGGGTGGATTAGAGGCTGAGATACCAGGCTCAGAGGGAAAATCAGATAATAAAGGCAAACAGGGTTTTTATGGAATATAAAGAAGAACTTTAGAAGTAGGAAGGAGGCAGTGATCATGCCTTTGTATAGGGCATATGTGAGACCCATTCTGGACTATGGTGCCCCAGTGTGGAGACCCATAGGCAGAGGGGCAGTGGCGGGATTGGAGAGGGTGCAGAGGCGGGCCACTAGGATGGTGCATGGTATGCAGGATAGATCTTACGAACATAGACTGGTTGATCTAAGGCTAATGTCACTGGAGACTAGAAGAGTGAGAGGGGACTTGCTGCTGTGTTATGATATAATGCAAAATGATTACTTATTAAATGAATTGAATCTACAGTTTAAATGTGATAAACTGGGCACAAGAGGACACCATCTTCAACTAAGACATGTAAGATGTAACTCAAGTAGATGGATGGCTTTCTACACTCAGAGAGTGGTGGCCCCATGGAACGGGTTACCTGAGGAAGTTGTATATGCGGCTAACAAGGTTCAGTTTAAAAGAAACTTAGATTCCTATATCTTAAAGGGCCATAAGCTGATAGATTATAGGTAAAAGGACAGGAGCACATATGGGTCCCAAGGGTCCTCTAAGCTCCTCACTACTTTGTATGAAACTTTGTTGCAGCAGAGTCTTAACCAGGGCGGGGGGGTGCAATTAGATGGGGAAGCAGCTTGTACAGGAAGGAAGAAAGGAAGGAAAGAAGGGAGGGATGGAGGGAGGAAGGAAGAAAAGAAGGAAAGAAGAAGTGAAGAAAGGAAGGACAGGAAACATGGATAGAGGGGATGTAAGGGTGGTAATCCTAGGGAACTCCATGATTAAGGATATTCACTGGGGAAGGAAGGGTGACCCAAATGCACGAAGGAAGGTGGTTTGCATGTCAGGGATGACATAGGGGAAGGTGTGCTCAAGAATTGTGAAATGGTAAGGGGGTTGCATGGAAACCAAGCCTTATTATATATATGGGAACCAATGACCTATCTGGGGAGGAGGTGGAGGTAGTGCAAGGTAGATTCAGGGCATTAGGGAGGACCTGCAGAGAGGTAACAAGATCACTGGCTTTCTCTGAGGTGTTACCAGTGGCAAGGGCCAGCACAGTCAGGAAGAAAAGGATAGCGGAATTCAATGACTGGCTGAAGAAATGGTGCAAGGAGGAAGAGTTCATCTGTACTGGGGACTGGGGGGGGAACCTAGTCAAATAAAACACTTTTTGCACCAGACAGCATACACCTCAGTATTTAGGAAGGGCTTGAGGGTACTCAGGGACAAGCTAGGGGGTACATAACCCATAAACGTTATTGAAACTACTGGGGGGGGGGCTGGTGGGCCTACAGGCCCAAAGAATCCAGGAGGAGGATGTCAACAGACCTCGCCCATACCAGTAGAAGGGGCCTGGAGAGTGGAAGTGGAGGGGAAGCAGATAGCAATGTAGAGAAGGGGGAGTACACAGAGGGGAGAAATGAGAGAGAAAGACGGGAAGGAGGCTCAGATTCCATGTGGAAGATGATGTCTGAATGTGCAAAGTCTTGGAAACAAGATGGATGAACTGCAGGCACTTTTAGCAGAAGGACGGTGGATGTCGTAGCAGTCACCAAGACATGGGCCACACCAAACTATGACTGGGACTCTTGATCACTGGATATAACTTATACAGAAGGGACAGAGCAGTAAAGAAAGGGAGAGTGGTGGTTTATAGAGATGGTCGAAGTGGATAAAATCCTCAAAGTTGGTAAAATTTGCGAAGTGCGAAGTGCTGTTTTGCAAGGTGAAGTTGCCCTTTTTCTAGGTGAATTTACTTAAATTCATCCAACTTCACCTAACTTGGCTTAGCTTTGACATCTTTACAGGCAAAGTTAGGCAAAGTCTGGTGAAGTTGCAAAGTAGGAACTTCGTGAAATAATTCGCGAAGGCAAATTTTGCAACTTCACCGGAACTTCACCGGTGAAATAAAACCTTGCAACATCTCTAGTGGTTTATATCAGAGAAGGTAGAGCATGCATGAGGGAAGAGTCAGAGGAGGGGAAGGGAGGGTAGAAGCTTTGTGGGTTCAGTGACTGTCCAAAAGGTGAGACTGGGGGTGGTTTACAGACCACCCAACCAGAAAGAAGAAAACAACAGGAAACTGAACTCACAAATATTGAAAGCTGCAGGGGTAGGGGAGGTAGTAACAATGGTAGACTTCAACCTGTCTATGATAAACTGGAGTGTACCATCCACAACATCTGCCGGGAGTCAGGTGATCCTAGAAGCACTGCAGAATGGGTTCCTGACTCAGGGCATCACAGAATCTATAAGGGAGGGGGGCAATCCGTGATCTAGTGCTCTTGAATGGGGAGCATGTATAAGAAATAACAGTCAAGGAGTCCCTGAGTGGAAGCTACCATCACACAGTGTGGTTCCAGTTGGATATTGCAGAGAAAACATTCCCACTAAGATCAAAATCCTGGATTTCATGAAGAGGGGCAAAGTGCTAAGGAGGCACCTGGAGTGCATCAGAGCAGATGTGGTGGACCAAAAGTGGTCCATCATTAAGGAGTGAATAATGGTTGCCACAGATGAGTGTATTGGGCTCAAGGGGAAGAACTCAAGGGCCACAGCACCTAGTTTGTTCCGTACTGAGGTCACCAAGGCAGTAAGAGACAAAAGGTTAGCCTATAGGAAATTCAGAAAGACCGAGACAGAAAGACAGGCAGAATTACCTAATGATGGCTAGGGAGGTAAGTAAGGTAGTCTAGTGGGTTAAGGCTCAGAAGGAGCTGCAGATAGCTGAAGGAATTAAGAAGGGGGGAAGGCCTTTTTTCACTATATAAGTGAGCTGGGGTCCAGAGGTGGAAGACCAGAGTTTGCTGAAAGAGTGGAGAGAAAGCACCTAGCTTTACCTTAAAGGAATATTAATATTTATTTATACTTCTCTTCCTTTTTGAAAGTAGCATGGTACAGTAAGTGGGGAGATAAAATCTGTAAGCAGTGGTTGGGGATCTGAAACTTAGTGGGCAGTGACTGGGTTACCCTGAAACTTGGGTTTTAAATTGTAACAGGTGGTGTGGGGGAAACTAGATCAGGAACTTAATATTGGGGTTAGTAGATTCAAGAAGCCCTGTGAATCAGATGTTAAATTGGGGGGTGATGCTTAGAGAGGCTTAGTGCCTTCTAAAAATTAATTACTACAGGGTATTTGGCTAGCAGCAGCAGCAAAGGGACATAAGGGGATGAGGGGATACAACAAACATACGTACGCGCGCACACACACACACACAATACTGCCCTCTCACCCACCCCTCCACCCACCCAACCAAGGCTAGCGCCACTTTTATAGGCTCCAAGGGGTGACTGACAGCAAATAGATAATTCCTGTGGAGGCAGGAAGGGAAGGAGGGTTCACTGGAACACATAGAAACAGCTACAGAGCACAAAAGCAACTAAGCAAGGGTGTTTCTCTACTGGAGGACAGTAGAGAAGGGAGGAGAGAGAGAGACAGGAGAGAAAGAGAGAGAGAGAGAAAATACCCTAAAGCAGGAAGGACACTTATAGACATGATGGGAGTGGTGCTGTGCAGTGGCTGTGGGGTGGCAGTCTTCAAAGAGGCTTTCTGGAGACTGCAATACTGTCCCATCTGCAGACACCTCTCTAGGATGAAGGCAGAGGTTGCTCATCTCCAGATTAGTTGACCAAAATTAAGGGACCTCCTCCCCCGCCCAGGGACTATCAAGTAAGCCCCCACTGCCTCAACGGTTGCCAAGGAAGAGGAGCAGTTGTATGATGGTGCGCTCTGGAATGGTGAGGGCAGTGGGAGAGAGACACATCCCTCCTATGGTTCCATTCCATAACTCCTATGCTGCTCCACAGCTTGGAGGGATGGACAGTGCATCCTAAGGATCATTGGAGCAGCAGGACAGGAGGGTGAGCTAAACATCATTGTCCACCTGGGGATGAATGACCTGGCAAGTGGTGAGGCTAGGGTAGTGCAGGAGCAATTCAAGAAGTTGGGGAGGAGTCTCAGACAGGTGGCACACTCTGTAACCTTTTCAGAGGTGTTACCCATCGAGGGCAAGGGGAAGAACAGGGTACTCCACACCAACTGATTCAACGCATGGCTGAAGGACTGGTGCAGAGCAGAGGGATTTGGCTTCATTAGGGACTGGGGTTCCACCTTGAGGGATGCAAGCCTGTATAGGGGCCATGGCCTGCATCTATATTGGAGGAACAATGATCCTCAGTGAAAGGTTTAGATGTTTCATTAGCAAGTATTTAAACTAGCCAAGGGGGTGGTGGAAATAAGCTGGGTGAAGCAAACAGCCTCTCCCCCCCCCCAAAAAAAAAATGATATAGATGGCAGAAAGGATCCTAAGGTTAAGAAATGCCAAAGATAACTAAAACCCAAATAGGTAAAAATGCAGAGAAAAGGCAGACTGTGAGTAAGGACAAGAGGGGTATGGAGGAAAGACATGGGGATAGGAGGGGAGATATTAGGAGAGGAGGCAGTAAACATTGTAAGGCCATGTACACAAATGCCTGCAGTCTGCGAAACAAAATTCCAGACCTAGTTGCCCTGATGGCTGAGGCAGACCTGGAGGTTGTCACTGTTACTGAGACATGGTTCACAGAAACCATGACTGGGACATGGCAATATCAGGTTACACTCTATTCTGGTGGGACTGGGAGGGTAAAAAGGGAGGAGGAGTGGCTATCTATGTCAGGGAAGGAAGTAAGGCAACTGAGGTACAGGGAATGCAGGGATAGGCAGAGGAACTGTGGATCACCCTGGAGACTGGAAACAGCACTGCCATTCACACTGGTATGATCTACAGACCTCCCGCACAAGGGGAAGAGCTGGACAGGGTACTTGTAGAAGCCATCCACAGAATAACAGCTAAAGGGAAGGTGCTGAGGGTAGAAGACTTCAGTCTGCCGGATGTGGATTAAAGCAACCAGGCTGCAGCCTCAGCCAGGAACAGAGGCATCCTGGAAGCCCTGCAGGGAGCATGCCTAAGACAGCTAGTGATGGAGCCCACCTGAGAGGGAGTGACTTTGGACCTGGTACTCACTAACTGGGACAGAATTACAGATGTAAAAGTGGGGAGTCATCTGGGATGAAGCGATACAGTATGGTGTGAGAAGAGCAGAAGAGTCAAACCATATGAAAGCAAGGGTCCTGGATTTCAGGAGGGACAACTTTGCAAAGATGGGGGTGTAAGCACCCCTTTGGGAGCTTATTAATTAAATCTTCTGTAGCTAGTAGTTAGGCAGGAAAAGCTTAGTGCTGGTAGGTCTGAGATGTGGGCCTGCCTGCTGACAGCAGGGGGCCTCAGTCCAGAGGGTATAAATAGGGGTTATTTTGTGCCAAAAAAAGAGAGAGATCAAGAGTGGGAGCGAGAGAGAGAAGGAGTCAGGGTCGGCCCATGAGTTCGCCATGAGGGCCGTGGGGGGTCGAGTGGGCTGCTCACACCTCCCTCTGCCCTCGAAGACCCGCAAAGTGAGTGCAGTGGTTCGGGCCACAGCAAGTTGTAGGGAGTGGTGGAGCAAGTAATGGGGTCACTTGGGGCCGTTCGTTGGGAGTTGGAGCCCGGAGAGGAAAGTAATGGAGCTCGCCAGGTGAACTCCGGCACCTTGGTTGGGGTAGGCACTAGAGGGGGTCCCGGCCAGTAAAATTCTCACCTGTGGGTGAGTGCAGCCTGGCAGTCTGTGAGTTGTCTATGGCTGGGCCTGTTATGGCAGAAGGGGTTTGGGGTGCAGTCCAGCAGCCTTTATCATTGGGAGTTTAGTGGTGGCAGCCTATCCCCTTTCCCCAGACTGAGGGGTGCTGCAGTGTTTGGGATCTTGAGGTAGTGTAGCTTGTGGAGGCATGAGGAGTGGCTGTTTGGGACCCCAGGCAGGGTGGCAGACTGTCTGGGTGCTCCGTGTGGCACTTCAGCTGGCCCCTGGGTGAAGACAATCCTGAACTGGAATCTCTGTATGAGGGGAAAGTGCTTCAGGTCTCTGGGATCGCCAGGGATATATGGAACTCCTTGGGTTACTCGGAGCAGGCATGTGGAATCAGTGACTGGGTGGCAGAAGGATTTTCGGTGGTACTGTTCATGCTGAAAGTTAACACCGATATAGAAGTAAAAGTGCTCCCAGTAATAAAAGTGCTCCCTGTTTTAAGAAAGAAGACAAGAAATGGAACTGGGGCAGTAGAAACACCTTGTGCTGTCTCAGTTTACTACCGCTGATTAAGTATTTAAGAGACTGCGAGAAAGAAGTTCAAGTAAATGTGCAGGTGGATGGAAAATGTGTAAAGAGGGGTCATGGCTTGGCTGGCAAGTAAGATGGCCACTTAAATCTACAGCAGCCACCGGTAGGAGTGTTGTTAAATCCATTCTAACTCCATGTTTCCTGTAGGCTTGTCACCGTTAAAAGCAGTCGAGAGATACAGTACATGAACACTGGCTGCTTGCCCCAAATGAGTTTTGGGCATTTTACTCCCGATTTGTGCTTACCAGCCATCACAAACCGAACAGACTGTTCCGCCATATGGCACAGTGCAGCAAAGCAGGCCCAGAGCCTTCAGTCTGAGAAATGTTCGCCTTTCTCATGGGCAGCTTACCATCACTAGCAACACCACTGCCAGGGCCCTTACGAACTTTGATGCAAGTCTGAGTCTTGTGGAGCAGAAATCATCCAGCCAGGAGGAAATTTTACAAGGCCACTGCACCACACTGTGGGAGCAGGCGGATCAAATCCGGGAGATGCAGGACAAATTGGATGACCTGGAAAGCTGGAGCCACAGAAACAACCTGCGGCTTCTTGGATTCCCAGAGGGATGCACGAGGGGGCCATGCAACTCAATGTCTCAGCAAGTCCTCCCAGAAATTCTCAAACTGCCACCCAGCACCAGAGTCACTATTGAGCAGGCCCACTGAACTCTCCAGCCAAGGCTCATGGTCGGAGAGAGACCCCGACCTATCCTAGCACGCTAGCTGAATTTCGCTGAGAAGGAGGCCATCCAGTCCAGGGCGAGGGAGCTGGGAACTCTGGACTGGCAAGGCAATCAGATCATGCCTTTTCAGGATTACTCTAAGGACCTGGTGGTCCGATTAAAGGGATTCACCCAAGCCAGGAAAAAACCTCACAAATTGGGCATCCCCTTCTCACTCAGGTATCCAGCAATCCTGAAATTTACACACAATGGCACTTCCTGCAGCTCACAATGCCGGAGGCCGTGGTAGACTTCTGGAAGAAGGCTTTTCTCAGCACAGACAACAGCTGGAGGCCCAGTCCAGTGCATGGCCCACCTGCAACTTGCTCCAGTGACTACGCAGGCAGGCAATCCCCGGTTAAGCACGACCAGCAAGCACCTCTGTCTGGGCCCCATCCTCAGCGTACACTGTGGGAGCTGCAGCTACAAAACCAGAAAAAGCGCCTGCAGCAGGAGGCACACAGAAAGTGAGTTCACCTGCAAGACAGAGTAGAGGGGACCGCACGGCAGCCCACATCCAGCCGCTGAGAGGCCTTGGCAGAACCAGCAGTGACCAGCCCGTACTTTACAAAAAACAGGTCCTCCCCACTCGAGCTGGTCACCCCGCCCAATGAGACTGATGATTGCCAGGACATGGCTACCGAGACCAAGGAGGAAGTCCCTGATGATCCCGACCTACAAGTACCACACTGGGCGGATGTCTTGGATTTTCCTGTGTCATCCCCAGCTCAAGAGACCCAAAGGACTGCTGTGGGCCTGGAGCGCAGAACACCTGGAAGCCTCCCTGGCCCATGGTCCAAAGACGAGTGAACTCCTCCTACACCAGTGCTCCATTAGAAGCCTTCAGATAAGTGCAGCATTTGTGTGGGGTGGCATATTAAAGGAGAATCAAAACAAAAAAAGGAAATCCAAAAAACTTCTGATCATAGGAGACTCCATGATTCGGGGAGTTGATACGTATCTCCAGCCAGGGGTAATGGTCAGATCTCTCCCAGGTACATCAGCATGGAGAGACACTGACCGCATTGCAAAAATTGTTCAGGAAGCAGGAGAAAACATTGACATCCTGGTACACATAGGGACTAACGATCTCGCCAGCCGGTCAAATGTGGAGACCAAGGAACACCTGACCAGGCTGGGTGACAAACTATCATCCATTTCATCCGGCATCTCCTTCTCTGAGATCCTGCCAGTCTGGGAGAGGGGGACAGATGGATGGAAGGTCAGAAAAGGGGAGACAGGGGAGCTAAACATGTGGCTCAAGGGCTGGTGCCAGGAAAAAGGACACAAATTTGTAGGGAACTGGCAACAGTTTTGGGAGTGAAATTTCTTTAAATTTGCTGGACTGCATCCGACTAAGGAGGGAGTCAGTGCATTGGGGCAGAAGTTTGATGTCTTTGCAGAATATTTAAACTAGCAAATTGGGAGAGGGGTGCAGCACACCATACGTCGAATGGAAAGAACACCCCTCCCCCCTCAGCTAGTGGTCAAGCAGGAGTTCAGCATGTTTGTAGTTCATTTGCATCACCAGGTAAAGAAAAAGGTCCGGCTCCCCATACAATGCACAGGGGAAATGCCGGACCTCACCCAACAACTAACACACCGAAATCTGGCCAATGGAAAATCATGTACACAAATGCTCGCAGTTTGGGAAACAAGATCCCAGACCTGCAGGCAATAATGACAGAGGCTGAACTGGACACAGTAGCCATTAGCGAGACATGGTTTACCAGTTACCACACTTGGGAGACTTCAGTACCTGGCTATGTACTGTTCAGAAGAGACTGAGGTGCAAAAAGCGGGGTGGAGTGGTCCTTTATGTCAATGAAAATATCAAAGCTACAAAAATTCAGAATACACATAAGGAGCCAGAAGAACTGTGGGTCACCCTGGAAACAGGAAATGGGACAGCCATACAAACTGGGGTTGTGTACAGGCCTCCAGACCAGGGGGAGAACATAGACATGTTACTGGTAGAAGATATACAAAACATGACAGCTAAATAGGAGGTTCTAATAATGGGAGACTTCAACATGCCAGTTACAGATTGGTCAATACCAGCAGGGACATCTGCCAGACCTAGACACATGGTGGATTCCCTGCAGGGGGAAGGCCTCAAACAACTGGTACAACAACCCACAAGAGACAGGGCTATCCTAGATATAGTACTGACTAACAGGGAAAGGATCACAGATCTCCAGGTAGAAGGCCACCTGGGGGCCAGTGACCATCACATGGTATGATTCAGTTTGGCCACTAGAACAAAATCATCCCATTCCAAAGCAAAAATATGGGACTTCAGAGGAACTGACTTTGATAAGATGGCCAACAGAGTTAAGCTAGACCTGGCAAAAAGAAATACAGGTGAGGGGGTACAGGCAAAGTGGGCAAGCATTAAAGATGCAATACTTGAAGCAACATCCCATTGTGTTAGTGAGAAAAGGAAGTGCAATAGGAGAAGGAAACCACTTTGATTCTCAAACACAGTAGCAGAAAAGGTCAGAACCAAAAGGCTGGCCTTCAGGAAATATAAGGGTACGCAGCAGGATGAAGATAGGGAGGCATACCAAACTTCCCTAAGGGAAGCAAGGAAGGCAGTAAGGTAGGCAAAGGCCCAAACCGAGGAAACACTAGCATGAACAGTAAAAGAAGGTGACAAGACTTTCTATAGATACATTAGTGAAAGGAGAAAGTCCAGAGGGGATATTGCTAAGATCAAAGGGGATAAGGGGGCGTGAGGAGGAGGACCATGTAAAAGCATCTATCCTAAATAGATACTTCTGCTCAGTATTTACTAAAGAGAAGGTAGGGCAGGGCCCACAGCTCAGCACCATGGATACAGGGAGGAGGGAGGTGTGCACCAGTCCCTTCACAAAAGAAAGGGTCCTACAAGAGGTCGATAAGCTCAGGGTGGACAAGGCAATGAGACCTGATGGCATACATCCCAGGTTACTAAAGGTGCTAAGGGTGGAACTAGCAGAGCCATTATCAAAACTGTTTAGTGAGTCTCTGAGCACAGGAGAGGTCCCAGAACACTGGTGAAGGGCTCATGTGATCCTGCTCCACAAGAGTGGTAGCAGGGAGGAGGCAGGGAACTACAGACCAGTCAGTCTTACTTCAGTAGTGGGCAAGATTATGGAGACACTCCTTAAGGAAAGGATAGTACAACACCTGGAATCCATAGGAGCACAGGATCCAAGACAGCATGGGTTTTCAAAAGGAAGGTCCTGTCAAACTAATCTCATAGATTTCGTTGACTGGGTCACCAGAGTGGTGGACCAAGGGGGAGTAGTTGATGTCACCTACCTTGATGTCAGCAAAGCTTTCGATACTGTTCCACATAGAAGATTGATTAATAAGCTGGGTAGGCTCGGGGTGGGTCAGACGTTGGTCAACTGGGTGGCAAACTGGTTGATGGGCAGAAAACAGAGATTGGTGGTAAACAGTATACAGTCAGAAGAGATGCAAGTCACAAGTGGGGTATCTCAGGGATCAGTCCTGGGGCCAGTCCTCTTCAATATCTCCATCAGTGACATTGCAAATGGACTGGAGGGTAAAGTTTGTCTGTTTGTAGATGACACCAAGATCTGCAACAGAGTAGATGATCCAGATGGGGTGGGCAGAATGAGAAGAGATCTGGACAAACTAGTAAAATGGTCAGGAGAGTGGCAACTGGGGTTTAATGCAAAGAAGTGCAAGACCATGCACATAGGGAAGAGAAACCCTGAAGCCACCTATAGGCTGGGAGGGGAGTTGCTGGCAGTCACAAGGGAAGAAAGAGACTTGGGCTACATCATCACCGATGACCTGAAATCATCCAAGCAGACCACTAAAGCAGCAGGTAAGGCTAGAGGGATGTTGGGGTGTATTAGTAAGGGTATCACAAGTCGGAAGAGGGGAGGTAATAATCCCTCTTTACAAGACACTGGTTAAGCCCCATCTGGAGTACTGTGTGCAGTACTGGAGGCCACACCTTCACAAGGACATTAACCAAACTGAGGCAGTCCAGAGAAGGGCAACCAAAATGGTGCAGGGACTGCATTAGAAAACATATGAGGACAGATTAACAGAGCTCAATATGTATACCCTAGAGCAAAGGAGGTAGGGAGGTGATATGATTGACACATTCAAACACCTTAAGGGTATTAACAAGGTGAAACAGTCTGACATGTTTCAATATAAGAAAAATAGCAGGACAAGAGGACACAGCATGAGATCAGAGGGAGGCCGATTAAGGGGTAATGTAAGGAAGTTCTTTTTCACAGAAAGGGTGGTGGATGCATGGAACGGCCTTCCTCAGGAAGTGGTGGATATGAATACAGTGCAGTGCTTCAAACAGGCATGGGATTGGCATAAGGGAGCAATACAGATGAGTACATTTCGAATAGATAGGCCATTGACAGAGCAAAGGCCAATGGCACATTCATAAGGTAGAAAAAGAAATGGGCAGACTGGATGGGCCTTGCGGTCCTTATCTGCCACCAACTTCTATGTTTCTATGAGAGTATTGGAGGGCGCTGTGGTTAATCATCAGGAAGGAAGCGGGGGGGGAGTAGGGTGAGCACTGTGATCTTTAACTACAATAAGTGCTTGCCCTTGATTCACCGCTCCTTCTGCCTGGGGGGTTTATGCGACAGGCATGCGTGCTTTTACTCCTGCCCCCTCCTCTGTAATCGGCATCTGGCAGGACTATTGTACTAGGCTAATATTGCATTGTTCTGGGTGGAGGGGAAGGGGAATACATATCACATCCTCAGCTGGCGATGCACCGACCTTCATACAGTCTTCTGTTTCAGGGGTGCCGAAGGTGGTGCAGTAGCGTCTAACCACCTATCCACCATGGCCCTTTCCACCTGGCACCAACTGACCATGTACAGGAATTGGCCGGCCTGCCACCAGCTGCCTAATTGCAACTCTCCCAAATACCTGTACCTGTCCATGCACACCAGGAGAGCAACTGGCATCAGGTGGGCCTGCTGCAACCCTGACCCATTCAATAACCTGTCCCACTTCCCCGATACCTCTACGAGGTTTTACAAGTTTCTCTAGTGGGCACACAAAGGAACTACGTGTGTCCACCTGTCACACTCGACCAGGGATACATGTGTCTCCTCTCTCTCGGGGAGAGGGGAGGGTAGTCACCCCTCTAGCCAGTGGGGACTGCTCCTCTCTCCTCACCTGCTCGGCAGAGTCTCAGATTTGTGCCCCAGGGCCACAATGACTGAGATATACCCCTACCCAGCTTCTTTTAAGCCCTCCCTGCTAGGCCTCATTTTAGTTGGTTAGTTGGCCTACAGGATTAGTGAGGACAGTTAAGCTCCGGTAGGCGTCTCTCTCTATTGGAGTCATTGGGAAGACAAAGCAGAGGACAGTTCCTATACCCACGTTCATTATTTATAGGTGCCTGGGATCTGGACTATCGACTCCAAGGTACTCCACCCATCAGGGTAACCAGTCCACTCCACCCTCGGACTGAACCACTCCCCAGGGTAGGCTGGACCAGCCATTGGCTGTGGATACAGCCCGGCCTCAGTCCAGTCTGTGACCCTAAGCTCTTTTTCTTTTCTGTAGTTCATAACATACTTGTGTTGTATATGTATATTGCAGTTATAGTGTAGGTTTTGCTGAGAGTCAAACTCATATAGTACTGTTAAGTAGTATTGTCATAACGAAATCGCAGGTTGAGGTCCTTGCCTCTCTCGACCTTCAGAGGCACTCGCAGAGGCCGTAACTGGAAGCCATACTTGTCTGCAATATAGGTGAGGGATCCACCCCCTGCACCGTACGAGCAGCCCACCCCTGTTCCTTCTGAGGCTCACAGAAAATTCAGCCTGCTCGGTATCATCCGAGTTTTTCTTTTTTTTTTTTTATTAGATGCCTATTTCACCCCACCTCCCGGTACCATGACAGAGATAGTGATGCACACCTGGAACATCAGGGGGCTGAATCCCCCCATAAAGAGAAAGTAGGTCCTTTCCAACCTAAAACGCCTGAAGTCCCAGGTTGTCGTCCTTCAGGATACCAAATTCTCGGAGTCAGACCACTCCCTTCTACCAAAGGATTGCTTGGGACAAATGGTATATGCAGAAGCCCCATCTCAGAAGTGAGGGCTGGCCATCCTACTGTACAAATCCTTACCCCTGGAAGTTGACTGCCAGCAAAGCAGATGGTGAGGGTAGATGGGTGATGGGGTTGTATGGCACTCCAGCTGACCCTGTAGTGCTGTGTAATATATATATGCCCCTAACCAAGATGACCCTCTGTTCTTTCACTCCTTAGCTGTGACTCTCACTGCCTTTTCTACCCCCACACCACAATCTTGCTGGGTGGGGACTTTAACTTGACCCTGGTATCCTGGCTTGACAGAAATGACACGAGTACTGAGGCACACTTAACAGGCAGAAGGGCACTGCACCTGCTTATGGGAGACCTGGGCCTCACGGATGTGTGGAGACTCTTCCACCCCTGAACTTTAGACTGTACCTACCACTCAGAAACCCACTCCTCCTGTAGCAGGTTGGATTTCTGGCTTGCGTTGCAGTCCCTCACACAGTCCTCCCTGGATTCTGTCATACTCCCAAGGAGCATCTCGGACCATGCCTCGGTCCAACTTATTCTAGCATGGGGCTCTAATGAAACCCTTACCTGTTCCTGGAGGCTGGACCTGCTCCTTATGCGGGACCTGGAATTTATCCCCTGGGCCAGGACAGAAGCCTCACTCCTTCTCCAGACCAATCCCATATCCGATACCACTCCAGAGAACACATGGGAGGCCTTCAAAGCCACCATGTGAGGCAGTATAATGGGCTATGTGGTGACCAAGAGAAGACAGCGTGAGCAGAAGCTGGCTGATCTGGAATTCCACCTTATACTGGCAGAAGCCACATACAAGGCCATGCCCTCCCCCTTCCCTTCCTCGTCTCCTGGCTGAGAGATCCTGGGACTTCTATTTGAATTAAATCAACTCCTGAACAGAAAGGCCGAAGTGGCCATACTCCGACTCTGTCACAAATTCTGGGAGGAAGGAGATAAATGGGACAAGGTACTGGCATACCACCTCAGGAAGCAGCAGGCCACCAGTCATATACTGGGTCTGAGGAGTGGGACAGGGAGCTGGCAACCAGCTCAGTGAATACAAATCAAGTAATGACCACCTTCTGCTCTAACGTATACTGCTCCACACACTCCACCACACCAACAGAGATCTTGCCCTTCCTGCAAGGGACCCCCTCCCCAAACTCCAAGCCCTACAGTCTAAGATGCTGGATGCACCGATCTCAGTGGCAGAAGTCGAAGCTGCCATCAAGGACCTGAAGGGGGGTAAATCCCCGGGGGGAATGGTTTCTCTGAAGACTTTCACCAGGCCCTCTGCCAGCAGGTGGCCCCCCCTGTTGACTGAGGTTTTTATGGGAGCAGAAACCAGAGGCGTATTGCCTCCCACCCTGTGAGAAGCAATTATTGTTATCCCCAAGAAAGGAAAAGACCCCACCAATCCGGGTAGCTACCATCCCATCTCTCTTATTAATGTGGACAGCAAGGTCTATGCAAAGGTACTTGCCACTCGCCTGAGTCCCCTGCTGTCTACCCTAATACATCCATCCCAGGTGGGCTTTATACTGGGGAGGCACAGTTCAGACCACCTGAGAACCCTGCTGAATGTGATGCATGTCACCAGGGGGCTACCCAAGCCAGTGGTGGCTATCACAGTGGATTTCGAAAAGGCCTTCGACTCACTGGAATAGGACTATTTGCATGCTACCCTTGCCCACCTGGGAGTAGAGGTGGGCTTCAGGGAGAAGATCAGGAACATATACAACCTGCCAGTGGCTAAGGTCACCACCAACTGGATGATCTCTACACAGTTTCTCTTGGAGAGGAGAACATGACAGGACTGTCCTCTGTCCCCTCTGCTATTTGTACTGGCAACTGAGCCCCCGGCTGCAGCCATCAGACACCACCCTGTCATTCGAAGAATCATGGTGGGTACCAGAAATTACCCGATCTTGATGTATGCAGATGATCTGCTTCTCTCTCTCTGGCTGACACCCCTTCTCTGTACCCCCCCCCCATCCCTTGGCCCTCCTGGACTCCTTTACTAAGATCTCAGCACTCAAGCTGAATCAAGCCATAACCGAGATGATGCCCCCTGAAAAAACACTGTACCCAACCAACCACAAGGGAGACAGACCAATTATGGTCCCCCTCTCGGATCACATACCTGGGCATCGTAGTGCCCCCGAAGCTAAAAGATATCTGGGGTGCCAACATACTCCCGCTACTGACTAGCACCAAACTGGAGTTCAAAAGGTGGAAACTGCTTCCGACTCACTCTGGCAGGGCAGATAGCAGCCATTAAAATGGTGACAGCCCCCAGATTCTTCTATCTCCTATCCCGCCTCCCAATCATGCCACCCAAATTATGGACCCAGCCTATTGATAAATTGATCAGAGACCTACTATGGGAAGGCTTGAAACCTCGGTTTAGCCATAACAAGCTCCATGCCCACTGGTCCCAGAGAGGCTGGCGTCTGCCCTAGCTGGAGGGATACAAATGGGCTTTTCAATCTGCTCAGACTACCCACTGGTTCAGAAAGCCTGGGACTGAGAGACCGAAGTGGGTGGAGATAGAAGAAAGTCTGGAGGGTCTGTTAAACGCCTCCTCATTCGTATTCCCCTCGGGGCACATTGCTCTCGAGGAATTCATCTCCTATGCTCCCCACTACTATTGTGGCCTCCAGGAAAATCTGACACATTGTGATGACTAAACTGAGAGGGGGCTCTCTGCCTGTTTCCATTATCCCCCTGTGGCATAACCCCCACATTAGTATAGATAACAACACAGTGGCTTGGCCACAGTGGAACAGCAGGGGCATAAGGAGGGTGGGAGATCTCCTTGACCTACCAGACCTGAGAATGGCTCCTTCAGGATGCTGTGGGAGAAATGGAATCTACCTCATTTGGACTTCTGGAGGTACCTTCAGATGAGGGAGGCTCTTCATCCATTGCTGACCCTAGCCAGGTAATCTCCCCCAGTATTGGACCCTAAGGGTTGGATTGACCATCCAAAGGGCCTGGCAGGCCAGATTTACAAGCTGCTCCGGGACCTTTGCAATCCAATTTAGCAAAGTCTAAATGGGAAAAGATGCTGCAATGCTCTGTCCTGGACTCCCAATGGATACAGGCCTGGAAGGACTCATACACCTGGTTCTGAGATGTATGTACCAGGTTAATCCAAAACAAGGTTTCCCATTCATGGTACAAAACCCCCGAGGTGTTTTACAGAGCCAAACTTCTTCCCTCAGATGAATGCTGGTGGTGCGATGGCCTAGGGCCTGACCTTTTGCATGTTCTTTTGTCCTGCCCCAGGATTCAAGATATGTGGCAGCAGGTACGCCGACATGCCTCCTCAGCCTTACAGAAACCTATTCCACTGATCCCCACCTTCTTTCTCTTGGGCCTCAAGGGGAGATCTCCCATTTCTCAACCAGCACGAGCACCAGATGCTTGCCCTTCTAGTTATCCAGACTAAGAGGGCCTTGGTTTGCAGATGGCGTACTACTGCCACTCCCACCATTGATGAGATTCTAGCCTCCCTCTCGCACTTAGCAACCTTAGATAAAATGTCCCACCTCCAGAACTCTCAGATGGTCAGGTTCCAGAACTGTTGGGACCCCTATATTCACTATATCAGCCCCCCTACTGGAGTGGGCTGAGACACGAATGCTACCTGACAGCTTTTTCCTTGTATGAAGGTATTATCCAATATGGATGGCTTGACAGGGCTGACTGGTTACCCCTGCCCTGGGGGGGGAGGGGGTCCTTATACCTATACCTGTATTAGTGAAAAGATTAGGGGTTGCAAACCAGTAGTTCAGGCCCACCAAGATGTTGTAAGGGGGCCCAGCAGTTGATGCTAGTTTAGGTCGAAGGGGGATTGTGTCTACTGCTGGGTGTATACAATCATCATTTTCCATACTGGTCCTTTTTCCTTTGTGGTCTCACTTTTTATATTTCAGGCACTGTAGGCTGCCTGTACCACAAGAACTGAAGACGCTTCTATCTGGGTTCTGCCGAGGTGCCCTGCGTGGAATGACAGACTAAGCTATGAAGGGGACATAGCTCTGCTGCAGGTTTGATCCATTCAGCCCTGTACAGTGAGTACCCCTTTGTTTCTTCCGTATTCATGTACCATCTACCCCCACCTGCTGTCAGCCCACAGGACTAGCCCTGGGGGCAGGAAATACTTGGCCGGCACGATAGGTGATGCCAATCACTTGCTTTGGTTTCATCAGTTTACCCTTCTGGTATATGTAGATTACTTTTTAGTAGTTCTCTTCTGACTCTCAGGCACTTGTTACTCTACCATGTACTATTGCTACCTGTCACTTGCCATCCTATGTTCTGCTAAGACAATTATGCCTTCCCTTGCTGTACCCCTCCATCCCTCTTTCTCTCTTTCCCCTCCCTTTTTTTCTCTCCCCTTCCTGGTTGTCTCTGCCTATACTAATCATTACACAAGATGTAAGTACTTATCTTTGTATAAGTTGGAAAATGAATAAATAATTTAAAAAAAAAAGAAAATGTGTAAAGAGCACAGAGTATGTAAAGGGACATTGCGAAGTTTAAAGTACATGTCTGGTGCCACCTTTTCAGCTCACGATAATAGTGCTGCTGTCAGAAACTTAGCCTTTTTGGGTAAAGGGAAATGGCTGCATGAAAGAACGTCAATTTGTTGGAAAAAGAGATTGATGCAGACTTAATGTCAGGTTCTGTACCTATGAAATGCTCCCACCGTTGTTTGAGTACCCCAATGCTCCATGGAGTGGTTTATCAATTTATTCGTTTACATTTAATCAGTTCTTTGCACTTTTGATTTCGATATGGACAGTGGATTTACTTAATAAGGACTGTTTCATGCTTGTTGCTTATTTAATGAGCACTGCCTCTGCAGCCATGCCCCTCTGAAGTGAATAGAAATTCCTGCTGCCCCTGCAGACAAAGCCATCTCACAACATTGTATGAACCAGGTAATGAGCATATTTATTTTGTGGACTGTGTTTTCTTGGCTGTACAGCCATCCCCTTCCACATCCATACCATCTGGCATACCCCTAGACACTGGGAGAGGGCTTACACAGGAGTGTCTTAGGAAATCACTAGCATGGATGGAGAAAAGGGGGGGCCAATGGGAGCATCTCAAGGGAGCCATAGAAGAGGAAACAAGCCATTGCATTAGGCAAGTAAGCAAAACAAAGAGAGAGAAAAAAATGCTATGGTTCACAAAAGAAGGGGCCGAGAAACTAAGGGCGAAAAGGGTGGCATTTATGAGGTACAAGAAAACACAGAGGGAAGAAGACAGGGAACTGTATCTGGAAAAGCAGGGGAGGTGGGGAAAACAGTTAGGAGTGCAAAGGTGCAAACAGAAGAAAAAATAGCCCAGGCAATAACAAAAGGGGACAAGAACATTTTCAGGTATGTTAGTGAAAGAAAAGGACTAAGAGTGAGATTGTGAGATGAAAGGGAAGGAGTGAAATGTGCAGAGGGGGACAGAGAAAAAGCAGAAATCCTGAACAAGTATTTTTGTTCAGTATTCACAGAGGAAGGGGGAGAGAAGGGAACAAAGCTAGGCAACAGAAGCACCACTGGGAGGGAGGTGGACACCTGTCCATTTAAGGAGAGAGTCTTAAAGGAACTCGCTAATATAAAAGTAGACAAGGCAATGGGGCCGGACAGGATACATCCCAGAATATTAAGAGAACTCAGGGAGGTACTGGCAGCACCACTGACAGTCCTGTTCAACAGTTCACTGGAAACAGGTGTGGTACCAGAGGACTGAAGGAGGGTGAATGTAGTCCCTCTCCACAAAAGAAGGAGCAGGGAGGATGCTGGCAATTACAGGCCAGTCAGCCTGACATCAGTTGTGGGGAAACTAAAGGAATCACTGCTAAAAGAAAGGTTTGTGATATATCTCAAATCCAGTGAAGCACAGGTTCCAAGGCAGCAAGGATTCACAGCGGGAAGATCTTGTCTAATCTGATAGAATCTGTTCCACATTCTCTGGGACTATCCTCTGATACAGGGATACTGGTAAGGAATTAGTCAGATTTGTAGGCAGATAGTGTCATCAACCATCTCCCTGGATGCCCCCTGTTCCTTCTAGGCCTGACACAAGATGGGATACCCAAATACACCCCTGAAGTCCACTGGTTGGTTGCAGTCATTGTAGCAGCCAAAAGGCTACTTTTTTTGCAAATGGTGTACCCCAGAGGTACCAACCATCAACGAATGGTTGCAGGCAGTGGGGCAATGGCACAGGGTCATATTGCCACAAACAAAAATAATGCGGCAATAAATGCCGCAGGCAAAATGCCATCCAGCAAAATAAGATTGGTTAAAACACCAACCACACAAAAAAAGTACACCCTATAGAAAATACTTGGAGTTTTTGTGTTTTGTGAGGGGCTCCTTCCCCTTGCACCCCCCCCAATGTGGGGGCTTTCCCACCATACACTCCTGACTTTAAATAACAAACTCCAAGGGGGTGTGGACTTAGGGGATGGGGAGAAACTTGGGAGGAGGGGGAGTTATTTTTTATCAAAAAAAAAGCTACAGCACCAGAAGACCCGGGGAGAATCGAACCATGGTCCCAGGTCTCCTCAGCTGCTATGTGCTGGTGCCCTAGTCACTCCACCATGGGAGTGACTTGAACAGGCACCACACACATGGTGACTTGCTCACTCCCTCTTTCCAGCAGACAGTGACCGGTGTAGTGGTAATTCCCTCGTGCTATTCTACCCCAGTCACTGTCAATGTAGTCGCTATTTTGACAGTGCAGTTAATACTGTGCTGTTATTCCAGCAACATATCGACCTGATACCTGGGGCAACTAGCTGCCTTAGAAAGACTGTCGCACTTGAACAAGTCCTCCCCTCAGACATTTCAGGCTATATGGGGTTCATATCTTAACTCCGCATACTGTCATTATAATCACCTACAAACTGAGGAGTTGATCACTGCCCCTGCAGAGGTAGGCATAATTACCCCGACCCTGGGGGGGGAGGGTTACCAACCACTGACCCATTCCACCTCCCTACAGCCTCACTTGAGAGCCCTAGGAATGGCCCTCTTATGAAGACCCCTGATTCCCCCATAGCAGGAGTGGCTGCCATAGTTTTGGTGTGATTCTCAATGGTTTGGGGGGCCTTGCACCCTGGATTAGCTGTATAAATGCTGATACAGCTTGATATTGGATACCCCCTCTGGTGTGTACTAACTGGTTTGTTTCTTCTTCTCTTGAATGTTTTAGTATTTTTTCTTAATACCATTCTCCAGTAATTTTGTTTTACAAGATGTTATACGTGGCTGTAACACTGCCTTCATCACTGATGATTAGCATATAACTGCAGTTTTCTAAATAAAAAGATTAACATCACTGGAGAGCAATGAGTACCAATGCCCGTAGTCTAGGTAACAAGCTTCCTGAATTAGTGGCCTTGATGGAGAAGGAACATCTGGATATCGTGGCAGTCACAGAAACATGGTACACACAAAACCATGACTGGGATGTAAACATACCAGGATACACTATCTACAGGAGGGACAGGGAGGGTAAAAGAGGGGAGGAGTAGTTCTTACATAAGGGAAGGAATAAAAGCAACAGAACAAAAGGGTAAACAGGAGGAGAAGAAGCACTGTGGGTAAATTTGAGACAGGCAATGGCACCACAATCCACACAGGGGTTGTATACAGACCCCCTTCTCAGGGAGAGGAAATGGACAAGGAAATGATAGAAAGTATACTTAGAATGGCAGAAAAAGGGGAGATATTGCTGATGGGTGATCTGAATATGCCAGATGTTAACTGGAGTGCAGTTGCAGCTGCCACTTCGAAGTGTGCAGTTATTCTAGATGCCCTACAGGGGGCATGCCTTAGACAACTAGTACTGGAGCCCACTCGAGAGGGAGCAATATTAGACTTGATACTCTCAAATGGAGATGGAGAGAGGATCACAGATGTAGAAGTGGGTAGCCATCTGGGAACTAGCGACCATCGAACAGTATGGTTCACAATAAACACAGCAATAGAGTCAAGCCATACAAAGACAAAAGTACTGGACTTTAGGAGGCTGACTTTGCCAAAATGGGTGAGTGTTAAGGAATGCACTAGCAAATGGGCGGAAGGAGGGTGGAAGAACAATGGGGAATAATAAAACTGCCATCACAGAGGTAACGAGCCTTGTGTGAAGCAAATAAACAAAACAAGACGATGTAAGAAACCACTATGGTTCTCAAAGGAAGTGGCAGTGAAGGTTCAAGAGAAAAAGAAAGCATTCAGGAAGTACAAGGAATCGCAGCAGGAGCAGGACAGAGAACTGTATCAGTTAAAGCAAAAGGAGGCTGGGAAGGCAGTCAGAATAGCAAAGGCCCAAACCGAGGAAAAGATAGCCAACTCAGTTAAGAAGGGGGATAAGACCTTTTATAGGTACATCAGGGAGCAAAGGCAGACCAAGGGAGGGATAGTGAGGCTTAATAAAGGGGAGGGAGGGTGGGCAGAGGGAGACTGTGAAAAGGCAGAGATACTAAACAAATATTTTTGCTCAGTATTTACAAAGGAAGAGGGGGAGGTACATAAAACAAACAGTAGTAACACTCTGGCTGCAGAAGTTGATACCAGCCCATTTACAGAAGAAAGGGTTCTGAAAGAACTCTTAAAACTGAAGGTGGACAAAGCAATGGGGCCTGATGGGATTCATCCCAGAATTCTAAAAGAACTAAGGGTAGAACTAGTGACACCACTGACTACCCTCTTTAACAAATCATGGGAGGATGGGGTGGTACCCAAGGACTGGAGGAGGGCAGATGTGATTCCCTTCACAAAAGTGGGAGCAAGGCAGAAGCAGGAAACTATAGACCTGTTAGTTTAACCTCAGTGATAGGGAAAATGATGGAATCACTTCTAAAGGAAAGAATTGTCCGAGTATCTAGAGGCCAGAGGGCACAGGACCCTAGGCAGCATGGATTCACAGCGGAAGGTCATGCCAGACGAATCTGATAGATTTTTGACTGGGTGACCAAAGTAGTAGATCAGAGAGGGACTGTGGACATGGCCTACCTAGACTTTAGCAAGGCATTTGACACAGTCCCACACAAAAGATTATATATAAGTTAGCCAGCCTGGGAGTGGGTCCCAAGATGACAGCCTGGGTAAAGAATTGGCTGGAGAATAGGACACAGAGAGTAATAGTAAATGGAGTCCACTCAGAAGAAAGGAGGGTTACTAGCGGGCACCGCGAGGGTTCAGAGTTAGGACCAGTCTCTTCAATGTCTTTATAGCTACATTGCAGAAGGACTGGAAGGAAAAGTATGTCTCTTTGCAGATGACACTAAGATCTGCAACAGAGTTGATGCACAGGGTGGGGTGGAAAGGATGAGAAGGACTTGGCAAGGTTAGAGGAATGGTCAAATGTATGGCAGCTTAGATTCAATGCTAAGAAGTGCAAGGTAATGCACCTGGGAAACAAAAACCCAGGGGAAGAGTACACAATGGGGGGTGAGATACTAACAACAACAAAAATGGAAAGGGACCTGTGGGGTAGTCATATCAGATGACCTAAAGGTGGGCAAGCAATGTGAGAAGGCAGTAAGGAGGGCTGGGGATACTGGGATGCATAGGGAGAGGCATCACCAGTAGAAAACAGGAAGTTATTATCCCTCTGTACAGACAGCTGGTGAGACCCCATCTGGAGTACTGTGTGCAGTTCTGGAGACCCAATCTCCGCAAAGACATAGACAGGATGGAAGCTGTCCAGAGGAGGGCAACTAAAATGGTGCAGGGTCTGCACCGGAGGACATATGAAGAGACTTAAGGAGCTTAATATGTATAGCCTCGAGGAAAGGAGGGAGAGGGGGGACATGATAGAAACTTTCAAGTACCTCAAGGGAATCAACAAAGTCCAAGAGGGTAGCATCTTTCAAAAAAAGAGGTGTGCAAGAACAAGAGGGCACAATTTGAAGATAGAGGGGGGGCGGCTCAGAGGTAATTTAAGGAAGTATTTTTTCACAGAGGGTTATGGATGCATGGAATGGCCTTCCGGAGGAGGTTGTGGAGTCAAAATCAGTGGTGGAATTCAAGCATGCATGGGATAGTCATAAGGCAATTCTGGGGGTGGGGGTAGGAAGAAGTAGGCTGCTGGTTAACTAAGATCTGCAGCTTATCCAGTAGGTAGGGAAATGGGCAGACTGGGTGGGCCAAGCGGTCCTTATCTGCCGTCAAATTCTATGTTTCTATGTAACAGAAAACAAAGACTTAGTGAACCCGGTACAGTAGTCCAAAAGCCCAAGCAGATACCCTAAATAGCCAAAAATAAAGGCAACAGATCATAGCGCCCAGGAGGTGCTGCAGAAGGTCTAAACGGCATACAGACAGAACGTCGTGGTTCAAATAGCCGTGGTTAAAATGTGGTGGGCAAAGTGTTATTTTTAAATGCAGTCACCGGTAAAACAGTCGCTGAGCAAATGTTGCTCCCATGACCAAAGCCTGGTGATTGCCTGATCCTCGCACAGTGCGACCTTTTTGCTGACAATAATGAATATCAACTTCTCTCAGTAGTGCTATGTATAAACATTAATTTGTTTAACTAAAATCCCTTAGCAAGTGAATTTTTACTGTAGAACTGTCATCACTCAGTGTGCACAGTTTTTTCTACACACCCATTTAAGCCATGGAAACCATTTGCAGTGCTTTATATATGGTAGGTATGAAAAAAGAACATGCTTACTGCATGTATCAACTTCTGATGTAATTTGCTCCCTGAATAAGAGAGAGATGAATGCGTACTAAGTGTGCTTGTAAAGCTCTTATTTCCTATAAGACTCAGCTTCTTAACTTAGCAGTTTGTTATGCAGCATGGCTCCCTCTGCACTGTCTGTAGGTAGGCAATGATTTATAGTGTGAACTTACCCTGAAAATGGATGTCACAATGCACACACCTATGCTTGACATCAGGGGCCTGATTCCAGAAGCCATTACAGCAGACGCAAGGTGCTTGCGACAAAGAACAATGTTGCATGTCACTCCTTGCATCCCCCATTGTGACAGTCCCTATTTCAGAACGCGGGCTGTGCCAAATGGGGAACCCACTGCACCGAATAGGCACTGCACTACAATTGTGACCTGCAACTGGGTACGCCAGGTTGCAATGGGGCTTGCACCACAGCACGGCTCACAATTCTGATTCTAAGAACCCTACCATGAATGTCACAAGGGGTTCCATTTAGACCTGCCAGGAGATGGCCTAAGCCCCTTGTGACTGACTGGCACACTGTCAATTAAGGGCTACTAGTGGGCCCATGGGTGGGAGGGACTCAAAAGAAGGGCATAGGAGGTTGGTGTGGCAGCCAGGATGTATGGGATTGCTGTGGCACCCAGCAGGGGTGCAAATGCCCATGATATATTGATGAGGGTGCCTGCTGGGTGCTGTACTCGACCACCCTGCTGGCACACGACCCTACCTAGGACCCCACCCACCACCACACCCCCACTGGGCACCTGTGTCCCCCCACACCATCACCACCAGTGCAGCCCGTATCTCACTGCACCAATGTAAGGGGTGCCACTGTCTTGCGGCATGTGCTGCTGGTGCGCCATTGATCAGGTGCAGTCCCGCAGTTGTGGCATTTATGGGGCGATTGGTGCAGGAACCCTGCTTTCTTTCAGAATATGGCATAGGGTTCCTGGTGCACCTGGCATTGCCATAACCCTTGGGGCGGCGCAACTTATGTTGCTTCAAGGGCTTCTTCTAGAATCGGCCCCAGGAGTCCATGCTCGAGCAAAGATCACAGATGTGCTCGGGGGGGGGCGGAGTATCTGACAATGTGGGTGAGGATATTAGGATGTGGTAGGGAATCCAGATATGCAGGGGTTTCCTTAGTACGTGCTGATAAAAGGTTTGGAAGGCCTTCTCACAAAGAGTTCGCTTTCCTGGTGCTTCTAGGACCTGAAAATTAGCTATCTGAAAATAGGCAGAATTTGTTAACGTTATTCATCTGATTCCACTTAAGAGCCATCTACAGCACAGAAAGTGGCACCTGATAATTAAAGTAGTTTTAACCTTTGTAGAAGCTTAACAGAAACCACAGCAATTTTCCGGCTATCGATATCTATGGCGACTATTTGACCAAAACAAAATATTACCGGTACCATTAAAGCTGGCTTTTTTTTTTGTCCCCGCGACATTGTGTCCACTTCACTGTTACAGTGACAGTATGTCTGGGGATGAATCGGCCATACACAGTCTAAACAGCTGAAGAAAAACCAAATATATTAGTAAAGTGTAAATAAAACACATGGGGCCTAATTCACGAAGAATGATGCTGGGCTTGCACACAGCTGCACCAAAGCACTGTGGTGCAACACAGCCCGGTTCAAGAAGGGCTGGTGGATTTGTAGCCATTTCCACAGTTTATGGCAGCTTACACCAAAGGTTTAGCGCAAGCCTCATAAACTGGATCCCCCTTGAAAGCAAAGTTAGACCGTGGGGAGCTAGTCTAACTTGCTGTGTCTGGCGCACCCGATCCAGAATTGCAATCGATGCCAGATGTCTGCCGCAAGCCCCCTTGCCCCATTTGTTCAGTACACCAGGGACCTGTGGCAGATACAATCTGTTCCTTATTCAGGCCCATAAACTCTCCCCGTATAGACATAAACTATTATACTTATGCTGTTGTTAATAACTAACTGATTACATTAAATTCCTGTGTTTGAAGACAACAAAAATGATTGTACAAAAGAATAGGGAAAAAAGATGGGGACTGTATCTAATCAATCATTAAGACCAAAAGGTTGCAGGGCCATTAGTATATAAATACTTCTGGATTCATGTTGTAGTAAGGTTCAAACATAATCACCCCCACCCCCTGCACTGTGTATTGAAACAGGGTCAATATCCATATATCTAAGATCTGCTAGGTTTTTGTTGTGATGGGACTCAGAATGGGTGCTGATTGGAGTACTGGATGAACCTGGATAATAGAGCGAACATGCTGTTGAATTTTCTTGCGAAGTGCCCTGATGGTACAGTCAACATAAATGTAGAAGCAAGTACACCAAATTATGTATACCACAAAAGATGTGGAACAGTTATTGACCTGTTTGATGTCTACCTTGAGTATTTCTGAAAGATTGTTAAAGGTTTTTACATGTGTGCAATATTTTCAAATGTTGCATCTGCTACAACGGAAACTCCCAACTAGTCTCGGAGGTATCCACTCTGCCCACCTGATCATTACCAAAGCCAGTGTTGCATATCCAACCTTGTGCAGGCATCCAAACTGACCCCACAGAGTTTAATAACTCTTCCTCCCACCCACTGGTCAAGTTCCACACATTCCTCCCCATCCCATATACTGTACAACCCCCTTACCCTCCCCACCTTCTACCACTCATGCCACCCGTTCTCACCACCACAGCCTGCAGTTCAGTCCCTCACTGTGTATCCTCAGTGTCCCATGTTGTGATTCCTCAGTATCCCTCACCATGCTCCTCTAACTGCAGGGAACAAAAAGTGAGAAAAAAATTAAGTCCCAAAACTGGGACTTAGGCTTTAAGGTAAAACATGGTGTCTGAAACCAGACTTAGGGCAAAATGTGAGTGTGCCTGAAGGTGGTAAGAACTCCAACCCTCAAATTTGGTAAAAAAAAAAAAAACTAAAAAGTTATGGGTCTTAGAAAAATGAACCCACCCACGCACAAATAAGTCCAACGAAATGCAAACTGCACATGCTCAGGAAATGAGGGTTACTCACCTGTAACTGTAGTTCTGGGAGTGGTATACTGTATGGTGTACATCCACACTTCTGGCAGGATTCCTTCCATTTAAGAACTGGTGGGAAGGTCTTCAGCTGACTCCTCCCACCCACACAAGTGGTATCCTCCTCGGCACTGCCCCGTGACATCGCTGGAAGCAAGATTCAGTATGCCACTTGCCAGGGTGGTCGGGTGGGTTGTGTGGATGTACACCATCTACCACTCCTTGAACTATGGTTACAGATGACTAACCCTCATTTCTAGGGATGTGGATATGGTGAACTATCCACACTTCTGGCACACTCCTAGCAGTTCTCCAGGAGTAGGGGACAAGGCAACCCCCCTATTTAGGAAACAGAGATTGGAGAAACGAGGCCCCAAAACCAGCAACCCAGCATGACTCAAGATCAATGTGGTAGTGGGAGATGAAGGTGTGTGCTAATTTCCAGGTAGTAGCCCTGCAGATTTCCTGTATAGGGACATCCCTGGAAGCAGCCACCGAGGCACCAGTATGTCTGGTAGAATGAGCCCTAAGCTCAACGGTAGGCTCCCTAACAGCCAGCCTATAGCACAGGTCAGTGCAGGAGAATATCCTCCTGTCAATCATCCTCTTAGCTGCCAGTCTGCCAGGCATGGCTTCAGCAAAGGTGACAAAGAGCTGGCAAACCTCTCCCCAAACTTCAGCCATTCACTCCTTGTAGTAAGCAAGCATTCATCTCAGGTCCAACTTGTGGAGCCTGTGCTCAGCCTTCAAGGTTGGAGTGGTGAAATACACCAGGAGATTAATCACCTGGTTAGGGTGAAATTCTGAAACAACCTTCAGGAGGAACTTCGGGTTGGGGCGGAGAACAACCTTGTCCTTGTGGAAGACCAAATAGGGAAACTCCACTGAGAGCACCTGGAGCTCACTGATCCACCAAGAAGGCAGTCTTCCATGACAGGTGGGAGATGTGATACCTGTGCATCAGTTTGAATGGCTTGCCCATGAACATTGACAGTACCAGCAACAAGTGTCAAGGTGGTGGCAGCTCATACACTGGCAGGAACAAATGGTCAAGGCCCTTAAAAAAGCACCCAACCACCTTCTCCGGCACCACTGTTGGCATACCAACCCATGCCTGGTATGCAGAGATGGCTGCCTGGTGCACCTTGAAGGTCAATGACCAGAGGCCCAACTGGGAGATGGACCACAGGTATGCCAATATGTTTGCCACCGGGCAGGACAATGGGTCTAGATCATTGTCCTGACACCAAATGGAAAATCTCTTCCATTTGTAGGTGTAGCACTGGTGAGTCGACTGCTTCTGAGAGGCCTCAACGACATGGAAGACCTTGTTGGAGAGGCCCAAAGCCTGGAACTCTAGCTGCTCAGGAATCAGGCTATCAGGTGGACAGACTGGAGGTCCAAGTGGAGGACCCTGCCCTGAGAGCTAGAGAGCAGGCCCAGGTGGAGAGGCTATTACCACGGTGGCCTGCTGCTGAGGATGAGGAGATCAGGATACCAGAACTGGTGCAGTCAGTCTGGAGCCACCAGGATCATCTGTGCCTTGTCCCTCTGAACCTTGAGCAGCACCTTAGGGAGGGAAGGCGTGCATGAAGCCTGAGATCCAGGGCCTTGTGAAGGGATTCTCCAGAGGTGGGGGAGCACAAAACAGCCTCAGCTTCACGTTCTCTTGGGAGGCAAACAGGCTGACCTGGGAAGTGTCCCACTGGGAGAACAGGTGATTGACTACCTCCTGGTGAAGAGACCATTTGTGAGACACCTTGCCCACTCAGCTAAGGGCATCCACCAGCTGGTTGGACACCCTGGCCACATGAATCACCAGAAGGTTGATGTCTAGGCTGCAGATGAGGGTCCAAATGCAGAGAGCTGCTTAGCAAAATGGGAGGGAATGTGTCCCACCCTGCTTGTTGAGGTAGTACATGGTCACCATGTTGTCCATCTGGACCTGGATGACTTGACCTTGCACTACAGGAGTGAAGGCCATCAAAGCTAGATGCACTGCACAGAGCTCCAGCAGCTTGATGTGACAATGGGACTCTTCAGGGGTCCCCAATGTGGGACCCTATCCCATCAGAGAGGCATCGGTCGTGAGAGTGACTGTTGGCTCTCAGTGGACAAGCAGCCTCCTTCCCACAGATGTTCCATAATGAGCCACCACTGGGTGGCATTCCACATCAGCTATGTCACCATGACCGGCCGGTCCAGGTGACCGAGATGCTGAGACCACTGATGTGCCAGCTCCTACTGCAGGGGGCATATCTGCCAGCAGGCCCACTGGACCATGCTGCTGCAAGTCACCGTGTACCCAAGCAGGTGCAGGAAGTCCCAGGCAGGGCATGATTGCCCAACCAGAAGTGAGCAGGCAAAGGAGGTAAGATCTGCCTCCCTGTCCGCCGGCAGATGGGCCTTAGCCCGAAGGACATAGAGCTCAGCCCCAATGAAGTGGATCACCTGAGAAGGGCTGAGTTCTGACTTGGCCATGTAGATCAAAAGCCCCAAGGCTGAGCAAGTCTGGAGGACCAGGTACCTGGACCTCTCCACCTCTGCTCTGGAGGAATCCATGATCAGCCAGTCATCCAGGTAAGGATATGCACTGCCATACATTTGATAATTGGGAATTGTGGATAAATAAGCAATAAACAGTGTGAGCAGGTCTGGAGGGCCAGGCACCTGGACCTCTCCACCTCTGCTCTGGAGGAACCCGTGATCAGCCAGTTGTCCAGTTAAGGATATACCCAGATTCCTCGGTGCCACAGAAAGGCTGCCGCCACTGCCATACCTTTGATAATTGAAGGCTGTGGATAAATAAGCTATAATGGGTTATGTTGGGAGTTACCCACTCCTACCGTGGTGCAGCCGAGTGACCAAATCCACATCAGAAGTGGGTAAATCCCAACATATCCTATACCCTGGAGTGGTTTATTGCCATTATACAGTTTCCTGCTTTTTTTGATGACAAAATAAAGAAACACGTTTTTTGGCAGTTTAAATCATTTTTCTTTAATTTATTCTTGCGTCATTAAAAATTGTTCCCTGTTACTAGATAGAATATTGACACATCCCAACCCCTAACTCAGGGTATGGTTACAGTAATAGCACATTATTGTTTTTTTGTTTTTTTTTGTATTACTGACTCCCGATGTATGCCTGCCAGAGACAATCACCTGGGAGAAGAATAGGCAGTGTGTCAGTTTCATTCACTCCATTCAGTAATATTGCAGGTGCCATTCAATCAGAAGCTATGTTTTTTTATGTTTGCTTGCACGCATGTCCAAGAAACATAGTGCCATCATACGAGTTTTCTAGAGGTGTGTCAGCCTCTTCCAATTCAGTCAGTGTGTTTGCAGGCGCGGTCGCAGTGCGCCAATCACTGCTGCAGCTGTCTATGACAGTAGGAAAATGCAGTGGCATACAGTTGAAAGGGAGAGCTCCGCTTGAGTGAGCAGAGCTCTCCCCCACACACACACACACAGAGCATATTGCGTGCTGATGCCTCCTCTCCCCACCACGCACACAGTGTGTGGCCCGGAGTGCTCAATCCCGTCAGCACCACGCCTCCCCAACAACAGCTGTCCAAGTGCCATGCTGGGAGCCCACCCCAGCGTGGCAAGAACTGTCATAGCTAATGGGGGTGCCCAATACCCCATCGGCTCCACGGCTGCACGCCCCCCCAAAAAAGCTTTTCATGTGCCACACTGGGAGCCCACCCCAGCGTGGCAAAGCATGTTATGGCTGACGGGGGTGCCCAATTCCCCATCGGCTCCAGCCCCCCCCAAACAGCCTTTCCAGCTGCCATACTGGGAGCCCACCCCAGCGTGGCAAATGTCAGCGTCGTCTAAAACCCTGTAAAGAAAACCTTCCCTTGGTCTCCTGCCCCCCACAACCCACACCACCCACTCGCACCCTGCCTCCCCACACCCCTTACCCCACTTACCTCCAGAGCTCAGGCGCCGATGATCATCGGTGGACCGGAACACGTCTGCACTCTTCAAAACCAACCGCGAACTGAGGAAATGCCATTAAGCTGTATAATGGAATAAATAGGGTTTTTTCAACTTTGTTGCATATGTCAGGCATTTTTGGGAATTTTGGGCCCAAATTTTTAACATGGGTTTTTTGGGACCCTTCCTCATGAATTCTTGCACTGTCATGGCGTTAATCGGGCCTGAAGGGTGATTTCGCAGTCACTGCGCGAAATCACCTTTCAGGACCCATTAATGAAACGACACTGTCAGTGTTCATAAGGTGGGCTCTCAAAAAGCCAATGTTGAAAATTTGGTGAAAAAATTCCTAAAAATGACTGTTTTACGAGCGTGCATTGCGCATCTCCTATGCACGCTCGTAAGTTCGCTAATTTTCAATATTTTCACTCCAGATTTTCAACATTGCCATTTTACCACACTTCCTTATGACCAGTACAGCTGTCATTTTTCACATCTTACCCAAAGCGTGTTTCCACCATGTAGCGCACAATGGTGCAGTCGGTGTACGAAATCAATGTATGGGACACATTAAGAAAATCACAGTGACACTGGTCATGAGCAGAGGTGTTAAAATGGCTATGTTGAAAATTTGAAAAAATTCCCAAAAATGACTGTTTTAGGGCATAATTGCGCAGTTCCCTCGCACGCTGGCAAGTTTGCGACTTGTAATATTTAGCACACCAGATTTTCAACAGTGCCATTTTACCGCACTTCCTTATGAGCAGTACAGCTACCATTTTTCACATCTCGCCCAAAATGTGTTTCCGCACAGGTAGCGCACAATGGTACAGTCGGTGTGCGAAAACAATGTTTGGGACAGATTAAGAAAATCACAGTGACACTGGTCATGAGCAGAGGTCTTAAAATGGCTATGTTGAAAATTTGGTGACAAAACTCCATAAAATAACTGTGTTACGAGTGAACAGTGCGCAGTTTCCATGCACCCTCGTAAGTTCATGAATTTGTAATATTTTCAGTCCAGATTTTCACCAGTGGCATTTTTCCACACCTCCTTATGAACAGTACAGCTGTCATTTTCCACAACATGGCGAAATGTGTTTTCACACTTTCAGCAGAAATGCTTGGTCGCTGTGGGAAATCATTGTTCGGGACAGATAAAGAAAATCACACTGACACTGTTCATGATTGGAGGTCCCAAAATGCCTGTGTTAACAATCTGCTGTAAAAAATCCCCAAACTAGTTACATTACAGATTGTGGGTGCACAGTTTCTATACACGCTTGTGACTTCCACCAGTTTTTTAAGATTTTTCTGGCATTTCAACACTGCCATTTTTACACTCCCCATGAACAGTACAGCTGTCATTTTCACATCCTGTTCGGAATGTGTTTTGCACCTGTGGTGCCAAATGCCATAGTCGCTGTGCAAAAGCAGTTTCGCTAACAAACTGATATTGCCACTGTTCATGAGGTGGGGTCACAAAAACCATGTTGAAAATTTGGAGTGAAAATACCAACGAATGCCTGAGGCGTTAGGGTTTCCGACCATAACGCCACACCCTGTAGAGAATGACAGGCATCAGGGGTGTGACTTGTGATTCTTGCCTGTAATGCTCATACCATTCCACCCCACCCACACCCTGCAGCCAGTGAGAGGCATCAAGGTGTGCCTCGGACTCTTCCACCCCAAACTTCACCCCATTCTCCTATACCGCACCCATCTCACTGTATTTCCTGATGGAATGGGGTGCGCATAAGGGCCAAAGACCCCAAGGCACAGTGACACTTGTCAGTGTCTGCAGGGTAGGGTGTGATGAAATGGCGTGGTCGTTATGCCTGATGACCCAAAGGCACACCCCAATGCCTGTCACTCTCTGCAGGGTGGTGGTGGGGGTTGGCTTCAGTTCAATACTTTGCTGCCATTCCTATTATGCAGCTCTGTAACTTCTACACTACCAATGCCAATGCCAGCAAGCAAACATTCGGCATTGACAAATGCTTGTTTATTTAAACCTTTATACTCTGGTAGCCATTTTTAAAGTTTGTACTCTGGTAGCCTGACAGCCATGGTGAAGTGTGGGCTGGGGTTTGTTAGGTCACTTTGGGGGGGGGGTGACAGCAGCGAGTTAACAAGACAGAGTGAGGTTCGGCAGGAGCAGCAACAGACGTACGTTTGAACTGTGGAGCCTTCCTGGGCGGGGGTTCATTAGGTCTCTTCGGGGGGAATTCAGCAGTGAGTTAATGAGAGAGAACATGAGGTTTGGCAGGAGCAACAACAACCATGAATTTGAACCATGGAGCCTTGTGGTTTCCAGAGTTACTGTGCTTTCCTAGTCAGGACCTAGTGACTCGAAGTGACGTCCAACTCTTTTTCTTTCTTTTTTGTGTGGGTGGGATTACAGTGATTGGGATATTTATGATGCAGGGCGCATTAAACTATTTTCAAGGAGCATGTATTGTGGACCTGCAGTTTGAAGAGCTGGCTGTGGAGTTTGTGGGGACAGAGCTGGGACTGAGCTGGGACAGAGCCGACACTGTGGCTAAACCGGAGGTAGAAAATAAAAAGCAGAAAAAAGGTAGCAATTTTTTGAGTTGTGCAGTGGTCAACTGGGACAGCTGGAACTTTACCCATGGATTATGTTGATATTTACCCACAGGTAAAACCCCCCAGCGGACCAATCAGGATAGCGGATTTCCAGACACTATTGTATAATCAAGGGTGGATGATATGGACTAGCAAAAAATTCAAACAAACAAAATGTAGAGGATATTTGAGGGTGACAGATAATTGGGAGAGTACTAGGAATAATCTCCTGCTAGATGCATGCCAGGAGGCATTTCTAACTCTGCTACTCCAGTGCCCAACAAGGAAAGGGCCCCCTGTTGAATCTGGTGCTTACCAACAATCAGAGGATTCAAAATGTAGTAGTCTTGTAACCACTAGGTTCCAGTGACCACAAAACAGTGGCACTGGGAGTTTAGAGAGGGACCACCAAAGGAGCAAATGTAGTAAGGATATGGGACTGTAAAAAGGCAGATTTCAACAGGATAAGGGAGCTGCTGGAAAGAAGCACATATGAGACAGAACAGTTAGAAGTGGTGGAGGAAAAATGGGAAGAATTTCAAAAAGCAAAGACTGCAGAGTGCTCAGTGTGAAGGGTGCCCAAGGAAAAAAAGGGCAATGGAGACAATATGGTTCATGGACAAAGTAAAGATGGTGGTAAATGCAAAGTGAAAAGCAGTCCTGAATTACAAGGGAAGCCAAAGGGGGAATAGAAAGAAGTACCTGAAGGCAACAAAGGTAGCCTGCAGGAAGATGAGGGAGGCCAAAGATGAGATGGAACTCAGGCTTACAATGGGAGTGATGCAAAGGAAAAAGGCATTCTTCAAGTGTGTTCTTGAGAAGTGCAAGATTAAAGTGGATGTAGTAAGACTGAAGAGTGATGTAGTAAGACTGAAGAGTGAGAAAGGATGGCAGGAGAGGGACAGGGAAAGAGGAGACACTGAACAAATATTTTTGTTCAGTCATTGCTAGGGAGACGGATGGACCACTACCAGAATGTGTGTTAGACAAGAAAGCAAGTGCTTAATTAGCATGGAAAAAAACAAACAAGAAATAAGGTATTAGAAAAGCCTAAAGGGTTGAGAGTGCATAAATCTATGGGACTTGATGGTTTACATTCAAGAATGTTTATGGAGGTAGCGGAGCTGATAGCAGGATCACTTGCAGACATATTCAACTGCTCACTGGACACAGTGGTGGCCACTACAAGAGCGGAAGAAAGGATGAGATAGGGAGTTTTAGACCAGTCCGCTTGATGTCTATAGTGAAAGAGATTATGGAGTCTATACTAAGGGAGGAACTAGTGGACTTCCTGGAAGGAAATCGGCTACAGGACCCCAGACAACAAGCATTCACACAAAGGTTTTGCCAGACAATTGGTTCAACTTCTTTGACTGGGTGAACAGGGCAACTACTAAGAGACAGGCAGTGAATGTAGAATGCTTGGATTTCACCAAGGCCTTTGACTCAGTTCCCAACAGAAGGCAGGTCAAAAAGTTAAGGGACCTAGAGATGGAGGAAAAACTGATAACATTGTAGAGAACTGGCTGATGGGAAGAACACAGAGGTTAGTAGTAAATGGGGAGCTTTCAGAGGTAAGGAATGTAAAAAGCAGAGTACCTCAGGCACCAGTGCTGGGCCCAGTCCTTTTCAATGTGTTTATCTGTGACATAGAGGAAGGCATCAAGGGCAAGCTGTGCTTTTTCACAGACAACATGAAGATCTGTGCAAGGGTGGACACAGAGAAAGGGATAAGGTAACTCAGGGAGGATCTGGGTAGGTTGGAGAGATTATCAAATATATGGTTGCTGGACTTAATCATTAAACAATGCAAGTGCCCCCCCCCCCCACCAACTGTAAGCACGCAAAGAACACTAATCCTTCCCCAGTCTGTGCACAAAGCAGAAAAACATCTCATTACTTTCTTTTTAATAATTTAGCAACCCACAAACACTTTTATTAAATCGCTCGCTTTCAGCACCCCGACATACATTTCTCCATTGAACCACTCCTCCGGCCCCACTGCACTCCATTGCCACTCGCAAAAATGACCATTCTTTTTTCCCATTACCACAAAAATAATAAATAAATAAAATAAAAACACATACAAGAAAAAGAAGCGGCAGCATCGTCACGTGCTTAGTGCCAGACAAATACAGCCACTACAGCATTCCGATTTACCGAACTAATCTTGTTCTTGTTTTTTTCCCCCCTCTCTTTGTTATTTATAAGTAAAAGCACTTCAGTCAACAGCATCCTATGGCCGCCCTTCCTTTCACCCTTCTCACAAAGAGTTACAGAATGGACTCCCCATCATGCAGCCACCTGCCTACTCCACGAGAAACCACCAATCATCCTCCATCTATCGGCATGAAAATGGAGATGGTTGCAGTGATCTGATCAATGAGCCCCTGGTACAGACAACTACAGCAGATTTTCGGAGAGGACAACAACAACACAGGCTGGAAAAACCTAAAGAAAACTAGAGGTGGGGGAAGGTGGGGTACAGATCTCGCAGAAGAAATACTTATCAAAGGAGGTACCTAGTAAACAGTACAGAGCCCCCTACTGGCCTATACAACACAATAGAGTACAATGCAATACGGTTGATACAGGGACTACTTTACTAACCAAGCTGTGGCCAGAGCCGATAGGGCTACAGCTAAGGAATTTGGGGTAAAAATATTGAATATTTGCTTTTAATATTTTTACACCAAATGTTCAGCATAGCCTTGTTATGATCCTGCTTCCTGAGGAAGGGCAGAGAAAATGTTCAACTCCTGGCCTAAAGGTGATTTTATGTAGAGGACTGTGAAATCAACTTTCAGGATGCAAAAAAGACATTTTGGTCATGATTTGAAAAATGATAGCTGTTACATTCATGAGGTGCTGTAAAGATATGTCTATGTTGTATATTTGGGGTACAAATATTAAACATTACCAAAGTTACAAGCCTGCATTCACAAAATTCAACTTAGGCTCATAACTTTATTGTTTTTTAATATTTTTACACCAAATTTTCAACATAGCCTTTTTTTTATTTTCTAATCTTTATTGATTTTATTTCAAAAATACATAAGAAAGAAACCAACACACAACCTAAAATATTACGATAAAACTGTTTCCCTACCCCCCCCCACCCAAAGGAAAAAAGGCCATAAAGTAAAGCAATAACCCTCCCTGGAGGAGCTGTGGTACTGGAACAGCATCAGCAGCAACCAGGGGTTCCTGTGTTTGGCGGCCACATTGGTGGCTAGGGAGCAGAAGAACAGGGAGTGGAAGGAGGTGGCCAGTGCCACTCCGGTGAAGAGGAGGGTCTTTCCAGATACATCAGTGGCAACCAGCATTTTTTCTGTCTTCTGTGACCGCATCGGCAGCAAGGCAACTGAAGGCATCAGCCCACGCCACATGGCTGAAGAGGAGGGACTGTTCTGGCCACATTGGTGGTGAAGAGGAGGAGTGGCCCGTGAGTCAATCAGGTCAGGGGTGGGCAATTAAACTGTGCAGCTGGGCTTTAACAGCTTCAAGCCCAGCCTCTGACTTGATCTCCAGAGGAGTTGTGGTACTGGAGCCACATCAGTGGCGATCAGGGGTTCCTGTGTTCAGTGGCCACATCAGCAGCTAGGGAGCAGAAGAGCAGGAGTGGAAGGAGGCATCCAGTGCAAAACTGTCAAAGAGGAGGGTCTGTCTGGCAGCATCGGCAGCAACCAGCATTTTTTTCTGTTTTCTGCTGCTGCACTGGTGGCAAGGGAACTGATGGTGGTGGCCCATGCTGCACAGCTGAGAGGAGGGACTGTTCTGGCCACATCAGCGATGAAGGGGAGGAGTGGCCCATGAGCCAATCAGGGCCAAGGGCAGGCAATGTAACTGTGCGGCTGGGCTTTAAAAGCTATGAGCCCAGCTGCTGACTTGATCCCCGGAGGAGCTGTGTTACTGAGAGCTTTTTGTCCCACACACCCACCCTGACCCTGATCTCTATTAAGTGCCTATTGGGAGAGGAGCAAGCAAGGAAGGCACAAGCCTGGGGCAGGATGGACAGGAGAGGGGAGGACCTCTGGACTGGGCTACAGATCATTGAGACTAAATAAGAAATAAAGGTCTTTTTCCAAGGATTAACATAGAGGCATAAGAGAACACAGCTGGGCTATAGATCATTAGAGACTACAGGAGAAATACAAGTTTTCAAGGGAAACCAGACAATAAGGGGCACAAAAGAGTCCTGTGCAGGGCAGAGGATTAGGGGGCGGATCTGCATAAAATAGGGAAAAACTGGTTGTAAGCTTGTTTTTAAATTTTAGAAGCTAGTCCTATACTGCACTGCCTGGACTTGATTTGACAAATCCTTTCATGCAGCAAGGGAATCTCTATTCAGTAGTCATTACCCTTGTGTTACATTCCTGTTTCTAGTTGTCCATACTGCACTGCTTTGACTTGATTTGCTCACTAATTCTTTCATGCAGCAGGGGAATTTCTAGTCATGCAGCTAGTAATTTTATGCATTAGGTAAAAGGCTTCCAAGGTGTTCTTTAATGGTATTAAGCAACAGGCATTGAAGGGTAAAATCACATATAGCTGTTGCTGTGCTGAAACATCTTGTATTATAGTAGAGTTAGGAAAAATGGAGGGGCAACCAATTTGGAGGGGCAAATGGAGTGGAACGGGAACAGGGCTGGGGCATGGTCCCCAGACTTCAAGGGCAGGGGGGCATCTTTGGAAGGGTGGTAGGGTGTATCAGTTGTGGGTCAGCCATAGTACTGGCTATGGCATGGAGGATGGGGGGCTGCATGGTATGTAGACAGCTGGCACAACTAAGAGAGGAGGTTAGGTGGTTGAGATGGATGCTAGGATGGGCAGGGGTGAGGGGTAGTGGGGAAGACAGGAGGGGATCTGCTGAGGAAGTAAGATGGGATGGGGAAATAGAGGGAGCAATGGTGGAGATGTAGGGGTCTAGGAGCAAAAGCAGAAATGGGCAGGCGTAATCAGGAGGCGGATTGGAAGAGCACAAAGGAATACGCAAGTAGGGAAGAAGGAGTAGGTGTGAGCATAAGGGGGGCTCAGGTAGAGGCAGTACAGGATGTGAGAAGGACCTAGGAGAATGGCAGAAGATAAGGTACAAAGGTCCAAAGCCTGCACAAAAGGGAAGGAATTGGGGAGAAGCCCCTGTCAGAGGGATACAGGCAGTGGACATAGAGCACAAAAACAGATTTATACCACTAGTGCCGCAAAATGGGGGTGAAAATAAGGAAACTGGAGCTGAGATGGACTCAGGGGGAACAGGAGAGACAAATACTAAGGAAGGTTTAGTAGATGGTGGAGGAGTAATGTCCCTTTGTGAGAGAACAAAGAGGATAGCAAATATATAGACATGTGCGCAGGGGTGAATGCACCCCAGAAAGGGCAAACCCTCAAGAGAGGGGAGACAGTGAGAGCAGGTTTAGGGAGGCTAAATCAGGATGGATATGGGGAAGCAACCCAAGCACTGGAAATTTCAGTCAGGGCATGGGAAAGGGCAGGGCAAGGGGTGGAAGTACAGCTCGCAGGTAGAGGGTCAGGGGAGGGTGGTTTTGTAGAAAATGCCTGTGCGGGTCTGGGAGTGCATAGAAAGAAGGGGGAATTAGTTCTCAGGGAGATACAAGGGGTAAAGAAGGAAGATGGAATAGGGTAATTAATGGAAGGCAAGGGACTGAGAAAATGACAGAAGAGAAATACAAGCAGAAGGTAATGGAGAGAAGGGTCTTACTTGTTGGAGACTCAATAATAAAAGGAATTTGATGGGAGGCAGGAGGGACAAAAGCAGTACAATCTGGGTCAAGTGCCTGCCAGGTATGACGGCGGTGGAGGTCATTCACTATATCCCCTCCAAGGGGAAACAGCAGGATGGGAAAACACACCTGGTGTTCCAGCTGGAAACAAATGACCTGGTGGGAATAGCTTGTTGGAGGTGCAGGCAAGATTTGGAGAACTTGCTAGGTACTGCAATAGCCTGGGGTTCAAATCTGGCTTTTTCAGAGGTGCTGCCCGTACAAAAGAGCAAGCACAGAGAGGAGACTGAGGATTGAGGAGTTTAATAAATGGCTGATGGGATGGTGTGAACAGATGGGGTATGGGTTAGTAGGGGACTAGGGAACAACTTGTGGGGATGAGAGCCTATTTGCCCTGGATAGACTGCACCTGAATAAGGAGGGTACAGCAGTTCTAAGGAGCAAGTTAGGAGAATTCATAGAACAAAACTATAATTTAAACTAAATTGGGGGGGGGGGTTGGAAACAAATCCATACCATGGGACAGGAGAAATGGGGGGCTACCAGCCTCCCCACCAAGATGGAAAAAACCAGGGTAGAGGAGAGGGGAAGGAAACATGCACCAGGGGACAAAAAAATGGGTACAGTGAATGGAGAACCATGTGCACCAATGCCAGGAGCCTAGGAAGCAAGATCCCAAATTTAACAGTGGTCATGGCTGAGGTGCATCTGGACATCGTGGGAATCACGGAGACATGGAGTCATGATGGCCAGAATTGGGAGATGGTATGTACTTTATAGGAAAGACAGAGTGGGAAGGAAGGAGAGGGGAAGGTTGCACTGTCTGTGAAGGAACACATTAAGGCCATGGAATTGCAGGGTAAATCAGGGGGAACTGAGGCTTTATGAGTATCATTGGACACAGGGAAAGGAGAAGTCATACATACCGGGGTGATATATAGGCCAACAGCGTGGTGGGATGAGGTGGATAAGGCAATGATGGAGGAGATCCAGAGGATGGCAAACAGAGGGGAGGTGCTGCTGATGGGGGACTTCAACTTGCCGGATGTGGAGTGGGGCACCCCATCAGCAGCATCTGCCAGTAGCAGGGAAATTGTAGACTCCCTACAGGGAACTCTCATGAAGCAGCTGGTAAGGGAACCAGTCAGGGAAGGGGTGATCCTAGACTTGATTCTTACAAATGGGGAATGAGTGAGAGAGGTATCCGCAGGGTAGAACCTTGGCACGAGTGACCACAGCACTGTTTGGTTCATGGCAAAAATGACTACTGATGTTCATCGGCCCAGAGTGAAGGTGCTAGATTTCAGGCATGCAGACTTTAAGAAAATTGGGGAATGTGTTCAACAAGCATTGGCATGGTGGGGAGACTTAGGTCAGTGGAGGAAATGTGGGGTACAGTAAAAGGGGCAATAGTGGAGGCCACTAGCCTCTGCATCAGGAGGGTAAATAAAAATAGGAAGAAGAGGAACCCACTTTGGTTTAATAGAGAAGTGGTGGAGAAGGTCAGGACAAAGAGAAAGGTGTTTAGGAGGTATAAAATGACACAGAGGGAGGAGGATAGGGCTATATACCAGGAGAAGCAGAAGGAAGCAGGTTTGGAGGTCAGGAGAGCGAAGGCAAGAACAGAAGAGAGAATAGCCAATACAGTCAAGGAAGGGGATAAAATCTTTTTCCGGTATGTGAGCAAGAGGAGAAAGTCAAAGGAGGCGATAGTCAGGCTGCAAAAAGAAGAAGGGGGGTTGGGGAAGATGACCGTGGGAAGGTGGAAATACTCAACAGCTATTTCTACTCCATGTTCACAGTAGAGAACGATGGGGAGATTAGGAAAATCAGGGAAAACAAGGTGGGGGAGTTGACTCCAGTCCATTCCGGGTGGAGGGGGTCCTGAGGGAGCTACAGGGGTTGAAGATGGATAAGGTGATGCAGCCGGATGGGGTGCATCTCAGGGTACTGAGGAAGCTTAGTAAAGTACTAGCAATACCTCTGACCAGCCTCTTCAGCAAATCCTTGGAATCAGGGGAGGTCCCTAATGACTGGAGAAGGGTGGATGTGGTTCCCCCTTCATGGGGGGGGGCAAAGAGGAGGCAGGCAATTATAGACCAGTGAGCTTAACATCGGTGGTGGGCAAGCTAATGGAGAAACTGCTAAAGAAGAGAATCACTAGCTACCTAGAAGCCTATGGCCTACAGAACCGCTGGCAACATGGGTTCACTGAGGGATGGTCGTATCAAATGAACTTGATTGAGTTCTTTGACTGGGTCACCAGGGTACTGGATCGGGGGTCTGTAGATGTTGCGCACCAAAGGAGGGTATGTCACCAGTGGAGTATCTCAGGGGTCAGTGCTGGGGCCACTCCTTTTTGATTTATTTATAGGGGACATAGCAGAGGGGCTAGAGGGAAGAGTATGTCTGTTCAAAGATGACATGAAGGTCTGCAATAGAGTGAACATGCCTGAGGGGGTTGAGAGTATGCACAGGGACCTGGAGAAACTGGAGGAATGGTCCAGGGAGTGGCAATTGTCCTTCAACACAAAAAAGTGCAAGATCATGCACTTAGGCAAGAAAAACAAGGGAACAGAATACTGGATGTGGGGGCATGCCCTAGAGGTTGCCAAGCTGGAAAGTGACCTTGGTATAAACATTTCACAGGACCTGAAGGTGACAAGGCAATGTGAGAAGGTGAATGCAAGGGCCAGTAGGATGCTGGGTTGTATTGGTAGTGAAATAACTAGCAGGAAGAGGGAGGTCATAATGACTGTGTACAGGCAGCTTGCCAGGCCACATCTTGAGTATGGGGTCCAGTTCTGGAGAGCATACCTCAAGAAGGATGTGGATAGAGTGTAGCACGTCCAGGGGGTGAAAAAAATGGTGAAGGGTCTTAGTCAGTTACATAGAAACATAGAATTTAATGGCAGATAAGGACCGCTTGTCCCACCTAGTCTGCCCATTTCCCTACCTGATGGATAAGCTGCAGATTCTAGTTAATCAACAGCTTATTTCCTCCTACCCCCCACTAGAATTGCCTTATGCCTGTCACATGCATTCTTGAATTCTCCCACTGTTCCTGACTCCACAACCTCCTCAGGAAGGCTGTTCCATGCATCCACAACCCTCTCTGTGAAAAAATACTTTCTAACATTACCTCTGAGCTGTCCCCCCTCTATCTTCAAATTGTGCCCCCTTGTTCTTGCACATCTCTTCTTCTGAAATATACTTCCCTCTTGTACTTTGTTAACTCCCTTGAGATACTTGAAAGTTTCTATCATGTCCCTCCTCACCCTCCTTTCCTCATGGGTATACATATTAAGCTGCTTTAGTCTCTCCTCATATGTCTTCTAATGCAGACCCTGCACCATTTTGGTTGCCCTGCTCTGAACAGCCTCCACTCTGTCTATGTCTTTGCGGAGATGGAGTCTCCAGAATTGCATGCAGTACTCCAGATGGGGTCTCACTAACTGTCTGTACAGAGGGATAACAACTTCCTGTTTTCTACTGTTGATGCCTCTCCCTATGCATACCAGTATCCCCCCAGCCCTCCTTACTGCCTTCTCACATTGCTTGCCCAACTTTAGGTCATCTGATATAATTACTCCTAGGTCTCTTTCGATTTTTGTTGTTATTAACTCACCCCACATTGTTACTTGTCCCTGGGTTTTGTTTCCCAGATGCATTACCTTGCACTTCTTTGCATTGAATCTGAGCTGCCACATATTTGACCATTCCTCCAACCTTGCCAAGTCCCTTTTCATTCTTTCCACCCCACCTTGTGTAACAACCCTGTTGCAGATCTTTGTGTCATCTGCAAAGAGACATACCTTTACTTCCAGGTGCTCTCCAATGTCACTTATAAAGACATTAAAGAGGACCGATCCCAGTATAGAACCCTACGGTACCCCGCTAGTTACCCTGCTTTCTTCACTGTCGACTCCGTTTAATATTACCCTTTGCATCCTGTTGTCCAGCCAGTTTTTATCCAGGCTACCACCTTGGGACCCACTCCAAGGCTGGCTAACTTGTATATTAATCTTTTGTGTGAGACTGTGTCAAATGCCTTGCTAAAATCTAGGTAGGCCATATCCACAGCCCCTCCCTGGTCTACTACTTTGGTTACCCAGTCAAAGAAATCTATTAGGTTCTTCTGACATGACCTTCCTGCTCTGAAACCATGCTGCCTTGGGTCCTGTGCTCACTGGCCTCTAGGTACTCAACAATTCTTTCCTTCAGAAGTGATTCCATCATTTCCCTACCACTGAAGTCAAACTAACTGGTCTGTAGTTTCCTGCATCTGTCCTGCTCCCACTTTTGTGAAGTGGAATCACATTTGCCCTCCTCCAGTCCTCAGGTACCACCCCATCCTCCCATGATTTGTTAAAGAGAGTAGTCAGTGGTGTTATTAGTTCTACCCTTAGTTCTTTTAAAATTCTTGGATGAATCCCATCAGGCCCCATTGCTTTATCCACCCTCAGTTTCAAGAGTTCTTTCAAAACCCTTTCTTCTGTGAATGGACTGGTATCGACCCCCCCATTCAGAGTTTCTCTTGTTTGGTTTAGGTACCTCCCCCTCCTCTTCCATTGTGAATACTGAGCAGAAATATTCGTTCAGTATCCCTGCTTTTTCACTGTCACCCTCTGCCCACATTTCCTCCCCTTTATTAAGTCTCTGTATCCCTCCCTTCATCTTTCTTCGCTCCCTAATGTACCTATAAAAGGTATTATCCCCTTTCTTAACAGAGTTGGCTATCTTTTCCTCAGTTTGTGCCCTTGCTATTCTGACTTCCCTGCCTCCTTCTGCTTTAACTGATAAAGTTCGCTGTCCTGCTCCTTCTGTGTTTCCTTATATTTCCTGAATGCTGTCCTTTTCTCCTTAACTGTCCCTGCCACCTCTTTTGAGAACCATAGTGTTTTTTTCCTTCATTTTGTTTTGTTGATTTGCTTCACACAAAGGCTTGTTGCCTCTGCAATGGCTGTTTTGATTATTCCCCATTGTTCCTCCAACCCTCCTTCTTGCCCGTTTGCTAGTGCTTTTCTGAGGCACTCTCTCATTTTCCCAAAGTCAGCCCTCCTAAAGTCCAATACTCTTGTTTTTGTATGGTTTGACTCTATGGCTGTGTTTATTTCAACCACACTGTTTGGTGGTCACTTGTTCCCAAATGGCTACCCACTTCTAAATCTGAGATCCTTTCTCCTTCCCATTTGAGAGTACCAGGTCTAAGATTGCTCCCTCCCGAGTGGGTTCCAACACTAGCTGTCTGAGGCATGCCTCCTGTAGGGCATCAAGAATGACCCTGCTCTTGGATGTGCCTGCAGCAAAGGTACTCCAGTTAACATCTGGCATATTCAGGTCCTCCATCAACAATATCTCCCCATTTTCTGCCATTTTAAGGATGCCTTCTATCATTTCCTTGTCCATTTCCTCCCCCTGAGATAGGGGTCTGTACACAACCCCCATGTGGATTGTGGTGCCATTTCCTGTCTCCAGGGTGACCCATAGTGGCTCATCAACTTCCTGTCTACTCTTTAGTTCTGTTGCTTTAATCTCTTCCCTTATATAGAAAGCTACTCCTCCTCCTCTTTTACCCACCCTGTCCCTCCTGTAGACTGTGTATCCTGATATGTTGACATCCCAGTCATGGTTCTCTGTGTACCATGTTTCAGTGACTGTCACAATATCCAGGCATCCCTCTTCCATCAAGGCCACTAGTTCAGGGAGCTTGTTGCACAGACTGTGGGCATTAGTACTTATCACCTTCCATTTATTTTTTATGGCCTTACCCCTTTTAGCCCCATCCCTGTCCTTACTGCCTTTTTCTGCATTTATCCCTGTCCTGCTCCCTACTGACTTCTCTGCCTTGGTGTTTACCTCTCTAACCACTGTGTTTTGTGAGGGGAGGCTGGGATTTCCCTGCTCCTTTTCAGTGCCTCCCCCTTGGCTAGTTTAAATGCTAGCCAATGAAGCATTTAAACCTGTCACCTAGGATCCTGGTTCCCTGCCCAGAAAGATGCAGACCATCACACCAGTATAAGCCTGCATCCCTCCAGGTGGCTCCCCAGTCCCCAATGAAGCCAAAACCCTGAGCTCCACACCAGTTTTTCAACCATTCATTGAATCCCATGGTGCAGAATACCCTAGCATCATCCTTGCCATAGACAGGCAGCACCTCCGAGAAGGTTACCATACATGCTACTTGTCTAAGGCCCCTCCCCAACTCCACAACCTCCTCTTGCATTACTCCAGATCCCATTCTGGCGAGGTCATTTGTCCCTAGGTGGACAATAACATCCAGCTCCCTCCCTCCCTCATGCAGCTGCTCCCGTGATCCTGAGGATTTGCTTCCTGTCCCTCTGAGCCATGGCACCAGGCAGGCACCTTACCTCCCTATCCCTTCCTCCCCACTTCTACCCCCTAATGACTGAGTCCCCACCAGGAGTTGTTCTCTTCCCCTGTGTGGTTTCATGCCACCCTTCTGTGGGTCTCCTTTGTGGAGGTTCCCAGCATCCTCCTTGGTCTCCACTGCAGGTGCCTCCCTAGAGGAACCACTCTTTGCCAGAACAGCATATGAATTGTGGAGAGGTACAACTGGAGGGATGCACCTCTGTTCCACCACCCTCTCCCTCCCTGAGCCAACCTTAGTCCAACCGCTCCTCTTTCTTAGCAACCTCTGAGGTAATGGTGGTGGCCCTGATGGTCCCTGGGTGGAGAAAGAGGTTTGACAAATCCTAGCCGGGTCAGCCTGTAGATGGGCAACCTCCTCCCTCAGACCAGAGTGGTGCCTGCAAACAGGGCATCATCGCAGTCTCCAGAATGTCTCCTGGAACACTGCTCCACAGCCATAGCACTGCACCACTCCCATCTTGACTTATTTTGTGTCCCCTCTCCTGTTGCTTTGTATGCTTACTGTCTCCTCCCTCTATGTATTTTTACACTTACTTTCCTCCTCTATGTATTACTTTCTCCTCCCTCTATGTATTGTCATATGAGGAACGGCTGAAGGATCTAAACATGTACTCCCTAGAACAAAGAAGGGAAAGGGGGAACATGATTGAGACCATCAAATTTATCAAGGGTATTGACAGGCTGCCAGTAGGGGACATCTTCCAGCTAAAGGAACAATCAAAAACAAGGGGGCATGATATGGAGATAGTAGGCAGGAGGTTCAGAGGAAACATTAGAAAATTCTACTTCACGGAGGGGGTGGCGGATAACTGGAACAGACTCCCAGAGGAAGTGATGGGGGCAAGAACTATGAGGGGATTCAAGAGAGCGTGGGATAGACACAAGGGTCTTTTAGATCAGGGAGGTAGGAATTAGTGAAGTCCTAGTAGCTAGCTAAGCATACTGGGCGGACTGGGTGGGCCTGGCGGTCCTTTTCTGCCATCACATTCTGTGTTTCTATGTTACTATGTACTAAAAATAGAATCAAACTTTACCCTACCTACAGGGTGACGTAGTATATTGGTAGAAATAAAAATCTATTAGGTTACCTTGTACCTTTTCTAAATGCAACTTTAGAATAAATCTAAATATATACATATAATGTGGAACAGTGAAATCTTAATACAAAATTAGAAGTTGAATACATAAATCCTTATTTAAAAACAAAGAAAGTTGGATTAATAAGAAAGAAAATGATTTCAAAGAAGTAAATGTGAGAATGGATAAAAATGTAAATATAGATGTTGGCATAGTTATAGATATAGGGACTCACTCTCCATGTTTGTGTTAATAATAGTCTATGTAATTTCCCCAAATGTCTTTGAAATTTAGGAAGATTATTTGCAGTTAGTTTACTAAGTTGAAGATTGTGCATAATAGTTGAATTCCATTCTTTAAAGGTTGGGATATCATTATCTAACCAGTGCCTTAAGACTGCCTGTTTAGTAGACAATGTGATGAAAGCTATCATGTCTTTATCTGGTTTACTACGTAAAATATCACAGTTGCCAATGATACAACATTCAAGGCTGAATGCACTATGTAGATTTAGTCTTACTAAAACTTTCTTTTCAATATCTTCCCAAAGGGGTTGAACAAGCTGACAACTCCATAAGATATGACTCAACGTACCAGTGTCCATATCACAAGTACATATATCTGATTTTAAAAGACCATATCTAGCCAGTTTGATAGGTAGATAGGCATTATGTACAATTTTAAATTGCATTCATCTAAAATTATCTAGTGGGATAAAACTGTATATATTATTCCAGACTCTAGTCCAGTCCTGAGGGTTATTATCCAATTCCATATGCCAGTATGATGGTTGAATTGGCACCTCACAAAATGTAATGGATAGTACAGTTTTATATGTATTAGCTGTAGGATGCTAATTAGTATTGGCATTTTTAAGCCTAAGGAGAGTTTCTTGGTAGTCATAAGTTCAGGGAAAGGACCAAAATGCAAAACTAGAGCAATTTTTAAGGAAAAAATATTTATTATGTATTTTTTACTAAATTTACAATTTTCAAAAATTTCACTGAACAGTAATAAAAATCCATTTTTAATAAAGATGCCACCATTAAAGCCTCAACTTCTGGAAACCAAGACTTTGTAAAGACTTTATTATTAAGTCTGAAGTTGTACTTGTTAAAAAGGGTTGTTTAATATTCTTAGGAAATTAGATATCCAAGAATTCGGTCACTTGGTTATGTACTTTGAGAGAAATACTCTATAGCTGTATTTCTGAGAGCTGTGTGTAAATTGGAAACCTTCGTGTACAACATGGCCAAAGGGGATATTTTGAATTTTTTAAGGAAAAATAACTCCAAATCAAGCCAGATTGGTTTATAGCTACAACCATTAATGTCAGAGGTTATCCATTTAAGATACGTATTGATGTTAGTGGACATATAGTAAACTATAAAATTAGGTATTTTCATACCACCCTGACATTTGGGAAGCATTAATTTGTTTAATACAATTCTGGCTGGTTTATTCTGCCATAAAAATGCATTAATTATACCATGTATGGTGACAAACCATTTTAAAGGGAGAAATAGATTCAAAATATCTAAGGAATGAAAAAGTCCAGGAAAGATATTCATTTTAACAATACTTACTCTACCTAAAAGAGAGAGAGGGAGTAATTTCCATCTATTAATATCCTGTTTTAATCTAATAATTAAATTAAGATTCAAGTTGGCAATTTGGGCATCCACCTGTGATAAGTAAATTCCAAAATATTTAATATGATTCAGTGACCATAATAAACCCAGCTTACTAATATAATCTTTCAATAAGTCATCATTTAGTGGTATAACTATGTTTTTTTCTTTATTCAGCTTATAGTTAGATATTTGACTGAAGTCCTTAATCATTTCTAGAGCAGCCAATATGGAATCAATCAGGTTAAAGACAGTAAAAGCACACCATCAGCATATGCTGAGAGTTTTAAATGGAAAGGTCCTACCTTGATTCCATGGATACATGGATTGATATTTAAGAAATAGAAAAGCAGTTCAAGATAGAAGTTGATAGAATGGGGGATAATGGACAACCTTGGCGTCTTCCATAGAACAACTGAATAGAGGATGAAAATATGCAATTACATAAAATTTTTGCTGTAGGATGGGAATATAGAATTTGTGACCAATTAGTAAATGTACTCAGAAAACCACATTTTTTAAGTGTTGCTATAAGGAAATCCACATTGGCTCTATCAAAAGCCTTCTCTGTATCCAGGGACTCCAGTGCTGCAGAGTATCTGGGGTCCCTGGAAGCAGAGAAAACATATAGAGAATACTGGCTGGGCAACTGTGTGCAACCAGCCTGTGCTGCCACCAAGGGGTTCTGATTCCGTTAGATCTCAAGAGCGAAGCTCGAGAGGTCACACTGAATCAGATCCCTGAGATGGTAGCTCAGTCTGGTTGGGCACAGTTGCCCATCCAGTATTTTTTATAGTGAATAGTGACCCCTTGTTTTGAGAAAAACAAAAAAATCTTGAAATAAAAAATCTTATGTGATACTGAGAGAGTTTGGTTCAGATAAACCACAGCCATCATCCTGTCAGATGACTTATTGTTTGAAGTCTGAGATGTGAGTGCAGTGGTTTTCTTTTAGTTAAACTGCTGGTTCGTGTACTCTCAAAAACAGCCAAGATGTTGTTGTACCACAGTATGGTGTTACCATGTTCCATGAACTTTGAACTGTGGTACAACAACATTTTGACTGCAATTGATTTCTATGTAGAACAAGGGGTCACTATACACTATAAAATAATTTCCTGATATGGTCAGAAGCTTGTCTAGAGGACATAAAGCCCATGTCTTCTCTACATATCAGAGGATTCCAAATGTTTTTTATTCTTTGAGCCAGTACAGATGTTAGAATTTTTGTATCACAATTTATGAGCGAAATAAGATGATAATTGCTTACCTTTTCTCTAGGTTTGTCCGGCTGTGGCAATAAAATTATTAGGGCTTCCAACAGTGTGTAATCATTAAACCCATATTTTAAGATATAGGTAAATAAAGATTGTAAAATTGGTCCTCAAATATCTTTGAAAGTTATATAAAAGTTTGCAGTGAACCCATCAGGGCTAGGTGATTTGTCTGATTTTAATTTGTTAATAGGTTTCGATAATTTCTAGGTTACTGATGGGTTAAATTAAATCCATTGCTTGCTGAGGTCCAATTTGGGGGCAACTAAAATTACTTAGATATCTATTGATATTAATCTGTGAAGGAGAATTGGAAATAGGTTCATATAAGTGTTTATAAAAACCTTCAAATTCTGACATAATCTCTTATGGGTCAGTTTTAACTAGACCATCTCTTTCAGAAATAATAGAGACAATATTTTTGGACAATTCAAGATTTTTAAACCTATTGGCTAGGAGTCTGCTAGATTTGTCTCCCAAATCAGTATATTTGGTTTTTGTCCTAATAATAAAAAATTCCACTTTTTCTTTACTTAGAGTTTCATACTGATCTTTGCATTTCTTTAATTCTTGAGAAATACATTCCGAGGGAGAGTTAATAACTTGATTTTTTAAATGTTTACTTCTATTTATTAAGTATTCTAATCGCTCTTGATTTTGCTTTTTCCGTTTCGAGGAGATTCTAATAGATTCTCCCCTAATATAACATTTACATACTGACCAAATTATGTCTGATTTATCCACTGACTTTAGGTTGACTTACATAAAATTCAAAATAAGCTGTTTAATATGTTTTATGATATATTCATCTCTAAGAAGCTGGTTATTCAGCCTCCATATAGATTGCTTTTTATGAGTAGAATTCATTGTGACACGTGGACAGCCAGTTCTGAGTACACTATGATTTTTTTTGTAATATAAAAATGTGTTATGAACTGTCTCTCATGAGAGATGCTGAGACAGCATGTGAGATCACACACACACACACACACACACACACACACACACACACAGGTTTTAGATACAAGGCGTTACCTGGAAGGCCAGAAGCTAATTACAGACTAGAATAGGCCTTAATCAAGAATCTTCTGTTTTTTTAAAGTTAAATATAGCTTTAACTGCTAAGAGGGAAATCAGTATCCATTTTATGACATTTCGAGAAGGAAACCAGGTTTAGCACACTGGTGTGAAATAAATGCTTTGATGTCTGTGTGAGAGGGAATACTGCTCATAGATTAAAGGAAATTTACAGACTTGATTGGGGAAGTCACATGGGAAAAGGGGTTTCTGCTGATGTAACCTTAATTAACTTTCCTTCTAAAATGATAAAACTTCCTGGGTGTATGATTTTTAATAAACAAAGGAGAAGCTAGGTGACCTCACACAAAGAGGTTGGCAAATACAGTTTTTTAAAGAGTATTCTGTTTTCCTTCAGATACTTTTATCTATACTCTGATGAAGAAACATCTTTGAGCACTTTAAGCAGGTATTTAGAGAGAGAGACAAAATATAAGTACTGTAGTAGGAACTGCACTGTTAAAACCTTGTTCTTTTAAAAGATTGTATGGTTCTTGTGATATAATAGTTCTGTATTTTATGTTTTACATTTTTTTATCTATTTTAGTAAAACTCTATTTTTAGAGCCTACTTGGTCTGTCTTTGAATTTCTTTTCTTTAACAAGTGAAGTATCATGGTTAAAGCAGACACTGTGCATACGCTTGAATGGTGATACCAAACTGGAAAAAGGTAAGAGTAATCTGAGGTCTTTTATTAGAGTTTTTAAGGGTTCATTTTTGTACACCTGGTTAGGTGCCTGTAGGCAAAGATATCTGCCCCCCCGAAGACAGAATTATCTGAGCCTATGCATTGGGTACGCTAACAAGAGATTCACAGTTTGAATCCCTCCAAGACCTGAGACCAAAGGTTGATTCAAACCCACAAAAACAGACAGGAGGGTTACCCTGTTTTTGCTAACTTCACAAGACTGCGCTCGGAGGTTGGCATTCTGGGAGTAGAGGGCTGACCTACTGAGTGGGTTTGTGACAGATTAGTTGGCAGCGGTGGCATAATTTTGGTATTACAAGCTTTTATTGTTCAGTGTGTCAGCTTGAGACCAACAGTTCACTTGCAAAGAAAGAGAAAGGCAAAGTCTTATTTTAAAAGGAGACAGAACTATAATCCTTGGCGTACAGTCAAGTTCCAACCCGTTTTATTTTTTTTCCCTAAAGTGCAAGCCAGAGTAGCAGTAGTTAGGGAAGATGGCTTCCAACTACAGCAGGCACACTGTAGACTACTTAAGGTAGTTGTGCGGAGACAGAGGAGTCCTGTTCGAGGTGAAAGCCAACAAGCAGAACCTCATAGATGCCCTAATGGTAGCAGATACCAGAGCAGTGAGTCACAGACCATAACTGAAAAGGACCAAACCTTGAGTGTGGCAGGGCTAGCGGCCAGTGCAGTGTCCAGATCTGATGAGGAGGGCAACAGGGCCACTGTCAGTGAAGAGCCACAGCAGCAGAAGAAGGTCACCAGTATCCTGGATCCAGAAGTACTCAGGCTGAAAATTGAGTTGCACAGGATGGAGCTGGAGTTCCAGGAGAAGAGAGAATGAGAGAGACAAGAGGCAAAGCGGGAAATGCTGGAGGCAGACCGTGAGGAGCGTGAGTGTCAGCGAGCTGCAGAGGAGAAGAGAGAGCGAGAACACTGAGACGCAGACCATGAGAAACAGCAGTGCCAGAGGCAACATGAACTGGAGAAGCTACGACTCCAACCAGCGGCACAAGAGCAGGTAAGTGGCTTGAGTTTAACTGGGACTACTGGACTGGGTTACAAATTGAATTCCAAATTAATAGCCAAATTTAAAGAGGGGGAGGATATGCATGCCTTTTTAAATTCTTTTGAAAAAGTTTGTATTCAGGCTAAAATTCCTAGAAGAGTTCTGGAGCTTCCAGCTATCCCCACTACTTACCGGGAAAGCTCGGGATGCATTGGGTCAAATGGACAATGAGGACAGTGATGATTACAACAAACTTAAAGTTGCAATGTTAAAAAAAATTGAATTAACTGCTGAATCATACAGAGCTAAATTCCGTAAGCTCAGGAGAAGCCCTGATATGAGCTATGAGGAGCTAGCCATGAAACAACGTCAGTTTTTAAAACGTTGGTGGGAAGGAATTGAGGCATACTCTGTTGATAAAATTTAAAATGTGATTTTGTTAGAACAGTTATATTGGGCATGCCCAGCAGAGCTGAAAACCTGGCTGGAGGATCGAGATCCCAAAACAGTGCAAGAGGCTGCTGAACTGTCAGACCACTATGCCAAGAGTAGACCTGCTCTGAGAGTGAATGGGGTGGGCATGGCAGCACAGAAAGGGAAAAGTGCACCTTCAGGGTAGCTAAAACCCTCACTGCCTCCACCAAAACCAGTTACCCGAGGTTTCAGAGAAAAGATTTCTCTGAAAAGAGAAGTGAATGTTGGTTATGTAAAGAAACTGGGCATATTGCCAGACAGTGCCCCAAAAGAATGAGCACTAATATGCAGAATGGTACTAGAAAAGAAGTGGGTTGTTTGTGTGTCCCTGGAAGCATACCTGTGAACATGAGGGAACATATGCACCCAGTCACGGTGAATGGTGTACAGACGTAAGGGTTAAGGGACACAGGGGCATCCTTGACCTTGGTAAAGGGGGATCTGGTAGAGCCTGGTCAGCTTATACCCAATAAATACATCACTGTACAGGATTTCACTGGTGAGGTGAAAATATTGCCCCTCGCTAGTGTTCTCCTAGACTGGGGTGAAACAGGGGGAACTGTGCAACAGGTGGCTGTTGCCAAAACCTTAGCAGTGGATGTGATCCTGGACAACAATCTAAAACAGGGGATGGTATGTGCAATACCCGTAGCCAAGTGGCAAGGGAAAATTGTAGTTCCCTGAACCCCACAGAAGCCATTGTGGAAACCACTGAGAGGCTGGTTCCCCAGCCTGTGTCTCCAGATGGGGAGATTAATGAAAAGGGGGTAGAAATTTCCCCAGTAGCAAGTAACCACACAGCTACAGAGGTTTACTCCGAAGAGGGAGGGGTGACCCATTGTCAAAGGGTTGGGATTGACAGTGATCCTGAGTGCACTAATACTAGTGCTAGGGACCCTAGTTTAGCGACTAAAGGGGACCTGTCCCATGCCTTGGGAATGTGTGAGGGGTTTGCAGCTGCTCAGAGAAGTGACCCTAGTTTAGAGAAGCTGAGGGCTTGAGCAGACTCAGACGGCGCACAGGGAGGTGACAGCAGACATAAGGTTTATTGAGAAAATGGACTTATGTATACCCAGGCAGTACGGACAGAGGGAGGGATACTAGGCAGGCAGCTTGTCATTCCCCAGGGGTATCGTGAGCAGTTGCTCCAGATTGCACATGATATTCCCTTGTCTGGTAATCTGGGAATTGCACGCATGATGCAGCGGTTGGCCCAGAATTTCTACTGGCCTAACTTCACCCAGCAAGTGAAGGAGTATTCCAGGTCTTGTCACCGGTGCCAAGAAATAGGGAAGGTGGGCAAGAAAACCCAAGCCACCCTGATTCCTTTGCCTATAGTGGAGGAGTCATTCCAGAGGGTGGGAATGGATATTGTGGGGCCTTTAAATACCCCCAGCTCCTCAGGGAAGAGATTCATCCTGACTGTGGGGGATTATGCCACCCGGTACCCAGAGGCAGTCGCCCTATCCTCACTGAGGACAGACAAAGTGGCAGATGCCTTACTTGGGATTTTCTCCCATGTTGGGTTTCCACAGGAGGTTATCACTGATCGAGGGGGTTCCTTCATGCCGGACCTGATGAAATGTTTATAGGAGAAGTGTGGGGTGGTGCAGAGAGGCATAATACCATATCACCCACAAGCCAATGGGCTTGTGGAAAGATTCAATGATACCCTAAAGTCAATGCTCCAGGCATTTGCTGAACAGCATGGGAGGGACTGGGAGAAATACCTTCCCCACCTGTTGTTTGCATACAGGGAGGTGCCCCAAGAGTCAACAGGATTTTCCCCCTTCAAACTCATATATGGATGCCAGGTATGTGGGTCCCTAGACTTGATCCGGGAGGACTGGGAAGGCAAGCACACCACCCAGGGAACTCCCATTGTGGATTACATCTTTAGGTTTAAGGAAAGGCTGAAGGAGCTTATGGGGACAGCCCAGAGCAACCTGGCAGCTGCCCAACAGAAACAAAAAGTGTGGTACGACCGCAGAGCCAGAGCTTGCTCGTACATGGTGGGTCAGGAAGTCATGGTCCTTATTCTGGTCTGGAAAGACAAGCTGCAGGCTGAGTGGGCAGGACCATACAAAGTGGTTAGGAAGGTAAATGATGTGAACTACATTGTAGAGTTACCTGACCGAAGACAGACAGAAAGGATGTACTATGTCAACATGATGAAGCCATATGCAAATGGGGCTGACATGGTGTTTGCAGTGTGTAGTCCTGGGGAGGGGGATGGACGAAGGAGACCCCCTTCTGGGCTTGCTGGAGGAAAGTAAATGGGAGTCCCCTGTGGAGGCAGTGCAATTGTCTCCCCAGCTGGCTCCAGACCAGATCCAGAAAGTAAGGGAGGTTTTAGCAGACTTTGCCCCATTGTTTAGCACCAAGTCTGGACTAATCCCCTTAACGACGCACGATGTGGAGACAGGGGCACAGACGCCCCATACAGAAGACAGCATATCAGGTGTCAGAGGCTGTCCAAAAAGACATTAGGAGGGAAGTGGAGGAGATGCTGGATTTAGGGGTAATCCAGAGATCCCACAGCCCCTGGGCTTCACCTGTAGTCCTTGGGCCTAAGCCAGATGGCTCTACTCATTTCTGTGTGGACTATCATGGACTGAATGTAGTCACAAAGTCAGACACCCACCCAATACCCTGGATGGATGAACTCCTGGGCAAGTTGGGAGAGGTGACCTACCTTGCGATCTTTGACCTGAAGAAGGGGTATTGGCAGGTAGAGTTGACAGACAGAGCTAGGGAGAGGTCAGCCTTCATCACTCTGATAGGCTTATTTGAGTTTAAAGTAATGCCTTTTGGAATGAAGAATGCCCCGGCCACTTTCCAAGGTTGGTGAACCAGGTGTTAAATGGTGCTGAGGAGTACGCCGTGGTGTACCTGGATGACATTGCCATCTTTAGTACCAGCTGGGAGGAACACCTATCCCACCTTAGGGAAATGCTGGGCAGGATACAGAGGGCCGGGCTCACTGTCAAAGTCGAGAAGTGCCAGGTGGCCATGGGAGAAGTGGCATACCTCGGGCATGTGGTAGGCTGATGACAGCTCCATCCTAACCAAATAAAAATAGAGGTAATCCAGGTGTGGCCCAGACCAGAAACACAGAAGCAGGTCAGAAGTTTTCTAGGGACAGCAGGGTACTACAAGAAATTTGTACCCAATTACAGTGCCCTGGCTGCTCCCCTATCTGACCTGACAAAGAAAAGGATGCCCAAGAAAATTACCTGGTGCCCAGCCTGTGAGGAAGCCTTTACCAGATTAAAGGAGGCACTGTGCAGTGCTTCTGTTTTGACAAGTTCTGACTATAGCAAAACCTTTATAGTTCAGACTGACACCTCAGACATGGGTATTGGGGCAGTACTGAGTCAGACATCCAGCCAAGGGAGGGATCACCCAATAGCATACCTGAGTAGGAAGTTACTTCCCAGGGAGCAGGCATACTCCACTGTGGAAAAAGAATGTCTTGCCATAGTGTGGGCCCTAAAGAAGTTGGAGCCATACTTATATGGGCAGCATTTTGTGGTGCAGACTGACCACAACCCCCTGGTTTGGCTGACGCAGATGGGAAAGAACAATGGTAGATTGTTAAGATGGAGTCTTGCTTTGCAAGGGTATGATATGACAATTGTACATAGAGCTGGAGCCAGGAACCAGAACTCAGATGGCCTGTCTCGCGTGTATGAGGAGTGAACTGATTTGGAAAGCTCAACCCATGCTGGGGATAGAGCCCCCAAATTCAGTTTATGTGGGGAGGATTGTGACATGTGGACAGCCAGTTCTGAGTACACTATGATTTTTTTTGTAATATAAAAATGTGTTATGGACTGTCTCTCATGAGAGTTGCTGAGACAGCATGTGAGATCACACACACACACACACACACACACACACACACACACACACACACACACAGGTTTTAGATACAAGGTGTTACCTGGAAGGCCAGAAGCTAATTACAGACTAGAACAGGCCTTAATCAAGAATCTCCTGTTTTTCTAAAGTTAAATATAGCTTTAACTGCTAAAAGGGAAATCAGTATTCATTTTATGACGTTTCGAGGAGGAAACCAGGTTTAACACACTGATGCGAAATCATAAATGCTTTGATGTCTGTGTGAGAGGGGAGACTGCTCATAGATGAAAGGAAATTTACAGACTTGATTGGGGAAGTCACATGGGGAAAGGAATTTCTGCTGATGTAACCTTAATTAACTTTCCTTCTAAAATGATAAAACTTCCTGGGTATATGATTTTTAATAAACAGAGGAGGAGCTAGGTGACCTCACACAAAGGGGTTGGCAAATACAGTTTTTTAAAGAGTATTCTGTTTTCCTTCAGATACTTTTATCTACACTCTGACAAAGAAACATCTTTGAGCACTTTAAGCAGGTATTTAGAGAGAGAGAGAGAGACCAAATATAAGTACTGTAGTAGGAATTGCACTGTTAAAACCTTGTTCTTTTAAAAGATTGTATGGTTCTTGTGATATAATGGTTCTGTATTTTATGTTTTACATATTTTTTATCTATTTTAGTAAAACTCTATTTTTAGAGCCTACTTGGTCTGTCTTTGAATTTATTTTCTTTAACAAGTGAAGTATTATGGTTAAAGCAGACACTGTGCAAAAGCTTGAATGGTGATACCAAACTGGAAAAAGGTAAAAGTAATCTGAGGTCTTTTATTAGAGTTTTTTAAAGTTTCATTTTTGTACACCTGGTTAGGTGCCCGTAGGCAAAGATATCTGGCCCCCCAAAGACAGAATTATCTGAGCCTGTGCATTGGGTACGCTAACAAGCGGCTCACAGTTTGAATCCCTCCAAGACTTGAGACCAAAGGTTGATTCGAACCCACAAAAACAGACAGGAGGGTTAACCTGTTTCTGTTAACTGTTCACAAGACTGCGCTCGGAGGTTGGCACTTTGGGAGTAGAGGGCTGACCTGCAGAGTGGGTTTGTGACATCCATTTTGTGCTTTATCCATAGCAAAGAATAGTGTGAAATGACTCTTGCCATAATCTGGGAGTCTATAATCCCGGGTAAAAGTGATTTATTAATTGAGAACTAGTCAATTCTTGAGAAAGAATTGCGTATAGGTGAAAAAAAATAGAAAACTTTTTTGAACATGGATTAATTGTTCTCCAAGGGTTTGCCAGATAATATAGCTCTAAAATTTCTTTAGAGCTTCGTCTCAGAATTCTGATTTAGCCCAAATAGGTAAGATTTATCTAGATGTGGGTTTCATAGGTCAGTACAAGTCCAGGAGGCCGTGGCCTTTTATGAACTCACCACATTTATTCTATTGGTGGAAACACTGTTTTATGTCACCCATGTGTACATCTAAACTATTTCTAAACATATTCATGTCTTCACTTTCCGCTATATAGTTAGGTAGTGAATTCCATATGATGATAATTCTTTGGGTGTACCAGTTATTTCTTTTGTGTGTCTTCTTTATATCACCTTTTAATTTATGTTTATGTGTTCTTGGGTTGGTGGTTCCACTGTGTCTTTTAATCCTATTGTTTCCATTAGGAATTCATTTTGCATAGCATTAAAAGTCAGGCAAAGGTCTCCCCTAAGGCTTCTGTACTCCACAGAGTAGATGCCCAGCTGTTTCAGCCTATCCTCATATTCTAAGTGCTTCATATTAGTAATTCTTTTTGTGACTCATCTTTGGACTACTTCAATCATTTTTTTTTCCTCCCACAGTAGTAGAAGCACACAAAGGGGAGCAATAATCAAGGTGTGGCCTTACCAAACTGAAATATAGTGTAACTATTACCTTTGAGTCACGACTTTTAATATTTCTAAATATGCATCCTGCTATGTTGTGGCATTTCTTAACTATATCTTTTGTATGTGCATTGAAAGTTAACTTATTATCAATTAATACCCCAGGTCTTTTTCACAGACAGTTTCTTGCAAAAATATATTGTTAAGCTTTTACTTTATACTGAGATTGTTATGTCCTAGATGCACAACCTTACATTTAGTTTCATTAAAAATCATTTTGTTTTCCTGAGACCACTTTTCAAGTTTATTGATAGTCTCCTGAAAATCCTCAGCAGCTTGGGAAATATTCACTATGCTTCCAATTTTACAGTCATTGGCATACTTAGACATCCAAGCATTGCTGGATACCTGCATGGAGGAGATTAAGATATTAAAGGGCGTGGGCCCCAGTACAGAACCCTGTGGGACATCACTAGTTACTAGACCCCAAGTAGACATATAGCCCCTAATTACTACTATCTGCCTTCTGTTATTGAGCCATGAGGAAACCCAGCTTACTATTTTACTGTGTAGTTTGAGTTTGTTCAATTGTTCTATCAAAATTGTATGAGACACAGTGTCGAAGGATTTTGAGAAATCCAGAAATACCATGTTGACAGGGAAGCCTTTGTCGAGCACCGCACTAACCGGTTCAAAAAAGTTAATAAGATTTGTTAGACAAGATCTTCCAGAAACAAATCCATATTGGGATATATCCTGATATCCACTATGTACTATATGCATGGTTATGCACTGTTGGATTAATTTTTCCAGCAATTTACCTACAACTGCAGTCAGGCTAATAGGCCGAAAGCTGGCTACATCCTTCCTTCTACCAGATTTGTATATAGGTGTTACAATTGCTTCATTCCATTGAGGGATTGTTTCCCCTTGCTCAGGGACACATTGAATAGCAATGTAAGTGGTCCTAACAGTTGATTTGATACTTCTTTTAAAAACTTCAGATGAATTTCATCCAGGCTTGCTGAACTGTTTAGTTTAAGTGTCTGAAATACATTCATAACATCTTGTGTAGTAAAAGGTGTAAAGCTTTCAAAGCTGTTATTATCAGTATCAGTATAGCACTCCTTAGATTTGAATACATTTGGAAAGTATTTATTAAATTCTTCCACTATTTTTACCTCATTGGTCACTATTCCTTCCTCTGTTTCAATAGGTCCTACCCCTGTTTTAGCTCCTCTCATAGACCCAACATAATTATAAAACCTTTATTTATTGTCCTTGGTATCAGTGGCCAATTTACTGTACACTCCAGGTTTTGTTTTGCTTTTCTTACACTGGATTTGGTTTTATTAGCCATTTTTTATATGCCTCCCAGTTTTTTTCTGTTGGGTGCTTTTTGTGTTTAACATAAAGTCTCTTCTTCTTTCTAATATATTTTCTGATATTGTTCATCCACCATAATGGAACCCTGTGATTGTTTTTATATTTTGTTCTTCAGGGATCCAGTTGTCCATGCAGTGGGTTATTTTTGGCTGATTTTATCCAAGATGTCATTCAACCCAATATCCTTTAGGTCTGTTTCCCAGTCCCATATCGCAAGAAAATGCCTGATCTTACCATAGTCTGACTTTAATAAATCATTTACCTGTGTTCTACCTTGAAGAAGTGTTTGAGATGTGTTTATTGAAAACTGTACCATCTTGTGATCACTGTCCCCAAGTGGTATAGTAACTCTTGGTTCCATTATACCTTTCACTATGTTTGTGAGAACAAGGTCTAGAATGTTGTCATTCCTAGTTCCTTGTTTGACTAATTGCTCTAGGATATGGTGTGATATGCTATTTAAGAATCTTTTCTCATTGCAGCTAGAGCCTTCTAGGGTCGACCAATTGACAGATGGGTAATTAAGGTCCCCCATTAGAACACAGTCACATGCTACATCCATATTTTTAATGGCTGATGTAAAGTTGCTATTTTCCTCTGAGTTAAGATTCGGAGCTCTGTATCCTAAACCTACAAGTAGTTTCCTTGCTGGCAAGAGTATTTGTGCCCATTAAAGTTCTGCATCAGTATTTGTGCTTCTTGTTGGACAAATCTCATATGTTTTATATTGTTCTGATATATACAAAGCAATGCCTCCACCTCTCTTGTGAGTACGATTTTTTGCTATCTTATTGTATCTCTGAATCTCAATATTCCAGTCTTTATCCTGGAAACAGGTTTCTGTTGCACTACAGATGGCTGTATCTTGTGCCACCAGCAAATGTGTCAATCCATCAATCTTGTTGGACAGACTACGGGCATTAACAAGTAATATCTTTAGATCTGTATTGGTACGGGACGGACGTCCTTTCTACTTTGTTTATGCCTGATGACTGTGTTTGTTGCCCTGCTCTAGCTACAGTAATTTTTGGCAGATGAGTTAAGAGAGACTAGGGAAGCCTGCCCCTCCCCCTGAGTTATTAAATGATTGCCAATATTTGACATGATTTGTTTACCCAGGAGTGTATTCCCTCTTCTGCTGAGATGTAACCCATCCCTGCAGAATAGTTCCTCATGGTCGTTAAATTCCTCCCAGTAAGTAATGCACTTGATATTTTGTTTTGGGCACCATTTCCTCATCCATTCATTGATAGTTTTTATTTTGTGACATTGATACTCAGAGGCCTTTGGTACTGGTAAGATTTCTGACAGTGTCAAGTCACACCCTATATCTATGAGTTTGTTAGTTAGAGATACATGCTCCTGTTTTATTTTTAATACAATATCATGAAAGATATTGGTTGCTCCAGCATGAACAACCACCGTAGGCATATCCCCCACATTATGCAATATTGTATTTAACATTCTACTTATATCAGAGATTTTGGCCCCACTAAAGCTAGACAGTGTCCTTCTAGATTTATCAGCACTGCACACAGCTCGATCCAAATGCTTTACTATTGAATCCCCCAGTACAAAAATGTCTTTACTTTCAGCTGGGTTGTTTATATCAATATTCATATTGTGGGTCTAGGGGAATATTACGGTCTCTTCCTAATATTATTTTATATGACAAAAAAGGAGTTTGAACTTTAATTAAACTCGCTAAAAAATCTGCAAAATCCAAGTTTGCTCCATAAATGGACCCCAGGAATACAGGTATATTATAAATTGCTCCAGCCATTAAAATATATCTCCCATCAGGATAAGCTGTAACCTGATTTTGGTTAAAATTTAACCTTTTATTTATCAAAATAGCAAATCCCTTTTTTGGAGGTAGAGCTACCAGCTCCATAAGCTATATCATAATTCAATTGTTTTTAAAGATTAATCTCCTTTGATAAAAGATGGGTCTGTTGAAGAAACATTATAGAGCAGTCTAAAGACAATGCATGCTTCACAATTTGCAGCCTTTTTACCTTTGAGCTAGCCCCTTTTACATTCCAAGAAGCATATTTGAAAATATTATTCATTATATAAAATAATATTGATTATAATGAACATATAGCCACCCTTAAAATAATATACCTCCATAACCATAATATTAAGGTAAGGTATAGACAACACTGCCTTCCAAAACCCCAAATCTGACCTGCTTAACATAAAGCCCTCTCTAAACTAAATCGCCCTCTTGTCCCACAAGAGGTAAAGGATAGCATAAATGATTGGAAATATAGAATTAGTAATTGAATTTCCTGTTACCTCTTTCCTTCCCATGGTCCTAAAGATGAACTGTTCCCTTTAACATGACCATGACCATGACAAATCCCTCACAATGTTTTCACCAAAACTACAGTCCTAGCCTAACATACTATAAAACCTAAATGAAGGTGGCTAGGTAATTCAGCTCTCATGTTATTATAACCACCTAGACTGAACCTTCTTACCTATCATTATAGTAAAAGCCAAAAGGCATATGGGATTCCAAAATCAAAATATATCATTACCTAATTCCCTGTGTGTCTGCTACAAAGTTAAGCATGAAATTATAAAGTAGTATAAATCATTGTGGGAGCATGTTTTGTTACAATTCCCACAATAGGATATACATGTCAAAATTGTATTAAAGAAAATGAAGGAGAGAAAAAAAACTACTTAATATAACCCCATTATTTGCAGTATCCTAAATATCCAGGATGTAGGTTCATACCTCACCAGAATCACAAAACATCTGCTCTATAAAAGAATTATTGCCAAATGAAAAGTTTTTACTGTCCTTACTCACAACTAGTTTAGCAAGATACATCATTTTGAATTTAATTCTGACTGCAATCAGTTTAGCTGCAATCAGTGTGAATTCTCTCCTCTTAATTCTAAAGGCCTAAGGCAAGTTATGTGTGAACCGAACCTTCCTTCCATCTCAATTTAAAATTCAGAGCCGTTCTTTTCTTGTTTAGTACATGCTGCCTATCCAAGTAGTTGAGAAATGTCCTGTAAATCAGGGAATTGACTCAACCAGTACTTAGGGGTTCTGTATTGCACATCCAATGACATGGTCAGGAGTGCTGCATACAGAAGGGAGACCGCATGAGATTTGCCACTGACAAGGCTCAGGAGTCCATCCAGTCATCTCCTTCCTTCTCTCCATTCAGATTCCCAGAGACTTTGACCAGCAGATGTCTTAGTTGATAGACTTTAAAGGCCTGCTTTCTGTCTATATTGTAGTGAGTTAGGATAGAGGCAGTGGTCATGCATTGACCACCTGGGAAAAGGTCTCTGATTCTGGAGTCTTTGAGTTGAGGGATCCAAGATGCTGGAATGTGTTTACCTTGTATTTTAAAGTTGGGATTATCTGCCACTGGCTGTTGGGTGTTCTTGGAATTTTTGTGCTGTAAAAAGGAGAATAGCTGGGTATGTATTTTAACTGAAGCAGCAATGGGAGAGCTGGCTAGACAAGCCAGTAAGACCTTAGGGGAAATATGCAGCATGGCTGATGGGGAGAGCCCAGCCTTAGAAATCTGTTCTTTCTCCAAAGCCAACCAGGCCGGTACATAGGGGTCAGAGGCATTTGCTTCTTGAGATGAGATCCAACTCAGATATTTGCCCAATTGGCTTGCCCAAAAATATATTCCAAAGTGTGGGAGTCACAGTCCCCCACACAGCTTAGAAGTGGCAAGCTTGTTATATGCCCGCCTATGAGATTTCCCTCGCCAAATAAAGGAGGAGATGATGGAGTGAACTTTTCTGAACCCTACTAAGGGGATCCAGGAATTTAACATACTTAGTGGGTATAACAATCTTTGGAGGACATTTATCTTGATTAAATTGACACGACCCCATAGTGAAATAGGAAGAGATTGCCGCTGATTAAGGTCTTGCTGTATAGTGAGGAGCAGGGGGTCCAGATTGAGCTTCCTCATCTGCGTTTTCCCTCTTGACAGGAGTAGCCCTAAATATTTGAGATTGTGCGGGCACCACTGTAGCCCCATAGGATCAATATCTTGTTTGGTGAGCCTACAGTTTAGAGGGAAAACTAAGGTTTTATTCAGATTGATTTTATCATTTGAGACTGCATTGTATTCTGTTACAATGGAGAGAGCCACTGGAAAAGATTGCTCAGGATGAATTATATGTAAAAGGACATCATCTGCATAAGCCGAGAGTTTAAAAGTTTGAGACCCCACCTTAATTCCTTGAATACCCTCATGGATATGCAGAATGGCCAGTAAGAGTTTGAGGTAAATGTTAAATAGGAGAGGGGATAAAGGCACCCCGGCGTGTACCTGAGTGGAGTATGAAATGATTCAAGAATACCCCGTTGCAGTAGATATGGGCTCGGGGGGATTGGTATAGGGAGGAGATCCATCCTATGAACCTAGAGGGGAAACCCAAACTTAGTCATAGTACAGAAAAGAAATTGCCATCAACTCTGTCAAATGTCTTCTCAGCATCCAGGGAAAGCAGGCCAGCCAGAATATCTGAGTCCCTGGATGCTCAGAAGATATGAGCCAGTTTCCGGAAATGGTCTGAAGAATGCCGACCCATCATGAAACCTACTTGATCAGGGTGTATATGTTGTGGCAATACAGATTTAAGCCTGTTGGCCAGCAACTTTGCCAATATCTTAATATCACAGTTTAATAGAGATATGATTCTACAACTTGAAACTTGTTCAGGATCTTTACCTGGCTTGTGTAGAACTATAATTAAAACCTCCAATAGGGAACTGTCTAGAGGATTGGAGTTTAGAATCCACTCAAAAAGTCGAGATAACCAAGGACTTAGTTGTTTACTGAATTTTTTTTGCAGAAATTGGGAGAATACCCATCTGGTCCTCGGGTCTTGTCTGCAACCAGAGTGGATATTGACGCCAGAATTTCTGCCTCTGTAATAGGCACTATCAGCCTCTCTTGACACTTGGGATGCAAAGAAGGGAGGGAGATAGACTCAAGGTACTGATGCACTAGCTCAGCCCCAGGTAAATTGGACATGGGACTATAGAGGTCCGAGTAGTACTTAGGGAATTCCTCAGTAATTCCCTTAGAGGTAAGGTGGAGAGATCTGTCCATTTGGGAATGAATATTTGTCACTATTCTAGAGGATTCCATCTTTTTGAGCCGCAGGGATAAAAGATGGCCGGCTTTTTCCCCCTGATCTATGTACCTCAAACCCATTTTTAAGATTGAGTATTCTGCCCTTTCTCTGAGAAGGGTACAATACTGGTCCTAAAGACCTATTAGTTGAATCCGGTCTGTTTCGGGTGTGTCAGGAGAAAGGGACCTCTCTAGGTTTCGAATGTCCACCAAGAGAGATAAGGCTTTTTGTTCTCTACTGAGTTTCCCCTTGGAAGCTAATTTTATGAACACTCCACGCAGGATGCATTTTAGAGCCACCCACTCTAGATCAGGCTGTAATCTAGAGTTCAAGTTCACAGCCATGTATTTCTCTGTTTCTTGGGTAGTACAGTCTACTACAGTTTGCTCTTTAAGGAATTGATTATTAAATTTCCATATTGATTCTTTGGGCACATCTGCTGAAACTGACAGGGAACACCAGATTACAGAGTGGTCCAAGATTAACTCTGGTTCTGTTTTTGCCTCGAGTACCCCACCTAACAGAGCGTGGCTAATTAGGATATAGTCAATTCTGGACCAGAAGCCATGCACCCCAGTCCTAAAGGTGTATTCTCTAACATTGGGATAAAAGACCCTCCATGGGTCACACAGCCCTAGATGATCGACCAGTTCCCTGATGGATCTCTGTGCTGGTGACAGGCCTTTTCTTTTTGGCTCTGATTTATCTAAATCCAGAGAGAAGGGGAGGTTCAAGTCCCCTCCCAATATGATGGGACAACTAGTGAAGAGGGCTAGCATCTGTAGTAGTTCAGTTACAAAAACAGGGGTGTCAGCATTAGGGCTGTATAAGCTCCCAAATTCTACCATAGTCCTTTCCAGAAGACCTTTTACAAAAACATATCTCCCATTTTGGTCACTAATAACCTCTTCAGATGAGAATGAGATATTCCTTGCTACTAAAATGGCCACTCCTCTGCTTTGAGTGCTATCTCCTGCAGCAAAAACCTGGCCATCAAATTGTTGGCGAAAAAGATTGCCTTCTTGTTCTACTAGATGAGTTTCCTGCAGCAGGGAGAAGTCACTCTTAAGCAGGTGGAGATGTTTCAGCACCTGATACTTCTTAACCTTGTTACCGGTGCCATGGATATTCCACGACAAAATCTTCCTAAGGTATGCCATTATGACTTTTCTGATAAATGACTGATAGGTACAATAGCTTGGATCTTGTACAGAAACTACCTAGCCCTATCCCACCACAATGCCAAGTCATCCCTGACCCCACTCCCCTATCGTATCCCCCAGATTTCCCATAGTCCTCCATTTTGTACACAGTCCTTAATATCAATACCTTTCCCCCTCCCCATTTCCTTCCACTCTCTGACCCCTGACAATAGCAATGAATACTGCAATGGGTGAGAAAGACACTCCCCCGCCCGTATGCAATCTTCACAGTATGTGATGAGCCCACTGTAATAGCTTCCCTTCTGCCTCTCTCTCCCCAATCCAAACCAATTAGTACAGCTTCTGTAGCCAAAAGGGGTATTTCCCGGGATAAATGTGTGGAACGTTGAGGGAGCACTCACATTGAGACTAGAGCCCTAGATCAAGCATGCACTCCCCAAATAAACATTTTGTGGCCAAGAACATCCAGGCAGAGCAGGAATGATATGTATTGCTTTCCCTCGGGTTTGAGAGCAGCTGATAAAAATGAATATTAGCCTGCTCTTTGCAAAGCAATCCTAGAGGGAGCCCAGAACATGGCAAGAGCTAGTCATTCCTGCTGTTCTAAAAGGCACCTGCGATGCTTTGCCCCTACATGGAGGATTGCCTTCCCCAAAATGTGCACCCTCCCAGATGGGTAGCAGGACATTTCTCTTTTAGCCACGCAGGGCTAGATTCTGGAAGGGTGGTGCAAGTTGCGCAGAATGCAACTTATGCCACCCGCAACTGTGACATTGACCCTGCACCCTATTCTAGAAGGGACAGGGTCATCGCAGCTAAGTCCTGCGACTTACAACATGCGGCCAGGTACACCAAACTGTGGGCATACCTGGTGAGCATGCCGCATGCCACAACAGCAGGGTGGAGTGATCAACCACCCACCCGTGCCCGACCCAGAGTCGCCAGCTGTATATGTTGCATATACCCTGGTAGTCTAGTGCCCCCCTCCCCCGAACTGTATAAATTTAATAATGTTCCCGTATCACTGGTAGTCTAGTGCCCCCCAAAATGTATAATATTAATTATGTTCCTGTATCCTGGTAGTCTAGTGCCCCGAACTGTACATGAATATGACAAAGAGATCTTGTTTCCCTGGTAGTCTAGTGCCCCAGACTGTACATGAACAAAGAAAGATCCTATTTTCCTGGTAGTCTAGTGGCCCCCACCACCCCACCCAGCCATGCAGCCACCCAGCACCCCTACCTGTCCCCAGCCAGTGACTGGCACAGCCCACCTCTCACCTCCATGGCCAGCCACCGACTGAGGTGCAGTATTAGTGCTGCTGCACAGATGCATTCAGAAGTTAATTTCTGAGCTTGTCTGTGCAGTAGCGTTATACTGCACTCGATTGACAGCTACCATGGGCGTGAAGGTGGGCTGTGCCAGTCGCCTGAGGATGGAGTGGGGGGTGCTGAGAGGCTCTTTACAGCTGTGTGTGGGGGTGGGAGCTGCTAGACTACCAGAAAAATGGGATCTCTTTCTTTATTCATGTACAGTTTGGAGAGCACTAGACTACCGAGAAATAGGATCTCTTTATTTATTCATGTCCTTGCAGTTGAAACTCTAGACTACCAGGAAATAAGGCATAATCATAATATACAGTTGGGAGGGCATTAATTACTAGGAAATGGGATCTCTTTAGTTATTATTTTACAGTTTGGGGCCACTAGACTACCAGGGCTGTTTTCACCACATATCGGCGGGGCAACCCGTGATTCGGGCATGGGTGGGGATGGCAGTGCCACCATCAGGGGCTTCTGTCAATGGCTGTTTTGGGGGGCTGGGGGTATGGGTAGCCCTGTGGGGCCCCACTGGGGTGTGCTGGGCATGGGGGGGAAACCTTGCACTGTCTGCTGGACAGCCGACAGGTCTACAGGACCACCGGGGGTATCCGTAAGTTATACCAGCTAAATGCTGGTATAACTTACATTGTCAGATCTCCTCCAGGGGTTCTTGTAGAATCCCAATGTGGTCACTTTGTGGCTGCCCTTCTAGAATGGGGCACAACTGCTGCCGTAAACCCCCTAGCACCATGTCTCAGGGGGTTTATGCGGCGTAACAGCTATTTGGTGAAAGTGGCCTGTGACATGTCATAGGCCACTTTGTAGAATCGCGCATGTCACAACTGCTGGCATAAGTTGCTACATGTGCCATTCTGCTTGGCGCAACTGCTGTTACGCCAGGCATAACTCTTCTAGAATCTGGCCCCAAGTAGCTTAAATATCCCCTGCCCCAAGTTATTCCCTATTAAACTTCTGCCTACATAGAAAACGTTCTCCCCTAGGCAAACAGGGGGAGTATAGAAACATAGAAACATAGAAACATAGAAACATAGAAGTTGACGGCAGATAAGGACCGCAAGGCCCATCCAGTCTGCCCATTTCTTTTTCTACCTTATAAATGTGCCATCGGCCTTTGCTCTGTCAGTGACCTATCTATTCATAGTCATTTGTATTGCTCCCTTATGCCTATCCCATGCCTGTTTGAAGCCCTGCACTGTATTCATAGCTACCACTTCTTGTGGTAAGCCATTCCATGCATCTACCACCCTTTCTGTGAAAAAGAATTTCCTCACATTCCCCCTTAATCGGCCTCCCTCTAATCTCATGCTGTGTCCTCTTGTCCTGCTATTTTTCTTATATTTAAACATGTTAGACTCTTTCACCTTGTTTATGCCCTTAAGGTGTTTAAATGTCTCGATCATATCACCTCTCTCCCTCCTTTGCTCAAGGGTATACATTGAGCTCCATTACTCTGTCCTCCTATGTCTTCTGATGCAGTCCCTGCACCATTTTGGTTGCCCTTCTCTGGACTGCCTCAATTTGGTTAATGTCCTTGTGAAGGTGTGGCCTCCAATACTGCGCACGCAGTACTCCAGATGGGGCCTAACCAATGTCTTGTACAGAGGGATTATTACCTCCCTCTTCGACTTGTGATACCCCCTACTAATACACCCTAACACCCCTAGCCTTACCTACTGCTTTGAGGTCTGCTTGGATGATTTTAGGTCATCAGTGATGATGATGCCCAAGTCTCTTTCTTCCTTTGTGACTGCTAGCAACTCCCTCCCAGCCTATAAGTGGTTTCAGGGTTCTCTCCCTATGTGCATGATTTTGCACTTCTTGCATTAAATCCAGTTGCCACTCTTCTGACCATTCTGCTAGTTTATCCAGATCTCTTCTCATTCTGCCCACCCCATCTGGATCATCTACTCTCTGTTGCAGATCTTGGTGTCATCTGCAAACAGACAAGCCTTACCCTCTAGTCCATCTGCGAGGTCACTAATGAAGATGTTGAATAGGACTGGCCCCAGGACTGATCCCTGAGTACCCACTTGTGACTTGCATCTCTTCTGACTGTATACCATTTACCACCACTCTCTGTTTTCTGCCAGTCAACCAGTTTGCCACCCAGTTGACCAACTTCTGACCCACCCGAGCCTACCTAGCTTATTTATCAATCTTCTATGTGGAACAGTGTCAAAAGCTTTGCTGAAGTCAAGGTAGGCGACATCAACTGCTCCCCTTGGTCCACCACTCTGGTTACCCAGTCAAAGAAATCTATGAGATTAGTTTGACAGGACCTTCCTTTGTAAACCCATGCTGTCTTGGATCCTGTGCCCCTATGTTCCAGGTGTTGCACTATCCTTTCCTTAAGTGCCTCCATAATCTTGCCCACTACTGAGGTAAGACTGACCGGTCTGTAGTTCCCCGCCTCCTCCCCTGCTACCACTCTTGTGGAGTGGGATCACCATGAGCCCTTCTCCAGTCTTCTGGGACCTCTCCTGTGCTCAGAGACTCACTAAACAATTCTGCTAATGGCTCTGCTAGTTCCTCCTTTAGCTCCTTTAGTACCCTGGGATGTATGCCATCAGGTCCCATTGCCTTATCCACCCTGAGCTTAGCAAGCTCTTGGGACCCTTTCTTTTGTGAAGGGAGTAGTGCTCACCTCCCTCCCCTGTGTCCATGATGCTGAGCTGTGGGCCCTGCCTACCTTCTCTTCAGTAAATACTGAGCAAAGTATCTATTTAGGATAGATGCCTTTACAGGGTCCTCCTCCTCACATGCTCCCTTTTCTCCATTAGCTTAGCAATACCCCTCTGGACTTTCTCCTTTCACTAATGTATCTATAGAAAGTCTTGTCACCTTCTTTTACTGTTTGTGCTAGTGTTTCCTCAGTTTGGGACTTTGCCTGCCTTACTGCCTTACCTGCTTCCCTTAGGGCAGTTTGGTATGCCTCCCTATCTTCATCCCGCTGTGTTCCTTATATTTTCTGGAAGGCCAGCCTTTTGGCTCTGATCTTTTCTGCTACTGTATTGAGAACCAAAGTGGTTTCCTTCTTCTTTTGCACTTCCTTTTCTGTCTAACACAATGGGATGTTGCTTCAAGTATTGTATCCTTAATGCTTGCCCACTTTGCCTGTACCTTCTCACCTGTGTTTCTTTTGCCAGGGCTAGCTTAACTCTGTTGGCCATCTTATCAAAGTCAGCTCCTCTGAAGTCCCATATTTTGCCTTGGAATGGGATGATTTAGATGTAGTAGCCAAATTGAACCATACCATGTGATGGTCACTGGCCCCCAGGTGACCTTCTGCCTGGAGATCTGTGATCCCTTCTTTGTTAGTCAGTACTAGATCTAGGATAGCCCTGTCTCTTGTGGGTTGCTGTACCAGTTGTTTGAGGCCCTCCCCTGTGGGAATCCACTATGAGTCTAGTTCTGGCAGATGTTCTGCTGAGTATTGACCAATCTGTATCTGTCATGTTGAAGTCTCCCATTATCAGAACCTCCCTTTAGCTGTCATGTTTTGTATATCTTCTAACAGTAATGTGTCTATGTCCTCCTCTGGTCTGGGGCCTGTAGACAACCCCAGTTCTTATGGCTGTCCCATTTCCTGTTTCCAGGGTGACCCACAGTTCTTCCTGGCTCCTTATGTGTATTCTGAATTTCTGTAGCTTTGATATTTTCATTAACATACAAGGCCACTCCTCCCCCCTTTTGCACCTCGGTCTCTTCTGACAATACATAGCCAGGTACTGAAGTCTCCCAAGTGTGATTACTGGTAAACCACGTCTCACTAATTGCTACTATGTCCAGTTTAGCCTCTGACATTATTGCCTGCAGGTCTGGTATCTTATTTCCCAGGCTGTGAGCATTTGTATACATGATTTTCCATTGGCCAGATTTTGGTGTGTTAGTTGTTGGGTGAAGTTTGGCATTACCCCTGTGCATCGTATGGGAGACAAACCTTTTTCTTACCTAGTGATGCAAATGAATGGCAAGCAGCTGAATTCCTGTTTGACCACTAGCTGAGGAGGGTGTTCTTCCCATTCGACGTATGGGGTGCTGCACCCTCTCCCCATTTGCTAGTTTAAATATTCTGAAAGACGTCAAAACTTCTGCCCCAATGCATGACTCCTCTTTAGTCAGATGCAGTCCATCAAATTTAAAGAACTTTCGCTCCCAGAACTGTTGCCAGTTCCCTACAAATCCGTGTCCTTTTCCTGGCACCAGTCCTTGAGCCACGTGTTTAGCTCCCCTATCTCCCCTTCTCTGACCTTCCGTCCATCTGCTCCCTTCTCCCAGACTGGCAGGATCTCAGGGAAGGAGATGCCGGACGAAATAGATGATAGTTTGTCACCCAGCCTAGTCAGGTGTTCCTTGGTCTCCACAACTGACCGGCTGGCGAGATCATTAGTCCCTATGTGTACTAGGACATCAATGTTTTCTCCTGCTTTGTATGAGTAGAACCTGAAAACCACTGTGCCCAATATTAACATAGAGAGAGAGGGTGAGGAAAAATGGATCCTAAACTTAAGAACTTCACCAATAAAATGTCCACTCTCTGTTAAGTCCAGCTTTCTTGAAAAATAATTTCCAACAGTCTTAACTTGAGACCTAGTGGGGTGAAAACAGGTTAAGGGACAGAAAAAAGGCTTATCATACCTCACAACCATCAAACAGAACAGGCTGCAAATTACAGCTTAGTGATTGTACTGCTGAACGAGAATACAGCCTCCTTTTTAACAATGTAAATCAGGGGAACAAAAGGGCCTAATCCTCTTCGTGAAACCTCCTGGCACATACTCACTGTGGCGATATTGAACAACAGCTTTAAACACTTAGGCCACATGGGCAGATCAATTCAGCCATCTCAAAACAAGTCGAGCAATGCTTTCCTTAGTGCTTCTTCTACTGTTTTTGGGTCTTTGAAAGCAACCCACTTTCCTTCTAGAGACACCTGGAAGTTAGCTGGATACCTCATGCGGAATCGTATGTTTGCTGCCAGTAACTTCATAACGATGCCATGGTAGTCCGCTCTTCTCTGGCTGACTGAGAGTGGAAGGTCTTGCGCTGCTTGAATCAGGTTTCCTTCCCACTGCACCTCCTTGAACTCTTTTAGCTTCATCATAAAGTGCTGTCGCTCTTAATAGTTTAAAAATTTCAAGATGAAGGTTCTTGGCTGTGTGCCTGGAGGGGGCATCAGTTTCAAGGTGCAGTGATCACATGCAGTTGTGTATGCTGGCCTGAAGGGAGAAGTGCCTGCCAGTTTGGCCACAAAGTTTTGAGTGAATTGAACCAGGTTAGGCCCTTCTTCCCATTCGGGGAGCCCTATGATGACCGCATTGTTGCGGCGGCTCCTTCCCTCTAAGTCTTCTACTTTTGCCTCCAGTTTCACAATCCTTTGCCTTGTAACTGCCAGGGCCAGGTTGAACTTATATACCCTTTTCTCCATTGAGCTAACTCTTGTTTCACAATTACTGGTGCACTGTGCGAGGTCCTCTAAAGCATTCAAAATAGCTTTCACCTCTTTAGTTAAAGATCGTACCTCTTCCCAAAATGGATGAAATTCTTCCAGGAATCTGTCTAGGGTGAGGAGGGTCTTCTCCTGTGAGCTTGCAGACTGTCATGCCACTGAGCATGTCTGGGCCTTTGCTTTTTTACTAGCCTTCTCCGGCGTATTGGGCCACGTGTGTCGTGGGAGAGCCGGCCGCATCTCCGCTTCCATTCTTCACCAGATGCCTCAAAATTCACCAAGAGAGCTGTCCTGTAAGTTCTGTGAGGTATTAGGCACTACTTCGTACCGTGATCCAGTGATTTTAATTAGATTGGTCTGTTTGGAAGGAGAGAGCAGCAGGAGCACTCTCAAGAGCAACTACTCAGTCAGTTGCATCACATGATCTCCCGGATCTGCCAAGTTCTCACAAAGGAGTTTGGTGAAGTGTACAGCATTGGAGCCTTCTGATGTTTCAGGCAGACCAAAAATGATAATTTTGTTACATCTGCTTCTGCCCTCCAGGTTCTCCAATTTTAATTCCAGTTTGGCTAGTTTGTGTCATAAGGCAGGTAGTTTGAGTTCTGTTCTGTGGTGCCAGCCCTCCATAGATGAAATCCTAGCTTCGGCATCACCCATTCTTCTGCTCAGCTCCTAGGATTTCTTGCTAATTGCTTTGATGTCCTCTAAGAGAGTAAGTATTGCTTCCTTAATGAGGTTCAATTCTTGAAGGAATTTTTCTCCTGTTAAAGTCATACTTATAGCTATTGGTGTCCTCGATTTCGCCTGGGCCTGCTTTGCTCACTTCGATTCCCCCACTCTGTCTGGGGTTGGTGGTGGAGTATGTTTTGCCAGTGGAGTCTTCATCTCTATCTCCATTTTCTCCAACAATGTTACTTTCCAGAGTCCCTCCAATGTTGTTTTACTAATAAATTACCTTAGTTTTGGTAAAGTAGCTGACTTTGTGTAACATTATATAGGTTAAAGGCTAAGAAAACCAGAGCACAGTGAAAACACTTCTACCCCAGGTGACTCCAAGCATAGCCTTCTTATTATCCCACCTCAAGAACAAGGACAGAGAAAATTTTCAACTCCTGTCCGAAAGGTGATTTCATGCAGGGGCCTTGAAATCACCTTTTGGGATGTAAAAAAAAAACTTTTGGCCAGGATTTGAAAAATGATAGCTGTCACATTCATGAGGTGCTGTATAGATATGGCTATGTTGTAAATTTGGGGTACAAATATTAAAAATTACCAAAGTTATGAGCCTACATTCGCAAAATTCAACATAGGCTCATAACTTTCTTGTTTTTTTAATATTTTTACACCAAATTTTCAAGATAGCCTTCTTATGACCCCACCGCATGAACAAGAGCAGATAACATTTTCAACTACTGCAAGAAAGGTGATTTAGTGCAGGGGCTGTGAAATCGCCTTTCAGGGAGTAAAAAAAAAAAAAACATTTTGGCCATGATTTAAAAAATAACAGCTGTCACATTCATAAGGTGCTATAAAGATATGGCTATGTTGTAAATCTGGGGTAAAAATATTGAAATTTACTGATGTTACAAGCCTGCTGTCATCGAGGCACAGGTCAGGAAGCAAAGGAAAACCAGGAGCAATTTCAAAATTTGCAAATAGCATTTTATTTTTCTCAATAACAGCAAAATACAAAAAGAAAAATTATTCAGTATAACTATTCACAAATGCAGTACAAACAAAGAAAACTAAGTCCTTCTTCTGAGGGTATCTCTTTATTCCAAGTTTCAGTCTCTCAGTCTCTTGCTCTCCTTGTCTCTCTAGCAAAAGCATTGCTGCTCTTTTTATAAATCTTTGTCTGGGAATTTGTTAAGAGATACTGCTTCTCACAGAATGTTCTTGTCAGTTTACAGAATTTTCTTATCAGTTTAGTTCCTTGCAGGTGCAGCAAAACAGTACATGGTGTCCCAGAACTAACCTCTTGTTGACAGCTCTGCAAAGGGCTTAACACTGCATCTAGATTAAACCCTTGAGTTCCAAATAGCTTTTTGCAATCATTTCAACAGTAATAATTATATACAGATTTAAACAAAGGGATCCCAGTATCAGTGACATATCCACATAAAGATTCACATATATTTGTATACCCACAGATTTGCAAGGGGGAAGAAAAAACAGAAATAGAAAGGAAAGGCAGAGAGATAGCAAGAGGTGGAGAAGTGCGAAACCATCAGAATGACCATTTTCTAGGTCTCACGAGAAAATTTGGTTTCGCAACCAGACAGAGAAAAGACAGAAAAGGAGAGGATAGAACAGACCCATGCATTTAAACTCTTTCTTCATAACAAATGGGGCAGGGTCTTATTCAACTCTGTCACACCTGATAATAGGCACATGGATGTCTAGTGTGACTTACCCGGTAAAAAAAAGCAAATAAATAAATAAAGCAAATATACCCCCCCTCTTTAAGAGGGAACCTGTTTTACAAAAACAGGCTTCCAAAATGTTCTATTAAATTTCCACCTAACATTAGCTTACAGCCTTTACAGTTCAGTACATATGCAGCATAGCAAACAGAGAAGTTTCAACTCACATTTTTCCAACCATTGGAATTCTCAATTCATGATCCATATCTTGACAGAAAATCAGCATTGACATTCTCTTTCCCAAATGTGTGCATCACTTTAAATTTAAATGGCTGTAGTGCCAGGTACCACCTTGTGATTCTAGAAATTTTATCCTTCATGTGGTTAAACCAACAGAGAGGACTGTGATTTGTTACAAGTACAAAGTCAGCTCCTAATAAGTAAAACTTAAGGGACTCCATGGCCCACTTTGCTGCAAGGTATTCCTTTTCAATGGTGGAGTACTTTTTCTCTCTGTCGTGCAATTTCCTAATTATGTATAGAAAATGATGTTCTTTCCCATCTATATGCTGACTCAAGACTGCACCTAGGCCTACCTCTGATGCATCAGTCTGTAACAGAAATTGTTTCTCAAAGTCTGGGCTTCTTAAAACAGGGGCTGAACATAATGCAGCCTTAATGGCCTGAACTGCATCATCACACTCTTGGGTCCATTTCACATTATTCGGGAACTGTTTCTTTGTTAGTTCAGTGTGGGGAGTAGCTAACTCAGCAAATCTGGGAACAAATCTCTGATAATAAGTTAGTTTAAGTTTAAGTTTATTGGCAGGAAGACTCCATTGAGCATGCTCATTTTCAAGGAGGTCCTGTAAGGACAACGTTAAACAACAGTGTACAAAAAAAGTGATGCCATAGCATACAGGTACAATAATTGGTAGGAAAAAAATGCATATATGGTCAGAAAAACAATAATGAAACAGATCGGAATCCAGTGCCAGGGTAAGCAGCAGTGACATATCATAAGGTAACAATAATTGGTAGGAAATACATGCAGGGCAATGAAAAGAAAAACAACAGTGAAGCACACAGGAATCAATTCATATTAAGAGGGAGAACAAAAAATAGTATCAGTAAGAACTTATATGATTGCTGTCAGCTTCCCAAGAAGGCTGAGAGTGCAGGAAGGAAGGGGGTAAGGAGAAATACATAACTACTTCTGATGAGGAAGGAGTCTGGCAGGGGGGAAAGAAATAAGTGCAAGAAGTTGTGAGAAGATGAAAGAGCAAGAGAGAGAGAGTTGGGCAGGGATCATAGATGGAGGGTATAGAAGGAGTCCTGGGTGTAAGGGCGAGGATGGACTAGGGAGGACAGCTGCCAGAGTGGATAGGGAGACTAGGGACAAGGATGCAAAAATTCAGAGGGTACTCACTTGCTAGCAGTAGCAAGAAACTGGCATGATATGCTAGGACCTATGGTAGAGACAGACTACTGGGAAGAATTTGTAGGTCTGGGCTCTGAAGAAATTTAAGGAGACAGTGCTGGTGAGCCTGAGTGATGTCTGGATGAGATTCCATGCTGATGTGATGGCGTAGCTAGTGGCACCCTTGCCAAGGGAGGTATGCATGCGGGGTACATCGAGGAGGATGTAGGCAGATTTCCTAAGGGAGTAGGAGCAATGAGAAATATTAACAAGTGAGGAGATATAGGTTGGTGATTTGTTTAGTAGGCTTTTGAGGGTCAGGGTACCTAAATGGAGTAGCCACTGGGTGGCGAGGGGTTGCCAGCCAACTTCTTTATACTGTACTAAGGATCATTCTAAGGCAGTAGTGAGAGCCACAGGCAATATGCTCTTATAAGCCCCTAAGTACATATAATAGGCAACATTTTTATTAGTTTGTAATAAATTATCAAGTTACTGATGTGGGTATGCTATTCCATGGGTTGACAATTCTCTGGGAGAAAAATGAAACTATCTTTCTGGAATTACATTTTAATTTTTTAAGCTGAATGGGATGGTCTCTGGTAGATACTGTTGTTTGTTTAAAATCTAGGCCACAATTCAATGAAAGAAGTTCATCATTAATAACATCCCAAGTAAATAGAAGATCACCCCTTAGCCTTCTGTGTTCTAATGACATTAATCTAAATTCAGAAAATCTGGCTTCGTAGGACAGGGTCTTATCTGGGCAGATTGATTCAGTCACCTTCCTTTGAAATTTTTCTAACCTATTTCTTTCTTTTCATAAATGGGGATTCCATAATGGTGAGGCAAAATCAAAATAAGGTCTTATGTAGGCCCTATAAAGTGGTAATAAAATATTAGGATCCATTGATTTTGTATTATGTTTTATTGTCCACCAAATTTTATTAACCTTACTTAAAGTGTTTGAAATGTGTGAATTAAAATTTAAATCTGGGTCTTTATTAACTCCTAAATCTTTTTCTTCATTCTTACTTATCAGAGCTTCATTACAGAGAAAATATTGCTGTCTCTGATTTGATTTGCCAAAGTGAAGAATGTTGCATTTTGAGGTGTTAAATGCAAGACCCCATTTTATGGACCAAGACTCTCATTTGCCAAGGTCTCTTTGTAGTTTATTTGTATCATTGCAATTGATGCATGTGTTGTTAATTTTACAGTCATCTGCATATTTAATTATTTGACACTCTAAGGAATGTGACAGATCAGCAATGAACACCTGAAAAATCACTGGTGCTAAAACAGATCTTTGTGGAACCCCACTACTCACAGATTACCAGGATGACGTACGGCTATCTATAATGACTCTTTGAAACCTGTCCAGGAGCCAGTTAGCAATCCATCATACAATATGTTTATTAATGCCTGACAGATGTAATTTCTGTAATAAGGCCCAGTATGGAGCAGAATCAAAAGCTTTTTTGAAATCAAGATAAACTGCATCACAGGGAATCTTATTGTCTAAATAATTACTTATTTAATATAAAAACTGATTAAATTAGATACACATGAACACCCTTTGGCAAAACCATGCTGGGAAAGATCAAGTTGTTCAAGGTTTGGAGTAATTATGTCCTTAATTAGTCTCTCTAGGACCTTACAAAAAATCAAAGTGAGGCTAATTGGACAGTAGTTGTCTGGGTTCTGTTTATCACCTTTCTTGAAAAGGGATGTATTATTAGCTTTTTTCCAATCCAAAGGAACTGTACCAGCATTAAGGCTGAATTCATAAATAATTTTCAATGTAATTGTTAAGTGATCTTTCATTAGTAGAATAATATCTCTGGAAATGCCATCTGGACCAGTTGATGAGCCTCTTTTAATGAAATTTAATTTTCCTTTTATGATGTCTGTTGATATATCTATTTTTCCACAACCAGCTTCAACAGTAGGGGAGTTAGTATCAGAAGTGTTACTGAATACTTTACAAAAATGTGAGTTTAACAACGCTGCCATTTCTTTGGGGGTGGAATACATAGAGTCATTACTCTCAAGTGGCCAACTTTACATTCTTGTTTTTTCAAGGAGTTTATGTAACTGAGCAAAATTTGCTGGTTATCCTTTTGGGCCTGAGATGCAATTAATTTTTCAGTATTATATTTAGCTTTTCTGACATCTTTCTTACATTTTTTCTGGATCTCTTTAAATTTAGACCATGTTATAATACTTTTATTAGCAAGATATTTTTTAAAGCATTTCTTTTTCCTTTTGATAAGATTAATAGTTTACTAGATAGCCATCGGGGGTTTGACTGAAGGTGTTTTTTCTTAATTTTAGGAATAAACTTATGAGCAACACTCAGTACGATATTTTTAAATGTGTTCTATATGCTGTCAATATCATTGCCTTTTAAAGCTAAAGCCCAATCAATGTTCAGAAAATATTCATTTAAAGCTTGTTTGTTTGTTTTGTTATAAGCAAAAACTTCAGTTGGTTTAACTAAGTAGGTCCAGGAGGTCATTAATTTAAATGTTATTCCAAAATGGCCACTGTTTCCTATTGGTGCTGTTATTCTACAGTCTTAGATGTCTAGAGATTCACTACCTAGTACAATATCTAGGATGTTATTCCCTCTTGTTGGTGTGTTTACATACTGGATTAAGCTTAATTCTTTACAAAGCACTAGAAAACCTTTAGATACTGAACTAATCGCTGATTGATTAAACCAATCAATATCTCTGAAGTTCAAATCACCCAAAAATAGAATATTGCCTATATCTGCAGCTGCGTCTAGTTCTGTGAATAATTCATTAGATATAGACAGGACTATCCAGAGGTCTATAACACAAGCCTACACTTAAATCATTATTAGAAAACTTTTTTAAACTAACCCACAGAGTTTCAGTTAAATTAGTTGAAGTTTTCATTTTATCAGAGATATCAGTTGGGTTTAGAGTTGAATTTACATATAAAGCTATTCTGCCACCTTTCTTCTTTTGCCTGCTTAGACAGAAGAGATTGTAACCAGGAATTAATTTATTCCAGTCATTATCCATAGACCACCAGGTTTTGGTCAGACCTATAATGTCTGGTTGACCTATTTTAACTCTGATCAATAGTTCTTCAAATTTATTGCCCAGGCTATGTGCATTTAATAGTAAGGATGTAAGCTGTTTTTTTTTTTGTATATTACATTTGCCCTCTGAACTACTTGATGACTGTGCAGTAAAGTCACTATTCATTTCCCCATCCCTAGAAGTTTTAAGTAGCATATGGAGCAATGTTTTGAAATTGTTTACTGAGTTATTTTATTCCAAGTCTGTTTAAATGAAAACCGTCTCTTGAAAATAGTCTGTGATTTTGTGAGAAAAGAGAACAGTGGTCAAGAAATATGAGCTTGTCAGTACAACACCAGTTTTGTAGTCGAACATTAATACGAGCAATAGTATGACTTTTTTCATGTTTTGCATGTGGAATATTGAGAATACCTGATATGACAACATTACATTTTTTTTCTTGCTGCAGATATTTTCCTAATTCAATAAGATCATAACAGATGTCTTTTTCCATGACTGAAGCCACCATTGTTTGATCCCACATGCAAAATAACATATGATGGTTGATTAATTAACTTGTCAATTCTATTTTTAATGTCCTCAATGTTCGCTCCTGGGACTGAGATGCCATTATTATTATTTGATGTTAGCAGAGTGTCCATGTATTTTATAATGGAATCACCAATAATAATAGTGGATAGGGAGGGGCTAAACAGGTTGTTTTTCTGTGATTCAGGAATATTTCCATGCCTGGTTAAAGGAAAGTACCTGTTTTTGTGAAGAATGTTGGTAATATGATCTGTTTGATTATTGCTTTCTACAGTACATAGTGAGGTCAATACAGGTGAGCTCTTCTGCCTTTCTTTACTTTTCTTTTTGAAACCTGTTCCCAACCTTCCTCTAAATATTGATCATTTTCTGATTCCCTACGTCCTTTGTTAGGACGATTCAAGGAATTAGTTTGGTTAACTTCATTTTGATTTAAGAGGCTTAGGCCTGCTACAGATAATTTATTAATGCATGAATTGTTAATATCTGAACTTGGATAAACAGTAGTATTTAACGTACTATTAGAAGAAGTAGTCACCATTTGATCTCCTGTGACAACAGAATAAATAGTATTACAGTTAATAATTTGTCCCAGTTCTTTTGAATGTGGCGGTGTAATGTGTTGATTTGTTGGGGAGTGAAGTGCTCTAACCATGTTATCAGCAAAATGTTCCAGGTCCCTTAGTTCTTTTTCCTTTTGCATGTCATATCTCAAATTACAAATTTCAGTTTTTAAGTTAGATATCTCATGGCAGTATTTGCAAATGTAGTTTGTAGGTACCTGGTTAGAAACTGGTATGTTACATAAGATAGGGTTGCATGAACAACAGATTATCAGGACATTTTCATTAACTAATGGCAATGTAAAAGTATCTACTCTTGAGGTTTCCATTCTGAAATATTACTGACTTACTGATTTAATAACTTGATATAATCAACACAGAATACCTTGGTGAATTTATCTATTCTGGCATTTGGTCTGTTAGTCCGTTGGTCCACTGGACACGCTACACATCCACTCTAGGATGCCGGAGTCTCTGTGCATGTCTCCATGTGTGCTCACTAGAGCGAGTGTTTTATGCTCGGGACCCAGAAGTCACAATCAGTCATGTGACTAGAATCGGGCATCCCGGGAAGTTTTAAAAATAAAAAAAAGTTTAAAAGTAATTTTACAAGATTTAGTCTATAGACAACACCTGCCTTAAGTTTCTTAGTTGTCAGCAATAAGGAAGTAGCTAACATCAACTATCCCCTGCTAACTATCTGTGCATACACGTTTGGACTACACAGCCCAGGGTTTCAGACTATTAAGGCCTCTGATACTCGTGTACACTGTTGTATAGGCTACAAATTAAAGTACCCAAAGAGCGGATTTGAAATAAACATACAAGATTGGAGCCTGTCACACTGCTTTTGGCAGTCCCACAAGACAGTCTGTCAGTTCAATTCAACAGTGCTCCGCTCACTAGAGCGAGCGTTTTATGCTTGGGTCCTGGAAGTTACAATCAGTCACATGATTAGAATCAGGCATCCCAGGAAGTTTTAAACATAAAATAATGTTTAAAAGTAATTTTACAAGCTTTAGTCTATAGGCAACACCTGCCTTCCTTTTTTTTAGTAGGCAGTAGATAAGGGAGTAGCTAACATCAAAATATCCCCTGCTAACTATCTGTGCATACACATTTGGACTACACAGCCAAAGGTTTCAGACTATTAAGGCTTTCAGTACTCGTACACACTATTGCATAGGCTACAAGTTAAAGCACCCAAAGAGCGTATTTGAAATAAACATACCAGACTGGAATCTGTCATACTGCTTTTGACAGTCACATAGGACAATCTGTCAGTTCAATTCAAATATAAGTCGCAGTGGTGCATCCTGAAAAGTGCTTTAGTAATGAAGTGCAGAGCCTGATGGAACAGTATATTGAGCTTGCGAAGGTTGGAAGCAGTGGCACTGCTGTGGATAATGTCACCATAGTCTAGGAGGGGCAGGAATGTGGCCTGTACTAGTCTACTGTACGTCTAATGTCAGGGGGAAAGAGCACTCTGTTCCTGAAGAAAAGGCTGAGTCTTGCTTTCAACTTACTGGAAAAGTAGTCCATGTGCACACTGAAAGAAAGTTTGCTGTCTATCCAAATGTCCAGATATTTTAATTGATCAGCCATGTCTAATAATTCACCTAGGATAGTCATGATGGGTACGGGTGACACGCTGTGCCGAGGGGAGGGCCTATTGCTACTAGATGTGAAATAAAGGACCTTGTTTTTTTTTCACATTGAGTAGCAGCTTGATGTTGATTTGGTTGCACTCTAGCTGTGCAAAGTCAGCTTGGAGTACATCACATACTTCAGATAAGGTTGACTTAGAAGTATATATAACGGTATCATCTGCAAAGAAATGTATTTTGGAGTTGGCGATATTGGAATCTAGTGAGTTAATGTAAATAGAAAATAGTATAGGGCTTAAAATGGAGCCTTGCGGGACACCTCGTTTTACGGGGAGGGAGTCGGAGACCTGACCGCTCGCTTTAGTTTTCTGAACTCTATCTGTAAGGTAGCTCGAGAACCACTGAAGTGTGGTGTCAGCTGTGCCTAGTTTACTGAGACCACGAGGATGAGATTATGATTGATGGTATTGAATGCCTTGCGGAGATCAAGGAATATGGTACCTGTGACTTGTTTGGAATCGTGCGTGGTCAGTCAGTTGTTGGTAACTTTAGCTAAAGCAGAGGTAGTACTGTGTTTTTGTCTGAACCCAGACTGGGCAGGGTTGAGGAGTGAAAACTTTTCAACATGGTCTTTAAGCTGGTGATGGATGAGTTTCTCTAGTAGTTTGGATAGGACAGGGAGGATGGAGATGGGCCTATAATTGTTTAGGTCACAGGGGGCACCTGATTTGGACAAGGGCAAGATATGAGCTGATTTCCAACAGGAGGGGACCGTGGCTGAGGAGATGGAGAGATTAAGGGTATGAAGGACTGGTGCAGCTAGATAATAGTAGCCTAGCTTGATGAAGATGGGATCGATGCCATTTGCTCCACTATCTTTATTGATGTTGAGTTTACTAAGGTGGTCCTTTGCTTGTTTGTAGGTCACAGGGTGAAGCTGGAAGGTATGAGGAGGTAGGGGCTCATGGGTGGTGGGGTGGGGTTGGCGGCATGCTAGCCCTGCATATGGCAAGGAATCAAACATGAGTCCAGCGGTAGCAAAATAGATATTCAGTTTTTCTAGGATGAGGTCACGCTTGACATATTCGACTCTGTTAATGAGTAACTTGGTGGGGATGGATGAGGCTGCTTTGTGGTCCTCAACTGTCTTAATTGTCTGCCAGATGTTGGCTGAGTTGCCTTTGGCATTTTCAAGGGATTCTACATAGACGTTAGCTTTGGCAGATTGTATTAGTTTAACACAAGCATTCCTGGCAGTTCTAAATGCCTGCCAGTCAGCCGCATTCTTTGCGTACCTTGCACGGGCCCAAAGTTTATCGTGGTTGTGCAGCGCAGCTTTTAGGTTTGGACTGAACCAGGGATGGGAATGTTTATGGACCCTGGATCTAATGAAAGGGGCATGTTTACTGGCGAGCTGAGTCAGTATAATGTTAAGAAAGGTGACCGCCTCATCAACTGATTTGGTGAGATAGAGATGTTGCCAGCTTACATATTTAGATCCGAGATATAGTTTTCGATGTTGAATTTGCAGAATCTGCACTTGGTGACAAATGTAAAGGAACACGGGAGCTTATCTTGTTTTCTGGTGCATGCTACAATATTGTGATCACTAAGATCATTATGGAATGAGGCTGTATGCCAAATTTTGTGGGAACAATTTGTGACTATAATGTCCAGAATGGAGCTATTTGCATGATTTTTGTCCTTGAACCTTGTTGGCTCCATAATAATTTGGGACAGTCCAAGCTCATCATAGAGTTTGTTTGGGACACTTGCCTTCTGCAAGAGCCAATCAAGATTGAGATCACCTAGAATGATGATTTCATTGTTGATGGGTGCAATCAAGCTTTTAAGGGTTGAGATTAGCTCAAGACTCGCTGAGGGAGGGCCTGTAGCAACCTATGATGTTGAGAGCTTCAGCTGTGGATATTTGGATTTTGATGGACATGCACTCAAATTCTTTGGTTTTGGACATGGCGTAGGTGAAGGAGACATTTAAGAGGTATTTCGAGTAGATGACACCCCCACCCCTCGTGGGCCTGTCTGCTCTGAACAGGTTATAGGAGGGGAGTGAGATCTGCTGGTCAGAGATAGTACTTTTAAGCCAGGATTCAGTAATAATGATCAGATCTGTGTTACTGTGGGTGGCCCATATTCTTAATTGGTCTAGTTTGTTAATCAGGCTCCACATGTTAATCAGCATAAACTTTAAGCCTCAGATAGTGACAAAATCTGGGGGGATGCAAGGGGGATTTGAGGACCAGGATTCACTTCAACATTACCAGAGCATATGAGTAACAGCAGGATAAGTTTTTCAAATTGTTTCTTGCTGCAGTGATCTGTTTCTTACTGTGGTGCTTGCTCGTGGAGAACCGATGGAAAGGGGTAGCCGGAGGGGGCATGTAACACAGGGGACAGACCATAGCTACAAGCAAGAGTGTCTTGACTGAAAGAAGGGTTGTTAAGATACCCAGGGAGGCCTGGGTAGACCTGGGAGGATAACTTGTAATTTGACCATGATTGAGAACTGCTGTAACTCACTGCACAGGGCGGAATGATGGGCAGGGTTTGGTTACAGATGCTGGATCAGTCCGTGGTATAGCCAAATGGGTGGAATTCTTAGCTGTACATTGGAAGAAAATAATGACTAGTGCCAGGTGGGAAAACATAGTTGATGTCAAGTAGAAGGGATGAAGGAGGGGATGGTCGAGAAGACAGTTGAGGTGACCTGACATGTTTCTTGGTGTTGGGGACAGGGCTGTTAGCTACAGCTTCTATCTTGGAAACCTCTGGCTTGACTTTTCCATTTCCCAAAATGCCCGAAATGTGTTTTTGAACATGTGGCACACAATGGCGTGGTCACTGTGGGAAATCAATGTTCGGGAAAGATTAACAAAATCACAGTGACACTATTCATGAGCAGAGGTCCCAAAATGCCTATGTTGAAAATTTGGTTAAAAAAAACAACAAAATAATTGTGTTGCGGGCATACATTCCACAGTTTCTACACATACTCGTGACTTCACCAATTTTCTATATTTTTTCATATTTTCACTCCAGATTTTCAACATTGCCATTTTTTTACACCTCCTCATGAATAGTACAGCTGTCATTTTTCACATCCTGCCCAAAATGTGTTTTCACACCTGTGGCCCCAAATGGCTCAGTCGCTGTGCAAAATCACCTTTCGGCTAACAAACTGATAGTGCCACTGTTTATGAGGTGGGGTCACAAAAACCCCATGTTGAAAATCTGGAGTGAAAATACCAACAAATGCTTGGGGCATTAGGGTTTCCAACCATAACACCCCACCCTGTAGAGACTGAAAGGCATCAGGGGTGTGACTTGGGATTGTCAGCTGTAATGCTCATGCCATTCCACCCCCACCCCCACCCTGCAGCCAGTGACAGGCATAGAGGTGTGCCTTGGACTCTTCAGCCCCAAAGTCTACCTCATTCTCCTATACTGCACCCATCTCAGCATATTTCCTTATGGAATGGGGTGAGCATAAGGCCCGAAGACCCCAAGGCACAACGCGACACTTGTTGGTGTCTGCAGAGTAGGGTGAGGTGAAATGGCATGAGCGTTATGACCGATGACCCAAAGACACCCCCACCTATGCCAATGCCAGCAAGCAAACATTCGGCATTGACAAATGCTTGTTTTTTTCATTTTTATAACCGGTCCATAACACATAACTCCCCATCAAAACAATATAAAGTCCTTCATAGTCGCAGTTCTTGTAAGGCCTAGTCTTCTGACTGGTTTCCTGTTGGGTACATTTTGTTGATTAATCAGATTATTCACCTCTCTTAACTCTGTTTTTTCAAAGGCCTTTATATCATGGTTTAAATCCAGGGGTAAAAAGTGTATTTGCCTTTAAACAGTTTTTTCTTTGCTGTATTCCATGCATCCCTTTCTAGACTCTGGTTTGAGTCTGGCATACGTCAGGGTTAAAGAGCAGCTGACGCCGTTGAAAAAACATTGGAAAACGTAATAACTGGACACAATTCAGCTTGTATTTCACATATCTTCTATAGATTTCTCCTCTTTATAATTTGTTACTGAAGAAATTCCCACAAAAACAGGATATTTATCCCTTACAGCTCATCTGCCTCTATATCTTACTTCTTACTTGATATCATAAAGCTCTGTTGTGACATCACAGTCTGTTGCTATGGGAATAACTGTGATGTCACAAGCGCAGTTTTAAGACATCAGGTTGGGAATAAGCAATAGGAGCAGATGAACCCTCAGTGAACAACTATTCTGTTTTCATATATCTAGCCTCAGTAATAAATAATGGAGGTAAAAAAATACAGAGCTAATGAGAAATATAAGCTGCTTTGTGTTCAAATATTATGTTCTTCAAAGTTCTTTCTGAGGCATCGGTGGCTCTTTAAGGTTGGCCAGAATACAGTTTCCCAGCATTTCCTCATTCATAAGGTCTAATTCAGTGAGTTCTGTTTTTGTAACCCTTCTAAATCACCAGCATCTAGCTGTGGGTTTGCAATATGGTTACCTGTGTCAGAGAATTTCTGGTACACCCTATCTGTTATTAATCCTGTCCCATTCTCAGTTCCAGCTTCATGTTTTGGGAAATAATTATGTTCCTCAAGTAATGCCACCAGATCATTAACAGTTGCATTCAGTTCTGAGGTGGCTTCTAATTCCCCTTCAGCTGCTGGTCTCTCTAGTCTTGTTTCTCTCTGGCCCTCATATTCAGTTGTACACTTTCTTTTTTAGCAAAAAAAAAATGTTAAGATGGATTTTTCGGAATAATTAAAACAAGGGGAAGGGGAAATTGTTTAACCAGGAAAGGCACACTAAGCCAAGGTTTGTTTCCAGGTTGTTAGATTATTTCTTTTGGATCGTTCCTTTCCTCAGCTTGACTTTTTTGTTGATTGCCTCTCCTCCCACTCCTGTTGCATATCTTCCTTTTTTGCCTTTTTCTTCACCTTGTTGTTTGTTTTGCCTTTTGCTAAAAAAAAATTAAGCTTTGTCTGATGGTGTCAATGCCTTCAGTACTTTCTGTCTCAGGTGAGCTGCAGTCTGAGTTAGCTGCTGCATCTGTTTCAATATCTGCACTTCTGTTATTCCCTCTTCTCCTTGAGGACTGTGAGCAACCACTGCTCACTCACTGATCTTGGCCCCCAGTTCCTGGAGTAACTCCTTTCCTTAGTATAATTGACTCTGTCCCAATCAAGCTTTCTTTGTTTATATTTTATTATTTCCTCCTCAAATTCTTTTAAACTAGCTTGTAATGCTTTGTCAAGTTTTCTAAACGTAAACGTGGGGGTGTTTTCATGAGCACCAAGTTCTTTTTTAAGGTCTTCAGTTCTGGCACTCAATTCATCATATTTTTGTGTATCTTCTTTGATTAAATGCTTAATGAACCTTTCAGCTCCTTCAGCTGGGGTAGTTTCCCATTCCTTTCTATTGCGGAGGTCATCTAATCTGCATGCTGATAGTTTTGTCAGGTGTAACCCCCGTGGTGCCTGTTTGAGTTCCAGGTACTTTTCTAAAGTTATTATGTTATAGGCGGCACTTATATGGGATCTTAGGAGTTTCTCTAGCTTTCCAAATAGTGGTTTTAAATCTCCATCAGTACTGTTTTGTTGCTGTGCAGTACTCACCTCCCAATCAGCTTCCCACCTGCTTTTTGTGAGCGGTAAGGGGAACTGTTCCCATTAACGAGTACAGTTTCTCCGGACTGCTGCTGTTACTGCAGCTTTCTTAATCTTGCATTGCTGGCAAGTATGACTGGCAGTTTGCAGATCCCAGCTGCTGAATGAGTTGGGTTGCAGGGAGTAGTCTCCTTGTTTTGATCTCTCAATGCTCACATTCCACTTTGCTTCTGCAGAAACACCAGCAGCTGCACAGCTCTTGGCTAGATCAGTCATGCAACAATGGATGAGTCTGCAACTTGTGATGCTGAGAGCATGGTGGGTCCTTCAGGGCCTGCTTTGCCCAGCTAAAACACAACAACGTCTAAAATGTAGGTGCACACACTTAGGAGAAAGAATGATGCACACTCCTTGGATAGTTTGCTACAAGTGCTGGTTTAATACCTTGGTGCATGCAGTAACTTATTCCCTGCTGCCCAAAAGGCCTGAATGCCCCAGCATTTTTCTTGGATAGGGCTTCATCAGAGGGCTGGCCTTTAGATCCTAAGTGACCACTTAAATAGCATAGTAACAAATCATCATAGTTACATCAACATTACTTCATTTATAAGTGTCTTTACTAATTCTTAAAGCGATACTCTGGTCCATATGCTAAATTCATGGAAATGCAAAATAAGTGAATAACATAATGCTCTAAGTGATTCGGTTATACATTTTTATAAATAGAACTTCATAGTTTTAAATTAAAACCAAATTATTAAATTTCCACAGGACTGCACAAAGAGGCTTTGGTGGAACTCGAACTTGAGATTTACCCTAAGAGATGGATCTGTGTTTTTATAATCATCCAGTGCATCAGATTATATGCAGGTAAAGGCAACTAATTTTTTCTGTGCTTTAGTCTTAGGGATTTTTCAGTTTTGTATGACCCACTGTTCACTTAACATTTTTAAAAAACTTGTAACAAGTGACATTACCACTCCTGAATAAGCAGGTTAGATACCCCAAACAGAGAAATCATTTGTGGGGGAAAAAAAATTTTGTAGGCCATGCTGTCCAAGTTACCCACTAACAGCCACGATCACCCAAACACATTTCCTTCTAGCCTCTTTGGCAACCTGAGCATTGTAATGGCTAGCTGTACCTCAATTCATGGTGGTAATAGCCTAAACAGTAGTGGTGGGCGAAGTGGTCTCAATCTGCTCCACGAAGTGATTCGCGGAGCAAAGGCGGATTCGCGGAGTGCTCCACAATGCAAAGCGGAGTACTTCGCGTTATAATGAGGAAAGCGAGGTACATTGAAAACAGCTACTTCGCGTTACTCCGCCTCCACTGGTCACTTCTCTTTAAATTTTTAAGGCGAAGTACATTGGTGGCAGTTCACTTAGCCTCATTTCACCTTGTTTTTGAGCTCCGAAGGAGGATTTTGCAGTGATTCATGGGAGTTCAGGTCACATGGGCTCTATATTGATCTGCACAGCCCCAGTTCAAGGTAGTATGAGTAGGAAGGAGTTGGAGACAGTGTGCTCTGATAGCTGTCTGTAGGAATCTTTTAAAAGCTGTTCAAAAAGCATTTTTGCTTTTTTCGGGGGATCCAATTGTAGTTCATTGATTGTAGGAAACCCTCCTGTGCTCACATCATCGAGTGTTTTTGTTTGTGTGTGGATTTTGAATGTAAATTTATAACACTGAGAGAGTGTGTGGTGAAAGACAGTGAAGTGTGCTGTGTGAGGGAAGGGCGTATCTGTGTGTAGGTAGATTTAAGTTGGAGAACTAGTGATTTCTTTGTGTTTTGGTAATATTTTTGTTATATAACTGACTGGGTTACTGTACACATAGTAAAATTGTGAGTGACAGTACAAATTTTCTTGCTGCTTGTTGTCTGAATGTGGTGCAGCATTTCATAAGGTCAGGTTGTTTTAATTACAAATTTACATTACGTGGCACTGAGTACACTGAACTTTTGCATTTGCATTGCATTCCTCGTTCAGCATTGTACACAAAGTGTTCTGTGTTGTGTGTGCAGTGTTGTGTGCATCAAATATAATACACCTTTTAAAATTTGTGACACAGATCAGTGTAAGTGCAACTAAGCGCAGCAGTGTGAACCTGCTATCCACCGCAGCTGCCTGAATTTGTACTGCAATCGTGTTCTCTGTTCTCAGTGTTGCTGCTTGTAGTGCCGTAGAAATCAGCACTGTCTGTATTCAGTGCCCCCCACACACACATTGAAAAGGTATTTTTCACCAGACCGGATTGTTTTTGTGACCCCATCAGCACCACTGGTTACTGAAGTTGTTTTAATTCCGTGACAGTGTCGCAACACAGTAGTTCCTTATCTGTTGCTGAAGCCACAGTTGTTTATTTTGCTTCACATCCAGCTAGCGAATAGTGACCCTTCAGTCAGAAAGTGAATGTATCAAAATCTGAATTTGGTAATAATATTTGTGGTTGATCCCCCAAAATGCCTGCAAAGAGACTTGCAAGTAAAGCTGTTTCTGGCCATGGCAATGTTGGCAGTAAGAGGGTCTGTGTGCGTGGTAGTAGTACGCGGACGGAGAAGTGCATTGCTAATGTGAGGAAAGGTATTTCTCCTGCAATGTTTTTTACAGCCCAATCAGTAGCTTCACTCATAGTTGGAGGAGATGATGTTCTCCCAGCCAGTGGTGTTAGTGTTACTGGTGTTAGTGGTGGTGAAGGTAGTATTAGCATTGTTGCATCAAGTTCTAATTCCGACCAGTGTACTGTATCCAAACATATTGAGTGTGAAGCAGTGCAAGTGAGTGACAGCATAGATGATGTCATACTTCCCAGTAACATCCCATTAACTGAACCTGATTCTGATGATCATGTCAACGATAGCATACAATGTGATATTCCATCCACCGTGGCACTTAACATCACTCATTTTCCATGCAACAGTGATTCACAGTGTGGTGAAAAAATATCAGGTGATGGTGGTGTAGATGCTGATGATGAATGTGATGATGCTGATGATGATGATGATGTTGCTGTTGTTGCAACATGCAGTCCACATGTTAGCATCCAAGCAGAAGATGTGGATGTGTGTGACAGTGACGCTGATGAATATGATGATGATTTAATTGACCCCAGTTGGGAACCGAAGAAAAATAAATTAAAAGTGGCTGTGTCTGAATCTGTTGGCAGGAATTCCACCCCCCCCCCGTAAAAACTTGTGATTTACTGGTTTTACTGGATGATGATGATGATGACGACCCAGTACTCAATATGATAGGTAGTCGTGGTAGTCAGTTGCAGTCCAGGTCTGCAGTGCCAGAAACATCATGTGCCCCCCTCCCCACTTCAGTGCTTAAAATAACAGACTTAAATAAGCCACTTCATCACACTGTAAGGACTCCGAGGTCCCCACCTGGTCGTGAGGGCAGCCCTAGCTGCTCTCCCCACCCCCAGGCGAGCCCTCCGAGCCGAAGGGGCGCTCGAGGACTCCGAGGTCCCCACCTGGTCGCGAGGGCAGCCCTAGCCGCTCTCCCCCACCCCCCGAGAAGAGCCCTCCAAAGTCGAAGGTAAAGACTTCCTAATATTGGCCTGCCTGCTTGGACTTTTTAGTACTACAGCTCTGTTCTGGCATTGTTATCTCCTGCTAAACAATTCAGAGAGCTTACCGGAGCATCTGTTGTGCCTCTGTATTGCCAGCAAAATAATTCGGGGATCATAGAGACTTACCGGAGCTTTGGTTGAGCCTCACAAAGACGACGGCGTTGCATGCAGCCATGCGGTGTAACCTCCGCGGCTCTTCCTCAGCTGCCTCTGAGAAGGACTAGCCCCACTGGCTTCGCCGGCTGCCCCACCGCCCCCACCACCACCCTTGGTGGTCACTGAGCTTTATAGCTGTAATCACGTGGGCTGATTTATCCTCACGTGGGCTGATTTATCCTATCAGCCCACTTTGCCATTTGCAGATTATACCAAGACGCCACTAGAGGGCTCATCTTACTTCTTACTTTCTTATGGTGTAACCTGCTTGGCGGCTTCCTGTGCTCCTCCATTGTATATTTACACAGGACTGTCTGAACTCTATCACGGCTCAATTTAAATCAGGATACAAGCTGTCCTTTGATCCCTCCCTCTGCCTTGACACAGCCCCAGTCTGTACCCCCACATCAGACACCTCACAATCTTGCACTCATCCCCGGGGCTCTCGGTTAGGCTCTCACCCTTTGGATCTCTGGACACTGCACCTTACCTCCCGGGTCACCTCGCTGCCCATTAAGTCCGAGGCATGGCTCCTCTCTTGCAGCCAGTCATGTCATCCTCCTGTCTAGGTCCCTCTGCTACCCCCCATCCTCCTAAGCCCCCTCCAGCCTGGCTATCTAAAAAAGGCCTAAAAATAGCCCACCTAAATATCCACAGTATCCTACATAACCATGCGGAACTATCTGCCTGGGCTGCCTTTTATGAGCCAGATATCTTAGGAATCAGGGAAACCTTTCTGAAGCCTAGTATTCCTGACTCCGCATGTGCCATTCTGGGTTACAGCCTTATTAGGCGGGATAGGGGTGGTAGTAAACGTGGGGGGGTGTACTCCTATACTTTAGGGGGCACCTAAACGTATCTGCGGTGTCTCTGTCTCCTCCCGACCCCTCCGGTTGTGAATTCATTCACTCCCTCCTACTGCTCAGAAACACTAAAAAGGTGCACCTGGTCTGCGCCTACAATCCCCCTAAGGGAGGCCTGCCAGGACTCTCCTTTCTTCTTGACCACCTTAAAAGCAAGGTTGGTTCAAATGAGGTGCTCATCATGGGGGACTTCAACCTCAACTAGCTGGGGCCTAATATCAAACTATATGAGCCGCTTCTCTCAGGCCTCGCCCTCCATCAGACCATCACTGAAACTACTAGGACCCCCACCGGGGTGTCAAGGGCTCCCTTATTGACTGGCTCCTGAGCAACAGATTGGATAAAATCATCCAATCTGGTACACTTCCGGATGAGATCTCTGATCACTCTCCCATATACTGCATATGGGGATCCACCGCCCCCAAAATTCCTAGTAGAGTGATTCAGATGAGGGACTACTCCAAGTTTATCCTCAATGACTTCTTGGACGACCTCCACCGTGCCAACTGGTCCAGGGTACTTAGCTCTAGTGACCCTGCTATAGCTCTGGACCACTTCCTGGCGATTCTCATCCCTCTGCAAAACAGACACGCTCCCCTCACGAAAAGGAGGGTGCAGGGCACGGTTACAAAGTTGCTCCATGGAGGTCTACTAGCTCTCATGAAGCAGAGGGACAAGAGCTGGTTCAATCACAAAATTTCCAGTGACACCTACGACCTCCTTGAATATCGTCAGCTCAGAAACTCCTGCAAGGCCACCATCTGGGCCGCCAAGAGTGAGTTCTGCAAATCTGTCATGCTCAACTCGGCCTACAACCCCCGGCACTTCTGACAAAACATTAAAAATATGGTTGGAGGGTCCACCTCAAATTCGGGCACCGACATGAATATTGAGGGGGCCAACTGCAATAACCCCCAGACCATAGCCTCAGATTTCAATGGCCTGTTCTCCACTCTGCCTGCCACCCCACCCCTCCCACTCTCCACCCCCGAACCTCCAGGTACCCCCCCCCGGCCTCCATTTTATCTAAAGCAAATCTCTGTTAGGGAGACCCAAGCCCTGCTTGCTGGACTCTTACACCACACCAGGGCGGGACACGATAATCTAGAGCCTAAGCTCCTCTGTCTGGGGGCGCCCCTCCTCGCCCTGCCGATTACCCTCATTTTCAGCTCTTCCCTCACCTCAGGGATCTTACCTGACGTGTGGAAGGTGGCCAAGGTTGTCCCGGTGTTTAAGCATGGCGACCCTAAGGAGATGAACAACTACCGCCTCATTGCCATACTCTCTGCCACCAGCAAGCTACTTGAAAAGGCCATAGCCACACAAATCTCCCATTACCTTCAGGAGTATGTGGTTCTCTCCCCTGCACAGCATGGGTTCAGGAAGGGGCACAGTTCGGCCATTGCTATCGCCGTTGTCACCTCAGAGATCAGATCTGCTACCGACCTTGGCAAACTGACTGGAGCCATCTTTGTCGACCTCTCTAAGGCCTTCAGTCGAATTGACACCACAGCCTCCTTCAATCACTCTGCTCTCGCATGGCTTCTGCCCCTGAGCCCTTGCTTGGTTCACCAGCTACCTTGAGGGTAGACTACAATACACCTGCTTTAACCGTGCCCTATCAGACCTTTTCCCAGTCAGATGCGGTGTCCCCCAAGGGTCCGTCCTTGGTCCTATACTGTTCTCCCTTTACATCAACGAACTCCCCTGCGTTGCAACCTCCGGGTCCACCACACTCTATGCGGATGACCTGGAACTACTGCCTAGCTCCCAGAACATCTCAGTCATTAACGCTCAACTCAACTCAGACTTTGGGTGTGTCCAAAACTGGCTCTTGGGTCATAAGCTAACGGTTAACCTAAACAAGACCCACACCATGTTATTTGGGTAGGTGGCCAAAACCGCATCATGCCCCTTCCCCCTTGCCATCCTTGAGGGGAATGGCTCTCTCCTGCCTGTCCTGAAATCCACCAGGTACCTAGGGGTGACCCTAGATCCTCAGCTTGATCTTGCTGAGCATCTCCGGAACACCTGCAAAGCGTCTAACAGCAAGCTCGGCTTAGCATACAGGGCTAAGGACTGCCTCACTCTGGCCGCCCGGCTTGCCATAGCAAGGGGGATCCTCCTACCCACGCTCTGCTATGGGCTGGTAGCCTTCGCGCCAGTCCCGAGCGCCTATCTTGCAAAATGGGATACGGCCTATAACAACATATGTCGCTTCACCCTCTCTGCGCCTCGCCTTACGCATCGGTGTGACCTCTATGCCCAACTGGGGTGGCTTCCCCCTGAAAAACACTGTGCCTTTGTCCTCGGCAACATGGTCGATAATATTGTCCGTACTGCCTGCCCCTCCGCTCTTGCCCTTCCTTTCAAACACTGCTCCCCGGCCTATCAACTTAGGTCCAGCTCGACTCAGGTCTGTTTGATCCCGAGGACCCGCTCTCTTACTGGTGATCGGGCCTTCTCCGCCTAAGCTCTGAGACTTTGGAACTCCCTTCCCACCCTAGTCCAGGCCACCCCCTCCCACCCCGGCTTCAAAACATCCCTTTGGAAGTTCCTCAAAGCTGCCTCCACCTGTCTTTGTGCCAACTAGTTGCTGGGAGACTCCTCCTCTCCCCTTACAACTCTCCCACAAACTGAATATTGGCCTCTGACTATCACCTCCTTAGCACCTCCCACCCTCCTCTGCTAGGCGCCCCCTTACCTATTACCCATTAGCTCTCTCCCCTGTAGCACTTAGACTAACCCACAACCCCCATCCTCCTCTGCAAGGCGCCCCCTCACCCGATTACCCATTAGCTCCCTCCCTTGTAGCACTTGACGAACCCTCATCTTTCTTGCCCCACCTTCTGGGGTTCACAACTGTAGGGCTGCTCTCTCTCCCTGCAGGCTCTCTCCCTGCAGGCCGAGCCAGTCCTGTCGTGGTGGTCCTTCAGCCGTCTCCTACCCCTCTCTGTACCCACTAGGACCCTGCTGGCCTACTTCCCTGCCTACTCTCCCCCTTGCCTACTTACCTGACTAGCACCTGGACTGTGCTCTGCCTACCCCCTTCCCTGGTTACCTGTTAATCTCCCCTTGCTCCCATCTGTGGATTACCACCTTCCATTCGTATAAACTAGATGCACTTGATGCAATATCCTCTCTACTTTTTTCAATTTTAGTTGTAGTGGTATACATGTTTGCTACCTTGCCTATATTGTCTTTATTTTGTACCCCGGCCCCTCCCTGCATGAGGACTCACATGCCACCTTGACAAAGTACCATGTTCTCTGTATTGTAATTTCTCTGGCCCACCTGTATTATGGGCTTGTTTGCTACCATGACTATGTACCATGTTTTCTGTATTGTGCTTGCATGCTACCATGACTATGTACCATGTTTTCTGTATTGTAACCTCCCAGGTCGCACCTGAAAATAGGCATTTGTTGTCTAGTGTGCCTACCTGGTTAACAAAAACAAATAAATGAATAAAAGCAGAGCATCACAGTCCCTTGTTTGGGATTTTTTTGTTCAAGATGCAAATGATGATTCAGTTGCAATCTGCCAGGTTTACCACGTGCGTGTGAGTCAAGGTAAAAAGGGGAGGCATCTTGGGACAGGAGGACAGCATACACATCTTAAGAATAGGCACTTGGCTGTGTGGACCCAGCACAACCTGGCAGTTAATACCAAACTTGGGCATTCACCCGTATCACCGGCGGCAACCATAACCAGAATGTTATCCCCTTCCATGACTGTTAAGCCTAGTAGGAAATTAAACGTGTGTAGTAGTGAGGTAATAAGAGCAGAGGATTACTACAGGCATGATGAGGTGGAGGACCATAATGACTTTGAAATGTTGTCCAGTGCTGGTGAGAGTAGCAGTTTTTGTGGTGGTGGTGGTGAATGCAGTATGTCTAGTGCAAGTGGTACATCAACTCTGGTTGTCAAATCTGGAACAATAACATCATTTCTGAGTTTGTCATCATCACCTGTGTAACCGTCTTCATCATATGTCCACACTCCACCCCCTGCCAATGCCATTCATCACAGAGCACAACCATTTGTGAACAACAACACACACCATGTAAAACATTTAAGTCAATCCACGTTACAGAGTGTTTTTGAGCATAAGCTGAAGTACCCCCCCAATCATACAGTGTCACGTGAACTTAATGCTGCTGTAGCAGAAATGCTGGTTATCGATCTTTTGCTCTTCTCCTTTGTAGAGATTCTGGGTTCCAGTGGTTTGCTGCCCATGCCTGTCCAAAATGGAAAGTCCCATCCAGGACATACTTTTCTACCCGTGCTTTTCCCGAGTTGTTCCGCACTGCCTCAGACTCAGTAAGACATGTCCTTCAACATTCCTCCTCTCCATTCATCCATTTAAGTATGGATATGTGGACAAGTGGCAAAACAGCGGGGAGTTCATATATGTGTATAACTGCACACTGGGCGCACATGCCGGGGGTTGTTTGTGATGCTGGTAGTGTGAATAATCAGTGCAGGAAGGTGGATTGTCGAGGTATCAATGTTCCTGGAATTCACCAGCATGCAACAATTGCTATGCGCAGTGTGACCTGTTCACACACTGGTGAGAACATGTTGGACATGGTAATGACTGAAATTGACAGATGGCTAAACCCTCTGTCCCTGAGAGCTGGGTTCATAGCAAGTGACAATGGGTCAAATGTGGTGAAATGCATCACGAATGGTGTGTTTTTTCGTGTTCCATGCATGGCCCACTGTTTAAATCTTGTGGTTTAGGAGTTTCTGCAGCACCCTGACATAAAGGAAATGCTGACCATTGCACGGCGTATCTGCTCTCACTTTTCAAGATCTGGAAAGACCGTGACCAACTGCGGCAGTTGCAGATACAAAACAGCCTGCCTCAGCACCGCTTGAAGCTGAAAGTTGTCACCCGATGGAACTCCACGTTATACAAGGCAGAGAGGTTGTATGAACAATACAAAGCCATCACAGAATATCTTGTTATGCACACTAGCCGTGACAGTTCTGGGGCCTCCATATCTATGACGACTGAACAGTGGTGCCTCATGGACTCTGTAATAACAATTTTGCGGCCTTTTGAACATGCCACACAGGCTGTGAGTGGAGAGTCTGCCTCCATTAGCCAATCAATTCCACTGCTATGGGTGCTGAGGTAGACATTGGTGAATGTACAGCATAACCTTGATGTTGCTGGAGACGGTGGTAGCAGTATGTTGCTGCAACACATGCTGACAGTATTCAACCAGAATTGTCACATTGTGAGCATTCAGCGTAGTAACAACTTTGCCATGGCAACAATGCCGGACCCACGATACAAACGTGGAATTGCATCAGTACTGGAGGGAAGGCCTGAACAGGTAAAAAATGTCAGTGGTCAACTGGTTCACTTGGTTCATGGGGCACAGAAGTCATGTGCCAAGGTTTGCAAACCTCAGCAGCATAATCCAGCTGAAGGTGTAGCTGGAAGACCAGCAAGCATATCATGCAAGGGTAAGGGGACTGCAGTTCCTGGTGGTCTGTCATCCAAAGTAGTTGGCGTCAACCCGCTTTGGGAGGCTTTGTCCCAAGTGGGTATTTGTGACATCAGTGATTCCGGGGTAAAGGCTGATGCATCAACAATCGGACTTAGTGCTGCACAGAGAACGGTTGAGTCATATTTGTCTGAAAACAGGCATCTGACAATAAGTGAAGATTCTCTTTTGTACTGGAGTGGAAAGGTCAGTGAATGACCAGAGCTGACTGCAGTGGCACTGAAGTACCTCACATGCCCACCCTCCAGTGTAAGTGTTGACTGAGTATTCAGCTCAGCAGGAGCAATAGTCAGGGATCATCGGACAAACCTGTCTCCTGCAAATGTTAGTTTGCTAACATTCATTAAAATGAATGAGAGGCACATACCAGCACAGACTGCAACCTCACTATTCGTACCCAGGCCTAGTCATGGTGGTCTTGCTGATGTGGAAATGGAGCATCCTGGTGGCACTGGCAGTGGCTGCCTGAAACGGCCCACCACTGACGTAGATGATGACACAATGGAGAAAGAATTTCCCAGTGGTCAGACTTCAGACATCGATGACTGTGAAGGCAGTTTTCTTTATGAGGATGATGATGTGGTTAATGTTGGCAGGTTTTAACTGCAGTATTTAAAAGGCGGTGTGCCCCCCCCAACCCAGACCACCACCACCACCGGGACTGATGTTATCCAAGTCTGCTGCCACCATGAGTCTGTCTGCCCACCTCGGACCACCACCACTGGGACTGATGTTATCCAAGTCTGCTGCCACCATGAGTCTGTCTGCCCCCCATGGACCACCACCACCACCAGGACTGATGTTATCCAAGTCTGCTACCACCATGAGTCTGTCTGCCCCCCATGGACGACCACCACCACTGGGACTGATGTTTTCCAACTCTGCTGCCACCATGAGGCTGTCTGCCCACCCCAGACCACCACCACCGGAACTGATGTTATCCAACTCTGCTGCCACCATGAGTCTGTCTGCCCACCATGGACCACCAGTCTACCAGTGCACCACCACCACCACCACCACCTTCCTAATATTTAAACCATAAAGTGAGTATGTGCACTCATGTCTGTTATGCTGCCTCACTTCCTTAAATTGTCTGTTTTGTTTTCTGTAGTTTTTCAGAGCCGCAGTGGCAAAACACATACAGTACACTTATTTTGTTTCTTTTACAGAAGATCAAAAACAGGCTCCATCGCTAATATTACTCGTTGGGAAAGAGCTGTACCGTACAGAGAGGAAGCGATGTAATGTCCATGTGAAATCCATTCTGGTAAGTATGAAGATTTTATTTCATCCATTTCATTGCTTTGTAAAGACTGCTGCAAATATTGCAAACAACAAGTTGTCTTAGTACTTGACCAGATGTGTCTCTGAAATGTAACTTAGTTGACAATAGGGATTGAGATTTGAGAACCAGGGAGGGACACATAACAATGAAGCTGTAACTTTTAAGAAGTCATTCATTTCTTTTTTTTAGGAAAATTCACGATACTTTGTTGTTCTGTCAAAGTGGCCTTATCCAAAAAAGTTCATCAACATGATCGGGCACACCCCTTCCCCGACCCGAGCTTGGGCACACATGCAACACCAGAAGTCGTTTCATTCGATGACCATGACCATCATTAAGAACCAGACTCCAGAAGGATGCTGAAGAAATCTGTGAAGAAATAAAAAAATAAGAAACCATTACAGATAAAACTGAAAATATGATTCCTCCCCCCCCAAAAAAAAAGGAAATACTTGTCTTCATGTGCTTGAGAGTTATCCATTTCCATTTAAGTGCAAAAAATTCACATTGAGCACAGGACGGTGAACAGCAACAGTTCAGAGACGGAGTCACCTGTGTGTGATGCAGAACAATAGCATGAGTACATGTCCATGTCAAGCTCAACCCCTCTCATCATCAACTACAAAATACACAACCATATATATATATATATATATATATATGTATGTATATATACTCACCAAGGCTACTATTACTGTACATCCAAAGGGCACCTTTTAATCCAGTTGAGATGATCACTTTTCACTTTTCTGCACACAACTGTGGGCCTGCAGAAAAAATCTGGGGACTCTGTGCCACTTTTGTGAGCATGACTGAGTGCGCCATAAATTCTGGGGGACTTTGTATGTGCTGAAACAGTCTCATTTCACTCTGTTACCACTTGTCAATTTTCTGGACACATGGAGGATGCATTGTGGGCCTGCAGAAAAAGTCTGGGGACTCTGTGCCACTTTTGTGCGCATGACTGAGTGCGCCATAAATTCTGGGGGACTTTGTATGTACTGAAACAGTCTCATTTCACTGTTACCACTTGTCAAATTTCTGCACACAAGGTGGATGCATTTTGGGCATGCAAAAAAAATATGGGGACTCTGTGCCACCACTGCACGCAGGAGTGACTGCGCAATAAATTCTGAGGCACTTTGCATGTGGTGTGACAATACCATTTCACTTCCTTAGCACGTGTCAATTTTCTGGACAGAAGACAGATGCATTTTGTGTGTTGTGATTGTGAGCACATAATGTCATACTTAAATTATAAATTAAAGCAGCATTGCAACAATGTGCTGACAATTTTAACCTATAGTTTTTTATGCTGTTTTACATCGCCGCTGGCGCTATCGCTGGTGCAGGCCACTAGTTACTTTTTTCTCATGTCTGAGAATAAAAAAGGAGCCCGCCATTTAATATTGTTCTGACCAGGTTCTTAGCACTATTTACAGCTGTTTTTGAACAGCTATTGTTCTGTGATGTCATAAAACACTGCCTGCTGCATAATTGTTAATTTGACAAGAGAAATAACAACAGAAATAATATATAACAACTGATGGAGAAAAAAGCGCAAAATACTGACGAAGAACTGGTCTGCACCATATTAAAAGGAGTTCTTTTATTATCTCACTCATGAAAAAAAGTACTAAAGCAGACTCAAATACTGGAAAGAATAGTATCATACAAGTCAGGATGTAAGTAAAGTGGCAAAGTAAAATAGCATAAAAAAGTATAGGTCAAAATTTTCAACAGATTGCTGCACTGCTGCTTTAAAGAGATTCTCCAAATTACATACTGTAGTTAATGGGTGGTATTACACCCAATATATTGGTGCCTAACCTCCAGGGGAATCTTTCTTGCTCCACATGTACTTAAATAGTGCAATACTTTTCTGGCAAAAACATTCATAATTTTGGTAAAACGGGTCCCGGAGGACTTCCCGTTCTGAAGAGCCGACCAAGTTCTGCCACCCGCGTTCAGCAATGTTGTGGTGAAACATGGGCACGTTTCCATTAACAAAAGCCTTGTTAGTGTAAGCGTGCCCACTTTTCACCACAAACTGACCATTATAACATAAAGAAACTTTTGGAAAGCTGCCAGCCGTTCACTATAATAAACAACGCCCCCATGCTCTCCCTGGCATCATGTCATAACATTGCTGAGCAAGTTGGCGGAACTTGGGCGGATCTTCATAACGGGAACTTGGGAAGTCTTCTGGGCCCTGGTTTACTGAAATTATGAGCGTTTTGGCCAGAAAAGTATTGCACTATGGAATGTAAGGACATGTGGAAAATGAGAGATTACCCTGGAGGTAAGTCACCCATATAAGGAACATGTATGACTGTATGTGCATGTATAAATTTAAAGGGAAGCAGTCAGCAACAGGAGCTCCTGCGTCCTGCACAGTGCAAGGCTTACCCTCCGGTTAAGCCTTTTAAGTATGTTGCAGTGTTTTCTCATGCTGCAACATACTTTATTTTAAGAAAGAAAGGTCAGCAACCCAGAAGGATGCCAGATGCTCTGGGGGCCAGATTATGTGTAAAGGAAAGGTGCAGCGGAAATCCACTATGCGCTTCAAATAGTTTTGTAGTGAAGTGCATGGTGCATCGACGTTGCACCTTTACGCATAATGGAGCCCCCATAGCATCTGCCATATTACCAGGTCGCTGACGTTTATTTAGTATAATAAAGTATGTTACGGCATAAGAAAAATGCCGCAACATACTTAAAAGGCTTAACCGGACGGTAACCCTTGCAGGGGGCAGGATGCAGGCACTCCTGTTGCTGATGGCTTCCCTTTAAACTAATACTGTGGCCTTCCCTCTGTCTGGTATGAAACAAACAATACACAAAACAGTACAGCACTGGGGGGGCAGAAAACAAAACCTAATGCGCGATCTCATGATGTTCCAGCAGCAGATGAAGCATCGACACTATTTGTAGCTGCTCTTGCTTGATCCGCTCTATCTGCTGCTGGACAGCACCCATCCTCTGATTATTTTCCTCCATCACAACCCACAGCAGTGCTACTTCTGACTGTGTTGCAGGTGTGGCAGACTCCCCCGCTGCAGGAGGAAAGTCAGGTAGTGGTGGTGGTGAGGGTGGTGCTGGTGGCAGTTGTGGGAGTAGTGGTGGAGCAGCAGCTGCTGCTGTGGCCCTCCTCCTGCTCTGGTGATGCACAGCAGCAGCACCCACTGCCACTGCCACAGAAGGGCCAGCAGGTGGAACCCTGGCCCATTCTGTGGCAGCCTGCCACTCCACCTTGTGGTGGTTCAGCATGTGTGTCCTCTGGCCCCCAGTCCCCAGATGTGTCCCCCAAGGGCCACGGTGCACCTGCACACCTCAAAGCAGGCACAACAGAATGCTACTGTCCCCCCAACACAGTTGAAAAACTGCCAGACTATCGAGCTGCTGGGGGGATCAGGCACAACAGGGGCAGATGTATTGCCAGCAGCAATGTCATGCTTCTGGGGGGGGGCTCCACCTGCTGCTGTGGATTGGGAGATGCTGCTGCTGGAGCTCCTGCAGCTGGTACAGATGGTGGTGGTGGTGGTGGTGGTAGCGGCGGCGGACTTGCTGGATGTGGCAGTGGCACTGGTGGTGCTGCTGCTTCTGGGGGGGGTGGATGAAATATTCTGGAGTGGTCCAGCGACACCCGCCCATGCTGACCCCCACGTGTCTGCACTCCCCTCTGTCCAACATGGGCCACAGACTGTCCCTGGTCCATAACTCTCCTTCCCTCTCCACTCTGACATGTCACACGACAAAGACCAACTCACACACACACACACACACACACACACACACACACACACACACACTTACACAAAACAAAACTTATAAAACAAATAAATCAGTCACAAAAAAAAACTCAAAACAGTACAACAAAAACTAAAGAATTAGCTTTTAAAAAAGCTGTCTGGTTTTATGATGTTGAAGCAAGTTAAGCAACAAATATACACTCCTCTCCTACACTACACTATCCTTCCTTCTCCTATCTCTGCAAAGAAGAAAGTGAAAGTATCTTCTGGTATGACTCACTTCCTGTCTGGCTGGCTAAAGCAGCATGTGACTTACAGTACTGTAAGTCATGTGATGTGTGTGGGGGGGCTGCTTAAAGTGCCTAGTGCTGTCATTCCGCCTTACTTCACGTTAAGGTGGAAAAACAACGCAAAGTCAACTCATTATGAAAAGGCGAAACAAGCACTCCTCAATGTCCACCTCGCATAGCCTGAAACTAACACGAAGTGGGCACTTTGCGCTCACTTTGCCTGAGAATTTTAAATTTGCTGCATCACTACTAAACAGAGAGACAGAAAAATATTGTTAAATGTTGCAAATTACATTATACAATACAGTTCACAGTACCACAAGTCCCTTCATGGCAAATAATTATAATAGGTGGTACATATTTAGAGGATGGTTTTAAGTTCCCCCTTCTTCCATGAAACCTTTATATTTTAGGCTGCCCAGTGCAAAGGATCATCTCATTTTCATTTCATTTTATTTATTATACTAGAGAAACAAGATGAGATATAATGCAGTTCTCACAAGTGACTAGTTGTAGAGAGTTAAAATGCAGCCCAATACAGTGTGGTACAAATGAAAATTACATGCACATTACAAGTAACACCAATTCCAGGTAGATGACACAATGCAGGGAGCATCAAACAAAAATCAGGTGTAGTCACAGTGCATATTGTCCATAAGGTGCTGGCAGATTCTGGTGCTGAAGGGAATGCTAACAGCTGAAGTGATTGTGGGAGGAAGGAGGGTATAGGGACTGATGGCCTTGGAGGACAGAGCTGTTTGACCAGCTGCAATGTTTCTAAGGGGGAGTTTGAAAGTGCATTTGGGCTGTGAGCAAGTCCCCAGTTTGTGGTGGAGTGGGAAAACAGCAAGATGATGCAAGGGGGAACATTACCAGTTGCCACCTTATGTGGAAACACTGCTGTCCTATGGATGAAACAATCTTCCAAGGATAGGCAGGCAGCATAAATGTACAGCTGGCAGTGGTGGGTGTGAATTTTCAGGTCAGCCAGGAAGCAGCAAATGCTATTGTTGGCTATGCACACCTTAGCAAGGGTCCCTGAATGAGCAGCGGCATACACTACAGAGTCTTTGTTGGCAACAGAGAACAGAAGGCTGTGGCCCAAGTTAACTCTTAGTTTAAGGGTTCAGGTACCTTTTGACCCTGGGCAGGGCTGCAAGCCTCTTGTGGACAGTTTTAATGAATTTATTGATGTGGTTATCAAAAGAAAGGTTGCTGTCAGTGATGACTCTTAGATATTTAAAATGGGGGATGTGCTTACCACAGTGCCTTAAAGATTGTGGATGGAAAAGGGAGAGCATTTTGCTTTTGTGTATTCTCATGAAGACCATGGATTTCATCTTTTTGGTGTTCAGGACCATTTTGTTGTCCAAAAACTAGGTTTGGAGGAGGCTGAAGTCATATTGTAAGGTTTTTTTGACAGATACCAGGTCCTTGCCTGAGTTGAAGATGATGGCTTCATCTGCATATAGTAAGCTTTCAGTGGAAGGGTAAGTGATCAGGAGCATGGTTAGGAATAGCAAAAAGAATAGGGGACCAAGGATAGAGCCTTGGCAGACCCCGCAATTGATGGGACAAAAGTCCAAGCAGACATTGTCGATAGCAGTAGTGTGCATTTGATCAGACAGATAATTATTGAACCAGGCCATGGCATCAGAAGAGAAGTTAAGGGTGGTGAGGATGCTAAGCAGCAGTTCATGGTCCACAAGGTTGAAGGCCTTGGTAAGGGCCACAGATATTGTGGAGAATGGATTTCCAGAGTCTATGGCTTGGTGCTCATATTCCGTGAGTCTCACAAGGGCGGTCTCGGTGTTGTACATAGACCAAAAACCATGTTGGACACTTGCCATCATGTCATATTGCTCAATGTAGGCTGTCATCTGATGAAGAAAATTCTTTCTAAGACCTTCGAGAGGGGGGCCAGGAGAGAAATGAGGTAGTAGTTGGAAGTGAGGTGTTTTGGCTCAGATTTGTGGATAGGGATGATGGTGGCCATCTTCCACAAGTTAGGGTGGGTGCCCATGTGAAGTGAGAGGTTGAGGATACAGGAGATGGGGTATGCCAGTGACTCAAAGGACAATTTAATGAGGCAGCAATCAATTCCATCAAAGGCAGAAACAGGTTTAGGATTGGAGCATTTCAGGAATGTGGCAACCTGTCCCACTGAAAGGTATTTAAAGTAAAATTTGGGAGGGGAGGCTCTTGGTGACAAGACAAGAGATGACTGTGCATGGGGAGGAGCTATGGGAAATATTTTGGTGTTTGTCTAGGTCTCCTAAGAAGTCATTAAACTGGGAGGCAATGGTTGCGCAGTTACAGGTGACCCCGTCCTTAACCTCAGTAATCCAGGATTGGGAGCCCTTAGATCTACCCAACAGGTTGTTGATTCTATTCTACAGTTTTTTTATGGTTACCAAGGTGGAAGGTCAGGCCTTGTTTGATATGGTTGAGTTTAACTTTGTGGACCATGCATCTGCAGCTGTTATGCAGAGTTTTGTATTCTTAAAGGTGGACCAGGTCCCTAGTTTTCTTTAAAAGGGCCCACAGTTTGTCCCTAGAGTTGAACAGCCTAAGGAGGGCCCTGGAGACCCACTTCTTCTTATTGCCATGAATTTTGAGGCTCTTTTTGGGACAGAAGCTATCACAAATACTGGTGAATGTCTCAGAGAAGCTCTTGTAGGCTGAGTCAATGTCCATTATATTATCGAGGAAAGACCAGTCAGAGGAGGACAGAACTGCGGTAAAGGCCTCTGTGTCTAACTCCTTGAGCTACCTCCAATTGATATAAATGGGAGGACATAGGGGAGCCTGATAGACCAGTCGCAAAAGACAGGCAGTTGTCACTTTGAATCCGAGAGTACTCTGGAGTTGCAGACGTTGGAGGGGTTAGAGACTGCAATCCAGTCTAGTGTGGAAGAGTAGCCAGATCTGTGTATGTAGGGCTTTTCTGGATCCACATATGGCAGTACTGGTACATTGGTCAGGCTGTGTATGATTTCTTCAAAGGCCTTCTTACACTGTGTTCCCACTGGTGTCTGAAAGGGTCAGGTTACTTGAAATCGGTCTTAGATTCTTGTTTGACTACTGGGCATTTCTTAACTTTATTAGTTGCTGGGTAACCCTGCATCAAGTTCAGTAACAGTTTCTGTCACTTGGGTGTAGTCTTTAATAAGATATCTCTTGTACCCACAGAAACCCCAAAAAGCTTTGAAGTAGTGCTGTGCGGAATGTAGAATTCCACCAGAGAAATTAGCATGGAATGACCATTCCGACCATTCCGCCAGTGGAATTTCCACCTGAATTTCACTGGCTCTTATGCAGAATTCTGTCTACTGTGATCCTTGGAATAATATTCCACAGAACAGCATTTTTCCATAGAAAATTATTCCACAACAATTTCCATGGAAAATATTGAGATCTGCCGAATAATAGTACGTGGAACAGCATTTTTTCTGTGGAAAATCATTCCACAACTATTTTCTTCTGCAGAATTCCAGCATTCCATTTCTGGCTGAAATTCAGCAGAATTTCGGTGGAATTTTGAAAATTCCATGGAATTTTGTTACACCTGAATTTGAAAGTTCTGCAAAGCACTAGCTGCAAGTCCTTCAGGTTTCTAGGTTTGGGTCAGGTGATCAAGACTTAAACCTTGCTGGTGTCTGTCCTGATACCTTGCACTGCTATGATATGTCCCACATGTCTAATTGAGATGAGCTCTGGAAAAATTGTCACTTGTTCAGTGAGAGTTTGAACCTGAACTCTACTAGTTGATCCTGCACCTTGAGCAATCAGGCTTTGTACTCTTCCAGAGTTTTCCCAAACACAATGACATAATCAAGATAAACCATACATTTCAGATCATTCATGTCTCCCATGGCCCATTCCATGAGACACTGAAGTGTAGCTGTGGCACCAGACATGCCTTGGGGCATATATAGGAATTCATAGAATCCTAGCAGACAGATGAAGGCAGTTTTCTCTCTGTCCTGTTGATTTATAGGTACCTGGTAGTGTCTGCTTCTACAATCCAGTACCAATACCCATTTACTCCCATTCAGAAAGTCCAAGGCATTTTGGACTCTCGGCATTGTGTACTGGTCTGGTATTGAGTGCTTGATAGTCCACACACATATACACATTGTGCCATTCTTCTTGAATACAACCACAATGGGTGAGGCATAGGGACTTCTTGACTCTTGGATTATTCTTGCCAATAGCAGCTCCCATTGGTGTCTCCTCATGTTGTCAATGTCTGCTGGGGCCAGGCATTAGGATTGCTTGTGTAAAGGGCAGTCATCATGCAGCTGAATGTAGTGTTCCTCTTTGGTGGCACATCCAACATCCCATTCATATAATGAGGATACTCTCTGCCAGCTTTTGGCTCACTTGAGTCTTCCACCTGTCAGACACAGGCAAATCTTTAAAATCAAAGACTTCCCACCTTACCTCATGTCATGCTGATGACCCGGATTTGGGAATGAGCCAGGGTCATTAGGAGCTGGCAGGGGGATGGAGGAAGCAGAATTGAGCAGCCTAAAGGCAGTTCTCCTCTTCAGGGGAGGATCCTGTCACCCCACCATAGTTCCACTGCCCCCAGGTGGAGGTCAGAGAGCAGTGCAGGCAGGTGTTCAGCAAGTAGAAGGAGGCCGCCTCAGAACCACACTGTGCGCATGCCTCCACATGCAAGTGCATGGCCAAGACATGGGGAAGGGAGGAAAACCAAAGTAAAAAAACGGATAAAATGTAAATTAAAAAAAAAAATCAAACACTTCCAGGTCAATTCCTAACTGTGTTTAATCCTTGGTGAGTTTGCGCTGTACCACTATGTCTGTACAGTACACTTGGGCCAACATGCAACCCTACCTGAGGGCGTTATACCAGTCAGTCATGATTCTCACTTGAACTATGATCCTCTTCGTGTGTGTGTGTGTGTGTGTGTGTGTGTGTGTGTGTGTGTATGTACATACATGAAAAACACCCTAGGCTTCACTAGAAATCCTTCCATCAGTTCATGCTTGTCTGGGGCATCAATTATCAGGATCTGATTCTTCACGTCCTTTTTCAGTCTCAACACACTACTGATGGTGCATTCTGCATTCAGTAGCAGTACGAGCACTTCAATATCTCAGCACCACACTACACCAACTCAGTCTTCTCCGTCTCTGAGCTTCTTCTGGGTCTGTCTCTAGTAGGTTTTCCTCACCAATTTATGTATGCATGGGGCTTTTCCATTCTGATGAGCCTCTTGTTCTTTGCAGAGATAAGCAAGGTGCTCAAACATGTGAGGGTTTGTTCCTATCAAAACTAGCATATCATCATACATTCCAAACTCCAGGCATACCAACCGCAACATTCCCACGAGGTCTACAATTCCAGCCACTTTGGAAGGGAAAGCAATCCATACTTTCACATAGTCTAAGTAGGGTAGGACATGCTACTCAGCCCCACATGTTCAATTCCTCCAAGGCTTGCAGTTCTTGGACAGCCAAATACTGGTCATACCAGCCCATAAAGATGATTGTGACTTTGGAGCTACTGTTCCGTACACCTCTGGTCAGCACTCTCTTGATGGTAATGGTGGTCTCTGTAGAAGGACCCACAAGCATGTCTAAGTTGATATGGAAAATTGCTGTGGACTTGACTGATGACTTGACAGTGGCTTAGGTGGAGCATCTGAGATGTGGACCTCCAGTGCACTGCTTTACTAGGCCCCAGGGAAGTTTCCGAGTTTATTTCCTAGTTCCAGCAGTTTTTTGCTCATGTTTTGCAAATCATCTTTTGACTGACACTCCCTCTTCAGATGTCCATCTTCCCCACAATGGTAGCAGAACATTCCTTCACTATTCTGGAATCTAGGGCAACTCATCAGGTGGTTTCCAGTCATTGCCCTTCTCTTTGGAAGGTTTCCCATTTGGTGCTCTGATGGAGGCACTCACTATGGCAGGACCTTGCTTGGTAAGCCCTTCTATGCTCAAAACCACAGGCTAAGTATTACATTTACATAGCTCAGTCACTAGTTCATATAGTTCACCCAACTGATGCTGGAAGTCTTAAGTTACTGGGTGACTTTGCACTTATACTTCAGTGCCCATCACAGTTGAATTTATGCTGGGTGGCAAAGCACACTTGACTCTTAGGAGTCGCTTGTCCACCAGTCAAAAAAGATACTTTGATAGCTGAAACTATCATCAATTCTCTGCACTCTTTCAGCAGGTCTTAAAGCTCTTGACTCTCATATGTGTTCTCACTCTCAATGACTTCAATCTTAACTGTTGACACTGTATGAGGGCTCCATTGTACCTCTTCCTACTCAGCATCTATCCCTTTTCTCAGTAGCACTCTGTGGTATAGTGGGTTGTTCCTTCTCTCCAGTAGATGCAACTTGAGGAGTAGTATGTCAGAATAGCCGAACCTTGAGCACATAGTCCAGTCACACTTGGTTCAAGTCCTGGGACACCACACATTCTTTCCTGTAAACTCTTCACAGCACCCTCTAGAGACCATTCAAGTAGTCTAGCAATGGTTTTCACATCCATTGCTTGGTTGTCTTTAACTTCCTGAACAGGATTCAGTGTAGTCAAAAATACTCTCTAAAGCTACTAGATACTCCTGTGCTGGAGTATCTGGATCTCTAGATCTCAAAGATCAAATTGTTTCCAGAGCTGGTCCTCTGGGACTCTCCCCAGTCCATTCTATTTCTCTGCCCAGAACACTGCCAGTCCTGCACTAGCAGAGCTGCATAGTCTACCCATGTTTCAATGTAATGTTCCCCTGCAGGGGTGAGTTTCACTCCTGAGAAAATCCACAGTTTGTGATACAAATCTGGTGTTGGTCATGGCTCATAGCTGAGTTTTCCACCTACTGTCTTAGATGGTGTAGCCCCCTGGCCATAAAACAGTTTCTGGATTTTATGGCCAACTTCCCTTCAGCCTGTAGTCACATGAAGAATTTTTCCTCAAACCTTTCTATCTTTAGAGGGACTTTGAGTTTTGGTTACATTGGTAGGAGTCATCATAGTCCACGTGGCACTGTCTCTTTCTGGTGTCAGTCCATCAGGCACTCTAGTGGTATCCATGGCATTGCAGCACTCCACCAGTACCATCAAAATCTGTGTGACGCTGTCAAGTGAAAATCCTCACACAATCACCTTAACAAGGCACCTCACTATGGATAGTCCAGCTTTTATTTTCTCTATATCTGTCCTGGGAGAAAATCTGAAGACCAATAATGTCTTCTGAGGATCCACTTCTGAGGATCCAGCTCCTCACCTGCGTACCAGCTAATCTGTCTATCACTCTCCATGGTGTCTGTCCAAATCTTGGGGAGAGAGTACCAAACCATTCTCACTTGCACTGAAGTTCACATGGGTGTCCAATTGGTAAACAAGAAATCCCAGTGGTGCCGCCAAAGATGTAACAGGGTCACCATGAATGATGCAGTCAACACCTCTGCCCTGTGCGCTCAAACAAGTTTGAGGGGTCTGGGTCTTTAAAATCCTGATTGGGGGATTGAATCCATAAAATATTGAAATGCATGGTGCCTCCACCCAGAGAGAAAGGTTACACTTTCTTTTAAGTGTCCTGAGTGGACCTGGTATCAGCATGGTATATCCACTTGAAATGCAGTACATGCACTCTCCCAACAGGATCATACAGCCCATGAAAACACACAGTGCAATAATAATGTGAAATAAAGTGTAATTGCTGGCACTCTACAAATAATATGCTTATGAGTCAAAAAATTAAATAAATAGCAAAATGATTTATTGGGGGGTCACTAACGAGGTCCTAAGGGGAAAAAAGAAGTAGTTAGGCAGCTGCAACTCATGTGGTAATGTTTGGTCAGTGTTAGTTGCCCTTCAAAGGCTTAGCTCTCTAGCAGGTTCCTCAGGCTGAAACTAAAAATGCTCCCCTAGGCACAGCTGGGTAACACAGTGCCCATCCCACAACACAATGCATAGTACAGTTTTCACAATCTTTCTCTCCTGCCTGCTCATACTAGGGGTGCTTCCCTCTCCCCACTGGTACCAGTGTATTTACCCTTAAATTCTACTAGGGTGGTCCCTGTGATTCACTGGGGACCCAGCCATGGAAACAGTGTATGCCCATTCCTGTTGCAGCTGGTTAGCTGGTGGTGTACTTAAACAAATCAAATAACTTTAAATTAAAGGGACACTGTCAACCCCTTAGTCCTCAAAAGTGTCTCTAATTTAAAAATTATTTGTTATGATTGGTCACATTCTTGTAGAGATTGTTAATGTAGCTGGCAGTTTGATTCTGATTCCTTTTTCCTTTTAAAAGTGAAAAACAGTCTGCCCACCATACTGGTGTTACCTCACAAAAACAGGTTCATTTACAGTCTTTAACCAACTTCCATTGCACCTTTCCTGGATGTGGGAACACCCCCAGTGCAGTCTAGCCACTCATGATGCAGTGAGAGGAGAGGAGACTATTGCATTATGAGTGGCTGCACTGTTTGGGGGTGTGTTCCTATTGTTTGGGAAGTATCCAATAAGAGTACATCAAGGATTTGAAACAAAACAGGACATTAGTATACATTTCAGTTCTACTAAGAAAGGAAGCAGATAAAACAACCAGCAATATTAATGAATCTTAGAGGAAGTAAGCAATCATAAAATGTTTTTTTTTAACTAGAAATAATATGATGAAGTAGGGTCGGCAGTGTTCCTTTAAATCCCAAACCAAAAGACCATGCAACTGCAAAAATGACAAACCTCTAAACAGGTACAGTATGTAACTAATGGGCTGATGGCCAAATGAAATTAACTGGTATCCAACTATTTTACAATCGTAGTTGTAGGGTACGCCCTGACTGTACGTAATGGTTCCAATGTTACCAGGCTCCTCCTGGGTCTCTCGCTCTCTCTCTCTCTCTCTCTCTCTCTCTCTCTCTCTCTGTTCTCTTGGTTGGTCAGTCAGTCTCTTGGTTGTTGCCAGTGGTGCTGGTCTCAGGTGTCCCTTTATGGTGGTCAGGGCTCTTCTGCTTTAGTAGTCAGCTGGTGAACTTTTCCTTTCTCTTTTTCTCTCTGGGCAGATCAGTCTAAGGACAAAGGGGCCATACACCCCACACACTATATCCTGGTTTCCAGGCTCCACAGAAAAGTTTCTCACCAATCTGCAGGCTCACAGCTGTGATGTTCATGCTGGGCTAGCATGGGATTACCTCTTTTTCCAGGCAGGAATCTCTCTTTCACAGAATGAAATTTTGACAAAAACAGCAGTATCGTGCAACACTGCACTTGGGTTCTCCTTCTTTAGACTACAAAAGCTTTCAGTCATCTCCAGGATTTAGCTGTGGAGTTCTCAGGCAGGCTTTCCTCTTTGGTCTCCGGGCAGCAACTCTGCTTTTTCTCTCTCACAGAAAGCTATCAACTACCAAGTTCTGTCATGCTCCCAGGTCTTCACTGTTCAAATTCAGCTCCTGACTGATCCTTCTGGCTGTCAATCAGAGAAATTCAGAATAAAAAAAAGCCACCGAAACCAGGCACTTAAGTTTAGTGCATTCACATTTAATATTAATGCAGTAAAGAAGGTTTGTTATACACTTATGAGGTCCTTAGTGACAGACAACATTACATAATGCCTCGACTGGTTTCACACAGGCACGCTCCCTGAGGAAGCACACATGAGTGAAACTGATCGAGACATTCTGTAGCATTGCCTGTCACTAAGGACTTCATAAGTATGTTATAAACCTTCTTCACTGCACTAATATTAAATATGAATTTGCTGAACTTAAATTCCTGGTTTTGGTGGTGGTGTTTTTGTTTTTTTTTTGCTTCTGAATGTGAATTGTCTAATTTGGCATGAACATGTGTGGAGCTGCAAATTTTGTTTGTCAATTAGGGAGAGTTGTCCTCAAGTTCTTCACTCAGTGCCCTATTGGTTAGTGGAAAGGACACCAAGTTGCCTGCTCTATGTCTCCTCTCAGAAGTCTTTGAGGCTGTCTTCAGTTTTCTTACACCTGGATTGTTTGTTGCCAGGGTCAGGGATAAGACTCTGAGGGGCACTGTCCCCAAATGTTTATTTTAAAGAGGGATCCTGTACATAATAAACTGCTTTATTAGGCCCCCTCTGCTGTGCATTCATGCCCGTTGTTCAACTCAGGTAAGGTGAGTAAAAAGGGGATTACCTGGCCAGCCATGAAAACCAATCACATTTTCACTCAACAGCAGTGTTGCAGTCCTCAGGGGCTGGACAGCACTGAATTGGAGCAGCAGTTCATTTCAACTCCAGGGGGAGCCAGTCCAGGTAAGCCCCCTACTCAGGGAAAGGGGGGCTACACATCAATATTATTTGAACCCACTTTCTGAAAGCATTTCTTATACCATTTATTTTGTTTCAATTAAGAGGTAAAAATTGTCTAACACATTGTATTGATTTGATTTTTGTAAAGACAGAGTGCATCAGTACTATTTTTTGTAACTGTACGTAAAATCGCATGACAATTTTTAATTCAAAAAACGGAATTTTAAAACTTCATTGATTTTGGTTCTCCTTCAGCTGATTTTATGAAAAACTATGTTGGCTTTAGATTTCTAACCCATAATCTTAAGCCCTTTATGGGGTCATAAGAAATTCAGTCTATCCTCTAGCAACCATTACTTTTTCTTGCTTTTGTAGGGTTTGCCTGTAAATGATTTGGAAGATAATAAATACAATAGGTCCATGTATACCACTCAGGGACACACCTGAAAATGAGCTATCACAGGTCAGTATGCTTTTCCAAATCAAGCATTACAAATAAAAAACAGATCCTATGCACCTACCCCCGCCCACCTCAGAAACAAGCTGCCACCGCACAGTGTGCCTTTCCAGGACAAAAAATTATGAATGAAGGAATAAATAAGTAAAACAGGTCCCATGTAAGATCCCCCCCCCCCAACACACCTGGAAAGAGGCTGTCACAGATCAGTGTGCCTTTCTGGAGATTGGGGATCCTTAGGAGGTGGAGCATGGGTTGGATGTATGACCGAGGTTAGGTATCAGAGTGGATTGAATTGGGAGTGTTTAGCTGAGCAGATGCCCTGGATTAACAGATCTGTATCATGGGGTTCTCCATGCCTCTTTCCAAACCCCATGGATCCCCCTGTGAATGGGGGAATGGGGGGGCAGGTAGTCAAGGGCCTGGCTGCCCCTGATCTTCCTCTGTGGTGCATGTTGTGCAATTGCAAATCCCAAAGGAATAAGACCTCCATGATCTCAGATTGGATTGTGGACTCTGGTGGGGATCTTCATGTCTCACTGTGACCTGGTTAGATGATGGCTCCGGGCCTGTCCTGGAGATGGCTATATCTGAAGGGTACTCTGTGATACACTGTTAGTGGAAGGAGCGCAGAGGGGGTAGGGTGCCCATCTCTTTTAGATCTTGCCTGGGATTGACAGTGTTCACTGGGAGGGGAGCAGGGTCTTTTGAGTATGTGGCCATGCAGGGTGATGCAGGTGTGAGATATAGAATATTTCTCGCCTATCACACTCCAACTGTGGACCAGGAATTTCTATGGGGAATTTGTGAACTTCATCATCAACTTCACATTGAATGCCCCAACTTAATTGTGTTAGGGGACTTCAGTGTTTAGATCAGTGATAAATCCTCACAGTGTGCACAGCAATTCCTCCAACTGATGAACTCATTGGATCTCACACAAGCGATTTCCACCTCTACCCATGAATATGGCCATACACTTGACCTGGTCTTCTCACATGGGATTGACATTAGTGATGTCAGTGTGGATCCCATGGGGTGATTAGATCACTATGCTGTGCAGTTCCAGGCAAGCATATCTCCCATAGTGTTATCCCTCTGTGGAGATGATCAGGAATTGTCCTTTACATAATACAGGGCTGACTAAAATCCTGGGGCTGCTACTACTTAGAACTGGTGCTAATTCCATCTGCCCAAAGCATTCGAACAACCACCAGACGAGGGGGCTCGGTGGCGAGTCAATTACCGTGTGGGGTTGCTTCAAGAGGCATGGTCCAAGTCCCCTTTAAAACCACATGCTTGCAGCACAAGGATTCAAGCAGGAATATCCCCAAGGAATGCCAGGTCTGTGCTCCATAATCTGCTACTCTGCATCTTTATTGTCTGCACTCTGCTATAACCAGATTTTTTCCATGAGTGACTGTTCTGTAACAACTGAACATATCTGAAGAGCAGCTGCTTTAATGAACTGCAAGTGACTGCAAACCTCTGCTTGCTACTGTAGGAGCATTTGGGGTGTTAACACAGTGACTTTAAAATCTCTGCCAACAAATACTATCAGAGGGCTGAGTAAAATCCTGGGGCTGCTACAGCTTGGAACTGGTACCTGCTAATTCCATCTGCCCAAAGCATTTGAACAACTGCCAGATGAGGGGGCTCAGCAGCAAGCCAATTACAGTGCGGGACTGCTTCAAGAGGCAGGGTTCAAGATCGCTTTAAAACCACACGCTTGCGAGCACCACTCAGTAGAAATATTTTTACAACTCAAGTACACACAAAAGGGCTGGGAACCCAGTAAAATAGAAGGTACTGTAAGTTATTTAAAGCTGTGGGATTTTACAGATAGATCTGCAGGGAGACATCCTGTATGTGGGTTATTTGACTCTCTGTTTTAAAGGAAAGTTTTAACTATATAAAATGTTAAGGAATAATTGTACCACAATAAACATTTTTTGCACTACTTATTGTATATATAAATAGCACACTTGAACTTGGGTACTAAGCAATTCAATGAAAATGAGGTTCATTGCTTTTTGCTTGAGTTTTGCTCTAACCATGATTTATGCTGAAGGAGAAAGGAGAAGTATGATGGAGGGAGTGAGTGCTTTGGCCTTGCAGAAAGAAATGCCACATGGGGAAAGATGTTCAAAGGAAACATGAAAGTAATAATCATGCATAGCAAAAGAAATAAATGTAACTTTGTATGTGTACAGGCGCTTAATTTGATTCAAATGAATTTTACACCCATGTTAAAATTACACAATACAAAAACCAGCTTATGTTTTATTATACCATTAGCTGGGGATGTGGAAACAAACCCAGGACCTCAATCTCAAAACATTAAACTGTTGTATAATAATGCCAGAAGCCTAAAGAATAAGATGGACCACTTAAAAAACTTGGGTAGCCATGGAAAACCCTGAAATTATATCTTTAACATGACATGGCTAAATAAAAGCATAAAAGACTCAGAACTAGATATCGAATGATATTAAGTCCACAGATTAGATAGAGAAGGAAAATGGGATGGGGGAGTGTTGCTATAAACAAAATTGGAGCTAGGCCAAATTGAGGTCTTATAGGCAAACCGCATGGAAAAAATAGAGTGCCTGCGTGTGGAGGTTATGGGGAAGAACTTGGTCTTGGGTGTAATCTACCCCCATGGTCAACACAAATTCATTTAATATTCTTTCACAAACCATCATGAGTAAAACCATGGGGAAAGAACTATTGTTAACAGGGGACTATAATGCAGCATGGGGACAGAAATGAAGAACTGCACTAGACACAAGTTTTAGGCCCTTGAATGTAAATCAAATTGTCACTGACCCTACTAGAAAAAATTCAATTACAAGTCACGGAAATACTTTGGACCTTATTTTTATTTCTTTAAAGATTAAACTATTGTCAATACAAATAGAACAGGCTATTCTGGGAGATCATAGTACAATAAAAGGTACATTTCTAATAATAGTATTATTATATATTATTCTAATAATAATTGTGAGGAAGTATTTTTTCATGGAAAGGGTTGTGGATGCATGGAACAGCCTCCCTGAAGAGGTCATGGAGTCAAGAACAGTGGGGGAATTCAAAAATGCATGGGACAGACATAAGGCAATCCTAGTGGGGGGTAGGAGGAAGTAAGCTGTTGGTTAACTAGGATCTGCAGCTTATCTGTTAGGTAGGGAAATGGGCAGACTAGGTGGGCCAAGCAGCCCTCATCTGCCGTCAAATTCTATGTTTCTATAGATCAAGAAATCCAGCACGTTGGTTCAGGTACTATCAATAAGAAAACAAGATCTTTCAAAAATTACACTAAAGAAAAGTTTATAGCTTAATTAGCTAGAATAAACTGTTACAGAATCTTTTTGATTCCAGATTTAGATTTGTCAATAGAGTATTTTAAGAAAAGCTTCTTATTGGCATGTGATAAAGTTGCCCCATTCACTAAGAAAACCCAACATAAAAAGCAAGCTCCCTGGATAACAGACTAGCTAAAAAAGATATCCAAATTAAAAATTGCCTATGGAATCTTGCAAACAAATGTCTAGATCCAGAAATATGGACTAAATATAAAGTGGCAAGGAATAAGTTAAAACAACATTTAAGAAACACTAAATGAAATTATTATAAAAACAAGGTTGAATTAACTACAAACCCTAGTCAGTATTGGGCACTAATTAAGTCCTTTGAATCCCCAGTAAACAATAAATCGATCATACAAATGATGCATAATGGGTTATTACAAAATCCCAAAATCTCAGCTGACTTGTTAGTTACTTTACAACTTCATCAGATGTAAGAATACCAAATCAAACTGCTACTGGAAACTACAAAACTCATGTTAAAAGAACACATTTTGAAAGACCTACATTTAGATTTAGGAAAATCATCTGTAATGAAGTGAAAAAACAAATAAGATGATTAAATGTAAAACAATCTTGTGGTCTTGACAGAATGGAAACTAGATTCATAAAGGACTCAATAGAGATTATAACCCCAATTATAACTAAACTATTAAATTGGAGTCAAACAGAGAGGCATTTTCCTAGCTCTTGGAAGCTAGCAATAATAATCCCTATACACAAAGGTGGGCAAAAAAACAGACCCTGTTAACTATAGACCAATAGCACTTTTGTCTATAGTTTCAAAAATCCTGGAGGCTTTGGCCCAGGAGCAATTATGAGAAAACCTGGACAAATACTCATTAATATCAAAATTTCAGTCTGGATTTAGACGCGGATACTCCACAGACACCGCACTCACCAACCTGGTCGATATTGTTGCCATTTCTTTATATGCTGGCCTGAAGGTGGATGTGGTGTTCATGGACCATTCCAAGGCCTTTGACAAGGTGGACCATGAAATCATGAGGGATAGGCTGCTGGAAACTGGGATGGCAGAAGACACCCTACAATGGCATGACTCATCTTTAAGTAACCGGTCCCAACAGGTCTTGGTGGTAATGTTTCATCTAAGAAACTACTGATAAGTAGGGGCATCCACAGGGATCAATTCTGGGGCCTACACTGTTCTTGATGTATGTGAACCAAGTAGCACTGCACATGTAGGAGATAAGCTTGCACTTGTACACGGATGACACTGTACTGCTAGCAACAGGCAGTATAGTGCAAGAAATGGAAAAACATCTCCAACACAACTTCAGTGTGCTGTGTGACTGGTTCGCCGACTCCAAGCTGGTCCTAAATGGGAAAAAGTCCCAGACAATGGTATTTGGCTCATCAGTGGGAAAAAAAAACAAGAAAACAAAACTTATCACAATGAAAACAAGGGAAAACGAGGTACTAATACAAGACAGGGAGTATAAATACCAAGGGATCTGTGTGGATGCAACCCTCAGTTTTGAATACCACATAAAAGACTTGATCAGAAAAATAGGCACCAGACTAGGAGTATTTAGAAGAACCAGACAATGTCTAATCCACAAAATGAGAGAGTCTGTAATAAATCAGCTTCTAACCCCTATCCTAGACTTTGGGGACCACATAAACACGCTAACAAATAAAACAAATCTAATAAAGTTTGATAGATTATATAATAGAATAGCGAGATTTATTTTGAAATGCAACTATGTAACACATCACTGTACAATGTACACAAACTTAAACTGTCTAAATTTAGAAAACAAAAGAAAGCTGAAATGGAATGTTTGATACATAAAACATTTAAAATCAGGAAACCCAGACTATCTTCTTAGAAACATAGACTTTGATGGCTGATAAGGACCGCTTGGCCCACCTAGTCTGCCCATTTCCATACCTACTGGATAAGCTGCAGATCCTAGTTAACCAACAGCCTACTTCTTCCTAACCCCCAACAGAATTGCCTTATGTTTGTCCCATGCATTCTTGAATTCCTCCACTGTTTTTGATCCCACAACCTCCTCAGGAAGGCTGTTCCATTTGTCCACCACCCTCTTCGGGAAAAAATACTTCCTCACATTGCCCCTGAGTGTCCCACCTCTATCTTCTTGACAAATTAAATAAAAGAGAAAGTAAACATAACCTCAGAAAAAGCAAAGAGAACATTCTCAATGCAAAAGGTTAAAAATAAATATGGAACTATTCCTTTTCATACAATGTAAATCAATATTGGCACTTTATTAAGTACCATGATGATTAACTAAGGAAGCATCCAAACGTATTTCATGCTTACCTTAAAAAATATTTGAATTCAGATTGCAGCTGCTGTTAGACTAAATCACAGGAAAGAATGTTTGAAACTGTCTTCATTGAACAGTACTGTTATGTTAAGTTTGTGGAAACAATGTAGTGCAATAGTGTATGGCCCAGATATTCAAACTGCGCCCAAAAAGTGCGCAACAGCAGGAGCAAGTGCAAGTCCACTGCGCCCATGCATAAGAAGTGTGATATTCAAAAACTGCACAGGTCAAGATGCACCTGCAGCACATGAATGAATATCGCACCACCTGCACCATAGCGCAACCAGGGATGTGCAGTGGTGCAGTTCAGATGCGCCATAGTGCAACCAGGGATGCTCGGTGGAGCAGTTCAGATGCGCTATAGTGCAACCAGGGATGCTCAGTGGAGCAGGGCAGCAGTGCAATAGCATAACCAGGGATGCACAGAGATAGGATGCAGGGGCCCACCACCCATGCCACAGATGGGCAGAGGAGCACACAGCAGAACAGACATCACCCCCCACACCCCACACACTGCACAACCAGTGGAGAGCTGGAATAACCACCGGCCCAAGGATACCAGCAACAAACCCACAGCCAGGGCATGGTGCCCCAGCACACCCCCTGGCAAGCTCTGACCGGCACACAAGGAGGTCCGACCACCCTGTGCCACACCATCCCACCAATGCAGAGCACACCCTGCACCGTGATCCCCAGACATCCTGCCCAGGAGCAGCGGCCACCAGTGCAGGACACCCCATGCATGCCACCACCTCCACTGTGACAATGCAACCCTGTGCACCACAGAACCATGCAAGGCAGCCCCACCACGAGCACCCATCAGCGGGTGGCAGCAGACTGCAATGCAATGACTGCATACACAGTGCCACCACGCATGTCCCCCCCAAAGTACAGCTGACAGACTGACCATGCGTCTGCACACGAGGTACCCCACACGTGACAGGGCATGCCCCGGACCCCACCACCAGTGGTACTTCACCCTGCACACCCTCCCAAGGACACACCCCGACCAAGCACTGGCCACAACAGCCAGCGCAGACACCCACAGTGGTGCATGGAAGCATGCGCCACACAGTATGCAACACAGTGCATGGACAAACACCTACCCATACCCAAGGGCACACCAACACAGGGACACAGTAGTGGGGCAACCAAGCTCCCAGTGTGTGGCCACGGAAACCGTGTACACACTGCCAGCACCCCTCCATGGTACAGGGGTGCCAGCCACCCTGCACAGGCACCATGGAGCTGTACGCCACCAGCATGCACCCAGAGCACAAGTGACAGACAGTGGTGCACATCCCCTGCAACACACACAAGCGACAGCATGGAGGTGGGACAACAACAGTGAAGGCCACAGTGTCACCCATGGCAGACATGCACCACACCAGTGACAGAAGGCAACCCAGTATTGTGCCAGGTACAGTGGCTGTCCAGCATGGACAGCCACCACTGACATGCCAGCGGACCATGCAGGTCACAGACATGCAAGGGTGTCAGCTACACAGGCCATGGATGGTCTGACAGGTGCGCCATGGACAGAGCATGCACCGTGGACCACTGCACACAGTCATCCAGTGCACAGGGAACAACACACAAACCACAGACAGTGACTGATAGCTACTCCCACATCATAGTCACTTCCCCACGGACACACACACACATGAACATGACTGCACCACCCTGACACCATGCACACCACTGCAGCTGAGCACCTATAGCCTGCTGCAAATCAGAGACCACCACAGTAGGCATAACAAAGCAAATGTATTGTAAAAGATCAAAAACAACTATATACAGCTATTTACAAAAGGTTGGGGGGAGGGTCACAAACAAGGTGGGGGTGGGTAAGGGGCAGGGTGAACAAATGGTAGAGGGAAGGAGGGGTGTGAGGGTGGGTCCAGGGGGGTAGGGGAAATCATGGGGTGTAGAATGCTCAGCGGGAGCCCCGCTCTGACTTTGCCTCCTGCCATGCCGCCTTCGGATTCCCAGACGGTCCAGTTGCTCCAGGATCTCCAGGGAGGCCCTGGCCACCTGCAGTATCTGTTGTATTGTCTGCAACTGCCATCCACCTAGAACAAGGGAGCAGAGTCAATAGGTATGAATGCACAGCCCCCTGCAGCTCACCCACTGTGCATGGCATACAGCCATGGGACAAGCCTCTGTGATGGTGTGTGACCACCCACAGTGATTGTGTCCACAAGACCTGCCCACCCAGGTGCACACAGCCATGCGGACCGCTTCACACATCCACCAGCTAAGTCCCACACAGCACCACCGTGGCTGTACAGTGACATGGCTATGAGGTGCGAAGGCAGTGGCACAGCCATGTACCCAGTGCAAGCATGGACCACCACTGACACATTCCCAGACATGCAGTGCCACTGGACAGTGCTGACTGTACCAAGTTGCATGCATGGCAGTGGTGTCAATGGATGGTGGCCATGCCCCACTGCCAGCCCTGTTACACAGCATGCAGGTATAATCATGGATGTAAGGCACTCACCATCATCAGGCTGGTGCCTGTGCTGGTCTGGTCCGGCCGCCCTTGTTGCATGATGTGGCTCACACTGCAGCCTCCCCTCCCTAGCACACCAGAGCTCCTCAGGGTCTAGGGTGCAAACATGGAGAGAGGAACATCAGTACTATCTGGTAGCACAGTCCCCCCACCCCCTTTTGTGTGCAATCCCTCACAGCCATACCCATCTGCCCCCCCATCCCCATACCACCACCACCACGGCCCACACTGGATGGCCCCCCCATGTTCTGGACACATGCCACCGTGATACCCGTATGGACATTAACAGTGTATGGATGGGGCACCTACCTGGCTGTGGAACTGTGCCCCTCCTGGCGCGTGACCGCAGGCAGGCAAGCCTGTCCAGGTCCCGACACTGCAGGTCCCCATAACGGTGCCTGCACTGCTCCGCCGTGCGCTCCATGCCAGTCGCCTCCTCCAGGGCCGCTGCCACCTCCTCCCACACGGCACTCCTGGCCCAGTCCAGGGGTGCCTCCCCAAATAGAGCAGCAGCATGGGGCTCCACCAACTGCACTAGACTGGCCAGTTCGACCTGGCTTCAGATCCATCTCTGTGCCATCCTGCGATCTTTCAGTATCAAAACGGCGCTCTGTAGCAGACCTCCAGCACATGCGGATGCTGCACGGTACTGCACTGCCATTCCCCATTGCACTGTCACTGAACAGTGCGATAGAGGTGCACCCATGTGGATGCATGGTGCCTAGGGGCAAAGGTCAGCACAGGGTCAGGGGTCTCACGCCGGACCTCCACAGCCGCATTGGTACTTACCATGTGTGGCGTGGTAGGGTGCCTGTGCCACTTTCTGTAGCGGCCACCTGCAGCGGTGGCTCCACTTGCGCTTATGGCGCCCCAGTGCCAGAGTGCCATACATGTGAACAGCACACTAGTGCCACTGGCACAATGGTGGCCATGCCTTGCATTGCCTCCTGCGCACAGCATGTCAGCAGCACAGCAGACATTGGTGTCAGTACCCCGGGCATGTGCTGTTCGGTGTCCACTGCACATGTCACAGAAATGCGCCCTTGTGTGAGCATGTTCAACACAATTGCGTAAGGCGCAACAGCGCGATATTTAGCAGGCATATGCAAACCAGCTAATCAGCTATTCAATGGCGCAGATACCGCATTAGCATCCACTTAAAATTGCGCCTCACCTCATTTGCATGCGTTGCGCTATATAAATGCGAAATTGGGCTGCAGAGTCCATAGTCTGGTATTGCAGTCTATTGTGGTGAGTTGCATGCTGTTTGGGAGTATGGACTGTGGTGTGTGGGACATGCATGGGACTGCACAGACACAGGTAACACCTGTTATTCCCACAGGATAAATAATGAGCGATCATGAAGTGGAGGAAGAGGAACAGAGACGTGGGAGGAAGAGTAGGCCAAACTTCACCAAGGCAGAAACAGATGCCCTGTTTGAGGCCTACCTTGACCAGGAGCCGCTGTTCAGTGGACAGCGGGGAACACTACAGGCCCGTGCTTCTGCATGGGGAGAGGTTCGCATGCTGTCAACCTGCATGGCAGCCACCAGCGGTCCGTGCAAGAGTGCAAGAAGAAGGTGGGCACGGACAGGTGGAGGATTAAGGACAAGGTGGCTACCATCAGGGCAGCACGGGCTGTGACCGGTGGAGGACAGCCGGCCGTGCAATGCCTGACCCCACAAGAAGAGTGAGTTCCTGCCAGCATGCGGCGTTGTGCCATCGAGGGTGTTCCAGGTGGTGGATTCCAGATGGGTGGTAGCCCGTCACTGCATGGTAGGTCCTGATCTGTCACTGGGGGGAGAGAGGGTAGGGCAGATACATTAATGCTACTGTGTTCCCTTACAGCTCCTGAGCGTCTACATGGGTCAGCAGTGGTGGGCTCATCCACTGAGGGCAACACCATGGACACAGAGGAGGGCCTGTCCACCTCCACAGGTGTCCGAGGGTCAGGGCAACAGTGGGCCCGCCTGGCTGTCCAGACTGATGTTGGTAGAGCAGGTGCAGAGGAGGTCCTGCCCATGTCCCAGCATGCCAGCGTCCATGGATGCCAGCATGCTGAGATTCGGACTGGTGCCGGATCCGTCACTGATGATGATAGAGCTCACATCATGGACAGTGATACGTGTGGGCCACAGGATGGCCACACAGCAGGTTACAGAATGGGCATAGACGTGTGTGGTGCCGCCGTGGAGGTCTGCGTGACATCACAGTCCCAGCCTATGCCTGTCTGCACCAGTGGGGCAGCACTGGTGTGTGTCCAGGACAGTGGGGCTGTTGTGGCTGCTGCAGCGGCACCGTTGAGCCCCGGGGAGCAGCAGCCAGAGGAGCAGTGTCAGCAGTCGGCCAATGGACATGAGGGTACAGTATTGGGGTGCGGCATCAGTGCATTGCCTGTGGACATGCCCAGGCATGGCCCTGGTGTGCAGCGCCCACCCTCAAGGGGTGCTGCCCATCTGGGCCACGAACACCATGAGGGACAGCATGTCGATCAGGCAGATGACCTCTTAGATGACCACACCCGCATACTCCAAGATTCATAGAAACATAGAAGTTGACGGCAGATAAGGACCGCAAGGCCCATCCAGTCTGCCCATTTCTTTTTCTACCTTATAAATGTGCCATCGGCCTTTGCACTGTCAGTGGCCTATCTATTCATACTCATTTGTATTGCTCCCTTATGCTTATCCCATGCCTGTTTCAAGCCCTGCACTGTATTCATAGCCACCACTTCTTGAGGTAGGCCATTCCATGCATCCACCACCCTTTCTGTGAAAATGAATTTCCTCACATTCCCCCTTAATCGGCCCCCCTCTAATCTCGTGCTGTGTCCTCTTGTCCTGCTATTTTTCTTGTATTTAAACATGTTAGACTCTTTCACCTTGTTAATGTCCTTAAGGTGTTTGAATGCCTCGATCATATCACCTCTCTCCCTCCTTTGCTCAAGGGTATACATATTGAGCTCCGTTAATCTGTCCTCATATGTCTTCTGATGCAGTACCTGCACCATTTTGGTTGCCCTTCTCTGGACTGCCTCAATTTGGTTAATGTCCTTGTGAAGGTGTGGCCTCCAGTACTGCATGCAGTACTCCAGATGGGGCCTAACCAGTGTCTTGTAAAGAGAGATTATTACCTCCCTCTTACGACTTGTGATACCCCTACTAATACACCCTAACACCCCCTAGCCTTACCTACTGCTTTAGAGGTCTGCTTGGATGATTTCAGGTCATCAGTGGTGATGATGATGCCCAAGTCTCTTTCTTCCTTTGTGACTGCTAGCAACTCCCCTCCCAGCCTATAGGTGGCTGTGGTTTCTCTTCCCTATGTGCATGATCTTGCACTTCTTTGCATTAAATCCCAGTTGCCACTCTTCTGACCATTTTGCTACTTTATCCAGATCTCTTCTCATTCTGCCCACCCCATCTGGATCATCTACTCTGTTGCAGATCTTGGTGTCATCTGCAAACAGACAAACCTATCCTCTAGTCCATCTGCAAGGTCACTAATGAAGATGTTGAAGAGGACTGGCCCCAGGACTGATCCTGAGGTACCCACTTGTGACTTGCATCTCTTCTGACTGTATACCATTTACCACCACTCTCTTTTCTGCCCATCAACCAGTTTGCCACCCAGTTGACCAACTTCTGACACACCCGAGCCTACCAGCTTATTTATCAATCTTCTATGTGGAACAGTGTCAAAAGCTTTGCTGAAGTCAAGGTAGGTGACATCAACTGCTCCCCTTGGTCCACCACTCTGGTTACCCAGTCAAAGAAATCTATGAGATTAGTTTGACAGGACCTTCCTTTTGTAAACCCATGCTGTCTTAGATCCTGTGCCCCTATGGATTCCAGGTGTTGCACTATCCTTTCCTTAAGGAATGCCTCCATAATCTTGCCCACTACTGAGGTAAGACTGACTGGTCTGTAGTTCCCTGCCTCCTCCCTGCTACCACTCTTGTGGAGCGGGATCACATGAGCCCTTCTCAGTCGATCAGCAGTTGCGGCTTGTGACGGCGGTGGATGCACTCAGTGTGGCCCTGCACCAGGCAGAGGAGCGGCGCAGCAGAGACACCGGTCTGCTCCTGGCAGGGATGGACTGGCTGCAGGATAATGTGAACGCTGCCATTGACAGGCTGACACAGACAATCACAGCTGTCATGGCCACAGTGGGCACACAGTTATTTGCCCATGCATTGCAGACACCACGCTGTGCAATGTCCAACCCCATTCCCGGCATCGTGCCACACCCTCCTTGTCAACACTGGGTTCAGCTGTGGGCATCCCAAGCACGCCTGGTGCAGGCATGTTCAGTGTGCTGCAGACCCCTGCGCGAGCACGGTCGCGTTCACGCAGCAGAACCCCTGGGGGACCGTCGGTGCCACCCCATGAGGCCATTGGTCAGTCTGTCACTGCTGGTGGGTCTCGGCGGGGCCACCCATGCATCTGTGGTGGCCGTGGAACTGTGGTGTGTGACTGACCTGTCTCCCACCAAGGCTACTGTCTGACACTGCCCTGTGTGCAGTGTGTTGTTCATCGTGCAATGCATGGGTGGGGTACCCAGCCCTGCACACACACACACGTTCCATCTGCACACCCTCCCAGCTGCTGTCCACTGTGGCATGTGCATGATGATGCCTGCATTGCACTGTCCGCCACTGTGCAATGGTGCCCAGTGTCTGACACACGCACAATGACAGGCACTGGGCGTGGTGGTCTGTGAACGTGTGTGTGGCTAGGGGTGGCGGTTGGGGTCGGCGTGCCTCCTACCCTTTGTGCATGTCTTGTGGGGTGTGTGTGTGAGTGTGTGTGTGTATGACCGCGTGCCATGTTAGATCTTGCCCATCCCTGATGGCGTGTGTGGTTCCATGCTCAGCCAATTCCCTTTACAACATGCACCCCTGGGGTTTGTCCATGTGTGTTTGTGGGTTGTGCCCTTGCCATTGGTGGTTGCACATGGCCCCATGACTTACCTGGGTTGGTTGAAGTGCTCCTCTGTGATGGTGTCCCAGTGCAGCTGCACCATCTGGATCAGTCGGGGGTCCCTTCGACCAAGGGGGGGCTGCCCATCACCATCTTCACCAGCATCCTCATTGTCCCCATCGCTGTCCCCCTCTTCAACCTGTACAGCTATCCCACAGTCATTGGCCATGTTGTGCAGGATGCAACAGGCCAGGAATAGCCCACAGACCTTTGAAGGGCTGTACTGTAGGGCACTGCCAGATGTGTCCAGGCAACAGAAACGTGCCTTCAGCATCCTGAACACCTGCTCGATGACATTGCATGTGGTGGCATGTGCCTCATTGTAGCGTTGCTGCAATGGGGTCGTGGGCCGCCGGTATGGTGTGAGCAGCCAGGGACGGAGTGGGTATCCACTGTCACCTGTGTGTAGAGGGTGGACATTAGTTTGGTGATCAGCATCGCCCTGCCATGGGCCATCTAGGCCAGTAACTATGCCACCTCTGACTATGCCCCTCCCAAGATCCATGTCTTTCTGCATGATTTGCATACTCACCCACTAGGTGGCCAGTGGGGATGTCCCTACTCTCGAACCTGTGGCACAGTGCAGACTGGTGCCAGATGAAGGCATCATGTGCTCCCCCAGGGTGCATGGCACAAACATTAGTTATGCGCCCCCTGGCATCGCACACCACCTGGCAGTTGATGCTTGCATACCCCTTCCGATTTAGGTATGCGGCCCCTTCAGGGCCAGGTGGCGTGCGGATGGCCACATGGGTGCAGTCTATTGCCCCGAGCACGCCAGACATACGTGCTACACTGTGGAACTCCTGTATGTTTGCTGTGTGCTCCGCCGGTGTGCTGGGGAAACGGATGTACTCCGCAGCATGTGGCAGCAGTTCACTGAGGAACTGGGTGAGTAGGCATGACGCGGCTGACTGGGTTATGCCTGTCATGTTCCCTGTTGGTCTCTGGAAGGTACCCGTGGTGAACAGGCACATGACAGCTGTCACTTTGGTCTCCACTGACAGAGCATGGCTCCGTCGTGTGGGTGCCTGCATCACATCACTGCACAGCTCACAGAGCCTTCTCAGGATCGCCCGATTCAGGTGGTACCGGCCCACAATCTCAGTGTCAGTGTACAGCTCGAAGCTGGTGCGGGCTCAGTATTGTCTGTGGGGGGCATACCACTGATGGGCCCTTCCACAGCTGTGCCCCCCTGCTACCTGCCTTCTCACCCCCCTCATTACTGCCTCCATCTGAATGGTGGCACTGGCCATGTCCCTGGCTTGTGTTAGCCCCCGGCAACTGTTTTACCATTCCCCCCGCTGTCCTTACTGCTACTCCCCCTGCACCAGGAACACCTTCTAGTATTGGACGTACTGCCCACTGTCCGTGCCCTCAGTCCTGTGTGGCACTTCCCCCTTTTGTCCTGCGCAGTGGCCCAGACTCCCCACTCCTGCCCTGTTCCTGGTGGTTCCAGGTGCTCTGTCCTGCTCCTGCCCTGTCCTGCTCACAGTTGCTGTGTGCCTGCTTGCAGTTCTCCCACATGTGGCTTTCCTGTAGCATTCTTGCACCTCTCTCTTGTTCCTTTTTATTTTGAATCATTTCCGCTATCACGCAACTTCCGTTTGCTCCCCTATTGCACATGGCGCATGGTGTTGAATATCACTCATCATTTATTCATAGTTCCTCCCCTTCAGTTGCACATGCATTCATTACCATTGCACTCTGTGCATTGTGATTTGAGGCGCATCTGCCTCCCTGAATATCGCACAATGGCGCATTTTCGGACTTGCGCTGGTGCGTCCCTGTTGTGCATGGCGCAACCCTTTTGAATATCTGGGCCTTTATGTATAGAAAATACTGTAAGTAGCGTGGTATGTATTTTAACCATAGTAGTAATTTTGTATTGAAAGAGTGTGGTATGACCCACGTATGCCAACACCAACACAGCAAACTATATCCCTGTCAGCAAAATCGACACTTTGCCGACAGGTCGTTGTGTTAGTGTGCCCAAGACAGGGCACACTGTCTCCAGGTCCTGCACCCCCGACCCAAATCAACTCTGACTGGAGTTGAGAAGTATGTTGATGGGGGGGCAGGGGCAGAGCCTCCCAAATGGGGGGTTCGGGGGCTTCGCCCTCGATAAAACAAAAGGACCTGGAGACACATTGGAATCATGTAAACCACAACTTGCAGTCGACATGATTCCAGTCGACGAGATGCCGATCGACAAAACGGTTGTCTAACTGGCATCGAAAAGCTGAAGGAATGTTATATGTGACATATGATCAAATTGTAACATTAATTATCTAAACAGGAACACCTTGAAAACAGGACTTTGGTCCTAAGGGTTGTATCTCCATCTTCCTGTACAAAAATTAAGATTTTTACTGCTACTACTACTAATATGGAGCCAGACAAGCACATAGATCATCTGCACATCTTAGGTATGGTGACAGTGTGCAGTGGAGACACAGTGTGGGCCACTGATGGCTATAATTTGGCCATTTCTATGGCACTGGACTTCATTGCACCAATCTGTGTTCACCTACTGTCCTCCTGCTACATCTCACCATGGCATAATGATGAGCTGTGCCAGATGAAGGCAACAGGGCATAGGCTGCAATGTTCATGGAAGTGTTCAGGCTCTTTGGACAACAGGGTGGCTCTGAGGTCTATCTATGGAAATTATGAGGACAATAACTCTGGAAAAGGCAGAATTTCTGTCATGAGTAATTGACTCAGAGAAAAATAGGCCACTTAGCTCTTCCGCACTGTGGACAGACATTAATTTGATCAGTCTACAATTTGGTGGTGCTTTGTCACTAGAAAATTTTATAAGTTTGGTCAATTTTTCCTGGCCAGAGTGACCTTCATTAGAGCTGGGTGCACTCCAAGGGGCTTGTCATGAGTCATCAGTGATCCAGAGGAGAAACATTTAGACACTCTGCCAGTATGGAGAGAGTTTCAGTCTCTGAGACTGATGTTCTTGGGGTGATCTCGAGCATGAGTCCCACATGCAGTGAGCCAGACCTAGTCCAGCTGATTGTGGTCTGCCACATGGCTCAGGACCCAGTGCTTACAGGCATTATCAGGTTTTCAATCTCAGAGCATTGTTTTCCAAGTACTCTTAAAACAGCTTTGGTTCAACCCCTCTTGAAGAAGCAATCCTTGGACCCACAGCTGCTAGTGAACTACAGACCCATCTCAAACCTTCCCTTTCTGAGGGAGACAATCAAGAAGGTGGTGGCAATTAAGCTTGAGGTGCACTTGGAGAAGTATGACATCTATGAGTCATTACACTTGGCTTTCCAGCCTCACCACAGCACAGAGCCTGCACTTATCAAGGTGCTTAATGAACTGCTTCTGGCAAGAGATAGAGGGGAATAATCTGTTTTTGTTCTCCTTGCACTCTTATCAGCATTTTACACCATGGATCGTGGAGCATGGAGCATTAATAGATCCCTATCCGAATATGGGGGACTCCCTGAAACAGGATTAAAATGATTTGAGTCAGCCAGCCTGTCAGCGCAGTGGTTGGATTTCCGCTTGCGACACCGGCAACCCGGGTTCGAGAACCGACCTGGGTCATCGGATGGCCAGCCGGGGGGGAAGGGATGGAGCATCCTTGGATGGCTCTTCTTCTCCTCTGAGGGGAGGGTGGGGAGAATTTCCAGTGTTTGAGGGACCCTTGGCAGAGGCTGGGGGTACCACAAGCAGTCAGCATCTGGACATCCTAGGGGGCGAGGCGGATGCGGGACATCATTGCACGTCCCCGGCCCCAAGAAAAATGGGCAAAAAACCTTTGCTGCCAGTGTCCTCATGATGCCCGCCCGCCACTCCTTCATGCGCTCCCAGGCCAACTCCCCCACCTGACCAAAGTCCGCAACACTTTTGCAGGTGCCGTGGCCCAGCCCTGGGGGTCAAGCCAAGGGGGCAATGGGGAGTAGCAGCTCATATGGGAGTGGAGGACGGCGGGGACCGTGACCGGGCCGAAATTTCTGATGCTGGCAAGCAGACAAAAAAAGCAGAGTAAATAAAAAAAAGGAAAAGAAAAAAAAGAAATGGTTTAAGTCTTTCCTTACTGGTAGCTCACAGAAGGCTGTATAGGGAACATTCTCTTCGCAGCCAGTTGTGCTCAGCTATGGAGTTCCACAGGGGTCATTTTTACCACCAGTGTTATTCACGGTGTACACAATACCATTGGAATGGGTCAGTCAATGGAATATTGAGAGTTTTCACTGAGATGCAGGTAATACTCAACTGTACTTGTCTTTTACACCATATGGGCAAGCAGTGGTCTCAGTACTGGAACAATGCCTCCAAGAGATCATGCACTGCATGGTCTTGAACTGGCTGAGCCTGAATCTGGACAAGACGGAGTTGTTACTGATGCTGTGGTGTTGCCTTGTTGGGATGGCAGACCTATGGCTGCTGTGGATAAGGTAAAAAATCTAGGAGTCATTGTGGATGACTCTTGAACACCATGTTTTGACTATGATTCATAGTGGATTTTTTCAATTCAGGAATATCTCCTGGATTAAACCTTGTCTGGTACAAGAGGACCTGGCTACCCTGGTTCATGCCTTTGTAACCTCAAGATTGGACTACTACAATGCTCTTAAAGTAGAAGTACTAGATAATCAGGAAGTGATTATCAAAATTCAGATTATTGGCTGGAAGCATGCAGCCATAATTCTGTTTTTTTTGTATCTGAAATTATTTTTATCTAGTGATGTTTTGTTTTTTAGATATTTAGCATTTATTTGATTGGTTGTGGATCCACAGCAAATATGGCTGGTTCCTGAATTACAGTCTCACTCCTCCCTCATATCGTAGCACATGTTTTGTTTACTTCCTTTGGACCCAGTGCTGCACATTCCTGCTGTAATGCATATTCATAGTCGCATGCCCAGTATCATGGCTCAGTGTTTTGGCCATGATTTCTGTAATTTTTAGCTCTCATTTTGAATTAAGAAACACTTTATCCCAGTTCAGCATTCTGTAAAGTCTTAGAATATGTGTTTAGCTGAAGGGGGATGGTGGGAGGCATGCACGAGCCTGGATCTATGTCATAACGGCGACTGCTGAAAGACGATCGTCATTAGGGTGATGGCACATTGCTGAAAATAAATTTCAGCGATGTATCCCCCAGCGCACAGCAAAAGGGCACCGGGGACTTTGGTTTTACTGCTTTATGTGGGGGGTGGTGCCCCCTGCAACTCCCTACTAAAGGATTCTCAACTCCAGGGGGATGCATGTCGGGGGGGCTGCAAAACTGAAAAAAAAATATTCAGGCTGGGCGCAACAAAACGTACCTGCACCTGAACCCAGCATCATTCGCACCCCAGCCCTGAACTCACCCACCACGCCACGGGGCCAACTCAGTAGTTCACCGCGGCACCACCCCTCACAAACCCTCCCTCCTCTCCCTTCCCTTACTGAGCATGCTCACTCCCCCCACATGCGTATACATGTAGTGACATCCTGTCGCTATATGCGCGAACCCCCCATCCGGTCACTCTTTCCTGGTTGATCACCCTGATGACATGTGCCGTGATTGAGTCGCCATTTTAGTAGGTGCCCAATTGCAGTCACCTATGTCACGGGATACCCATGAGCCTCCTGGTGCTTTTGCAGGAAGAGGAGGGACATGTACTGGCATCGTGCTACCCAACATGCTGTACAGGGGCTTTCCGATGGCGAAACGCAAGACGCGATGAGTGCTTATAAACATACAAATGCGGTTGAAAAACAGTGTGGTTTAAGACAAAAACTGACTAGCACCCATACATTTACCTCAGTGTGATGCCCAGGTATGAAAAAGGTCCAGAGGGATTTGGTATTTGGGAAAATCACATACAGAAGTCACAACCTATTTCTTTCATCCCTGCTTGATATTACAAACATGGCTGCCACCTTTACTCTTACTGAAACCCTTCCACAAGGACCTAAAAAGTAAAACTCTATTCAATTTCAATAAATCATTAAATCAATAAATTAAACAAGCATTCTGTCCTCTTATTTTCCCTTCCTTTCACACATAAACAAAATAAAAAAAAAGAAGTACTATCCACAGATTTAATTCCTGGCATTTCTTTGGTGACCCTGCTCCCCTTCCCCATCCTTACAATTTGCCAGAGCAGTCTCTGCGCTTTACTCTGGCACGGATAAAACAGAGACAATGGCTCCATATAAGGTCTTCTGTTATATACAAGAGGGTGAATGTTCTGCCAGATGAAGTCTGCAGGAGTTTGAATTCCTGCATTCCATAACAAACAAACATTCCATATATTTAATGTGTAGAAAGATGATTGATAGGTGGGGAAGGATTATATTTTACTACATACTCTTAACAAAAGAAGATACCTGTTTTTTATTAAAAACAAGTTGATTTTTTTATTTCAATATTCTCAGTTTTCTCATTTTAGAAGTGTAATAAGACACTCCAGTGTGTGGGTTAGGCTGTGATAACCACCCTTCCAGCAAGTCCCTCTGCCTGCTGTGTCGGGCCTCACAATGCCCCTGGGTGGACAGTTATCTCAGTTTAACCCACTCCCTGGAGTGTCTTATTGCTTTCTTCAGCTGATGCACTGTTACTTTTAATTTATTATATCTATGAACATTTATTGAATTTTTAATATCTTATCTATGTCTGGATTGTTGTAATTCTGTGAAGCACTATGAGCCTATCTAGAATGGGACACTATATAAAAAATAAATACCTTGCCTTTTTCTGTTCAAACACTACAAATAAATAAAAAAAACAGGTCCCATGTATCCCCCACCCCAGGTATACACCTGGAAATCAACTACCACAGCAAGTATGCCTTTCCAGGAAAAATATTACAAATGAGTAAACGAATGCATGAAATTCATTACTTAAACCGGCCAAGTGTATTCCCCACGCCTACCTAGAAATGAGCTGCCACAGCTCAGTGTTCTTTTTCTGGACAAATACTGCACACAAGTACAGTACATAAATGCATAAAAAGAGTCCAATGTAACCAAATCCCAGGGATACACCTGGAAGCGAGCTTTCACAGCTCAGTTTGTATTTCCTGGTAAAACATTACAAATAAATACATATGTAGCCCCTGGAGAGCTCTCGTTCCCCTGTAGATCTACAGGCCTCATAGGGTCAACTGTAGCCAGCTTGGAAAAGTCCCTGCCAACTGGATTGGCTGAGAGTCTCCAAGTGGTGTGGTTTTCTGCTAATGGATGATGAGTCACCAGCAGTTGTGTACAGAGTCTTGGAAAGGAGTTTGAGGAGGCTGTGTCTTGCAGCCTGCAAATCAGAGAGGTCTATCTGGAAGCTAAACCCACCACCAGACCATGGGATCATAGTGGAGGCCATTTCTCTGTGCCCTTCATGGGGCGAATCCCCGTGGCATGCTGATACTCAAACACAATTATTTGCTTTCACAAACAGATAAGTGCAGTCCCTGAGGAAAGAAATGTTAAACTGTTTAAAATGAATGTAACTACTTCAAGTACGTCTCAGTGCTGCCCTCCTTGTACTACCACTAGAGGTCCAACTATGCAATTCTACCCATAACTGGGCTGTCTGTTTCCCAGAAGGGAAAAGCTATGCAAATCTGGCAGTACCAGATCTTCTACACCTTAGCAGGTCTAAGGTGTAAAGAAATGGGGCATGGGATATGTAGGTAGGCTCTGGCCTGCGTGCCAAGTCTGAGGGACTACTTGGGTTTCCCACTACATGCAGACTCAGGGCTGGGTCTGTGGGAATTTGTTGAGTTTTCACTGGGTCAGATGCCCCAGGGCTCCTCATATTGGCTGACCTGTCTTTCAGCTGGTCTAATCGAGTATAGGAACTGAAAGGGCCATGGATCCCACTAAAAAAGAAATTGCCCCCTGCATATTTCTTTCCAATCACAGTACAACTGTGAATGAGCATGTTTTGGGGAAGTGAGATGACCCCAAGGGCAATGAAAGAACCCTCACAGGGTTGTGGCAGAACCCTGAGTATTTGGCTGTTATGCCTAGTATGTACTGTAACTGTAGCCAAATTGCTTTAAAACTAGTTATTTTCACACAAAGTAACTATAGTGCACACACAAATGTAACCATAATTGTGTAGATTTCATTAGCATCATATTCACTACATTGGCAAAAAATGCTAATAGCACTAATTAGGAGAAATGTATTTTTGTGCAGATTCGTGCTTCAGTGAACATAATGAAAACTATCATTATTATTTTAACAGTGAAAGTTTTAAGTTTTACAGTAGTCTTGTTTTCCCTGTGTAACTGCAGCCCAATGGAACTATCCACTTTGAACATGCTGGGACGATACCCCCAGCCAGAACCCTGGATTTACCGTCTAAGGGGATTTTGCAGTTAATTTGGTGGGGGTCTTGGTCTCCTTACTGACTTTTGCAATTAATTCAGCAGGGACATGTCCCCGTCTTAAATTGGTACTGCCCATAGGATGTCTGTCTGTTCTGGGTCTGTCATGCCACTGGATTAATGCTCTGAGGATGACAGAGTAAACTTAGATAAGTGCAACCATTGCTTCACTTTAATCTTTTTAATGTACAGGCAGTTCTAAGAGGAGGAGACTTACCAACAGATTGAGTAAAGTCCTGTGGTGATGGGCAAGGGGTGACAATTGTAGGTGCTGATGTCACTGGCAGCCTCAGTCCTAAACCTGCACACAGCTGGGCCAGATTTAGATGATCGTCTTGTCAACAAACTGAAGGCAACATTGCAACCCAGCAGCTATCTGGATGACTGAGCAGCCCTGTTTGAGGAAAGGACTGCTCACCCCACACGGACAGGGGGACTAGAAAAGATGTCCTAAAAATTGCTGGGCTTCACAACACCATTCAGCCTACTGCAGCTGAAGGTACATCATACACATGCAGGTGACATTCAACAATAAAAGAACAACCAGAGCATTAACACTTGAGGCCTGGAATATCAGGACTCTTACGGACAGGAAGAATAAGGCCTCTGATGTGGGCTTCTAGCCAGAAAGAAGAACCGCTCTGGTTTCCAGAGAACTTGTGCATTATAACATCGACACAACTGCTCTCAGCAAAACACTTGATGGTTAAGGAGAGTTGCTAGAAAACAGTGGTTACACCGTCTACTGGAAAGGCAAGCCACACACTAACGAGAGAGAATCTGGTGTCAGCTTTGCAGTCAGAAGATGCCTAGTACAGCCCCTCCAAGGCCACCTAACTGGCATCAATGACAAAAACATGTCCTTGCAGTTACAACTAGACAAAGGCAGATATGCAACATTTGTCAGCATCTAGTCACCCACAATTACAAATGGCACAATAGACATTGAGACCTACTATGCAGAACTCAACAAGCTACTGGCAGACATACCAACAGATGAAAGCTCTTTCTACTAGGTGACTTTAAGGCTCAAGTGGGAAGTGACCACATTGCCTGGAAAGGAGTGATTGGCAATCACAGCATCAGGAAACACAACAGTAATGGCTTGCTCTTGCTCACCACATCTGCAGCCCATCAACTCACTATCATGAACACTTGGCTCCTCTTCTGAGACAAGCACAAATCGTCTTGGATGCATCCACAATCACATCACTGGCACCTGTTTGACTACGTGATCATAAGAAGGCAAGACCAACATGATGTCCAAACTACAAGAGCCATGCAAGGTGCTGAATGCTGGACTGATCACATACTTATTGGGACCAAGCTGTCTATTGTTATTAAGCCAAAAGTCAACAAAACTACATCAAGCCTTCCAAAGCATTTCAGTGTCAAAATACTCCAGGAAAATCAAGCTCTACAAAATGAACTGAATGAAGAGCTCACTCAGTCACTTCTGGACATTAATCAAACATTTCAAGATGTTGAGTCTCACTGGCAAGCATTCAAAGATGGTATGCTGCATTCTATTGAAAAGATACTTGGGTTTACAAAGAGATACCACCATGACTGGTTTGATGAAAATGATACAGAGATTACAGATCAATTGGCCAAGAAAAATAATACATATGCTGCATGGCTGGCAGACCTAAAATCAGATGCTAAACACACCGCTTTCATCAAATTATTTGAACAGCTCAAGTCCAGCTAAGAAGGATTCAGAACAACTGGTGGATCAAGGAAGCTGATGAGCTCCAGCAGTTTCCTGACAAATATGATAGCAGAAGCTTTTATGATGCATTAAAACAAGTTTATGCCCCTAAATGTGCAACTACGGCACCACTAAGGAGGCCAGATGGCAAGCAGCAGTTGACAGATGTGGACTCCATTCTCAAGCAATGGCATGAACATTTCAACACACTACTTAATCAACCATCAACTGTACAGCCCAGCATCATTGATGGTCTGCCACAAGCAAGTGTTGTCAATGAAATGGACAATCCTCCAGATCCTTCCAAGATCAGCAAAGAAATACACCAGACAAAATCTGGGAAGGCACCTGGTCCATATGGAATACCAGCAGAAATATATACCCCTAAGGATATGCTGAAATATGTCTTGAATAGGGAACCTCGTCCCTCCTTGTGTTCCAATGGTCTAGATTTTAGAATTATTAAATTAGGTATAAAATCTCTGGCCTATCCCCTTTCTTTTATCTTTAATGCTTCCTTATATTCAGGACTTCTTCCCGTCCAATGGAAATGTTCTATTGTTAAACCAATATCTAAATCAGGGAACCCAAACATAGTCTCAAACTATCGTCCCATTCCCCTACTTTCCCCATTATCAAAGATACTAGAGAAGATTATCTTTGATCCAACTACCAAATTTCTAAACAAGTATGAGTTGCTAACCTCCTAACAGAATGGTTTTAAACAGAAACATAATACAGAGACAGCCTTGGTGGGGTTCACTAGCTACCTTCAGGGTGCCCCAGATAAGGGGCACTCTGTGGCAGCTGTTTTTGTGGATCTCACCAAGGCCTTTGACTTGGTTGAACATAGACTAATAGCTGGGATTTTCCAAAAACTTAACTTTTCTCTTAATGTCATCATCTGGTATGTTGACTAAGTAACAGAGTGCACAAAACAGTGACAGATGGACATGTTTCTTCACCTAAATCAATAGTTTGTGGTGTTCCCCAGGCGTCAATATCAGGACCACTTATATTTTCTCTGTATATGAATTTGGCTCCTAGTATTTGTACACAAACATCTATTATTATATATTTAGATGATGCAGTTCTTTTTGAGATTGGCCCAAAGCCATCTGATGCTATCAGAAAAGTACAGGGTGATTTTAATCTGCTACAGAATTGGTTATTACAGAATTATATGATAATGAATATCAAAAAAACAAAGGCTATGGTGTTTTCAAACAAACAAGGAACTATGGGGTTGGATCCAGTTTTAGACATGAAAGGGAGTGTAACTGAATATGTTGATCAATTTAAATACAGTACCCCGAGCTGACTCTGGATTCTCATTTAACATTTGAAAACCATATCAATGGTCTTAGGAAAATCATCAGTCAAAGGTTGGGTGGGCTGTATCGGGTAAAAACATGTTTAACCCAGGAATCCTGGGTATTGTTGTCCCATAGTTTTCTTTTGAGCGTACTGGATTATTGCCTTATTATTTATACAGGCTGTAATAATCATTTGCTATCATGACTCAGGGTTACATACAATTCAATTCTTAGATTCATGCTTAATGCCCCATATCGTACTCATCATTGTTCCTTGTTTCAACAGGCTGAATGTATGTCTTTTGAAAACAGAGTTCAGTATAATTATGGGGTGTTCATGTATAAGATTACTTTTGTCATTTTCCCAATTCGATTATCGGTTTATTTAGTAGGGCTGCCAATGGCTGTGGGACTAGTTCTCAAGATAGGTATTCTTATAAACTCCCATTATGTCATAAAGCTGTCAGTCAGAAATCTGTTATTTATAGGGCCCCTAAATTTTTTAATTTACTTCCATCTGAGCTGCTCAGCTATAAAACAATTCATGTATTTAAGAGAAGACTTGTGCTGTATTTACAAGAACAGCATTGTGCTTGTTAGAGTGATGTGATATAAATTTATATTATGTAGTAAGTCTATTAGTAAACTCTATGTATTTATTGTTTTATGTATGTAATGTTACATGTGCTTATGTATTCCTCATCTTGCCGCCTATGAAAATGGACATTTTGCTCATCAGGCTTACAAGAATAAAAAATAAATGAAATGAAAACGTAAATAAATTAAATGAAATTTACAAAGTTGCTGAACCGATCCTGGTGTGCAGGCTTTGCTCACTGTTCAAATGCATATGGGACACCAAAACGCTGCCAAAGGACTTCAAAGATGCTCAGATCACCTGCATCTACAAGAAGAAAGGAGATCAGTGACTGCAACAATTATAGTAAGTAAGTAAGTAAGCATTTAAACTAGCCAAGGGGGGAGGCAGTGGAAAGGATCAGGGAAATCCTAGCCCCCCCCCGAAAAAAAATCAGGGTAGTAAGTGAGGTAAACACCAAGATAGAGATATTGATAGGGAGAAGGGCAGGGGTAAATAGAGAAAATGACAAAGGCAATAAGGACAGGGATGGGGCAAAAAGGGGTAAGGCCATCAAGAAATGGAGGGTAATGAGTACCAGTGCTCGTAGTCTGGGCAACAAGCTCCCTGAACTGGTGGCCTTGATGGAAGAGGGATGTCTGAATATCATAGCAGTCACAGAAACATGGTACACAGAGAACCATGACTGGGATGTTAACATACCAGGGTACACAACCTATAGGAGAGACAGGGAGGATATAAGAGGGGGAAGAGTCACTTTCTATGTAAGGGAAGGGATAAAAGCACCAGAACAAAAGAGTAAACAGGGAGGAGAGGAGGCACTGTGGGTCACCTTAGAGACTGGAAATGGAAATGTCAGGTGGAGAGATTGGGAAAGGATATGATAGAAGGCATCCTTAGGATGGCAGAGAAAGGGGAGATACTGTTGATGGGGGACCTGAATACGACAGATGTTAACTGGAGCACCTTTGCTGCAGCCACATCCAAGAGCAGGGCCATTCTCGATGCCCTACAGGTGGCATGCCTCAGACAGCTAGTTTTGGAACCCACTCATGAGGGAGCAATCTTAGACCTCATACTCTCAAATGGGGACAGTGAGCAGATCTCAGATCTAGAAGTGGGTAACCATCTGGGAACAAGTGTCCACCAAACAGTGTGGTTCACGATAAACTCAGCTACAGAGTCAAGCCATACAAAAGTGAAGGTACTGGACTTCAGGAGGGCTGACTTTGGCAAGATGGGAGAGTGCCTTAGAAAAGCACTAGCAAACAGGCTAGAAGGAGGGGTGGAGCAACAATGGGGAAACATCAAAATTGCCATCACAGAGGCAACAAGCCTTTGTGTATAGCAAATAAACAAATCAAAATGAAATAAAAAAACACTATGGTTCTCAAAAGAGGAGGCGAGGAAGGTTAGGGAGAAAAGATAGCATTTAGGAAGTGTAAGGAAACACATAAGGAGCAGGACAGAGAACTGTACCAATTAAGGCAGAAGGAAGCAGGGAGGGAAGTCAGAATAGCAAAGGCCCAAACTGAGGAAAAGATAGCCAACTCGGTTAAGAAGAGGGATAAAACCTTCTACAGGTACATCAGGGAGCGTAGAAAGACAAAGGGAGGGATAGTGAGGCTGAACAGAATGGATGGTGGGTGGGCAGAGAGGGACAGTGAAAAAGCAGGGATACTGAATGAATACTTCCGCTCAGTATTCACAAAACAGGAGGAGAGGGAGGTGCCTAATCCAATTAACAGAAGCACTCTGGATAGGGGAAGTCGATCCCAGTCCTTTCACAGAAGAAAGGGTTCTGATAGAACTCCTAAAACTGAAGATGGACAAAGCAATGGGGCCTGATGGAATTCACCCCAGAATTCTAAAATAATTAAGGGGAGAACTAGTGACACCACTAACTACCCTTTTAAACAAATCATGGGAGGATGGTGTGGTACCTGAGGACTGGAGGAAGGCAGATGTGATTCCACTTCACAAAAGTGGGAGAAAGACAGAGGCAGAAAACTACAGACCTGTCAGTTTGACCTCTGTGGTAGGGAAAGTGATGGAATCACTTCTGAAGGAAAGAATTGTTGAGTACCTAGAGGCCAGTGGGGCACAGGACCCAAGGCAGCATGGGTTCACAGCGGGAAGGTCATGTCAGACGAATCCAATTTATTTCTTTGACTGTGTGACCAAAGTAGTAGACCAGGGAGGGGCTGTGGACATGGCCTACGTAGACTTTAGCAAGGCAGTTGACACAGTCCCACACAAAAGATTAATAATCAAATTAACCAGCCTGGGAGTGGGTCCGAGGGTGGTAGCCTGGGTAAAACATTGGCTGGACAACAGGACACAGAAGGTAATTGTAAATGGAGTCCACTCTGAAGAAGGAGGTGTTACTAGTGGGGTACCGATGAGTTCAGTACTGGGTCCAGTCCTTTTTAATGTCTTTATAAGTGACATTGCAGAGGGACTGGAGGGAAAAGTATGCCTCTCTGCAGATGACACAAACATCTGCAACAGGGTTAATACACAAGGAGGCGTGGAAAGGATGAGAAGGGACTTGGCAAGGTTGGAGGAATGGTCAGAAGTATGGCAGCTTGGATTTAATGCAAAGAAGTGCAAAATAATGCACCTGGGAAACAAAAACCCAGGGCAAGATTACACAATGGTGAGGAGGTAGAAACAACAACAAAAATGGAAAGAGACCTGGGGGTATTCATATCAGATGACATTAAGGTTAGCAAGCAATGTGAGAAGGCAGTAGGGAGGGCTGGAGGATACTGGGATGTATTGGGAGAGGCATCACCAGCAGAAAACAATAAGTTGTTATCCCTCTGTACAGACAGTTGGTGAGACCCCATCTGGAGTACTGCATCCAGTTTTGGAGACCCCATCTCCGCAAGGACATAGACAGGATGGAGGCAGTCCAGAGGAGGGCAACTAAAATGGTGCAGGGTCTGCAAGAGAAGCCATACGAGGAGAGACTAAAGGAGCTTAATATGTATACCCTTGAAGAAAGGAGGGAGAGGTGGGACATGATAGAAACTTTTAAGTACCTCAGTGGAATCAACAAAGTCCAAGAGGGTAGCATCTTTCAGAAAAAGAGATGTGCAAGAACAATAATAATAATAATCTTTATTTTTAATGCGCCTTTCAAAAAATCAAGGCGAAGAACAGTCTTTAAAATACATCCAAATAACACATCATAATAAAAATCAGTAGAATAAATAATATCAACAGCATAATAAATAATAAAATCAGATCGGTTCAATATCCTCCCCAAACGCTTTTCTCCACAGAAAGGATTTCAATGCTTGTTTAAAGCCCCCCACCGTCGTGCACTCTCTGATCCAGCTGGGTAGAGAATTCCAGAGGGTCGGTGCCATGAATACGAAGGCCCGGGCACCGGAAGATTTCAAAACTACCCTCAGAATCTCTAGCAACCCCTCATTGGCTGAGCGGAGTGGTCACTCCGGGATGTAAGGGACCAGAAGTTCTTTCAGGTAGTCAGGTCCCAGACAGTGCAGGGCTTTGTAAGTCAGCAAACCGACTTTAAAGGAGATCCACCACTGAACCGGCAGCCAGTGCAGGCTCCACAGCACCGGAGTAATATTGGAGGAATGAGGCATCCCAGTTAACAACCAGGCCGCGGAGTTCTGCACCAACTGCAAGCGGCGGATATCAACCCCTGGAAGCCCAAAGTAAAGGGAAGTGCAGTAGTCCAAGCGTGAGGTCACAAAGGCGTGGATCAACGTAGGTAGGTCTCCGGACGGAACAAGGTGCTTGATCCTAGCGATATTCCTAAGATGATAGAAGGATAACTTAACGACAGCTGACACTTGCGCATGCAGTGTCAGCCGGTCGTCAAGAATTACACCTAGGTTGCGCACCTGTTCAGAGATAGGAAGCTCAACCGACCCCAGGAATAAACCTGAGGGATGGTTTGTCCCCCATCCCCCCATCAGGTGACCAGGATCCACGACCATCACCTCCGTCTTTCCAGAATTCAACTTCAGCCAGCTGGACCGCATCCATCCTTGGATTTCATTGAGGCAGTTATTAAACACCGAGAGTGCTCCATTCTGGTCAGGTACAAAAGACAGGTAGAGCTGGGTATCATCGGCATAACAATGAAACTCCAGCCCATACCATCTTACAATGTCTCTGAGGGGAAGCATGTACACCGCAAACAACATGGGGGACAGCACTGAGCCCTGAGGCACCCCACAAGACAGAGAGATAGGGTCGGAGGAAAATACCCCCAACACCACTCTCTGTGTTCTACCAGTGAGGAAGGACGTAAACCATCTGTGGACCAAACCTGAAAGCCCACAGATGATTCTCAAGTGTTCAAGCAGTACCCCATGGTCTACAGTGTCAAATGCTGATGACAGATCCAACAGTCCCAAAATGGACCATTTTTTCTGGTCTCTCACCATCAAGAGATCATTGAGCACCCGAGCCAGCGCAGTCTCGGTGCTATGCCTCTTTCTAAAACCTGATTGGAGAGGATCATAGATGCTATGGATGGTCAAATGGTTATCCAACTGAGTAGCCACTACTTTCTCAATTACCTTCCCAACAAAGGGAAGGTTTGAGATAGGTCTGTAGTTAGCGAGGGAGTCTGGGTCCAAAGAAGCCTTCTTCAACACTGGTGTCACCACAGCCTCCTTCAGGGAGCAGGGATATTCACCAGAGTCTAAGGAGCACCAGACTATCCTCGCTAGAACTGGGATGATAATCTCCCCACAGCCCATAATCAGGGCTGTAGGGCCGAGGTCTAAACTACAGCATGTAGTGCGCATACCTTGGACAATTCTCATAACATCCTCGATATCCGGCCTTTTGAAGAGATTCCAGGAATGTGGAGGGAAAGCGACCAAGGACTGGTCCATGGCCCTTCCCATAGAGAGTGTTGCAAGGGTCTCCACCCTAATGTCCTCCTCCTTATCTGCAAAGAACCAAGCAAGCTCTTCACACTAAGATTGTGAAAAAGCTCTACAAACCTGTAGACAGGCTGGGTTGCACGGTCTGTCCACGGTTCGAAAGAGCTGAGCCGGTCAGTTCTGTGCAGCAGCAATTTCCCCGGACAGGAACACTGCCTTCTTACGGGTAATTGCTGACTGATAGAGTTGATAGTGCTCTAACAGTCTAAGATGGTCGGCATTCCGGAGGGATTTCCGCCAACATCTCTCTAACCTGCATCCTAAACACAGCATCTCCCTCAGGTCCCCATCGAACCATGGGGACCGAGGGTGAAGGGAGAGCGGAAGCACACGAAATGGTGCAATGGAATCCAGAGCAGAGGTAATGGCCTTATTATAGGCCAGAACCAAAACCTCCAGATCTGAGCATATCACAGGGAGTTCTGATAGGTCAAGTGCAGCATTTAGACCATTGGGAGTCACATCCCGTAAAGGGCGGTAAGTGACCATCTCCACAGGGGTTGGTCTACGCAGGGGGGTGCCAAAATTGAATCTCACAGTGTGATGGTCAGACCATCCGATGGGTTCCACCCCCACGCCTGAGGCCTCCATCCCCAGGAGGAAGACCAGATCAAGGGAATGACCACATTTATGAGTGGCAGAGGTAACCACCTGTGAGAGGCCCAATGAATTCATCAATTGGAGGAAGTGCTGCCCAAATTGAGAGAGTTCATTGTTGATCCAGGCATTGAAGTCACCCAGCACCATCAACCTGGGGGACTCCAATACCAGGTCAACAATGAAGTCCGCCACTTCCTTAAGGAATGGCTTCTAGTCTCCGGGTGGACAGTAGACGAGGGCCAGTCTATAGCTCCCACCTGCCACAATGACACATTCGAATGATCTGGTCTCCTCAACTGGCACACTGGTAAGACCCAATTCGGTCTTGAAACAGACCGCAACCCCCCCCACCCCTGCGGTCCAATCTCGGACAGTGAATCACTGAATACCCATCTGGAACTGCTGCCTCAAGAACGGGGCCAGCATTTCCATCCAGCCAGGTTTCGGTGATGCAAGCCAGATCTGCTGTACTCACCAAGTCCGCTATGATAGCAGTCTTGTTCACAACGGATCTGGCATTGCATAACACCGCCTGAGTTGGACAGAGCCTCTGAAATGCCCCGGCCACCAGCCCATCATTACCAATAATGGTGCCCTTGGGTATGGGGGTCAAACAAGGAAACCTCCGTTCAGACCTCCATTTCACCTCAGGGCATCTTCTGGGCTTAACAATCCCGATGCGAGTGCTCCCCTCAACCATCCTCCACTGTTCACACCCACCACCCCTCCGCCTCCTCCTACGGGCAATTCCCAAGGCCTGACAACGCTGATAAACTGAAAAAGCTAAAGGAGGGGGGAAAAGGAGCGAAGGGCATTAAGGGTGGAGGATGAATGGCACACGACGGGGGGGGGGGTAATAATAAATATCCCCATCCTTCAACTTGAAGCTAGAGAATGACCTCTTACTCAGCCAAGACTAAAAATCCCAACCCAAAATTAAAATAACAGTTAACCCACCAAATTAAACAACCAAAAACACAAAATCCCAAACCCAAATAACCTGACTTAATCCAAAATTTCTCAGATAGAACCTGCTTTCGGAAAAAAAAAAAAACAAGGGGACATAATTTGAAGATAGAGGGGGGATGGCTCAGGGGCAATGTGAGGAAGTATTTTTTCACAGAGAGGATGGTGGATGCATGGAACAGCCTTCCTGAGAAGGTTGTGGGGTCTAAAACTGTGGGAGAATTCAAGAATGCAAGGGACAGACATAGGGCAATTCTTGCGGGGTAGGAAGAAATAGGCTGTTGGTTAACTAGGATCTGCAGCTTATCCTGTAGGTAGGGAAATGGTCAGACTAGGTGGGCCAAGTGGTCCCTATCTGCCGTCAAAGTCTATGTTTCTACGTAAGTAAATGTTTATTTGATTGAGCACCCTATCCCGGAGGCTCTGAGCCTTGTAGAACTGGGTATAAAACATATAAAATAATAAATAAATAAAAACAATAGTAAGATAAAATAGTTAAAAATCCAATTTAAATAACATATTGCAGCAGGTTACTAATTTAACTCTAAATCTGGAAATGCTTTCCTAAAAGGATGCGCCTTTAGGCCCTGCTTAAAAGACTGTACTGATAGGGCCTCCCTTAAAGATTTTGGCAGCAAGTTCCACAATACTGGGCCAGCCACCTCAAATGAGCAGCCTCCAGAGGACTTAAGGTGGACCCTGGGAACAGCTAGGAGGCCCTTGGTAGAGGAGCAAAATGAGCATACTGTACAGGCAGGCATCACGGCATCTCACTCCTGGAAATTGCAGGGAAAATTCTGGCTAGAATTCTTAACAGATTGGTCAAGAACATCACTGATATAAATGTTTAAGAGTTGCAGACAGGATTTATGACTAATTGAGGAATGGTTGACTGCATTTTAACGGCGAGGCTAATCAACAAGGTCCTCTCTGACCCCACTCCGGTGACCTCTGGTGTCCAACAGGGATCAGTTTTGGGGCTCCTTCTCTTTTCTGCATTTGTTAACAACCTCCCTGCTGCTGCTTCCAACTATAGCGTCACCCTTTATGCTGATGATCTTGTCATCCTCGCACATTCCCGGGACATTGGGGTTCTCAACCTTCAGCTGAGTGAGGCCTTTAAGAATATTCAGTCCTGGGTAACATCTCACAAGCTGGTCCTCAACCTAAAAAAAACTCAGGCCATGCTTTTTGGGTCAGTAGCCAAGATCAAGGCCTCCCTTGTCCCTCTATGTGTCAGTGGTGTGGATGGCTCTCCCCTCCTAACCACAGTTTCCATAAAATACCTTGGGGTGACACTTGACCCCCAACTTGACCTGGGGTGTCACATCCTAAATGTTTGCAGAATTGTAAACTGTAAACTGGGTCTTGCCTACAGGGCAAAGAAAATGTCGACATCTGCAGCTCATTTGGCATTGGCCAGAGGTGTTCTGCTCTCTACTCTTAGCTATGGCCTTCTCCTGTTTACTAGCACCTCCAAAGTCCACCTTGCTCAGTGGAATATGACCTACAACAACACCTGTCACTTTGTCCTGGTAGCCCCATGTCTCACCCATCATTGTAAATTATACAACAAACTGGGCTGGCTTTCCCCAGCCAGTCACTTGAAATATGGGTTGGGCTGCTTCATAGGAAAGGTGCTCAGAACCGGCACCCCTCCGGGGCTGGCGCAGCTTCTCAAGCCTGCTGAATCCTCCTTCTACTCCCTCAGGTCTCAGGGTCCTGGGGTGCTCAAAGTTCCTTATACTCCAACCCAAATGGGGGATAGGGACTTTGCTACATGTGATCTGAGGCTATGGAACTCCCTTCCTGACCATGTACATTCCTCCCCCTTCCACCTAAGTCTCCAGAATTCCCTGTGGGAGCACTTGAAACTGTTCTCTGTGTGCAGGTGTTCCAAGCCACCATAACCAGGTCTCCAAATTGGTCTCATCCAACCCACTGCCCACTGTCCTTTAACTCTGGGAAGCATGTGATTGCTTGCTATCTGCTTATGAATTATGTGGCCCTGGTAAAAGGGTCACTCATACAATGTAATTGCCATTGAATGTCTTAGTCTATTTATTCCATATGTATATGTATATTTTACCTATTACTGCACACTGTATACTATCTATGTTCATCCAGCTCTCTTGTGACTCTGTACATTGCTCCTCTTGTTGTTATGTACCTTGTTTGAACCTGTATTTTCATTGTACTCTCCCGGGTCATACCAGAAAATAGGCATACAGCTTGTCTAGTGTACCTACCTGGTCAACAAAAGCTAAATAAATAAATAATAAATAAAAGTGTTGAGAGCAAACACACATCTATATGCTGCTTTCTTTGACCTTAATCTTTTGATTCCATGAGCAGACCTACACTCTGGGCTTTGCTGACAAAATTAGGACGTCCAACCAACTTTGACAACATAGAGTGAGCATTCCATGATGGCATGTACAAAGAGTGTCAGTGGTTGGCCAACTTTCAGATTCTTTAGCGATAGCAAATGGCTTAAAGCAAGGATGCTTTCTGGTGCCTGTCCTGTTCATCCTTTTCTATGCTGCTATGCTTAAGGAAGCTATGCCAAAGGCTCAGGCCAGGATCTACATTCGTTTCCACACATCAATCAAACTAATCAATCTGCACCAGCTACAAGTGAGTACCCTGGTACTGGAAGCACTAATTCAAGAACATCTTTATGCCAATGATTGTGCTATGTTCGTGCACACAGAGAGTGACCTCCAGCAAATGTCTGATCATTTTTCTGTAGCAGTAACAGCATTTTGCCTGTCAGTCAACCTCAGCAAGACAGAGGTTATGCACCAAAGACCGCTAAATGATATGACTTCAGCTGCTGAGACAAACATCAATATCAATGGCATCAAATTGAAAAAAGTACCATCTTTCACGTACCTCAGCAGCATCTTGTCTAATGATGTGCTCATAGATAAGGAGATAGTCACTTGCATTTATAAAGCCAGCAGCAACTTTGGCCATTTATACAACAGAGTCTGGAATGTGCATGGCCTCAAACTGTCAAGAAAACTCAAAGCATACCAGGAAGTTGTATTGACTGTGCTTCTATATGGTTGCAAGACATGGACACTCTATCGATGTCATGTAATGGAATGTGAGTCTTTCCACATGTGGCACTTAAGAAAAATTCTCTGCAATAAATGACAGGACAAAATCACCAACACCAAAGTCCTGAAGTGAGCTCAAACAATCTGTTTTGAGGCGCAACTTATCAAGGCTCAACTCAGATGCACAGGTCATGTGATTTGTATGGATGACACAAGGCTGCCAAAATGTATCCTTTATGAAGAGCGGAAGCTAAGTAAATGTTCAGTGGGTGGACAGAGGAAGCACTACAGGGAAACACTGAAACACTCACTGACCAAATGTAACATCAACATCAGTGACTGGGAGGTAATGGCTCAAGACAGATCACCATGGAGATCCACTGTTCATTACAGAGTCACAACATTTGAAAGCCAATGTGTGATGGCAGCTGAAGAGAACAGAAAAGCAAGGAAAGCTGCTTCTCAGTAACAAACAGCAGCTGAGTTGGGCTTCACGTGGCCTGTATGTGGATGCATGTGCATGGCACACATCAAACTTATCAGCCACATGAGAACACACAACTTAACCAACTAACTCAACTTCCTCCAGGGCAGTCATCATTGACCCCAATGTGACAGCCAACACATGGAGGTGGACACACAGGAACCTAAGTCTTTCACTGTGTGCCCCTCTCAGCAGACAGTTAGGTTGGAGGGTACTGGGTCTATGGGAAGGTGGTCAGGAAGGTAATCCTGGGGCAGCTTTGCAGAGTCACATGCCCCATTATGCCCTCAGGTGCCCTAGTTTGAGGCATATTTGAAGTAATTAATTCATCCTGTTTAACTCTACCTCATGCTGAGTCCTGAAAATACTACTGGGTGCTTAAATCCCACTGCTAAAAGAAATCAATGTGTCCTTGGGTTGTACACAACCCTGAAATGATCTGGTTGTTGCTGTTGGTGGGCAATTACAACAAAGAAGCAACTTCATGTGGAATTTGGATTTTTAATTTATTGGATCCACTATAAAGTGATTGGTTTACTGACATTACGGTGAAATATATACCGCAAAGTCCATTACAGTGACAAAATCGGCAGTTTGCTGTAATGGTCATGCAGTACACTGACACAGCTTCTCTGGATCTTGTGCCCCCTTCCCAAAACAACTCCAACCTGGAGTTGATTATTTTAACGTCCGGGAGGTGTAGGGAGCAGAGCCCCCTGCATGGGAACATTGTTTTCCTGATGGCATAAAGCCAACTGTTGGCATTGCGCTGTCACTGTAAAGGCAGTCTACAAGTTTACTGTCAAACTGCTATGGTGGAACCACGAGATTAGTACATTTTACTAATAATATGCTCGTGTGCTTTTCATGTAATAAACAGAATGGTCGGTGCTGGCCCAATGGCACAGAGGGCTGAGGCACTGCAGAAATGCCTTACTTTGTGTCACGCCAGTCACCAACATTCAGAAAAGAACTCAGGTCACTAGGAGTCAACCAGAGGGAGGGCTGGAAGAGGGCTGAGTGGCCACCTGGCAGCTTTCTTCTCCCAGACTGGAATGAGGCACTTTCTGGGTTTTGGCTGCCACCAGATGGAGGACTGGAGGCAGAGCAGATATCCAGGAGGCTGACAGAATATCAGGAGGGTGGAAAGAGCTGTGGTTCCAGAGCACATTCATGCCTCCACATGCATCTGTGCTCCGTGCCACCATAGCTCACCAGAGCACCACCAGAGCATGGGGAAAAAAACTGAGGAAAGTGGTAGACCTGGGCTCCATAAAGCCTTGCCAGAGGCGCTGCAGCCAATCCTGCTACTTCAGGACCCTGAGGGTGAATTCTGGATATGAGGCACCAGAGTGGGGGGAGGATGTCCTTGCCTCCCCCCAGCCCCACCATGGCGGGGGCAATCTGTGAGAGAACCCAGCCCTGAACCATGAAGAGAGGCAAGGGATGTCTGACAACACCTGGCAATGAGGCTGAACAGCCATCCAGTCTGACCAAAAGAAAGATAAAAACTTTATTAAAAGTAAATAAATAAATAACTAAACAGTGTGGTTGGAATTTACATTTCTTCTGAACATTGGGTTATTACTTACAAGTAGCGTGCCTCCTGGCCCCCTTAATTTGTAGTCAGCAGCTACCCTGAGGATGTCAGAGCACCTAAGAGGTCATCTTGGGCCCATGAAGTCAAGTAAGTGCATTTGTGTGTGTGTTCCCCCTTCCTGAAAACAAACAATGCCATCTAAGCTCTAGACCATTGAGGGAGTTACAGATAGCTAGATAGATAGACAGATAGATAGATAGATATATAGACAGACAGATAGATAGATAGATAGATAGATAGATAGAGAGATAGATAGATAGAGAGACAGACAGACAGACAGAGAGACAGATAAATAAAGCAGGTCCAGTATAACCATCCATCCCCAGGACACACAAAGAAATGAGCTGCCACAGCTCAGAGTGCCATTCCTGGTCACAAATTACCAATAAATGAGTGAACCAGGTCCATATAAGCCACCCTCAGGACAAACATGAAAATGAGCTGTCATACCTCAGTGTGCCTGTCATTGTGAGACATTACAAACGAATCAGATAGGTCTCTTGTAACCCCCCCACCCCACAGATCCACCTGGGAACAAGCTTTCACAGCGCAGAGTGCCCTTCCTGTTCAAACATAACAAATAAATAAAAGAGGTCCTATGTGATCCACTCCGCCCCCCAGGCTACACCTGGAAACAGGCTGTCACAGCTCAGCGTTCCCTTCCTGGTGAAATATTATAAGCAAATAAATAAACATGTACCACACCGGTGGTTAATAAATCAGGAAAATGTTGTAAATCCTGTTATTTTGGGATAAATATTTATTTTCACATAGAACACATTATAAAACTTAGAAAACATGTTGCAATATTACCCTTCAAATATTTTATTTCCAGTTAGAATCTGGATATAAAACTCAGAAAACAATGGATCATCTAGAGAGTATACAAAGGGAAAAAGAGGATGTTTTAAAGTAAAACAAGCTAAAACACTAATGAAAACTTTAACAATAGAGCGGTACACCATATGTCAACTACTTAATGGGTAGTAGAAGAATAACATGTGCATCTCAAGAAGAAGGTAAGATCTTTGCTTTTTTATTTATTTGTAATGTTTGACCAGGAAAGGCACATTAAGCTTTTATCGCTTGTTTCCAGTTGTGTCCTGGATTGTGGGGTGCATGGACCTGTCTTATTGACAGTGTGAATGCTGGCCATGATACCGGGAAAATTCCCCTTCTTCCTGTGGGGGGAGCCCCTGTCAATCTATCCAAGATGGTGGACACTGTGGATGATGATGGTAAAGATGGAGGAGGACTGAAGTGTTTGTTCTCCAGCTCACAGGAGCTTATGGAAATTATTTCCTACTCTCAAGTGCCTGAATCTATGGACATTGCCATGCAAGTACATACTGACAGTGTAAAATCCTCAGGTGAAATGAATATCCCTGGTACTGACCAAACATCTGTGGACATTGAGTTTGATACTTCTGAGGCTACAGGATGGGATGAAGAACCAACAGAGCTACAAGACCAGATGTTAAAAGAGGCCATGTCCACATGAAAAACTCACCTGCTAAAACTGCTAGCAGAGGAGGAGGATGAAAAGCTTGCCAAAGAGAGTGCACTGAAATGTAAAGTAAAACCTCCAGAAGTTGCTCCCCCGTGCTTGTGGCTCATGAAACTGTTTCTATTCATCCCATGATTTGACTCACACAACCAAGCACTGATAATCCTGCACTGCTGTCAGCTGCTAAACTGACAGCAAATACATCCAAGGAAGTGCTCTGTCGGTTGAAAACTGATACCAGCACTACACCCAGGCCCAGATCCAGCCATGGATAAACTGTTCACACTTCTGTTGGTGCCTCAGAACACATGAATCCCCAACCTGTCTTGCCTTCTGAAACGGACGCTGTAGCTGTGGAATACTGGAGCCCTGAATGTGCCTTACAAGTGGCAGGCTAGGTGAGGGGAACTACAGGACAGACCTCACCCTCGGTGCTGAATGTGGCAGAAATCATGACAGTGGCAGGACAGGAGGAGACACAGGTAAGCTAGCAAAAACCTCCTGTGCCTGTACCGCATGCTCCTACTTCTGGCAGTACTCACACACACACACTGCCTCTACTGTTATAACTGTCTCTGCCTCTGCCTCTAACTTTGTCTATGAGGATAGATAGATAGATAGATAGATAGATAGATAGATAGATAGATAGATAGATAGATAGATAGATAAAACTATTTTTATACAGATAGCATGTCATTAGGCAAAAATATCAATGTTTACAAGACAGACTTGTGTATTACACAGGAGGATGTGGGTGCTACTGTACCTGGATAGGAACAGGCTTATTCCTTGGCCCCATTCCCTTGGCAGCAACTTCCAAGGTGAAAAATCTAGGCATCCTCGATGATGGACTAACACTTGATTCTCGGGTGTCATTAATTGTCAGAAGTGATTTTTACCACTTAAGGAATGTTGCCCAGATAAAAGCTTTGATTCCTCCTGACAACCTGCCATCACTGGTACACACTTTTGTGACATCGCGACTCGATTACTGCAATACTCTGTACCTCGGGGTCGATGGAGGGGTTCTTCAGCACCTGCAGTTAGTGCAGAACATGGCAGCCAGGCTGCTAATGGGCCTAATGAGGTCCTGTCAAGTGACCTTGGTTCTCTGCTAGCTGCTTTGGTTGCTGGTGAGAAGTAAGATGATCTTCAAGGTGGGCTTGCTCAACTATAAGGCCCTACTCGGGTCAGGCCCTGGCTACTTGAGTGATCTCCTGAATCCTGTCCATATTGTGCACTCGCTCCACTCCTTCACCGAGTGCCTCCTAGCAGTTCCCAGAGCCAGCCTTAAATCCTCTGGAGAGCATGTGTTTGAGGTGGTAGGCCCAGTTTTATGGAATTTTCCCCCTAGACCCTTGAGGAAGGCCCCATCAGTGGAGATTTTCAAGCTGGGGCTGAAGGCACATCTTTTTAAAAAAGCATTTGGTGATTATAGTTAAAGAGCCCCAGACACTATTGTGACAACTTTGAGAAAATGTAATGTTTAGCACAAGTCAGCTTATATTTTAACATTGTTTCTGTATTTCTCATTCTTCTTTATTAGTAAGGACATTTGAATGTAAACAGGATCGCTGCCCTATCTGTTCTGGCTGCTTACCTACACATGACATCACAGTTGTGTTTATGACATCACAATCTATTGCTGTGGGGATAATTATAATGCCATAAATGGGGGGAGTATTTATTTTATTTATTTAAAAGTTGGTAACCGGGGAAAGCACCATGACCAGAAGCTTGTTTCTAGGTGCAACCCAGATTATGATGTCATATGTAGGATAGCAGCAAAGAGCAGATAAAGTCTAAGGGACAGTAAGCCTCTTTCATACAGCTGTCCTCAGTAATAAAGAAAAAAGGTAAATAACTATAGAAAATACATGAAATATAAACTGAACTGTTTAAATCTCACATTTTTTTCCAAGTTTTTCTAATGGTGTCAGGGGCTCTTTAAAAACTTTATAGACTTCTGCATTTGCTTAATTAATTTATTTTAGGTCATACTGTTGCTTATTGTTGTATCTTGTTTTATGTTTAATATTGTTGTGTATCATTTTTACCTACCTGTACAGTGCCCAGAGCCTCCAGGATGGGGTACTATATAAATAAACTTTACTTATTTACTATTAGACATTGCAGTTGCTCTAAAAACAACAATACAAAATATAAATCACAAAAAACAAATTACAAGCATTTGAGAAGTAGCTTTCCAGTTCATTTACAAAAGCAGATACTGATGACAAAGAGCGAACAGAATAATGTAATTCGTTCCAGTGTAAAGCAGCCTGAAAACTTGCTGGGCTGGATATTCAAAAGGGTTGCTCCATGCGCAATAGGGTTGCGCCTGCGCAAGTCCGAAATTGCGCCATTCTGCCATATTCAGCAGGAGACAGTTGCGCCCCCCAAGTCAAGCTGAGTAACAGCGCCAATGCTAATGAAGGCATGCTGAACGGAGGAGGAACCATGCATAAACTGCACAGCCTGCTATTCAGCGGGCTGACCAGAGTTAACTCTTGACGCAACTCCCAACCTGCGCCTGCACAACTTTGAGCCCAAAAAAGGAGTAAGTCGAGGCCACCCACAGGTGAGCTGCCGCATTGCAGAGGCGAAACACAGCAGCTGCCACCTGTCGGTGGCCCTCAACGATACCTCCTGTGCCCCCTGCAGCCCAATCGGGGCATATAGTAACCCCCCACTGGCGACAGCGGCAAATGTTGAAACAGCCCACCTCTCGACTGGCCCGATTATGGGCAAAAGTGAAAAATAAAACCCACCCCCACCAGCCTGATCGCAGGCAGCAAAGTCCAACCCCCAAGAACATATCCCTGGTTGTCCAGTGGACCTCGAAGCCCGATCGGGTAGCAAAGTGTTCAAACCCCAAGGACCACCTACCCTGGTGATCTAGTGGCCCCCTCCCCACCACCACAAAGCCCCACCACCCCGCTCCCCGTCCAGCCAGCAGGCGGCAGCATCCCACCGACTGCCACCCCGCTGCCCGCCGACTGACTGCCCGGTAGGGCTGCACGCCCATTGGTGCAGAGCAAGAGCCAATGGGCGTGGAGCCCATACCATACAAGGCAGTCCAGATATGTGAATGAATTCATTCAGGGTAGGTGGTCCTTGGGTGGGGGGTTTGAACACTTTGCTGCCCGCCATCGGGCTTCGCGTCCACTGGACCACCAGGATATGTTCTGGGAGGGTTGACTCTTTGCCGCGAATCGGGCCGAGGTCCACTGGACCAGCAGGGATATGTTCTTGGGGAGGGGTTGGACTCTTTTGCTGCCCGCAATCGGGCTGGTGGGGTGGTTTTATTTTTCACTTTTGCCCGTGATCGGGCCAGTCGGAAGGTGGGAGTTGTTAACGCTTGCCCGCGATCGGGCCAGTCGGGGAGGTGGGGCTGTTTCAACATTTGCCCGCCGATCGGCCAGTCGGAGGGTGGGGATTTTTAACTTATGCCCGTGATCGGGCCAGTCGGGGGGTGGGGGGAATTTTTAACCTATGCCCGCGATTGGGCTGCAGGGGGCGTCGGTCCCGATGGCTGCTGTCTGGCAGGGCGCCAGGCGCAAGTCCTCGGGAATCGGCGCACCTGCATGCTAATGGCATGCAAATGGGGCCATAAATAGATGCAAATGCCCCCCATGCCTTGCATGAATTATGGCCCCATTTGCATGTCACCTTTTGAATATCGGAAATTTGTGCATTGTGCAATGGTACTTGTGCCACCGCATCTTGAATGCTCCACTCTGACAACTTGCGGTGGCGCAAGTTCCACTGCGCCATGCACAGTGGCTGTGGCCAGGGGGTGATATTCAAAGGAGTTGCTCAATAGCTCAACTCCATTGAATATCGCCCCGGCCACACCCCTGTGCAACTATTTTGTACAGCGCAAGGGCTTGCGCCACAAAATAGCGCAGTTTGAATATCCAGCCCAGTGTCTTTTCACCAAACCTGGTATTGCTTCTAGCAAACCAGTTTTATTGATGTGCCCCGATCTGTTCAGCTCATGGACTTGATCTCATGTTTTACCAAATACAATATGAGTAATGTAATGATTTGGTTGAAATAACAAGTTCTTGTGTAGTAGTTTCAGTCAGGTTTTAGTAAATCTTACGTGCAGGGACTACCAGTTCAACTTTTTAAACATTGAACAATGATGAGTTGTAAAACTACAACCCAGTACATACAGGGCCAATTTATAATGTAACTAGTCTAACTTATCTAACAACCCTTTACCTGCAGTACAGTATATCAAATTACCATGGTCCAAAGAAGGTAAAACCAGTTGCTCAACAATTGTTTTCTTAACGTGTCTTTCAAGACACATAGCAATATGTCTTAATACCCATAACTTCTTGTTAGCATATTGACAACTGAGGTTCTATGTCCTGCAAAAGATAGCTCAAAAACCACACCCAAATATCTGTATTCATCAACCTGGGAAATCTGTTCACCATAACTTGTCAAAATATGCAACTGAAGTTTGTTTTTTGATCTAAAATTAACCAGCTCAGTTTTGTTTCGGCATTCATTATAGCCTTGACTTGGAGAACCACCCCTGCACACTGAGAAACTCTGCCTGGAGTTTTACCCTAAGGTGTGACAAATCCCTACCCACGGTAACCAGGGCAGTGTCACCTACCTACAATCTCACCAAGGAAAACTAAACTACCTGAGGAAGATTGTTGCTGAAAGCAAAAACAAGAGGGGTCCCAGCATAGAACCCTGAGGTACCCCACAAACCACCTTTTTACTTGGCGAGAGACTCTGGGAGATTGACACCCTCTGGGAGCAATTCTCTAGGTAGGACTTGATTCATTCCCAGGGACCATCTATCCCCAGGGCTGCTATCTTATCCAGTAACAGGGGTGGTCCACCAGGTCAAAGGCATTATATAAATCTATAAAAATGACCGCCATCTCCAGCTTGGAGTCCAAGGAAGGGGACACTAAGTCACTGAATTCCAACAAAGCACTTGTCATCGAGTGCCCCTTCCTGAACCCTAACTGGAAGGGTGTCAGTACAGTGTATTTATCCAGATGTTCAACCAATTGTGAGTGTACATGATGCCTCAAACATTTAGACAACACAGACAAACGTTTTATTGGTCAGTAATTCCCTGGATCAGAAGCATCTCTATCTTTTGGGGTATTACTTTGCTTTCTTTCCATACTTTTGGAAAAAATTCTTTGACTTAAGCTCCAGTTAAAAAGAAAAGTAATAATTAAGACTACTTCCTTGGCCTCAAATTTTAGGAATTTACCTTTACATCTATATCATCAGGCCCAGGATAACTGTGTTCACTGGGACCCTATCAGTTTTTAAGAACCTCTGAGATACTCAGTACCCTAAACCAAAAAGGTGGGTGCTTTAAATTGATGTTAGTAGTTTTTCCATCACCCAATCCCCCAGAAAGGGGGAGATTTCCCAAACTTGGTGGATTTACAAAGTAGGTGTTGAGAATCTCAGAGTTCGCACAGGGGTCAGTAACCAATTATCCATCATACATCAACTGCAGGGGCTTAGCAGGACAAATACTCCCAGGACTGCTTAACTGATTAACAGTCTGACAACATTTATGAGGGTCTTTATTTTTATCCAATTTCTGCCTATCACATTTTACTTTGGCTTTCTTTATCTGCTCTTTGTACTCATTCCGCTGAAGTTTAAAAATATCCCAGTCCATCCTCAATTTTGTTTTCTTAGCCAATCTCCAGATTTTATTTTCATCCTGATTATTTTCAAAAATTTCTCATTCATCCAAGGAGCCCTAGCTGACTTTAACATAATTTTTTGTCCGGGTGCATGCAAATCACACAAGTCAACAAAAGTCCCTACAAAATATTCCACAGCCCAATCCAATTCAGGAGTTAAATTACATTGATTCCAACTTTCATTTCTCACACTGTTCTTAAACTTTTCAGTGGAATTTTCTGTTGTCCCTAGCCCAGTAATAATTATGAGAATTATCCGCTATCTGTTCCTGCTCAATAATAATCCAGATCGGAGTATGGTCCCCTAAATGTGGTGATAAAATCCCTGGCCCAGATATTCAAAGGGGTTGCCCAATGTGCCCCAGCGTGAAATTCAAAGGGCAAGTTGTGTGGTGCAAATCCCGATGCGCTGGGGCGCATTGGTAATGTATGCACTCAGATGCAGGGGGCGTGCCCATGTACATGTGTCACATCCCGATATTCAGCACAGGATGTGCGGCACATATGCTGGTGCAACCCTGCAGTGTGCCACATAGGGGGGCTCAAAGTTGAGCCTGTGAGGAGTGGGAACAAATCCCAGCCACCCACAGGTGAAACACTGTATTGCAGGGGCAACACAGCAGCTGCCAGCCGTGGGTGTCAACCCGCCCACCCAGAACACTGTCCACAAGCACACACATATCTCTGGTAGTCCAGTGGACCACCTCCCGAGTCCTGATGTGCCGATAACTGCTATGTTAGACTGTTCCTGGTAGTCTAGTGGCCCCCCTCCCCTCCTGTGTTCCTGATAACCGGAATATTACTATTATCCATGTCCCTGGTAGTCTAGTGGTACCCTCCTGCCCATTGCCGTGATCACGGTAGAGTGCCATATCATCTATCCCTGGTAATCAGTGGCACCCCACACCTCCCACCCACACAGCACCAATTGCCCTCCGCTCCCCCCATCAGATGGCTGGCAGCCAACCCCGCATACTGCCAGGCTGCCCACCGAATAACGTTACAGTATGGGCTGTAAGCCCATTGGTCCACAGTGTGGACCAATGGCTTACAGAGCATACTGTACTAGACAGTCCTGAATATGTGAAAGACTTCATTCACACATGTGGGACTGTCTAGTACAGTATGCCCTGCAAGCCCATACTGTAACTGTCATTCGGCAGGTGGCTGGGTGGTATGCTGGCGGGTTGCAGCCCCCCCCGATGATGGGGGCAGCGGGGTGGGCAAGGAGTGCTGTGTGGGTGGGGGGTGCTACTGGATCACCAAGAATAGATGGTATGGTGCTATACCACGATCACAGCAATGGGTGGGGGGGGTACCACTAGACTACCAGGGGCATGGGTAACGGTAACATTCCAGTGATCTGGGGATGGGGAGGAGCGGGGAGTCACTAGACTACCAGAGACAGTCTCACATAACAGTTATCGGGGAATCGGGTGGGCGGGGGGCCACTAGACTACCAGGGCTATCAGTCGTACCTTGTACTGCGCGATCACAGCTACAGGGCAGGGGATGCCCCAGGATCCCCACAGCACACATCATGCTGTGCAAGGTGCCAGGCATAAGTCTCTGGCCTGCCCTGTGCAAGGCATGCAAATGGGGCCATAATGACATGCAAATGGCCCCATTTGTGCCTTGCATGATCTCTAGCCTCATTTGCATGCCCCCTGCTGAATATTGTGGGTGATGCTCCTAGCGCAACTGCACTTGCACTGGCGCATCCCTGTGCTCCCTATCCGTGGCTTGTGCTGGCGTAGTGCCACTGCACCAGGTGCAGTATGTACGCCAACCTTGCCATATTCAACAGTGCTGTGCCATGGCACATCACCATTGAATATCACCTGGTCCTGGCCCCGGCGCATCCCGGTTGCGCTGCACCCAGGCTTGCACCCCTGCCAGGCGCAGTCTGAAAATCTGGGCCCCTGTGTCTTTTACCCTAACTTGTGGGGAAGTAAATATTAAATCCAGAACTGAACCCTAGTTGGAAACATTAGTATATCTAGTGGGTATTCAGATGTTTAATTCCTAGAATTGAAACCAATTCCTTTAATTGCCTCCCTCAAGGCTGAAACTAATCAAAATTCAAATCACCAATTAGGATAAGCCTCTTGTTCCCCAGACACTCATAGATTTTACTCACTACCACTTATAATTTAATTAATTTACCTTTGGGAAGAGAGTACACCACACCAACAGCTATTTTAAATTTAGTTAAACTACTAAGTATTCAGTACTCTCACTACTACCAAGTAACAAGGTCTCAACAAGGCCTATGAGTGTTTCATATGCAATGCCGCCCCCCCACCCCTTTACTTTTTCCCCTTAGTAGTTCAGGACTATAATTAGCATGCAAATGATTTGAATATGATATATGCTCACAGTGTCATTATACATTTCTCTCTTACAGATTTTTCTGCTTTTACCAATAGGATGAAGAAATACTGTTTAGATCCACGTGTTGTAGTGTGGGACAAGTGTTGATCAATGCTCATTTCCCTTTTTCTCCCTTTTTCTTTCCTCTCTTGTGTCTTACTCCATGCCCTTCTCTCCCCAATTTTGTTTGACCTTCTTTCATTTTCTTGACCTCCTAGTCCTTTGTTTCTGTTGTTTGATTTATACTAGTTCTTACTATTAATGTCATACATTTTAGTCGAATGCTGTGTTTTTCTTTGCATTTCATGCTACTTTTGATTTTGTATAAAAAGTGAGCTAGATTAAATGCTGTTTTAGGTATTTACCTGTTATAAAATTATATACGGCACTATAATTTGGAGCCTATATTACCATTTATTATGTTTGTATTTAATCATTTACTCCTTTGTTTTTAAATATCACTTTTTGTACATTATGCACTGTTCATCAATTGGTTGTATGTAAATGTCATTGATTGGGGCTTTTGAAATTTAGTCTTATGAATATTAAAGAAATGTCTGTATTTAAGGTGATGACACTTCTCTTTGGCCATGCCCCCTGAGGAAGGGTTTTTGGACCTGAAGCGCCGGGGCGAGTATGGTCAGTGACTTGGCTGATATTTTCACTTGCTTTTGTGTTTATTTTTTGGAATAAAAATCTTTTTGATGTGCAACAATTTGGGCTGATGTTCACTCGTTGAAGTAACTGCTGGGACTTAGCTATGGAGCCCAACAGCTCTTAAACAGAAGCAAGATATCTACTATTTCCTCAGGACTACACAGTTGGTTTGGAGTTGTGAATGTCCATAGGTCCACTTCCCCAGGATACCCTTCCAACTCAGATTGCACAGATTGTGATTGATACTCGTCCCTTGAAAATTTTATGAGTAACTTTTGGGACCCCTGATGATGCTCTACATAACTGGGAACAAATATTATTAGTTAGGAAACATAATATTCTGTCCAAAAGTCAAATGATTTATCTCCTTAAAACCCTTATTCTGCCATTATTTTTGCATGTGGCCCATGTTTTTCTCTGACCTCTAGAGTTAGATGTTAAATTATATAGCCTTTCCTTTAAGGTGTATGGGGAAGCAGACTCAACCCCATCAAAAGGGAACATCCTTAACCTGACTATAGTAAAACGGAGTGTAAATGCTGAATCCCATTGTTTTGGTTTTTTTCCACACCTTGTTTTTTGGTTTTAACTTCTATCCAGTATTGCTTGGAAAAGCTGAACTATGGGTTCCATTGACTGCTGATTGACTGTCTCCATTTAAAGACAAATGGGAAAGGGACTGTCTAGGATTCCCGCACACCCGAACTGGCCCTATGATACCTAAGGGAATCATGTTATTGCTAGTTAAAATAAAACAATGGCATATACTATGAGCACGTTACATCCTAGACAAGGAAACAGGTCTATGCCTTGGTTATGAATATTAAATTCTTGCTCCCCCTCCCCTTGTTTCAGCTTCCATTTTGTCCTTCAGGACAGGAGCAAACTGTATTCTTTTAGTTGCTTGGCTCTAATGTCATGGGAAGTTGTGAGTCAAAAATTCCTAAAACATTAATCAGTAGAAGAACAAGTTTGCCCCAGAACCACATGTGATTCTCAATTAGAAACCCAGGAACATTTCTTTCTGGTCTGTGCACTGTAAGTGGCTTTTTGGAATGCTCTTATGCAGATATGGAATGACAATCTCTCCCCTCTGTAACCTATGAAATAATCATGCTGGGATTATATCCACATAGAATGCAGCACTATGATGCCAGTGCCTTATGGCTGATTTTTGCCATGTGCAAATATTTTTTTATGGCAGGCAAGGTGTGCCTGCACCTTGTAACAAAAGGTATCCACTGTTGCAGATACAGTGGGTACCGTGATGACTTGTCTCAGGAAAATGTGTTTCATGGAATCCCAAACTCTGTCTTCTGCACAATGTGTGTGTCTCTGCGGCCACTGTACATGGATCTCTGATTTTGGTTGATGTACCACTTAGTGTTGTTGTCTCTGTTTGAGTCTCTATAAGTAATACTTTGTATAGTACTTAATTCTTTTTTGGATGTGGACATTTGCAGCCATTGTTTGTTTCTTTTTTTTCCCCCTTTTTGGAGGGAATTGTAGCTCCTTTTGTTACTTATGCCAGGTTTTTCATTTTCGTTTCCTTTTATTTTCTCACCCACTCTGTATATCATTATTTATAGTTGTATCTTTTGTATGTTGATTCTTATATTGTGTATATGACTTTGGTATGTGTTGCAGGAGTTATTTTCTTTTAATAAAATTCCCCTGCACTTCATCGATAAGTGTCATGAGATCTTTTACTTTTACCTGGACAGTGACCAGAGATGGGCAGAAGGGATCTTGGTTTAACGTCTCATCCAAAAGATGGCACCTCACCTGTAAAGCAACCCCCTCATACTGCACTACAGTGTCAGCTAGGGTTATTACCTCAAGTACCAACTGTGGGGCTAGAACCCACAACCGTCTGAAATTCCATTGCCAGAAAGCAGCATGCTACCTACTGAGCTACATAACTACATAATAAATAAATATTGAGCCTTCATAACTAACTTGAGTCTTTGCTATTTATGTGTTCTGATTCTCATCTCTCACTAGTGGAGTTACATGTATTATTTCACTGCAAATCATATTCCATACGAAACTGGTCTCATGTAACCCCACAGTCCTCTAGGACCCATGATCTTGATTGGGTTAGGCAGCCTAACCCGTGGCAGCAGCCGGGCTTCACTTCAGCTGGCTGCACCTCCAGAGACTGTCCACTGCTTCAGGGACCAGTTGCAGGTCCCATGTCCTTGATTGGGTTAGGCAGCCCAACCTGCAGTGGCAGCCTGGCTTCACTTCAGCTGGCTGCACCTCCAGAGACTGCCTGCTGCTTCAGGGACCAGTTGCAGGTCCCGTGCCCTTGACTGGGTTAGGCAGCCCAACACGCAACATCAGCCCGGCTTCACTTCAACTGGCTGTGCCTCTAGAGACTGCCCACTGCTTCAGGGACCAATCGCATGTACGAAACCAGGACTCAGTGAGCTCGAATCCCCTTCAGGCGCAGACTGCCATTGGTGACCCCCCTCTCTTCTCCTCTACATGGACTCCAGATCTCCTACCTTTTCTCAGGATCGCTAAGCCCCACCAACTACTCAGAATTGTGCTGCTTTAATTCATAATATTTCTGCTGCAGGCTTTCCAGCTCAGTTCAGTAATGTTTCTGTTAAGTTCAGTAATGTTTCTGTTGCTTAGCTTAGTTTAGCAGTGTTTCTGCAGCACGGCTTCACTTAGTGCAAATTCTGCTGCTTGTCTAATGCAGCTAAGTATTTGCTGCTGGCTTTCCAGCTTGTTTTACAGCTAGGTATTTTGTTTATAATTGTTCAATAAGATTGCCAGCTAATTTGTACTGTTAGGAAGTCATAGACCTTTCCTGTAAATGCTGTCTGAAATTTTATGGTCATACTGAATTTACAGTTAATTCACAAGTTAAGTTTACTGCTTCCCTCTTTCAATGCCTGCTTTGTTTTTCTTTTTTTTTTTATACATTATTTTTATTGTTTTCATTTGTTTTACAACATATGACCATTTCATATTCAAGACGAGTCACAAGCATCTTTACAATCCACTGAGAGTCAAAACGGCTCCTTAATACAAGGATAAGTGTATCATGAATATTTTGATACCTCATATGGAGGGTTTACTAAAATACATTTCTACAGTTATAGAACAAGATTTGAAGCTGTTAAAGTAGCCTAAGAGCAGAGCGACTATTTCGTGTGCTAAAGTCAATATAGGAAGTCCAACATTTCACCTCCCAAATGGGAGTAGTGGCGTCACTCTATATCCCTTTAAGTTTTACTAATACCCATACATTAATTTTACATAGCAGCAAACAACAGTGTCGCCGGAAAATAAAATGAGCAATGACCTCCCGAACACAAACACTGGTCTGGACTAAGTTACCCTCCAAGTAACAATAACATTTGTTTTAGATGCAACCCTTTTCATCTACTGCATAGCAATATGCAGAATTTTATTTTAATGTATTGCTAGGAGATCTGTTAGTCAAGGGACTAAACTTAAAGTAATTATTACAGACTATTTACCCAATCTTAACTTGTTGCAAACTAGCCATTGTCTACTTAAATCATAGCCAACACTAGGATCTCAGCAACTTCTCCATTATTAGACTGCAAAAAACAGAGGTAAAATCAACAGATATTTTAAATAAAGTCAGTTCCCCTCAGTCTCATCCAGGTCGCTATCTTCCGTATCACTAATTCGAGAGTGTTTCCCTTGCTTATCCACGAATCGAGAAGCCCACTTGCCTGTTTCACCAGGATCAGAAAACATCCAAACTTTACTTTCGAACACCACCCTAAGACAAGCTGGAAATATTACCGCATGGGTGATTGCGGCCTCCCTGAGTTTCTTGAGCACCCCTTCAAACCGTTTACGGCTCTCCGGATAGCATAACTAATATCCGGAAAAAAATAGACCAAGCGTTTGTCTTGTATGATCAGGCCAACTTGTCTCACCATACAAAGGATTTTGTCCTGTGTTCCAATGCCATCTGTTATCACAAGCAAGGTGCATGGGGTTTCAGAGTCCTCCCTAAAACCCCTGGAAGTAATTTGGTAAGCTTTCTGGAGATTAAAACTGATTGTTTGATCTTCTGGCACCAACTTCTCTCGCAACCATTCTTGTAAGAACATGAGGGAGTGATCCCCCTCAATCCCCACGGACAAGCCGAGAATCCTAATATGGGACGATCAATTTTGATTTTTGATTGTCTCCAATCTAGCTTTAAGGTGAGAGTTCTCTTTTATTAGTAACATAGTGGCTGCAGACGTAGAGTCACTGTTCCGTTTCACATCACTCATCTCCGTTTGTATAGTCTCCATCGTTTTTTCAACAACATTTATTCTGGTGTTAAATAAGTCTATTTTGGAGTTCAGGTTGGCAACAGAAGAGATTATTCTCTGCAATTTTAGCCCAATAGACAGCATAGTTTCTTCGGCATCGGGCTGAGAGGTGGTCTGCGTCTCTAGGCCTGACCGCATAGGCTGCATAGAACCTGAGGATTTTTTCCTTGTTGCACCAGTGCGATCCTTACAAGAGTTGCCCATTTTAGATTTCTGACCTTCCCAGTTCCAGTAATGGATGTCTTTTCAGCTGAAAGATGCCCCAAATTGGTAAGTTTTTAAGTTTTATAAAAGTTCGTTAAGGAGCTAATAGTTCTTCCTGCCACCAGCTCGGGCTCTACAGTGCCCCCCCAGCGCCTGCTTTGTTTTTCTAATCTTACTCCAAAGCTCTAAGCTCCTGCTCCTACCTACCTAACTCTTTCCATTATTGTAATTACCCTTCCCTCTAGTTCTGATTTTACTGTTCTACTTCCCAGGACCTGCCTGCTGCACATTTTTTATTAATTTTTTTCCCTGACAGCCCCAGGCTCATTTAATTTCCCCTATTAATTTTTATTGTTTCCTTTATCTCCCTTGCCTTAAGCTCTGATCTCCACCTCCCAAACTGCCTTTGTCTGTTGTTTTGAACTTGGCACTAAAGACAATCACTCCTCTGGACTCATCTCCCTCCCCCACCCCGACCCATGCTATACTTAATTAATCTTTTGTCTACTCTAACCTGCCCACAACTTTCCCTATGTGCTGACCAGTGACGGCAACACTTAATTAAACTTTTCATTTTCTCCCTCTCCCCTCCTCTAGGTCCCGTGCCCTTGATTGGGTTAGGCAGGCCGACCCACGGTAGCAGCCTGACTTCATTTCGGCTGGCTGCACCTCTGGAAACTGCCTGCTGCTTCAGGGACCAGTTTCAGGTATGAAACTGGGACTCAGTGAGCTCAGACCCCATTGGCTTTTTGCTCTTCAGGCTCAGACTGCCATTGGTGACCCCCCTCTCTTCTTCTCTACATGGACTCCAGATCTCCTACCTTTTCTCAGGATCGCTAAGCCCCACCAACTGCTCAGAATTGTGCTGCTTTAATTCATAATATTTCTGCTGCAGGCTTTCCAGCTCAGTTCAGTAATGTTTCTGTTAAGTTCAGTAATGTTTCTGCTGCTCAACTTAGTTTAGCAGTATTTCTGCAGCATGGCTTCACTTAGTGCAAATTCTGCTGCTTGTCTAATATAGCTGAGTATTTGATACTGGCTTTCCAGCTTGTTTAATACAGCTAGTATGTTGTCCCAACAGCCCACCCCAACCCCGGTCACCCATCCAGACCCTAGCCTCTATTAAATACTCTTAGGTTCCTCCCACTAGTTCTCTATCACCTCTCCCATTGGTTCCATCCCAGTGTTGTCTAGTTTTATAAGCCAGACTGTTCTCTTCAGTTCCTACAACTGACTGCACTCCTACACACTACCATTTCTCCACCCTCATCCTAATAAGCTTTTTTTCACTCAACTGGTAAACTAGCATTCCATTACATTATATACATGTGCCTTCCACACACCCCTATACTCTTTGTTTTTCCACACACCCCTATACTCTTTGTTTTTCCACACACCCCTATACTCTTTGTTTTTCCACACATTCCTATTTATACCTTCTAACTCCTACTCCAATATCTCCTCCTCTCTCTTTTGCTCTTCCACTCACCTTCCCTCTCTATCACTATCCTACTCACTCTAATCTCTACCCATCATGTACCCACTTGTCCTTGCCTGCCTCTCCCTGCTTTTCTCCCTGTCATCCCTCCCACTTCTTCTCTTCCTCCTGTTCCTGCTCCGCCCGCCCCTCCCCATGCAACCCTTCCTCTCCCCCACCCTCCCTTCATCCAGTGAGCCTCCCTTAGTGCACTTCCCCTGATGTGCTGCTGTCAGCATCCTCCATAGTCCCAGTACCCACCTAGCCTCCCTGTGAGCCCTCACAGTCCATAACAGCTATTCTTATAACAGGCCCATGCTCGCCTCCAGCCGACTACTTCCCTTGTCAAAAAAATGCCTAGCCATCCTAACAAGAACACTCATAGCACCTCTGCTTATCACGGCTGCAGACATCGAGCCCAACCCCAGTCCCCCCATCCTCATCTTCCCAAAGGTCTTAGGCTTCTGCACGTAAACATTAGAAGCCTATTCCCCAAAATTGACCTTATACAGCCACTCATGCTACATCTCAGACCCTCAGTCCTTTCCCTTACCAAGTCATGGCTCAGCTCTAAAATCCCCGACTCGGCAATCTCCATCCCTAGATACTCCCTCATCTGCCAGGACTTTAAGTCCAGGGGTGGGGGAGTCACCATGTACATATCCACATCCATAAAGAACTCAGTCTGCCTCTCCACCACCTCTCCCTCTGCCTATGAAATGCTTCTAATAAAAATCTCCTTCCCCTTTTCCCACCCTGTCTTTGTAGGTGGTATCTACTGCTGCCCTAACCTCCCTGTTTCCTCCCTCTCCTCTAGCACTGATCTTCTCTCTTCCATCTCTTCCCTTGCTTCCCCTGGTGAACTCGTCCTTCTCAGGGACGTCAATATAAATTGGCAGTCCAGTACCCCATCCAAAATCTGTAACCATGCCTCTTCACTAAGCTTAAAGCAACTCATTATAGACCCTACACAGCTTAATCACAAATCTGGTAAACATTCTCTTATAGACTGGGTACTGACATCACACCCACACTGTGTCATACTTTCTGGTATATTCCCTGATGCACTCAGCAATCATCACATGGTATACTGTGTGCATAAAATCCACCATGCTAAATCACCCCGTCATTCTCAACTTTAGCTCCATCCACTCCCTTGATCTGTCCTTCATCCATAACGACCTGTCCAACATAGATTGGTCACCTATCTCCACTGCTGCCTCTGTCAATACTGCCTGGAGCTATTTCAGCTCCTAGTTTCTCAATGTCTGGGACTACCATGCGCCTTTCAGAAATGTAAAGGTCCATGGAAATCACCTCCCATGGGTCTCTGCCGAACTCATCGCATGCCAATGTGCAAGAGACCAAGTCTGGGTAGCTTTTAAAACTTCTGGCTCCCCCATGACCTTCAACACTACCGCATGCTTTACAACACATGCACCAAAGCCATTAAGCATGCCAAAGCGGAGTACTTTCAAGCCTCCTTCCATGAAAACATCAACAACCTTTCCAAATTCTGGAAGGTTATCCATGCCTTATTTTCCCAGCCTGTCCACTTCTCATCACCTGTCCTAAAAATTGGTTTGCGCACATTAGATGACCCCCCATGGCAGCTGAATTCAACAACTATTTCACTTCCTATGCCTCCTCCCTTCTTGCCTCTCTTACCCCCTTACTTCCAGTGGCTGTACATGTCCCTTCCCACCCACTTTGCACTCCCAACCCCCCCACCTCACACTTTTCCTTCAAATCTGTATCACCCGAGGGACACTGCGTGTTTTTTTGGCCCTGAACCCTTGCAAGGGAAAAAGCCCTGATGGCCTCGACCCCAAACTTCTCCACCTCTCAGCCTACTCTATTACTCAGCTTATATCTACTATTCTGAACCTATCCTTCTTTCACGCATCAGTTCCTGATGCCTGGAAGTCAGCTACCATTATACCCCTTCCTAAAGGTGGCAACCCCTCCAACCCTAGCAATTTCTGTCCAGTCTCTTTACTCCCTGCTCTGGCTAATCTCCAAGAACATCTGTTCCTGGAGCAACTCTCTGCCTTCCTTGACTCTACCTCCTTTTTCACCCCTTTCCAATCTGGATTCCATAAAAACCACTCTACCACCACCTCTCTCCTTTGGCTTACTGACTCCATACTCACATGTATGGATCAGGGATTCATCACCTCAGCCGTAGTTGTCAACCTAGCCAAAGCCTTTAACACTGTCTCCCACTCCCTCCTCCTGAGCAAGCTGTCATTGGCTGGTCTCTCTGTATCTGCCACCAACTGGTTTCGGTCCTACCTCATAGGTCGAACACAGTTGGTTAGAACTGGTAACTATCTCCCCTCCCTTCTCCTCCCTATCAACATTGGTGTCCTCTGTGGTACAGTACTCAGGCCAATACTGTTTTCCATCTTCCTAAAGGACCTTCCTAATGCTTGCATTTTCTCAAGCATCCACATGTGTGCAGATGACACAGTCTTATTTTCTTCCAGAACCTCCCCCTCTGAACTGGCCACCAGCCTTCAGCAGGACTTTAACAACGTCCAGTGCTGGTTCAATGCTAACCAGCTCTCCATGAACATCAAAAAAACGGTCTCCATACCTTTGGCTCCAAACAAAACCTGTCCAGACTTGTCATCACCCCTACCTTCAACACCCTGTCTGGTATTATATTAGATGATGTCCCCACCTTTAAAGGAAAACTCCATGTTAAAATCAGAAAAAGATATGTAGCAGGCTTTTTTTCTGTGTCCTAACCAGTTCCCAGCATTTTCTTTTCCTCTGGCTGTGAGAGATGTTTTTTCTAACTTTCCCTAACTGTTTTATTGCCATTGGAGGCTGTCATTCTGGTTTCTTTTATGGCCTGTAGTCTTCCCAGAGTGCCCTTTGGTGTGATGTCTAATTGCCCCTGCAGGAAGCCAGTGTCTTCTTACAGGGTCTGTCATAGCTCAGCCACAGAGAAAATACTTCTTCCAGAGAAGACAAACTGCTAGATTTTGGGTGAGTGTAATCATTATTATTTTTTGATTTCAGTACCTTGTCCTGCTATGCTCTGCTGTGTGTGTGTGTGTGTGTGTGTGTGTGTGTGTGTGTGTGTGAATCATGTCACTGTTTACTCTATTTCTCTCAGTCACTTTCAGTTTTTGCACCAGTACTAAGTAGCAAAAATTGAACATCACCTTATAGGTTGTAACATAGCAGGACAAGGTACTAATATCAAAAAATAATAATGATTACACTCACCCAAAATGTAGCAATGTGACTTCTTCTCTGAAAGAAGTATTATCTTTGTGGCTGAGCTGTGACAGACCCTGCTAAATTTAGAGACATAGCTACATCACTGTCACATGAACCAGGGTGCATCGTAGGAGAAAGAAAGCCAATAAACCTATTTGTGATGGAGATCCCCAGGGGGCGTAAAACTACCATACAGCTAGCCGGCTAATTAGGAAAAACTCCTAATAGCAGACAGAGGGAAGGACACACTAGGACTTAACATACATATCAAAACACTCTACATAACATGTTTTTGCACATTCTGGGTGGACTTCTCCTTTAAGTACCTTGGGTTATGGCTAGACAAGTCCCTCAACTTTGGGGTTCACATTGACGCTATCCACAAATACTGCTCCCTAAGCTCAGTACTCTGCACAGGCAATGCAGCTGCCTGCCACTGCAAGCCTGGAGAGAAATCATCCAAAAGATGATTCTCCCCCATCCTCGATTTCAGAGACACAGTATGCTGTCATACCCCTAAATCTACCCTCTCCAGACTGGACACCTTCTTCAATTCCTTCTGTCACTTCGTACTGGGTTGCCCTCCACTTACTCACCACTGTGATCTTTATACCTCACTCTCCTTTCCCTCCCTTTATGCCAGACGACTTCAAAACAGTGTTAATCTAGTTGGGAAGTTCTGGCTCGGAACTCTCCCTCTACACTTAGCCTCCCTCCTATCTCGCTCCCCTCCCTCCTCCTATACCCTCCGCAATTCCACTCACCATACCCTCGCCCTCCCCCCTCAGTGCATCTCATGAGGTTGAGATGCTTTTTCCTTCAAGTTCCCTAATACCTGGAATTCCCTCCTTCTTGAAATTTGCTCTGCTCAATCTCACAATTCACTAGCCCTTCTCCTTCAGAAGCACACTGTTCACAGTTGCACCCGCACCTAACCCCTCCACCTCTTATCCCCTATTTTTTCTAATCCCCAACATCCCCATCCATTTTCTTCCAGTTTCTCTGACAGCAACCTCTGCCACCCCTCGCCCTCCCTTCCTCCCACTCTACTCCCTCTCCCCCTTCCCCCTCTTTCTTCCTTCCTTCCTTCCTCTCTCTCCTCCTTCCTTTCCAGGTACAATCCCCCCTCACAGGGTTCTCAGCATCCTAACAAGGGGTAATTTCACCAGCTCCCCTTACCACCTCCCCATCCCTTTCCCCATGCTCTCCCCCCTTTTTCTCTCTCTCTCTCTCATGCCCTCCCCTCTCTCTCTCTCTCTCTGTCTCTCTCACTCACTCACTCACTGCCTTCCTTGGTGTGTAGTTGCCCGCCTTGCCTTGTCTTCTCCCCCCTTCCTCTTACCCCTGCCTTCTCCCCTCTCCCTCATGTCCTTCATGTCTGGGTTCATACCCCTTGCAGGGTTCTCAGCATCCTGAAGGGGTGTAACCCCCGGCTTTCCTTGCCTTCTCCCCTTCCTCTTACCCTGCCCTCTCCCCTCTTTCTCACTTCCTTCTTATCCAGTTTCACTCCCCCTTGCAGGGTTCCCAGCATACTGAATGGGTTGTAACCCCCCAGCTTGCCTTGGCTTCTCCAGCCCCCACTCCTCTTCCCTTCCCTCCCCTCTCTCCTCTCTCTCACTCCCTTCCTGTCTGGGTTCATACCCCCTTGCAGGGTTCTCAGCATCCTGAAGGAGTGTTACCCCCCTGGCTTGCCTTGCCTTCTCCCTCCCTCCCTCCTCCTTTCCCTGCCCCTACCATTCTACCTGCCTACCTAGCACTTGGTACCCCCTGTACTCTGCCAGCCTTATCTAGCACATTAAGGTGTACTCCATTAGGGTCTACACCTTCCTTGTTACCTATTTTACTCTTGTGCCTACGGTATTGTAACCCTGTGCGATTTTACCTTAATAATACTATGGTTAGCCCGTCTTCCTTGCCCAAGCTAGTAATGTATTTTACGTTTGCTATACTGTTTTTATATTGCCTGTCTTTGTTTTTGGTCCCCCACGTATGTAACCCCTCCCCCCAGGACGCTTCTGGAAATGAGCTGTTTATAGCTCATGTCATCTTTCCTGGTGAAACCATTTCAAATAAATAATTACCTACTGAGCTACATAACTACATAATAAATAAATAATGAGCCTTCATGACTAACTTGTGTCTTTGCCAATTATGTGTTCTGAGTCTCATCTCTCACTAGTGGAGATACATGTATTATTCCACCGCAAATCATATTCCATATGAAGCAGGTCCCATGTAACACCCCCCCCCCCAACACCCCAACCTACAGTATACACAAGGAAATGAGTTGCCACAGTTCAGAGTGGCTTTTCTGGTCAAACATTACAATATGTAGGTGCATAAATCAGGCCCATGTAACCAACCCTCAGAACACACAAGGAAATGAGATATCACAACTCAGTGTGCCTTTCCTGATAAAAACATTACAAATAAAGGCCCGGGTTCATTGACGCAGCAGTAGTGTTACTGCTTGCGAGGTCACTAGCCTGGATGCAGAAGTGAGCCCAGATTGTTGGGGGATCACAGGGGGAAGAGGAGGAGGAGGAGGATCAAGCATCCCAGAGAATGCTCCCCTCCTTCTGGGAGAGAGGGTTGCTGTGTCTGCTGCAATGCTACCACCTAGGAGATCATGGGTGGCAGCCCAGTAGAGGTAGGCAGGTTAGGACATGGCTGTTGGCCAGCTCACATAACACATGCCTTTGTGCATGCATGAGTATTCCCAAGCCCTGGCGTGCCAGCAGCTACTGGGGAGAAATGAGAAAAATTATTGGACCGGGCACATGAGGCAACAGGACCCTGGTACATCTGGGCCCTTGTGAAGTTTGTCATGCCAGCTGCTTGATGAAACTGGAAGGTCAGAGGTACATCTTCTTGCCCCAGACACTGCCAAGGGGTGCAGACTGGGGCTCCATGGAAGACCTGGCAGTGGTGACACACAAGGTGGATCAGCATGTACTGTGGGTCTCCTAAAGAGAGGGGGAGCCAGAGACCTGCAGGGGCCCAAATAGTAAGTAAAAAAAATACAAATAAATAAAACAGATCCCAACTTCCCCACCCCCAACAGACATACCTGCAAAAATCTGTCTGTCATCTGGAAGGATGCTGCCTTTGCACAGTGTGCCTTTCATAGACAAATATTATTATAGGGGCACGGTGGCTCCCCTACAGTTAGGGTTGAGTAGGGTGTTCCACCCTAACTTTGCACCTTAATAGCTTTGGCACGATCGACGAAATTAGCTGAAATGTTGCATGTGTTGTCTAGTAGGCAAGGTCTACATCTGTGGAAGGTTTTGTGATTGCAGCTTGTTTTGTTTCTGAGATCTACATACAGTTTGTCATTTTCCTGTAGACATTTAATTTAATTTTTTTTTTTTGCTCTCACCTGCAGCCTACATGGAATGGTATTTTTTGCCTGAGACTTTCAGGGTAGACGTGTGCTTTGGCAAGGTAGTGCCTTTGGGAGGTTTTGTGAAAAAACATTATATGGTTCCCAAGTTATAAGGATTGAATTTTTGTGGTTTTCTGTTCTGAGCATGGTCAATAGGGTTTTTGAGATAACATTCTGAAATAACACAAAAAATTTGGTGTTGCAGGGCCATTTTTGATTTTCTGACATGTGCTCATAACAGCAAATTTTGTTTTGTTTCATGATAGCCGCCATCTTGTTTCTCACCTCAGTAACAAACTACTAATTTAAACTTTTATTACAGCAGCCATAATAAAAAAAAACTTGAATCTACCTCATTAGAACATGCTGCTTTAGATTCTGAGGCTTGTTTCAGTCAATCATGATTATAAATATCTTTTACGTATATTTCTCTTGACCATGTTAACGTCTTTCCCATTTTTTGAATTGTGACACGCTTTTTTGTGGCACGCTGTTAAGGTGGTGTGAAACTAAATTTGACTTGCGAAACTGTTTTTTAATTGAGATCAAAAAAACATCTGCTGGAAACACATTTTGATTACCAACATCATTTTTAGTTTTGCAGCAGAAAATTGGTTTCTTATGAAATTTGATTGCACACTATGATTTTGTTTTGCTGCATAATTTTTAGTTTTGCAGAAGAAAATAGGTTTCTCAGCATGAAATTTGATAGCACACCACGATTTTGTCTTGCAGCATAATTTTAGTTTTGCAGCCAAATATTGGTTTCTCAGTGTGAAATTTGATCGTGTACCATGATTTTTCATTTCGTTGCAGAAAATTGGGTTCTCAGCAAGAAATTTGATTGCACGTCATGTTTTTTGGTTTTTAGCAGATAATTGGTTTCTCAGCATGACATTTTACTGCACACCATGCTTTTTTGTTTCACGGGAGAAAATCGGTTCATCAGCACGAAATTTGATTGCACGTCAGAATTTGTCATTTTGCAGCAGAAAACTAGTTTATCAGCATGAAATTTGATTGCACACCATAATTTTTCTTTTCATAGCAGTAAACTAATTTCTTAGCATGACATTTGCACATTCAAATGTTTTGTTTCTCATCAGAAAATTGATTTCTCAGCATGAAATTTGATTGTACATCACAATTTTTCATTTTGCAGCAGAACATTGGTTTCTCAGCATGACATTTGTTTGCACAACAGAATTTTTTGTTTCTCAGCAGAAAATTGGGTTTTCAGCATGAAATTTGATTGTACACCAGTGGTGGGATTTTCAGAAATGTGCCAAAGGCATGTGCAACCTCAGCGCAGCACAAGTCAACTGTGCAGTGGTGCAGTGACTGCGATATTCAATGGTTGTGCACTGCAACATGTGCCAGTGCAACACGTCTGAATATCACAGGCACTGCACCATGGCGCAGTGAAAGGTGCACCAGGGAGCAACAAGAGATGCACCATAGCGCAACCAGGGATGCACAAGGGGCAGAGAAAGATGTGCCATGGCACAGCAGGAATAGCCACAGGCACAGCAGGGAGCCAGGCAGTGTGGCGGGGGGAGAAGGAGAGAATGGGGAGGCAGGAAACCAAGCCATGACCACTGGGAGGGACACATGCCCAGAACACTGGTGACCACTGTCCATGGAGTGCAGGCATGCAGCCGGCCCCCCCAGGGTGATGGACACATGGTACCAGCGGCACTGATGTCCAAGGGTGGGCCCCAACTGGCCACCACCCACCGGATGGCACGCACCCACCCGGACAACAGTAAGCCACACCCTGACACATGGCACCCAACACACATGCAACACAGCCTGTACAGCCAGCCAATAGCTACTCCAAGACACAGCTACTGACCAACGGGCATGGCACCACCATGCACGGTCCACACAATGACACAGGTGCACCACACAGCCACCCACCACACCAATGCAGCATGGACCCACTCGCCAGCTGCAAAGCAGACACGGACACAGATGGGTAAACGAGCAACAAATATAATTCAAAGACAACAACATGAATGAAACAGAACAGTCAAGAACAAGGGGAGGGTAGGTGAGGGAGGGAAGGGGATGGGGACAGGGTCTGTACAGTTGGTCGGGGGAAGGTAGAGGATGGGAGGACAGAGGCAGGATGGAAGCTGCAGTCCATCATGGCCAGCCACAGCCTGCTGGCACCTGGTGCATCCCCCTGAGCTGGTCCTGGAGCACGATCCTCCTGGTCTGCACTGCTATCTCCATGGTATGTGATATAATTAGGAGGATCTCATGCAGGAGATGGTGATAAAGTGGCAGACGGGATCTCCTCTGGACACTTATGGCAGAGGAAGGGACAGGTGATCAGTGCACATCCATAGCACCCTAGCCTTCCCGTGCTCAGAGGACAGTGGGAACACACACCTTGGAGTGACACCCCTGCCACCCGCAGTGGGTGGGCCTATGCCTGCCACCAACCTGGCAATCCATGGCAGTGCACAGCACTGGAAGCCACTGCCCAAGGGCCACCTGATAGCACAGCAGCAGGCAGGTGGCATGGTGCTGCAGCGGAACCACAGTGGCTCAAATGGTAGCCAAATGAACACAGAGCCCACTAACAGCTGGCACACATGCACAATTGGTGCCCCACAGTGCCATGCACACTGCACCACGTGCCAAACACAGCTGCCATGGCACAAGGCACAGGAGACCAAGGCCAGAACCCCACCCCTGCCACCCACCCTGCACAACAATGTTGGAATGCACAGTGCCTACCGGCTCCCCATGGTGCTCCACATGCTGGTCCCAGTGCTGCACACCTGCCTGGTCCTCCACCAGTAGCTGATGGGTCCACAGTGGCCTGCTGCAGCCCACCAGGTGCCCCAGCCACCCTGGCTCTCCTCCGGTCCTCAGGTCCCAGATTGAGAACACAGATAGGCACACATCAGAACACAGCCACAGCATGGGCCCACTGCCACCACCACCCAAGCATGGAGTGAACCCCAGCCTGGCAAGGCTGCAAGGCTGTGGCACAGTGCACCCAGTGACTGGAAATGTCATGCCACAGGGCACACAATGACAGGCCCCCCCAGCATGGCATGCAGCCCTGCCAGCCCCATGGAACAGTGGTCATGACCAGATGCAGTTGGAGCCCACTTACCTGGCCGTGGCATGGCCCCCCTCTGGTCGCATGCCTGCAGCACCCTCAGCCACTCTGGGTTCCTTGGTACCAGGTCCCCATACCAGTGACGACACTGCTCCGTGGTGCACAGCACACCGGTGGCCTCGACAAGCCTGTCGGCAATGTCCTGCCATGCCTCAGTCCTGGGTCTTTGCAGGGGCTGCAGACCATACAGGCAGGCAGCATGGGGCTCCACCTGAGCCACCAGGTTGACCAGCTCAACCTGGCTCTAATTACAGGCATGGGGCACTGGCAATGTGGCATGGTTCTGCAGCAATGTAGCAGGCCAAAATAGCACCCAGTAGTGCACGTGCACAACATGCATGGGATGCACACCTCGCACTGAGATTTGCTGTCTGTGGCAACTGCGCATATCTGGGATTGCGTGGCATGGGCATGGCCACACCAGCATGTGGGGCAGAGGTCCCTGGGGGAGAAGGGCAGGGTGGGGGTCAGGGGTCAGCACGCGCAATGTGTGCGTGAGTGCTATTGGGCTCATGCCGCATGTTGCACAATAGGGCCATGAAGGCACCATGCCCCATGGGCCCAATAGCACCTGAGCACCATAGGCCCTATAGCAACCGAGCGCCATAGGCCATTTAGTGCCTGAGTGCCATAGATCCTATAGTGCCCCAGTGCCTTAGGGTCCATGGCACAATGGGCACGATGGCCCCTATAGCACACCTAGCACATGCTGTGCAATAGGCTGTAGCATATGCCGTTACACATGTGTGCTGATGAGTGCCCACTGTGCATGTCTTGGCATTGTGCAATGACATGCACCGGAACAAGTCCATTGCACAATGTGCAACAGCGTGATATTCAGCCATCACATGCAGATTAGCTCATCAGCCTATCCACGCTGCAATGAGGACATTTGCATGTCATTACAGTTGTGCATCAACTCATTTGCATGCAATGCACTATAAAGGCACAGCACAACATCACAGGCCATGGACCGGTATTGCAACCATCAGAGGTAAGTTGCGCCTGCCGAGGGGATGGCCAGCACAGGGTGCTGGATGGCTGGGGTGGGCCGCTGCAGCCACTAACCACATGTCCATGTCCACAGGTAGCATCATGTCCGAGCACGAGGAGGGTGAGGAGTGTGGGCCTGCCCAGAAGCGCAGACCCAACTTTACGAGAGCGAAGGCAGATGCCCTGTTCAAGACGTACCTGGACAGGGAGCCATTGTTAAGTGGTGCCACTGGCACACCCCAGGCCAGGGCCATGGCCTGGAAAGAGGTGGTGGAGGCTGTGAACCAGCAGGGCAGCCACCAGTGGTCTGCACAGGAGTGCAAGAAAAAGGTGGGCACTGACAAGTGTCAGATAAAGGAGAAGGTGGCGGCCATTCAGGCCACTAGGTCAGCCACATGGGGGGCCAGGCCACCGTGACACAGCTCACACTGCAGGAGGAGATGGTAGCAGCCACCATGTGGTGTAGTGCGGTGGAGGGTGTACCAGGCAGTGGCTTCCAGACTGGTGGGAGCCCATCACTGCATGGTAGGTATGGCAGACAGGCAAGCAGGGGGGTCTGGGGCCTAGGGCCTGTCGAGTCGGCAGCTCTAACACATCTGTGTTCCCTTACAGCACCGGCTCACCAGCATGTGGTGGCAGGGGCACCTGCGGCTGTTGTGGTAGCCTGCCCAGCCCCAGAGGACCAGCCATCCACCTCCACAGACATCTGGGGGCCTGATAGGCTGCAGAATGCCACAGTCATCCAGCCAGATGTCCCAGGAGCAGTGGCGGATGAGGCCCTATCTGTGCTCCAGTGAGACACCAGCCACGGTGTGCTCTGTGCAGAGACACAGATCAGAGTGGGGTCCGACACTGATGACGATCTGACCATAGTCCTTGACGACGAGGGTCTTGTCGGAGGGGAGACACCCATACCAGCCACCAGCACTGGCAGCATGGCCATGGCCTGTTGGCAGTGGAACAGCTGCCTGCCACTGCCCCTGGTACCACTGTGTGCACAGGCACAGAGATGCAGGGTGGTGGGGCAGCTGCACAGGTGCTGGCCAGTGCACAGGGGCCAGAGGGCTGGCCACAGCGTATGGCTGGAGAAGTTGGGAGGCAGGGTGCTGTGTCTGCCACCAGGGTGCCTGTCATTGCCCATCCCCATGAGGACCACGCTGTGCAGCACCCACCTGAGTGGGGGGCCATGCAGCACGGTCGTACGACACCAGTGGGTTGGCACCTCACCCATGCACCACAGGGTGCTGAACCCTTGGCCGAGCACACCTGATTGCTGCAGGCCTCCATGGAGCAATAAGTCCTGCTCATGGCTGGGGTGTAGGCACTCCATGCAGAGGTGCACCAGGCAGCCAAGCAGCATGAGAGGGGCAATGCACAGATCCTGGGTGCCATTCAACACCTGCGGGAGGACATGACTGCAGCCCTGGACCACATTGCCAATGCGATCTTGGTTGGCCTTGCCCCACTGGCTGCCACAGGGTGTGGTCAACCACCACAGACACCGCGGAGTGCAATGTCCACCTCACGGCCCCGGCGTTGGGTGACCCCAACTGTCTCGACACTGGGCTCCGCTGTGGGCATCCCAGGCACACCTGGTGAGGGCCTGTTTGGGAGCCTGCAGACCCCTGCAAGGACCCGGTAACAGTCCCACAGTCCCACCCCTTGGGGGCAGTCTCAGACCCCCCCTGTGGCTGTCGCACAGCCTGTGTCTGCTGGGCAGCCACGGCGTGGCCATTCCCATGTCCATGGCAGCCGTGTGTCTGCGAGGCGGACCTGATGTGCATGCCTCCCTGTATGCTGTCTGCAGCCACTGCCCTGTGTGCACATGGGCATTGTGTGTGTGTGCATGGGCATGGTCATGGCAGCCATGTGGTGTGCCACACGCTGCCTGTGTGTGCACCTGCCTGGCCACTGGCCCATGTGGTGTGTGCTTGATGATGCCTTCTCAACACTGGTTGTGCATGTGCACCCGTGTGCCCTGCATCTGATCCATGCCACGTACTTGTGTCCAGTTGCATGCCTGTGGGTGCCAGTGTGTGTGTGTGTGTGTGTGTGTGTGTGTGTGTGTGATGCTGTGCAGTGCTGTGTGGTGTTGTGTGTGGCCGTATGGCACTGCCCCGCACCTGTGTGTGCATGGCCTTGGCCATTCCCACACATGGCTGTGTGTCCTGCCGCTGTGTTGGTTCTGTACATGGCTGTTTGTCCACCTACCTGCGTGCACCATAGTGCTCCTGTGCTATTGTGTCTTGCCGGTGGTGTGCCAGCCACATGAGCCAGGGATCCCTCCACCCGGGGGAGGCTGCCCACCATCTCCTGGCCCAATGCCCCCCATCGTCCCCACTGCTGTTCCCCTCATCAGCCTCAACAGCTATCCCATGGTCAGTGGCCATGTTGTGTAGCATGCAGCAGGCCAGGAATAGGCCACAGGCCTTCAAGAGGCTATATTGTAGGGCACCATCAGACCTGTCCAGGCAATGGAACTGTGCCTTCAGCTTCCCAAACACACGCTCAATGATGTTCCATGTGCTGGCGTGTGCCTCATTGTACTGCTCTTCCGCTGGGGACGACGGGTGTCGGTAGGGGGTGAGCAGCCAGGGCCTGCATGGGTAGTCACTGTCACCTGTGTGAGGGGGGAGAGTGAGAGAGGGTGAGAGTTATACCAGTGACCCCTGTGCCCCATTCCTTTCCCAGTTGCACATGGCCTTCCCCCTGCCCTGGCCACCCCCCCCTTCCATGCCCTGCTGTGCCCAGCTGCCCATGGTCTCATCATACTCACCCACTAGGTGTCCCGTGGGGCTGTCCCCACTCTCAAACCTGTGGCACAGTGCTGAGCTGTGCCAGATGAAGGCATCATGTGCTCCCCCAGGGTGTGTGGCACAGACATTGGTTATGCACCCCCTGGCATCGCACACCACCTGGCAATTAATGCTGGGGTAGCCCTTTCTGTTGATGTAGGCTACTTCCTCCACACCAGGTGGCATGCAGGTACCCACATGGGTACAGTCGACAGCCCCTAGCATGCCAGGCATACATGCTGCCCTGTGGAACTCCTGCATGGTTGCTGTATACTCCGCCTGTGTGTTGGGGAAGTGGATGTGTTCTGCAGCATGTGGCAGCAGGGCATTGAGGAACTGTGTGAGGAGCCGTGACATGGCTGACTGGGTTATGCCTGCAGTGTCCCCTGTTGGTCTCTGGAAGGTGCTCCTGGTGAGCAAGCACATGACAGCTGTTACCTTTGTCTCCACTGTCAGGGCGTGGCTCCGTCTAGTGGGTGCCTGCCTCTCCTCACTGCACAGCTCATGGAGCTGCCTCAGAATCACCCAGTTCAGGCAATACCAGCCCATGATCTCTGTGTCAGCATGGCTCTCAAAGCTGATGCGGGGCTGGTACCGTCTGTTCTGGGCGTACCACCGATGAGCCTTTCTACAGCCACATTGCTCTGCCTTCTGCTTCCTCACACCCCTCATTATGGCCTCCATCTGGAATGCTGCACTGGCTATGGCTCCTGTTGTCCTGTCACTCCCTGGGCATCCCCAGCTCACACCCCAACTCTATGGGGCAGTGCCTTGGCTGTTAGTAGGGCCCCCTGCATACTCTTCCCAGCTGGATTCTGCCTGCTGGCTCTGTCGCCCACCCCTGTGGGTGCCTGTGTCACTCCCCTTGGGCCAGTGGCTCTGTTGGGCACCCACTCTTTCCCAGTGGGCCTCCTTGTGTGGCATCCTCACACTCTCCTTCTCTCTCTCTCTCTCTTTGTCCTTCTCTTCCTCTCCCTGTCTCCCTCTTCCTCTCTCAGATGGCCTATCTGTCTCCTACCATCCTTCTCCCCTCTGGCACAAGTGCTCTCCTCCTACTTGCTCCGTGTTTTTATAGGCTCAAGACTGCTCCGTGCAACTGGCAGTTGCTCCTCGCCTATGCCATTGCTCAGTTGAATATCACACTGTGCCGCATATTCATGGGTCCGCCCCCTGCCCTCGTGCATGCATACATTTCTGTTGCGCATTGGTGCACTGCAACTTGCACTGTGCAGTTGCTCCCGCTGAATGTTGCTCTTTGGTGCATCTCCTCAGTTGCGCATGCACAACCCTGTTGCACCATGTGCAACTGCTTTGAATATCCAGGCCCATGATTTTTCATTTCACAGCAGAAAATTGGTTTCGCAGCATGAAATTTAATTGCACATCAGAATTTTTTATTTTGCAGCAAAAAATTGGTTTCAAGCACGTGGACTTTGATTGCACATCAGAATTTTTGTTTCACAGCAAAAAAAATGGTTTCTCAGCATGAAATTTGATTGCACACCATGATTTTTTATTTCATGGCAAAAATTGGTTGCTCAACTTGGCATTTGATTGCACATCATATTTTTTTGTTTTACAACCTAAATTGGTTTCTTGCCATGAAATTTGATTGTGCATAAGGGAAGTCTTCTCTTGGCACAGGGCCCTGCACATCTGCACCTGTCAGTGGCAGAAGACCCTGTGCATTGGCTGACAGATGGACTCTTTTCCTATGCATCTGTATCTGAAGCTACATGGAAGCTCAGAGAACACACAGTCCAGCACTTCCCCAGCCCATCTGACAGCCCCACAAATTCTTGGCATCCATCGCTGAACAAAACCGCAGGGTATGCAAGGACCCTGCATAGGCGGATGCAGTCTTTCCTTTTTTCCTTTGGGACCCGTGCATCTGCTGGTCTTCACGCAGGTCCTTTAAAGAGGATACAATTCCACTATCTCAAAAGGAAAGGAAATTCTTTGCAAAAAGCTTTGTTAATGCACCAGTTAGGGTTTATGTTAATGCTGCAAAAGTATGGAAATCTGGCATCAGAGCTTTCAACCCTTACTCTCCACCCCCACCTCCTAAAGCAGCAAAAGGAAAAAAAACATCAGGGTTTTAGGTTTCGGGAGTTTTGGTGAATCAGTGGTGGGGTCTTCCTTAGGATTGTCAACCCTAATGACCACCCTATTCTCTGAGCAAACAAGGTCTAATGTAATCTCCTTTCTTTGCGAAGTGCCCTGCATGAAAAAACTACAACACATTGTACTGACAACATGTGCCAAAACATACTTCTCTACCTTTGAAGAGTGTATCAGTATGAGGCACTGGCTTGGAGCTGTACCTTGTGCTTTGGACAAGAGGCTATTGGCTGGGGGGAGCAGTGAACATTAGGGATGACAACCCCAAGGAGGACTTCACCACTGATTCATCAAGACTCTAGGGACCCAAAACCCTAATGTTTGTTTCCTTTTGCTGCTTGGGGGATGGGTGGGGTAGAGGAGTGACGGTTGAAACCCCTAATGCCACATTTCCTACTTTTGTGTCATTGACTTGAACCCTAACTGGTGCATTAACAAAGTTTTTTTGTGAAGAATAAATAAATAAACTAGAAAAGAGCATGTTTATTCTTAGACCAACCACTAGTATCTTCTGATCATTTTTGAAAATATTCTTTTATGATATTTTACAATGCCTGAAATTATATTTTGAATGCAGTAATATTTGCACTGTTAATTGTAGAAACTTGAGTTTTTTTTGTTTTTTTTTAAATGAAAGCATGGGATCCAGTCAACATGTATAGAGCCTAATGATACAGTTCTCCTGTCTCACTACATGTCAATAAAATATGTTGTTAAAAATAATAGAACTTCAAAAATTTAGCGAACCAATGTAGTTTTTTGTTTACTGTATGTTGATGTGAACCATTTTATTTTTTATATCATTATATGGTCACTGTAGTAATATCTTGTTGATATAGACACTTAGCAGACTCCAAGCATTCACTGAAAAAAAATTAAGTTTCTAGTGCTAATGGTTCTAAGTTTATCCCATTTCAAAGAAATTATCTTTTGAAAGATCTAACTTTGGAACTGTTGAGGCTAGAAACTTAATTTGTTTTAAATGAAAGCATGCAGTCCAGTCATTAAGAATTAGCTGTGCTGATACTTGTGAATGAGTCCTCTAGGACTATGCTAGGACTGTATATGCCTGCCAAGAAGGGGGTTCCCTTATGTGTCTATTCCCCTTTTTCTGTATGTTGTTCTTGTATGTGCACTGTTGTTTGTCCTACATGGATTGGCCACTCATGTATTTTTTTTGTTGGTGTTGTGTCCTTACCCCCCCCTCCCATCTTGGTTCACCTAACAGGTTAGAAGGTATTAGGAAAATCTCTTTATAAAACTGGGGGCTTAAGAGCTTCAAATAAAGTACGTGGTAGTTAAAACACCCTCAGTATCTGTGAAAAACAAATTGCTGTGCTTCTGGTTGAAAGCTAACTGTTTTAATATACTCCCATTTAACTGTGGCGTTTTCTTCAAGAATGTGCACAATAGCGCAATAATGCAATAGCGTAATAATGCAATTGCGCAATAGCAGGAGCCACTATGTACACTGTTAGAGTAAGTACATTGAAGGATTACTTTGTGCAGAAAAGAATTAAGCTCACCTTAAACAGGCTACAAGTGCCTTTGTGTGGTACCCTCTGCAACTAGAGCGCTTATAGAGCTGGCCAGCCATAGAAGAGCCATATTTATGCTCAGCCTGTTGGTGGGAGGAACAATTAGAGTGTTTACCCCTGACATTATCTACAATAATGAAATAAAATGAGATTTGCTGCTAAAGCAGAATTTGAATGAGATTGAACTAATACAATGAAGTTAAACAAATAATAAAGTTGTTAAACAAAGTTTTAATCATGTTATGTAACCTCAGTTGATTGACAGCTGACTTGAACCAATCCATAACATTTCCCAGGGTATATCTGTGGATGTTTAACTCTGTGTAGTCAGATGCAGTTGGAGTGCTGAAGAAGCAGCACCCAGAGGAACTAGTGCTTACTAGTTGTTTTGTTTTCCTGGAGTGTGTTAACACTGAAATTAAGTTATTTAAGTTCTTACTAGATTTGTTTATTTTATTTTATTATTTTGATGAAACAAGTCCATTTATTTTTGTTCCTGTGTAATAAAAGAAGTTATTTTTGCAAGACTACAACTTGGCTTATGTGTCCATCTGTACCCACTTGGAGATTTTGACATATGGTGTCAGAAGTGGGATATGGTGGTTAAAGTAATTTCCACTGGAAGGATCTGGAGAAGATCTTGATGGATGGCTAATGTCACAGGACAAAGCAAAGGACAGCAGGTTCCCAGGGGCAACTACCACAAGGGCAGCAGCAGCAGCATACGAGATACCCTTGTTATCCAGACTTCCCCTAGCAGTAAGAAGAAAGGAGAAGCAACAGCCCATTATGGCAGAATGCAAAGAAGATGAGAAAGCAGAACAGGTTACTGGAGGAGAGCCCCTGGAAACAGGAGAGCCCCCTCAGGAGTCTCAGGACTTGCTTAGATGGTTATGTATACGGCAAGTGGAGTTGGAGAAGCAAAGGGAGAGGGACAAGAGAGAGAATGAGACCTGATGGACAGATACTTTATGGGCCATACAAGCCATGAGCACTCATCAGCCCCCTGCTTCCCCTGGTAATGTACATAAAGACATCAAATTAGTAAAGTTATCAGAGACAGATGACACTGAAGCATGCATAATGACTTTCGGGAGGGTAGCCCTTGCATGCTCCTGGCCCCGAGATAAGTGGGTAATACGACTGGCTCCTTATTTGACTGGAAAGGCACAGTTGGCTTACAGCCATGTGGACATAAATCATGCCAATGATTATGACTGGGTAAAATCTGCCATTTTAAAGAGTTATGATATTAATATGGAGACATATAGACAGAGGTTTTGTACATTTAAGTTTCAAGCTGCAGATACCCCCCAGGATGCTTATAGACACCTTAAGGATTTATGTCTCAAATGGTTACAGCCCACTACAAAAACAAAAGACCAAATAATTGAAGCTGTCATTTTGGAACAATTTATCCGGATATTGAACTCTGACGTACAATTATGGGTAAAGGAACACCGCCCAGAAACATCTGAAGTGGCCATACGACTGGCAGAAGACTATCTGGCTGCAAGACCAAATAGACAAAGAGGGACAGCACCCATCACTATACATCCAACACCGGTAAGACCAAATATAGGGGGAACTACTTTTGGGGTCAGACAGCCTTTTAAAACAGGAAAGGGGTATAATGCCGAGATCATTTGTCACGAGTGTAAAGGAAAAGGGCACATTGCAAGGTTCTGTCCTAAAAAGAAAACTGAACCAACTCATTTGACATTGGCTAATTGGGGACAGTATACAATTCCAGTCATAATAGAAGGGAAAACAGTACAAGGGTTACTGGACTTGGGAAGTAGACAGACACTGGTACAAGAAGACGTTATAAATTGTATGCCTAAAGTAGGAGGGCCAACGACAGGCGTGACATGTATACATGGGGACGTTCATCATTATCCATTGCAGGACATTACAATAACTATACAAGGCCATACCCAGCAGTTACCGGTGGGAGTAGTACCACATTTGCCTGTGCCAATATTATTGGGGAATGATCATCCGGATTTTGAGACTTTATTGACTACCAACTTATGCACTATGGTAACTCGGTCCCAAGCCCTTAAAGAGACTTTGGATCAAGTGTTTCCCTTTTCAGATGAACTGATGGAGACCACTGGTAAGGATAGGAACACCAGGAAACAGAAGAGGAACGAAAAAGGAGAATGGACTAATAAACATTATAGTATTGATGTACCAGACTCTTTGACCCAGATTCAGAAACAAGAGTTTAAACATGTGCAGCGCAGTGATGTTACTTTACAATCTTTCTTTCCACACAGTCAGCTCCTTGACATTACTATTGCAGGTCATAAATATGTATTAGTAAATGAACTGCTATATAGAAATTGTATAAATCCAAGGACTGGGGAAGAGGTGAAACAGTTAATGGTCCCCCAAATGTATAGGCAACACTTGTTAGAGGTGGCACACGATATTCCATTAGCTGGACATCTAGGCAGAGAGAAACCCTGAAGCGATTATTATATTGTTTCTTTTGGCCTGGGATTCATGAGCAAGTAGCCACTTACTGTAATACTTGCACAGAATGTCAGAAGGTGGTTAAACTGGGTTAACGGGACAAGGTACGTCTACAACCCCTCCCTCTAATCATGACGCCTTTTGAGCGTATTGCAATGGATATTGTGGGTCCTTTGATAAAAAGCAAAAAAGGAAATAAGTATATTTTAGTGATTAGTGACTATGCCGCCAAGTACCCAGAGGCTGTTCCCTTGCGTAATGTAACTGCCCCAAAAATAGCTGAAGAACTAAGCAAGTTATTCAGTCGAGTAGGCATACCATGAGAAATCTTAACAGATTGTGGTAGCAATTTTTGTTCAGTGTTGTTAAAACGCCTATACCAAAGCCTGGGGATAACAGCTATACATACAACCCCTTACCATCCCCAGATCGATGGCTTGGTCGAGCGTTTTAATCAAACGCTTAAAAAAATGTTACAGAAATATGTGCAAGAGGAAGGAAAGGACTGGGATATGTAACTGCCCTACCTAATGTTTGCCTACCGAGAGGTGCCACAATCATCCACTGGGTTTTCACCTTTCGAATTATTATATGGCCGAAATCCCAGAGGCCCGTTAGATGTTATAAAAGAACAATGGGTAGCTGGAGAAGTACCTAAGGGGATAGCACCCTCTAAGTATATGTGTCAGATACGTAAGCAACTACTAAACTTTATCCAGAAAGCACATTCCCATAACCAAAAACAGCAGATGGTACAAAAATAACATTATGATAAAGGAACGAAGTTTAAAGAATTTGAAGAGGGAGATAAAGTTTTGTTATTATTACCTTCCTCGGACAATAAGCTTTTAATGAAATGGCAGGGACCCTATACAATCCTAAGATGAACGGGTCCTGTCACCTATGAGATCGCTATGCATGATAAAGGTGTTAAAAAGAAAATCTATCATGCAAACTTGCTCAAACCATGGTCCGAGAGAACTCCTCCTATGTGTGCCTTTATCTATCCAGAAGAACCAGATAGTGCCTTAACACAAGCATACAAGAGGCTGGAAAAGCCTGGGGGTCTAGATGAGATCACCATAAATCCAGAGCTGACTTCCCAACAGTTAGCTGAAGTACAGACCATGCTTCATATATATGAAGACAGCTTTTCAGGGATTCCAGGGAGGGCCAAAGAGGTAATATCACCGTAACCTCTGAAACCCCCATTAGACAAAGACCCTATCGTCTCCCTGAAAAGATGAGGCCTGAAGTGATAAAAGAATTGAGGAAAATGCAAGACCTAGGCATCATTGAACCATCTGAAAGTGAAAGGAACTTTCCTATGGTGGTAGTAGAAAAAAAAGAAGGCGGAGTCAGACTGTGTCTAGACTTTAGACGTCTTAACAATATCTCACAATTTGACAGCTATCCTATGCCTAGGATTGATGATATTCTGGATCATCTAGGCAATACACGGTACATTAGTACGCTAGATTTATCGAAAGGATACTGGCAGATACCTTTGGACAACAAGGCAAAAGAAAAAACTGCTTTTAGCACCCCTTTGGGGTTGTTTCAATTTACAGTAATGCCTTTCGGCCTACATGGTGCCCCTGCCACCTTTCAAAGGGCAATGGATAAAATTTTAGCTCCCCATGTCGCTTATAGCGCTGCTTACCTAGATGATGTCATAGTATTTAGTCCCACCTGGGATGATCATATACAACACCTAGCCCAGATATTATCAGCCATTTCGAAAGCAGGGCTTACTATCAACCCTGCTAAATGTTCTATAGCTATGCAACACACAAAATATTTGGGTTTTCAAATAGGACAGGGACAGGTGAAACCTGAGAAAAGTAAAGTGGAGGCAGTAGCCGAGAGTCCTCGACCTGAAACAAAGAAAGGTATTAGGTCTTTCTTAGGATTAGCTGGCTACTATCCCCACTTTATACCTGACTTTTCTACCCTGGCTACCCCACTTACAGAGTTAACCCACAAATATAGGCCAGAAAAATACAATGGACCCCTGAATGTGAAGAGGCATTTCAGACTATAAAAGCAAGATTATGCTCTTCACCTGTGTTAAAAATGCCTGATTTCACCCAACCCTTCCTTTTACAAACCGATGCATCCAGTAGCGGATTAGGAGCCGTACTTACACAAGTAATCCATGGTGAGGAACACCCATAATATGTATTAATCGCAAAACTACATGCTAGAGACCAGATATTCTACAATTGAAAAAGAGTGCTTGGCGATCAAGTGGGCAGTAGAAAGCCCTTGATTTTATTTATGGGTACCAAGTTTGAAATCTGGACAGACCATAATCCCTTGTGTTGGCTCCAGGTAATGAAAGAAAGAACCTAGAATAATGTGGTATCTTACATTGCAACCCTACCAGTTTACAATTAAGCATCGAAAGGGAAAAAGCCATGGGAATGCCGATTACCTATCCAGGTATAGTCAATGGTAAAAACTGAAACATCAAACCTCGGGGTAATGACAAGATGTGGAGCTTCCTATTTTAGATAAAAAAAAAGGAAACTTTATTGTTGTTATCTTGAATACCAGTAATAAGGGACCGCGAGGTGGAGCCTTAAGAGATGGGTGGGCTATGGCTCCATCTCTCTGTTAGAGAGATCTGATGTTTCTGTAAGTATATGGAGACAAAATCTAAGTAGTTTTTATCTTAGGTAGGGAGGAAATGTGAATGAGTCCTCTAGGACTATGCTAGGACTGTACATGCCTGCCAAGAAGGGGGTTCCCTTATGTGTCTATTCCCCTTTGTCTGTATGTTGTTCTTGTATGTGCATTGTTGTTTGTCCTACATGGATTGGCCACTCATGTATTTTTTTGTTGGTGTTGTGTCCTTGCCCCCCCCCCATCTTGCTTCACCTGACAGGTTAGAAGGTATTAGGAAAATCTGTTAATAAACTGGGGCCTTAAGAGCTTCAAATAAAGTATGTGGTAGTTAAAACACCCTCAGTATCTGTGAAAAACAAATTGTTGTGCTTCTGGTTGAAAGCTAACTCTTTTAATATACTCCGTTTAACTGTGGCATTTTCTTCACAGATATGCGTAATAGCCTTAATAATGCAATAACTAATAATGCAATTGCGCATTAGCAGGCCACTATGTACACTGTTAGAAGTACATTGAAGGATTACTTTGTGCAGAAAAGAATTAAGCTCACCTTAAACAGGCTACAAGTGCTTTGTGTGGTACCCTCTGCAACTAGAGCGCTTATAGAGCTGGCCAGCCATAGAAGAGCCATATTTATGCTCAGCCTGTTGGTGGGAGGGACAATTAGAGTGTTTACCCCTGACATTATCTACAATAATGAAATAAAATGAGATTTGCTGCACTCTAAAGCAGAATTTGAATGAGATTGAACTAATACAATGAAGTTAAACAAATAATAAAGTTGTTAAACAAAGTTTTAATCATGTTATGTAACCTCAGTTGATTGACAGCTGACTTGAACCAATCCATAACATTTCCCAGGGTATATCTGTGGATGTTTAACTCTGTTTAGTCAGATGCAGTTGGAGTGCTGAAGAAGCAGCACCCAGAGGAACTAGTGCTTACTAGTTGTTTTGTTTTCCTGGAGTGTGTTAATGCTGAAATTAAGTTATTTAAGTTCTTACTAGATTTGTTTATTTTATTTTATTATTTTGACGAAACAAGTCCATTTATTTTTGTTCCTGTGTAATAAAAGAAGTTATTTTTGCAATACTGCAACTTGGCTTATGTGTCCATCTGTACCCACTTGGAGATTTTGACAATACTATTTTTATGTGTCAATGCTATTCTATATGTATCAGTACTACTTGAACCTGCTTTTTCAGGATATTTTGATACATGTGTTTTGTTTTGTTTTGTTTTTTTGGTTGTGATGCAGCCCAAAATCAGTAAATACGTGACGTTTATAGTATTAATGATAGACTATATTGATATTATTTTTTAGATCAATACTTAAAGTTACATAAAGGTCATAATTATTATTTTTTTTTTTTATTATTGTATTTTCTCTGTCCCGCGGAGTTGGCAGGTGGCTCTGGCCCCCTCTCAGCGGGCTCATATTTCAAGCCTCATCCCCTTTGGTCCAGTTCCTAATCCAGTGATTCCCCCACAGATTCCCCCCACCCATGGCAGGGCTGGAGGGAAGAATGCCGCCCACCCCAAGTACAATGCAGAAGGCAGGTAAGACAGACTGGAGATGCAACAAGGCCATCATAAAGCCTGCCAGCTCCATTTTCCATTTTTCTTTCCCACCCATGCCACAGCCATACATACATATAGGCTCAGTAGGTAGCACACTCACCTCTAAGGCCGGGAGATCAGAGGGTTGTGGGTTCAGTTCCCACATCTGGCACTTGGGTTAATACCCCAGTACTGACACTGTAGTGCAGCATGAGAGGGGTGCTGCACATCTGAGGTGCCCTCTTTCGGATGAAGCGTTAAACTGAGGTCCCATCTGCATGGATTGGTGGTAGTTCAGGTGGATGTTAAAGATCCCATGGCACTTATCGAAAAAAGAGTAGAGGAATTTCCCCAGTGTCCTGGCCAATTATCCCTCATTCACTAACAATGCCCCCAACAGCTTAATCTGGTTCAAGGTCAGTTGGCATTCATCTGTATCCCCCTCCCCCGGGTCATGCCTGAAAATAGGCAGGATTTGTCTAGTGCACTTACCCGGTCAACAAAAACTAAATAAATAAATATGCATGTGGAGGCATGCGCATGCCGTGGTTCCACAGCACCCTCCCTAGTCATGCTGCCCACATGCCTGCACTACCCTCAGATCTGCTCCTGAGGGCATCTGTACAGCAGGGTTGACAAGATCCCTCCCCAGGAGAAGAGAGCTGCCGAGCGGCTGCTCAATCCTGCTCCCTCCCACCGCCCAGCAGACCCCGACAACCTAGGCTCGCCCCCAAACCTGGGTTGCTAGCATAGCGCAAAGTGTGGTGTCCAGCACCCCAACCATCAGCACCACCAAGCCACGTAAAAAAAAAATGTTAAGAAAAAATATTTTTCAACTTTTTCTAAATGTTGGTATTACAGTACATTGTTTAATTAGTGACTGGGTAGCTTTCACCTTAATTTCCATACATCCTATTTCCTTAATTGTGTTGCAAACATTTCAGTCTCCTATCCAGCAGTACCAGTTCTTCCTCACTTTCACAGGCTTCACCTGCAAACACGTTGGGAGATAACAAATCAAGTCCCATGTAACCACCCCAACACCACCTGGAAATAAGTTGTCACAGATCAGTGAGCTTTTCCTGATCAAACCTTAAAAATAAATAAAACAGGCCCCATGTTACCTAACACCACCCCTAAGCACTCCTGGAAATGCACTGACAGCTTAGAGTGCCTATCCTAGTCAATTATTACAAATAAATAAATGAATAAAACCATTTCATGTTAAACAACACCCCAGGGGCACACCTAGAAACAAGCATTCACAGCTCAGAATGCTTTCTTTAGACATGGTCAAAAATTACAAATAAATAAATAAAACAGGTCCATTTAAGCCCCTTCCCTGGACAAACCTAAAAATGAGCTGTAGCAACTCAGTGGGTCTTTCCTGATAAAACATTACCTATAAATAAATATATACTGACAAACATAAAAACATAAAGCAAATACTATGTAACTCCCCTCCCCAGATACACCTAGAACAACTCATCAAATACACACTGAGGTACCCTAACGACTTCCCCTCAGGATATGCATACTACACTCATCAGATACACAAGGTCCCCGAAGAACTTAACTTAGGATATGCATACTACAGTACACTCATTAGGTACACATGAGGTGCCCTAATATCATTACAGTACCTCAGGATATGCATTTTATACTCATCAGATACACATGAGGTACCTAACAGCCTACCCTCAGGATAACAAGTTAACCTCAGCAGGCCTCTCATCCCCCACCGTGAACTGGTTCCACTCCTACCTGACAGGCTGCCTGCAGTCGGTACAGGTGAGTGGCATACTGGTCCCCCCCCCACTCCCTATCCAGACCCTTGTCCCCCAAGGTTCCGTCCTTGGTCCAGTCTTATTTTCCATATTTCTGAATGACCTTCCCATGGCCTGTGTCTCCTCAGGCATATACATGTATGCTAATGACACTGTAATCTACACCTCTGCCCTGACAACTGCCGCAGTCAAGATCCCACTCCAGCATGACTCTCTGAATATGCTTCACTGGTTTAAGGTTAACCAACTCACAATGAACACTAAAAAATAGTATCCATGACCTTCGGCACAGCCCAAAAGCTAGCTAAGCTACCATCTTTCCCTACCTTCTATACTCTAGATGGCACCCAACTTGAGGCTGTCCCAGCCTTCAGATACCTGGGTGTTTGGCTTGACCATAAACTGGACTTTTCCATTCACTTTGACACTATCCATGCTAAACTCCACCCTAAACTCAGTGCTTTATACCATAATAAGGACTGTTTCCCCCTCCCTATATGCCGGGAACTCCTCTCCAAACTAATACTTCCCATCTTTGACTGCACTGATGTGGTCTACAGCTCTGCCCCTCCTTCTCCTTCTCCCCTACCCCTATGCTGCCAGACACACTGCACTATCTTCATTGCTAAATACTGGTTTGACTCTCTACCTTCATACCTATCTTCACTTCTTTCTCCTACGGCTCTGTCTGACTATGCTATGCATTCCAGGGACTCTTGCTCCCTCTCTATACCCACCACAGACCCCTGTGACTGACAAGCAGCTTTCTCGTACTGCCTATTAATGTACTGTATTGTAGTGCAGTGTTCAGTTTCCAGTAGATGGCACTTGCATGCAGATTCCATAGCTGAGTCCCCTCACCACCACCACCACAGACACGTATGCCTTATTAGGTCATAAACTGTAGCTACCCCCCCCACACACACACACACACACCACACATATACACACACGCACACACACACACACACATGCACACACTAGTAAAGTTTTTTTTTAAAGAGGAACATCCACAAGCTGTTAGCATTAGCCATGCAAGTTACCTACCTAATAAAGTATTTCAAAGGTAAAGCCTTCTCTATTAATTTATCTCTCTGTTAGTATTGCCAGTTTTGCCCTACCATGTCTATGCCAGGAAAGAGGTTTTAAATGGAGCACTTGGGGAGATCGCAGGACTTGGGTGTTTCAACAGTTGCTTCAGTCGCTGCCATATTTGCTGATAGTAGCACTGCATGAGATCAGGGATAGTAGCCCTGAGTAAGATCTGGTGGTGCTTGAAAAGGGAATCTTGTTTTTTTAACTACATTTGCAACTGTAAGCACTTATAGGAGGAAGGTGGTAGGGCAAAACTACTTGCCCTCACCATCGACGAAGTTCTACCTCACCTCACCAAAATCCTAAATCACTCCCTTACGCTCTCTCAGTTTTCCCAGAAATGGAAGTCTGCTGTGGTGACCCCTATCCACAAAAGTGGCAACAAGACTCAGACAAGCAACTATAGACCAATCTCTATCCTCCCCCACCCCAAAGCATTGGAATGGATAGTTACACATCAACTCATTGCATACCTGGAAAAATATAATCTGCTATGTCCCCAGCAACATGATTTTTGAAAGGGGCACAGCACCAACACAGCACTCCTAGACCTCAGCTCCTACATCCACCAACCCCTGTATCAAAAGCAATTAGTTGGTACTGCCTTTATAGACTTGTCAAAGGCGTTCAATACAGTTAATCACTCACTACTGATCGAACAACTTCCTCACCTAGAACTCTCTCCAGATGCTACCCTCTGGCTTCAAAATTATCTCTATGACCATTCCCAGCAGGTTAGAATAGGGGAATCCCTCTCAATTTCCCTTCCTGTCCACTCCAGAGTTCCCCAAGGTTCTATTCTAGGTCTGCTACGTTTCAGTATTTTCCTGAGCAACATTTCTGCCTCATGCCACAATAGAATGCTTCTATATACAGATGACGCAGTCATCTTTACAAACCAGTCGGATCCCACCCTTCTTCAACATCTGCTCCAGATAAATTTCTCCGAAGTCGAAACCTGGTTCCGGTCACACAAGCTCATCCTAAGCTATTCAAAAACCAAAACAATGCTCTTTTGTGGTTCCCACAGCAGGCATAAAGAACAGTCACTTCTTATCAACAACTGCAGAGGATCTGTGCTGGAACAGGTTAACCAGTTCAAATACCTGAGTGTGACCCTAGACTTCACCCTCTCGTATAACATTCATATCCATAACATTGCTAACTCCATTAATGCTCACATTGGTCTACTCTACAGGCATAGGCACTGTCTGACAACTGACCCCTTAAAGCTGGCTATTCAATGCTCAGTCAACTCGATAATAGATTATGGCCTTGTGGTTTACGGATCTGCCACCGACACTGCTCTCCAGCGCATAGCTCTAGCCCTCAACAAGGCCTGTCGGCTACTCACTTCAGCCAATTGACTCTCCCATACTTGCGATGTCTATGAACAGGCTAACTGGCACCAACTTTCAAGCAGGCTAAAATACCAGACCTGCATCCTAGCTAAGAAGTCCGCCCTGGGCCTGCTGCCCCCTAGGGTTCAGTTCTTACTGACCCCACACTGTGCCCCCTCCTAACCAGAAGCACTGAAAGCCTATCATTTACCATTCCCCATTGCCGGACCTCACAAAGACAGTGCTCCTATAAAGTTAGAGCACCTTCCTGGTTCAACTCGCTCCCGGCAGAAATCTCCAACTCTCCGAATCTCAGCAGTTTTAAACGCAAACTTCACCAACATCTGGTGACCAGGGCCCACTGCGACTGTTACACTTAAACAGCCCTGCATTGCCCTCCCTGTACTGCCTAAATCCCCCCAATGACTGGCTCCTTACTCCCTCCCCAAACTGCCTCTTTTCGCCAACCTCCCCCACCCCCACCTTTTTCCCTCATACACTACCTCTTCCCTTATATCCGCTCTCTACTCCCTCCCTCACTGCCTCAGTCCACTCTTGGGACAGTGTCACTCTTCACCAACCCCTTACCCTCTTCCCCACCCCCTCCCCTTTCCCTTGGACCATCCCCTGCCTCCCACTTACCCTTCCCACCCTCATTCTTCTTCTCTCAAACAGCAATGTGCTGCCTACTGCTTCCCCCCCTCTTTACTACTTGGCTTTTCCTTTGTTACTCATTTGCCCTGTATGCACTTTACTACCCTCTCAATTCACAGGATCTGCCCTAGGGCATACTCCACATTTGCCTGGTGTTCCACTTAATGTAATCTGATGCTAATAACAAAGCCTCTGGTGGCTTCTGGTAATTTGAAACCAAATGTTTGTTTGTACCTGTTTGTTTTCTAAAAATGTATCTGTATGTTTGTGATTTGAAGTCGAACCTTTGTAAATGAGCCTTGGCTCAAAGGTGTTATCTGAAATCTTAATAAATAAATAAATAAATAAAAATGTGGATGATACAGTATCTTGTGAGGTGGGCGCATGGAGAAGGGTGCCGTCCGTAATGGCGACTCCTTCCCAGCACAATCCCTCACGGCGATGGGAGGGTAGGGTGACCAGATGAGGGGGTGGGCGAACTGGGCGACAGGATGTCGCTAAGTGTACTCACGCATGGGGGGGAGCGAGCACGGCAAGCGTGGGCTGGGAGGGCGGAGGGCTGTAGGGGTAGGCGCTGCAGTGGATTGCCGAGCTGTGTTGTGGTGTCGGGGTTGGCTAGTGGTTAGGGTGGAGTGAGAGTCGGGTTCGGGTCTGGGCTGGTCTGCGATTTGTGTGGCCAAACCTTTATTTTTTAATGCCTTCACCCCCTGACATGCACCCCCTGGAGTTGATAATTCTTTAGTAGGGGTGAGGGTGTGGGGAGCAGCCCCACAGAAAACATTAAAATACTTGTCCGGTGCCATTGTCCTGCATGAGGGTTGTCAGAGTGCTGGAAATGTTTTAAGCATTGACTGTGCGATAACGGTGATTGCCTTTAGGCATTCGCCGTTATCATATAGAACCGGATGATACCAATGGTGGCAGTGAGCAGGTGAGTGGCAGGTCTATATATTCAGTCAAGAACAGGGCAACCTGTGAACTTGGGACCATGGATCAGAGGCCTGTGCAAAAAAAAATGAAAATAACATGTTAAACAAGGTTAGCTATGAATATAAACTGCTTTTTAGATGTGTAGTCTTTGTTAGGTGTAGAGTGGTGACTGAAATATTTTTCTGCTGGTTATAAATTTTATTTTGTATGTTAGGGCATGTAATGCTTGTTATGGGTGTTGACTTCACTAACATGGCTGCCAGAAATTTTCAAAACATTGTGGCAGGAATGGATTTTTGGCTGTGCTGCCTCCTGGTTGGCATAAGTAGTACCACTTGCCACAGTATATGCTAATAAGGACATGGAAATGATACTTCTTAGCCAATCAGAATGCAGAAAATTCCCTACCCATTTTATAAGGTTCTCTAACAACCATACCACAGTATATGCATACTACACTCATTTGATACACATGAAGTGCCCTAACAGCCTCACCTCAGGATATGCATACTACACTCATCTGATACACATGAAGTGCCCTAACAGCCTCACCTCAGGATATGCATACTACACTCACCTGATACACATGAAGTGCCCTAACAGCCTCACCTCAGGATATGCATACTACACTCACCAGATATGCATTAAGCTCCCCTAACCAATTTACCTCAGGACAGGTATTTGCTGGAGACTTGTAATATTTTCCTATCTGGGCTGTTTTTAGTTCCTGTTTTTATGTTTGTTTTTTTTTCTCTTTCAATTTTCAAGATGTCTCTCGCATTAAGTGTGCACTTGTCTCAGCTGGCCCACTGGCACAGGGGCAGGTTGCCTACCTGCGATGCTGGTGAACCGAGTTCGGGAATGGATGTGGGACATCGGAGGGCCGGCCGAGGGAGAAGGATTGAGCATCCGATGACTGCTCTCCTTCTCCAGTGGGGAGAGGGTAAAGTATACAGTGCAATATGGACACCTAGCGGAGGCCGGGTGTACTGATCACGCCAACGCCAAGTAGCTTAGGAGGGTGGGGCAAATGCTGTACATCATTGCACATCCCCACCCCCACACACTGGGGAAAAACTGCTGCCAGCTGCCCTAGATGAAGCTCGCCCTCAGCTTCGATTAGCTCCAATGCCAGCCCTTTGACCTGTCCCCTCATCTGCAACACTATGGACCGGTGCCGCAACCCCACCCTGGGGGGTAAGCTAGGGGGCATCAAAGAAGATGCGGACATATGGGAGTAGAAGCAGGGGGTCCGTGACCAGGCAGAGGTATCAGGTGGCTGGCGGTGGAAAAAGTATAATACAAATTTTAAAAAAGTATAATAAGTAAAAAAAAAAAAAGTATTAATTTGTTTCAGGTCATTTATGCTACTTAACTTACTGCCATTTAATATGAATAGTATGTACCATGGGCCCAATTCCAAGTCAGGCTACGCTGGCGTAAGGTGGGATATGCCACTCTCCATGGCGTATCCCACAACTTAAGCCATGCGGTACACCTGGTGCCATTCCAGGAGGTGCCCTGTGCCAGTGCATCTGCAGGCTGCAACAATCACAAAATATGACACTACTTACACCACAGCCCACAACGCCTGGTGCAATAGCGGGTTACAACATGCACATAGCCCAATTCCAGGTGGGTGGCTGTCATAACCCGCAGTTGCAATTCACAAAGCTACAGTGGCATAGGGAATATCCCACAGCTTGGAGCTGTCCTAAGTGGCATCCAATGGCTGACACCATCGGATGCCACCATGCAGAGAACTAGCAATGGCACCATAGGGACCCTCTTGCCCCCTGTAGCACACTCCTGCCCTCCAACCTCCCAATCATCAGGAACCCCCGAGGTCTGATATTGATGTGCCCCCTGGATGCCTATGCCTTGTGGCCTGCCCCCCATGCCCCCTGGTGTCTACCGAGGTGGTCTGGGGCAGGGTGGCATCGGGGGACTGCCTGTCGACTGGCGCAAGTTGCAACCTGTGGCCATGATACGCCATGTGTGGGCTACTGCCACATGCATGGCGTATCTCACCTGTCACAAGTGCCGGGACCCTGCCACTTCTGGAATGCGGATTAGGGTCCCTGGTGTAGGGGCGACTGGCATAACTTGCAACTCTGTGCAAGTTACGCCAGTCGTCCTGGAATCGGCCCCCATATTTGAAAGTAATATGGTTTTATACATAACATAACATTGCATGTGTCTTACCTAGCTTTTTATAAGTAGTCCCATGTAACTAGTCCTTTTTGATAATCCCTCCTTGTTCTTTAATATTATGAACCAAAGGGCAGATTCCAGGATGACTGGCATAACTTGCAGGGAGTTGCGAGTTCTGCCAGTTGCCCCATGCCAGGGAACCTACGCTGCATTCCAGAAGTGGCAGGGTCCTGGCACTTGCGACAGGTGAGATAGGCCATGCATGTGGCGGTAGCCCATGCATGGCATATCACGGTTGCAGGTCACAACTCACGCCAGGTGAGAGGCAGCCCCCTGATGCCCCCCCTACCGCCCCCCCTACCCCAGACCACCTCGGCAGACACCAGGGAGCATGGGGTGGCTGGTCACATGGCACAGGTATCCAGGGGGGTGCACGATATCAGACCCCCAGGGAACCCTGACGATCGGGGGGTTGGAGGGCAGGGGTGTGCTACAGGAGGTTAGGGGGTCCCTATGACACCATCACTGGAGCTCTGTGTGGTAGCATCCAACAGTGCCAGCCATCGGATGCCACTTAGGACAGCTCCGAGCTGTCAGATGTTCCCTACACTACTGCAGCTTTGGGAATTGTGACTGCAGGTTACAACAGCTGCCCACCTGGAATTGGGCTATGTGCGTGTCATAATCCGCAGTTGCGCCAGGCATTGTGGGCTGCAGCATACGTAGTGTCGTAACTTGCGATTGTTACAGCCGACAGACACACTGGCACAGGGCACCTCCTGGAATGGCACAGGGCATATCGCATGGTGTAAGTCATGGGATACGCCATGGAGAGTGGCATATTCCATCATATGCCAGCATAGCCCGACTTGGAATAGGGCCCCAGGTGTTTTTTTTTTATTTATCAGCCCTTTATTTGTTTCTTAGTTAATTTCCAACACAAATTAGCCTGTGTTAAAAAGGAGCTAGTTCTTATCATTTTCCACACCCGATGAAGAAGACCACTTGTGGTCGAAGTGCGGAGACTCTTTGTCTTGTCAGCATTCAGAAAAGTGTTACTCACCAAATAAGGTTACTTTCACTGCTTGTATAAATTGTGACTGGGTTGTGAATTTATCAGCATACTACACTTATCAGATACACATAAAGTTCCCTAACAGTCTCACCTTAGTATATGCATACTACACTTATTAGATATGCATTAAGGTCCCCTAACCAATTCATCTCAGGTTATGCATGCTACATTCATCAGATATACATGAGGTACCCTGACAACCTCACATTGTGATATGCATACTATACTCATCAGATACACATTAAATAAGTAATAAAGACATGCTAGGGTGTGCATTATGGTGATATAATCAAACACCTCAGGTACATTGCTAGCCACGAGGCACACCTGAGTGCCGTTAAATGCATCTGAGAAGTACAATTATATTACCATAATGGCACACCCTGGACTGTCTTATTTCATTTCTAAAATGGCATTTGAATATGTGACTTAACCCTTGCTATGCCGTGGACTGATATATCAGTCCAAAATTACTATTCGTTCTAATTTTAAATTAAATATAAACAAGAAGACATTATTTTACAAAGATAAAATTATGACCTTTCATTAAAATATGCTTCCATTTTGACTTTGAAGACAAAAAAATAGTCCATATTCTGGCTGGGAGAAGGGGTAAGCTAAAAACAATAAAAACAATGAAAACCATGTGGGACATGCATATTTATTAAAATAAAAGTTACCTTATTCGCATTTTTAAACCAGTGGAGCCCACTTATTTGCACATTGGATAAGTACACATTCTGGATTAATGCAGACTTTTTCTATATCCCAAGTGTTTTCTAATTTTTCTAAACTACATTTTCTGGTAAACTTTAGGGGCATTTTTAGTCCCCAAAATGGAGGCATGGGTCCCCCCAATTTAGGCTGGTGCCCCCCCAGTCTTTTCTCCCACTTTTCCTTTAAATTATAGGGCTTTAAATCTCATCAGCAATTGGCTAGCAGCATCTCTGCAGTGGCCCACCCCAGCCCCTCTCTCAGTCCCGCCCCTTGTAGTTCTCCTACCTTGCTTGGCTCCAGAGTGTCAGTCCATGACTTGCGTGCCTCCTGACCATCCCTCCCTCACAACTCTAAAGTCACCAGCATCTGCCAATGACAGTCATCATTTGAGCTCTGTGACAGTTGGAGGCACTCAGCAGGACTTGGAGGACAGTCAGAATTCCCTACCAACTTCCAAGTCCTGCCGAGTGCCTCGTACAGAACTCAGATTATGATTCTCATTGGCAGATGCCAATGAGTTCAAGAGTCAGGAGGGAGGGGACTGCCAATGTGGCATTGCCTTGCATTCATCAGCCTCTCAAAAAGTAGTGGCAACACTGCAACAGTGAGCTGAGCAGCAGCTAGAGCACTGAATACATTAAAGCAGGCATTCCACATCTCCAGTAGCCATATATCAGGGACAAAATCTCTGTGTTTGTGCCAGCACTTGACTCATCAGAAGCCCCCAAACATATTATAAAAGTGTTAGCTGGAGAAGAGAGTACTGAGACCAAGTAGCTGGGGGGTGGGGAGAGACTGAAACGAGAGGAGAGCTTGAGTAGGAAAGTAGCAAGAGCCAGGAGGCTGGCACAGCAGCAGCATCAGACACAGTTTTTTTCCCAGACTGCCCTGATTGTGGGAACTGGAAAAAAGAGTTAAAAAACAATACAAAAATATTAATAAGAAATAAAGTAGTTAGCAGAAGCCAAGGTCCAAGGAGAACTGTCTGGAACAAATTCAGCAAGCTAGGAAAAAAAGAATATACTAAATATGTGTGGGAGGCAGGGAGCCAGAAGGAGAGAGACGACACACACAGCAGGCCTCAACAGTGAGCAGCTGCAGCCTTGAAGTAGCAGACAGCAGCCTGCTGTCTGTCGGTAATGGTCCGAGCAAGCAAGGAAGGAACTTTCTGGAAGCAAAAATATATAACTAAATATACAAGTTGATTAAAAGAAAGAAAAAAAGAGGAGAGAGACAGCAGAGAAAGTGAAACTGAGAGAAGGGAGGTCAGGGGAGGGAGGGCCATAGGGTTGTGTGAGACACCTACCCCAAAAGAAAATAAATAACAGCAGTGTTTGCTGGCATGGTCAGCTCATAGTGTTTTATTGCCCACAGGGTATTTCTCCAAACCCTGAAATAACAGCAGTATTTCATGGTTTCAGCTAGTAAATTCATATGCTTGTCTTGATAGAGATTTCACAGAATATGCTTCAAAAAATGTACCATTTTCTATCAAATTCTTCAAAATTTCTTCCAGGATCAAATCCCACTGACCCCCCTTTTTGCAAAAACTCACTGATAGGGGCATGTGCACCCAACCCCACTTTTAGAAATTTGCTGACACCATGGTAATCTGCACACTGGTAAAGTGCATATTTCTAAGTGTACATTTTCACAGTTCACCAGTGCCTCTATCAACATGTAATTAGCAATTGTGAAGAGCACAGTCTGTTTTCAACTAGTGTGAAAACAATATTGTAATGACCATCCTGCCTGTACAGTATTTGAATGGAAATTTGTTCAAAACTGTTGAATCTTCCAGGATGTTTGGGGGTGGGTTGATTTCTCTTGTATGTTAATACCACTGCAGATACCACTCTTACGGTTATAAGAGTGGTCTCATGCACATTCTTAGCTATGAGAACCGCAAACCAAAGGTGAGCTGTTCTGATACCATAAGAATGTAAGTCAGACCACTTACAACCTAAGAGTGCTCTCCACAGCACTATTAATGTCTTATAGAGTGAGCTCACTCAATAATATACTATTTTTATAAAAACAGTCCCGGAATGTGCCCATTTTTAAGGCATCACAGAATGAGAGTGTCATACACCAAGGAAAGGAGCACTCTTTTTATTTATTCATGTATTTATTTATTTTTACTAGGAGAGACACACTAAGCTGAAGCTTGTTTACAGGTGCGACCTGGGAGTGACTTGCTCAGGGTCACACAGTATGCAAGTGGGGGCTGTGGGATTCAAATCCAGGTCTCCAGGTTTGCAGCTCAGAGCCTTAAACCACTGCACTATACTGCCTCCAAAACAAGGTGAGGTCCCACCGAGGTCCACTCTGATTTGTCAGGAGCACTCCCTTGCTCTATAATAAAAACACCCACATATGAGTCAAATGTATGTGCTTTCATAAATGTTAGGAAATTAAGCAGTTTGGGCCTTCCTCTGCCTATATAACTTTATTTTCCAACCTTTTCCTCCTTGATTACATTAGTGCCCCCTCTTCTCATGCCGTTTTTTTTTTCTCATGTCATTCCCCACATTCAACAAATGGAATGCTTACCATGAAATACAGAGATTCAAAGTTATGCACAATTCCACTGGTAGAATGTTCCACTCACAGCATACCGCGTGCACACACACACACGCACGCGCACGCACACACACACACACACACACACACACACACACACACACACACAACACACAAAACAAAGTCCTCATTTGGAGGTAGGATTTCAGTTTCATCTCTGGCAGGGTAAGCAGCGGGAGATTTCCCTGGTAAGAAGGTAAAGATAAGAGTTGGATTTTTCATTGTCAGCAAAGAAACACTAGTAATTAAAACTATGAGCAGTACTTCCTCTTTTTTTCATTTGTTTATGTTTGGAAGGAAAGCGTGATGATCAGGGAAATAACATTTAATTAATTTGTTCTGTTTTTTATTTAAGGTAGTTTTATTTTTAGGGCCTAATTGAAGATTTCCAGTAAGTAAAGGTGGCAACCATCTTTGTAATTGCAGGTCAGTTCTGGAAATAGGAGGATTGATTTGATCATTGCGTAAGGTAGGGTTGCTCAAAATCTCTCTAATGGAATCAGATGCATCAGATTCTGAGCATTTTCGGTATTCAGATTTTTGGTATTGAAGGCCAAAAATCTGTATCCGAAGGCCTGGTCGGATGCTAAAATCAGAATCCAATTCTGGATCTGCAACTGACTACAGTACAAACAATTAAAGTCTTCCATCTTCCTTCCACCCCCTCCCTTATCTTTTGTACTGGGCTGCTGTGGGTCAGGTGACGGGTCCATGTTTCTATTTGTAGTGGTCTCATTCAATTGTTTAAATGGCTGGTGTGTTGGGCACGCAATGTTGTTGGGACATGGGCAACTAACCCAGAAGCCCTGAACAGTCCTCCATCAAACTTGCAGCTTGATGCTACCAACCCCAACCCCACCTCCCCGGACTCTGGTTCCATTCAGTCCACAGAAAGATGAATGATGGCTAAAAAAACTCCATTCTTACAGAGCAGTCTAAGTTCCAGTTCAGTCAATCAAGTAAGTGCCTACTTGCTGCCACTTCCCTGCTCACCCAACTCTGATCCAATACCTTCCTGTTTACTCTTGTGCACTCCCATGCTCTGTACTCACCTCTTTGTTAGTCAGTATTGGTATAAGGCCTCTCTTTCAAAAGTAAACCCTCTAAGAAGCTCCCATTCTCCAGGAGTGACCTGGTGGTGGCCAACCTTAAGAAAGCCCTGAGGTCCCATCACCAGATGCCTTAGTATTACATCACTGATGGTGGCTTGTCTTGCCTTTGGTTGCCTCCAGAATTGCCCCACTGACACTTCCCAACTTTTCCTCTGCTCCCTTGATCAGGTCTACACTCACCAGGTTTTGCCTGGCCTTTCTTGACTAAAATCTGCCCTTTAGAGGTCCAGGACCACTGTCCTCAATGAGAGACCAGTGTTCCCCATCGCCACTGCAAACCATATGGAATTGTGATCACTAGACCCCAATGGTTTCCTGACTTCCATCCTACCCACCACCTTTGAGTTGGTAGAGAACCAGGTAGAGAATATTCTCCTGCCCTGTGGGATTCTTGGACAGTTACACCAATACAGATAAGCAGTCCTGTATTGTGTCTAGAAGTGCTCTTAGCTACCTGGGTATACCAGTCTATATCATAGGCACAGACGTAGACAGGGTAGAGATGGTCCAGAGGAGGGCAGCTAAAATGATGCATGATTTTCGTGAGAAGCCCTATGAAGAGAGATTGCAGAATCTCAACATGTACACCCTGGGAGAAAGAAAAGAGAAGGGATGATATGATAGAGAGCTGCAAGTACCTCAAAAGGGTGAATAGGGTACAGGTGAGGCATCTCTTTCAAATGAGAATGAGAACAAGCACAAGGACCAGAGGGCAAAATGAAGCTGGAGGGAGGATTCAAGAGTGATGTGAGAAAATATTTCTTCACTGAAAGGGTAGTGGATGGCTGGAATAGATTGCCAGCAGAAGTAGCGGAAGCTCAAACAGCGGGAGGCTTCAAGTGTGCTTGGGATAGACATAGAGATATATTAGATAGGATACAGGGAGGTGGGAGGATTGACATGGACCAAATAGGGTCTACAGAGGCACAATAGGGAGGGAACATCAAAGCTGATGAGACAGGCTAAGCAGTCTTTTTCTGATGTCAAATTCTATATTTCTAAGTTTTTGTATCTGTCAGATTCAGGTGCCCTGCAATGTTACCCCCCTCCCCTATTTCCTCCCCCAGTTCCTTATATCTATCTTCTGTTTGCCTCAGACATTTATAGACCATCCCAGTCTAATCTTTTTTCCAACAGCCATAGTCAGCTGTAACCAAATCAACTCAACTACCCCCTTCAATCTTACTGGTGCAATTCTCCTAAACATCTATTCCCTCCCTGATATAGAGTGCTTCTCCCACCTTATCCTTGCATCTGTCCCTGATATATAAGATATACCCTTGAATTGCCAGATCCCAATCATTGTTCTCAGAGACCTACCACCTGTAGTTCACTGATCTTGTTGTTCAGGCATCTGGAATTTCGGCAGACTGCCTTCCACAATCCCACCCCATTCCCTCTTCTCTTCTCTTATTAGTTCCTCAGATCCTTCTGACCACACCCTTCCTACTCCACCTTTCCCCTCTTGCTAGCTGCTTTATCATTCATGACCCTCATCCTCCACTTCCTTTCCATCCCTCTTCTGGTCCCTACCCATGCCAAATCTAGCAACCCCTTATCTCTTTCCAGTTTCTGAGAGAGCTTCCTGTCCCTCTCCCATACTTGGGCATACCCCACATCTGCCTCCCCCTCCATCAGTTTAATTGTTGGTTCAAACAGATGTCATGCTTCTGCCTAAGTGCACTTGTTCCCTTCCTTGTGAGATGAAGGCCATAATTCTTAAAAAAGCTTTGTACCCCAGAAGTTCCTCCACACTCCCACAAATGTATACCCCTCTTCCTGATACCACCCCTTCAGCCAGGCATTGAATGCCTTAGTTTCCTCCTGTCTCACCATTCTCTCCCCTCCGTCTTCTTTGTCACATACCAGTAACACCTCTGAAAAGGCCAGTGAGACTACCTTTCCCTTCTGCTCCCCTCCTAGCCTTTGGAAAATGGATTTAGCTTCCTCTAGCCCTTGGTTTGTAGGGTAGTTTGTATACAAGTGTACAAGGACATGTGGCACCTCCCCCAACTTATCAGTCATCCTCTCTATCCTGTCTTTATACCTCATGGCTAGTGTGCCAGGCAGACATCTGACCTCCCCCCTCGCCAGCCTATCTCAACACACCACCTTCTCCATGCCCCTAACCATACAGTCCCTGCCTATTAGTACTCTACTGTCTACCGTCTTAATTCCCACTATGCAGCTGGCTACTTTCTTATTTCTCACTACCCTGTTAGGTATTGCACTCCCTGCCTGGACCTTCTCACTGATGGGATCACTCCTTCCCTGGTGAAGTCAGGTAACTGTACCTTCTCCAGGCATGCAAAATGATTTACATTCACTACCAAAGGACACTGCTTCACACCCCCAACATTTTTTCTTCCCCCCTTCCCCCACCCTCCATCTGCCTGGGCCAGTGGTCCTTAGTGGGAAGGGGGAGTGGGTAGTGGCTCTGGAATCCAACTCAGCTGTCTGCATAACAGGAGTATTTCTCTTAATGCTACCTGCAGCTGTCCATGCAGATCGTTGACCCTCCTACATACAGGCAGTGATAAACCCATCAGAGCTTAGTCTACGTAATGGTTGCCCCGTAGTCCCTGCAGCTGCCTAACCCCCCAACATGTTGACTTTCTAACCCTACTTACTGCTCTACAGTATATCTTAACCTTAAACTTGTGCCAACTGCTGGAAATTATCAAAATTTGTGTCCACACAGCCCCTCTCATGATGCAAATCGTGCTGGAGAGGGGCTGATAGACTGGGAGATTGACAGGTCTTTGGTGACGTCAGCAGTGATGCGTCAGATGACATGTGAGCTGCTAAAGTCTCACCACAGCATAATCACCCAAACAGTAATGTGACTGACAAACTGCAGGGCTACAAGCAGGCTGCATCTAATCCAACAGGTAAAGCCCAAAACTTGAGTCCAGTGCACTGTACAAGTAAGAAATGGTTGCGTATGCAGGAACATGTTGAGATCATCTATCAGAGTGATCGGTACAGACTGTCCACACGGCAGCTTACACTGCTCAGTCCTAAATGTGCCCCCAATATTGCTGGAACTGCAGGAGCAGAGTAGTGATCGACTTACCTCAATTGGAGTAAGTGTCCACACTGCCATGTTTGCACCACAGCAACATGAGTGCTCGGGTTGCTATGGTACAAATGAGGCAGTGTACATGAGCCTTTAGCAACAGGTTAACAGTATACCTCAGCCACTGCTTAACCCTACCCCAGTAAGGTCTTCCCCCTTATCTGGAAATAACCTGCTCTGCTTTCCTTGTGTCACCCCTCTTTACTTGTGTGCCTACCCCAGTCTTCTTGTACTGATCCATCACACTCTAAGATATGCCATAACACCCAACAGCTATGAATAACATCTCTACCCTCCTCAGCCCCAAAATATATCTAGAGATGTTATTAGCTAGATATGGCACGCCTCACTTTTTTCTTACCCTAAGAGATTTCTGCTGTTCTCTGTAACTACAAATGAGAACAGTTGATTTACTCACGCTGGGGATATATCTATTCATTTTTGGCAAGGCACCTAACCCTTGGCCCCCAATCCCTGTGCCAGTCTTTTCACAGGCATTAATTTTCCTCAGTCAGTACCATCACAGTGTCCTGGTGAGTGGCAGCCTTCCCAATGCCAGGAAACTGTGTCATAAACTGTTTAATACTGTATATAACAATTCTGCAGCCCTTCATCATTTTAAAAAGAGGAAGCGTACTGTATGTACATCTGGCGTCTAAAGGCTCCACTTAATTAATGATCGGCAATCTAGTTTTATCTGTGATCCCTAGTTACAGACTTAAAACAGGAAATTAACCTTTTGTTCCAGCCGAACTGAGCCACAGTGTTACTATGTTTTTCTGTAGGAGAATTCCAGTTTGCGCCATGTTTCAGCATTCCAAAATGGCATACCTTAGGGTGTAAAGCAGGGACTGAAGGGTGGTGCTAGGACACTAGGGTTACATCAAAGGCTCTGTTTGTTCTCGTTGCCCAGGGAAAGGACTTTGCTCTCTGCTTATCAAAAGGTGGATTCTGAAGTCAGCCAGGGTGCAGCTACAGGCCAACCTCTAGCTTCTTCACACTGCATCGATTAATCAATCAATCAATCAGGAGAGAAAAACCAAAAACTTACTAACTCCTTTCAGGGTAAACAAATGTCACTTAATCTGCACTGCTCCGATTTGTGCAGCTGAGATGTTAGAACCAGCTTATCTTGTCAGCTCAAATGTAAAGACATTACATAGCTGTGTGGGTTTGTATGACAAGATATCTTTAAACAAAGAAAAAGATAAAAGGGCATACTTGTAAACATAAGGTAAGAGTGAAAAAGGATCTCTCTACCCCCATTCCTCATCCACTAAACTATGCTCCCTCCACCACCCCTCCCCCCTCCCCTTTGTAGAGTCAAGAACCATATTAAAAATGTCTGGGCCATGGGTAATCTGTAATGTGGTGGTCCTCTGAAACGTCATGTGTTGGCCAGGGTTCCAGGGTTAACTCAGGCCCTTTTAAGCAGAAGGGTTCCTTATGCCTTACCATAAATTTAGAGCATATTTTGTGATTGCAGGAAATGAATTTACAATGTTTGAAACTGTAGGACCATATACTGGGTGACAGCTACATAAGGCTGAGAAAACAGGTTCACTGTATAAAACATTAATTATGTATTTGAAAAAGCTTTATTAGGTAAACACACAGGAGCACACAGTAATCCTCTTTACAGATGTGACCTGGGGAGGGGGAGCAGTGTGGAACAAGCAATACAGCTACAGAATTCACAGATATATAGGCAATCAATATACAAGAGGAGCAAGGATATACTGTACAGAATTGTCATTCAGATAGACATGCCAGCAGTAAATTTAAAACATGAGCATCAGTATACATAGTTCAATGGGAACAGGGAGAACCGGATGGAACATGAGTTGTTTTCTGTCTGTACACATGTATGTATCTATCTAGTTTTGTAAATTTCAAATGTATCACTTAAAATTTGTAACTGGAAAAGGCACACTAAGCCAAGGCTAATTTCCATGTGCACTTGGGGGTGAGGTACAGGATATAAAAATACAGGCAACAGAAACTAGCACAGACAAAACAGTATGAATTAAGATGTGATAATGTGCTTAAGAAAAGACAAGACTGTTAAAACAAAAATGTATCATGTATAATTGTAACAATTAAAAAATTCCATGTTGAACAAATGAAAACAGTTGAAGTTTTCATTAAAGTGGTTAACAGATGATAAAGTGGTACTAAGCAATAATTTATGTGAAGTCCCAGATGGAGCCTGGAGGTAATGTGCAGTCTGAGGGTCTGTTTAGCAGAAGAAATGCTAATGTGATAAGTGGACCCAAGAAGTATATTATTCCATGCAGTAGCTGAGAGAGTCTTTAATGGAAGGTTGACCAGATTTCCTTTTACAGATTACAACCTGGGAACATAAACTGTGGCCTGCAAAGGCAGAAGCAGGCACAAGTAAATCATCACAGCATGCAGAGAGTTTATCTAACCAATATTTGAAACCACACAAGCCCAGCTGTTGAGATTGCCTTCAATCAAGGGAGGGTCAAGGCAGGTGTTTGCATATTACACAGTGGTGAGTACGGGGAAGGCAGCAGGGAGCAAACTGGTACAGAATGTAGAACAAGATATCCAGTTTTAATAGGTGTTTTCTGAAGGGGTGTGGATATAAAGCATGTCAGCACAGTCAATGTAGGAAGGAACCTTTGTTCAACCACCTGTTGTCTCATACCTAGGGAGAGGCAGTCGATAACCCTAGAGAGGGCACTGAGTTTTTTATAGAATATGATGACCAGAGTTTGAACGCATGAGAAGACTAGGTTATATTATAAAATGTCAGAGTAAAATCCAGTAATCTAATTGGCTCTTATTTATGTGTAAAATATGGTATACACATGGTTAAAAAAAATGACTGCTCAGCAGTGAAGAGTCTGGAACCCTGATCAATGGGCATTTGGAACACAGGCATCTCAGTTAGCCCCCAACAGCCAGAACTGATCTTCCACCACAAACATGGCTGCTACCTTTATACTGTAAAAAAAACTTCAACTGGGGCCCAAAAATAAAACTACCTTATATAAAAAAATAAAACAAATTCATTAAATGTTGTTTCCCTGATTATCACACTCTCCTTACATACATAAACAAATTAGAAATATTAAGTATTGTTTATAGTTTTCACTACAACTGTTTCTTTGCTGACAGTGAAAAATCCCCCTTCTGTCTTTACCTGCTCATCAGGGAATTGACTTCTTCTTGCTCTGATAGTGAGATAATTGAGTCTCTGGCTGTAACAAAGGCCTTTGTTGTCTATGTGTACAGTATGTTAGGAGAGAAACATTCTGCCAATGGAACTGAGCAGAATTTTGAATCCATGTATTCCATGGTAAATATTATCTGGTACCCATCCATAACCTCCCTTCCCTGGAAAGAAAACACCGACACATGTCTTGGAGGAAATGGCCGCAGCCATGCGTTTATTGATTAACAATCCAGATTAAGAGCAATGTGTGCACCCAGGAGGATCAGCTGCCCATGGTTGTAATGGCCAAGGCTGCTTGGCCACCCCCATCAGGCATCGTTAGCCTTGCCACATAATTGTACTTGCTGGAGGCAGACCATGACCACTCCCCAGGTCAGGGTACCTGCTTTCTGCCTCCACGCTGACCAGAGGTGGGGGTCACGAGCCATTTAGAAGAATTTGGCTCAGCCCCGCCCCTAACCACTATTCTCTGTCATAGTAATTCTCCCGAGATGCCACAGGACAGACAACATCCGACCTCCCAAGCCGACTGCTCTACCACTTCCTGCAAGACCCATTCCAGCTCTCCTAGCCACAGTTCCCATCCCCTCCTAGTCAACCATCCCATCTTGGCTACCATCATTTGATCAGAAGCCTGAATCTGACTATATTTCCCACAGACCCCCACAAGTACCCGCATGACCTCCCCCATCTCCCATGTTGATCCGAAAGCAGGCCCTGAAGAGAGGAGCCACCCCTTCCCTGTTCGACCAGCTAGACCTCTGGATCAGGTGCAAGGACCCTGGTTTTCCATTTTTACCAGTAACACCGGTAAAAATCATGGAATCCAGCTTGGTTTATGGATTTTGAATTCTTGTACCGGTGCCACAAGGAAATTGTATGTCACCGCACAGAATCCCTAAGATTTCAGCATCTTTTTTAATTTTTTTATTTTCTCTTTCTATGTCCCCATCTTACAGCATCAGTCTCCACTTTTCAGAGATCCATAGGCTGGGTATCCCCTAGCTTCACCCATCCCCAGGTAATGCTCAGGAGCTCCTGGGGGTCTGCTCCCATCCTACCAGGGTTGTACCCCCCAGGTTCAAGTTCAAGTTCAAGTTTATTGCAGGAAAGACTCCGTTGAGCAAGCTCATTCACAAGGAGGTCCTGAGGCACATACACATACAATTCACAATTACATAGACAGGAGATATAAAATGTAGAACAAGAAAGAAAAATATACAGTACAAGAGGTATACACAATAGAAGTCCTTATGCTATATATGCAGTACATTCCAGCTTTAACCTTACCTAAATTCTGCAACACATTTCAGCTTAATAAGTAGAGGCCAGTTGGTACCTAGGAAGTTGACTTGGCGCTAGAGCCTAGTAGCACCTACATATGTCTTTTAATTTAGAGATAGCTAGTGTTTTGTAGGAGTTAATTGATACGATGCTGATTAGCTTCAGTATGGCTTGTAGTTGGTTCCAAATGTTTGGGAGGTCGTATGAGACAGCTCTTTGGCCAGCTGTGGTACGTGTCCTGGGAACATCTAGTAGGATAAGGTTGGATTTCCTTAGGGAGTAGGTGTTATGTGAGAGGTGTATGAGAGACGTTAAATAGACAGGCAGTTTGTGGAGTAGTAATTTGAGGGTCCAAATGCCAGCATGCAGGAGGCGTCTGGTGGCAAGAGAGGTCCACCCAACTGCTGCATAAAGATCACAGTGGTGGGTCCTGTACGCAGAGTTAGTAATGAAGCAAAGAGCACGGTGATAGAGTATGTCCAGTTTAGATAGGCTCAAGGTTGGGGAGGAGATAAAGATAATGTCTCCATAGTCAAGCAAGGGAAGGAATGTTGCTTGGACAAGCCTTTTGCTGGTCGCGAGAGAAAAGAGGGTCCTATTTCTAAAGAAGAAACCCAAGCGTGCTTTATGCCTCTTTGATAGATCCTCAATGTGGTCGGTGAAGGAAAGCTTGTTGTCTATCCACATACCTAGATATTTAAATTTAGGTACAACTTCCAAGGGTTCACCTAGGGAGGTAACTATGAAGTTTTTAGTTGGGGTATGTAGGGCACCAGACAAGGCAAGTCTTGAGAAAATCATTGTCTTGGTTTGTTTGGCATTTAAGAGGAGCTTGGCATTGATAAGGTTGCTTTCTAACTGGATAAAGTCAGCTTGGAGTGCCTCCCTGACTTCAGTTAAGGATGAGCCTGATGCGTACAAGACTGTATCGTCTGCAAAGAAATGTATGCTAGAGTTCTTTATGTGGGAGTCAAGGTTGTTGATGTACAGGGAAAAAAGGATTGGTCCTAGGATGGAGCCTTGAGGGACTCCTCTGGCAATTGGAAGGGGGGCAGATAGTAGGCCATCAGCTTTGACTTTTTGTATCCTTCCCGTGAGATAACTGTTAAACCACTGTAAGATAAGTGGAGTGGCACCTATGTAGGCAAGACCGGTGATTAGATGGTGATGGTCTACAGTGTCGAAGGCCTTACTGAGGTCTAGAAAGACTGCACCAGTAACCTTCTTGGTGTCCATAGCATGGATCCAGTCATTTGAGACTTTAGCCAAGGCTGAGATGGTACTGTGCTTCGACCTGAAGCCAGATTGGGCCGGGTTTAGGAGTGAGTGAGCTTCAAGGTGATTTTTTAGTTGGTTGTATATAATTTTTCGAGCACTTTGGAGAGAACGAGCAAGACAGAGATAGGACGGTAGTTGTTTAAGTCACAAGGATCTCCTCATTTGAAGAGAGGAAGAACATGGGCAGATTTCCAGCAGGATGGAACAGTGGCTGTGGTAATAGAGAGGTTGAAGATGTGAAGGATGGGGGCTGTGAGCTGGGCATAGCCTAACCGCAAGAAAAATGATTCAAGACCATCGTCCCCTGCACTTTGGTATCAAGGCTAAGAATTATGTCTTTGACTTCTTTGTAGCTAAACAGGCACAACTGGAAGGGATTAGGTGGAGTAGCATATGTAGAATCTGGGCTAGTGTTGCTATTCACTCGGCTAGCGTATGGGGAGGAGTCGAATGCCAACCCGGCAGTGGCAAAGTGAAGGTTAAGTTCTTCAAGGATTCACAGTTTATTTTCAACCATCCCGTCCTAGACCAGAATCTTGGTGGGAAGGGAGCAAGCAGCAGGATGGCCTTCAATGGATCTCAGTGTCTTCCAGATTTTTGGGGAGTTCCCTTTGGCCTGCTCCAGAGTGGAGATGCAGAAGTTTGCTTTAGTAGCACGTACACTTTTAACACAGGCATTTCTGGCAGTTCTAAATGCCTGCCAGTCTGCTGGGTTCTTTGAGTGCCTGGCCCTAGCCCATAGCTTGTCTGTCTTGGTAAGTGCAGATTTGAGTTCTTGGGTGAACTACAGATGCGAGATTTTACGCACCCTCATTTTAATAAGAGGAGCATGCTTGTTAATTAGGGTGGTGAGGTTGTCATTTAGGACAGAGACAGTGGCATCAGCAGATTTGGCAAGATATAGGTCTTGCCACCTGATCGTAGCTAGATCGGTTAGGAAGTTTACTGAGTTGAATTTACGGAACGAGCATTTGATTCTTAATTTAGGGTGCTGCTGGGTTTTAGATTGGAATCTTGTACATACAACAATACTGTGGTCGCTCATGTCGATATGGAAATCTGCAGAATGTGAGATTTTATGGGGATGCGAAGTTAAGATGACATCTAAGAGTGAGCTGTTGGCAGAGTTAGAAGCATTGATTCTTGTGGGTTCAGTTACTATCTGTGTAAGACTCAGCTCATCACAGATGGTTTTTAGGGAGTGGGATTTAGCAGTGAGAAGGGAGGGGACCCCAGGTCACCCCTCCACAGTCCCTTAGTGTGTGTTATGCAGCCCAGTGGGTCCCTCATGGATCCTGGTTATGAAGTCTGGGGCAGCTGGGTCCCTTCCACCAGAGGCCAATGTGGGTGATTGTTTCTGGGTTTTTTGGTCTTTGTCCCTGAAGGCACCAGCACTCGAGGTGATCCAAGGATAGGGCACACAGAGATATGCCACTGTTCCAGATCCTGGCTAGCATCCTCCCCTTCTGATCACTTTGCAGCCCCGTTTCACCACCACCCGTGGTCACGCAGGTGGAGATAAAACAGCAGGACCTGCAGATCATTCTCCCCGGAGGAGAAGATCAGACCCCAGGTGTTCAATCCTACTCCCCTGGCCAGACCTCCAGCAACCCATGTTCACTCCCAAACTTGGGTCGCTGGCATTGCAAGCAGTAGTGCTACTGCAGCGCCGGCAGGCCGGCCCAGATTTCAGCATCTTAAAATGGATGCTGCTGTGCTTTGCATTCTTTCTGCTTTGCTGCATATAAAATCAGTAAGGAAACCACCCACACTGCTTTGTTGTAACCATCCATTCAGTTTAACCACCAATGCTTCCCACCAAACTCTCCATCAGCTGAGGGCTGCTTTCCTACCTGAAACCACAGTTTTCATTTAGTAGGTTGCCAAACATCTTTTACTATTTATATGACACTGGATGATACAAAAAAAATACAAGTATCAGCACACATGGGCAGAGCCACTGGAAAATTGCGGGAAAAGTAACCTGAAATTGCAGAGATTTTTTGCAAAACTTGTTTGGAAATTGCAGGAGTTTTACTAGAGGCCCTGAGTGCTTCATAATAAATCCTTTACTGTTTTCTGCAGCATATATTAGCATAAACTACAAAATGAATACACAGACACTTGAATATGTTTTAAATATGAAGGAAAACTTATGTTCCTAACATGAATCCTAAACGGATAAGATGTGTTGCCTCTCTTCTAAAATGTAAAAACATCTTCCTCATACAGTGCTAAATAGATTCTATTTAGTGAGCCACAAAAAATCAATATTAAATAAATCCAGAATAAACACATTTTATCTGCTGCTGGATGTAGAATAATGAAGCCTGATCAAAAGCTATTTACAGTGCTCTGTCAACTATTCACCCACTTTGGTGTAAGAAAAAATAAGCAGATGGAGTGGCAAATAATTTATTTATTTATGTGTTTATTTATTTATTTATTAGAAAAGTTGAATTAACAACCTTTGAGTCATGGACTCATTTACAAAGGTACCTCGTCTCAGGATGGGTAGACAGAGTTACATAGTATGGTTACAACAGTGAGAACAGTACAGGTGCAGAACATTAAACATAGAGTACACATAGGTTACATAATAATGTTACTTATAATAGGTTACAGTCATATACAAGGTACCCAAGGGTTACATTGGGGGTACAGACCTGGACATACCTAGATAATACCTGGAGAGGGTGGAGGTAGGGATGGGGAGTGGGGTGGGAGGGAGAGGGAGATGATAGGCTGTCTGGAGGACGTTGTCAAGTCAGGGAGGCCTGACAGGAGGATCCCACAGTGGGATTAATTAGGTGCATCTACAGCAATGAGCGTTGAAGAGATGGTTCCGGAGGGCGATTTTGAAGGGACCAATTTTGGCAATGTCTGTGATGCAGGGTGGGAGGGAGTTGAACCAAGCAGGGGCTCGGTAATGGAAGGACCTCTGGGCTAGAAGAGGTCTTGGTTCTGGGCATCATAAAGGTGGCCTTGACAGAGCTATGGGTGGCAACAGATGAGGACGCATGCTGTAGGAAAGCAGAGACTCCCGGGAGGCCCTAGAAGAGATTTTTTGGTGAGTAGGCAGGTCTGGTAGCGCAGACGCTCCTCAAAGGTGAGCAGGTTGGTGGTGGAGTAGAGCAGGCAAGTGTGGCTACGGGCTCCAGTCAGGAGCCTGTAGGTCTTAGTGATTGAGAGCTGGATTGTAGTCAAGGCGGTATTGTCCACCACAGCATAACTGGGCAAGCTATAGTCCACTAGCGACAGGACAGAAGAGGTGATGGCCAGCCAGAGGGCAAATTGGGGGAGGCAATCTCTATGATGGTATAGTAGGCCTATCTGAGAATTTATGGTGGAGGATAGGGCATTGATGTGGATGTGGAAGGTGAGAGCTGAGTCAAAAGTGATGCCTAGATATTTGTAAGAGGTCACTTGCTCCAGCGGGTGCAGAGTGCTGGGAAAAATGAAGAGGGGACATTCTTGACCTTGTTTTGATGATGGGAGAAGAGCATTGACTTAGTCTTCTTTAGGTTAATGACAAGTCAGTGGCCAAGGAACCACTTTTCAACTTGGTTGTAGGTGTGCTGGAAGGATACCTGAGAGAAGAGGTATCAGGGTGGGAGGCAAAGAGAACCACATCATCGGCATAGAGGAGCATTTTTTCCCATGCAGGAGCTGGGGAGAGTGTTGCGGTAGAGGCTGAAAAGTACAGGGCCCAGAATGGATCCCTGGGGTACCCTGGAACGAATGGGCCAGGTATTGGACAGGGAGCCATTTATTTCACACGCTGGGATCTAGCAGAACGGTAGCTGGAGAACCAGGCCAGGGGACCAGTGAAAAAGCCAAGTTGGTGGAGGGAGTTGAGCAGAAGGGGGTGACAAATAGTGTTAAAAGCCTTGGAGAGGTCTATGAACACTGTGCCGGCAAGGTTGCCAGAGTCAAAAGCAGAGTGCAGGTATTGAGAGAACTCCAGGAGAGCAGTAGTGGTACTGTGTCCTGGGCAGAAACCATGTTGTTCTGGGCACATTATGTCATATTTGGCCAGGTACTCAGAGAGTTGAGTAGACACTATTTTTTCAAGGGCTTTAGAGAGCAGGGGGAGGATAGAGATCAGACAGTAGTTGTTAGGTGTGGACCGATCTCCACTCTTATGTATAGGGGTGATTTCGACTGATTTCCAAGCACTGGGAAACTGACCAAGGCATAGAGACTGGTTTAGTAGGTCTGTAAGGGGGACTAGGACGACATCCAAGACCAGGTGGAGGATCCTGGAGTCTAGGGGTTCACAGCTGGGGTTGTTGCTAACAAGGGCTTTTAGCAGGTGCATCCTGGCTATGTGGGGTGATATAGTGTGCAGGTAGAAAGGAGGGTGATCCAAGGCAGGAGCAGGAGGGATAGAGGCGGGGATTGGGTCAAAAAAGTTGTTTGGGAGGAGAGAGCTTAGGTCACAGAAGGTAGTATTGAAGCAATCAGCTATGTGAGTTGGGTCTGTAGTGATGATGCCATCGATGGAGAGCTGGGATGGTGGGGGGGAGCGGGTCTTCCCATTAAGCTCTTTCATGCTGTCCCAGAAAGTCCAGGCGGAACCCCAGGTGGATGCGAGGGTGGTCTGATAGTGCTCTGCCTTGGCCCGTCTAATGGCCCAGATACACTGATTAAACACCGCATTGTAGGCTTGTCTATCAGCCAACTTGCCTGATTCGATAGAGATGTGCCAGAGATTATCCCTATGCTTAAGTTTCTGGATAAGGGATGGGGAGATCCATGCAGCATTTTGTTTTTTAGTATGGATTCTGGTTTGGGGAGCAAAAAGGTCACAGGCCTTGCTGAAGGCATTGGTGAAGAGGTCTAAGGCAGAGTCAATATCAGGGACGTGATGGATGGGGGACCAGTCCAGCTGTGCTAGATGCAATTTCAGCTTTCTGAGACCCCTGGGGCATAGGTGCCGGCGCAAGGTAGCCTGGGACACAGGTTTCAGTATGGAGGATGACCAGAGACAGAGAGCAGGTGAGTGATCACTAAGTGAGTGGGGGGGACATTGATATCCCGGATTTTATGAGGGTGGTTTGATAGTATTTTACATCTAGGAGGGTGCTGGGGCCATTTGTCCTGTTGAATCTAGTGAGCTGGGTGACTAACTGGGACATGTCCAGGGCAGCGAAGGAGTCCCTGGTATGGAAGGCAGTGATACCAAGCCAACTGACATTAAGGTCCCCTAGGATGAGTTGCTCGGCTTTGTGTGGCAGGGAGGTGAGGTAGTTGTTGATGAGAGACTGGACCGCTGGGTTCTGGTTCCTTGGGGGTATGTAGGAGACCGTGAGGGAGAGTTGGCCTCTGGCTGGGTCGGGGGTAATTTTTAGAGTGAGGGCTTGGGCTCCATAGTCAAGCTTGGGGGCAGGGAGAGCATGACTTATAAGGGTGTCCCGCATGTAGATTGTTCACCCACCACCACGTTTACCAGCTCAGTCTTCCCTGAACAGGGTGTATCCAGGGAGGGAAATAACAGAATCAGGGGTTGTTTTGGAGAGCCAGGTCTCTACTAATGCATAATATTGGGTTGGTGTTGTACAACCCAGCATAGGAGTGCAGTGGATTTTTTAGAAGGTTGCATATGTTCAGTGATGCAATGCGGAGACCGGCTCCAGAGTGGGGTATGGGAGGGCTAGTTGGCATAGTTCCAGGGTTTGGGTGTACATTCCCGGACAGCAGTAAGAGTAGAGTGATTAATCTAATTAGGGGACGGTGGCAACAAGGACCCTTAGTGTGGTGCCAATGTGAGGTCCTGATATTGGGGTGCAGGGGATGGGTAAGGCACGGAGGGTAGGTATGGCAAGAAAGAGGTGGGTCCAGAATGGGCCCGGGAGAGCAGAAGGATTGGGGGTGTTGGTAGGTGGTGGATGCAGAGGAGTTGGGGAGTGTCCAAGGTGAGAAGGGGCCAAGCTGTTTGGTGGTGGCTTAGGGGAGAAATGCTCGGGGTGGAGGTGAGGGCATAGGATGGCGGGGTGGTCTGAGCCAGGAGGGTAAATGTGAGCAGGCCTAGTAGAAGAGCGATGGTGCCCATTGTTATGTAGTAGGTAGCTGGAGGTAAAACTGAGCCAGCAGTGGTGTGCCAGCTGTGAAATTAGCCGAAGAACAGGGTAGTTTGGTAAAATGCCTGGAAAGAGTCACTGTAATATCGCTTTACTTAGTGGTGGTGGCAATGACACTAGTTCTAATTTAGTGATATAGTTGAAATTCAGCTAAGGCAAAGGTGCCAGCTACTGGGATGGTTAGGCTGTGACTGGGTATGTCACCATAAGCAGTGTCAGTGTAAGAATTGAAAGGGTATATAGTCAAATTAGGGTGCGGTCCCTAACAATAGGGCAGGTTACAGCAGTAATTAAGAGGAGTTAACTGGAGTGGCTGGAGAAAAACTTGAGAGCAAATGTGCAACCCTGTGGGTGAGATTGTTTTAAAAAGGGGCCGTAAGAAAGTGGGTCAAGTCAGGTATTGAACACAGGGAAGCCAATAGCCATAACCTGTACTGGAGGCCACACCATCACAAGGACATTAACCAAATTGAGGCAGTCCAGAGAAGGGCAACCAAAGTGGTGCAGGGACTGCATCAGAATACATATGAGGATAGATTGATTGAACTCAATATGTATACCCTAGAGCAAAGGAGGGAGAGAAGTGATATGATTGAAACATTCAAACACCTTATGGGCATTAACAAGGTGAAAGAGTCTAACATGTTTCAATATAAGAAAAATAGCATGACAAGAGGACACAGCATGAGATTAAAGGGAGGCTGATTAAGGGGTAATGTGAGGAAGTTCTTTTTCACAGAAAGGGTGATGGATGCATGGACTGGCCTACCTCAAGAAGTTGTGGCTATGAATACAGTGCAGGGCTTCAAACAGGCATGGGATAGGCATAAGAGAGCAATACAGATGAGTATGAATAGATAGGCCATTGACAGAGCAAAGGCCTATGGCCAGGGCCCCGATTTTTCTGCGGCACATCGGAGCAAAGTTCTGCGAGGGAATTCTCATTTGCCACAGAACTTCTGCGCACTCAACACCAATTTCTGCTGCAATTCTATGCACATTTTACCCTTAATTTTTTCCTTTTGTTTTTTTTTGCCATATCTGACACAATGCACGCCAGAATACAGTCATTTTATGGGTGTTTGTCACCAAATTTTCAACATAGCCAGTTTAAGACCTCTGCTCATGAACAGTATCACTGTGATTTTATTAATCTGTCCGGAACATTGATTTCAAGATAACGACTGCGCCATTCTGCGCTACAAGGGTGGAAACACATTTTGGTGAGATGTGAAAATGACAGCTGTACTACTTATAAGACAGTGTGGTGAAATGGCAATGTTGAAACTCTGGAGTGAAAATATTGAATTGAACTTACGCTCAAGTGAGGAACTGCGCAACGCACGCCTGTTAAACAGTCATTTTTGGAATTTTTTCACCAAATTTTCAACATAGCCATTTCAAGACCTCTGCTCATGAACAGTGTCACTGTGATTTTCTTAATTTGTCCTTACATTGATTTCCTCAAGACACTGACTGCGCCATTCTGGCGCCTACAAGGTGGAAACACATTTTGGGTGAGATGTGAAAATGACAGCTGTACTACCTCATAAGACAGTGTGGTGAAATGGCAATGTTAAACTCTGGAGTGAAAATATTGAAATTTCCGCGAACTTCACGAGCCTGCATAGAGACTGCATAGCGCGCATTCGTTAAACAGTCATTTTGGAATATTGGCAGGCTTGCCACGCTTGGGGTGGCCCAGCATGGCACAGATTCGGGGCTTCAGCCGATGGGGGATTGGGCACCCCCATCGGCAAATGAAGCGGATGTTTGTTCCGCTGGCGGGTCAGCGAATTCGCGGGTGATGGCAAATTCGTGGATATTTCCATGGGTTTGCCGCATCCGCGGAATCGCAGAAAACTTGGGGCTCTGCCTATGGCACATTCATAAGGTAGAAAAACAAATGGGCAGACTGGATGGGCCTTGCGGTCCTTATCTGCCATCAACTTTTATGTTTCTATAAGAATGTGCAGCAGTGGAGTGACCAATCAGCTGCTAGGCTGAGGAAAGGGGCAGAGCAAGGGTCTATTTATTACTGTGAGGAGGTGGGGGAGCTGGGGTGGGTGACAAAAATTCAGTCCAGAACACAGCACAGAAAGAGATTTCCCTGAGATCAGGGAGCATCAGGAGTTGGAAAATCAGTTGAGGAGCAGAAACTGCCTATCAGTGCCTGGCTCCTCCACTGGGCATCCTGTCAAAACAGCGACATTCAAAACCATGAGTTTTGGAGGTCTGCTGCGTACCTGAATCTGTCTGGGGGTCAGTCGGGCGGTCTGTTAGTTGTGGCTGGTTCAGAGAGTGCCGGGGCCACAGCAGCAGCTTGGGTAGCCTCAGATGGGCTCTCTGAATCTGTCTGGGGGTCAGTCGGGTGGTCTGTTAGCTGTGGCTGGTTCGGAGAGTGCCGGGGCCACAGCAGCAGCTTGGGAAGCCTCAGATGGGCTCTCTGAATCTGTCTGTGGGGCAGTCAGGTGGTCTGTTAGCTGCGGCCAGCTCAGAGAATGCCAGGGCCACAGCAGCAGCTTGGGAAGCCTGCAGATGTGCTGTCTGAATCTGTCCAGGGGGCAGTTGGCCGGTCTGTTAACTGCGACCCACTCGGAGAGTGCTGGGGCCACATCAGCAGCTTGGGAAGCCTCAGATGGGCTGTCTGGATCTGTCCGGGGGTCAGTCGGGTGGTCTGTTAGCTGTGACTGGTTCGGAGAGTGCCGGGGCCACAGCAGCAGCTTGGGAAGCCTCAGATGGGCTTTCTGAATCTGTCTGGGAGTCAGTCGGGTGGTCTGTTAGCTGTGGCTGGTTCGGAGAGTGCTGGGGCCACAGCAGCAGCTTGGGAAGCCTCAGATGGGCTCTCTGAATCTGTCTGGGGGTCAGTCGGGTGGTCTGTTAGCTGTGGCTGGCTTGGAGAGTGACGGGGCCACAGTAGCAGCTTGGGAAGCCTGCAGATGGGCTGTCTGAATCTGTCCGGTGCCCAGTCGGGCAGTCTGTTAGCTGTGGCCAGCTCAAAGAGTGCTGGGGCCACTGCAGCAGCTTGGAAAGCCTGCAGATGGGCTGTCTGTGATAAAATGTAAAGTGTTTAATGTTCATAATTTGCACTGTAGGTACTGTGCACTATTATTGAAATCATATATTAAAACATTATATATGGGATTTATTATGGCTGGTAGTATCATGTAGTGGTTAGAGTAACAAACAGTGATTGAACTGGGTATATCCAGCAGACTAAGAGGCAGTGTAGCGCAGTGGTTTAAAGCTCTAAGCTGCAAACCTAGAGACCTGGGTTCGAATCCCACAGCCCCCACTTCTTACTGTGTGACCCTGAGCAAGTCACTTAACTTCCTTGTGCTCCCAGGTCACACCTGTAAACAAGCTTTCAGCTTAGTGTGTTTCTCCTGATAAAAAAAAAAAATTGCAAATAGACTTGGGTTTGATTCCCACAGCCTCCACTTGCATACTGTGTGACTCCGAGCAAGTCACTTAACCTCCCCAGTGCTCCTGGGTCATTCCCTGAGAACAGGCAGTTCTGTCTAGTGGGCCTTACCCGGTTTACAAAGAATATAATTTAAAAAAATTACCAATATATGTTTACTATATTATACAGTAGTCAGGGTACCATGTGAGTTACCTGAGTTTTACTCGGGTTGCAATGATTTTATATAGGTAAAGATAAATGTTCAGATACATTTCCATTCCTCCCCTACCTCACCCACACCTCCCATCTTTTAGCACTTCAGACTTCTGTCCCTCTACCTTGCACTTCTCATACCAGCCACCCCCAGACAATAGCCCTTCAGCCTGCCCACTCCTTCCTGACCCCCACCCTCCCCACCCCTACTGGTTGCTCATCTGACCTTACTATCCTTTTGCTGTCTTTCTGCTTGAAATAGGGTATTTTGTTTTTTGAGACTCTGAATTAATGTTTACCTTTGTATGTTAACCTTCCATCCTTTGATGTGGAACCTTTGTAAACGAGTAGTTCTTGCTCAAAGATATTTGTAATCCTAGAGTTTAATAAATAAAAAAATAAATAAAAAATGTTGTATTTTATAAGCTTGTTTTTAGACTTTAGTCAGGTTTTTATTGTATTCTTTGCATGTGAGCATCTAGGTTGTAGATTGCTAAGGGCAGGATCACTGTTACCAACTTGCTTATTCAAGTTTATAATCAGCAGGGTGATCCAAAATCCTCAGCTGTTTGAATGAAATCTAGTCTGAATGAAAGTATGCTCACAAGGAAGAAACTGCCTTACTACTTACAAAAAGACTTCACAGTTAGCACCCCATTTAGGTGAATGGGATCATTTGCGCCTTTTCTCCCACATGCTGTTTCAGTCTGTGTGACATCAAACAGTTTTCTGATAGACTGCTTCAACAAAAAGCAAATGTTACGTGTTTAAGTGTACTTATGCTTGGCCAGTGGATTTTGAAAGCGTATTCAATGACACACAGAAGGTATGACCCCCAGGGGCTTGTATGATGCTGGTGAGCAGAGTGGTGCTCAATTCACATCTGAGCTCAGACATAAAAACTGAGAGACACCCTTTTCATGGAGATCAAGTAATAAAAAGCATCCACATGTTTGGGAGATCCATGATTTTCCATTTGAAGGTCCTCCACTAATCACTTGAGGATTTTTTAGGTGAAGACACTTTATTTCAAAGAAGCCAATTCAGGCAGTTTTTTTTGCTCCTCCTACCCCCTGGCCATCCACTCCTTCAGGCCTGACAAGGCCCCCTATCACTGCTGCTGAGTCCCGACCACCATCCACTGCCCCTTATTGCCATGCTACCAGGTAACCCAAACTAACCCTTCATAGGGTGGGCCCCTACCCCTGTGGGAGGCTACCAGCAGAGGAGAATCACCCCAAAGAGCTCCCTGTGTATACCGGGCACAACAGGGGTCAGAATGGACACATGTGTCTGGGGATTTGGGTTTATGTCGGGACCAGCAGCCATCCTCCAGTTGGCCAGCAGGTGTTTTCCCATTATCTTGGGAGCATGACAGGCCACATGATGTCAAGGCACAAGCTGACATCCATCATGCTCCCTCCCACAGTGAGGGCTGACATGTTGCTATGCCTCTGGCCTCCACTAGGGGCTAGCAGATACGGAGCCATGAACCCACCCTTCCTCCCAGGAGAAGGCAAGTGGTCATTGGACACTCAAGCCTTCACCCCCCCCGGCCGTCCCTCTAACACCCAAGTCTGTTCCCGAACCTTGGTCAGTGGTGTCACAGGCAGAAATCCAATTCAGGCAGTTAAATGATAGATAGGAAAAAACAACGGTGGTCCACCTTAGTGGTGGTGGTTCAAATTAATTCACATCTGAGTTCTAACAAGCAAAGAGACCAAGTAATTTGTAACTTGTGCATGTGGGGTGTACATGTTGAAGAAAGGGGATCATAGTGCTGTCACTACTGCCATCACCCCTTAGGGATGTGGATTGCATTGTTGCTACTGCCATCACACCTGAGGGGCAGGGGCCATAGTGCTTCTGCTATCACCACTGGTGGATGGGGAATGTAGTATTGCTGCTGTCCCACCTGAGGCATGGGGGCCATAATGCTGATACTGCCATCACACCTGAGGGATGGGAAATGTAGTACTGTTGCCATCACACCTGAGGGATGGGGGTCATAGTGCTGATACTGCCATCACACCTGAGGGATGGGGATTGCAGTACTGCTGCCATCACACCTGAGGGATTGGGGCCACAGTGCTGCTGCATCTGTCACACCTGAAGGAGGGGAGCCATAGTGCTATTGCTGCTGCCATCACGCCAGAGGGTTGGGGGCTGTAGTGCTGTTTGTACTGCCATTGCACCTGATGGATGGGCGGTAGTGCTGCTTCCATCATACCTTAGGGATTAAGGCTGTAGTGCTGCTGCTGCTGCCATCACATCTTGTACCTAAAATAACTTTAAATTGGTACAAGGATGGAAGGACGTGCAATAGTGGAGGTCAAAATTGCTAAAATGCATGTTAGCAGAGTTAAAAATTGTTAAAGTACACAAAACCAAATACCTGTAAAACCAGATTTTGGCTTAGCAGACACCAGTGACAATACCAGTTTTTACAATGCGAAAAAGTGAATTTGTCATTTCTCAATCCCAGTAAACCAGTGTCCCTGGTGAGGTGGGACCAGATGAGCAAAAGCATGTGGGCCCACTCCCCAGTGGTTGGTTCAAAAGTCCTCCTTCATGGCCCAACAACAAGTCCACAGTCTTCTGCCTTTTCTGATCATCCCCTCCGGATGCAGAGCCCACACCACCATCAGATGGGAACCCTCGAGTGACCCTTCTTCCTGGGCTGCCTCTCTGTTCCAGCTGTCAATCTTGCTGCTTGCCGTATGAAGGCCTGACCACAGATCCCAATCAAACCACCAATCTCCGGGGACCCTGGAAGAAACAAACATCTGTTACTGCAAATGAGGGCACACGTATTTCTAAAACACTTGCGACCTCTATCGTTCAAGCGCCGGAATCTGGCCATCTGCCCACCCCAGACTCCTGGCATTTGTGGTCGCCCCGATCCTGAAAGAGTGCACCCCATACTCCTTCAGATGCAGCCCTACCTCCAGAACCACTCTGGCCAAAATAGTTCAAAACTGATAAGCCATGACCAGACCCCCATCCTCATATGGGAAGAATGCACCCCAAGACACCCCAGGCAGAGCCTCCACCAAGCACCAATGTCCCTTCTGCTCCTGGTCTGTTTTACTCTTCCTGAGCCTCACCCAGGCCCCCCGCTCTGTCACAAAGACATCACCCACTTTCAGTCCAATGCTCCTGGTACTTCAGGTGGGCTGGGTTACTTCCGATACCTGAAAGGCCCCACAGAAGGGTGCCAAACACATGGTGTTGAACAACAAAGCCTCAAATGGCATCCAGTAGACCATCGGAAGTGCCCCCCGAATGCATTCCAGGATCCCAGGGGCGATGAGATGTCTCATGTCCTGGTATGAATCAACCAACTTCCCCCAGCCTTCTAGCACTTTCCTCACCTTGAAAGTCTCTGTGGTGTCGGTGACCCCCAGAGCACTGGAGACCCAGAACAAGCCAGTTAGGTGCCTGGCCACCACCCCTGGTGTGATCCCGTTTTGCTTCAACAGCATGATGTACTGGACCAGCTGCTCCACCAGAATGGGCCATTCCTCCAGCTAGCCCCGCTGTGCCCACATCCCCAGGTAGTGTTCTACCCCTCTACGATGTACTTCCCTTGTCCTCGGTGCAATGGAATTACCTATGCATTTACAAGTTGAGATGTCACTATCCTCCACAAGAAAGGGGGTACCATCCATGGTTGCTGCTCCACTGCTGGAGCCAGCTCCAGAAAATGACACCACTGTGAATGATACAAAGCATCATCAATTCCATTGTCAACAATGGGTATGTGAATGGTCTTAAATGTGCAAGCATTTCAGGACGAAGATGCGCATCAAGTCCTCCATCGGACCCTTCAGTCCCAACTGTCCATTAATGATGTGTACCACCCCCATATTGTCTGATCTGAATAGTACCTTGCGGTCCCATAGCTGTGACCTCTATAAGCACAGGGCAACCACTATGGGGAAGAATGGGGAAGAATTCCAACAGCGTGATGTTGGTAAGCAGACCAGTTGCCCCCACTCCGCCAGCCAGCTACCCACACACCACTCCCCCTGGAAGTAAGCCTCGAAACCCAGGCCTCCCACTGCATCTGTAAACAGCTGGAGTGTTTCCCCTTTGCTGCTGGCCTGCCATAGAGCTACCCCATTAAAGTGACCCAAGAAGACCTTCCACACTTGTAAGTCCTCTCGGAATCCCTCCATGATCCACAGCCTGTGATGTGATTTGGTACATCCTTTCCCCAACTTGGCCATGTGTCGCAGAAAGGTGCACCCCATAGGGATGACCTGACCCACAAAATTGAGGGGCCCCAACAGCTGCTGAAATTGCTGCAATGTTACCTTTTGTGCCCCCACCATGGAGTCCACCAAGCATCTGAGCACATCAACCTTCTCCCAGGGCAAGCGGCAGAGCCTCTTGACGGTGTCGATCTTAATCCCCAAAAAGACTAAGACCCTGGTCAGGGACTCCACCTCCCCCAGTGCTAAGGGGACCCTAAAGTCCTGACAGATGGCCTTGAATGCAACCAATGTTTCCCCACAGACTGCTGTCCCATCCGCCCCAATGAAACAAACGTTGTCAAGGTAGAGGACTACCGCCTGATTCCCAAATTGCCTCTCTGTCACCCAGTGCAGGAAACGACTAAATGTCTCAAATACTGCACATGCCACCACGCACCCCATGGGCATACAGTTTGTCCACATAGTACTGCACCTTGAATTTCATGCCCAGCAACTCCCTGTCCTCCAGGTGGATGGGAAGCAACCTGAACACTGACTCAATGTCAGCCTTCACCAACAGAGCCGGAGGGCCTGCCCCGAAAACCACCTCCCTGTCAAACGATTTATATTGTACCGCCAAGTGTTGTGGGTCAATGTGGTCATTCACAGAGTCCCCCTCGGGGTAGGACAAATGGTTTATCATCCTGTATTCTCCTAGAGCTTTCTTTGGCACCAGTCCAATGGGCGATACCCGCAGTGCAGGGCTCGGAGGAGCCCTCAATGGCACGCTAATCCTCCCCAGCCACTTCTCTTTCTCCAGTTTCTCCCAGACTACCTGCAGATGGTCCCACGTGGATTTCTCCACCTCTTGTCCCCCCCTGAGGCTTTCATATTGGAGCCTGAAACCCGCAGTGAAACCCTCCCTCAGCAGGTATGCAGCCTCCCTGTCCAGGTTCTGGGCCAGCCACAAGCTAATCCTGTCCACCCTTACCAGGGTAGGTAGGTTTATTGCCCTGCTGCTTCCCTGGCTTTCTGGTCATCCCCCTGAAGACCCCTTTTGGGGAACATGGTGAAGCACACTGGATGAAAGGGTGCTGCCACCCACAGGCCATTCAGATGTGCCGAAAGTGACTTGCTGCCCTGGAACACTTTGCCTGGTTGTAGGTGTAGCATGCCTGCGACCCCGCGGCACTCTCCTCCACTTTTTGTGATGGCACTGACCACAGTGGCAAACCACTGTTGGTGTGCACCACTCCCTCTCCGTGCATGACATCCACCAAGAGTGTCATGTGCATGGTTCCCCCACCCCAGGGTACCATCGTCCTGTCTCCTCCGCCAAAATTCCTCATCATACTCCAAACTATGCAACCCCACGCCTTCCTATGGTGTCTGAGAGTAATTCTCTTCTGGTGTGTGTACAAATCCAGCCCCTGGTCCTTAGCCACCTGCAGGATGGTTCCCACATAGATGGGGAAGACCGCAATCCAATTCTCAAAGGTGCGAGGCACCATTGTTAGCTTCTTGTCAGCCTCCTCCCCCTTTTCCTTCTTTTTATCCTCCCACTCTACTGGTCTGTTCAATAGAGAGAATATGACCAAATAGTCCCTTCCCTAATTTGTTGCCTAACCTTCTCTGTGAGGTGAGACCCCAACTGTTTATCCAAACCCACGTACGAGCTGGGAGGAGGGGGAAGAGCCTCGAGAGCAACCTGATCCACAGGGATGACCATCTCCAAGGCTGCGTCCTTTTATCCCACTTTATCGACCATCACTACCATGAAGTCCAGCAGACTGTCCAGCTTGGCCTCCGCCCCATCTGCTCAACCCACTAGCTGAGGGGATCCCCTCTTCCCCCCTCCACTGCAGCTGTGGGTGCCTCTGGGGTGATGAGACCACCCCCCTATGATCTCAGACCTATCCTGAACCTGTCCTCCATCCCCTAGCACCACAATGAGAACCTGCAGCACCTCACCATCGCTCAGTGGCCTTACCTTGGTTTGCTGCTTAACTCTCCCTGGCATCCTGGAAACCTTGGCAGAAGGCACCACCCTCCTCTTTGCTGGACGCTTTTTGGTGGCACCTCCCCTCCAGCCGTTGATGTCAATGGGCCCTCCAG